>CM077881.1:51217102-52467102 GCA_039720435.1 Amazona ochrocephala | reverse complement strand
GTTCAGCTCAGAGTTTAAAATGAAAAAAATAATATTAAAAAAGAAATAAATTACTGGCTTGAACTCAACGTACCCACAGCTCTGTAGGGCTTTTCTCTACAAATATAAGGTAAAGTACCTCCTGTAGCTACCACTGCTACTTTTCATGTTTTACTCCCCCTTTCTGACCTTCAGTGAATAAATTAGTTATTTCTCTCATCACTATTGCATTTCAAGTCCAAGCATGTTTCAAAGTTAACACATTTACAGGCGCTTCCTGAGCTAGAAACTCTTAATTCTTATATTGACTCCAATTAGTCTCCGAGTAACTCACAGCCCACAACACATTAGTGCTCAGACCCTAACACACTGGGCAATTGCCTCCATTCCTCCAGCCAAGGAAGATGGGACACAGGGATTAGGTGCAAGTGTATCTATTTTGAGGACACAGAGATGTGGCTGCAGTGTGGTGAGAAGAGATGGTCCAAGCGGGCTGGATTTCCACACAGGTAATCTTGTCACTTTCTCAGGAAACTGATCTGGTCTCAAATCACCAAATTTTTCCCAGTTTGCATAGTCATTTGGACAAAATATAAAGCTTATCATTGCTTTATATCATCTCTGAAACATAGGGCTCTATTTGTGCCATGGTTTAGGAGAGATGAACAAGAACAAATAGTAAAAAAATAATGGAAGTAAACCCCCTTTCCAGATTTTTTTCAGAGCCTAGTGTTCAGTCTCCAGAGAGGGCAGGACTAAATCTAAGAGCAGCACATCAATTATTTTGTTTTGCTTTTGTTATGGAGAATGGTTAGAAGGAAAACAGGCCTGGAATCCCCCACCATCAGCAGATGTAGCACTTGCTGGAATAGATGAAAGCACCATAATCTCTGATCCTGTTAGAATAAAAGAATGTTTTTGTACTTAGATAATTCTCCCTGGATATGGCTCTTTTAAGAGACAGCTTAGGCTTCAGAGATTCAGAGATAAATCTACCATGCTGAATAACAGCATCATGTTGTCAGAGCCTGTCATGGACAGAGGCCCAGGGAGGGGTGAGGAAGGTCAAGACCAGCTAACATGGATATAATATTCTCCCTTTTTTATTACCAACACCTGGAGTATGAACCCTTGACACCATGTCTGAACCCATCGAGAGAGAAGTCAAAGGACACCACAGAAGTACTCCAACAGTAAAGAAGGGGTTCATTCTGTTCCTAATCAAATCTGCACAAAGCTTTGAGGATGTACGATAAACTGTTTTTGTGCTAGGGCAACTTGATTTGCTAGAGAAAAATCAAGTTGGGTGACTTAATTCAGTTTCCAAAAAACACAGATTATTCTACATTTAGGAAACAAAGCTTTGTTGGATGAAAATAGAGGTAGATGCCAACAACAAACTGGTTTAGTAAGTTGCTGGGATGCGTGGGAAATTGGCTTAAATGCATGTTTCATTAAGTCCCTGATTTATTGCTGCTAGTCCTCTTTTCTTCAGCAATTCAAAATACACTTAAGTAGAAATAACGTTTGAGTTGTTCCACTCTTCATTGCAGCAGGCTTCCACAAGACATGGGCATTACTCTAAGTCAACTATTTTTTGCTTCTTTCTCTTGTCTTTGTCTGTGCTTGCCTTGTCTGCTCAGTCAGTGAAAGTTGTGATACAGCTGACAGTAAATTTCCCAGTTGAAAAATACGCTGAGCACCAACCGAATGTTGCTGAGTTATTTCATCAAGCAGCCACTGGGCTTCTTTACAGTATAAATGATAGACTGAAGCATGAGGCCTCAGAAAAGCCCATGGTTGCCTTGGCCTTGAACTTTGCTTGCTTGCTTCTAGAGCACCTTTCCCTATGTATCAACTATTACTCTAGAAGCCTTTTGAATTTAATTCTGTCTTTTCTGGGTTGTGGAAGTGTGCTTTTTTTTTTTTATGTGTGTGTAATGGTAGCACCTTGCTTGTTTAGTACAGTCAGAAAACACAAGTCATCATCAGCAATCCCCTCTCACTTAAACTCTTAGATTTAAAGCATGAATCACACAGTGGTGACGCATGCAAGGTACACATGGAGCAATAGTAAAGTGGATAAAAGTTAGGCCCTCGAAACCCACCCCAGGAAAATTACATACCTCAGAGTTCTTTATTTTTGAGCATTTTTCTTGGGGATATAACCAGTCAAGAAATTTGCAGAGTAGAGTCAGCTCTATATGCCTTCATCATTCAGAAACTATTTAAATTAAGCATATCCAACTTTTCACTGAAGATTCAGGGTAGCCAAACAGATCAAAGCTGGATATGAAACAGGATTGTTACCAGTTGTTAGACTCCGCTTTTCTGTTCACCCCTGCTGCCTAAGTCCCCCACATGTAAATACCACCTGTGCCCTGGTGATTGAAATTAGTATTTTATGTCCATAAATTCCTTCCAGCTTCATGACTGATCTGTAGATTTTACTGAACTAAGCCAATTTCACAATTGATAGGTTTTGTCTACAATTACAGGAATTACAGCCATATTTCCTAGTCTCCATTTATCCAAAGTTGGCTCAGACAGAACCACCTCTCTGTGCGAGCTTAAAAAAAGTAGAGGTCCTATGCCCCAAGGTTACAATTCTGTCCAAGTCTGTATTCTTAATATAACTTTCTAAGGCTATAAAACATTCAAGAGACTGACAAACTCCAGACCATATTTCTTTTAGGAGAACAACTCACAGAAAATTTAGAGGCTGCTTTTAGGCATCTAGTTTATATTCTAAACTTGATTTACCCCTGAATGGTCCATTGTAAACTATTTATGTTTCTCATTTAAAATAGAACAACTCCGAATTATTCTGTTATCTAAGCATGTCAGAAATGAAAATTAAATTTATTTTTTTTTCTTTTATTTTATCATACTAGCTCAAATCCATGCCACACATGAAAGCTTGGTCTCTACTTTGTTCTAGACAGAAGTATTTAATCCTCTTAATGGGTGACTTGCCCATCTTACTTAGAAAATCACCTGCACTGGCAAAGAATTACAAGTATGGGACAATACTGCATGAAATTGCCTCAAGGATTTCCATATGGACCTTGCTGTCTACAAGACTATCCTACCTAATAAGCCCAGGGGATTCAGATAACATATTTAAAACCCCTACTTTCATTGATTTTATTTCCTCTCCTCATTAAACAAGACAGATACCCAAATTAAAGCCACTAGTTAACAGCTAAAAGCAACTTTTATATTTTTTGTAGCAAGTAGGAGTGACAAAAACACCTTTTCTATCACTTCCTGTAGGTCAATAGAATATAACATGATGAACCATCTGCTGTTCGTTTAATGGGTAAAGGCTGGAATAACACATCAGAACTAATCTATCCTTTTCAGGGTTGTCTTCATGAGTTTTAAATGTAACCCTCCCACTAACTACATGGAGGAACTTCTGCTCTGGAAGCTGAAGACATTCTCTACACTATCAATCTTCTCTGCTTTCATTCTCACTACAAGCAAGTAGCTAGACAATGAAAATATAAATTACCAAAAGCACCTTTATATATTTCACACAAGTCCCCAGAATATACTGGCATTTTAACAACGCTAACAGGTAAAAAAATTGAAGATATAATATTAAGGATAGAATCCTGCATTTGGGACGTTCACATCTGGGAGAAAAAACTCACAGAATAACAAGTACAGAATAACAGAAGGTGTTTATATGCCATAATGAGCCAGATGGGAGGTGGATTACCTGCTATTTGAGCAGCAGCCAGAGGCTGAAGGTCCCTCATGCTGAGCTGCAGGGAGTTGCATGACCTTGGCAGGAGTACCTGTAGCAAGGTACATATTGTGGAGCAGGTAAGGGCCATGTCAGCCTCTTATTTTGCTCCAGGAGTGCTTAGAAGCAGTGCAGGAGTGCAGTTGGACACAGAGGATAACATAGAGCCTAGCACCCATCTCAGACACGCACTTAACCAAGTAAATCTGGAAACAACCCAGCACCCTGCAGTGAAAATCACCGCCACCTTTCCAGAACCTGCTCTGGCCCTGCTCAAGGAAGACTCCCACAAGCTGTCTTGTGTAATTATTCCTTGCAACTCTGCTCATGTCATCAGGCTCTGCAAAGGATACAAGGTCTATAGAGAAGAGCAATGGGATTTTTCCTTGGTGCTTTGTAAAAGTATGCCTTTCAGCAGATGCAAAAGAAGAAATATGGAAGATTGAACTGCTGTTTTAATCTCTTGAAAAATAAGTGAGGGAGGTTAAAAATAAAGAGCTGCAAGGTAAAAGGATGTGTTTAGCTGTCCTAGCTTGCTCAGCAGTTTAAATTACATTTAACTAAGAAAACAATCTTTTTGAAATAGCATTAACTTTAAACCAACCAAATCCATGAAATACCTTCAGCTTAATTTCAAAATACTTTTAAATACTTACTCCCTTATGATATTTATTTAAGCAGAAAATTTAGTCTCTTGAGGCATGTTGTACAAAGTCTCAAATATTAGCATAAATATCTCCTTATTTCCACAATTATCTTTCTTAATGCTAATTGCTAAATACAGTTTAGGTGTGGTGTTTTAGTTTGCTTTGAATTTCTCACTTCAGCTGAAATTCAAAGAAAACAAGGAGCAAAATAACAAACCAACTACACTGAAAAAAAAAGGAAATCCCTCCATATGTAGATGTTGTAAGTCACAGGCATTTTGTTTTTTTGCTTTATTTCATCCCATGTACAGAACTGACACACTTTAGCTGGAGGCAGCCTGTTTAATGTTCAGTTAAACTGCGGCTTGTTAATAGACATACTCAGTCTGTTCTCTTTCAGACGCATTTCTCAGTAATTCTTTACTTCCTTATATTGATATACAGACCTAAAGTAAAAATATTTTAAATACTCCATGTGTTTGTAGTTTTTCATGCAAAACAGAGGGAATACTCAATTTCTCAGTGTTTCTATTAAAAAAATTACTGTCGCAGCTCTTTTAGGGCTGCTTTGACCTGAAACTGAGAATTTTTCAGATGTTCGAGAATTTTGTAAACTATCAGAAGTGATAAATGATAAATGTAGCTTTTTTTAAACTCTTCACCTCTCAGAACTCAAGTCTCCCAGAAAACAAGGGACTAATGCATGGATTTAAGAGGAGGAAGGCTTGCACAATAGATTATGGTCCAGACTGATAAACCCATCTAAATGAAGTTCAAAACAATATGCCAGTGCATCTCAGCTCAGTTTTTGAATCAAATTTGCCTAAGCTCAGATGGGGTGATCTCATGCTCATGTAAATTATTGAAACTGTGGCAGTGACATGGCTTTCTAAGGCAAGAGTCCTAAAGGAGCTGTGAAGTCCTTTGCACCTGTAAATGTAAAGTGCCATACATCTGGCAAGAGTCCTATTTCAGAGAAAAAAAAAGAAGTTTCCATAGTAACATAAGATTGCAGCCCTTACAAAAAGCAGACCTGATCCATCAAGAAGAATTAAGGTGGTGATACAAGTCAAAATCACTGGCAACGTGGTGTGTTACTGTACCACCTTTCTATAGTGAGGCATCTTCTGTCACCAGAACTGATACAATCCTTGGGCTTAGAGCGTGCTCTGAACATGACTGTGACTTCAGACTGTTTTCTGTACGCCAAGGGAAGGAAGGCTTTTTCCATTATTTTTTTTTTTTCCTCCATATATCACTTTAATATTGGACCCTGTCTTTAAGCTATTTAATCTAGCCCGCTAAGGGACATTGATCTTGCGTCACATTGACCTCCACATTCTGGAATAAAGTGCATCTCAATATCCTATGAGCTCACGTGAAATTACATATTTTCCACTCCACTGAAATTCGGGGTATCCTACTATCCTGTGCAAGACTATCATAAATTTCTTCTCAGTCTAGAATGACCCATAGCATTACTCCACCTTTCCATCCCATGGGGCTGCAGGGTGTCAGTAGAGCTCTGCCCTCAGAGCAGGAACATGTTTTTTGGAGAGCATGGCGACAACAGCTACTGCTCCTTCTGTGCAGAGATTACTGCAAATGAAGAACACCCTGCCATGGATAAAATGGATCCTGTCACCTCCTGAGATTCAGAATTTTTACTTTGCAAAAGAAAGAAGCAATTGGCAGGTTTGTCCATCTCAGAAGCTTTCTTTCAGGTGGAACCAGGTCCTCCCACCTTAGGGGAACCAGCATTTAAGCTGGCAAAACGTTGGCTGTCAAACACCAAGAGGGAACCATATCACAGTCGGCAGAGTCTAACAAAAACTGACTTACTTTGAATAATTAAAAGACCTTTTCAGAAATTTCATCCTATTGAATGAAACATGGGTGCGGCCCCCTCCCTTTCCCTAGAAGACCAACATTTTTGACTGGAAATGACCTCCCAGTCTACAGAGCTGAGATCATATGCAGAACATATCACCTTTACCTGGACAGTGCAGGCATTAAATGTACTTAGAATCATAGAATAGTTAGGGTTGAAAAGGACCTTAAGATCATCTAGTTTCAACCCCCCTGCCAGGGGCAGGGACACTTCCCACTAAAACATGCCACCCAAGGCTATGTCTAACCTGGCCTTGAACACTGCCAGCAATGGAGCATTCACAACTTCCCTGGGCAACCCATTCCAGGGCCTCACCACCCTCACAGTAAAGAATTTCTTCCTCAGATCCAATCTAAATTCCCCTGTTTAAGTTTGAACCCATTACCACTTGTCCCCTCACTGCAGTCCCTCAGGAAGAGTCCCTCCCCACCATCCCTATAGGCCCCCTTCAGATATTGGAAGGTTGCTATGAGGTCGGTCTCCACGCAGCCTTCTCTTCTCCAGGCTGAACAGCCCCAACTCTCTCAGCCTGTTTTCATACAGAAGGTGCTCCAATCCCTTGATCATCCTCATAGCCCTCCTCTGCACTTGATCCAACAGTTCCATGTCCTTTTTATGTTGAGGACACCAGAACTGCACACAGTAATCCAAGTGAGGTCTCACAAGAGCAGAGTAGAAGGGCAGGAGCACCTCCCTCGACCTGCTGGTCACACTCCTTTTGATGCAGCCCAGGATACGGTTGGCTTTCTGGGCTGCAGCGGACACTCTCGGCTCATGTTCATTTTTTCATCGACCAACACCCCCAAGTCCTTCTCCGCAGGGCTGCTCTGAATCTCTTCTCTGCCCAACCTGTAACTGTGGCTGGGATTGCTCCGACCCAGGTGTAAGACCTTGCACTTGGCATGGTTAAACTTCATCAGGTTGGCATCAGCCCACCTCACAAGCGTGTCAAGGTCCCTCTGGATGGCATTCCTTCCCTCCAATGTATCAACCGAACCACACAGCTTGGTGTCATCGGCAAACTTGCTGAGGGCGCACTCAATCCCACTGTCCATGTCACCCACAAAGATGTTGAACAAGACCAATCCCAACACCGATCCCTGGGGGACACCACTCATTAATGGTCTCCAGCTGGACATTGAGCCATTGAGCACAACTCTTTGCATGTGGCCATCCAACCAGTTCTTTATCCATCCAGTGGTCCACCTATCAAATTGATGTCTCTCCAATTTAGAGACAAGGATATCACACGGGGAGTGTCAAATGCTTTGCACAAGTCCAGGTAGATGACGTCAACTGCTCTACCCCTGTCCCTCAGTTCCGTAGCCCCATCGTTGGAGGCCACCAATTTGGTCAGGCAGGATTTCCCCTTAGTGAAGCCATGCTGGCTGTCACCAACCACCTTGTTGGTTTTCATGTGCCTCAGCATGCCTTCCAGGAGAATCTGCTCCAAGATTTTGCCAGGCACAGAGATGAGGCTGACTGGTCTGTAGTTCCCTGGATCATCAGTTTTCCACTTCTTGAAAATGGGGGTTATATTTCCCTTTTTCCAGTCGTCGGGAACTTCACCTGACTGCCATGATTTCTCAAATATGATGGACAGTGACTTAGCAACTTCATTTGCCAGCTTCTTCAGCACCTGCGGATGGATTTCATCGGGTCCCATGGACTTGTATGCGTTCAGGTTCATATGAGGGTCTCGAACCAGCTCCTCTCCTACAGTGGGCCCAGGGTCTTCATTCTCACAGTCCCTGTGTCTGCCTTATAAGACTTGGGTGGTATGGTCAGAGCATTTTCCAGTGAAGATTGAGGCAAAGAAGTCATTAAGAACCTCAGCCTTCTCCAAATCCAGGGTAGCCAGTTCTCCTGACAGCTTCTGGAGAGGACCCCCGTTGTCCCTAGTCTGTGTTTTATTCACTAGGTACCTATAGAATCCCTTCTTGTTATCCTTAACATCCCTAGCCAAGTTTAATTCTAAGTGGGCCTTATCTTTCCTAACCTCATCTCTAGCTTCCTGGACAGCATCTCTGTATTCTTCCAGGCCTCCTGTCCTTGCTTCCACCTTTTATAAGTCTCTTTTTTCCTTCAAATTTTCCTCAGCAGGTCCTTGTCCATCCAAGGAGGTCTCCTGGCCCTCCTGCTGAACTTCCTTCTAGTTGGGATGCATCGCTCCTGAGCTTGCAGCAGGTGAGCCTTGAATATCAGCCAACATTCTTGTGCCCCCCTGCCCTTTAGGGTTGTTTGCCATGGAACCTTACTAAGGAGGTTCCTGAAGAGGCCAAAGTCTGCTCTCTTGAAGTCCAGGGCAGTGAGCTTGCTGCACGCTCTTCTCACCATCCTGAGGATCTCTAATTCAACCATCTCATGATCGCTGTAACCAAGGCTGCCCTGGAGCATCACATTCCCAACCAGCCCTTCCCTGTTGGTGAGGACGAGGTCAAGCATGGCACCTCTCCTTGTCGGCTCCTCTATTACTTGCAGGAGGAAGTTTTCTTCCACACAATCAAGGAACTTCCTGGATTACTTCATTCAAACTTGCAAGAAACAGGGAAGACCATCATCACACAGTACTTTTTTTCTCGAAATATTTCTACTAAGTGTAAGCTCTTTGTTTTACCAGTTATTTTTGCAGAATCCTATTCTGCTTTCATCTTTGCCACCGATGCTCTGTTACCCAAGGTGGATGAAATATTCCTTTGCTGTTCATCCTACTGCTTCTCATGTGCATTTTAGACTAGGATAGCTTTTTTCCCCTCACTTAGTTGAAACATTGGTCATGTATATCCATGCCTAAGTCACATAATTCAGGATTAATCTTTCCAGTCTGCTAAACAACACTGACTTCTGCTCATTTCTTCAACATTTTTTATTTAAGGGCTAGGAAACTAGGTATATGCTAATAACCAAGGATAGCATCATCCTGTACATAAAGAACAGCTTTCTTCTGAACCTTGAGGACAATCTTATACTAAAGTATCACAACGTAATTGAAGCAAACATAACAATTAACATATGTTTTATTTCTGACTTCAACAGTTACTTTCCATCTTCGTTTACCTATTTCTTATTTTTATATCCCTGCAAAAAAAAAAATAATTCAACTTGCTTTTTTTAAGAAAACAAAGCCTAACAAAACAGCAAGAAACCATCTGAAATTCTCCCTTAGCAAAGTTTGCGCTTTACAGAACTGGCAGATGCACACAACAAATATGACAGAAAGTGCAGTTCATGTAATGTGCCAGAGACTGAATCTAGACAACAAACTGCTGCCTCCATCATAGGCATCACTGCCTTTATTTCTCATACTCACAGGCAACTTTGACACTCATCTACAGTGCTCTGACCTCCTCTGCAGTTTGCATATCTATGATGTCTTGAATTAAAGGCATAGTAACAAGCCTTTACTAACTTAAAGTAGTAATAAGCAGTAGAGGCAGGGTTTCTGATCAGGGTATGCCAACCACTGCTTTAAAGTGAGTTACTGAAGACTTAATAGACACTTTTCTGAAAGATTTAAGCAGCAAAATAAACCTGATTCTGCTGGCTCTAACCCTAGTGCCAAACCAGAGCAGGGAATATGAATACAGTCGTAACCTGTGTTGAGGGAGAGGTACAGAAAGGGACTTATTTGAAAACATGTCAGCTGAGTGACCTGGCAGTGACTATGCTGGTGCTCAGGCCTGCAAGGAATTGCAATTGTGGTTGTTTAACATAGTCAAAGAAAAATAAATTAAATAGGAGTTTTCTCTTTGTAGCAAGATCTGCAGGGCCATGTCTCAAATGATACACATTTTACCAGGAAGGATTTGGGTAGGGATGACAAGTACCAACTCTTACAATGCCAGTTTATGACTGATGGATGCAGCCTCCTCAAAGAAGCCATTTTGTGTCCATTGCTTTTCTCTGCCTTGGCTATTGAGGTTTGTTGAAATATTTTGCTGAAGAGTACCAATAATATGTCTTATGAAACCTGGGGGATTTCTTTTCAGAAATGTGATTTTGTTGTGGGCATACAAGGAAGACTGCATTTACCTGTATATAACTAACTTCCTAGGTAAGTATTGTTTAAAAATTTCTTTTGTCTCACAACATCTTAAAGAAATAAATATTTTCACCATTTTCTTTGAGCTACTCCACCCTAATCTAAACTACAAAGATACCTCCTACAAAAAAAAGCAGTGATTACAGATACTGCAGTGCATGAAAGTCAGGGTTTGCTCACATGCATGTGAGCACTTCTGAGTAGGACAGATATTTCAGAACCATGCTGCTTTCCCTGTTCTGGGAGTAGGCTGGAATACATACAAGGGTTTTAGCACAAGATGGCAAACTAATCCTGGGAAATGTACAAGTCATGAGAACAATACTTCAAGGCTTTAATGAAAACAGAGGGCTCAGACCTTCCTCAGAGCCACTTATCCAGTCAAAGATCAAATTTAGTAATTTTCATACGTGCTTTGAAGAAGAAACATGAAAATATTCCAGAAGACTAGGTTGCTCACAGAAAAAAACCTCTCAAATGCATTTGTCTGAATCAATTTGCGAGTTTACAACAACCAGTCAAGCAATTTTAACAGAGCAAAGCACCAAGGAAACAGGAAAATGTCGAGGAAACTACTTGGAAACAATCTTTCCTTTTCTGATGTGGAAATAAGAATTTTGCTTTGAAATTCATGGAGACTTACTTCTGTATTCAATCTCCTGATCCCTGCAGAAAGTAAAATACTTGCTTTGGGATTAAAATAAAATTGTTAGCTATTTACAGTGGTTTTAATTTTTCTTTCTCTTCCCCCCCAGAAAAAAAAAAACAAACAAAATTTCATTCCCATTTGACCTGAAATTTTTTTTAATTGCCACTTGTATAGAAAAGTAACAAAACCAGACCTTAAATGCTTATTTACATCTATAGATTTCACAAGCCAAAAGGGAAAATACCTTTTCTGCTTCAGCCTAGGAAAAATCAGCTTCCTTGCAGCAGAACACAGGTGAAGGTCCCATACCAGCAGATCTGAAAAGCCAGCAGTTGAAGTGTTTATATAGCTGCTGCCCTGACAGCTTGCTTTTTTTTTTTTTTTTTTTTTTTTTTTTTCCTTCATTAGGGCTGCTTGGTTCTTTTGCAGATGAACCTAATAAATGGGTGGTGCAGATCTTAATAATGCCCAGGTTTGAGGGCAGTTTCTGTCTCACCATTTCCCATCCCCTTGCAGTTGTTGTTATACTGGTGAACTGTGCAATAGCAGATTTAATGTGCTCCAGTCTTTGATACCAATATTGAGCTTTGCCATTTCAGAGCGAGGCAAGCAGAGCTATGCTTTATGCTCCTTTTGAGTTTAACCTGCAATCCTTCTCTTACATAGAGACATGAAAAGCCACCTGAAAATGAGATAAAAGCTCATAAAAATAGATCTGCTTTAGTACTTTTACTGCAATATGAAATCACATGCATGCCTTGTTTTGTGGTTTCAAAAGCAATGCAATTACTTTTTCTGAGGACTTACAAAACCTTGAGACAACAGAGTCTCTTAAAAAATGAATGTCTTTTTTTTTGTATATATTTTTTTCTTTTCCCGTAATTAGTATTTGCTTTAACATGTGGTTCGGTTCAGAGTCTGACACTCCTGTGAAGTTGATGAGTCTGTGTTGAAAATACCATAATAAAAGCAACAAGAAAGAAAAATTAAGAAACTTCTTATTACTTGACTTCACCTACAGTGCTGCCTGCCTATGAATTCATTGATATTTGCTTGCTCCTATTTAGTATGCAACTTCTATGTTTTATATAACACACACAAATTGTTTTGTTTGTTTTTTATCTATGCTTTTGATTTTTTTTTTTAACTGAGGAGTGTGACTTGCATTTTTGAACATATGAAGAATGAAAAATAGCATTAAAAACACAATAACAACAATTTTTAAGCTGATAGTTTCTAGAAAACATTTATGTATCTTTCAAATCTAAATGAACTGTTCATGAGAGTGCTATTTTTGTGTTATGTGACAGCAGAATCCTGAAATCTGGGTTCAACCAAACTCTCACCAAAATTTAGTAAAAAATTGTGAAGATAAGGATTAAGACCCAGAAATTTTTCTTCAAGGCCCTAGGGCCAAATTCATACTTGATTTAAATCAGGCCAGCAGAACTGAAGTCAATAAAATGGCACTGATTTATATCCGCTCTTATTTATTGCTATAGGATCCATGCTTACTCCTATGCCCTCACTGTAATAATTCTTCACCATTCATTAGATGCATATATAAAAGCTGCCACAAAGCACTACCTAACTGACTGCTCTTTGTAAAACTTCAGATGTCAGATTCCCCTCTTATCATAATAATGCTGGTGGAAATAAGGGTTACTACAACTCAACCCCATGCTGCTCCATTAGGATAAATGAGATAAAAATCAAGACTGAACACAGGGAAGACTTCAGCTATTGTGAGCAATACCATATGTGTTGGTTTGAGAAGTGACATGCAGGGAATTGCAGAGTTGGCTCTTTCTGGGTTATCTTACTCTAGTAACTTCAGTTCTGTTCTGTAACTTGAAACCTTATAGCGCTTTCTAAGCAGTTTCCCTGTTGTTTCCTACTGAGTTGCTTTAACTTTTTTCCTTTTGTTGTTGTTCTACAGAGATGCTCAAAACTCAGTTGCACCAAATTACTCTATCCTTTTATTTATGTTAAGTGAAAAATCTCTGTAATGTCTGAAAACAGAATTGGGGGATGCCTGGACTGTGTCCAAATGAGTGGTTTGCTGCAAAACAATGCACAGCTGTGAAGTGGATCTCCTGCTTGCCCTTGGTTCAATTCCCAGAGTGATTTGGTGCCCCCAGAGCAGGTTGCTTTTTGGAAAAAAACCTCAAGTGATGACTCCATGTCACAAGCCATGTGGACCAAGACGACCTGCTGCTTCCCCATTCTCCTCTCAGTACTTGCCTAATAATTGCTCCTTTCACAAAGCTTCAAAACAGAAATCCTAGAGGCATTTATCCCCAAGGAATAGATTATAGGTCAACTTTAGTAAATTCCCCAAGACAAATATATAACATAGTTATGTAACAATTCTGCATGAATTGTTTTGGTCATCCAATCCACTCTTCTTTAAAATGTATTACTGCTAATATAGATGTAACCATTCTCCTGTGAACTTTAAGATTCCTTCTCCAGAACCTCCAGTGAAAGTCAGACTTAATTCATAATACCCTGGTAACATCATAAAGCAAAACCAAAATATGCCCTTGATCTACAAACCTAGTGTGGGAATTTCTACCCACAGTAGGCTGCTGTCTGCTTTCATTTTCTTAGAGGTTTGTAACAGTACAAGAATAGAATTTTAATTCACTGATCATTTATCTTTTACTCTGGTTTTGGCTAGTTTTTAAGGGACAAGAAATTGAAAAAGTGTAGTGTTATGTTTCTAGTCTTGCTTTCCTTTTTTGTTTTCTTCATTTTCCTTTAAGAGATAACACTGAAGCTTCATTCAAAATGGAAAGATCTTGTCTTGTTTCCCACTGCTGCAATAGGAATTGCTCTCAATTATGCACTATACATCGTGCCATTCAATGTCTTAGGCATTTACTACCTTAAATAAGCAGATCACAATCTGAAAAGTAAATCTAAACACTTACAATCTGAAAACAGTTTTACTGATGGAGTAATCTTTCACATGGGCTGAAGCACAAAATCTTTGGTCAAAGTTCATGAAGTACTGACCGTCTTCTTAAAATTGCTTTTTATTCTGCATTAAACTGCTTTTACATGAGCAGATCACATTGCAAGATAGAAAGATTGTTTGTAAATAAATGACCCAATATGACTGTGAGATAGATAACTATTCTGGTGACTAAGTGCTGTAAATGATGGGAGAACAATGGAAGCCTGAACTTAGAAAGATTTTTCCTTTTTTTTTGTCCAACTAATCATAGCTGAATCAAAACTGCAATCCTCTAGGTACGTTCCATGTACGTTGGATTTGATTCTGATGAATTAAATAGGCATAAGGATGATAGTCCAGTAGTTTGTCCAGCAGCAATTACTCACCAGAATTTTGGAGCTGACTGAAATTCCATTGAAGTTAACTTGATTTCATTGACTTTCTCATTGATTTGAACTGGTCTTGAATCAAGGCATTCACTACTGCCTCTAGATATTATTGAGTGAAGTTGCTGTGTTACAGATACTTTAAAAGTTAGAAACTTAAAAGAATCCCATCTGAGCACAACAGAGCTGGGCTGCTCTGTGTTCTTATTCAGACACATATCTAGTCTTTTCTAAAAACTTCTCCCATCTGCTTGCTTTATTAATGTCTTGAGGCAACAAATATAAAAGCATTAAGATGGTTTGATTTAAATGTATTGACTTCTTTGAAAGTCCATTCACTAGGGTGAAAATATGTACATACAACTGTGTTCTCCATCATATATATTAAATAGTTTTTTATTATTTTTTTGATTATGTATCTCCTGTAAATATCAAAACTTTACAGATGTTATAGTCAACTTAGATGCAGAAACTTCTGGCTGAAATTTTGTAGTTCAGTAATGTTCGTCTGCAATTGAAAGACATGTAATCTTAATTTAAAAATCAAATCCCTGAACTCCCCGTCCCAGTGAGTTTGTATGTTGGGAGGCTGCCTCTATTAGTGGTTTTCCCCAATAAATGATCTAGATAAATGAAGTAAAATTAAAATATGGTATATTAAATAATGCCAGTCATCCAGCTGTCTCAATAGGCTTTAAATGTTCAACAGTAGTAAATCCGTATTTATCAACCGGTACATCTATTTTCTAAGACACTTCACATGCATAGTTCTCACTAAAGCAAACAGAATCTGTTGTTGCACAACACTTAAGAGACAGTGTCAAATGAATTCTAGTAATTATTTCTCAAGGGTTTATATCTGTGCTGCCATATGGTTACCTGAAAGGAAGAACACTAAGTTGAATTTGGTGGTCAGTATTTGACTGGTTCACAGAGACATCCCTCACTAAACCAGATAAGCATATATAGTCAATAGTCATGATGGAACTCATATTTCCTTTAACGCATAGAGTTGACATCTTTTCCAAATCACTCCCCATGACAGGACTTTGTTCAATAAAAAAACCTGCTTTTGCTATAACTCATTCCTTTACAGTTTTTGTTGCATATTTTTTCTTCTCAAATGACTTCTGCATCATCACCTCCTCTAATCACCTTAGCTCTGTCAGTTCCCTCTTGTATTCCTCAAAATTTTTCTAAGAATTCATAGAGCAAACTAATGTGTATGGCTTGGAAATGACTTTACTACTCTCGTCCTTGCAACTCATGGCACAATTTGTCATTCTAAACAGCCTGTGTAATCTTGAATAGTTAATGGAGAAAGTCCTGAAAAGGCATGTGGACAATGGTGCACTTGAACAGAGGGAATTAAAAGGAACAATGCTATTGCAGAAGTGAGTCAGTCCACAGAAGAAGAGACAGATGTACCAAAGGAAGGGACCAATATATCAATATATTTATGAGCATTTGTCTGAGATGAGAAACATGAGCTGTAAAAAAAGGGACAGCTCCTGAAAAAGCACAACAGGTGGGCTGCCTGCAGTGATCAAATTCACTGCAAACTGTGGTGGTGGAGGAAATATTACTGGATGTCACTTCTCTGCAGAGGTCCAGCTGAAGGATTATGCTGCTTCGTCTGGCAGAAAAGTAGTCATACCTACATAGAGGAATTTTGACTGTGTTCACTTGGGAGAAGCTGAGACGCAAATCTAAATGTGAACAGCTTTTAATGAGAAAGATTAAATTTAAATTTAAATTCCCACTTCTCTTTCCAATTTGTTTTTTCCTTCTTTTCTCATGGGGGTGATTTTCTTCATCATTATTAGCTGGTCTGAGTGCAGTGAAATAACCAAAGCCTTTCAATTGTATCCCTAAGGATAATGCCATCTCAAAAGGCATTTTGTTATCATCATATTTACCTTAATTTTGTCATTTGTTTAGCTCTAATTGTGATATGCTTGTTTTTTTTTAATTCTCACTTGTTAGATTTTCTTGCACATGCTTGAGGTGACCTAAATGCATCTCATTTGTCATTTCTTTATTTCTACTCTGCAGCAGAATAAGACTTGGAGAACATCACATTCTCCCGAAGATGTTCTGCTCAATTTTTTTTCCTTTGATGCATTCTGAGTGTGCCTTTGCCTTTGTCATATTCAGTGCTTTCTTGCAGTAACTTTTAACAACTGTGACTGATTTCTTGGCTTTCCTTTAAACCACAGTTTAAAACTTCCTAAGTTTTCCAGCTGCCACCATCCTTCAGTTTTCATATCTTGACATTTTCTATAGGAATTTGTTGAATGATTCTCAAGAATCCACATTTTGAAAATTCTTCTCAATGTATCTTTATATACTGTACTTTTTCTACATGTAATAGTAAACCATCGAGACAGTAAATAAAAACTTAATTCAGAATTGTCCATAAATATTATATAAATTTAAATACTTCTGACTTTTATATTGTTAAAGACAAATGCTATTACCATAAACATAGGAAGCACATGCTTGGCTTCACCTGAAATTATACTGCTAAGTATCTCATGTCTTCATTTGGAATGATTATTTTTCTTAAGGAAAATCTGAAACATGGAGGCATTGATCACCAAATTTGATGGTGTCAATGACAGCACATTAGAACTATATAATATCTTCTTGTACTCACAATACTATTATTAAAATGGTAGTGAGGATTTAAGGCACTTATGTAGTTATCCATGTTTATTTTAAACACTTTTGACTACAAGCAGGTGGGATTGTTAGGTATTTTATTGTCTAGAGGGAGACATGAAAACCCAATATGTCAGCAAGGTCCCTTCCCTTGGATTTTATTCAGAAATTAAAATCCTGAAAGATTCACAAACATCCGCTTGCATTGTAGTCTTCTGCGTGGTTATGCCAATTTGCTGTAGAAGTCCAATATCAGAGGAAACCAGAAATAAAAAGCGTAACGTAAGACAGTTATGTGCCTAGTCAGTACTGCATTTCAGTGATGTACACAAAGGAAGACCATATGTGACTTGTTCCTTATTCATTTATTTCAGGCAGGGCAAAAGAGCCTGATTTTTCCTGCATCTAGGATGGTAGTCTTAGAAAAAAATACGACATCACATGAGAATAAGGAAGCAGATGAGAAGCTGGTAGCAAAGGATAGAAATCACACAACTTTCCCATTTGCAATTTATGTGCCTGATAGGAAAAATCTCAGGGTAATTCCAGCAGATGGATGAAGTGGCAGTTGCCCCACGGCCACAGGAACTCTCATGTTTTTTTCCTTTTTTACAAAAAAGAAAAAGAGAATGTCATAGAAATAAAGTGTTGTTATAAACCAGGAAGGTTTATCTCATGACCAAATATTAATTCTCTTTCTGAATCATTTTGCTGAGGTTTATTTGCATTTTGTGATATTCCACACAAAATTGACTGAAACCTATAGAGGTAGGTGCATTCAGCCAGGTGAGAACTCCTACATAAGAGTTTAAGACTTTAAAAAATAGAGTGAAGGAGTTAACTGCACTTAGCAGGAGTATCAGATAGGTATACAAATGGATCAATTTGCTTTCTTATCTCTCTTCAATACAATATAAATCTCAATAACAGCTGGATGAATCAGATGAAGTGAAGACCTGAAAAATCAGTTTCTTATTGACCTAGGATCTCCAGGAGTGTCATTCTTCTTTTTGCCTGCATAAAACCAACACCCACAAACTGAGCTGAAACTTTCATTGGGTGTTCACATCAGAAGTTCCTCAATGAAGACACTATGATTTAATTAAGACAAAGAATAAAGAGGTAGGACTTCTGGTAGAGTGAAAATGACAGGTAAACATGGAGAATTAGGCATATTGTTAATCACTACATAGAGAAAGTCTGAAAAAGCTAGGAATTCTTCAGTGTTAGCTTAGTTGTTTCACCTGAGGAATTAATTTCCTCTTCAGCCCTGAATTTCTTTATGTCCTTAACTCTGGAATGCTTCTGAAGTCAGATCAGATTGACTGAATAAAAAACAAGGAAAAAGTGTTATCGATAACGTTGGTCAAAGTATTATTATAATTATTACCAGCAGCAGCAGCAACAACAGCAGCAATAACATCTTAATCAGGTGGAGTATCAAAGCTGACCAAAACTCAGACGAAATTCAATTCAAAGTTGGCTTAAATTCTGAGCACAGGGTGGAGGTGTTACCTGTTTTACTTGATTTCATGATTTTATAGACTACAATATATTTGACAGGTAATCGTCTAGCAAGCCAGGTGAAGTGAATGATTAGTGACGTCAGTACTGTCCTGACCCTGGTCAGTAATGTTACGTGCATTTTCCAGACGTCTCTCAAATCTGTGGGTGCCTACTCCACCTTCTTCCACCAACTTTTCATATTGCTTTGCTGCAGCATAGGTGAAAAAAGCCTCTGCAGAAAATTTCATCTGTAAGAGGAAAAGAGAGAGGAGCAATATCCATATTCCTGTGTAAACCCACATATCGCAGACACCACTGAGATCCATGTTGCAACTGCTTAAATTCAATTTGGCAATTTCAATAAGGTGGAGAAACAAGATGTTGAAGAGAGAAAATTTCCATCATCATTATTATTACAGTTCTTCAGCTGAGCTCCAAACTCAACAGAAACTGAATTTCATTTCTAAGAATGTCCATTTGAAGATATCTATATTTTATTAACTCCCCAATTCATTAAATCATTTAAGCCTGTTCTCCCCAGCCATAAACTGGCAGAATCTTGGACCAAACCACTTACACAAAACCACCAGGTTGTACTTGTGCCTATTTTTAAACAGAAAAACAGAATTCAGTGAGGTTAAATAATTTGCTCAGGGAAATAAAACTAGGCAGCTACTGAGCTATGAAGAAACCCATTTTGCCTAGTGTCCACAAAACCACTGTGTTAGCATTATTCATATAAACTAACTTACAACACAGCTTTTGCCATAACCAACTTTGTACATGCAGGAAATGCAGTGGTAAGAGTTGATTGGGAGATAATAAACATAAAGGCTACCAATAGCTGGATGTGGTGTAGATTTTTCTCCTTGTGTCAGGAAAAAGCCAGATGTCTAGAAAAATGGGGCTTTATGTTTCTATATATAAAAATTTCTGAGAGAATATGGAAAGGTAATATACATTTCTTAAAGCCTCTTTATCGATAATATTTTCCTGGCTTGGTTGCTGTTTCTATATATAAAAGTTATGATATCAGGTAAGACAGTAAAAAAGCAGACTGTATAATGAGGAATCAGTTACTCAAGTGGCAATTCCAACAATCATACAGGTAAAAAATGCACATTATTTGGACAGTTTGCCAATATTTAAATAAACATGTAATCATAAAACTGCATTGCCATGTTTTCTTGCATGATAAAAAAATGGCTAAAAACACTGATCAGATAGTTGATGTTTCATTTATAGAAGAAAAGGCAAAGGAAATAGCTGACGAATCCTTTTTCAACTGTTCTGTCCTTGATATCCATGTGGGTCAAACTCACTGGCAGACTAAGCAGAAAGAAAGTTTATGAAACATCTCTTTCCCATAAAAATTTGAGAAATTAAACATATGTGTCTATAGAAGCTTATAGTTAGGTTTTATAACCATGTTTAAGCTATTATTCATCATCTTCTTTTATGCCATGAAATTAGAAGTGCATTTAAACTGTTTTATTTAGAATGTTTTGGCTTTGAATGCACATTATCTTATTAAAAAAACCACAACTAAATCCTTAAAAGTTCTTAGTCCTTCTACAACTTCTCTCTTTCTTTTTTTCCAAAATAAGCAGTAAGATGGGACTGTCTCCTTTCTGCCAACCAGCATTTCAGATACGTGTGAGTAGAGGTGGAGTTGTAGACCCTCATAGAAAAAGACCATTGCACCTTTCTCCACCCCTTTCTATTCCACCCAGAGAAATATGCTGTCTGCTGATAGAATGGCCTGTTCCTTCCTCTCCTCAGAGGGGGAAAAGATGAGGACTCTCTGGAGAGGAAAAAGAAAACTAATTCTGCTGGGGAGAAGCTGCAATATATGTGAGCCCTAAGCATGAATTCTTCAGAAAAGGATAGAATTGAAATGTGGATCTTTAATTGCAGGGATCACTGGGCAAATCTGGATTTAGAGCAATCAGAGGAAATGAAGAGGCTCCAGTTGACTCTGTCAACAGGGCTATTAATAAATGATGGGTTTCTCAGATAATGGTACATAGAAACAAGACGCTGCCTGCTGCTCATCTGCACACTGCTGAGAGCAAAGCATATTTATACAGAGCATTTTCAGCACTTAGAAAGGGGAAAATTAGGGCTTGTGCTGAAAAATGAAATGTTTTGTTTACAGATCAGACGCTGATAGTGCTCTGTTACTGGCAATAATAAAAAGGTTTTAAATATCGACAATATTTCTTATGTTCTGCATGGGTAGTAAGTGGACATGCTCCTTTCTCTCCCTTTATCCTTTCCTACTTGCACTTTTTTATTCACAAGGTTGTTTTTTTGTTTTGGTTTTGTTTTTTTTTTTTCCATTTAAAAAGCAGGGAAAATTAACATTTCCTCAGTTGAAGCAATATTTATATCCAATACCTTCCCTGATTTGGTTCACATTGTAAATTGTCTATTCAGTTCTATCTCGCTTTCATAATTCTCCATTTTGTTTAATCTGCAGTACACAGGAGACTGGTAAGATTACAGGAAGAAGATGATCTGTGTAATGCAATTTGAGGAGGGTGTGGTAAAAAGGGACTTATTGGCAAATTGATCCAAAGGGATTATTTTAAAGTCATCTTTATTAAAGCTCTATTTCAATAGAGTTAGACAGACATCTGATGCATATTTGATTTCATTAACCTGTTGGAGACCCTTGCTTGCCTGTGGTATCTCTGCATTGTAAAGAATGCTGCAGCTATGATATTTGTTTTATTTCAGGGTAAATTCCAAAGGAAAGTAGGGTATTTTAAAGCTGTGCAAAAGATGTCAAGAAATCAAAAATACTGACATCATGATCCGTATAAATATCCTCTTTTTTTTTTTTTTATTCATCATTGCAGGCTACAGTTACGATATCTGAGGAAGTGCAACACTTTTTCTTATATGTGAAATTGATGTATTTTATCAGATTTTATGTTTCTTTTAAATATACAATAATCTCATTGATGTAATTATTCAATATATTTAAATTTACTTAGATTTCTTGAATGAGATCTTGACTCCAGTGAAGACATTTGCAAAACTATGATCACTTAAATTTCCATTTTTATAAGTACTACTCTAATAATCTTACCACTGATCTTAGTCATGTGTTATCTTCTCAACTTTTCTCATACTGCAATGAGATGAAGCATTCTGTTCTGGATAATTTTCCAAGAATGCAGTTTGCTTCAGACAATGCAGGTTGGTGAGGTCCCTACATTGATGTTCCTTTCATTAATTTTGTCATTTCTTTAGATTTAAATGTTTGTTTATTTAACATGAGAAGTTTTCTAAAGTTGCCACTGATTTAATCCAAAAAACAAGCAAAACTGTTTAAAGAGAATTTGAAGAAGCCTACCTATTCCACCAATTACTAAACAAAGATAGCACACTCACACCAATCAGAGCTCAGCCCTTGGACTGTTTGACACAGTGGTCCAGTCCAGGTGAGTGTTTTCACAAAGTGCTTAGTATAAAACATGTCTAGTCTTTTTAGTTTGGGGCTACCCAATAGAAACACAAATTGACTGCAATAATTTCTGTGTTAAGAGTTAAGTATTCACTCAAGTTTTGGTGGATTTGCCCCAGGGTTTACAACCTGCACCCATTTCACACATAGAAAAGAATCCAGGCAGCTCAGAGGAATATATTTGCTTCTCTCTTACTTTTCTCTGAATATATTTTTTTCAGAGAAATACTGTTTGACTAAACAATATGAGACTTGTGGTTACAGGAGAATGAGAATTGTTTCACGGAGAATAAGATTATTATGCAAAAGCAGAGACAAAATAAATCTATTCATTTATTTAGATTTTACAGTGTTTCACTTTTTTACACAAGGCTGAGCTCAAGAAGCTAAACAAGTGGCTCATCCTAGAACAACGGCCTTAATTTACTTCACAAATGAGACACAGGAGCCCCGGAGGCAGAGAGAAAACATGAGATAGGCTGAGGGGAGGTTTTAGTGTAATTAGTTCTGCTTAATGTACTTTAAAATTTAGTGTGGGGTTCAGCTCTTCCAGTTCACCTTAAAAAGGTAATGGGGCCCTTTTTAAGCTGCCAGAAAAGATTTGGCTAAGATACTGAGGGGCCTCCAGTGCAAATTTACTTGTATCATTAGAAAAGCCATTTCCTCTTACATGTGAGCCTAATGAAAGAACACTTAATTTGTAATTTTGTGTAATTATAGATCTTGATGAGATAGATGAATGTGAATTCAGGAGCAGCTAGTGAGTTCATCATTCCTTGTATCATCCATTTCTCAATTATCTCTAATGGTTGTCTTCAAGAGATTTATATCTTGTCATTTTTCTGCTAACCCACATAACACATCCTAGCAGAACTGTACCAGTTACTTGTCCTAAGGAGACCAACTTCAGTGTCCCATACCACGCTTCCGAAGGTTAGGCTTCTAAAATACTTCCAGACTTTCTTCAGATATTTCCAATGTAGATAAGACTTCCTTCCAGCTCATGGTATTCCCATGGTTTGCTTTCCCCTTCCAGAAGAACAGCCAGATACTGCAGCACTGATGTCTGCTTGTCTCAAATTTCCATCGCCTTTCTTCCTGTGAAACCTTTCTCAGGTACATGTTAGACCTCGATCATACAGCCATTTAGTTCTACATACACTTCTTTTTTATACATTTGTACATTTTCCTAAATGTCCTGTGGGGCTTTCTAATTCTCTGCTTTCTTTTTTTCCTTTCCTCTTATGTCCTCACAGATAGTTCAATGGCAAAGTGACCTCCACCCTGGTCTCTGGGCTGTATATCACAGGCACATTCTAGGTCTTTCATCGCTTGTCTTATTTGTAGTAATCTTTTCCTTACAGTATTTTTTTTTGTTTGTTTGTTTTGTTTTGTTTTTCAACTGCTTATCTTACTCACAGGAGCAATGCTTATAAGAAAGCTATAATGCCTAAAAGTAAAAGGAAATATGAGGCATCCTGGGGAGGGCCTGCATACATATCAGAATTTGTTGCTGGTTCTTCAGGGAGCTATATGTATCTGAAAAAAAATGTGTTATAGACAAAGACCAGTGGTTCCTCTTCCATGAATTTCTCATTAGGAAAGAGGCCATTTGAATCATTCAGCTATAAATGAAAGAATTAACATACAGTCCCGTCCCCCCCCTCCCCCCCCAATTCTAATCTCTTTTTAACCTTTAAGTGGTTTTCTCCAGATATTCAGGGCAAGGGTTCATTTCCATTGTGAAGTATGGAAAAAGTTAGCTCACAGATTATCGTGTTTTTTTCTATGCACATTCATCTTGCTGGCTTTCATCTTGAAAGCTTTCAGGACTAGCTGAGAATGTATTTTTTTTTATTCTATTTTTTTTTTTCACTCTAAGGTGATGGAGGCAGCAGCCTCAGTAGAAACAAATCCTTTTCCATCAGAAGAAGTCATAATACAGCTCTGTTTATCATCTGACAAAATAAAAGGTATTGCAGCTGCTCTATCTGCCACATTGAAATATTCAGAACTATTTCTTTTTCATTGCAACACCTACCATTATTTGCTCAACCAGAAAATATTTAAATGCTCTCATGATAAACATTTTAGTTATGCATATTGTGAATTTTGCAATGTATGAAATAACTGAGTTCCCTAAAACATGCATTAATTGTCAGGTACCCCAGGTACCTACCAATACCATATCTGATTATGGAAATGCATGTAGGTTTGTTGGTTTTTTTTTAAAAAAAAAAAAAAAAAAAAAAAGAAAACATAGTTTTATGAAATAAATGAATAAGCAATGTTTAAAGATATGCAGATTTGAACAGGTTGGTATGACATTAGACAAATGTAGGGCAGATTTCTTCTTGCAGTGCAAAAGAAGATCACCTGCTGATCCACCCTTATTGTACTGCAAATGTTTAAGTAATTTTACTGTTTTATGAGCAATAACATGGTTGCTCAAAACTACAAAAGGCTACATAAAGATAAGGAGGGGACAGTGCCTTTTCTATAACAGAACTACTTGATAGAACTGGCATTGCCCTGTCTTTCTCAGAGAAGCTATGATTGATGTAAGAATAACCCTAGACCAAAAGCTACAGTATTACTCTGCACTTCCAGCAGCTACTAGGAAATAAGATTTCCTATTCTATTTAAAAATGAGGAAGAAAGGATAGTTTCAAGCTCACAGAATAATAAGATTCCCCAAGGGTTCTCATAGCTTGGCTTTAATGATGAATGTTGTTCATTTTTGGATAGTATTTGGAGGAAGCTCTTATGTGAAGAAATCGTGAGTCCTTTAGTGACTGACTACAAGTATACTGACCTGGGTGGGATCTTTCCCTGGCCAATGAAGTTGAACTGGCAAGTGGGTAAAGGCCTGTCATCATGTTCTTGCCTGTCACAGCAGCTTTGTTTAGATGATTTCTAGCCTCAGATGTCTTAATTCAGGAAAGCTTGCACTATCACAAACAAAAAAATAAGGCATAATTCAGATAGACAGAAGTGGCAAGGGAAAGAGTATTGCTTAAAAAGAAATAAGTACAGTTATATAAATGAAAAATTTTCAGAAAAAAAATAGGAAAAGAGTACAAATTTTGAGCACGGATTTCAATATAGTTTGTGTAAAAATGTATTTACTGCAGTGTTTCTTAGCTTAGTAGGAATTCTTGGATGAAAATTGACCTTGGAAACCATTTGGAAATTGAAAAACTTGTGGTCAGCCTTAAGCTACTAAAGTTCCAGAATTCTACTTTGTACAACTGAGTCCAACTAATTTCCTCCAGCACAGGATCTGCTTCTCTTCTCTGTTACAATCCTGATGACTAAATAGAAATAGAGATGGAAAAAATTCTCAAAGAATTATGGAAAGAGGTAGTATAATTCTTAGGAATTGCTCAAGCAATAACAGCAGTACTCAAAGCTGGATTTGGAAGCTGGAGAATGGTGCAATTTTTAAGTGATGTCTCACTCCTGCAGTAAAAGTGCAACATATTTGAAGAAACACAGAAAGAGAAATGATTTTTATTAAACTGAGAAAAGTGCTACTCAAGGTATAAGAGTATCAGCGGAACAAAGAAATTCCATGAATTACAATTTCTCTGTTTTCATCTTGTTATTTTTTCCATTTATAGAACAAAAATATGAAGCATGCAGATAGCTTACCCATGTCATGTTTCATTTCCTATTTTTTTTGAGAGAAATAAATAGAGGAAAGATATAAGAATCACATCTTGCTTGTCATATAATAACCATGTTTTAACCTGAAAGATTTATAAGAGGGAGCAAAACCTCAGAATATTTAGAAGATTGCAATGCATGGATGTGTATATACAAAAGAAATCCTTGGCTAAGAAGTGACGCTTCTCACTTTTATTTACTAAAATGTGGTTCAGACAAGGGGATTTTTATGTAAAGCAGCAGCAATAATCCCCATTTCCCCAACTTCCGTAAGGTTTTACAGCTGTTTAGATAGCAGAATTTCTCCTGGATTTGCTGACCAGCCCATGGAACTCATCATATGGATTCTGGTAATTTTATGTAGTTTTGTGTTAGTCTTATATCCTGTGTTCTTGACAGTATTGGCACACAATAGTGGCTTAGAATATAAAGTGCTAGTCTTTGCTTGTTTCCACCTCGGATGCAGTCATTGGTGCGGATAATTACTGTATTCCCTTCTCTCTCCCCCTTTCCTTTTTAAACCCATTGTTCCAACTACTGGCAGTGGAGGAAACACTCAGGATGCCAGAGTTGCCTCCATTTTGCTGTTGCACTGCTCAGACTTTATTTCTATGAGCTGCTTATTCCATCTCTCTGCTGTCTGGAAGATTGCCAGAAGCAGGGAGAGGGAAGTGGCAAGCACAGAAAATTGTCCCAAAGAAGAGGAACTTTGTTAGCTCATTTGGCCCCATGTTGTGGACAAGTCTTACTGCTTCTAGTGGCTTGGGCCTCACACCTTTTTACCTCAAATTTCTTTAGTGAAAGATTCAGGGAGGAAGAGAAAACCACCGACTGTTGCTTGTACCAGTTAATTAATCCCATTGTGACATTATACCCCTCTGCCTTAAAACACACTCTTATTCCTTATTCTTTTTTCTTCCTTATTTATTTAGCACTTGGGTTTTTCTCTTGTTAACAGAAAGTGAAAAAAAATTTGGAAACTCGGTAAAAAATTGATCAGATATGAAAGTCACACCGGGCATGAGATATGACATCATCACTATCCTGAAGTCAGCTTAAGTCTCTTTCTTTTGAAGCAGTGGGCTCTAAAGAAAGCCCTCAAGTCCCATGCTACTTTTAACTTTTTTAATCCAACCTGCTTTAGCACTGATCTGACAACCTGTTCTACTAGTGCTGAACTCACTATAATTGAATGATTGATTGGCAGACTTCTCACGTCTGAGATAGTTTGGTTGCTGCTGAGCCTGTGCTCCTTTGACTGAAAAAGGACACATGAATTTAAAGCTGCTTTGCTTTCCAAAGAGCCTCTTTATTACTCTCCAGCTCTTCTGACACTTCAAAAATACAAAGCCAAGTTTCCTCTCTGCCTTTTCTCTCTTTGAAGTGATTGTTTTGTTGCATTTTGGAGGCACAAAGGACTGCACTTCAAAATTAGTACCAACTTTGTTAAATGAAAGATGGTTGTTAATCTACATCCTTTGGCACTGGTGTACCAAACTGTGGAAATTCACCAAGCAGTGAGGGCTGGGGTGGGAATGGGAGTGAAATTGGGATGAAAATAGACCTTTTACACCTCAAACCTTCAATGAAGCACTGGCAATAGAAGAAAAGGAAGGTGTGAGTTTACCCAAACCTGAGAGACGCTTCATTTACAACAACTGGAACTGGATTGATCTTTGTTCTGGGCTTGGGCTAAAACCTTGTTGTGCTTTCATCACTTTTCTTACACTCTGCTATTGGTATAAACTGAAATGACACCAAAGACGTGACATAAATATCACCTGTGGCACATGGTAGATCTACATCCTTTCTTCTGGAAAAACTACTGAAATGGATGATTGAGATCACCAAACCAATAGATAAGTGCTTCAAGTCCATTTCGATGAAGTGCCCCACCCCTCAGACAGCTGCTGTATTTGCGCCAGAATGCTTAATACGTTTAGCAGTGATGTGCATATGAAGAGATAGTACCAGAAGAGAGGTTTTCTGAATTCAATCTTAATGCAGGCTGCTCTTTGTAAACTAGAACATTTAGCTTCTGTGTAGCCCCTCCAGAAGCAAAGTATGCAAAAAGAAGCTCTTTAGTGATGAGAATAATGGCTTATAACTAACACCTTCCATTTAAAAATATAGTAGCTACTGTTTTAAAACACTTTGAGTAAATATATATTACATTTATACATATTCGAATTTTACTAACACAGAGCTACTTTCACAGTAGCAGTGGTTGGTTCATCCGTTATTTACATTAATAACAATAACAAATACTCTTTAGCTTTAACATAGCCTATATTTAAATACTTTGAAAAGCTTAGCAAATATTAACCCTTCCAGTTACACAACTCTGCAAGCTCGGAAGGCATTATCATCCTCCCTGTGAATAATATGAATGTCAAATACCTTCAATAATTTCTTTCAAAGTTCATCACTGAGATATCTTATACTTTCTAGCTTATTATCCTTCCTCTTAACCATTGCATTTTACTGATTTTCAAGAAGCATCTAAAAATTGAAGGTAGAAAATAAAACCCAAGGCTGTTTATGTATGCCAGAATAAGGGGAAAATCTAAGTGAGACAGACTACAACCAAACTGGAGCTTGGGAAGTAAAATAAGATTGGTGCTCTTTTGCCCGATGACAATGCTTTTATTTTCAAATGTCTTTATCAGATACAGCACTGAGGAACAACCCAGTGTGTGTAGGCAGACTAATTAGTCTGTTAACAAGGTTAATCATTGCATCAGTATGGTACCTGAGCCTCCTGCTGTTATCTACCAAGAAAACTGGCAATTACAGTTAGATGTGGATTTCTTTTTCTTTTTTTTTTTTTTACTATAATAGGATAGAGCTTTTTCCTCTAACCTTATATTAGACAAACTGTATTTTAGAGACCATTGGTGAAGAAGGGAAAAGGATATACCATGTTGATTGATGTATTTAGCACTATTAATGGTCTTTCATGGAATTAGGAAGAGAGATCAGAACTGAAAGAAAATTTCAAAAACTGGTTTCTGCTGCCATGCTTTTGGTAAATGCAAAAAAACCCACCATTTTTCTTTCAAATATTTCCTTCAAACAGTGTGGCTGGACACCTCCTTTTGCACTAGCTCCAGCTACAGTCTATTGTTCTCTGTTCACTTCCTGATTACACTTTTGGTTGCAAGTTCTCAAATTAGGCCTTTTCTGCTTCTTTCCTCACATCTAATAGAAATGACAGGGTGACTGAAGTTCAGTTCCCTGCAATGAAGCCCATCAGTGTTATCAGACTGCAAACCCAATTTTTTCTTTTTTCTTTTTTTTTATCTTTTTCAAAAGCATGGCTGGATTCCCACCTAACCTTTTCCAGCGTTGAGATCTGAAGTCCTAGAGTCCTTTTCAGTCTTCTGAGAAAAAAGTACACAGGCCCAAGAAACATGACTAAAATATTCAACCACACCAAAGTTGTTGATATAAATATTTGCAAAAGACCAGAGCGAGAAGACTGAAAGAGAATAGGATATAAAAGAAGTGCCATTACTTCTATTTTTCAATAAAATGAAACTATGGTTGAACTATATGGTGTCATGCAAGGTGCTGTGCTAAATGGAGGACTCAATTCTGTTTCACCTGCCGGAAAGGGAAACAAATTCTTCATGATGAACTTTATCAAAATGTTGATTTTGACTTTTTGCCTATGACAGGGCGATCTGTAAGTGAAAGTAATATGGCAGTGAAGCTTCGAATTTTAATACCTCTCTTCCTCCTCTCCCTTTCCTTAGTGTTTTTCTCCCCTCCCTTGGCTAGCATAGGATTCGATGATTATGACTTAAGCACATGCAAAATTAAGACCTGTACAAAATTACAAGGCTTGTCCTTGTCTCCTTCCTTATTTATCCATATAACTATATACATAAAAATCTCAGTAATCCTAAGAAGAGGTTCTCTGAGAATACTAATGGTGTGACTATGTGACTTTTTTCCAGAAAATTGACTTTAGTTGATGCTCTTATGTCATTTTATAGGAAATCTGACTTGAAATTGCTTTCAAATTAAACTCACAACACTTGGTGTAATTTCCTCACATCTATTTTTTTCTTAGTGGCTCATGCTTTGCATTACAGGTATAATATCCTGCTGAAGTGTCATCTAGTGATTTTAGAACAAAATGAATTAAGAAGTAGCTCCCACATTGTGTATTCACCAGGTTATTTAAACTGAAGGAATTGATTTTTTCCAGTCAACTGTTGTGCTAAAAGCAGATCTAGGAAGACAGTTGGTATAAAGAAAAACTAAACAAACCAATGAGAAACCAAACATGAATGCCCTGCACAGAAAAGTCTTCATTCATATTGATAATGCTGAATTTAAAGATCACTGTACTGGAGCTTCAGCACAGGAATGGAGTCTTGTGGCAGAAGTAAGCTAAGCAAAATCTTGTGAAAGAGGAGCAGCTGGGGATCTTACAGTCTTGGCTTAGCCAGTAACTTGGTGTGTGACCTTGGATAAATCGCTTGCCTGATTACACGGTTTAGTGGGAGGTGTCCCTGCCCCTGGCAGGGGGGTTGGAACTAGATGATCTTAAGGTCTTTTCCAACCCTAACTATTCTATGATTCTATGATTCTATCTCATTCAAATCAGCTGGAAAATAAGTATAAAGCTGGCCTCTCTGACAAACTGTTTTGAGCAAACTGAAACATCTTCTTGTGACATCCTTATTTACACGAATTTCTCCAGAAAGAGGCTTGCCTAATGAGGGGCAAGGGGAAGAATAACCAAACATGACAGATGAAAATGTACCTATATTCCTTTACTGCATGAAAGGTTAGAGTTCCTAATCATTGAAGGTTAACAGCAGTGCACAGGGTAAGACAGTAAAAGATTGGCAGTAAACTAGGTGGGTTTCCAGCTTGTTTTCTTCAGATCTTACAAAAAATAATCTGAGTACTTAGTAAAAGGTTCAAAATTCATTTGAATTTTACCCTAACCTGTTCCTCCATGCCAAATGTTATAGTCTGTATTTGGATCAAAACATATCTCAGATGGACGCAACTAGTGAATATGAACCCTTTGGCGCATGAAGTCTTACCCACTGTTTTACCTAATTCAACACAATCCTAACCCGATGAACATATGTCACTGACCTCACAAGTGATTCATCACCTTTACTATGAATGAAATATTAGGTTTTGAAAACAGTTGGAAAACTAGGAGAAACAGTCAAAGTTTATGTTATGCTATGGCTAACTAGCTGCTAAAAAGAGTTTCAGAAATTTTGAAATAATAAAAACAGAAGTACAATATCTGTAGGTGAGTACATATGAGGTAAAAAATCCACAATATATACCCTGTTCCTGGTGACTCCTTAAACACTGGTGCTTTATTAAGTTCTGCTTCTTGGAACAAATGTACATATGCAACTTAGCAGTTACTAAGGTAACAATCATGTGGGGAAAACAGTTGAGTAAAATAGACTCATAAAACCTACATAAAATTGACATTACATGGCAATGGCTTCCCTAGGCTGACAGTAACTCCCTATATGCTCGTGAATATACGTATCTAACACAAATGTTTCCATTTTCTGAGACTCAATCTAATTATGTTTCTGTTTTGAAGGTGAATGGCAGTGCAATTGTATTTATTTAAAAAGGTACGTATTAATAAAGGAAATGTATTTTTATGTAAAACCATCACCAGTTAGTGCTTTAACGCTTTTACACTCATCCTCCACCCCTGTTTCTTCCCCACAGAAGCATTCCCCAGAATAGCTTCAGGGGCAGCTGAGAAACCTGTAACATGCTGTTCCCACCCTTGAGCCTGTCTGCTCTGGTGTACAGGATGCACTAAGAGCCATAACAGTTAGCTCCTCCTTCCTCAGCTCTTTTCATCATACCCAACACATTACAGTGTCGTAACTAAATCGGATTTTCTTATGTTGTCTTCTTTTTCTGTAATCCCATGAGTTTCCCTAGCAGTGTGAGCCCCAGACAGTTTGAGTGTAAGTGGATACTAGCACCCATGATATTTGACATAAGGCACATGGATTCATACTGCACCCCACATTGCCTTCCAAGTTTCAGTTTTGTGAAAAAAATACAGGCTGGTTTAACTAATGAAGATATTCTGAATCTGCTTTAGTTAGTAATAGGCTATATAAAGAGGCTTCAATTATTTTAAGCAAAATTTTAACTGTTTTAGCAGAGCTGAATTGAAAATTGAAGAAAGTCATGCATGTGACTTCCTTTTTTAGGGGCATATCATCTTCCCTCTGGGAGCCATCTGACTTTTCCTGTAGATCTTACATAGCATACCCTACCAACCTTAGAGGATGCTTCAGTCATGCTAGGAAAACATTCATTCATCCACCTAGGAATTCCTTTCTTTATATAAGGCATTTTAGTATGTGTGAGATATGCAGTGTTCTTCAATAATAATGAAAGGGCGCTGAACATCTTTATTAAATCTATAAGTAAACCAGCAAATGTGGGGTTTTAAAGAAAGAAAAATGGAATTTCCTCTGCAGAAGCTATTATTTGCTATCAGGCAACAACTCATCACAGTCAAAACATTTGGGGGGACCATTCAGCATTGGCTTCTTAAAGGCTCAGCCACCATTTTCTGACAGGAAAACAGAAAACAAGGGTGGTCACAACCACACAACAAATCCAAATCAGGTGAAAGCACAAATGTTGACAAAGAGCAAAATAAGAAAACATCAAAGTACTCCAAACCTGAACAAAACTTTTTATCCACTCTTTAAAAGTAAACATGTAAGAAGGACTAGACTTCTCTAAAAAGCGTCACTCAAGCATTCAGTTTTGTGTCAACAATCAAGAAAAAGATAGGAATAAAATCCAGGGTGACTCCTCTAGCAGACTCACCACCCAGAGAAAGAATCCAAGGTATCTAAGGTGTTGAGAAAAGTCAACAAGATGCCTCAAGATAGGCATGATAAATTTGAGTCATGATATTCTCTGAATAGCTCTCAGACTTTAAGCTGAAATCTGGTCATAATCTTCACACTGGTGAAAGAACTTGCATTGCTGTGCATGTTTTATTTTTGGGAATAGCAGAGGGAAAATGCAAGTCTTCAAGCTAAACACTTCACAGATGTAAGATTGAACTTTCCCATCATAATAAGAATTACATTAGTTCAGATATATTCTGTAAATGACTTTGGACCTGTTTGTCTACCTACAGGGTAGCAAAAAAAAAACCCAAACCCAAAACACCAAGGCAACTTTCAGCATAGAAAGATTGTCATAGCTAAATAAAGCCTCTCGGAATCCAGCTTGTTCCCTGAATATCCCAGGGGAATCAAGTTGTGTCTAGTGTTGTCTATCTTGATTCCCTGAATCCCTGTATGTGACTCTCAAATACTGATTTCTACAACGTTAACCCACTGGCAGGCTCTGGCTAGGGCTCCCAGGGAGCAGAGCTAGCAGCTTCATTCTGTTTTCAGCAAAGAGCTGTGCCCTGTGGCATGTGGCCAGTGCATGGGAGGAGATCACAGAGAGGACAGAAATGGGGCACCCACTCTGTTGAAGGAAGAAGAGAAAAAAACTCCACTTTCTTTAATGTTTCTTCCTTCTGGCAATCAGAGCAAGAGTGACATGGATTCTGCAGAGAGAAACATTGACAGTCCCAGTTAGGCAGGCTTGCAGCAGGCTGTCAGAAGGAAGATGTAGTTTGGAGATGCAGCTGGGGAAAGATCCTTCCTGTTCTTTTTGTCCAAGTTCATGTTTTTTTATCCTCACAGCCTAGAAAGGCCTGGCTTCTCCTGGTATTGACATGAATGCGAATGAGGCATCTGCCTCATGAAAGCATAAGGAACATTGGCACAAAAAACCCTTTCTACTTATATTGGCATTTCCTCTGGTGAGAGCAATTTTTTTGTTTTTACTAGCTAGTATGCTCAGTGTCCTCTGCAGGGCTTTTCCTATTAAGGTGAGAAAGCCCAGGGTACTACATGAAACACTTGACTTCATACTTCACAGTGGCTCTCTGTCCCTGGGAATTTATACCTGCTCTTCATAACAGGCTCCTGCAAAAAACTGCATGTGTATGTGCGCATGGGGCAAAATATTCCAGTCCGTGATACACTGATGAGTTTATAACTGCATATTAAACCTCAGAGCAGACAAAAGCTGCCATTCATTACTCCTGTTTTGTCTATAATTCTCTTCATTATATTTTAATACCATTCCTGTCTATGAGAAGAAAAATTATGGGGACCATTCCAACCATCAGCAGAAGGGGAAGCCTAGGACACAAGCCAGTGCTCCAGAAGGATTTCTTTGTATGAATTAACATGTATGCAAAACAAGAACAAGCACCTAATTAAAAGTAAGTAAAATTAAACAAAAGTCAGCTGACACCAAAATCTGCAAGACAGATTGGTTTTACAAGACCAGGTTAATAGACTGAGAAAACTGACAGCAGCAGACAGACATTGTGTCATGCCTGTGGCATAAAGTCCTATCATATATCACTTGGAGAAAGCCAGTATGAACAAAACCACCTCCAGATGTGAATTCCTTTATGCTAAATCAATGTGTTTCAGTAAAGCATGTGCTAGGAGTCTCAGGTAGGCTTATCAAAACTTCCATACCTCAGCTTATTTTTTTCAAACCTAGAGGTACTAGTCTGGAATAGTTCGGACATGGCACTAAGTGGTGAAAAGAAGATTCTTACGGCATGATAATGCTTTTCACTGTAATATAAACTTGTGCCAAATTTTATTTTTAGGACAAATGGGGGAGTGGTAAGAAGAAAGTGTCACATAAGACAACAGTAATTTAGTATAATTAACATAACTAACAGAACTTTTCCTGAGCTTTTGCAGTGGCATCTTACAAGAGACATCTACTGACTGTATTCTGATTTACTTGAAACCTCTGTTGACTTAAATGGAACGTCTCTTCCATGAGATAAGCAGAAATGAGTGTTCTTCTGAAGGGAAAGATACATTCGTCTCTTAGCCAGGAATAAGTAACATGATGCTTGCACATCCAGAATCTCAGGGGAAACAAATAGTTAGCTGCACTGAAGGTTCTCAGGGTTGCTGAGGACCCTTTCAGAACTGGGTTTTACATCAACATTTGGTAACTTGCCCCCTATTTGATGGTGGAAAAATGGACCCTTCCAATATCTCTGCTAAGGGCATAAGGTAGGGAAAGAAATGGAGCCTGTCCTAAATTGGACCTGGACCTCCGGCAAGCAAGTCTGGCCCTCCTGAAATGATCAGATTCGCTAATGGGATCCTTCTCTGTGATGAAGAAGAAAAATATCCATACCATTTGTCATCATCAGATTATTAAACATTTAAAAGTGATATTAAAGGGGATGATATGCAGACTAATGTGCATATCAGAACTGTCAGCCCAAAGCATATTAGCAGTCCAAATTGATAAGCCCTGAATCTAGAGGTGCTAATCACGGTGTGCTGGGCTGGGTGTCAGGTGAAAATGAACATCATTTGCCTGAGGCCTTGCTGCTGTAGCTTGACTGTTCAACACTACAATATAAGCAGTGAAACAGAAAAAGCAAACCAATATCCAGGAGAGCTCTTCACAAAAGCTCAGATCCTTGACACAATCACTTTGTTGTATCAACCTTATTTTTAGCATATTTTGATAGAAGAGGCTTTTTCTTTTTGTCTCAGCCTGATGGCAGTTAATTAAATAAATGTTTCCTTGGATCCTGATGCATATTTGATGTGATGAACTGGCTTAAAGAATAAACCTGCTTGAACTGCAGTGAGTAGATGGGGGAAGAGGGGTGTGTGTGGAGACCCTTGCATAAATTATTGCATTTTTTCATGAATCATCACCTAGCGCTTCCCATCATGTCCTCAGCTCTCTCTGATATGTCTTCTCTAGAAGTCTGTTCTGTTTGTTTTGTTAAGGTGACATACAAACAAATCAATCTATGTGCTACTTTGAGCAGGTAGCCTTGCCTGTACATGTTCCTAAAAGCTGAGATAAAAAAGAAGAGAGTAGAAATTCGTTCTGGAGTGCATGGGGAAGATTTGTACCATTTTTCAGCCGAATCAGTTAAACCCTGAAGACCATTCATTAGGTTTTGATGTCGGATTTGAAGCAGAAAAGCTACTAATTGGGAGCACCGAATGCCATACGATCATTTGTGTGCCTTGACCTCAAAAGAGGAATCAAGCATATCCTTAGAAATAAGAAAAAAAATCATTGCACCTCTGAGGATAACCACCGACATATTCTGTGGAGCTCTGCTAGCTAATTTAAAGGACAGCAGGAGGCTGAAGGAGAACTGGAGGCTTTCTCACCCCTTCGTGACCTGAACCCTAAAGAGGTATCTGAATGTGACAGCCTGGGTAGCAGGAACAAGCAGGCAGATGTTCTTTTCAATTTTCTTTCTGTTTGCTTATCTTCTTGAAGGACCAGAACAACTCCTGCCTAATTGACTACCTTTAACCCAAGTAATGATCCATTTGCCGTTATGTCACCTTTATACTACATCCAAGAGAAACACTGGTTTTAACATTTTATGTGACTGGCGGTGGAGAACACAGCAGGGATTTGGAGGCGTTCAAGGTGGGGCTGGACATAGCCTTGGATGGCATGGTTTAGTGGTAGGTGTCCCTGCCCATGGCGGGGGGGTTGGAACTCGATGATCTTGAGGTCCTTTCCAGCCCTTACTATTCTGTGATTCTGTGATTCTGTGATTTCTTGACAAGAAGAGCAGCTAGTGATGGTGAATTACCCCTTCTTGGACACCAGTGGGTGTCCAGGCTTTTCTCTTGTGCAGAAAATTTTGATTCCTATTCTATCATTGTAAATATATTTTAGCACGTATTAATTATCAATACCATGGCAGGTAGCAAAAGAATTTTTTTTGTGACAAAAATGGCAAAATCTCAATGCAGAGGTCTTCTGTCAAAGACTCAAAGACTTTAAGTGTAGGATAAGCCTCAGTCAGTTTGTTCTGGAAAGTTTAGGCCACCAAACTTCACACAGTGACTTCCATAGTGAGCCTAATAATTTAAGCATCTATCTTAGAGAAAATCCAATCTTACAGCTAAGGGAAAATTTACTGCATCACTTGGAAAGTTCTGCAATTACAATTATCCTCATTATAAAAATGTGTTCCTCCTCATTATTTTAGGTGCTGTTGTTGAAAGCTTAATGGTTCACACTTATTTCTATGGGAAAAAAAAACAGTTTATTATGAAGTATGAAACTATGTTATAATGTTCTCAAAACTTAGTTCAATTTTAATGAGGCTGCAGAAAAAATAAGTTATGTTTTCATTTTTGTTCTGGCTAGGAGCTGAAATGCAGCTGTAAGGGCTGTTCTAACCCAAGCAGACAGACATAGCTGAATTCTCACACAAACCCCTTACCTCTCAGGAGACAATCAAATTTTCAATAAGACCTTTGAATCTCTCTGTTTAAATGTTTAGGCTACAGGCAGATCCAAACCAAATTTCTTTTAAAACATGGTATTTAACCTGGGTGGGGATTATTTGATATGAAACATAGCTGCTTTTCATATTTTAAGTTGATCATAAACTATGCATTTGAAATCCACCTTGGGCCATGTACAGAAGCACTTGGAAATGGAGCAAGTGCAGCTGCATATTATTTTTCTACAGGATGGTAGCTGGGAAAGTTTATATCAGCCACGACAGCCCCTGAATTTTTATGCAATTTCCATTCAGTTTTCACATAAACCTTTGTAAACTGACAATATTTACCTGGAGAAAACAATTTTCCATGATGCCAAAAATGAAAATGGAACTGTAACTTACAATTGAAACAAAACAAAATGGTTTTCATGACTCTGAAATTAAAAAAAAAAAAAAAAAAAAAAAAAAAAAGAGCTAAGCTAATATTTTGTTTCAGTGCTTCACTTCATATGAATAATGCCAGAAGAATAAGATAGCTTAACACCACTGGCAGTTGAACAGGTGCTCATTTCTTTGTGATTCTCAGCCCACCTCTGTGGTACATAGATTCCAAATTGATACTAAAAATTAGTACTGATAAATCCTCCTTGTCGCTTTGAATTGCACCACGGATGAAATCTGCTTTGACCTTCATAATCACCGTATAGTACTAGTAAAAAATAAAAACAAACCAAAGCGTATCTGTTTTTCTTACACTGAAAGAAATCGAGAGGGGCGCTTAAAAGATGGAGGTCCTTTTACCTGTACCTATGTAAACACATACACGCACTCAGATGCCAACTCTCACAGATTTTCTAGTATCGTGAATCTTTACTATAAGTCACACCAGCTCATAGAAGAAATAGGCACACTTCCTTTGTGCATGTGACATGTAGATTTGTTAATCACATAATCCACCTAAGCAGCCAGATGGAAAGATGGAGAGATGTAACACATTCTAGCCATACCTATGTTACTCCTCTAGGGAGAATACTTTCCTCAATTACGCTATTCGCTTCCCAAGGTTGCTTTGTAGTTGGAGTAAGGGGGGTTTTGATTAATATGTGAAAATATATTCTTCCAGTCTTCTTAGATCATTAGTAATTCTGGCTTTGTGGCGTATACTTCCAGCTGGTATTTTCACAGGGACAATTAAACTTTAGCATCATCCCCTCTGTTCTAAGATGCTGAAATAACTATCTATTCAAGAACTGCATTACAAGGAAAATGTTAGAAAAAATTTGGAGCTCTTAGCAGAGCAGGGAGCTGGATTATGGATGTATTTCTATGCCCCAGGATTTTTTTCAAACACTCCCTTGTAGTCCAGGGAAGAAAAATGGGATGGATGTTTAATATAGCAAATATATTAATACAATATATGCTTTTAAAACAAGTGTGCCATATGAGTAAAATTTATTCTGAAATTTTGCAGCTGACCTTGTGTAACTTTTCCTTATAGAATCATAGAATAGCTAGGGTTCGAAAGGACCTTAAGATCATCTAGTTCCAACCCCCCTGACATGGGCAGGGACACCTCCCACTAAACCATGCCATCCAAGGCTATGTCCAACCTCGCCTTGAACACCACCAGCGATGGAGCATTCACAGCTTCTTTGGGCAGCCCATTGCAGTGCCTCACCACCCTTACAGTAAAGAATTTCTTCCTCACATCCAATCTAAACTTCCACTGTTTAAGTTTCAACCCATTGGCCCTTGTCCTCTCACCACAGTCCCTCATGAAGAGTCCCTCCCAAGCATCCCCATAGGCCCCCTTCAGGTATTGGAAGGCTGCTATGAGGTCTCCATGCAGCCTTCTCTTCTCCAGGCTGAACAGCCCCAACTTTCTGATCCTATCTTCATGCGGGAGGTGCTCCAGTCCCCTGATCATCCTCGTGGCCCTCCTCTGCACTTGTTCCAACAGTTCCATGTCCTTTTGATGTTGAGGACACCAGAACTGCACACATGTCGTGGTTTAAGTCTATAAACTCACACAGCCGCTCTCTCACTCACTCCCCACTCTTTCTTCCCTACCATGTGATGGTATATTGAAAATGTGGGATCTGAGCATGACGTGAATGGTATGGAATAAGGGGTGGAATGTCCTGGGTTCAGCAGTAGCAGTCATTTTTTTCTCCTTCTTGGTAGCTGGTGCAATGCTGTGTTTTTGATTTTGGGCCTGGGAACAGCACTGATAACACCAGTGTTTTCAGTTACTGCTTGGTGATGTTTAGGCTGGCCAAGGACTTGCTGAGTCTCATGCTCTGCCAGGGAGGAGGGGAAGCCGAGAGGAAGGAGAGACAGGACACCTGACCCAGACTGACCAAAGAGGTTATTCCATACCACAGCACATCATGTCCAGGATGCAGAAACGGAGGGCAGAGACCCGGAAGGGCGGTGGGGGTGCACGGTAGGGGGTGCAGTGCTTGATACTGGGTGGTGAGCAATTGTATCCTTCCCTTGTATTTGCCTTGTCATTATTGTTACTGGTGGGGGTGCACTGGGTGGCCAGGCTTGATATTTGATGGTGAGCTATTGTGTTCTCCTTTTCCTTGTATCTGCCTTGTCATTATTATTATTGGTGGTAGCAGTAGTGATTTGTGTTATACCTTAGTTACTGGACTGTTCTTATCTCAACCTGTGGGAGTTGCATTCTTTTGATTCTCCTTCCCATCCCTCCAGGAGCGGAGGGAAGAAAGAGTGGGGAGTGAGGGAGAGAGCGGCTGTGTGATTTTATAGACTTAAACCACGACAACACAATACTCCAAGTGAGGTCTCACAAGAGCAGAGTAGAGGGGCAGGATCACTTCCTTCAACGTGCTGGTCACACTCCTTTTGATGCAGCCCAGGATATGGTTGGCCTTCTGGGCTGCAAGCGCACACCCTCGGCTCATGTTCATTTTCTCATTGACCAGCACCCCCAAGTCCCTCTCCACAGGGCAGCCCTGAATCTCTTCTCTGCCCAACCTATAGCTGTGCCTGGCATTGCTCCGACCCAGCTGTAGGACCTTGCACTTGGCATGGTTAAACTTCATTAGGTTGGCATCTGCCCACCTCACAAGCACGTCAAGGTCCCTCTGGATGGCATTCCTTCCCTCCAACGTATCAACCGAACCACACAGCTTGGTGTCATCGGCAAACTTGCTGAGGGCGCACTCAATCCCACTGTCCATGTCACCCACAAAGATGTTGAACAAGACCGGCCCCAGCACCGATCCCTGAGGGACACCACTCGTTACTGGTCTCCAGCTGGACATTGAGCCTTTGAGCACTACTTTTTGAGCGCTGCCATCCAGCCAGTTCTTTATCCACCGAGTGGTCCATCTATCAAATTGATGTCCCTCTAACTTAGAGAGAAGGATGTCATGTGAGACAGTGTCAAAGGCTTTGCAGGAGTCCAGGTAGATGACATCAACTGCTCTACCCCTGTCCACACCACCCATAGTATGAGATACTGATCCAGGTAAATCAAGAGTCAACATTCTTTCAGATTTTAAACAAAAAAGAACGAAGAGTTAAATTGCCCTAGAACAGGCTGCAACTTGGGCCACATAGCAGCGCTGCCCTTAGCATTACGATAACTAAAATGAACAGCAAACTTAAAGCCACAAACATTTCTATCAATTTTAGTTCCATTACCATTTGCACCTGTATTTTTCTTCATTTTCATTTGTCATATAAATTACAATCAGGCAGTGAGCTTGCAATAGATTGGGTTCAGTCATCAAAAATCATGAATGTCATTGATTTTTCTTCTTTCCCTGTGCTGGGACATGCAAAGATTCCTCTCAGCATTCCCTTTCCTCCAACAGTCCTTAGTCAAGAAATCAAATCATACTCAAGATTAATTCTTCATAGACAGAGATGAAAATTGTGTGCTTCAAATTGAAATCTAATACACAATATATCAGTCATGTAAGATCTACAAACAGGTTCACAGATTGAAATGTTTTGTTAGTGGAAACTGAGGCTCTATTTAAGGTTTCATTTCAGAATTCAAGGAAAAATAATGGGATTTCTTCTGTTCTATGTTGACAAAATTCAAGTTCTGTATGTATTACATAGTGTTCCTAATTTGAAGACAGCAACTCATTTACAGAACAATCTTGACGTTCTGCAGGTTTCCTTAAAGCGTTTGATGTAAGTTATACCTCAGCAAAGGTCAGCTCTCGCTTTAAGACTATTGAGAAGGTTAATTTGACCAGATGAATTCAGGCTTCACTCTGAAACTCAGTTGACATTTTTAGATGAGAAGTGAGTGATGGTAGTAAGGGAAAAAACTGGTCTAAGCTGCTTTTGTTCAGTCACTAGGGTAACCAGAGTATCACACAGAAGGGGCGACATTACCCCCCAAATTTCCCAATTATTATTTCCACATGGAAGTTAGATTCTGGAGCTCAACAACAACTTCCAGGAAGTTTTATCACACAGTAGCAGTAGTAATTCATACATTTATGCCATGCCCATCATCTTGGCATCTCACAAAATTTAATTTCTGATGTTACGCTCACCATGTTGGTGTAGCTTCAACAGTCAGTCAGGAGCAAGAGGAAAGGACAGGATGGGGAGATTGCAGATTTCTGGGCTAAGGCAGGAACCCAGCTACATGCAGAATGCAGCTGCTGGGCTCCAGTGCAATAAACAGGACTTGAAGAGTGAGTAGCAGTCCTTGTTCACTGAACTGCTTACAAATGAAGGACAGATAAACAAGGAACTACAGTGTTAAGGACTGCAAGTTAGAGTAGAAAATAATTGTTGGAAATAATTTATATGTGGAAGACACAAGAGGCATATATATACATTTCTGTGTATACATGCACACGTATGTATGTATAATATATAAATATAAATATACATATACACACACCCATGTGTGCATAAATACATATAAAGAAACTCAACTGAAACTTCAAGAGAAATGCTTGCTTTTTTACAAGCCAGACATGAGATGTTTAAGTTGCCATATTCACCCACGGCACACAATCCACTTTTGTAGGTCTGAGTAATTTTTAAGCAGGCACGCTGCCATTTTAGCAGATGGATAAAATACAGCCATGCCAGTGCACCAGCTCATCCCTGAAGTTTGAGAGTCCCTTTTCAGCTCCCCATCCCAAAATGCTTGAGCAGCATTCGTTGTTTTGCTTCTGTGGCTAGCAGGGAAGTCAGTGCCTGAATTTGGAGCAAGGATTAACTTTTATAAACCGCAAATCAGCAGAATAAAATATCTATTCTGGGAAGTACATCCACCAGGGTTTGGATTTTCTGTGAGAGTAAAACAGGAGAGTAAGCTACGTGCAGCGTTACATCTCTATCTGCTGGGAGGGCTCACACATCTGTTAGGAAGCAGCAAGAATTTTAGAGTTAGGGAAAGGGCACAGCATGGGATTGACACAACTGTCACTTCTCCAGCTGCCCTTAGGGCTTGGCTGAAGTATCCCAAAGTCTCTGGGATCTCATCCAGGACTCGGCAACCTCCAGAGTGGCAAGGTAAGAACAGGAGCTAGCAATCCCTACCTTGAGCAGGGCAGGGCTGCTCTGCTAGCATGACCTCTGTCAGCATGTCTCTTGTCGCAGAGATTTATCCACAGGATGATGCTGAAGATTTCCTTGGGTTTTTCTACAGAAAAGCAGTATGGCTTTTGACTATATATTTTTCCCAGCACTACCTTACTGTGAGACAGAGTACATGGGGTCTGCTCCATGCAAAAACAGGATACAAGATATATATTTAAATTCACTATTACTTCCTTATAAATAGCCAAAAGCAGGATCAATAGCGGCAGGTGACGAGACTGAAATTCTAGAGATCGCACAGCTGCAACAGGGCTTTTTTTTTCTTCCTGATGATTCTGTATCCAAGAACAATAGTTAAAGGATCTGTTATAAATTGCTCCCACTGCTTTCATATCTGTTTAGGGCATAGTTTTCTACTGGGTAAATCGTCATGTGCAAAAGGTTAACAAAGCCACAGGTAAGCTGTTTGAGCTGCAAGTTATTTCTGTTTCATAAAGTGCCAATGTATATAGCTTTGGAAATGTTTACCTCGACAAAGGTGAAAATAGAACAGTGCATGCACTTACAAATAAATTAGTTTAATTAATATTGATTTAATGCTAACTGTTCCTTGCAAAATATGGTCACTTTAGCACTTTTGTACTGCCAAAGATGCATATTTTGCAGGTCAAAGAAGGTGATCCTGCCCCTCTGCTCTGCACTTGTGAGACCTCACTTGGAGGATTGTGCGCAGTTTTGGTGTCCTCAACATCAAAAGGACATGGAACTGCTAGAACAAGTCCAGAGGAGGGCCACGAGAATGATCAGAGGACTGGAGCACCTCCAATGTGAAGATAGGCTGAGAGAGTTGAGGCTGTTCAGCCTGGAGAAGAGAAGGCTGCGTGGAGACCTCATAGCAGCCTTCAGTATCTGAAGGGAGGCTATAGGGATGCTGGGGAGGGACTCTTCATTAGGGACTGCAGCAATAGGACAAGGGGTAACAGGTTCAAATTTAAACAGAGGAAGTTTAGATTGGATATAAGGAAGAAGTTCTTTACTGTAAGGGCGGTGAGGCACTGGAATGAGTTGCCCAGGGAAGTTGTGAATGCTCCATCGCTGGCTGTGTTCAAGGCCAGGCGGGACAGAGCCTTGGGTGACATGGTTTAGGGTGAGGTGCCCCTGCCCATGTCAGGGGGGTTGGAACTAGATGATCTTAAGGTGCTTTCCAACCGCAACTATTCTATGATTCTATGATAGGCTACAAAATGTCTACATATATGTGTATGCATGCACTCTCATTCAAATATACATAAAAAAATTTATACATACATTTGTAGCCTTATATTAATAAGCTAAAAATTCTAAAAAACATTTATAAATATGATTTGAATCTGGGTATGTCATAATTTACCCATAAGTGGGTTAGCTGGACAAGAGTAACTAATGATTTTCCTTCAATCATGGCTGTAATTAAGTAGGAAGAAAACTGAAGTTGCTGAAAGTTCATGCTAGAAGACTGACATGATGTCAGGTTTCATAAGTAATAAGATGTGGAAAATGTCAAATTATGGCTGAGGGAGAAAATGTCAAGGATGCTTTTAAAATTAGACTTCTCATGCAAGAGTTACAGTGAACAATAAAACACAGAAGAAAGATTATGACCAATATCCAGACGCAGGCCTTCAGAGCAGAGTGATGTCTCAGCCTCAAGCACACAGATCTATTTCAGCTCTTTCCGGTCACCTGGAAAATATTTCAGTGTCTTTTCCTAGCTATTTCCACAAAAAATTCAGCTTCATTTCCAGGATATACCTTCCTTGAAATACATTCTTTTAGCTTTTCAGCTGTTTTGTTTGGCCTGAATTGGCATATCTCTAATGGAGTCAGCGGAACTACATCCTTTTCCTCCAGCTGAGGATTTGTCCATCTCCTTTTGTGGATTTGTTGGTTGTTTTCTTTTTTTTTTTTTTTTTTTTTTTTTTTTTTTTTTTTTTGTTTTGTTTTGTTTTGTTTTGTTTTGTTTTGTTTTCTTTCTTTGTTTTGCTTGTTTTTCAAAAAAGCTTTCAGAAGAACTTTGGAATATGAAAGTGCATGATTTACTAAGCTAACACATTCTGAAATTGCATGTCATGCCAAGAAACACTTCTTGGCTCACAGGACTGTCATGCCCCAGTTTAGGGAAATCTTTAACATGGCAGGGCATACTGCAGTCAACTCCCCCAATCCTCTGTGATCAAAATACTTGAAAGTGTGTAGGCAGCTTTTATCAGTAAATGCTTGGTTTTAAATCATAACAGCTATTCAGGTTTTCTTGTCCTTGTTTGCAAATTACCTACTTTTTTTCTCCAAATGTTCCAGGCATCTACCAAGGGAAAAACTCTAAAACTTTATGGTGCATCTGAGTGGATGATGAATCAACCTTTGAACTTGTAACTTGAGAGCTGCACAGCCACAGAAGGTAGCTGTTAGGAAGCACTAAAAGTATGCAACTACCCATCATGGAGTATGTATTTCTTCTTGCCACCCTTCCCAATCCTTTAGAGCTTCTGTTGCCATATAACTAGCAAATTCTTTGCACAAAATACTGCTATTTTTATGTTTTAGAGCTATATCATCTATTGAACAGTCTTTAAAAAAAAAACTTTATGGACACTTGGTTTTTTAAAACTGGATTTTTCACCTTTTTTACAATACTGTATCTAGCAGAGTTTCTGAAGTCACAGTTTTCTGACAAAAGGCTAGTATCAGTAAACAGAGAGCCAGGATTTCCCCAGACTGCAGAGGAACACTCGCTACATATTTTATTCTGCCTTGTCAAGTACTTATTGCATTTATGTAAGCGTTACTGCATATTTTTTCTCTAGAGTAAAAGAGGAGGAAGGACGTCGATGAGGTCCCAAGAATCGCAAAGAGGTGAAATTCAGCTGGTTTACATCTGGAAAGCTCTGCACAAGTACTGTTTGCACCCTGAATTTCGAGAATCACATCCCATCTGTTTTAAAATTGCACTCAGCATTTTAATTTTGTGATGTTTATTCTTCCTAAGACTAGCTATATTAGCACTGTATCTGAACATAAGTAGTGATGCTGGTGATACATAACACTAACTCCTCTCTGAATGTTGTTTGAATAATTTGGAATTATATTTTGGGAAGCTTTGTAACAGGAAGAACAGAAAGAATAACTGTTTTAGAGAAAGGACTATAAAATGAAGAGCAAGGCACTCCTAAGTATTTTGTTGCAAGTCAGATGTGTCTTTGTTACAGCTCAACCATCAGTGTCTCAAGAGAGAGAAAACACCCTCAGAAAACTTGTCTTATCTCAGAATATTCAATTCTAGATAAGATCAATATCAGTTGGACAGTAGATATTAATACATTTACATTGAAATGGCTGGTATTTGCACTTGAAATCCATGTTTTATAATGTTTTCAATATTCTATAATAATTTTCTTAATGCAGATTTCAGTGTTTCAAATTTCGGTGCAGCCTCATCTATTTTTCATTTGGGATAAAACAGTTTATAACTACATTTTCTTCTTCCACACCTAATATAATTTGAAAAAGATACTTATCAGTAGATAAAAAAGTTATTTTTTAGATCAACTAAGATTGAATTATCTATATTAATGTAAATTTTCCTAGAGAAAGCAGATGTATTGGTGTAATACCCAGCAAGAGATAGTTTGGATTTTAGTAGAATGCCTGGCTAACAAATGGTCACTTTTACTTTTAAATCTATTTCACTACTTAATTGACTTTCCAAAGATACAAGAAAAAAACCCAAAAAATAAACCACCTGGTAACATCGTAAAAAATACACTTATCATGTAATTAATTTTTTCTCTAGCATAAAAATATGAAATAAAATATCAAAGAATCCACAAAAAAATTATGCTGGATGCCTAGGTGAAGCCTCTTCTTTTTCAGAATAGCAATTCAGCTGTTGTTTTACCTTTAGCACTGGGTAAAATCTCACTGCAGTTAACATGAAATACCTGTTTGTTAGACACTTTTCTTATATTGAAATGCATTTAATGTGCTCCTGAACTGGTCTTTAGGGGTATGGGTAGCTACTTTAAGAGCTTTCACTGAAGCAAGTTTTGTGCTGCTATATTAAATCATCAGTAAGCCTATGCATGGAGCTGCTGCACTATGGGAAGCATGTAGGGCAGCAAGAGGCAGAAGGACATTAGAAGGATGTGAAACATTCATAGCATAAAATTTCAGGTTTACAATGGAGCTATTGTACCAAGGGAGATGACAGCACAGTCTCCCAACACTTGCAGACTCTCTATCACAGGAGCAAGAAAGGTCTCTGCTGTTGCCTGGGAAATATGCCTGCTCTATAAGCAGCTGAATTGTCTCTGACCCTTTTTTCAGGCCTTTAGGTAACAAGTTGAGCAAGTAATGTTTTGCAGGCTGTGCTTTGATCTTCTAGTCAGATGATTTTGGTTAGATCAGAATAAGAAAGTCATATTACTCCAGTCTTCAACTTATGTAATGCAAAAAATACATCATCATCAGAAATACACATTACATACAAAAGCTGAAGGAAATTCAGATTTTTCAGAGAAACTAATGATATGAGCTTAACTGGTTTTATAGTGTTTAACTAGACATCTGTGTGCCACCAGTTAAATAGCACGTCATACGCTACAGGCTTGCTTTGCCTTGCCTAACACTAGTGCTTGTAGCTCTATGAACCAGATGTCCTGAGAAAGCCAGCTTAATAAATTTGGTAAGAAAAACTAGGAAGGCTATTTTATATTTTCTAGAATTCTGAATTATATTTATTTTTCAACAGTTTGGACCAAAAAGTCTTAAAGTGTACCCATTCCCTCAACACACTTAAATTTGTCTCCTCAGATCCTTTTGTCTGAATTTAAACTGGGTGCTTGCATCCTATTTATAACTTTTGAGTTATTGATCTCTTACTGTCTCTTTATCTTACTGCAGTCAATTCTTGGCTGCTCTGGAATATATGACTGATTTGTGAGAGGTTTTTCTCCCTTCCCTGGAATTATTGGTTTTATTTATCCCTATCATATCCACAACCCCTCCTGTTATGAGGTCTGACATTAAGAGATTGTGGTAACCGAAAAATGTAGCAGAAAAGTAAAAAAGACAAAAGGGAAGAAAGGGAGAAAGAGAGGGAGGGAGTGAGGGAGAGAAGGAGGAAGGAAAATAAATCTGCTTTCACTGCAGTTTCACTTGCAGTTTTCACTGTAAGGTAAAAACCAGGTGTTTCCAAGTGCAACTGGCAGCCCTTCTTGTGGTGTGTTATATTTTGTTGCTTATCTTTGGATTGCCAGGAACTGACACTGTTTTCCTCTTAGGTTCCTGTGTCTTTAATAGACCTAATCCACATTAAGATGATGAGACACTAAGCCAAGGAGATGTACTGAAAGCCAATGAGCAGCTTTGACTATTTTGACCTTCTTTCCATCTTGCAGACCACTGAGTATCATTTCGTTATCTCATTACAGATTCTTATTAACAGTCTCCTTAGCTCTCCATGTTTCATATGCTCCTAGTGCTATGGGTTTTAAAGACATCACAAGATCCCATGATTTACTGATGAAATTATTTACATGTCAAGGATGCCAGCCAAACTGCTGGAGAAGGCACCACTCAACATCTGCTCAATCCTGTTGAGAGGATGTGAGAAAAATACAGGTTGTGATTAGAGCTTTACTGGAGTGCCTTGTAGAGATTTATTTCACTAGAAAAAGATTACAATAGTTGTTAGCCTTGCTTTCTAACAACAAACCTGTAAGATCTGAGGATGATTTTTCTCTCTTTACTTGGATGAAAATACTCAGGAAAAGCTTTCTTGGTCTGTGTGCCAGCCCTTGCATGCATAAAACAGGGCTAATCTCACCTGTTGAAGAGCTAAACTTCCAGGCTAAGGTAATTGCCTGCCATCATGCTTCCTGAAAGCATACAGCTCACGTACTTAGGAACTAAGCTGCCATTGTAACCACCTCCCTTGTGCCACTGACCTCATGAATAGCTGTGGCAAAGGGTGACACTGGCACTTTCTCTGGGTGAGTTCTCTTAGGTGCTGAACTTGAATACAGCTAAAAGTAGACATACATTTCCCTGCTGCTGCTGATCACCACCGGTGCATGTTTAACATGGCAATAGCACCCAGCGCTGATATTTTTGGTACTTCTCTGCAACATAACTAACATTTGAAATTTATAAATACAGTCAATCTTGGTAGTGATACTGAGTAAGCACGGCCAGTGCATAGAGAAAGTAGAAAAGGAAAATAGAGAACAAAGCTTCCAGAAGTCCTTGGAAACCTTTAATCTTGCTGCTACAACTGGAGATTGGGATTATACTCTGATCCTTCTGTTGTCCTTTCACTGGCCACTAAAGTTTTCTGGGCTCTCTTTGGAAATTTATTACCAATTTTTTTTTCCTTTTTTCTCTCTCTTATGGGTTCCAGTCCCCAAGAACAGATGACAGAACATGAGCTGCTTCATCACTTATCAAAGCAAGCCAAAATATCTTAGATCAGAGTTTAATCCATTGGTGTAGGTAGGTAAAAAATTGAGTGGTGTCAGCAGCTTAAAATGAATGATAATTAAAGGGTGTTTGAATATCCAAGTGGCAATGATACATGTTTACTTATTCATTTTCAACATGGCACTTCTAACAGGAAGAAGGAGCTACAAGGCCCAGTACCTGAAAGGACAAGTTGGTTTGGAAAGGTAAGGAAAAAAGAGAATCAGGGATCTTCTGATAATAGCGTATCTAAAGAAATCATTTTAGTTTCAATTTTTCATTGTATTTTATCAATCTTGCAGAAATAGCAATCATGGAGATATAAAGTCTTGAAATTACAAATCCATCTTTATGGCATGATGTTGTCTGAGATTCACTCAGGCTTTTCCCAAGCCATTGTATTAATCTCTAGCGCTCCTTGATGGATGTGCATCTTTGAAGTCCATCTCTTAAACAGCTTCCCAGTAATTGTATCCTGATTTGCTACCAATTCTTCCATGCCAGCTGCTCCTGCTCAAACCCTTCATGGGTCTGTTACAGGCAGATGGAAACCTTGTGCATACTAATCTTGCATTATTGTCAACAACAAATTCATCATAGGCTGAGCTGGTAGAATATTATTCAGAAAATATGTTCCTTGATTAATTTCTCTATTTTGTATTTCGCTAACGCAAATTGTCTTCTGCTGTGCTTAACAAAAGAGCTCTTTAATAGATCCAAAACTGAACCAAACCTTAGAATGTTCATCTCATTCAGATTTCAATGCAGTTGAATTATTTTGAACTCATTCTGAATATAGTTCACTCTTCAGTAAATATTGATTAACTAGACTGCTTGAATGCAGCAGTGAAATTTGGAAAATAATTACATATTTGTAAAAACCTTTTGCTGCTAATTAATTAGTTCATCTATTAAAAAAATATCATAGAATCATAGAATCATAGAATAGTAAGGGTTGGAAAGGACCTCAAGATCATCGAGTTCCAACCCCCCTGACATGGGCAGGGACACCTCCCACTAAACCATGCCATCCAAGGCTATGTCCAACCCCACCTTGAACGCTGCCAGGGATGAAGCATTCACAACCTCCCTGGGCAACCCATTCCAGGGCCCCACCACCCACACAGTAAAGAATTTCTTCCTCAGATCCAATCTAAACCTCCCCTGTTTAAGTTTAAACCCATTACCTCTTGTCCTCTCACCACAGTCCCTAATGAAGAGTCCCTCCCCAGCATCCCTATAGGCCCCCTTCAGGTATTGGAAGGCTGCTATGAGGTCTCCACGCAGCCTTCTCTTCTGCAGGCTGAACAGCCCCAATTTTCTCAGCCTATCTTCATACAAGAGGTGCTCCAGTCCCCTGATCATCCTCGTGGCCCTCCTCTGCACTTGTTCTAACAGTTCCATGTCCTTTTTATGCTGAGGACACCAGAACTGCACACAATACTCCAAGTGAGGTCTCACGAGAGCAGAGTAAAGGGGCAGGAGCACCTCCCTCGACCTGCTGGCCACACTCCTTTTGATGCAGCCCAGGATACGGTTGGCCTTCTGGGCTGCAAGCGCACACTGCCGGCTCATGTTCATTTTTTCATCAACCCACACCCCCAAGTCCTTCTCCGCAGGGCTGCTCTGAATCTCCTCCCCACCCAATCTGTAGCTGTGCCTGGCATTGCTCCGACCCAGGTGGAGGACTTTGCATTTAGCATGGTTAAACTTTATTAGGTTGGCATCAGCCCACCTCACAAGCGTGTCAAGGTCCCTCTGGATGGCATTCCTTCCCTCCAATGTATCAACCGAACCACACAGCTTGGTGTCATCGGCAAACTTGCTGAGGGCGCACTCAATCCCACTGTCCATGTCACCCACAAAGATGTTGAACAAGACCGGTCCCAACACCGATCCCTGGGGGACACCACTCGTTACTGGTCTCCAGCTGGACATTGAGCCATTGAGCACTACTCTTTGCGTGCGGCCATCCAGCCAGTTCTTTATCCACCGAGTGGTCCACCTATCAAATTGATGTCTCTCCAACTTAGAGAGAAGGATGTCATGTGAGACAGTGTCAAAGGGTTTACACAAGTCCGGGTAGATGACATCAACTGCTCTGCCCCTGTCCATCAGTTCCCTAGCCCCTTCATAGAAGGTCACCAGATTGGTCAGGCAGGATTTCCCCTTAGTGAAGCCATGCTGGGTGTCACCAAGCACCTTGTTGGTTTTCATGTGCCTTAGCATGCCTTCCAGGAGAATCCGCTCCAAGATTTTGCCAGGCTTGGAGAACAAGAACCAAGTGAGAGATGCCAGAGATTTTTTCCATTCTTTATGACCACAAATGTTCTTCCACATCCTAGAGCATTCTTCCACTCCTAGAACAGTCATGAATGTGACACAGCATGTTGATGTTTATGGGTAAGAATTGTCTACTAAGGGTGAAATATAAACAGCCAACTCAAAATGTCTTAAGATTTTCTTCCACTGTATGAAATCTACTTCCTGTTGTGATATTTAATTCTAATACAGGTAAAACCTCATGCAGACAGAACTGCAGTTTATAGTTTCATATTTATTTGTTTTATATTTATTAGAAGGGGGCCTATAGGAATGCTGGGGAGGGACTCTTCATTAGGGACTGTAGTGAGAGGACAAGGGGTAATGGGTTCAAACTTAAACAGGGGAGGTTTAGATTGGATCTGAGGAAGAAATTCTTTACTGTGAGGGTGGTGAGGCCCTGGAATGGGTTGCCCAGGGAGGTTGTGAATGCTTCATCCCTGGCAGTGTTCAAGGTGGGGTTGGACATAGCCTTGGATGGCATGGTTTAGTGGGAGGTGTCCCTGCCCATGTCAGGGGGGTTGGAACTCGATGATCTTGAGGTCCTTTCCAACCCTAACTATTCTATGATTCTACGATGCTGGGGAGGGACTCTTCATTAGGGACTGTTGTGAGAGGACAAGGGGTAATGGGTTCAAACTTAAACAGGGGAAGTTTAGATTGGACATAAGGAAGAAATTCTTTATTGTAAGGGCGGTGAGGCACTGGAATGGGTTTCCCAAGGAAGCTGTGAATGCTCCATCGCTGGCGGTGTTCAAGGCCAGGTTGGACATAGCCTTGGATGGCATGGTTTAGTGGGAGATGTCCCTGCCCATGTCAGGGGGGTTGGAACTAGATGGTCTTAAGGTCCTTTCCAACCCTAACTATTTCATGATTCTATGATTTCTAGGTTATGTGTTTCTTAGCTTCTACTATATTAAACTTCAGTAAAGCCCCTATTTGTTGTTATCTAATTTACAACAGGATCTTAACCCAAATGAACAGCATTATTAGAGAGAGAGGGTGCTAAAAGAAATATTTTCATTTGTTCAGAAAATCAACTTTCATCCATAAATAATATAGTTTGGCTTGCCACCTTTCTACTCAGCATTCCTCCCTGTGTGCTGTAGATCCAGTCATGAAAAAAATAGATTCAAATATATTGATTTTCCTTCTGATGACTGTATCATTAGACAGGTGTAGGAATCTCCTACAGAGGTAAATGATGTAGTTTGCTGAAAACTTTATGCTATAGTTTTATTTCCTGCTTTTATTTTTGTTTTATTTTCTTAAAGCCATGCCAACTAAACCTGAAGATGGGAGAAAAGCTAGTGAAATGTAAAATATGAAGGTAATTAACTTGGCCTCTGACCAGGAACATATCCTTTGCTGTTTCTGCACTAGTTTGTGTTACACTACCTATTTGTGTGTTTCAGTCCCAGAATTCTTTTTGAAACTGGAAGGACCACAATTGTAAGTGAACTACTCTCTGGCATGAGGAAGCGGAGAACACCCTGTCCTTACAGGAGAAAGGGCTTATTAACAGCATTGAGTTGTTATTCTGTCTACATCATTTTGAAATAAGTAGAAAAGAAACTACACATCCAACACACATCTAACCCAGAAACATAATGCCAGTAGCTTTTCCAGAAAGTGTTACTGCTCAAATAAAGCTGATCTATGAATGTCACAGCTCAGACAGTTTTACAACACAGTCAGCATTTTTCTCTTTGTTTCCTTGATTGAGCAGTTATAGATTTAAAACTGAGAGATTTAAGTGGATAGCATAAGAAAGAATACAAAACATGATTTAAGTATCCAGAGCAAAGTTACACATTCCATTGCAAAACAGGAAAGTTACAAAGCAAAGACTTTCAGGGTCACATCACATATAAGCTACAGGAGTGTGGAAGAAAGCAGCAATGACTGGCAATGAATGCTGTCAGACAAAGGGTCTGGGTATCCAGTAAAACCCTACCCATGCCAACAGCATCCTGAAAACTACTGAGACACTGGGTTGCTGCACAGTAAGTATGTGATAATGCTAGTGAAAAAGCTGACATGAATTAACCACAGTGCCAAATGAATCGATCTAATCCTGTTGTTAATCAGATGTGACTTGGTGTGGAGCAAATTTGTGACACTGATGCTAAAGGTTGGCCCAGAAGGCCTAAAGCAGTAATTCCACATTCCCGTGGTGCTCAGAAAGCCAAGTTCTAAAATAGATGCTAACAATAAACCAGCAATTTCTTTTTGCCTTAGTAGAAATTTATCTAATTTTAGCTGCCTATAGTTGAAGTGTCTGTCGAAGACTGACAGATTAGAATGGATTTGAACCAGTCAGGAAAGTTCTTTGTAATTTATAACAGGTTAGACACAGCGATCTAGATTTAAAAATAAAAATCAATCTGAAAAACCTTGCTTGGAAACGAAAGGAGAACAGTTCTTAGTATAAATCAATTAGACTGGTAGCTTTTAACAGCCAGTTTTTGAGATTTAAATTCAATGTTCCAACTTAAGTCACAAGTGAAAATGAGTGCAGGGGCTTTAATCCCTAAGTGTTCTCCTCACTAGAAGTGAGATACATGAAAAGAAGATCCAGGATTGCAGTCTTCTTTGGTGCTTCATATCAGCACTGAAGTGTCCTGGTGGACACCTGAGGAGCCTGGAATGAGGAGTTCAAGCCAGGTGATCAAATATGGGCAATACGGACACATGTCTCAAAGGCACAGCCACAGTACTGTCAACACTGTTAGGGTGATACAGTTTTTTACCTCTTCTGTTTTCTCAGTGTTTGTGTTTAAGTTTTTTTCTTTTTAGCTGTCTTTCATTTTGAAGAGCACTCAGTCCTTCAAACCAAGAGAAAAAAAAAGGAGGAGTGCCCTTTGAAGACATTGGAGACTCTCCTTCTTTCATTCAGATAAGAGAGAAAACTAACTTCTGCTTTTTTATCAGCCTCTGTTCATCTACTTACAAGCTGTCATATGCTGCAGTCTCTCTGTATGACTTACTGCACATGCCCTTTCCCTGCCACATTGCTCATAAACCCATCCCTGCTTCTTTCTGCTCCAGGAAGTCATTAGACGCCAAACACATGAAGTGCAGATTACTAGCAGTTTCCTAGAGAAACACAAATCAGAGTGTGCCCCTGTGCTTTAACAGTTGAACGCCTGTGTCTAACATTTGGAAATATGTGACAGCTGGGGACAAATTCCTGCCTATCAGAGCAATGCTGCTGAGGAGATGCCCAGCCCAGAAGCTCGGTGCAGAAGACAATTGCTCTGCATTCTCACACAGAGACATGGCTTTGGTGTCATGTTTGTTTCACCACAGTGCCTTCCTGAAGTGAAATTTGAGTGAAGGTTTATAACAGTCTTGCTCGCCTGGAGCACTGATACAATTCTGTTTCTCCTAGCAGATGCATTCTTACAAAGACCTGTGAGTTTAGGCCGCAAGCATTTTCCTATATTTACAGTGGACTACAACTGTGAGGAATGCTGTCACATGTTAGTATCACACCTTCTTTTGGACAAAGTAAGGAAAAAAGAAAGCTCATATTTTAGAAGGTATGTCTGGATCTCATTTAAAGACACAGTGGCTTAAAATTAAGTTCTGGAGACTTATGCAGAGGATGAATTTGATCTGATAAGCTCCCCTGAGAAGACTGAGCACAGCCAAAAAAATCTGCTGCCCTGAAAGGTTGTCAGGAAGGATGGGTCCTTGCTGTCAGAGAAGAAAGCTGTGAGACAGGAGCCAGATGCAAAGGAACTGGTACATTGAACAGAAACAGGCAAGGGCAATAGGTCTACTACAACTGCCAGACACCACAAATCCGGTTTTGCTGCTCATGAAGAAGTTCCATCTACTTCAGGAAGACAGAGTATTCAATAGTGAGGAAATTTATATTATTGCCATTAATTAGCTACAATGCTTCTTCCACATCCTATTTTCCTTAGAAGTCTCCTGCATGAAGACTGTGATATCTGACAAGATCTATGAATTAACATAGAGAGCAACAGGCAGTAAGCTGTGCCTTCAATAAACTCAAGACCCTGTGGCTGAAAAATATTTATGCAACAGTTGGAAACTGGGAGCACTACTTCTTCCCCTCACTGGGCAGAAAATTTAAGAGACACCAACTACTAAAAAAATCATCAAAGAAATATAGTATTGTGTGCAGTTCTGGTGTCCTCAACATCAAAAGGACATGGAACTGTTAGAACAAGTGCAGAGGAGGGCCACGAGGATGATCAGGGGACAGGAGCACCTCCCGCATGAAGATAGGACCAGAAAGTTGGGGCTGTTCAGCCTGCAGAAGAGAAGGCTGCGTGGAGACCTCATAGCAGCCTTCCAATACCTGAAGGGGGCCTATGGGGATGCTTGGGAGGGACTCTTCATGAGGGACTGTGGTGAGAGGACAAGTGGTAATGGGCTCAAACTTAAACAGGGGAAGTTTACATTGGATATGAGGAAGAAATTCTTTTCTGTAAGGGTGGTGAGGCCCTGGAATGGGTTGCCCAGGGAAGTTGTGAATGTCCCATTGCTGGCGGTGTTCAAGGCTGGGCTGGTCATAGCCTTGGATGGCATGATTTAGTGGGAGGTGTCCCTGCCCATGGCAAGGGGGTTGTAACTAGATGATCTTAAGGTCCTTTCCAACCCTAACTATTCTATGATTCTATGATTTTATATGTACCATAGAGCTGCTACCTCTTTTCTAACATTACAGCCAGCATTAAAAAAAAAAATATAGAAAAAGAAAATCAAAAATTAAAATCTGCCAATGCTTTAGACATACTGCAATATCTGTTTACACAACTAGCTAAGATAGCAGGGTAAGAAACAGTTCTCCCATATGAGAAACAACTAAGCAGATTAAGACTTTCAATTTGGGGTAGAAATAAGTGAAGACATGATAGAGATCTATAAAATCAATGGAGCAGTGGGAAAGTACACAGAGGACAATTATTCATTTTTCTTCTAATGCAAGCAGTAAAGGGAATTAAATGAACAGATAACAGATTTTAGAAAGCATATAAAAAAAAAATCACACAAAATGCAATTAAAACCATGGAACTCATTATCACACGATGCTGGAGATGGTAGAAGTTTACATGTGTTCAAAAAATAACTGCAGAACATAGTGGAAGGAAAATCCACTGAGATTTTTCTCCATACAGGTACTATATATGTCTTGAGATGTAAGCTGCAACTCACATGAGATTTGGAGGACATACCTTGCAAATACTACTCTTAGATGTCCATTGCTTTCTACTGTAGGAGGTGAGACATCTTCCCTTGATATACTTTCAAGCTCACTTAGTGTAATGATCTTATGTCATTATTAATAGATTTGCAGGCACAGAAAGCTGCAAAGCTTAGACAAGACCATGGATGCTTAAGTGCAAGTGAAGCCGCTGTGAATATTCTTGAGTGTGGGATTAAAGTTTGCATAGGAACACCCATCTCTACTAAGTACATGCTCCTAGTGAAGAGCAATACTCTGGTTATCAGCTTGGTCATCTCCCATTTTTCCATCAGTAAAGAACTAAAAGAATTTATTTTATTTTAGCTTTTATAATTATTCAACAACACAACCTGAAGATGGAAAATGAACTTCAGTGATTTGAATAATAAAAAAGAAGGTAGAAAACAGCGCACTACTTTGACTTGAGTGAGTCAAAGAGTGCTGAAGAACTAAAATACTTGCTAAAGAATTGACCCTAGCAGGATTAAAGCTGCTACTTATCTCAGTGCAAGTTCACAGGACAGCCTGCTAATGCTGGGCAACAGGAAAGCTCACAGAGATGCCATGCAGAAACCTGATAGATAGTTATATCATAATGCAGTCAACCTGAGCAGATCCAGTATTTAGAAAGGAAAATACAGGCTTAATGTTGTTTCATTATTCAACAAATTACACTGGGATGGAAAAGGTTATACCCTTTTCAGCCTGCTTTACCTCAGCTTCCAGTGTTCTCAAGTTTTCTCCCTTTGAAATACATTTTGACAAAGAATGTTGAAAACTAAAAAATTAGAACCAGAATCAGTTTAAATCTCATACAACAGAAATTTTCACCTTCTAATATTACTTTTTTTTTTTTTTCCTTCCAGAAAAAGTGGGAACAACTCAGAAATATGACAGTTATGGCATATCAAAGCTGTCTGACTCTTCTTTCCTTCTATTTGTTTCTCCCCTGGTCTATTTTTACTCCTGATTCGCACCAGTATACTTGAAAAGATAATGAAATGTGGTTTTAGGATTGATAATTCGCAATGCAGGGTCTGTAGAGAAATCACTTGTACGTGTGTTTGATGCGATTTCCAGAGTGGCTGCAGCAGCATTTATAATAGCACAGAAATCTTTCTGTCACCTCTGTTAGACAGAAACTTGTTGCTATACTGAACTGGATGTGTGCAGTGCCCTTTAATAAAAAGCAAAAGATATTTAGGTGCTTATTTTATTTTGATTAACAAAATTGCCAGAAGATTCATGCCAAAATATTCATGGCAGCAATTTCAGCCATCGGTCTGGTCTCCCAGTGAACAACAGGTAGTTAAAAAAAACATGGGGGGGGGGGGCGGGGGGAAGGAGGAATGGATTATTAACAAGTAATTAAATAAAGATTAATAATGTATTAACCTAGAGTCCAGTCATGGAAATTCAGCTTTCAGATAATATGGGGGCTGACTGTTTTGAGGAAATATAATGAATGTAGGCTCATGGGAAGCTGTCACAATGATGAAACAAGCCCAGCCTGGGCTAATAGATTTATTTATTTCTACCTGGCAGATTATAATAGGACCTGGAGTCATCCTGCTGATCAGTGGGTACCTGTAGAAAGCTCGTCACATAAAGTGTCACTAGGATCGAAGAATATTTTTTGGAGAGAGATACCCAGAGACATCATTGTTACTTGAAGAAAAGCCGAGAGGGAAGATTGCATGTTGGGATATAACTTGTAACAGATTGTTAAACCATCTGCAAAGAAATAATAAAAATAGCTGATATGCTACTGTTGCCTGATCATGAAGTATTCCCATAGGAGATTGCTTCCCTTCCCATTCCCTGGAGAGCTAATTGTGCTTTAGATCTAATGCTGCGTTATTTCTGTCTGAATGCATAGACATTTTGATAAAGGAGAGGCCGAAATAATCAGCACTTTCAAAACCTCCAGCTAAAATACTGGAGGAGTCATTTGGCTTTTCAAATTTACTAAAGATAGGTGCTAATAGAACTCACTTGGAGAGCTGGAGACAGTATCATTAAGCCGTTGACTGCAATAAAAGGCAAGATGACAGTGCATGTGGTATCTCTATTACATGTGTGTGAAACTAATCCTTCTTCTGACAATTGTACTGGAACTTGGAGGTAGCTATTGGATGCAAACACAAATCAACTTTCTTTTATTATTTGAGAGCAGAGTGGTCAGTGTTGAGGAAAGGTGCTGAAGGCATAAAGGGAAATTGTTATGTACACATAATACTGAATGATTCTATATAAAACCAAATTTAATACAAAACCCCTAAATAGGACTCATTTTTTCTTTCTGTAGTATATTTATGATTGTGCTATCCAGTCAAGAAATTAAATGTGCAAACAATAAATGGAAGACAATTGATTCAGTTATCAACAGCAACAGAGGTCAAGATCAGGATTTTCAGAAGCTACTCGGTAAAGAGAACTGAATATTTTTAATGGGAAAAAGAATGTACAAGCAATTTGGAAACTCCAATTTATCTGCAGTGGCCCCTGGATTTGCATTATTATTAATATTAGAACACAGCATTGAAATCCATAAGCTTTTCATTCAGTGACAAAAAAATAAGAGGCTATTTAAAAAGTTGTGCTTCTGGGGTTGTGTATACCAATAGCATCTGACATGTAGACATGCAGCTGCTGCCTTCAGTGGGAAAAAATGGTTAGAAAACAGGGATAAGGAAAGGAAGGGAACTGATGTCAAGGAATAGCAACTCGTTCAGCTCTTGACCTCTGTCAGTAAGGGTCTGCAAAGAAAGGGAGCATACAGCTACCTTCACAAGTACTTCAGACAAGTACGTGGGAAGAAGATCAACTTCTTATCCTCAAAATTGCTTCTCACTTACAGTTCACAATGCTAGTGATTTATTCAGTGGGAAAATAATCAACAGTTTTAAAACAATACTGTATTTCCTTCTTTGTCCTTTGAGCACATAATGGTACATGTATTTCCACATGCTTTTCTGCACTTGCAGTATACCTTCATTTATAAAAGTGGCTAGTAGTGGATGGGACATTTAATGAAATCTCATTTATTCCTGTTTTAGAGTCCTTCAGAGAAAAATTTAAGACCTTATTGCTTGTGTGGTATATGAGCCAAAACTTATTAAATTCTATGAGTATTGGATAAAGAAGTCCTAAAAAGTAGTAGGAATAAATGGGATCTCCTGGCTAACCTTTCATTTTTCTTTTTAAATAGTATTTCATATGCTTTGCCATTTTATGTACACACCTCTGGCTTTGGATCAAATCCTAGCTAGTATAAACCAGCCTCACACCACCCACTATCTTCAGTAGAGCTACACAAGCTAACAGCAAGCCTGGAACCAGCCCACTGTAAATAATTTACAGATTTACCTGCTTGTGTATCACACTACTAGCTCATATTATTGCATTGCAAAGTGCTTCGGGAAATTAAGGGAGTAGTAGGAGCTACACTAAATTAGATTCCAGTCTAATACACTCTGACTTGTATTTCACAGAAAAAGAACTTCTGCTTTTGAAATGCTGAGCAATAATTTTTATAAAATATTCAAAGTGAGGTACTTCAGATGGCTCTATGCTACGCTATTCAGAATATGGGAAAATCTATTTCTGGCATACTGTTTATAACTCCTCCTAATTATCATTAATGCTAACTAATAAATGTATGTTAGTTCAAGCTCATTGGTTTCTCCATAACATATAGTTAAAAATTATGGCAAAGAATAACAACTTCTCCAGTCTAATATAATAAAATGGTGATTAATATTTCCCAGGGCTGGGATGGAATATGATTTCGGGCAGGCTAAAATAGTGGTAAGTGAAGAGTTTGAGATCCGTCAATTACTGAAGCTGACATGGTAAATGTAAGGTATGATTAACAATGTGGTGAAGCACTTCTGTCTGACCCAATCACAAGTACTGTGACCACTCTGACTTAGCAAAGAATTGCTCGGCTGAGTATGAACAGGTTGTGTACTCATTTTCCCCTTCTTCAATTCTTGTCTCTATTAATCTTGCAATCTGCCCATATATAATGCATTTTTCTGTATGGAATGAAATAAGCAAACCTCCCAGTTTGTAAAATAAAAATTATTTTACCATGGGTCTAGGTAGGATGTGCATAGTTAACAAAATAGAATAGAAATATAGCATTGTTCAGAGACATCCAATATCATGCCAATGTGCTTAGAATAAAAGATTTCAGGCCTTATACCAGATTCAAGTGCCTGACATAGATATCATCCACCATCTTATGACAGTATCACAGAAAAGGTTCATATGCAATGACGCATGGATGAATGCATGAAATTACCTTGGTGAGGAAGCAGCAGACAGGTGTACATGCTAGCCTATGACAGCCACTGGTTATGAGGAACTGTGACAGATGGGCCAAAACCACATCACTGTTCCCTCCCTCCTTACCTGGGGAAGTAGGCTACTATTTCAACATTATCTACTTTCTAGGACAAATAACAATTGAAAAACAGTTTATTGGTTTTTATTTTTTTTTTTTTTCTCTCTGGTAGGACATAGAATTACAGAACACAAAGTTGGCAGGGACCTCAAGGATTGTTTGATCCAACCTTTCCTGGCAAAATTATGGTCTAGACAAGATGGCCCATCACTCTGCCCAGCTGAATCTTGAAAGCATACAGCATTGGGGTATACACCATTTCCATGTGGATATTATTTCAATGGCTGATTGTTCTCACCGTGAAAAATATTCCTCATGTCCAATTGGAATCTTCCAGAAGTACCTAGTGCCCCTCATCTTTTCCATGTGACTCCTTGCAAAATGAGAGCCTTCAAATTCTCTGTAACCACCCTTTAAGTGCTAGAACATGGTGATAGTCTACCCTGAGCCTTCTTTTCTCAAGGTTGAATAAACCCTGTTCTCTCAGTCTTTACCCATACGACAGGTTTCCCAGTCCTTTGATCATCTTTGTGGCCCTTCTCTGAACACTGTCCTGCCTGTCCACCTCTTTTGTTGAGCACAGACAAAATCTGAACATAGTGTTCCAGGCGTGGTCTGATAATATTGAGTGGGACAATGAGAACTTTGCTGGTGATGCCCTTGTTGACGTAAGCCAGCATCCTGTTGGCTTTCTTTGCTGCAGCTGCACACTGTTCACTCATTTTGAGATTCTTGTCCACCAGGACCTCCAAGTCCCTTTCCACAGAGCTGCTCCCCAGCCATATAGATACCAGCCTGTGCTGCACTCTTAGATTGTGCTTACCCACATGCAAAACCTTACACTTGTCCTTGTTGCACTTCATAAGGTTCTTGTTAGCCCACTCTCCCATCCTACTCAGGTCTTCTGCAGGGTGGCTCTCCCTTTCAAAGTCTCCACTTCCTCAAAGAACACTTTTCTTTACTTAAAAGCAAACAAACCAGCCACCCTGTGCTTTCATTTCTGGAATGGTCAGTTATTTGCAGTGAACTGGAAAGCTGTTGGAGCAGGAGAGGTGCTACTTATTTGGACTCTGGAGTGCTATATTTGTTAACTAAGTAAAAACTAAGTTTTACATCTTGTCTCAGAACACGGAAAAAGATAGATGCAAACAGGGAGAAAGAGGACTATGTCATTATGCAGTCATAAGGCAAACTGAACAGTGACAACTGGACAAGTTTATGAAAAAATCATCGTTTTCTACCGCAGGATTTATGATTTATTTATACTGAAAAACTGCAGAGCACAGAGGTTTGCAGGGTTTTTTCTTTAAAAAAAAAAACAAAACAACAGGCTTTTTGGCACAAATTGGCTTCTGTTGTTTTTAAGTACTTGTTTAGAAAAGCAAACCAGCTTGCCTCTGAATGGTGTTAATACACCCAAAATGCTCTATGAAAAAACACAACTGCACAGAATGAGTTGTTTTCCTGCCTTAGGTCAGCACAGGCTTCCAGAAGCCAAAAACCTCTGAAAACTCCAGCCATTGACTACACACAGCCTACCCAGAGCTGCCACGCCACTACACCACAAGAAGGGAGATGAAACCATAAGTGCACTGTGTGGTGCCGCCAGCAACTTTGAAAGAGTCCTTGGGATCATGCAATAGACGAATGCAGGGAAGAAGAGCTTGTTTGATACTGACTCACAAACCCCCCTCAAAAGAGACACACAGCTGGTCCCTGGGCATTGGGAAGATATAACAATTGGCCAAAACTCTCTTTCACTGAAATCTCTTTCAAGGAGAGAATAAATTGATACTGAAGTAATTCATGGCAATGGATTTTCAATGTTGAAGCTTTTATTATCTGAACCTGAAGAGACTACAAGAAATTGGCCTTAGGCAGTGCTCTCATAAAGAATTCTTATGAGAATGTCAAAGTCAAAGAGTTTATATTCTTTTCTTTGTTGTCATAGGATTGATACCAATGCTCCGAGGAGATGTTTTATGGGTGAACCATGAGGTTACAGATATTTAGGAGTATTATATTGAGACTGTTACAGGAGCCAAAGAGAAAATAAATCATTGACAGAGGAAACATGGAAGGTTTACATGCTTTTAACTAAGGGCAGATCAAAGGTCACATCAAAGGTCACTATATTTGATCATTAATTTATGCAGCTACCTATCACAGCACACTTTCCCTATCAAAATCAGGTACAGACATAAAGAAAGATCTGTCATAGTTCCCCTAGATAAGGTTAATCCCCGACCCCACACAATTTACCACAAATTACTTTATTATTTGTTTACCTCTAAGTAAAAACAACATAAGAGTATAAAATTTTCTTCACATTAGTACACATATTAAAAAAAGGCAGAAGACGTTCACTTGCTTTTACTGCATGATATCTTGTCCCTATTAAAATAATGCAAGCCAATAGCCAGTGCTAAAGAAAGTCAAAATGTGATTAGAAAAAAATTCCAGAAATAATATCTGTGGTATATGGTCCAGCCAAGGAGAATCTGCTTTGTCAAGCATTTAAATGACACATAAAAATATAGATTTGATCTATGTAAGAATGACTGCAAAAATCCCTTAACAGAAGTTAGAAGAAATTTCAACAATAAATAATTGCAATCACTCACTATATATTTTTCTGAGGTTTCTAATAGCCAAGTCTGTACAAGTTTATCTGGTGATCGTGCTTGAGCTTGATTTCATGAGTGTAAGAACGAGTAGAAGATGCAGCCCAGGAGCACTTTTGGATGTCCCCTACCCTCAGAGAGTCAGCAGGATCAGAGTAGACTTAATCTGAACTGCAGCTCCCTCATGATGCCCGTCATGCGGACATCAGATCTTCATCACCAATTGATTCATATTATGAATCCACCCATACTGGTCCACACTACTTGCCAATGTAGACATACCTGGAGATGAACAAAACCATCCATGTACATCTATGGCAGGGGGGTTGAAACTGGATGATCTTAAGGTTCTTTCCAACCCTAACTATTCTATGACTCTATGATCCAACTCGCAAATATCACTGAGTTTAAGGAAACATTACTTCTCAGTTAGAGACAAGTTAAAAATTACTCTTGACAAAGTAACTGGGAAGAGATTTTGCAAGAGAAAGCTCCCAAACCCTCTGTACCAATTTTGCTAACACTGGATATTCTGGCACTAAAAATTAATTTGACCATATAAGTTCACTATCATGCATTAATTACATTTAAGAGGCAATGACTCAGTAACCTACTCAAATAGATTTACCTCCTGCCTGAAAGGCTCAATTCTTAATAATGTAAATAGAAAAAAATTGAACTGCACTTCACTTGAATATCTTGACTTGCACTTTGGTGTGTGGGAAGATATTAACCAAGCAGCTGCTAATGTGGTAAATAGTGAAAACAAAAGCAAATATTAATTGTAGCTTGGCAATTAAATAAATACACTACAGAAAAAGAAAACAGAAAAGCAGGGAAAGGCTTCCAAGAGGAAAGAGTTATCTTAAAAACACAAAAAAGATACTAGAGGTGAAAAGTCTCATCAGAATACAGGCCCAAAATCTTGAAGTTTACCCTGGTCTGAAACGAAGGACTCTCATGGGAATTCAGCACTGCTCGATGGAATATGTCCTGTGGAACATAACACCTTTTTTATTTAGTTGCACACCAGATTGATTTCTATGTTGTTTTTTTTTTTTAAAGAAGTATTTACTTTCAAAAAAAAAAAAAAAAGAAAGAAAAAAAAAGAAGGAAAAAAAAGCTTTCAGCAAAGCTTCAGTTCAATGTGTGATAGGTAACCTGGGCGGGGGTGAGGGAGGGAAGAAAGAAAAGAAAATTGTAAACTTCAGTAGGGTACGAGTTAAAATAGATCTCACTCATCACATCTTCAGCAGAAGATAATGAAGGAAAGGGCAAGCTTCAGTAGAACCTCCTGATAGCTTTTCCCTATTTGCATATCATTGAGCTTTGCTTATGGTATAACAAAAAACCCTAGCAAGTTGCTTAAAGACAATTTTTATGGTGGGGAAGGGAAAGAAGTTATCGTACTACTAAAATATCTATACATTTCACGTACAATGAAGTTGAGTGTGCATTAGGAGGGAGATCTCATTCTGACTTACTGATGTATCCTGAATCACAGCCAACAACTTTTATCTGATTTACCAACAGAAAATGAGCAGACAAGCAGTATTTGCATGAGTATACGTCTTTTTTCAGAGGTTTCTGTCTATATAAAAGCAAGAAGCTCTGCTTGCTGCTTAGGTACCCAAACCAAGTTGCAATATTCATCTCCTATTACTCATCAGCATTTTGAGCAGATTGCCAGCTGACCATCAGCTTTGCTCCTGCTACAAATGTGACTGACAAATATGGAAAGAAAGAGCATATACATCGCTACTTGAAAGGTCTACCTTATCAGAGAAGAGAGCACACTGGCAAGCAATCACAGAGCATTGTTACCTTTCAGGCAATACATGGGTAGGTGTATGATGCACCTAAGCTAGAGTCCTCTTATGATAAATCTGTAAAATGGCAGTAAGCCAATGTTTCTAGTTTGTGTTTCTAAAGACTATAGCTGAGAGAAGTACTTGCTCATGGCCCTCTAGAATCAATGAAAACGAGTAAATGCTTCCACTTAGCAGCTTAGAAGGATCACAGAACACTTCAGCAAGATTAGAACACCTTTCTTAGGGTTTCTCAATCCAGTTTTCAAAATACAGAAAATTCTTTTAGTATTATCTGTGTTTCATGTATCCTTGTTCTTCTGTAGTAATAAAAAGGGTGTTTAAGGCTGGACAATAAACCAGCACAAACAGATGCCACAGAAAGAAGTGAAATGCATCAGGATACATAGTCCCTTTTAAACCCCTCAAATATTGTAATTTCCTGAAAGGAGAAAAAAACAATCATAGAATCATAGAATCATAGAATAGTTAGGGTTGGAAAGGACCTCAAGATCATCGAGTTCCAACCCCCCTGACATGGGCAGGGACACCTCTCACTAAACCATGCCATCCAAGGCTATGTCCAACCCCACCTTGAATGCCACCAGGGATGAAGCATCCACAACCTCCCTGGGCAACCCATTCCAGGGCCCCACCACCCTCACAGTAAAGAATTTCTTCCTCAGATCCAATCTAAACTTCCGCTGTTTAAGTTTAAACCCATTACCCCTTGTCCTCTCACTACAATCCCTAATGAAGAGCCCCTCCCCAGCATCCCTATAGGCCCCCTTCAGGTATTGGAAGGCTGCTATGAGGTCTCCACGCAGCCTTCTTTTCTCCAGGCTGAACAGCCCCAATTTTCTCAGCCTATCTTCATATGGGAGGTGCTCTAGTCCCCTGATCATTCTTGTGGCCCTCCTCTGCACTTGTTCTAACAGTTCCATGTCCTTTTTATGCTGAGGACACCAGAACTGCACACAATACTCCAAGTGAGGTCTCACGAGAGCAGAGTAGAGGGGCAGGATCACCTCCCTCGACCTGCTGGTCACATTCCTTTTGATGCAGCCCAGGATACGGTTGGCCTTCTGGGCTGCAAGCGCACACTGCGGGCTCATGTTCATTTTTTCATCAACCCACACCCCCAAGTCCTTCTCCGCAGGGCTGCTCTGAATCTCCTCCCCACCCAATCTGTAGCTGTGCCTGGCATTGCTCTGACCCAGGTGGAGGACTTTGCACTTAGCATGGTTAAACTTCATCAGGTTGGCATCAGCCCACCTCACAAGCGTGTCAAGGTCCCTCTGGATGGCATTCCTTCCCTCCAATGTATCAACCGAACCACACAGCTTGGTGTCATTGGCAAACTTGCTGAGGGTGCACTCAATCCCACTGTCCATGTCACCCACAAAGATGTTGAACAAGACCGGTCCCAACACCGATCCCTGGGGGACACCACTCGTTACTGGTCTCCAGCTGGACATTGAGCCACTGAGCACTACTCTTTGTGCACAGTCATCCAGCCAGTTCTTTATCCATCCAGTGATCTACCTATCAAATTGATGTCTCTCCAACTTAGAGAGAAGGATGTCATGTGAGAGAGTGTCAAAGGGTTTACACAAGTCCGGGTAGATGACATCAGCTGCTCTACCCCTGTCCATCAGTTCCGTAGCCCCTTCATAGAAGGCCACCAGATTGGTCAGGCAGGATTTCCCTTTAGTGAAGCCATGCTGGCTGTCACCAAGCACCTTGTTGGTTTTCATGTGCCTCCAGGAGAATCCGCTCCAAGATTTTGCCAGGCACAGAGGTGAGGCTGACTGGTCTGTAATTCCCCGGCTCATCCATTTTTCCCTTCTTAAAAATGGGGGTTATATTTCCCTTTTTCCAGTCATCGGGAACTTCACCTGACTGCCATGATTTTTCAAATATGATGGACAGTGGCTTAGCAACTTCATTTGCCAGCTCCTTCAGGACCCATTTATGGATTTCATCCGGTCCCATGGACTTGTATACGTTCAGGTTCCTAATGTGGTCCCGAACAAGATCCTCCCCCACAGTAGGCCCAGGGTCCCCACCCTCACCGTCCCCGCGTCTGCCTTCCAAGACTTGGTTGGTGTGGTCAGAGCATTTGCCGGTGAAGACTGAGGCAAAGAAGTCATTAAGAACCTCAGCCTTCTCCTAGTCCAGGGTAGCCAGTTCTCCCGATAGCTTCTGGAGAGGGCCCACGGTGTCCCTAACCTGTCTTTTATTGGCAATGTACCTATAAAATCCCTTCCTGTTATCTTTAACATCCCTAGCTAAGCTTAATTCTAAGTGGGCCTTAGCTTTCCTAACCTGGTCCCTAGCTTCCCGGACAACATCCCTGTATTCTTCCCAGGCCGCCTGACCTTGCTTCCACCTTTTATAAGCCTCTTTTTTCCTTCGAATTTTGCTCAGCAGCTCCTTATCCATCCAAGGAAGTCTCCTGGCCCTCCTGCAGCACTTCCTTCTAGTTGGGATGCATCGCTCCTGAGCTTGCAGCAGGTGATCCTTGAATATCAACCAACAGTCTTGGGCCCCCCTGCCCTCTAGGGCTGTATCCCATGGAACCTTACTGAGCAGGTTCCCGAAGAGGCCAAAGTCTGCTCTCTTGAAGTCCAGGGCAGTGAGCTTGCTGCACGCTCTTCTCACTGTCATGAGGATCTCAAACTCGACCATCTCATGATCGCTGCAATCAAGGCTGCCCTGGAGGGTCACATTCCCAACCAGCCCTTCCCTGTTGGTGAGGACGAGGTCAAGCATGGCACCTCTCCTTGTCGGCTCCTCTATTACTTGCAGAAGGAAGTTGTCTTCCACACAATCGAGGAACCTTCTGGATTGCTTGTGCCGGGCCGTACCATCCCTCCAACAGATATCAGGGTGGTTGAAGTCTCCCATGAGAACAAGGGCCTGCGAGTGTGAGGCTACTCCTATCTGCCTATGGAGCGCTTCGTCCAGCAAGTCCCCTTGGTCAGGCGGTCTGTAACAGATCCCCACAATAGTGTCACCCATCGCTGTTCTCCCTTTAACCCTGACCCACAAACTCTCTGTTGACTGCTCACCTGTCCCCAGACAGAGTTCCATACTCTCTAGCCTATCCCTAACATAAATAGCAACTCCCCCTCCCCGTCTGCAGGGCCTGTCTTTCCTAAAGAGCTGGTAGCCTTCCATTCCAACATACCAGTCATAGGTGCCATCCCACCATGTTTCTGTGATGCCTATGATATCATACCCCCGTAGATGTGCACATATCTCTAATTCCTCTTGTTTGTTCCCCATGCTACGGGCATTTGTATAGAGGCATTTGAGCCGAGATCCAATTGAAGCCGGCTCATTGGCTGGAGCAGCTGGAATATCAAGCATGTGCAAATTATTTTTATTTTTAAATCTTTCATATATTTCTTTATGTGGCTTTAAATCAATTATTACAGGGATGACCTCTAAATTCCTTTCCTCTCTGCTGCATTAAAACTATATTTGTTACAGATGTAAAAAGGTATAGATATTAGGTGGAGATAAAATAAAGTTTATGATTGTGCATGCATTGCTTTTTAATGAACAATAATTAAAGGAAACATCTGCACATTTGATCAAGCTGCAGTTCTGAGTGTTGATGGTGAAGGGTGGTAGGTTTGGTATTTTCCCAATGGATTTGCTGGGAGAAATACAAGGGCTTCATATTGTCCCTCATTGCCATGTAGTGCCTGGTAGTGCAAGAAGCCTTCCTCTAATTTTGCAAATTGACAGACTCTCTGCAAAATACACTCATGGTTTCCAGCCATAGGGATGGAGCAAAAGCAAAACTGCTGTAAACTCGATCCATCAGAAAAAAGAGAAATATTGAAGTCATGCAGGACAACATAGTTGTAACAAGTTTGGATTAATCTGAAACACTTCAGATGCTGGCTTAACGCTTTCAATAAAGAAGCTAGACAGTATTTTCAGTACTGCTAGCGTAGCATAAACTGAGAAAAGATAGTTAAATGTTCAGCTGCGAATAGGTGAACAGTGCCTTTCTTTTCTAGGCCTTGCATGTAAAACAAAAGCTTTTCATGAGTTCTTGTAGCACAGGCAGCATCTTTGGCGAGATATTTCACATACTTGCAGTTGTCTGTCTTCCGTGTCCTCCATCCCCTCCTGGGTGTGTGAGCTAGCAATATACTTTGAGGCTGCTAACATTTGCTTATAACCCTCTGTTTCCAAATCTTTCATGTTTGTCTTTCATTGTGAATAAACTATTGGAAACAAGGATGACAGCCAATATCATCTATTGCCACTTGTGACTGCCTCATTTTGCAAAGTACATACACTGAGGAGGTATAGCAGTGTGGTAGTTTGCCAAATGAGCAAAGGTGAAATAAAAGCCATTCCTTATATCATGCATTAGCAGAAACTCAAGATGCACAGAGCTGTGCATCATCCGTGGCTTCAAGAAATGAGAGATGCTTTTTGTATGGCCATCATGAAGTTGTGAAGAACTGAAGACTGCAGATCTTCATGCTGATGTTGCTTTTTACATGCACAGGAAGCTCTAGGAAATGCAAGATAGGTAAAAGTAGAAGGATTTTTTTTGCATTACATATTAATTACTTTGGTTAAAAAATATTAATGTCTGAGTAAAGTCAGAGGCCACGCTGCTGCCTGAAGGTGGTGCAGAGTTCATTAACACTCCTACCCCGAAGCAGGTAGGATGTAATGCAGCACCACTAACAAGGTAAAAATAGGAAGCCATGCTCTGTGCCAGGCCAGCAGAGTTTTGAATGAGGTTTTTGGCTGTGCCACAAGCTTGACACAGCAGTTTGACAATTTCAGCAACAGCAACGGAATGGGGGGCTGGTGCTTTGATAAGCAAGTATTTTTAATTCATCTAGTTAGCAGAGAAATAGCTACACTTAATATCTCACTTCTTGTGGCCACACTCCTAACACACCACAGCAGAGGGAAGGTGGCAAAGGCACTGCGTTCAGTTCCTGAGGAAACACATTAGTGTCTGGAGCTGTGTTTTTCAAAAATTGTTGACAACGTTCCTGGGGGCATTTGGGTTCCAGTCAGCCAGCAAAGACTCACAGTTTTCTCTCCTTATTGACGGGAACATTCCCTGGCCCTACACCCTTAAGGACTGGTCAGGCAAAACTTTTGTGCATTCCTTTTTTCCCTCTCTAGCTAAGCTTTAGCAGCAAGAGCCCTTTTACAGATAAAGGATTTCTAGACTTGAGACTAGACTGGATCACATTGCCCTTGAAAGCAATCATCAGTCTGAGAAGTAGCAGAACTTTCTTCTGCAGTGAGCAGAGTAGTCCCTTATCAGCTATAGCATGTCTTCCTGCCTTGTTAGGAAACTTTTAAATGAGAAGTATGCTACCTCCTTCTTTGTGTGCTTACTCCCAAGGCAAATCCCCCTTCACCTGAAATTACTTCTAACTTGAATTTTGTTTCAGCTTACAGACCCTGAAGTTTAAAACACTGTTTTGCCACCTAATGTGTATTAGTCAATTTAAAATGCAATTACTGTTCTTAGTCAAAAAGGCTATTGAGAGTTCACAATGTCAATGAAGAATGCTGGTTGTATTGATTTGTCATTGATCTTCTGGGATTTCTGTCATTGTAAACTAAGTACAGAGAAGTTCCTCCAATATGTATAAGTGAGCCTCTGTCATGGTTTAAGCCGTAACTCACTCAGTTTGCTCACTCACTCCCCCCTCTTTCTTCCCCCTCTGCACCTGGAGGGATGAGGAGGAGAATGGAAAGAATGTAACTCCCACAGGTTGAGATAAGAACAATCCAGTAACTAAAGGTATAACACAAATCACTGCTGCTACCACCAATAATAATAATGACAAGGGAAATACAAGGGAAGAGAATACAGCTGCTCACCACTCGACGACCGAGCTGTGAACAAACTCTTCCGAGTTCCTACCCTGAGTTTTTACATCCTGGGCATGATGTGTTGTGGTATGGAATACCTCTGGTCAGTTTGGGTGAGGTGTCCTGTCTCTGCTTTCTCCCAGCTTCCCCTCCTCCCTGGCAGAACATGAGACTCAGAAAGTCCTTGATCAGACTAACATTAAGACAACAACTAAAACCATTGGTGTTATCAGCACTGTTCCCAGGCCAGAAGTCAAAAACACAGCGCTGCACCAGCTACCAAGAAGGAGAAAAATGACTGTTACTGCTGAACCCAGGACAGTCTCTAATCCAGCTTCTCTATTTCTCACTCTTGTGTTGACAGAGTGCCCTGTGGGAAATGCGTGGAAAAAAATATCTAACTCCCATCATACGATCTTGTAATCAGAGAAAAAGTGTAGTTCAGATGCAAAGCATATTGATCTAGACATAAACTCTTCTTAGAAGATCTGCAATTTCCATGTTTCAGTTCTTTCTGCAGGATTGTTCCTCTTGTGATAGTGCTCCTTTTAACCAAACCACATGGCCCCTTTCACCTTTGACTTACTCCATTTAAAACTTATTTTCTTAAGACTGGTTTTCTGTCCTGAGAGCTTCCTGTGATTTTCTCTACAGAGATCACTACCTAAAAATGAAGTGCCCTATAATGTCTGTCACAAGAAATTCCTCATGAAAAATAAGTAACTGCATAGTATTTATAGCAGATTTTTCCTATGTCATTCTTCCCTCCAAATGCCATAGTCAAATCAAAGCTTTCATAATGTTTTCCATGCTAATGGTATCATCTCCTCCAAGACTAAATACAATACCCCTTCACTTCTGAGCTTGCTAAAAGTCTGCTAAGTAGCAATGCATTCTTACTGTAGCTAGCCCAAGGCTGTATCTTGCAGAAGGCGCTAAAAGGCTGGGAATGAGGAGGAGGACTGAGGTTAACAGCATCAAGGTAGAAAAGTTACTCTGAGTGAAAAGCAATGTGTCTCCAGATCTTTGGCAATAGGAATAGTTGGATATTGAGCCTCAGACCATAAAAGATTTGAAGACTGCCATAGAGGCAGCATCTCAAACTGCCCAGTGCTGTGGGAACTTGGCAAACCTTTCATAGAGCCTGATCATCTTTAGGCAACACCCCAAGAAAACTTGCCCAATTTACCACTTCTTCATAACCTATGTGAAACTGCAATTTGATTGGCTTAGCCTGGTAGCTGGACAGGCACACTGCTCCTAACTTGTTCATTACTGACTTAATTTACTGCCCAGATGCAAAATTCAGGCGGTGAACCACACAAAAAAATCAACCTTTTTCTTCTCAAACCCAACATTCAAAACTGATTTCCATACAGGCCCACATGTCCGCTTTCTGAAAAAGACACCACGTCGAAGCATAACACACAATCTGCAGAAGACATAATTACTACTTTCACCTTTTTTGGTAGTTTAATGGGATCATTGTAAGCAAATGCTACATGTTGGCCAACAGCAAGTGTGATGACCACTAGCCTGAAGTACAATCATACCCAATAATTCCCTGGGAAAGCAAATTATTAATTTGTAACAAGTCATTCTTTTCAATTACAGGGTACTTTTCCCAGGAAGATGTTTTATCACTGATCTTCTAGCTGCAATGTGCCCTCCGTTGCCCTGAAACACTCAGATACTCTAATAAGCTGAACTTCGTGAAAATAGCAATTACTCTGTGTCAGGACTGAAGAAAGCCTTGGAAGGGATGCAGGTGCCCAGACCAGTAAATATTTACTTAATATACTTTTACTCTTCCATCTGCCTCTATCATATGACCTTCAAAATTCATAATTAATTTACAGTAATCTACTATAAAAGATAACTTCTAATTCGTATTATCACCCTGTTGCTGAGTTACCACTTTCTGTTGCGTATATTGTTGCCTGTGCCAACTTGTTTGATTAGATCGTTTTTAGAATTTACTGAAACTCAAGGAAATAAAAAAGGTGTTCTACTTCTTAAGAGAGTTTTGTGGTTACTGCAACTGCGTACACACACCTGTTCTTTGAATAATTCATGTGTCTACCCAGTACTAAGAAATGGAAGGGAAATACTGCAATAAAGAGAGCAGGATATAGGCAAAGTTTAAAGCCAGTAGACAACCAAGGGAAATGATCTTGGGGTAAACATATTTTCATTTTGACATGCCTGAAGTAGACACAGACTGGGTGGATAATCAGAGACAGGTCAGGGCCCTGACAGAGCAGGGCTCAGATGAAGCTGCACAGCACATCAGGTCAAGATTTCTTATGGATGTATTTTAGCCTGTGGCATGAATCATGATAATCACATCATAACTGTTCCTAAGGGGAAGCAGATAAAAGGAGTAACCATCAGGCCTTATTCTCTGTATGGCTTATTTTAGGAAAGACAGACTTGAATATCAGGGTGAATTTTTAGGTCTACCCATTTTCCAGAGCCCTATATATTCTAAAACATAATCGTGGAACAAGGGTAAGGAAGGAAGTCAAGCAGGAAGCTATATGTAACCATTAACTGAACTACTTGTGCAAATTGGAGGAAAAAGATCCTGGATTTTGAGATGAACACCATGTCAGAAAGAGCAAGAGTGTAAAGAGAAATGTGCAAAACATTCTTCCTTGAAGCTACAAGGACCCTTGGAAGCATAGATAACATCCTAAAATACCTCTTTGGTAACATCACACAGCACATTGGATTATAAAATTGCCATTTAACACCATGAGATTTGATAAACTTAGCTCTATTGCTCTACGCTGACTGATGAGCAGCTCATGTTGTTGAACTTAGACTGTTCACATATCTCAGAAGAAAAAAATTTCCACATCACTTGCATAAATTTACAACTGACTCGTCACAACATTATTACTAACTTTAGTGTGTTCATTCTTTTTTCTCTGCTCTCCTACATCTACCACAGTAGCTTCCCAGAAAACTGAAAACCTTTGCCAGTAATTTTATTGTTTGGGTTTTAATTATTTTTTTTCCTAAGCACCTAATCCTATAAACAAAACCAAACCCCACCTCACAGCATCTGTTACAAGCAATGAGCTTGTTATCAGGGTACTAGGATACTTTTATGCAACTTTAGATTTTAAGAATTGCCTAAGACAATATTTATCATGTCATCAGGAAATGGATGCTAAATCCTCTTAAGCTGTTGAGAAAATATACTCTGCCTTCAAAGTATGCCCTCTTTCATCTTCTCACCTTTATCTTTTTAAGGTATCCCAAACTGACTCATGACAGGGCTGGAGTAGATTGATACACAGAAGGAAGTTATGTTTATAGATTTCTTCGGTGTAGCACAGATGCTCTCTCTTCAACATGAAGTTCTCTTTCATAATGGCTAGAAAACAAGTTTTCATTACTAGTTGTTTTTTTTTGTTTGGTTGGTTTTGTGTTTTGCTTTGTTTGGTTTTTTTTAATATATATTTCTTTCCCATATTTCACCACCATTCCAGATATGGAAATTTTTGAATGTTTTAGAACAGGTTTCTTTCCAAGTGTTCAAGGCCGGGTTGGGCAGAGCCATGGGTGGCATGTTTTAGTGGCAGGTGTCCCTGCCCAGGGGAGGGGGGTTAGAACTAGATGATCTTAAGGTCCTTTCCAACCCTAACAATTCTATGATTCTGTGATTTAACCCACAGAACTGTAGATCATTTTTATGAGAGTCAGTTTGAATTTCCATTGGTTTAGAAACCTGTTAAAAATTATACAGACACAGAAGGCTGGGTTGGAATGTGATCTTCAAGAACTTTTCTATTTTATTGCTTCCAAGGGGCTTGTCAGCTTCCTACTGAAACATAGTTCAGTAATTACATAGTGAACATAAATGGAAAGGTAGGTTTTTATTAGCAGTAAATGATCATGTTGATTGACATTAGGGATCTTCTTTATTGCAATTTCATTGACAAAAACATATGCTGGAAAGCATCTCTATTTTCCAATAACACTTCTCAATACAAAATAACTCACTATACAGTATTAAGGTATCATGTTACTGATCATTTAGAATATTCCTCTATTCTAATTCCTTCTGTTAGCCTCACCAAAAATGTATTAATCCATTTAAAAATAATTAAATACAATATCAAGAATTACTTAGAATTATTTTTCTGTGGTTGTAAGGTTATCTTTATTAAACACTTTAAAGTAGAGCAGTCCTGAGAGAAGCTTTCATGGTCTTTAAGCAAACACATTTCATTAATTCCCATTACACCCCTTCACACTGCATATGGAAGTCACAGTAATTATTCCCACTTTCACAAGGAGGTTTCGTATTTACACCATAATTCTGAAAACCAAGCACAGCTCAGACTGAGATGTGCAGCACTTCATCCTCTCACAAAAGAAACTTCTATCATGAGATAAGGCACATGAAAACCAACAAGGTGCTTGGTGACAGCCAGCATGGCTTCACTAAGGGGAAATCCTACCTGACCAATTTGGTGGCCTTCTATGATGGGGCTATGGAACTGATGGACAGGGGTAGAGCAGTTGACATGATCTACCTGGACTTGTGTAAAACATTCAGTGCTGTCCCACATGACATCCTTGTCTCTAAATTGGAGAGACATCAATTTGATAGGTGGACCACTCGGTGGATAAAGAACTGGCTGGATGACCGTGCACAAAGAGTAGTGCTCAGTGGCTCAATGTCTAGCTGGAGACCAGAAACAAGTGGTATCCCACAGGAATCGGCCTTGTTCAACATCTTTGTGGGTGACATGGACAGTGGGATTGAGTGCGCCCTCAGCAAGTTTGCCGATGACACCAAGCTGTGTGGTTCAGTGGATACGCTGGAGGGAAGGAATGCCATCCAGAGGGACCTTGACACGCTTGTGAGGCAGGCAGATGCCAACCTGATGAAGTTTAACCATGCCAAGTGCAAGGTCTTACAACTGGGTCGGAGCAATCCCAGGCACAGCTACAGGTTGGGCAGGGAGGAGATTCAGAACAGCCCTGCAGAGAAGGACTTGGGGGTGTGGGTTGATGAGAAAATGAACACGAGCCCGCAGTGCGCACTCGTAGCCCATAAAGCCAACCATATCCTGGGCTGCATCAAGAGGAGTGTGACCAGCAGGTTGAGGGAGGTGACCCTGCCCTTCTACTCTGCTCTCGTGAGACCTCACTTGGAGTATTGTGTGCAGTTCTGGTGTCCTCAGCATAAAAAGGACATGGAACTGTTGGAACAAGTGCAGAGGAGGGCCACGAGGATGATGAGGGGACTGGAGCACCTCCCATATGAAGATAGGCTGAGAAAGTTGGGCCTGTTCAGCCTGGAGAAGAGAAGGCTGAGTAGAGACCTCATAGCAGCCTTCCAATACCTGAAGGGGGCCTATAGGGATGCTGGGGAGGGACTCTTCATTAGGGACTGTAGTGATTGGACAAGGAGCAATGGGTTAAAACTTAAACAGGGGAAGTTTAGATTAGATATAAGGAAGAAGTTCTTTACTGCAAGGGTGGTGAGGCACTGGAATGGGTTGCCCAGGGAAGTTGTGAATGCTCCATTCCTGGTGGTGTTTAAGGCCAGATTGGACAGAGGACCATGATCTTATGGTCCTTTCCAACCCTAACTATTCTATGTTTCTATAAAGGGGCCCATAACAGACTGAATTGAAGGTGTGTAATTTCAAAACCTCATTAGGTGTTGATCTAACCCTCCCTAAGGCAGCTTTCAGTAATAGAACTTCTACCGTTTCCTCCAGACAATCATTTTCAGAATATAACTATTCTCTCCATACATTTTTTCACATATAGAAAGAAGCCTTGTAGATATTTGTAATGTTATGTCTCCCCTCCCCCATTCCTGCAATCTTTTCTCTTACCCTTCATGACTTTAATTTTCACTTTTCAGTTGTTGTATATCATGTTTTCTAAATCACAATGTTTTCTATTGGTGACCATGAATTCTCTGTACTGTTTATTTTCTCAACACCAAATATCTTATCAGTCAGATATGACTGAAAGAACTGTCTGAGTCCAGAGAGAATAGATGTTTTGCAGTATATTTCTTCATAAGTTTTACCAAATATTGGACTGCTAGAAATATTTGCCTTAGGTTCTTTGGGACAAAATTCAAAAAGAAAAGCCAGAAGCCATTTGATCTCTTGTCAAGAGCTAAATTAAGGAAAATATTTCCAAAAAGCTTGGTTCAAACTTTCACGATCTTAATTATTCTTTGATGTCTCAGATTTCAGCTGCCTGGGTCAGTCACAGAGCCAGGTGGCCAGTGGAACTGACAGCTGCAGTTCCCAGGATCAAAATGAAACCAGAGGACAAAGTAGGAGCCCCCAATGCAAAACCCACAAGCAAGAACCAAATCCTTCAGTAGAGCCTTATTTACAGAAGACTACAGCAGCTTAGTGTATAACTACTTAGTTCATTTGTTGCCTATGGCCAGTGATTAAGCACAAGATAAGCTAATACAAGATTACCCGATGAAAGGAAAAAGAATTTTCTGCTTTGCATAAAAATACATCCTATCATGGGAATTACCAGAAGCTTAATAAATGTTACAGAAAGGCAAAAATTAATGTAAGCAAAAAAGGCTGAAACCAGAAGTAGTCCAGCGGTCATGAAACTTTTCCTAAGCTCCACTCTAGTCTCTAACAGAGTAAATGCTTATATAGAAAAATATAAACACATACCAATGGGCCAATGGCCTGAAATGTGCACCATATACAAATTAATTTCAAAGATGTGTTTTATTAATTTAATAAATTTACTTTCCAGGATAAAAAAAAAAAAAAATATTGAGGAATAGTTTTTTTCTTCCCATGACATACTTTTTTTTTTTTTTTAGTAGTGTGTAAGAAAGCATATAAAAAGAGTCCCGGGAATTTTAAATCTCTGAAAATAGAGAAGTCATGAAGTTCAATTGTGATGCATCTATTTGGATTTTATGAAGAATGCAATAGAGTTTTATGAAAATTACTCTAAAAAGTCTCATATTTATTTTTTTATAAAATGGGTGGGAGTTGAATACAAGCATTGCTTTTACATTGAAAGCTCTCTGAGAGAGCTGACTGCATCACTTTTGAACACAACATAGTCACATAGCTCAGTCAGTAAAAAGATATGAGTAACAAGCTAGTTGTAGGAATATTAACACTCATACCAGGCAACCCTCCCAAAGCTGAATTTAGGTTAAAGTTCTGATTCAAAAGAAAAGCTGCTATCCTTCTTGCTCTCCTACTTTTAAATACAGCACCATTCTGGAGGGATACATTGACGTCTAGGGTTGATTTGTAAAGTGGATATAAGAAATAATGTACAGTCTAAACCACAATACTATTATGCATCCCACAGCCTTTTAAGTAGTTTTCATTCACTACAGGGTTACTTATTTGCAAGGTCTTCCCCTCTCTTTGCTGATGAGCCCCTCTAACATTCAGAACCAAAAGTGCAACCCCAGAGCACTCTGTAGGTAAGCATCTTAGCAAAGATAGAAATAGGGAGCCTATTGCTCCCGGCTGCGTTATTGATCTTCTGTTCTCTGAGATGCCTCGGCAAGTTGTTTGGAGAAAAAGAAAAAAAAAACCACGAACCTGAACAGGAGATCAATTCTTTTCTGTACATAGAGTTATCTGACAGAGTTGTTATTTCCAGGAGAAAACAAAAGACTGGTTTTACTTGAATTATGCCACTTTTGCTGTAATTGATTATATCAGATAAGGTGCTTTTTACATCATGGCTTTGTTTTCTCTTTTCTCCAAAACCGAGTTGTAGTTACATGTTCTTCAGAATGACAGAGCTGTAACAAGTGGGATGCCTAAACCTCCGAGAAATAGTTGAAATTAATAATGAAAAGTCTCAAACAGATGTCCAGTAGCTCAAAAAAAAAAAAAAAAAAAAAAAAAAAAGCAGAATTAAATGAATTGATGTGAAATCTGGAGAGTAAGATGGAACTGGAAGAAATGTCATAACAGTTGCTTATAACAGTGGGATGATTGCTTCTCTGACTTGTAAAAATCAAGAGAAAAAAAAAGAGAGTAAAACAAAGAGGAAAAAAATGTAAGAGAGGAAGAGCAAGCACTGGTATTCAAGAAGGGAGAAAAATTATGCCTAAGATTATTAGTTGATACTTTTCTAGGGGAGAAACAGACACGCTTATTTAAACTTTATGGAAACTTTACTTTGCTAGCTAATCATTGGCATAGTAGAACAATGCTATTAATAAGAACTATAGCGATACAAGAGAGATTTATTGGAAGTCTCTCTAACTTCTATCCACTTTCTTTCATTTCCAAGTAAATCGTTAATCGTTAATGAAAGCATTTCTGGAGAAAGATAAATCTTTGCCCTTTGTCCACAATGTTCACTAAGAATTACCTCACATTTACACAAAAAGCCTGAATGCACAATCACTCGCAGAAGCAAAATCCAGCTGTACAAAAAGACCAAAAAGTACCAGTACCTGTTGGCTGAACTCAAATCACAAATCTGAGATTTCTAACACTTTGGCAAATCAATTCTTTCTGTTATTCTTCCTATCCTTGTAAAGCCCAGACTGATCCACTGTTTCTATCGCTTCCATAGCAAATGCATCATTCTCACTCATGCGCTTATGAATATGTTATGAGTTGTGACTAAATGTAATTATGTAAATGATAGTCATTTGTTTGCTATACAGATTAATGTTCTGCTTCATCAGAGTCCCAATATGGAGCAGCAGAAGTTTGAGCTTTGCAGCTGTGCCTCTGTGTGGTGCTGCTTCTCATCTAAAAATTAAAATGACGATGAAATTTGTCTTTATGTGAACAAAACAAACCATCCTTGTGTTACTTCATACATTATCTATTACTTTCTACAGGTAGCAGAATCAATCACCTTTCCCAGTGGTGGTAGACTCCTGAGGAATAATTATATACACCTCCAGTGCTGTAATACAATGTCAAAATGTTAATTAGAATCCCAATAATGGTTTCCTTTTTGTAGTGAAGCTTTTTAAAGCTAAGCTTCCTTTGTCAAACTGGGAACTGAACATGAAAAGTGAAGTTCTGCTACACTGAGAAAATTTGAATAATAAAGATTATGAAAAATGGGTTTCTCATCATGTGAAAGTTATTGGTAATTAATAGGTTTTCCCATTTTGCATCAGGATTAATCTGAGCACTTTTAAGGGTTGGAAGAATGTCTAACAAAGAAAGCGTTTTCCAAGAAGTAAATACTTGTGTGCTCCATAAAACTGTACACACCCGTGCTTCCTTTTAAGACAAGTCACAGTAGAAGGCCTTCGTTGCTGGCTATTTTAATTCCCTTTCTAGAATGTTACCTTGAAAGGCTTTTCAGAAGTAGGATACAATGCTCCTCTCAGGCTGACTGGTTCCGTAGGAAGTTCCAGATAGAATCAGAATCCAGATAGTTCTGACTAGTTCTCTAAGTTAGGCAGACTGTTTCTCTTATTTAAGCCAGTAACATTATATGCAGACTAAACACAGCTTCATGTTGTTAAAGTAGCAGTTCCAGTGTTCCTAACACAGTTATGCCAAAGTTCTTATATTCAATTTTTTAATCATGTCTTTTGAATTATTCATGTGTCTACTTAATATAGAAGATGTAACACGAGTATCTTGGGGAAGAAGGGTAAAAAAAATATGCCAAAGAGACTTATAAAGGCAACAGCTAGTTTGTTAGAAGTGAGGCCAGAAGATATGCATTACTCCTTCAAAAGTTCCTTTTACTGACAGAATCAGTCCTTTAGATTTGCTGTACAATCAGTACAGCACAGCAATGGAAGCAGGAAGAGACTACCTACACACTCTAATACTTTATTACTAAACCCCAATATTCAGAAAAAGGAAAATGCCTCTCAGGGCTCTTGCATTTAGTAACAATGAAGAAACCTCTGCTGTTCCGCACTGTTCATGGTGTCACCCAAACTCCTTTCCGCAGAATTTTAGCCTTTCATTAATTAATCAGTTATTACACATATAAGAAAACATTTTTTCTGTTACTTTCTAAATTGTAGCTCTGTTTGAAAACCACGATATACAGAAGGACTAGTTAATAGATGTTATCAGGATCTCTGATCTCTGGTGGCACCTGGGGTGCCCTTGATGATGTAGAATTAAACATGAGATGAGTCAGGATCCCCCTCTTCAATCCTCTTGGGCCATGAACATGTGTTTCCAGCTACTCAAGAGTAGCTTTAGAGCAATCCTCACTCCCTTGGTGTTATGAAATTGTGTAGGAGATCCAAAACAGCAACCCATGTGTGTCCCTGAGAACCAGACACCGATTTCTTATACCGACTTTCTCAGATCACATCTCTGTCATTCTAAACCCCAACATTTCTGTCTACACAATAGAAAACAGAAAAGTAATTTTGTAGATGGTGACTAGTATGTCTCTCTGGTGATGCAGGAATACTTTCACACCTTAGAAATAGCCCTGCTTGTAAATTACTCAGAGCTTCTTAGGTGAATGGAAGATCTTAACCTGGCAAACAACATCTTTGATAGTGTGTTGAGTTCACAGATATTATTCTTTCAAGTTTTACCCCCTTGAAGGAATATGTTCAGGGTATTTGGAATCTTTAAAAATGCCACCCACAGCAGGAAGAAATAAGTAAAACATTTTTAACATATTCCTGATTGATTTATGAGGATTAGCATGCATTATTTCATTACATACTTACACAGTGAAAGTTAGAGGAGGGTAATTCATGCAGTATACTCCTCTTCAATAATTTAACAGAAAACATTCGTTATCTCCATTTTAATCTTCCCCTACTTCCATTCACAGAATGATAATCAGTGTATGGAAAGTCTGCCTCCAGCCAACTGAGATCCATTTCCCACAGTACTCGCACATCACAGAGAAGCATAATTGTATAGCTACAGTGACAGCAGACCTGGCCTACTAGGATGCTTCATGAGTTCAACCAACTCAAATATTCATAAAGCTACTAATTTATGGCAAGTACTTGTCTCCCATCAGGGTTTTCCCTTTGATTGCATGCAGATTCTAAGCATAACATGACTTCCTGCAGTGCAGAACTGTAAGAAATTAATATTTCAGGAAACACAAATAGGAAGATGGAACAATTCCATGACTTTCCATGTTTCCTAAAGGAAATACTTTTTCCTAAGTTATTAATTGCATGCGTAGCTAATTATGGTCAAATATTTTTGTTTTTTTAAAACAGCTATTTCTGTTTACTGATTTTTCATCAAATTTCATTTTTTGTATTATGCTATTAAAAATATTTTTAGTATTATTATTTAACACCATTACTTGTCAAAGTTTTCAATCTGTTATACGATCATGTAATTTTCAACGTTTGTCACTTACCTTACTACAAACAAAACATGCACTTTTTTCAGCAGTGAAAAAAACAAGTGACAGAAAACCTAGAGCTCTAACTAAAAAGTTCTTGTAGCAATAAAAGTATTTTTTTTGTCAGAAGATTCCAGTTAAAACTCCATTTCAAAACAGTTCTAAGGGTTAGTCGGAAGTCACTGTTTCCAATCCTTTCCAGGTTATGAATTAAGGAAGGTGCAATAGATATTGTGCACAAGAGGCAATCTGTAGTGTTACCAACTTATGTTCAGATTACAAATTCAAATATATAAATTAAGAACATTTTTTTTAAGAAAAGAAAAAAATATAAAGTAGCAGCATCTGGCAGTGTGAGAGAATGCTAAATATAAGGTGGTCTTATACAACAAGCACTGCACAAGCTGTCTTGACAATATGTCTCAGCCCTTCTCTGGAAGGCAAATGATATGAATATTAAGTCAGTCCTTGGCTGTTCAGCTAAAACTACAGATTTTTGGTTGTTGGAGTTTTTTTTCTTCCAAATCATAAAGAAAATCCTTGTTAGTATTTTGGATCTACAAGGTGTAAGACCTATTCTCAAGATCAAAAGTCAATGATGCATCTAGAGGAGGCATCTAAGTTCTGCTGACCTTAGATGCAACTGACTGCTTTGGCTTCATGTCAGGCATGGGATCTGGTTCTTAAACTCAAGAGTCAGTCTGAAGAATAAGGCCTTCCTCACAGTGAAGAAAAAGCATCTTTTTAAATTCTGTTCAGCTGACTTTAAGTTTCAAGTATGAAGATATTTGTGACAGCTAGACCGACTCATTTTAGTTATTGAGGTAAATCAATGTTAGTGTGAAAAGGCTGCAAAGAAATGCTAAACTAATAAATGATTCTAGGTCATCAATAAAATGAGGAGTCTGAATGGTGACCCACTGATGGAGGGCCCACAATCTTCCTACAGAATCTATTAGCTCTTTAGCTGGTCAAGCAAAACTGCTGCTTCCCTCTGTTAAGGTTCCCAGCTTCCCTAAATCCCTTAAGGCTTGGATTTGCCTCTTTACCAAACTCATCATGCCAGCTATAAAGAACGGTGCTTTAAATGACTGGCAAAAGGCAGGTGGAAGCAGTTGCTTGACTGTGGAGAGATTCATGTTACACACTGTTGAACAGACATTGAACGAAGCTGACCTCTGTTAGGCGCTTTGGCTCTATTACTGGGAGTATAACAGAGGAAACCAGTCCAAATTGAAAGAAACAAACAAACAAGAAAACCCTCAGAACAGTTAACAGCTCTGCCAAAGTTTGGGTGGGAAAAAAAACAACAACAACCAAAAAACCATAAAAAAAGACAAGCCTTTCAACAGTGAGAATTGTCACCAGAGAAGGTTAAAGACCTCTAACAGGGTTTGAAGAGCAGACTTCATGGCAGTGAAAAGAAACGTACATTAAAGGATTTGACTTCATATAGTGTTTAGCAGCCTAACATAACATTGTACTGGCATACTTTGAGGACTATTGACTCTGTGAAGATAAAAGACACAAGGCTTTTTCTGTGTCTTGTTTTTTAATCATATGGCTGATTTAGTAAAGGTTTTTTTTTAAAAAAAAAAGTTCAGAGACCCATCTCATGAATTTAAAGAGTCCACGTAAATCCAGAAAGAAACTCATCTGCATTTTTAGTCTGAGGGGATGCTAAAGAGAAAGAACAGTTGAAAGTGTTTGTGACACTGATTAGAGAGTTCTGCCATTACTACCTTGTCTCAGAAAGGAGAAACATTCAGATCATGAGCTGAAAGAGAAAATTCTACTTAGGGAAACAAACAAAAAAAAAAAAAAAAAAAAAACCAAAAGAAAAACAAAACAAAACAAAATACCCACAAAACAAAACAAACAACAGAAAATCTCTAAGACAGAGTTCTGAGAAATGAGAGAAACCAACAGCATTACCTTCTGAAAATAACGTTGCCAAAAGGCTCACCTGTCCTGGATCTCAGAATACATGTACCTGGACCTTACTAAAAAGTGTTCTTAATAGGGTGCTTATTGATATTTGAAACTACAGGTATTATCTTCGTGTTGGTTATCACTAATATGATGCTTTGCTTGGAGAGAAAGTATAAGAGCTTAAAAAGAAAAGACCTGAAGCCATTAACTCAGTTGCTGTGTCATATAATGGCTCAAATACACAACATAGACTGGTTAGAAGCAGACACTGAAGGAAGAAAACTTCTGTGACTTTGTGTAATTAGAGCTACAACTGAAACAATTTTCTAACCAGAGAATGGAGAAGTTTAAATAAATATGGATACAAAATGAGTATTAAGTACAGGGAAAAGATGAAAATCAACCTGTAACGCTCAGTTGGAATGCTATATTGTGCATGCTACAGGTTCCTTCATTTCCATATTCAAACCTCCACCAGAGCACAAAGTCTAGAAAATGTCATAGGCACTAACTTGAAAATAGGGACTTTGCTGTTCTCTTCCTTCAAAGGCCAGGCAAGGAAAAAGACTGTCAGAGTCTGACGTTTCACACCACATTAGTTCATTATGGACAAAAATGGAAGCAAGTGATCACAGTGCAGAGAGATTCTAAATCTACTGTTAAACATGTTTCAACAGCTGGGATCTCATCTCTCACCGCTGCGTTGAGCTGCCACCTCTCAGCCCCTCTTCTTGTTTGACTATGACACTTGCAGCACAGCCAGCCACCATTATCCACTTCCCCAGTAACTTCTCAACAGCTCCCTTCTTTAAACCTTAGTTTTGAACCTCTCAGCATGAGCTAGCCAAGGACAAAGGAAGCAGCACTCAGACATCCTTCTCTCCCTGCATCCAGCCTCAAGGAAGAGAACTCTTGCCTCTAAAGGTTGCCTCTGTTCCACTTTGCACCCAGATAATTTTGCCAGCACCGCCTTCACTGGAACTGCTTGTGTGGAAAGCCCTTGTATTTACTAGTTTATTCATGTTGTGGGGGAGTTGATTTTGGCTTATGCAAATGAAAGTCTGCAGGAGAGGAGGAGAAGGTAGATCGTTCATATTTATTTTGCCAAGGGCGCAAAAATTTTCATTTTACCTATCAGGCTATCAATAAACATTCATAAGCCTATTAAGTGAAGTCCTAAGATTTTAGGAATACCTAAATTCTTATAATTCAAGATTCTTATCTATTTTTCACCTCTTGCCTCTTAAAATTATTTCTGCTTACAATATTTCCTTTCCTAGACAGCACTAATTAAAAACTGCAATACATGGCCCCCAAAATATCATATGAGCATTGATATATATAACAACTTTCTGAACAGAATTTCTTCTCCTTAAAAAAAAAAAAAAAAAAAAAAAAAGGTATTTTCTTGCCCTTTCAATAGTAGCATCTTCACTATTCTGATTGCTGTGGACTTTTCATTATTACTATTTACATTTACATCATTACAATTCTCATTTCCTCCTCATTTTATCAAATTTGACCTGCAAAGTTATACTGACTTGAAATCATTGTAAAAACACATTTCAGGAATTTAAAAGTGACTGAAAAGGACACTGAATTCACAAAGCCTGTTACCAATGAAGTGCAGAAGTTTTAGTCATTCATTGGGTCATGAATCCCCTTTGTCCAAGGCAAGCCACCTGTGGGTGAGGATTAGCCTTTAGAAAAACAGCTGGGTAGGAACTCAGGACTCTTAAGCAGGGTTAGTGAACTGATGCCAAACTACTGAGCATAATAAGGCTGATATAAAGTCAAGACAGAAAAACAAGGACCTAATTACATTAATTTGAAGTTATCACAGTGGGCAAAAGTACAGTATACCCACTCTTGGCACACAGGCAAGTAGGAGATGTCATAATTGATGAAGCTTCATATTAATCTTACATAGAAGTATCACAAGGCTTTGCTCTTTGCGCAAGACTGTGCAGCAAACATTGCTGCTTGTGCCTGGGCATATAGCCATTAGCAGCATCCAAAGATCATGTGGTAATAGTTGTAATTGCATAGCGTCTTCTCTCTGTGCAGCACGTGGCTGTTAATAGTTTTGTGGGACCACAGCAAGTGCTCTCTTCACTGCCTATTTCAGCCCCTCAGGCCAGTATTTTAATCATCAGGTGTGGCTGCACTAATAGGAGAAATCCTCAGGTGTCTGACATGTCACTTAGATGCTTATTCCCTATCTTCACATGAACTCAACTGCTTGGTTACCAAACTCCAGCTATATCAGCTTCCCAGCCCTGTTATGAAGCTCCTTTTCAAAGATTTCCGAGTTTTGGTGGTTTACTGTAACAGTATCACTACTGTCTTCCTCCATTCAACCAATTTTCATTTTGCCATGATTGGTATTGCTGGGAATCAGGAGAAATATTTGCAGACGCTATTGATTTTAGCATCATGCTCAAACTGTCAAGATGCATGAGTAAAACTGAACACACAGATGAGGTTTGAATGCTCTATGAAACCTAGGGAAGGTTTTGAAGATCTCTAGTGTTGTTCAGGACATGTTTTACTAGGCCATGGGATTATTTTTTCTGATAACCCATGGAAGGATGAAGTGAAAGCCACCAATTTTTTCAGGGATACATGCAGATACACTAAGCATAATGAAAATGGCACTGTATCTGGTGAACATTACCTTTGCCTGAACTCATTACCATGCCTGCATGGCTGTTTTCAGGGTAGTTATGTAAATACTTACTTATTTCTTTTACTGTTTCTGATAACATCTTTATATAGAGGAGTTTTTGCATCTCATTCACTTGTTCCTTTGCATCTTCCACATTTTATCTTTTGTCCTTGTTTGTTTTGTTTCAATCTCTGAAACAGTGCAGGAACTGATCTACTACTAGAAATTCTTTTCAAGACAATACTTCACCTTGGGCTTCATTTTTGTGGCACCAAGATCAAATATTAGAATATCAACAATGTAAAAGCTACTGCTTTGTTGAGAACATTTTTGTGAGTTTTGCGACGTATTTTAGCTATACAGCCACACAATGTGCACTTCCCCTGTAACATCCCAACACATTTCTGACATCCAGTGACAAAAACTAAGGACAGCAGAGCTAATATTTGTGCTTGGGAGCCAAATGCCACCAGAAAGTTTCCTTGCAAGAATGCTTCTCCAGCTTATGGAGCACTGTTTTTTAGCATTTGGTTTTCTAGCCTTAGTTTTCTTCAGAAAGACTTTTCTGTGTTCCAGTTACTCCTTAAAGATACCCCCATCTCCTCCTCCCCAATGTATTATAGAAGTGCTACAATTTCTACTTATCAGTGGTGTATAATCATTCCTAACTCGATTTCCAAAGGTCAGAAAGAGCATTAGGAAGAAATGTTGCTTCAAATTGCTTTATCCTCCATTTGTTCCAATCCAGTCCAATTGCTCGTCTTCCCAGGGTGTGACAAGTTATTTGTTTTCTCAGCACCAACTTAATTTTTCTGTAGTTCATTTTAACATTCAATTTCCCTTCATCTGCAACCATACAATAAGTTTTGTCTTGTGCATCTTTCAGATCATACCATATGCAAAAATAGCATTTGTGATTTCTGGAATATCTCTTGCACTGAAGAGACAGCAGAAGATGTTCTCTTGAAACGTCATCTTCCAAATGGAGTTTTGAAAGCAATAAATTCTTTTCCTTTTTTGTCCAATTAAACCGAATTAAACAGTAGACTTCCAATTAGCTAAGCAAGCCTGGAATATACATCTTTTTATAATTTTGCAAAGCTGTCATGGTTTATCCCCAGCTGGTACCTGAACACCACACAGCCACTTGCCCACTCCCCTCCATCTCAGTGGGATGAGGGAGATAACTGGAAGGGTAAAAATGATAAAACGCGCAGGTTGATATAAAGACAGTTTAATAAATAAAGCAAAAGCTGCTCATGCAAGTAAAACAAAACAAGGAATTAATTTACTCCTTCCCAATCAGCAGGCAGAAGCTCAGACATCTCCAAGAAAGCAGGTCTCCATCACACCATACTTCAAGTATGATTCTTAACAAGAGTGATTTGAGATTTTGCAATGGCCAAAAAGACTACCCTAAACATACACTTATGTAGGAAAAGGAAAAATCACATCTCTTCTCTCCACTCCCTCTCCTCCCATGCATTTTTTTGATGCATATAGCACATAGCTAATAACTTTTTTTGTGTGTGTGTGCTTATCAGTGCAGTTTCCTGGTTTGCAGAGAAAACAGCTCCTATACCACATTTCAGATTGTGCTACAAACTGAACTTTCCATATCTTTCTCTGGAATGCAGTTTACTTTTGTCTTGATATCAGCCAAAAACTTTATAGATCAGTTAGAAAAACATATTTTTTCCCTTTCTTTTGTTATTATTTGTTGAATGCTTGAGCTTTGTTTGTTTTTTCTCAGCCTACCTGGATTTTTCCTGCCTGTTCACATGAGACTACCACAAAGCACCCATGGTCTGTATCTATCCTTTTCTTCCCTTCCAATAAGTTTCACAAACTAAGTGGATTTCTCTGAGAACCCACCCACCTAACTCAGGGTGAGACTAGTTTATGCCCTTCTGCGTAGCTGTGCTCTCTACAGTGATTTTGGTTAAAAGTCCACACCCTACACTTCTTTGACTTATTTACATGAATGCCAGAGTCTATTTTTTCCTTCTTATACCATACTACTTTGATTTAGATATCTGCCAGCAATAGAGGTTAATAGAAGATAGGATGATCTAAGCTGGCTTTTATTACAACCTTCCTAAACACTTTTGTCTCATCTGTGCTGCTCACTGCATACCTAAAGAGTGACCAAGCTGTTAAACCTTTATCTCTCTTAAAGAAGCAATATACCTGTACAGGGACTAACACACACTTGAGTAATGTGATACTGACTTTATGTCCTTGTGATGGTTTATTAGATCATCTGCAGTCACTACCCTTGGGCATCTTCTGATGTGAGCTTCTGAAGAGAAACTAGCTTGGGAATGCAGAAAGATGACTTGTGCTTCACAAAAGGGTTTTGCTAATTTACAGGTGAAGCACTTTTGTAGTTAAAAAAGGAAGAATAAAAAGTGTACTTACACATGCAAATGAAGTAGACATGAACAATGATTCTGTCACTGGTACAGAACAACTGATTTACAGCTCTGCAGGAATCACTGTTAGGTGCATATTCCCATATATACTGATCACTTAGTGCTTAATGGCTGCACAAGGTCAACACATTGTCTTGATAAAATATTAAGGGATTAAAAAAAGTACATAGTTGGAACATGTAATTTGGAAAGAGAATTTGGATTTATGGGAAACAACTTTGCAAAATATTAATAAGCAAGTATTACCTCTTAAAATTGATGAGCACCTGCTAGGATATTGCTATGGCATAAAAAAGTCACTATCTAAAGAAATATTCCAAATAGACATTTTACTGCTGGAAATATCAAAAAGCACTTTCTGAGCTGTTGCTGTATAACTTAGGTACCTAAACAACCAGCCTAGACTCCCAGTGTTTTAAAGGATGTTTGCCAAGTGGTGATTCAGAACACATCAAATAAAAATGGAGTCATTTTTCCCTGACTAACCAGAAAGTCTGAGTTATAATCCACACATATCTATCTTTAACAACTCTCATGTTCCCTGGTACTATTAAACTACCAGTGGTTTCATCATTGACATGTCCAAAACATAACTCCTCACCATTTCCCTCTCCAAGAAGGCATGCCTGCCTATAAAAGCCCAGTTACAGCTAATTGCACCAGGATGTTGTGGTTTGAACTTCTTCATAATAAAAGCTCCAAACAAGAAATATGATTTCACATTAAGGCTCTGAAGTGTAATGTAAACAGGTTGATTAAAGAATGCTTCGCTTTTTTAGAAGTAGTGATTTTTGTTACATTTGAGCTAGTGTGGCTTAGGTGCGCAGGAAGCAGGAAACTGGCTGAGACACATCAGGTAACATATTCTTGCCTTTTACAGTGAACGCTTAAAAAAGGCTGAAATCTGAGGGATTAGTAGCTAACGCAGAAACCTGCAACTCACAAGGAGGATATGTAAGAAGCATCAGAGCTTCCTGACTGAAGAGAGCTGTTGGAAAGACCTGGCCTGACCTTCAGAGTGGCTAACTCAGACCACAACCTGATAGGCAGGAAAGTAGGAAATGTTCTACAATAAAGCTCTGGAGAAAAAGATGGCAGAAAGAGAAGCAGTGTATGCTTGTGATGGAAAACACTAAAAGTGAGTTAAAACCCAGTTCTGAACAGACAATTGAAGTGGGGCATACTTTACCAGTTATAGGGTCACGACTAGGACTCTAAACATTCATACTCATTATCCAGAGATACTACAAAGATTAAAAAGTGAGGCAAGTGGAGGTGGAGTTGCATATATAATTGATTGCTGGAAGAACAGTGAAAAAAGCCTGAGAAACAGGAACATCCGCAGAAGTTGCCACGATTAAAACCCTAAATGTTGGATTGTATATCCATAAGTGATTTAGAAAAAAACCCCCACACATAAGTAACTAAATTGTAAACAATGCATAAAACAAAGTATACAAAAAAACCTTGTTATATTCTTCAAATAAAAGTCATAACCAGGATAACTTTTTCCCTGGTCGATGTTTCCTAGACAGTTGACTTGCTCCTGTACAGCATGCCTCTGCTGTGCCATCATTGGAACTCCCTACTTGCAACTTTACCATATCAATGATTTTTCCATTTTTAACTGGATCTTTACAAAAGAGTTTCAAATATCTTTGTCCCTCCTCCTCTCTATTGGGCTTTTTTAGAAACTCGTTCCCACTTGTGTCAACTGTCTGAGAATTTTCCCTCATGAATGGTTACCAGAGGTGAGCTTCCAAAGCAAAGAATGGAAGCAGCTTGTTGTTTGCTACCAAAAAGAGTCATGTTCACAGGGAGATTGTTTTTAAAGGCAAAGGGAAGATTTAATATAACCCAAAATCTTCAATATCTACAGGTCTGACTAGAGAAATACAGTGCAACTGCCTGAAGTGTCTTTTCCAGGACTCCAGGAAGCACCTAACACAAATGTATCATGTTTTGCCCAGTTAGTTTATTTGATGAAACAGCTTTGTGTTGCATCTTCCAAATCTACTCCAGATTGCTCACCTATTCTCATAAAGCCAAGGCATTTTAGTGTTACTAAATCAGACAGAACATGGAATTTATTGTAGCAACTATACTTTGCTTGAAAGACAGCTTGAGCAACATATTACATCCCAAGCTTTATTTAGCTATCTCATTTTGTAAGAGAAAGCGAAGCTAAGATAGCAGAAATCTACCCCACTATCACCATTAAGATCTTTTCTCCCAAGAGGGGTTTCTTCACCTCATGGACCAACCCATCACCAAGGAATGCTGGGAGGTGGCTAGTACAGATGTTCCTTGAAGCCCTTTTGCAGGGGCAACAGAGGGTGCTGGGTGTTATTCCTTAGAATAAGATAAGGGATCTAGATCCAAAATTAGTATTTCCAGATCTGAATAGCTACCTGGTAGTGTTTTACAATCTGGCAATTCTAACTTCATAGCAACACAAAGACAACTACCAAGCAAAATGCCTCATTAGTTGACTTCAAAGATTTTTCAGTAAAATTGCAGTTTTTGTGAAGCATGAGTTAGTATAACATGCTAAATTAAGACACTTACTTACAGTATACCAGTATTGCTGACTGTAGCCTGGACCTGCTTTTTCATAGAAACAAAGGAGTCTGGTTGCATTGTGCCTTGAGGGCCCCTGGTGCACAGTTGTCTTTTTTCCAGCGTCATCCTGCACCAGTCAAGCGTATACTTCTACAGCCCTTTTTGCAGGTGATGTGAAAGCATTTTGTGCTATACAAGTGTTTTACATCAAGCTACTCCCTGGGTTGGCTGAGTTTCCATTAACCCTGTCCTCCTGAGAGTGCAGCATGGCCCCAGTCACATTACAGCTGAGTCCGTCATGAAAGCCCTCCAGCCAGCCAAAGGGAGCTCATAAAAAGCTGATAAAGCTCTTTGAATACTAAAGAGGTGTTGCCTAAAGAGGAACAGAGAAGGGGGGAGGGGATGCAAGCAACTAAGTCTCCTTGCTTATAGCATAAGCAACAAGATATACGAGACACAATCCCATTCATATTATGCTAAGCATGAATGGGTGCACATGAAGCAGTTTTAGCTTTTAGATCAGAAAATGGTTAATTGTCTTTAAAAAGTTCATTTAAAAAAAAAAAACAAACACACACAAAAAAAAAAAAACAAAAACAAAAAAAAAAAAAAAAAAAAAAAAAAAAGAAAACCACATAAAAACCCAGAAAACAAACAAAGAAACCCAAAAACCAAAACCAACCCACCAAAAAAACCCCCAAAACTCGATTTTGTTACAAAATTTCACTTTGACACCAGTGGCTATTTGCATGCTTATGCATATGCATTTGCATATTTTCACCTTCCAGCCACATTGCAGCACACAATTCTCAAAACATATTCATTAAACAGTTTAGCAAACAACCCTCACACTAAAACACACAAAACAAGACATGCTTATTATTTTCATAGCAATCTTCCTTCTTTTAAACAGAAAATATTAAACAACAGGGCATATCCAGCCTTGATACAAGGGGGCAGACTGGACAAAAAAACCCCAACAAGCAGGAGCAGCATAGTTTGGGCAGTTAACCAACAGAGTATTGCTTGGGTTATGCTTAAGAAAGGTCAAGTGTCAGAACAGGAAGACATCGTGAAATTTATAAAAGAAATCTGAAGAACTTTCATGTGCAGACAGCTACTCCATTATTTCATAGCCTGAAATATGTAGTATGTAATTATTGCCATATGCAAAATGCTTCATTAAACTTTATGTCATTGTAGATGTGTGAAGAGCTATTCTATGTGCTTTGAGAGAGTACGCAAGAAAACAGTTAATTATCTAATTTTTCAGAAATGAATAAAAACAGGGAAGATGCAGTCCACATGAATTACTGCTTCACTGCCAGCCAAAAAAGCCAGGGCCAAAGCCAGATAGAATTTGCTTAATTGGGTCCAGATCCAATGAAATATATACATATCTCTAAGCCAGTGAGGGAGCCCATGGACAGCAAACTGTTGAAAGAGTATAAGAGTAACCTATGGCCTGTGTTTCAGATTCAACATGTGATTTCTCATATGCTCAGGATTACCTGCATGCTCAAGGATTTTGCACAAGCACCGTCTTGTCTCTTCTCAGGGAATTGCCTAGTAGGAAGTTCAAGAAAACTGTCCCAAAGTTAGCTAACGACCCATTTCATTTCTCCATTTTTTCAGTCAGCTTTATAGAAACAAGTCTCCCTGTAAAAGAAGAAAACAGCTACCAGGACTGCTGACTGTTGGAAACATCTATGAAATTATGGACATTGGAAAATTTAAAATCTGACAAAAACATGATTCGAATTGTTCACATTATATTTAAAAAACACTGAGTAAGAAAAATACTGCTTGCCATCAGACAAAGCAGAAACCTTATCAACTTATGGGTGACATGTGCTTTTATAGATATTTCCTATCTGCACAGCAAGGCATCCCTTTCTTAACATTTTCTTGAGATAAGACACCCATCTGTCAGATCATTACAGGAAACAGAAGAATATTTGCCAGTACCTGCTATTTGACATATTCTGGGTATAAAGCAAGTCTTGACCAGAGGGAATTCCCAAATGTAGTGAAATAGGATACAGCTCAATTAAGGGACAAAGAGAGCTCAAGTCATACAGAGGGACAAAGTCACAAGAGGAATATGATAGAGCTCACAGGACAGATACCTGTATTGGTTTAGACACATGGCACATAAATTATATTTCATCTGCAAAAAAATAATCATTAACATCCAACTTCCAGTCAAAGCTAAACCTTAAACAAAATGTTTCACCTAAATTGACTTCAAGAAATTCCAATAATGTGATATGAGAACTAATTCTAGAGATATTTCAAAGAATGAGATTATATGAAAAACAACATAAATTAAGTCAAAAAACTCCGTATACATGACAAAAATTTAAGCCAAATTTAAAAGGTTAGTATTTGCAGACATGTCTAAACTTTAAGACTGTCCTGAAACCAGAAATAGAAATGTTGTGTTGCTCATGGAAACCAGAATTTTGAAGCCATCATGTGTTTAGATAACTCATGTCAACAACTGAGTCTGAGGGAAAATAGCCATGCTGAATTTTGACCCTTTTGTAATCTGAAGTGCTACCGTGTACTTTACTTTTACTGGAGTGTAGTTCCAGGGAACTACAGACCACTCAGTCTCACCTCTGGGCCTGGCAAAATCTTGGAGCAGATACTCCTGGAAGGCATGCTAAGGCACATGAAAAACAACAAGGTGGTTGGTGACAGCCAGCATGGCTTCACTAAGGGGAAATCCTGCCTGACCAAATTGGTGGTCTTCTATGATGGGGCTACAGAACTGATGGACAGGGGCAGAGCAGCTGATGTCATCTACCTGGACTTGTGCAAAACGTTTGACACTATCCACGTGACATCCTTGCCTCTAAGTTGGAGAGACATCAATTTGATAGGTGGACAAAGAACTGGCTGGATGGCCGCACGCAAAGAGTAGTGCTCAGTGGCTCAATGTCCAGCTGGAGACCAGTAACGAGTGGTGTCCCTCAGGGATTGGTGTTGGGGCTGGCCTTGCTCAATATCTTTGTCAGCAACATGGACAGTGGAATTGAGCGCGCCCTCAGCAAGTTTGCCGATGACACCAAGCTGTGTGGTTCGGTTGATACATTGGAGGGAAGGAATGCCATCCAGAGGGACCTTGACATGCTTGTGAGGTGGGCTGATGCCAACCTGATGAATTTTAACCATGCCAAGTGCAAGGTCCTCCACCTGGGTTGGAGCAATGCCAGGCACAGCTACAGGTTGGGCGGGGAGGAGATTCAGAGCAGCCCTGTGGAGAGGGACTTGGGGGTGTTGCTTGACGAAAAAATGAACATGAGCCAGTAGTGTGCGCTTGCAGCCCAGAAAGCCAACTGCATCCTGGGCTGCATCAAAAGGAGCACGACCAGCAGGTCGAGGGGGGTGATCCTGCCCTTCTACTCTGCTCTCGTGAGACCTCACTTGGAGTATTGTGTGCAGTTCTGGTGTCCTCAACATCAAAAGGACATGGAACTGTTAGAACAAGTGCAGAGGAGGGCCACAAGAATGATCAGGGGACTGAAGCACCTCCCATATGAAGATACACTGAGAGAGTTGGGGCTTTACAGCCTGGAGAAGAGAAGGCTGCATGGAGACCTCATAGCAGCCTTCCAGTATCTGATGGGGGCCTATAGGGATGCTGGGGAGGGACTCTTCGTTAGGGACTATGGTGATATGACAAGGGGTAATGAGTTCAAACTTAAACAGGGGAAGTTTAGATTGGACATAAGGAAGAAATTCTTTACTGTAAGGGTGGTGAGGCCCTGGAATGGGTTGCCCAGGGAAGTTGTGAATGCTCCATCCCTGGTGGTGTTTAAGGCCAGGTTGGACATAGCATTGGATGGCATGGTTTAGTGGGAGGTGTCCCTGCCCATGGCAAGGGGGTTGCAGCTAGATGGTCTTAATGTCCTTTCCAAGCTTTACTATTCTATGATTCTATAATATGCGTCTAATTATTTCCTGGTTCTCTGGCCTTGAGGTACAAATAGATTCTAGTTGATAAAGGCTGAATATTCTTAATCCAAATAACAGCTCAAGATAAAAATTTGGATGCAGAAGAGTAACTTTGATTTCTGTCCCCTTCTCCCAGATATTTGCTTCGTTACTTCAGTTTTCTTAAAAAGGTGAATGTGTCTTTAAAAAGAGCGAACATACTGAGCCAGCTTATGCTGCAGTAGCTATGACAACAGACTCTGAAACAAGCATGGAAAAAGCTAGACCTGAACCTTAATTCGTTTAATTATTTTTTCAGTTTACTGTTCACATTGACTACTTTACATTTTACTCTGAAATGCTGCAGAAATTGTTATTTCTTTTGAATACTAGAGGCATGGTATCTTATGCAACAGGTTCTGTATCAGAACTGTATCATATTGTCTATTAACAGTGAATTACTTAAATATCAAAAGACAGGAGAATAGGTAGAGTCAGATTTTCAGTAAATAGGCTGGAGTGAGTAGAGAATCCAGTTCCTTTTTAACTTTCAGTCCTTCTTATCTCCCTTGGGCTAATCTTTTATAGACATCCATAAAAATCATGGACAATGCTAGCATCACTAGACAGACAATCTTGCTCCCTGTTCATGTCTCCTTTCCCATTCTTCTAACAGAAGGAGCAGACTGCAATCCCCATAACCAAGCACTGCAAAATACCAAGAATACTTACTTTTAAAAAAGGAAAAGAGAAACTCAGTACGTTATCATTAACGTCTATTCTCACTCCATAAATGTTACATCTGCCCTCTCTATTTAATTTGAGCAAGTCCAAGGCTTCACAGGAAAGCCAAGCTACTTCACAGCCATGCCTATACAGAAGAGAAGTCACTTTAATTTATTTGGAGGTAGCCCATGTCACCTGTGCTCCCAAAGCAACTTATCAAAGTTCAGCCATCCATAAGATCCTATACCCAACCAGACTGGGGACATTATACAGCACCCTTCCCCACTGACCCAGCTCAGCCCCTCTGAAGCCAGGGTCCCCTGAGCTCAGTGTGGTTGACTGTGGGACACCACTGCAGAGTTTGGCACTATGAGGCATGCAGACATAAAATACAGAAACTGTTGTTCATCATGCTGCTAGTTGCTTATTAACTCCCTTAAGAACTGATTGTTGAGTAATCAGTATTTGTAATTCTCCCAGAAAGCCAAAAATGAGTAAGTAGTGCATAAGACATAGGACATTATTTTTCCTAAAGTCTGAAACCCTCATTTTTTTATTTTTTTTTTCCCCACTTAGATCCTTCCTCTTTCTCAGGTAAGTGTTTCCTGCTGCAATGAATGAACGAATGACTGATTGAACAAAGACTGTAAGTAAATTTGCATTATACTTCCTACTGGTGCATCGCATTTCAGGCTTATCTGCCTGACTGCCAGAAATTTGTACTGGAACCATCTCATATGTAGGTAAACAACCATGGATATATTCACAAGAGGAGGCCCAGGCCTTGGTCATAAGACACTAGAGTATGGGCTGCCCCACATTTAAATACATTACTCTCATTCACTTACTTTTTGTTTCAAATAACAAACCTCTCATGCTCTTGTACATTCTCCCTGCATTCTTAATATCTTGAGTCTAACTAAATTGTTGCATCTGTTATTTGCTGATATTTGGACATTTTGAGGTACTTACAGATTTTGTCCACAGCTTGCAAGCAGCTGAAGATCACCATTGCAACAAGTCCTCAGAAGAGGAGATTCAGGTTTCATTGACTGCAGCAAATGAAACAGATATTTGTGCAACTGCTAAAAAAGAATAGATGCAACAAGTGCAAGAAGCAAAGCCTGAAACTAAGCATAGCCCCATCTTACCCACACTCCATTTCATATAGGGGTACTCTGCTTGGATGACTGCATTTAGAGAGAGCCTACTCCCTGGCACAGCTGTTACCTTTCATCCTAATTTCCCACTTTGGGAGTGGGAAAATGTGCACCAAATCTCTTTGCTCTTCATCCTCACCAGAATCAGGATGAAAGAGTGCTACCATATATTTTATTCTTTCCAGATGTATTCCAAATAACACTTATTGATAACATCTTTGTTTCTGCATCCACTATGCTCAGCACATAAAGTATTCATTTTCTTTCTGATGATGAGTCTTGTGAAGCACATGCAGAGCTAATTTCAAATTGCCCCTCTTTAAAGTAGATGAGATTTTTTTCAAACATGAATGCTAGGGAAGTAAAGCAGAACCCCATTTTGTACTAGAGTTGGTATAGCCTTTCCATTTTTCTTTTTTTCTGCTATGCAGTAGCATTGAGAACCCTGTTTCAGTCTCTCATGTAGCAAATTTGAAAGTTTTTTCTTTTGTAATCAAGGAACAAGTCATGGGCACTTGAAGTTTGCTAAATACCCAGAGGCAGCCAGCTCAGTGTATTTTCAGCTCTGATGGCCCACAGAGGGATTATTTTTTTATTATTATTTTTTTAATAACTGGAAATGGGAGTTTTTCCTTATTATATGTAAACAATCCCCCTAATGTAGGAGAAGGAAAAAGTGCTGCAGAAGGGTTATTAGCATCATTGAATTCCTTCTTTGTTCAAAAAATAGATATCCATTTTTTGCAGAGAAACTTTTGTGGCTGCTGCTCCTTGACAGCAAGTGTTTGGGCAGGACAAACTGTGTGTGAGGGCAATGTTGCAAAGAGAAAGAAAATAAAAGGTGCTAAGTTTCCTGGTGAGGGAGGTTACAGAAGAGCCCCCCTTTCCAGAAGGGCTGTTGACTTTGAGGTCTTCAGCAGAAGAAGGAGATGAATTGCATCTTTTCTATGAAACAGTCTGGTACGGCCTGCAGAAATACCTTCTTAGAAAGAGAAACATTTTTACATATATTTGTGCATTCCAAACCTTGCTCTACTGCATAAAAGCACAGATACAGTGGCCTGGCAGTATTAAAGAAAGTGAGCGTGATGTGCTGGTCATGTACAGTAACATCTAGCAAAACTGAAACACAGAAATGGGACGCTCAAAAAGTACAGAATGAGTATGAACTGGTTCATATTATGTCAAGTTTTGTGGAAGGCTCCATGTAATGTATGACTGGGAAAATTTTTTAGTTCACTTAAGTCTTACTGCACCTTTTATTTTTTTCCCCTATTTATTTCTGGAATTCGTACAGCCCACTGACTTTCAGCACAGAAATTTAGCATTCAGGCTGCAGAAGCGAATTTAGCACTCAAGATGCAAAAATAGTGCTGTCTTAAAAAGGCATAATTTTTTCTTATTTATTCTTCAAGGAGAAACTGAAAAAAGAATATCTAATTACAGTGTTACAAAAAAAAAAAAAAAAAAAGGAGAGATAAAAAAGTGTGAGGGACAATATTTATTTACATCTTTTTTTAAAAAAAATCTCTTCCATGGCTTTTATTTCCGGATTATGAAGACATATCCCTATCTTGTTTCTCCTAGGTTTTTCTAGAGCAGACACTTCAGTAAAAATATCTTTTTATAAAGCTATCCACATATTTGCTCAATCTATTTTTTAATCCATGTTTCTCTACAATGTTTTATGAAAAACTACTGATGATTTTTTGCTGAGAGAAAATTGTTCAGTTAAAGTTCTATGTAAAGTGCTGAATATTCAAAACACTTCTGTGTACTCTAGCCACGAGGATGGCTTTCTTATTTTCAACTCTTCTTCTGTTTCTAACAGTTGTAATACTGGTTGCCATCCCAGTGCGATTTTAAACCTCTTGGTGTGACAAAAAGAAAGAAAAGTGACTTTCTTAGAGTCCTTTAAAGTTATACAAGTACTTTGGACAATACCAGATTTCCTTTCTAGGAACCTCTGCCTTCCTTGGATGCTTCTTTGCACCACTAATTTGTGATAATATAGAAGGTTCCCTACACAGATCCACATTCCCTTCAACAGTCATCAGATGAATACCATTTTCTGTGGTTTTTGATGTTTTCTTTTTCACTGAGTCCCTCAGCCTGTGTTGACATGTCATATACTTTCTCTGAACCTTAATCGCTTAGACGAGGTGTTAAAAGCCCTTCTCTGTAGAATGTGGTTTGCAGAGATATCCTCTTCTTTTCCTGTGTATAGCACGTAGCATAAACCCTTTCTTGGTTTGATGCTTTAGACCCTATACTCAATAAGATGTGAACTGTGAAATAATTGTGAAGTTGTGAAAGAAGTTATGTTTTATATCACTACACTTCAGTCTTCAGACCCACCTGTACTCTCCTGTAAAAAGTCAAAAAAGACCTAACACATGATAGTCAAAGTTTCTTTATCTCAGAACTGTTTTATTTTCTGAAACCAGCACATTAACTATTCAAAATGGCCATAGAGAGCGTCATCAGTCCTGACTTGCATTATTCAGAGTGCTGTAGACACAGGCTCCAGGTAATTTATAATGAATAAAGAGGCTACACACACAGGGCAGTCAGTGGGAAGAAAGACAACTTTGAGAACAACTGGCTGCTTTGCTCTAGCTTTACACTACATCATACACCCAATGAGTACTAAACATAACAGAATCACTTCAAGTCTTGGCAGAAAAACATACTATATCTTCCTAAGAACAGTTGGATCACTAGTGGTCATTCAGTCAGACAGACCGAGGCTGTCTCAAAGCTATTAGGTAGATGATGAGAGGTTGGTTGCAAGAAAATATTGTACTCAAGGATCATACTGAGCAATTACTTGGCTCAGCTGTGTGCAGAAATACAGCCCTCGCTGCAGGGCTGATAGACTGGTAGAAGCCAAAAGGGAAATCAGCACTTCATAAAAGTTAATGACCAAGGATTTACTCCTTATGAGTCCCGACGATATCAGGATTCAAATGCAAAGCACATAGTATTTCCTCTTCCATTGCTCCATCCATTTTGGAACAGACTGCCTCCCTCTCTTTTTTATTATTTTTACTGCTGGTTTTTAATATATGCATTTGTGAGAGAGTCCTGAATAAGCTACCCTCCATCATTTTCTTTCACTTCACTATCAGTTCTGACTGATCTAGACCTTTTTCTCTTCTACTTTCCCAGAGGTAATATCTCAAGTAAGATTAAACATCTTCTTCCAGATGGCCCATTTTTGGTAAGAAAGTTCACACATCAAGCCAAGCACTGGCAAATCTTAAATCAGCACCCTGCACAGGGGGAAGCACTGGCATATGGAGTACCAGGCATTTTTGACCGCCACTCTCACATTGTCTGTACTGACATTAATTCCAAACAAAGATATTTCTTATGAATGTCAAACACTGGAAGTGTGATTGCCCATCTCCCAGGGTTTACAGTGTTAATTGCCATAATTGTATGAGGATTAATATTATTATTATAGTTAAAAATTATTAATAAATAATTATATTTAAGAACAACCATTAAGTAAATAATAGAAAAGAGATTGTTATCTATCTCTGCTGGCTGGAAACAAGAGAATACAAGTGATATCCAATGCAGCTTTCCACTCAGTGGCACTTACATTTGTATGCATCTATGTTGAGGACACAAGACCAACTGTGAAACATTAAATAACAATAACAAATAGAAATAAAACGTACGAATTTATTTTTTTAATTATCAATATGATCCAAAACTGCATTAAACCAATCATTCAGATGAATAACTAACAATTTATTCCGAAGGTAGTAAAGAGGCATCCTTCATATTCCATGTGTCTGTCCGTGCCCTGTGGCTAGGCAAAACTGAATGGGAATTAAATCAAGATGCTAAGCCTGCATATCTTTTTTCTAATTGCTTGCATCTTCATTTCAGCCAAACCAGTTCAGAGTATGTATGGAAGTTTACGGGATGTTCAGCTTCTGCTCAAATCTCAGCACTTTCATGTAATCCAGATTGGTTTACAGTTGCAATTCTCTATATTAGCTTGTAGGAGAGTGAGGAATTTCTGTATGCTAACAGACTTCCACAGGATGTGCACATATTGATGAAACAGAATTAAAGCAAACCTCAGGAATGGATTAAAATAAGAACATTCAGACTTCCATCTCTGAAAAAGCACATAAAAGCAAGCGAAGAGTGATGACATTATTCATTGAAAGTTCTCTTGCAGTCATCTTGCAGTAAGTCTACACGCTATTGAGGGGAGTTTATAGTCAGTTATGGCCTTGAAATGCTTTTTAGTTATACAGTGATGCTGAAGTGTTTTCCGGAAAAAAAAAAAAAAAAAAAAAAGAGAGAGATAAATAAAGATATGAAAATAGAGGCTTTCAAAAAAAGCTTTCGAACACTCAAGGAGGAAATATGCCTTCATATTTGGAAGAGATGAACACGGAAATGTCAAAACCTCAATACATGGCAAGGAGCTTCAAAACCACTTGCTACTCTCTGACTCACTGAAATCTGAAGGGCAGTTTCTATGCTTTACGCAATTTGGTCAATAAGTGGAGACAGTGTATGATCCAGGACCTTGTCATATTTGGTCAAGCTTCTTAACTTATTTAACTAATAATTGGGTTAATTGATTTCTAACTGATAGTTCAAGCTGATTTATGTTGATTGATAGCACTATGAACCTAGCCCTGAACATGAGCTGAGCAGGGCAGAGAGGTGCATACTGCTGTATCACAACTTGAGGAACTTTGCAGAGCCACCCTATGTTGAAAGTTTGCTTCAGAAATAGTAAAGGAACTAGTGAGGGTCACAGCTTTATTTGTATTCTTTGCCTTCTGTATTAATTTCCTTGGCTTTTGGAGTGAGAATTCCAACAGGGGTTCCAAGTGCAAAAAATGTTTTCTCTTCTGTATCATGAACATCTGCTTATTAGGAACTGGATTGATGCCATGAAATCCTCTTTAACAAGTCACAAAAAGAACAACAGTTTGATTACAAATCTTTGCATGGTAATATGATAATATCCATTTTACTATTTGCAGCCAGTTTTTCAAATAGTTATTTAATTCTTGTTTTTGCAACAAAGGAATCCACTGGTAACAGGATTTAGATCTGTAATTGCATGAGATTCCAAGACTGAACATTCAGGATGCCTCTTTAAACTTCAAAAAGGTTTCCACAGTGTTAATCTCTTAAGTATGGCCACTGGAGATGGATGGTGGTAGTGGCCTTTTGCTTTGTATTACAGTTCTAGTCGCAGAGACGGCTTTGCTTTTAACTTAGAGTCAGCCAGTTGAAAGACTGTCATCAGTCTGCTTGTTCAGCATTGTTCTGCTCAGGTTACCATCACTTGTTGCTACAGTGTCAGCAATGAGAAAGTGAAGGGCCAAATTTGCTTCCCGCAGATGATGCATGAATGAACAAAGGAGACATCCTGGCTCACCTGGGGACAGGGTACGTCACTCTCAGCCTGCACTGGGGCCTCACCGACATGCTATATAAGACTGTTAAAGTCCTCCAGGTTGGAAAAATTTGGCCAAAATCAGTGTGGGCTGCTGTGTGCTCTTATGAAACATGGGACAGGGAAAGTTGACCCAAGGTAAACTCTACATGCAGTCTGTTAGCCCCAACTTGCTGTTCTCTTAAAACTCTACAGCCACTTGTAGCAAGGCCACAAATGGCCTTTGGGCAGCACATGAGGGGGATCTCCAGCTGGTTGCTGTGAACTTGGCTCTCCATAAATACACTGAACTTTTTATGGGGATGCACAAAATATAGGAGCATAATAAATACTTGTAAAGGTTCAAACACACTGATGTATGTGGATCAATGTATATGCCCACAGAAAGGTCTGCACTGAATATGTCTCTATGGAACACAACTATCAGATATACAGAATAAACTTTACAACAGTTTATGTTATAGCTTTTTAATGTTCGTTTTTTGTTGTTGTTTTGGTTTGATTTTTTTTGTGTGTTTTTTTTTTTTTCTAGAGAATTTGCATTTTAAAGTCAAGGGTGAAAAAAAGAAGAACTAATAGGATTATTGCAGTTTCTGAAAAGCACTTCCTCCTGCAACCCTTTTGCAGCCAAAGTGATACTAAAGGGATTGAAGTAACCTTAACATTGCTCCATAGCAACACCATTCTTCTATCTTCCTTTCTTCCAGCCAGGCAGTGAAATTGTCTCGGGTATTGTCTCACCTATTCAATAACACAGCCAGTGAATGAAAAGGGTGAGAAAAACCCACAGAAAGTAGAGTAGAAAAGATGAAAATTTTACCAATGGAAACTGAAGCAATATAGGGGGGATGAGAAAAGGGAGAGACTGACATAGCCTTCACACCTTTATTCATGGCAGCCACAAGGGTGAGCAACACTGCCCTTTTCTTTCTGTGTTAGTCAGATGGGGATGTTATACCTTAACATATGTTCAATGTCCAAACCATCCTTTATATATATAGTGTGAGCAACTCATTCCATTTCCCATACAATATTATTCAAGTTACAGTTTAATACTGCATTTGGTTGCAGTGTAATGGCTTTTCAGCTGAGAAAATAGGTGAGTAAAAGAATATAAAATGGAACAGAGTGGTTATGGCTGCAAACAAGGGAGGATCATCAAATCTTACTTGCTGAACTCCCATGAAACCAAAGGCAGCTAAAAGGAGGCAGTGATTTTCATTTCTACAACATGGAGGCAGTTGTTTGTTGTGTTGCTGTGAAGCAACAGCACAAGAAAAGAAATGAGAATTTTATCTATTCACTTTAAGCATCTAAAACTACGCCTTTGTGAAAACTGCAGTTTGGTTTCATTGTGCTACTGAAATGAACCCAGGATCTCATGTAACATTTCAAATAACAAGAACAATATATTTCTCCATTATCTTACTTACTTTAAGCACATGTATTTTGTAGTTAATGTAGTTCCTGGTGTTAGGAGAGAGAAATGACAACAATATCCATGCTTAATGCACTGAACTTTGACAACAGCAGCTGCAACTCAAAATTAAAATCCACTTCTTTGCTTTGCTCTAAGGGTCTGAACCAGCTCTGGGAAACTGCTGCAGCACACTGTGAATGAGGATATCTGAAATGAAAAATGTCTGCACTACTGCCCGAAGGACAGATCAAATGACCAAAAGAAAACAGTGATATGCCAAGCCGTTTGTTGAATTCTCAGATGAAATCAGACAAAACCTGTAAGCTTTGAAAATGTCAAAAGAAGAGAGAAATACTGAATTTTTAATATCTGCTGCAAGGCACTAATCACAGAGATATAAAAGGCTCATGTATACTGGATGATTTGACCCAAAATCCAGAAGAGGCAATGAAGGCAATCAGGTTTCTGCCATTAGACTCAGAGCACTTTAGCTCTGACCAGAAGACATATCCACCGCTATTTTGGACTAAGTTGGCTTTTTGGGGTCTTAATTTTTTATTTATTTTTTTTTTAAGTGGAGGTTTTGTTTTTCAGACAGCATCAACAAAGAGAATTGGTTATTTTTTCTGTTATCTTGTGATGTCCTTCAGCTGTTTAACTGCATTTTATAATGAACAAACATGTTCAGATTTTGTTTTTTCTTTACATCATCGAGGACTTGCTTTGGATTTCCATTTGAAATAGGAATTACGCAAAACCTAGTCTGTCTCTGGAGAATGGTTCATTAGAATAGTCTCGAGTGTCTGGCAGGCTTCAGCCTCAGCTGCCACTCTGGGTGAGCAAGGTGAAATTCTCTTCTGTGATTTTCTTTAAGCATCATGGGGGAAGTAGGTGAAAATTCCAAAGCAGGAAGGCTGTGAAGACACTATGATCTTTAAATGATCGTGAATGAGGATAGAGAGAAAACACTGCTGGTGTCATATCACCTGTTCAAGCGAGGACTCATCTTCAATGTGGTGTCTTCCCATTACCTGTCCTCCACAGAGAGGCAGGTTTGTATCAGACAGGGGCCCATTCATGGCACAAAGTCCATCTTACAGGGATAAATGGCCATTAGGGAAATAATATAGCTCCACAGAGTCTGAAAATTGACAAGTAAAGTTAGTTACTTAAAATGAAAAAAAATGCTAAAGGTTTACAGCTGAATTATGTTCCTATGATATAAAAGGTCATTGATTCAGTTAAACAATAAATTCATATTACTGAACATGCTTCATATTATATGTTAATTTCAGTAATGTAAATATCTTGGAGATCTTTGTGCTCCATCCACCATGCATTTTCAATGAGGAACAGAAGTAGCAGGAGTCAATAGGTCTGACTCTGCAAGCTTGCTTTCTTTTCTCATTTAACTTCCCATGTATTGAAATGCTCTGAATACAGATTGAGTTGCTTTGTTCGATATTTATTATTGTTCTACCTGCGTCAAAAATGGGAACACCAATGGCTTTGATAAATAGATTCAAAGGCAGTCAAAATTCATTGTGCCTTTTCTAAATGCTTTTGTGTCCTCTGCTGGAGTTCTCTTTGATAACATTTTCCAGCAAGAACCTCTTGAAAACAAAATGGATATATTTCTTGCTTCCATAGAACATCAGGGCAAATGCTTTCATTAATCCAGATTGTCCTCTGTCATGCGTATGTTCAATATTTTTTGCTTTTTTTCTTAAAGTCAAAGTCTGTTTTTCTTTCCCAGTATACTCAGAGATACTCCCATATCTCTGCAGGGCCATGTACATGATAACTGATAGATAATTAAAAATAAAGGTGTCAGAATCTGGCAGTAGATCTTTATTAGCCTTCTAAAGCATACCTAAAAATATTCATTATCTCGATATGAAATACCATACATAATTAGCACTAAACCCACACATGCCAAGTCAATGATCAATATGACTTCATACTGTGATCAGCTTGCCTGTTTATTTTATTATTGTGCTCATTTACATGCTCAATATTTTGCCAAATTCTGCCATCCACACTAGTTCTCCCAGCATTTGTGTGAAGAAAGAAAAAGCCACTAATATTGTCTTGCTGTTTTCCTAAATCAGGACACCAACTACATGTAAATATGTCACTGTGCAATAATAGCACATTCTTCCTTTATTTCATCATCAAGCCATTGCACCACGCACTGAGACAATCTCCCTCCTTTTCTTAACCTTATTTATTAAGGTAGAATGCTACCATAGAATCACAGAATGATGGATAGAGTTGGAAGGGACCTTAAGGGTCATCTTTAAGGGTCACTTCCATTCCACTAGACCAGGTTGCTCAAAGCCCCATCCAACCTGGCCTTCAACACTGCAAAGGATGGGGCATCCACAGCTTCTCTGCGTAACCTGTTCCAGTGTCTCACCACCCTCACAGTGAAGATTTTTTTCCTAATGTCTAATCTAAATCTCCTCTCTGTCTGCTTAAAGCCATTCTCTCCTGTTCTGTCACTACATGTCACTACATATTACTAATTACAGCTGTAAAATAAAGCAATATTAATCATAAGGTTGATACAAACCTTCCTAAAATGAAAGAAACAGAGTTTAAAGCTGTATATTGTGTGCACAAAATACTTCTTCAAGAATTCACATTTTTGCCTGTTCCCTCATCCTTTTATTCAGATACGGAATAAGGACTCTTTTCTCCCAAGAGTGCACAGAAAAAGAACACTGAAATGAGTTACACATATCCACACACGTTTTTACATGTGTAAATATTTTAAATATGTAATATCTTAAGTATGCCTTTAAATTTAGTTCCAAGATTGTCTTTGTCAGCAGCCCATGATGTAACTTGTTGAATAATGCAAGAGGAGCAGCATTAGTTTAAAGTGATTGCTGTGTTTGTTCCATTATTAAGTTTTGATGCATGGTGCTACAGGGTAACACAACATGACACGGCTAAGCGGTGAGATGAGTACTATGAAAATAAACTGAGGCATACACCAAGAAGCTGGAAACAGCTGAACATGAAGCATCTAAGGCATTTGAAGAGCAAACAAATAAAATCCACTCATCCTATTATGCCTATTTACTTTCTCTTCAAACCTCATACACCTGTACCTGAAATGTACCTGCTGCTTCCACCTTCACTTCAAATTTAATCAAGACACCTCTCTTGGACTATCCTATTTATTAAAGCTTGTTGGTGAATTTACCATTATTGGCAGTTCGGCTAACTGGAGTCCCTTGATATATCTGCAGGACAGGAAAAAGAGATACCACCCAGGTAAAATGAGGCAGGTGTTCAGGAGGGTACTAAAATGGCTTGATAACCCTCCACATGGCATAGTGCTGTGCAGCATGGCATGCAGGGCTCATATGTATGCTTCATGTGCTGCCAAGCTGTTTGCATAGTAGCTAAGAGCAACCCATCCTGAGGTGCAATCTCCTAAATAATCCACAGGCATAGTAGTAACAGGTTCACCCCAGTTGTGATTATTAACAAGCTAGTCAGAAATTTTGCCATTCTTCTTTTTTTCTTTTTGTAAAAAAGATGTAAATTTAACCAACAGAAATGGGAAATATCAATTATAATAACATTCCTGATACAGGAGAGAGAAAAAAGTGAAAGCATTTAAAAGATGTTGAAAGATTTAAATTCATTTTCCATTACAGAACTGCTCATTGTTTTGAGATTGTACAGAATGAGAATAGAAGGTTATGAAATTATCACAGCAGCATAATTAAATTTGAAATAATTTTACCATTTTTTTTTTTTTTTTTTTTTTTTTTTTTACCCTCCTAACATTTGAGGATGGGGAAGAAATTCACACAGTCTAAAATATTTTCAGAGATTCCATAGCTGAGCAGCTGGCAAGAGGCTGCCTGGTTTATATTTCCTGAAAAAACACTAATGTGGTGACTCCCATAGCAGATCCCAACTGATCCTAAGTTTTCACTAGACTGAGTAAAATGCAAGGCTGCTGTCAGAACAGAATTCCAAATTTCCTTCTGAATCAAAAGGAAGTAGGATACAACCAGGTCTCTGCCACTGGGCAGCATCACCCAGCTGTTGGAACACTAAGGCTGCTTCTCATGGAACGAAGCTCTGCTGGAGCCTGGTACAGTTGCATATGAAAGGTTGCTTTACCTGGTTGTACAGCCTCCCCCAGCAGAAGCAGGTAGGTGTTGACAAGAAATCTGGGAACGGAGCTGGCTCTCTCACATTGCACTCAGGTCTCCTCTGAGTCCTGCTGCCTGGGTTTTTACCATCCAGTCCTAGTCTGCCTGAGTATCATGAGCCTTGCAACTGATTTGGGACAGTGACACTCCATGCTTGGAATAGGAAATGACATTTACACCCCTGAAAGCCAGGTGTTTTGGAGCACACAGGAGTAGTCCTTGTGGCATTTCTGAGTCAGGTAATTTAACTAACCATATTCCACAGAAAATAAGTTTTGTGTGTCAGACAGAAACTACAGGGAACTTGGTTGTTGTCTACAGAATTTCTTGGGAGAGATTGTGTTCAGTAGTTCATTTTTAGAAGGTGATTTAGCTACTTGTTTTGCTCAATTTAAAATCTTGAGATTGTTTTTCATAAGCAAAAATAGAGAGCCTGATAAACTGCCTTTTTTTTTTTTCCTTCACAATGGCCTCAAGAGAGACCCCCAATACTTCAACTGGCCTGGGCAGCTTCCCTCCTGTCTACTGTCTCCTTAAGGAGGTATATCATAGAGCGAAATCAAATCAAAATTTACTGAAAAATTAAAGGCACTAGAGATCAGAGCAAGTTGCAAGGAACCACTGGGCATTAGATTAATGCTCAGACTGATGCTGCTTTTAATTCCACTCCAGCTTCACAGATTATCAGCGAGCAATAGCCAAGTTGAAACAAAGCTGTTTCTTCTTAGAAGCGATCATGATTGGGTGGAACTTGCTCAGTCACTGTGTGCACTAATCAGCCACTTCACAGTTTGCCTGGTACCTTCCTGGGCTGTCCCCCGCACATAGCCCCTCCTTCCCCTCTCATGTTAACTTCTTTCCAATTTCATAGGCTGGTAGGAGAGAGTTTAGAGGGACATCTCACTAAATACAGAGAAAAAATTTCAGACATATAAGGCTAAATCCAAGTACAATGAAAGACTTATTTTGTGAACTTGGTAGCTTGCTGATCTACTTTGTTTTTCGTGGTAGATTTCCCTGCCTTTACATCAACAAAGGCAATAACCTCAAGCTCTGCTCCCTTCCTTTTTTCTCTTCCTGTTATACAATGAGGGAAAACTAACTGAAGGCTAATGGTAAGAGAGCGTATAGTCTTTAACTACTGCAATTCTCATACAACATTTTCCTAACTGCTTTGCTAATAGCACTGATAGAAATGTGAATGAGAGAGGGGAGCCCATTTTCTCTTTGCTCTTTTTCTTCTTCACTACTTTGAAAGTTTTGAATATTTTCACATAACTACGGAGCTAGTAAAAATGAGAAATAAAATTCCTTTTGAAATGTGAAAATTCAATATTAGAAACATGATGACAAGACACAAATATGGCTGTTTGAAAAAGTTTGCTGAACAGGGAACATAGGGCTGTTGTATAGCTCCTGCACAGGAAGAATGAAGAAAGCAAAAGGAGCAGGCTGTGGGGATAAAGAGCAGCAGATAGTCTGAGATTCTTTTAATTGAAAATTGAATCCAGCTTCATTCATTATATATATTTTTATGAAACCGTGGACTGAAAAAGAAAAGGTTTCAATGAAACATGGGGCTTCCTGCTTGCTCAAGAAAATCACAAAAGCCCTTATTCAGTTTCCCTTGAAACCAAGAGAAACATGTCTTTTCTTGTTCAATTTTCAGCTCTTTGAAGCAGAAACTCACTCTTTTATGTGTCCCTACAGTGCCCAGTGCTACAGGTCTCCTGGCTCAGCAGGAGCTTCTGAGTTCTATTGTGATAAAATTAATTAATCACAATTTTTAATGAACTCCTTAATATTTTCAGTATCATCCTTAACAAAAAAATGTATGCAGCTGAAAAGGCAGGAAATTTTCATTTAAAATATGGTAAAGAGAACCTTTTTCTATAACAAAGACTAATTCAAAAGCTGATAAAAATGTTGCTTATACTAAGCAGATGCAGAAAGAGCATTAACAAGGTAACAAAACATAAATCTAGACTTTACATCTATTCATAACATAAAAATTAAGTATAAGAAGGATGAGATATGCACCAGCATGTAGGGATGTTATTCATGACTTTTAGAAGACTGAATTGTACTGTTATGTAGCTCCATCTCCATGGAAATGAATTGGAGGAAAATGAATTCCTCCACACTTCTTTGCAAAGCAGCACTTAACGCTGACTTATATACTACTATCACATAACATCAGAGTTAGCCACTGAAATGTAAGGGCCAGTTCACATCTCTTACTGGCACTGGTTTAGGCTGCAATAGTGGGCAGACTTCTGCGTCAGTTTCCACATCAACAAATGTTTTTAAGGCTTATTTTTCACAGCAGGAGCAGAAATGAGAAACAAGGTTCAATTGTATATGTTGGCAGTTTGGGAGAAGTGCCAGTACATCATAACCCCATGCACCAGCCCAGCCTCTTTACTTTGTAAAGTACAATTATTGTAAATTGGTTCAGAGCCCAGCAAACATATCAGAGACATACATATGTCTCTGTAAATACGCATATACAGTACATGTAAATGATTCTGGTTTTCCTCCTTTTTCTGGTAAACAGAAGTTAAAAACCTTAATCTGAACTATATTTTTCCCTCAGCTAGGTCAGACTTCTGTTTGTAACTCAGTACCATGCAGCTGCATGCTTAGCCCCACTCCTTTCCCCACTCTGGGTGGCATGGGGAAGAGAATCAAAAGAATGTAAAACCCACGGGTTGAGATAGGAACAATTGAATATTTAAAATACAATACAATACTACCAGTAATAATAATGATAATGAAAAAGGAAATAAGAGTAGAGAAAAAAAATTAAATAAGCACAAGTCATGCCCTATGCAACTGCTCACCACTCACTGACCAATACCCAGCTTGACCCAAGCAGTGATTGGTCCCTTCTGGTGACTCCTTCCCCAGTTTATGTACTGTACATGACGTTCTGTGGTATGGAATAGCTCTTTCTCTAGTTTGGGTCAGGGGCCCTGTCTCTGCTTCCTCCCGACTTCTTGTGCCCTTCCTCACTGTCAGAGCATGAGAGAATTAAAAGTTCTTGATCAGGATAAGTGCAACTGAGCAACAACTAAAACGTCGGGGTGTTATCAACATTGTTCTCAGACTAAAGCCAAAACACAGCACTACACCAATTACTAGAAAGAAGATTAAATCTATCCCAGCCAAAACCAGGACACTGACATCTCTGTCCAATTTCAATTTGAGATGAGTTTTTGCTTTTCTAACTTCATCTCTGTATGCCCTGCCAGTACCCTTGTAGTACTCTACAGGTATTCATCCACTTTTCCATTTCTGGTATGCCTTTGGTATTGAGTAGACTCAGAATCTTGCAGTTCATCCATATTGCTGAACAGAAAATTCCATATCAGGATGAATAAGAGGAAATGTTTAGCCTACAAATTATTTCTCAAAAACTTCATCTGTGTGATAAAGCTGTGGGATTAATTAATTTAGCATGCATCTATAATTGCCTTATTGAAATCCCTCTCTCCCAGGGCTAATGCTAAAGTGCAAAACGAGTAAGCATCTTCAAATGGTAGGGTTTTTTTTAATAATAGCATGCCACAGATTTATTTTCTAACTTCAAAACATACAGATTTTTTTGTACCTATTACATACAGGTACTGCATTTATAGACAGACTGCAAGAATGCATACTACTTGATAGTAGAAACCAGAAAAGTAGTTGCTCTTTTCCCATTAATGCTAAGTATCATTGGAAAGTTAAGTGCAAGATGTAACTCGAATATATAGTTGTATGCCATTCCTATGCAATAACTAAATCAGAAGATTTTAAACAAGGAGACACAACTGCATCAGTTGCGCTAACCTCATTTAAACAAGTTATTCTTTTAGAAAGCCCAGTACCTCATATTTATCTCAGAAATATCTCCCCAACACCATTCAGATCTTGATTTGTCTAGTTTAACAGGAATTTACATTCTTATAGCTCTTTTTGCTGCCCACATTTTTTATTAACAAAAAGATCAGATGCAACAAAGCACAGGTGGTTTTTTAGCCATTAATATTTATTTGCATGAACAGATTAGTTCAGTTCTACCGTGCTCACAGTTCTTGCATACCTTTTTTAAGTAGGCAAATAAAATACATCACAAACAACTATGAGGGACTGTTGCAGGGGATCTCACAGACAACACAGGGACAACCAATGTGATCAAGCATTGCCACTTTACTAAACACAAGCGCCATCTTTTATAGGAAAATCACAGGGTACTGGAACATTCGATAGCATCTGATTGGATAGCACCTCTTAGCCAGCTGTTAGCAATAGCTTAATTATTGGTTGCAGCTGAACAAGCAGGTTTGCTTTGTGGTAATCAAAGGTTGGATTGCTAACATGTCCTTTCTCAACAAGAAATGCCTCAACAAGGGACCACTCAAGGAGAGAGATTTTTGAGCTTTTACCAGGATTTAGCAGAGAGATCACTTTGAAGAGGTTAGCTGGACAGAAAACAGACAGTTACCTGGCCAGTTTGAATTTCACAAGTGAAATAAACCCTAAGCCAAGAATTGTTGATGGAAATTACTCAACCAGTAGTGAGAGCAACTATATCACATTCAGGCTAATTTCAAACTTATTATAGATGACTGGCAAAAAAAGAAGATAAGCTACAAACTGGATTTCAAAAATTATTCCTGCCATGAATAATTTTTTCCTCCAAGATAAAATGTGTACCATGATTTTATTTCAAATGCAGGTTTTGGGTAATGTCTGATCCCATGACTAGGCATAACAGGTGATCAGCAAGCTCTCATTGCTCAATACCATAACTCAGATGAAAGCCCAGCAGTCCTAGCCATGTAGGCCAAGAAACGATGGTAATTACATTTATTATTTAAGGAAAGGGACAGCAAAGTGATGAGTACGTCTTGCAGCAGGTATCTGCAGCCTTTTGGGAGGAAGCAATGTGTCCTACAGCCCTCTGGCACTGTGTCTTTTTACTTCAACAAATGTGCCACTTTGTTTCAGTAACATATGTGAGCAATCTGGAAAATTCTGCAGGGGGAATAGTCACTGCAATTCATCCTGTTTTTCTGGTACCTTAAACATTTTCTTTTAATCTCTAAAATACACACGTGATGAACAAGATAAAGCTAACACTTTAACAACCTGTCTCTTCTTTTTGACAAGCAAGCCTTGGCTTACAGAACATGGGAGAGGATAATCAGCACTTCCCAAGATGCCCCTTCTTTAAAATGTCATCTTGTTAACATAATTTTTATACTGGTTTCCAGCAAAACCAAGATTTGCACTGTCTACCAATGTGTGTCTGTTCTACTCCATTCACTGATAATTTTTTGGCACTATTTTGGCAATTTCAAATTCAACAAAAGTAACTTTCAAGTATATCTGGTTCCTAAAAATGTTAGTTAGCAACTGAGTCAAATAGAGACAATTACCTTCTGGAGGAAAGTCAGTTACAATTCAGCATAGATTTATCTTGCACAAGTCAGGAACCAGCAGGAAGCCTCATAGAGTTCATTCAAGCAGCTGATGGGCATGTTAGCTACAAGAAGCAAGGGGAGAAAACAAAAATAAGAACATCAAGTATAAGCTCATAGGAAATCATATTCCACTAGTTATAGAATATTTTATTTTTAAGGACTGATTTTTTTTAAGTTTATTGTACGAGTCTTCCTAGCAGTTCTTTTAAATCCATTTTTAAAAGTCATATCAATTTTTTACTCCTGTTTGCAAAAGTGTCCTCTATGTAAACTTCTGCAGCACTGTAAATACATTTTCTTATGTCTTGTTCTGGCCATATAGCGGCCTTCAATCTTCAGCAAGAAAAACATGAATACTTCACCAGCTGAAGTTTGGTTGAAGGAAGAAGAAAGAGAAGCACCGGCAAAAAATAGTGGGTCAGAAGCTGGTACAGTCTGCATCTTTGGGAACAGCAAATAGCAGGAAGAGTGCTCCTGTGTTCCAGATCCTACAGCAGTGTTCTAGCCTTGTCACTCATTGTCCAGGCTTGCTAAAATTATGTGGTGATCTTCAACCCTTTTCTGTGACCTCCTGATTATTTTTCCTGTTATTTCTTTAATCACTAACATATTTTACCTCCAAAGAGGGATATGCTTCATTAGAAAATAAAATAACTTAACCTTCCTTTCTTCTTTAACTTTATCAAGACTGTGACTTCTCTGGGGCTTTTCCCTAGACAGAGTGAGAGGGAAGCAAGGGTCCACAATGTGAATGGAATCTTGTATTATTTGTTCTTTTTTTTTTCTAATCTAATTTTTATTTTTGCAAGTCTCACTTTTTCTCAGGTTATTTAAGATGACAGCAGCCTCTTGCCTCATGTGCTGCAGAACTAAAACTATTTCAGAAGCAGTAGACTCCAGGAATGAGAAATAACATCTACAAAACTTGTCCAGCTGGTTTGCTTGATCTGTGTAATACTTCAAGACAACTACTATTATAGAATTACTAGACTCCCTCAGTCCCCTTAAACACTGCAAACTTGCTGTATTTTTTCTTGATAAGAAAACCAACAGTATAACCCTAGCAGCATTTTTTCTTTTCCCCTTGAGAGGTGTATCCTGATAGATTTTAATCTGTGATCCTCTCTATTCGAAAGTGTAAATGCTACTGAATCTTGTAGCTGCAATGCTACTCCCTCACCATATGTATTTTCTATGCAGAGCACAGCCCTTTTCTCACTACTTGCACAAAAGCTTGCTGAGAATGAATGTGTGGAAGGGCTGTGACATCTCCGTTAGTGTGTATTGTGTAGTCTTTCCTTTAGTCCATGGAAGGTTGCAACAACCGCAGCCGTTAAAAGGAGAAAATGTGTTACAGAATAAAGTGACAATGCAACAAATATAACTCATGTGAGAGAAAGGATGTTATTGCAGGAAGATGATAGCTTTGTGTGATGCCTGAGGTCAGACTGTACAGTCATAAAGGCAATTCCTGGTTTTCTGTCCCATCTAGCAGAGACTCTGCAGAAGAAAGGAAGGAGCAGAGAAACCTCATTATGTCTGGCCTCAGTTCACGAGTACGCTGGTGTGGAGAAGCTGAGATATAGGGCTACCCAGTCTAAATACACACTTCGGTGAGTCCCATCAGAAGAAAGAACACTCAGAGCCAGAATACATATATCTCTTGGATTACTGAATAGAAATCAGAAACCCAAATGGCTCCATCTCAGTTCAGCATGTCCAAACTAATTTTCTTGTATTATTATCATTTAAATGATCCTTCCCTCAAAAAATGAACCACAGTGCAAGGAAAAAGAATCATTGACCCTGCAGCTGTGATCAGGGAATGAATGAGACATGGCAGTGCTTTTGTAGAGGTTCAGACAGCCTAAGCTTGCCTTAATCATCTTTTCCTGGGGTGTAACATCCTGCATGATATAGTTTTGTGTCATTTCTGACACCCTCCAATTAGATGATGTAAAATCCTGAAACCAAGAGAAGGGACCAGGGAAAGAGGGGACAGAACAGAAAAGACAACAAATATGCTGTCCTTTGTGCCATCACAAGATTTGCAAGACTTCTCAAGATAGCCACCAATCTGATGAAAATGTGCTTACAGCTGGTACAGCAAAGTGACAAGCCTTAGAAAACACTTCTTGGATTATTAGAGAAGAGATTCAGAGCAGTCCTGTGGAGAAGGACTTGGGGGGGGGTTGGTTGATGAGAAAATGAACATGAGCTGGCAGTGTGTGCTTGCAGACCAGAAAGCCAGCCGTGTCCTGGGCTGCATCAAAAGAAGCGTGACCAGCAGGTAGAAGGAGGTGATCCTGCCCCTCTACTCTGCTCTCATGAGACCTCACTTGGAGTATTGTGTGCAGTTCTGGTGTCCTCAACATAAAAGGACATGGAACTGTTGGAGTAAATCCAGAGGAGGGCCACGAGGATGATTACGGGACTGGAACACCTCCCGTATGAAGATAGGCTGAGAAAATTGGGGCTGTTCAGTCTGCAGAAGAGAAGGCTGCGTGGAGACCTCATAGCAGCCTTCCAATACCTGAAGGGGGCCTATAGGGATGCTGGGGAGGGACTCTTCATTAGGGACTGTGATGATAGGACAAGAGGTGAAGGGGTTCAAACTTAAACAGGGATGTTTAGATTGGATATGAGGAAGAAATTCTTTACTGTGAGGGTGGTGAGGCACTGGAATGGGTTGCCCAGGGAAGTTGTGAATGCTCCATTGTTGGCAGTGTTCAAGGCCATGTTGGACATAGCCTTGGGTGACATGTTTTAGTGCGAGGTAACCCTGCCCACAGCAGGTGGGTTGGAACTAGATGACCTTGAGGTCCTTTCCAACCCTAACTATTCTATGATTCTACTACTATGACCTACAGAGGGGAGAGAGCTTGCAGCATTTGGTCAGTTGATTTGGGTTTTCTTTTCACATAACAGCCTTTCTTCTTTCTGTGCAAACTTTGAAGTTTGAGAATAACACATTTCTGCTAATCAATGATAGCAAACTGGACAAGAAAAAGGCAGTTGCAAGATTAGCAGCATTTATATAGGCTGCTTTTCCACAAGTTTCTCAAGAGCTGATTCTCTTGAGTCAATTCAGTGGGGTTGAGCTGACATCACAGCCTTCCATCAGAGGACATGAATTTATTTGGGCATGAGTTTTTGTGTATATTGATAGCGACACATTTGCCTGAAGTCAGTCCTACTGTCAGGCTTAAGGGGGTCAAAGACAAGTTGACAGATGAATGGACATCTAGTATAACTAGAGATGACAGATTTGTTTAGTAAATCATAATATTTAATAAATAGTTAATAAAGAATACAAGAAAATTTCTCTCTAAATTGTATTTGTCACTTAAATATTTAGAGCTAACCTGCTAAATTGTCATGACTTTCATCTACAGTTCTCTCTGCCACTGAGACTGATGAGCCTTTCATTGCAAATTATCAGACTGATTCCTCAACATTTGATGGCGTTTCCTTCTGGCAAATTAGATGGTCAAAAATATTCTGATTAATCTGTGTTTAATCAACCAAAAGCATTTCATTAGAAAATTCTGACCTTCCAAGGAGTTTCCCCAAACACTTGATGGTAATTTGTCTGATTATTGACAAAATTCCATGTCTTTTCCCATCCTCCCTCCCCCATATGAGTATCGTGGGGGAGGATCCGAGAGCAGTCCAGTGGAGAGGTATGGGGAGCAGTGCTTCTGAGGCACAAATTCAGAGGGTTACTGCAGGAACAAGAAAGAGCTTCTAGACAGTTTCTGGTGACAAAACTGCTCAGGGGAAGCCAATCTGGGACCTCCTGTAGCTCATCAGTGAAACCACAGTTTTCAGTTATATCAACCCTACAAAAGACTCTCACATACACACTGTGCATATTTTAGATACAATAAATTTGTGGAGAAATTAAAGATGGACTTCCCAGGGCAAAATATTTAAAGCAGCTGTATGGATACTAAGCTATTGAGAAGTGACTCTTGATTTAGGTGTTCTGATTCAGTTCTGAATTCCCATTTCTCAGAAGGTACTTTTTTTCAGGTATCCAGCTTTCAGATTTTTTGTAGATAGTTTTAGGGTCCTCAAAATATTGAATAGTTACTCTGAAAAAATTAAAAACCTCATGAGTCTTTACTGTCACAAGACCAAAGTGGAAGTAACCAGAAATCTCCTGCCACTCTGTAGTAGTACTTTGTTCTGCTTTGTGGTTTCAGTAGTTAGATAATTGAAAGTGGCTCACTATTTCCTCAGTGATTAAGAAGAAAAAGTACGAATTCTCATCACCCTCAGGTAAAAATATTAGGTCATTCATTTCTGTGTTTGCTCTCTTTGTTGGGTTTGGTGGTTTGGCTAATTTTTTTGTGATGCTTTCCTAGGAGAGGGGAGACTTTAGCTTATACAGAAAAATCAGGACAATTTTAGTAACTAGATATTCTAGTATTTGATGTATTAATTAAGAGATAACAGTGGTTATTAAAACAAATGGACTATAGAAATAAGAAATTACATACTTTGCACAACACAGAATTAAAACAAAGGACCACATTATTTTTAATGCAGTTTTTATTCTTTCTTTCAGACTAATTGTACCGTATTTTCTTTAAGACCATAACCTGGTCCATATTTTAAGGCACTTCCAAAGTCCAAAACTGAGCAACAATTCCAGGCAGAGGACTCTTTTACCATTTGCCAAAGAAAAAGATGGTTTCTAGTCTTGCACTGACTGTGTCACACTGGTAAATGTGAATAGTGGAAATTCATTAATAATATCATTTCCAAAGCATGAGATCACAATACTGAAACCTAATTGTATTCCGAGCTCTTTTAATTGTTTAATCTATTAGCTATAGAGAAGTTGTAGTTGGTTTTCAAGTTTTTCCTTGTAGGAAGCCAAAGACTTACTTGAAAAGCAAAAAAAGAAAGACAAACTGGGATTCTGGGTGAATTCTTAAATTACAGAGAAACACCAGATATGGAAAACTCACAGGAAAATTACAGGACATGCCAACATCACTCTTTCACATTGTCTGGTGATATAAAGAAAACTGGAATTAAGCTCTGAGTTTGGTTTAAATAGATATAAACTAAGAATTAACTAATATTATTAATGATTTATGTCTGTCAGTTCTAAGTTTGTCCAAAATTAAATCACTTTCTTAAACAATTTAATGTTGTTACACATATTTGCAGCAATAAGTTATTGCTACAATATTGCGAAAGGAATAAAGGGAAAATTCATTAATATGTGTTACATCAGCCACTGAGCACCACTAAATTGTCTGCATTTCTCTACAAAGCCAGAATAAATACAAATAGAGTATACTCTATTAGTGTTCAGCGTGTTTAGGTGATCATTGGAGATTTTGTAGAGATTTACAGTACAAATACATATGAGTTTTTTTAAAACAGAAGCTTTTCTTTTGACTTCAGAATGTTCTATGCATCACAAAATTTTATATATGACAAAGTAGAAGTAATTTTAAACATGTTTCAGCTGTTCAATAATTCTGGATTTTAATATTTAGCTACTACAGCAGGTAAAGAATGAAATATGCTCTAAGCAGCACTGCGAAAAAAGTACTAAAATTAACTTGGCAGGCAGGATAAAGTAAACAAATCTTAGTCTTTTGTCTCTCCATATGTTAACATTCATATACCAAAGTTATTTGACCTGTTAAGATATGCATAAAACTACACCACCAGGCCTCCTTTATTGTAACTTATTGTCTTGGACACCACAGGAAAAAAGACAAACAGCAGTATTGTGGTTTAATTAGGCCAGAACTTGATTAACTTTTCACATTAGGGACCTTTTCCAAAATTCACTCACCTAGTGCAGGCATTGTTTGTTTGTACTATTTGGTGGAAGTCTGTCCACTGCCCTGTTATCTTCCTAGCACTTAACCTAGCCTGGCCTCTCTGCAGGGAACTGGCTCCCTTCAACTCACACAGGAGCTGAGGGGATGTAGTGGACATTTTGGACCTGTGCTTTGGCAGCCAAGGAAACCCTGACAACTTTCCACCTCCTACAAGATACCTATTATTGTTTTAAAGTCCTGCTTACCAGGAAATCCAACTCTTGACTGACAGCTACCTTGGATGGATAAATATCCAGCTGCAGCAACACGAATATGACCTGGCCTAGCTCGTAGCTGACCGTAGGAGAATGAGATTGGAAGAAGACACAGCGCTTGTTCCCATTCAAGAAGATTATAAAATATCTTCATAGATGAGATTAGTGATATCCCTTTCAAAAACACGGAAGTAAATATCAGTCAATTAATACATGGGTTGTTTGGGTTTTTTGTTTGTTTGTTTGTTTGTTTTTTTTTTGTTTTGTTTTTGTTTTGCTAGCAGAATAATGTATCTTTCTCTTCTAAAAACAGGTGAAACAGGGACAGTGATGAGGAAATGTTCATGTCTCTTCCAAACGTTCCATTTTCATCTTCCTTCTGATGTTGCCTCTTTCTTTCTCTATTATAAATACCCCATTTTTATCCCATTAAAAGTGGTACTTGAAGTGATGCTTTACAATGCTAAACTGTAATGTTTGCTCTTGTAGGAATGTTGTCTTTTTCCTCAATGGAATTCTGAGGAAGTCAACCTACAGCCTTGAAATATTTCATGTAATTGGAAAGACATTTTCCATCAAAATACCTGAGAACAGTAATGCTCAGTATTTTCAAATAATCCTTTCATTTAACTGTTCCAATACGGTTATAAAAGACTTGCATTCGGCACTTCCATCACATATGGTATCACACTGGCATGGTAACAACTGTAAACATAGTAATGATTGTCCTCCTGTGATCACAATGCTCTGCCAAAGCTATGGTTTTGAAATGACAATATGCATTCCAAATCAACAGGTTTTCAAAAGACATAATAGCAACCTATATGGGAATTCAAAATGTGCTTAGCAGCCTCAGCATGTTTGCAAAAAGATCATGAGCAGTGAAAAATAAATTCCCACTAATGTGCTCTGATTTTTTTCATGCAGAAAATTCATTTTACTCTTCTCCATTCTCCCATTCACACACAGACATTCATCCCATACACTGCTCACTCTCCTCCCTTCATGACAATTATTTTATCTTCCTTATGAAGACATTTATACACACTCTGAGATGTTTACTAAATTATAAATAACTAATGAATTTACTATCAAATTGTATGCTCTTTGCAGGCAACATCAAACCATGATCCATGTACAGTGCAGCAAGCATGACTGTCTCTTAACGTTCCTAATACAGAAAGATTATATTCTTTGTACTGAGTGCTGATCACTATCTGAATGTTTCCACAACCATATACAACCATAAGCACTGATGAGTAGACTTTCCTTTACAGTAATTTCTGCAGAATTTTAGAAGAGGGCATAGAATCTTCTACAGAAAATGCTCTATGCAACTACTCAACCCCAGAAGTGTTGTCTTTTCCATTTATTTTTCTTTAAGCATATAATCTAGCCTGAGCAAAATATAGCATGTACTATGATGAGAACTTCGATTTGTTTTTCTTTGCCCATCTATTACCTCAATCAACATATATTGAGAAGGTACAAGAGTAAATCAAGTTGTGGAAATGATCCTTGAGTTACGTTGAGAGAGAATTCACAGCATTGTTATCTGAGCACGTATAAGAAACTGAGTTATTATGCTAACCTGCTCTATTAAACCAGTGTATTAGAAAGGTCTGATTTCTTATAAGCCATTTTGTAAATACATTATTATCTATCAATAGGCAAAAAAACCCCATGACTATCCACATTATCTACACTTCAGCTGGATTCTGGAAGGGAATGTGAATGAAGAATGGATAAGCTGGCAGACATAATACATCAAAGGAATTAAAAGCAGCACCTGGTAGTGAATGTGTATTTTATAGCTACTTTCTGATCTTCCCTGGACAGTCCTATTCTTTGTGTTCACAGTGTAAGGAAAAATCCAGATTTTACACCCTACCTTGTGATGGGAATGTGATTGCTTTTATAGTCTATATCTGTCTCCAATTACCTGTCAGCTACAGCATTGCACAGTTTTGTGTACTCCTTTCAGCTACACCTCCCAAAATACAAATAACTCCTTTTTTGTTTCCATTTAGCTGTAATATGAATTGTCATTAAAGCTACAGAGAAATTGTGTTTTTACATTGTACCTCTGCTAGATACAATTTGAAAAACTGAGTTTTCCAGCTATGTACCTTATTTAATATATATGTTCACAGGCAGACAGTTAAACTCAAGTTTATTGTAATTTGACTAGAAAATCCATTCAAATTGTTCACAGAATAGAATATTATTTCAGAGCAAGGTGTTTAGACAGCACTTCAATTTAACTTCCAAGCCCCTTCCAGCACTTGTCCAGGGGATTTTCACCACAAGATTTTGCTGAATTAAAGGCTGTGTCTACATCAGGTTTTTATTCCAATTCTTGATGACAGAGACCAGCACTGCTTCACTAATCTGAGCCCTGCCACATACTGCTGTTTACACTGATAGAGATTATTCCAGGCTGAAAGTGGGTCTTGACAAAAGAGCAAGGAGCAGCTCTGCATGCCTGTGCAGTGCAGTCACTGCAATCCTACTGCTAACCAGAGACAGGAGGAATGGCAAAGAAAGAAAAAACATGCATCTCAAGCATTTCTTAATATTGACGACAAACACCAAGATAATTTCTAACATGCAAGGAGGCCCCACACATGTAGCTCTTTCAAGGGAATAATTCAAAAGTAAAGTGGTTCAACGCTGGTGCTGTACATTGGTCACTGCTACAGCTGCTGGTAGATGTCTGTCAGTGGTAAAGACATTGGAAAACTATGAGTCTCTTAGTTTATACTGCTAATCAGTAAACAATCTGATAAACAGAGTACCATTCCACCCAATCTCACTTTCCCAAGATCTCCGTTACCCCAAGCACAGTATACTTGTCTCCCTGGAAATCAGTACTCTATGCCCTGCACATGGCAATCCTACCCACACTGCACCTGCAGAACCAGGTCCCAGGTACCCATTGAGAGGAAAAATACCAGGTTTTACACTTGCAGGGTGTTTCTAGTAACTGAATTCAACCAGGAAAAATCATTAACATATATGCAGGTTTTTCCAAATGAAATGTAAGAATACAGCAGCAGCAAGGGACTCAAGAAAGTTTTCTTTCCTCAAATTTGTGAATCTGCCAGGACATGTCACAGAGGAATTGTATTATTTTAGTGATCATTTAGGGACACTACAATTACAATACAAAACCATCTGCTTTTGGGGAGTGCCTAATTACTGTGTGCAAAATCAGATTAAACTTGAATTTCCTTCCATCTTATTCTCAACTTATTATGAATTGATATCTGAAATCCAGATCATTAAGGAGAAGCAATAGATAGTCTTATAAGAAATAAGTACTAGGTCCCACCATAATCCTCCTTTAAGTGAGTTGGCATTTCCCAGAAATTATTATGGAGACATCTCTGCTGAACCATAATGTTCCTCAGTGCTTAGGAAATAGTTTCTCACTAAATCATCTCTGTTGGGAGTGGAATGAGGCCTGCACTAGATTGGTCCTTAGGAGCCAGCAGCACCACTGGCATTTCTCTGACAGGATGGGAAAGCTTAATTTCACTGCGGGGGTGGAGGGAATACTTGGGAATTTTTTATGAAAAAGTTTATGAAAGGTAAATTTAGAAGCAAACCTGCTCATTAAGTCTAAAATTGCCTAAATTTGTCCATGGTTAGGCTTCAGGTAAAACTTACTTTTAGACACACTTCTCTGAAAACCTTTCTGTAGAGTCAGAAAAAGCTTATTCTATCTGACAATAAGAAATTAGATTCAGTAAAACTTTCTGCACCAGTAACTGATCGCCTTCAATATACTGCAAAATTTTATACTGACATAGGCCACTACAACACACAAATTACTGCGACAGGAACATAAGGAATTAAGTTCTATTCCATTCCCCTTGCCTTCTTCCTTTCCCTTTTGCCTTCACTGTCTCATTTTCTTTAGCTGCTTCACATTTAATTTCTTCTTCCACTAATAAGAATAACATAATTGTTTGCCATTTCTACTTCTATGCACAGCTAATTGGTTTCATCAAAAGAAAAATACTGAATGGTTACGAAAGTTTGCTTACATTAAAATAGCATCTGATGGATAAAATTTCTGTTTGCCTTTATAGGGATGGGGATCTGAGTACCACAAAAATAAATTATTTCTTGTTTCTCAGGCAAATTGGAATCATGACCTCACAAACCCCAATGCTGCTTTCAGAGTCCAGGGTGCTTAGGGTGGCAAATTCAACACAGCCCAACCTTCAGCAGTCTTAATCTTTAGAGAAAGTATGTGACAGGTGCACATTTAAATATGTAGTTTGACCTTGCATAAGAACAAAGGTTAAAATGTAAAATGTAATAATTTAAGAGATTTTTCTTCTCAAGGACCATATGGTATTTCATAAATCTGTATGTACTAGTTAGACTCATATATCACTGCCAGTGAAATGTACAAGACAGAATCCAGAGCAATTCTTGCTTTTTCTTTTGAAAGAGAATTATGCTTTCTAAAGATTCCAGATTCACAGCAGTAGTAAATGATATCTTCTGTTTATCCACATCTAAGAATTTACATAGCTAGTGTTTCATTTTCATTAAAATCCTTTAGCTCTGACCTGTAAGAAATGGTCCTGAAGGTGAAAGATTAGTTTTACCTCCACATTCAATCTTTCTAATAGTGAACTACAAAGAAGTTACAAGGATACTAAGTGTGGAAGGAAGATAACCACAAGGAAAGGGATTGTTTTTGATATGCAACAACTACTCCACTCATGAACTAGACAAGGCTACCAATGCATTTTAAAATCTTTATAATAGATCTTGCCCTCAAAATTACCTTGAAATGTCATAGCCTTTACTACATACACATAAGCTTAAAACTTCCTTATTAATTAATCACTCTGTAAAATATAAATATGTAACTTACTCTATTTTTGGTTTAGCTGCTGCTGAGATGTATTTACAGGCACAATAAAACAAGAAAATAACTTAGCAATATAAAACCGTTACATTTTCTTTTTATTTTACCACGACTTTTTCTAAAATAAAAAATTATAACAAATTCAAAATATATTAATACATAATAGTCATGTTGTGGTATACAATATATTTTCTTTTATGATCACAAGTAGTTACTGGACGCTGTCCAGGAAGGCAGGGATCAAGTTAGGAAAGCTAAGGCCCACTTAGAATCAAACTTGGCTAGGGATGTCAAAGATAATAGGAAGGGATTCTATAAGTACACTGCAAACAAAAGACAGACTAGGGACAAGGGGGGCCCTCTCCGGAAGCTGTCAGGAGAACTGGCTACCCTGGATTTGGAGAAGGATGAGGTTCTAAATGGCTTGTTTCCCTCAGTCTTCACTGACAAATGCTCTGACCACACCACCCAAGTCTTGGAAGGCAGATGCAGGGACAGTGAAAATGAAGACCTTGGACTCACTGTAGGGGAGGATCTGCTTCAAGACCATCGTAAGAACCTGAACGTACACAAGTCCATGGGACCTGATGAAATCCATCCATGGGTCCTGAAGGAACTGGCGAATGAGGTTGCTAAGCCACTGTCCATCATATTTGAAAAATCATGGCAGTCAGGTGAAGTTCCTGACACCTTGAAAAAGGGAAATATAACCCCCATTTTCAAGAAGGGGAAAATGGATGAGCCGGGGAATTACAGACCAGTCAGTCTCACCTCTGTGCCTGGCAAAATCTTGGAGCAGATTCTCCTGGAAGGCATGCTAAAGTACATGAAAACCAACAAGGTGCTTGGTGACAGCCAGCATGGCTTCACTAAGGGGAAATCCTGCCTGACCAATTTGCTGGCCTTCTATGAAGGGGCTACGGAACTGATGGACAGGGGTAGAGCAGCTGATGTCATCTACCTGGACTTGTACAAAGCATTTGACACTGCCCAACATGACATCCTTGTCTCTAAGTTGGAGAGGCATCAATTTGATAGGTGGACCACTCGGTGGATAAAGAACTGGCTGGATGGCCGCACGCAAAGAGTAGTGCTCAGTGGCTCAATGTCCAGCTGGAGACCAGTAATGAGTGGTGCCCTTCAAGGCTCAGTGTTGGAACCAATCTTATTCAATATCTTTGTGAGTGACATGGACAGCGGGATTGAGTGCACCCTCAGCAAGTTTGCCGATGACACCAAGCTGTGTGGTTCGGTTGATATGCTGGAGGGAAGGAATGACATCTAGAGGGACCTTGACATGCTTGTGAGGTGGGCTGATGCCAACCTGATGAAGTTTAACCATGCCAAGTGCAAGGTCCTACAGCCGGGTTGGAGCAATCCCAGGTACAGCTACAGGTTGGGCAGAGAAGAGATTCAGAGAAGTCCAGCAGAGCAGAGTTGGGGGTGTTGGTCGACGAGAAAATGAACATGAACCATCTTCAGTCTGCACTAGCAGCCCAGAAAGCCAATAGCATCCTGGGCTGCATCGAAAGGAGCGTGACCAGCAGGTTGTGGGAGGTGATCCTCCCCATCTACTCTGCTCTTGTGAGACCTCACTTGGAGTATTGTGTGCAGTTCTGGTGTCCTCAACATCAAAAGGACATGAAACTGTTGGACCAAATCCAGAGGAAGGCCACGAGGATGATCAGAGGACTGGAGCACCTCTTGTATGAAGATAGGCTGAGAGAGTTGGGGCTGTTCAGCCTGGAGAAGAGAAGGGTGCGTGGAGACTTCATTGCAGCCTTCCAATATCTGAAGGGGGCCTATAAGGATGCTGGGGAGGGACTCTTCATTAGAGACTGTAATGATAGGGCAAGGGGTAACGGGTTCAAACTTAAACAGGGGAAGTTTACATTGAATATAACCTGGAAGCTCTTTACTGTTAGCGTGGTGAGGTAATGGAATGGGTTGCCCAGGGAAGTTGTGAGTGCTCCATCCCTGGCTGTGTTCAAGGCCAGGCTGGACAGAGAATTGGGCGACTTAGAGTCATAGAATCATAGAATAGTTAGGGTTGGAAAGGACCTTAAGATCATCTAATTCCAACCCCCCTGCCATGGTCAGGGACACCTTACACTAAACCATGCCACCCAAGGCTCTCTCCAACCTGGCCTTGAACACCACCAGAGATGGAGCATTCACAACTTCCCTGGGCAACCCATTCCAGGGCCTCACCACCCTCACAGTAAAGAGCTTCCAGCTTATATTCAATGTAAACTTCCCCTGTTAAAGTTTGAACCCATTACCCCTTGTCCTATCACCATGGTCCCTAATGAAGAGTCCCTCCCCAGCATCCCTATAGGCCCCCTTCAGATACTGGAAGGCTGCTATGAGGTCTCCATACAGCCTTCTCTTCTCCAGGCTGAACAGCCCCAATTTTCTCAGCCTATCTTCATACGGGAGGTTCTCCAGTCCCCTGATCATCCTCGTGGTCCTCCTCTAGACTTGTTCCATAATTTCCATGTCCTTTTTATGTTGAGGACACCAGAACTGCACACAATACTCATGGTTTGGTGTGAGGTTTCCTTGCCCATGCAGAGGGGTTGGAACTAGATGATCTTAGGGTCCTTTCCAACCTTAACTATTCTATGATTCTGTGATTCTAATATATATTTGAAATAAGCACAAGGATTTTTCCCAGGTTATTCTGTGGATTATTCTGTGGGTATGAAATCTGCAATATGCTAATTCCCAAAGTCTTAGGAAAATGTGTCTTATTTTTGTTACTTTCCCTACATACAGAATTCTTTATAAATGAGTGCATTCACACAATTATACTTTGCTTCTAAAGAATACATCAAAATAATTGTATTTTTCCTATCAGTACAGCAATTTCCATTGCAGACCCCACTGCTAAATAGAAGACAAAGTTATGTCTTCCCACGAAAAAAGAGATGAGCTATTAGTCTGAAGTGGTAGGACCTGACTTTGCATCTTCTAAAGAGCGCAGACAAATTTACACACTGAAAACTTGCATTCATACCCGTGTTCTGCAATGGCCACAAATAGCTAGATGTTTTACCCAATTACACTTTTTTTCATTTGGCTTTGTCCAGGTTACATGTTTCCAGTGCATTTAATTCTGACAATATCATTCCCCCCACCAAAAAAGAGATGGGGTAGTATAGTATAAACAGAGGTACAGTGGAGGGTATCAGAAATACAACCCATGAATCAATTCAAGGGCAGCAATGTTTTCTTTAAGGTGAGTAGCTCTGCCTTGGATGGCCATGCTGCACTTTCTCATATGTCCATGCAAATGTCAGCAGCAGCTACCACACATTCCCAGGAAAGGAGCACATCAGCTACAGCTATCTACCCTCTGTTAACATTTACACAAGGATGACTGTGCTGTCCTTGCTGATCTCTTGATTCTGCTCCCTAGGATTCTTTCTGAGCTACTGCACGGTAACTGCAGAGCTCTATACTTCAGTGACCATGCAGGCTTAAAAAGAAGGCAGAAACATTTACATATTCACATCACTGTTGTCATAAATACAGGCTGTGGTTAAGAGTCTGTGAGCATCTCCTCTGAATCAGAATGTGAGTGCTGTGGGAATGCGCAAAGTCAAAAGTGTTCAGAAATGTTAAGTGAATTTATGAGCTGTAAATGGAATTGAATAAGTGCAAAATTGCACAGCTGATAATTTCAGTGCTTCTTAATACCCTGTTGGGTTTTTTTAAATACTGTATTTATATGAAGTTTGGTTATTCACTGTATTGAAATATCTTATTGTTTTAAACTGTATCTAGATTATACATGCAGGCAGTGCATGAAATATGTCAGAAACACATACTATCGCATAGATTTTTTGCAATCAATGTGACTTCTGACATCATAGTGCTGATAAGTTAAAATTGTGTGGGTGTACTGAACTTTCAAACAACAGTAATATCTATTTTTCTTTCTCTTCTCTTTGTATTAAGGCTCTGAACTCACGTTGTGGAATCACTGCGGCAGCCTGGAAATAATAATGCACAAGGTAGAGAAACCAGAGCCCCACACTGAGAGCAAGCGAGAGCATATAGAGATAGGCTGCGCCACCAACAGAACCCTGCCAGCCTGTTTGCTATATGAGACAGTCACAGACACAAGATTTGTCTCAGAGGACTGGCAAGCCTGGGGGGAGTGAGAGAAAAAAAAAAAAAGGGCAGTTAATATGGATTAAGTACTGGGTTTATGATTTTAATTGTGAGTGACTATTTTTCACACTGATATGCAGGTGATCATCAGAATGAATTTGTAATGGTTTTTATTTCAGTAAATGCAGCAGCACAGTTCTATCTATTCAACCAGTTGGTCAGATTTGGTTACCTTAACTACTTTAAATCTGAAATAAGAATTCGAAACAGCCATTAATAATACCATGAGCTAAAAGAAGAAATTTGTTCAGGATTGACTCCCTTCCTGCCCCAGGACATCCCCATATCCCCCCTGCTGGGGACAATCTGTTTTTCTCTCAATCCCTTTATGCTGGGGATATTCTCTGCAACTCAAGCTTTTCTTCTTTCACCTCTGCAGGTGTTTAGTGAAAACTTCAGTCCTCAGAATCTCTCCCTAGACCTTCACAGTACAAATCTTTCGGTTTTGTCTAGATGAAGCCCCTGGAGCTTTTCTCAGAGGCAAGGAGAAGCTGTAGCATGAAGCAGTTCTACTGCTTAACACAATTCAAAAAACATATAAAGGGAAAAGAAGCCAAGAATGTGAAAGAAACAACAGGGTATTTCTGCTGCTTGTATTGCAATCTCGTCAAGTTAGGTCCTGAATTCCAGTCAGAGCCTGCCTGACTTGCTTTTGCGCAGCAATTTATTTTAAATTGGGCATAGTAAGCCAATTCTGCACATTTATGAATGCACACAGCTATCATAATCTACTTGAGCAGTACAGAGGGGGTGGGTAGGCTTGCTGTGGGAACATCCACTGCACAGGAGGCATCCCAAGCAGCCCAGAAAAACACTGTAAATGACTACACTACAATATGTACATTTACCTCCTTTTCAATGTATTTGTTCTGAGCATGAAAATCTAGGCCCTATGGATATCTTTACCTGAAACCCACAATACATTCAGACTGAACCTAAACTCCTGTTTGAGAACAGACACGTTTCAAAACATTGGAGTTATGCGTATAGGCTCAAGACTGCAACCTTAGGCAGTGCTAATGTCAAGTGATAATTTAAGATTTTGGAGTGTTATGTTGTTGGCTGTTGTTCAGTACTAACAACCATTCACTTCCTGTGAGAGAAATGTGAATTGGGAATATTCAAACCACAAAAGACCAGACCTTTTCTCACAAAAAGAAGCATCTCCATCTGTATCGCAAATCAGGGCCAGCCAAAGGACTTCTTTAAGAGGTTTATTTTGAGTGACGAAGGAACACAGCTAAACACCAAAGATTTAAAGTTATTATAACTTCATAATGGTTTGGATGGAAACAAGGACAAATAAAAGATATGACACTGGAAGAAATTCTCAAAAAGTTTTGAAAGATACATTTTTCTCATGTTTTTTTCAAGACTCATTTTCTCTGAAAAATTTATCCTAATTTACTTTTGGGTATATTCATACATTTGAATTATTAGAAACTCATCCTACATTATTTTCAGTGTTTCACCATCTCTCTCCCCAATGATATTGTAAAGTCATTTTAAAAAGGAGAAAAAGTATAGAATTCTGCAGCGGGAGAGGGAGAGGACTTGGCTAGATGTCCTTTTATTTCTTTTTCTATTCACAATTGTGTTGCTAAACATTAACATTATTGTCTGTTATCTTACTTTTTGATAGAAGGAAACGTTGAGTAAGAGGCAGAAGCAAGGACCCCTCACCACAAAAAGGCATGGGTTTTCAGAATAAAATACAGCAAAGACCTCAGGCTTCCCTTTCTTCTAGCCATGGCACAGATACCTCACACCTCCCACACCCTGCTGGGAAAGCCTGCTATCACAAACATTGGACAGATGGTAATGAGTCTCTTTCCAGCTAACCCTGTTTCATAAATTCTAGCATCCAACATGCCCTTCTGGGGCGTTTTCCAGCTCTCTGGCCTTTACTTAGGTAGGCTGATGAAGACAGTATGAATCTGGGCTTAGCAAATGAGGTTTTCAAAAGATTTCATAGGTCATCAGAGAGAAGGGGAAATGAAAGAGTCAGATTTGTTAGCTCTTCTGCTCATTGTTGCTGACTTATACTGCTGCAGTTTTTGACTTGAGAAGGAAGCTCGGCACTCTTATTTTCTCCAGTCATTGCATCAATCATGTCTCGGAAGATTAAAATTTAATAAAGATCAGTGTCTAAAAAGGAAAAGCCTGAATAATAGAGCAAATAGAGCAAAAAACTGAGCTGCCTTTGTTCAGGCATATGATACAGGTTGTCAACCACAAGAAAAAATGAATGAGCAGACAAGCAATCAGGCTTGCTGCCCAGTGGAGGTGGCAGACAGGAATGGGGACATCTTAAAACAGCTTTGATTCCCAGTTTTGAGGATTGAAACGGGGATGCTATGTTTTTTTCAGCTGGTTGTGCACATCTATGACCTATGTATGTCTTTGGGTGAGCTGGATGGTTTCCATAAAGAAGAAACACCTTCCTCCACTCCCAGGAAACCAGATATTCTTGGGCATCTGAGCTTTATGCTATGTATCCAGATGCTAATGACAGTGTTCTCCTGCAAGGTAAGCCTCAACACATGGAAGTTGGAAGGTGTCACATGAAATAGGAAGATAAAAAGCTTCATGCCATGGAAATGAGTGAAAGTGGTAAGCTGTATTTCTGTTAAGGGACTTGTCCTTATTGTTTCCCCCTTTATTTTTTTTTTTTCTTGTGTTGCATTGCTTTTCTTCAAAGGCCACTACCACATTCTGTCTGCAGATGATCAGTTAGGTCAATGGCTCTTCAATAATTTGTCAGGAATTCCCAAAGCATAGGAAATTTCTATGTGGATCTGATGAATATTTACCCCATTTATCTTCTCCCTTGCCTTTAGGAGCAACCGACTCTTGACACTTTGATATAATCCTAACCCATGTAATTCACATGACCAGTTGTGCGCTGTCTGCTGGTGGGTTGGGAAGAGGAGAGTCACTTCAATGTGGTCTTTGCAGGCATAAGGCTGCATGCTGAAGTGTGTGATTACCCTCATTATGACGGTTGGCGTAGCTAACTCTTCATAATAGACAAAACATCACAAAGGTCTTTGTAAAACCCAGTTTGTTCCTATGATCTCCTGTGGTGGTAAATTATAGTATGAATACACAATGTGGCACAAAGTAATAATCTTGAGTAATGTAGCTGATTTTATTCCTCCCTAATTTCGTTAAGTGTATTCTTGTCAGGCAAGGGACAGGCTTTCATCTCCTAGGAGCAGATGCTCACGTCCTAAAGCAAGACCTGAAATACTCATCATGAAGACAGAGGCCATTTGCACTGTCTGGACCCAAAAGAGGAGTGATGTTGGCATTTTTGGTTCAGAAGCATTTTTGTTCCAGAACAGATATATGAGAGAAGACAAGTACTGGGTTATGGCCTGTGCATGTCTGTCCTTTGCAGACTGACATCTTTTCCCACTCTGCTAGTGAGTGTTCATGGCAAGTGATGCCTGAAGGTCTCACCTGGCAGAGGCAAGCAGGAGGTACGAATGGAGCATCTTGGCAGTCAGCTGCCCACAGAGCGTGCCTGGGGAAAAGCCTTTCTGTGTACACCTGTACTTCAGCTCTTGTCAACAGCAGGCTGATCCCACAACACCAAGGAAGAAGGAAGTTAAATCGCTGCAGAGAAATCTGGGTTTACACTAAAATGAGAGACATGACACTGAAAGACTGACGGAGAAACATATATTCCCTTCTGCTGACTCTGCTGTAAAGCATCTAGAAAAACAATGAAACAAGTTTGTTACTTAAACTAATGAACTAAGGTTTCTCAAGGCTCATCTGCAGGCATATAAATCCATAATATTATCGATAAGTATCTGGGTTTTCTCATTACACACAGAGCAGGTCTGTAAGAATTTATTAAAAAAATAATTTGGAATTAAGAGGATCACCTTTTCATAAAGAAGAGCAGAGAATTTTTCTCTCAAAGTTCCACCTGTCTGTATTGGGTATTAGTATCAGAATGCTTTTTTCATTCCCAGGGAAGACAGAGAAGGTAATTACATGCTATCCAGTGAAGTTCATCCCAGCTGAATACACTTACTTCACTTTCCTTGTGACTTTCTTTCCAATTCAGGTACTAAGAAGGCTGGTAAACTCTAAGTCCTTCCCCCTCTAACCCTTTCCTTAATTCTGTCTTCCAAATTTACAAAAAATATCTAAAAGCCTTTGGGAAACTGAATCAAAGGCTCATGATGAAATGGTGAAGAGAAGTAGTTTTACTGATTATTTTTAAAGGCATATTTTCTCTCTTTCACAGCAAAGTCTTTGTTGAACTGTGAGGCACAAAGATGACGGGTTCACAGGATGGGCATTGTTGGCACAGAAAGTGGCTGCAGCTCCAACCTGCTTGAAGGCAAATTTCAGACCTCTCCTGGTGGGACTTTGAGATCTTACCAGACCTAGAGTTTTATCATTTTTAACTGCTGATCCTGTATGTTACACAGAGGGACCCCATGTCCAGGACTCAGCGCAGGACTGAGGTTTTATTTATTCTTCTAATGGACTTCAAAAGTCTTCCTCTGTGCTGGAAGCACCTTTCCTTGCTGAATTTTGAAAATAACATGAGTTTATACAAAATAGGGAACCTCTACAAATTCATCATTGAAGCAGAAAGCTTTATTCAACTAGCTGATTAAAGAATTTTTTTTTGCGTAGCTCTTTAATCTAATTTTTGTGTGTTACATCCCATTACTGGGTTTTTAGAGAATAAAACATTTTAAATATATAATACCAAATAAATTGTCTTTAGGTTTGACAAGCCATTGACTGTATACAAGATAAAACGTAAGTATCAAGAGAAGAATGAAAAAAATTAGCAAAGCCTAAACTTCTCAACGTATAGCTTAGTTGTTACAGCAGTACCGGAGAAGGAAAGCAATAATTACAGTGGCTAATTCCCCTTAGAATGATACAGTGTAGTGAACTGATTTCTGTGTGTAATATTGTCAACTGGCTGCTGACTGGTTAGGAAGAAGTAAAGTTTAACTAAAGAAGCCTTCCTGTGGTCTATCAAATCCTGAGTCTGTCAGCTGACAAACCAATTCCTCAGAGGACTGGTCACCCAGCAGCATACAGCTGACTTTCAAGAGAGCTGGTGATACCCAGCTCCTTTATTACAAAAATTATATAGAGAATCAGGAGTGAAAAATGCAGGTGATGAAAATACAGTATTTAAAAATTTTTCCAGTGGCTAGCAATCTAAGAGAAGATGGTATGATATTACAGCAATAAGGATAATACTCACTGTGAAACAGAAATTAACTGTATTATTGATATTAGTGAAAGAAAACCTCTTTTTGTTCACATGGAAAAGGTTTGCAGTTCTGTAATAGATACAGCACAGTTCTAATTTCCGCTCCACCAGAAACATGCATAATTTATCTGAGAACTATGTCTGCCATCTAAAGCCTTTAATATCATTATTTTATCATTCCAAAAATTATTGTTGAGTGGAAAAACACTGAAGGAAACAGAAGAGGTGGTGTATATCCCACTTCTGTTAAATATTGCTGGCTGCAAGTTTATTCCCTTCAGTCCCCACAGAGTTTCCTAGTGATTTCTTAACCTCAGAGGTACCTAAATATTATGCTGCTGGAAATCAATGAAAGACCTGCCTATGTATGTGCTTTCACAAAAACTTGTTAGAGATGTGCAGGTGATGAAAGGTGCAAGATGTAAATCACAAGTACTTTCCCTCTTTTTTACTCACAAGCCAGCTGCATTCTGACCTCTGAACCAAAAAGCTAAATGAATAGCACTGTGTGCTCTCAAAACCCCAGATTAAGTCTCATAAAAATGATTGCCTGCAGAGAGGCCTAAAAGCTTACAAACCTGTTGCTGACTGGGAGGGGCAAAAAATTGTATTCTGGGTCATGGCGAATAGTTAAAGATGGCTCCCAGTGTGAACACCTGTTAACTAACCTGGATTACTTTCCCATAGTCTGACAGACATAGGAAAAGTATATAGAAAAATATGTATCTTTTCGGTATAGAGCCTACCACATATGTTCAAGGCTCCCCTCACCAACCATCTACTCATAGACTTTTCTCCCAACTTTTAGACACTTTTTTTAAACCATAAAATACCCTCCCTTTTATTCTATGGCACCTTTGTTTCCATAAGAGCTTTTAAGGGCTCTTGTTGATAAACCTAGTTGAAAGCCTTTTAGAATATGGTCTACACCAGTTAGGCTTTGCAGTATTTCAGGTTTCAATGGAAATGGGATAAACCATCACAGAACAAGGTAGAGTAACAACATATATCCTGGGCACCTGCCCTACATCATGGTGATTTCATCTTTGCAGCTAACCTCCCATAGGGAAGACAATGAAGACCCTTGCTTGGAGTGGCAATAAAAAAGTATCTTTGCCAGAGTTTTGAAAGGCCATCAATTGCAGTATTTCCTACTGGCGAAAAACTGTTTAAAGACAAGTTAAAATCTGACCCGTAAATTTTACCTAACATGCCCTAGAAGACTGTCAGAGATCATTCATTCATACAACTTCAGATTTCTGCAGAAATATAAGGGAATAAGAGGAGTTGGCCATATCACATTAATTTTCAGAATATTTTCTTGGGCATTGAGAGTATTTTAATGTCAAAGCCAAAATGAACACTGATAGAAGTGAAGCACAGCCAAAATTCACACTTATTTTTTTTGTTGTTATTTTCATCAGCCAAAAAAATTGGTTGATAAAAGCCACTTATTTCCTACTGACCTGTCGTGGTTTAAGCTTATAAACCCATACAGTTGCTCTCTCACTCACTCCCCACTCTTTCTTCCCTCCGCTCCTGGAGGGATGGGAAGGAGAATCAAAAGAATGCAACTCCCACAGGTTGAGATAAGAACAGTCCAGTAACTAAGGTATAACACAAATCACTACTGCTACCACCACTAATAATAATGACAAGGCAGATACAAGGAAAAGGAGAATACAATAGCTCACCATCAAATATCAAGCCTGGCCACCCAGTGCACCCCCACCAGTAACAATAATGACAAGGCAAATACAAGGGAAGGATACAATTGCTCACCACCCAGTATCAAGCACTGCACCCCCACCGGTGCACCCCCATCACCCTTCCGGGTCTCTGCCCCTCCGTTTCTGCATCCTGGACATGACGTGCTGTGGTATGGAATAACCTCTTTGGTCAGCCTGGGTCAGGTGTCCTGTCTCTCCTTCCTCCCAGCTTCCCCTCCTCCCTAGCAGAGCATGAGGCTCACAAAAGTCCTTGGCCAGCCTAAACATCACCAAGCAGTAACTGAAAACACTGGTGTTATCAGTGCTGTTCCCAGGCTGAAAATCAAAACCACAGAGCTGCACCAGCTACCAAAAAGGAGAAAAATGACTGCTGCTGCTGAACCCAGGACATGACCGTATGCTTCAACAGCATACATCATTCTTTCACGAGCTGAACCTTTTACAAAACTACACTTCTTCAACTTAAAATAGTCAAAAAGCAGAAATTAAAGATTTTTAAAGGTCATGTGAGAAAAAACTTTCACTGAAAATCTCAGAGGATCTTGGCCTGAGGTGATTACTGAAGTGACTATTTTTGCTGTTTGATTTATTACTGTGTAACTTTAAAGCTAAGGTAAGAAGGAAATCAAGTGACCTCCTCCAAATGACAGATGATTGACATGGCCTTTCTGAAAACCAGAAGTTTTGTGTGAAGAAAGAGACAGGGAGAATAAAAAGTGAATGTCTTGTCTCAGGAGACAGAAAAAAATATGGGTCTGGAAATGGTGGAGCCAGTTCAAGCGAAGACACATAGTATATCAGACAAACAGATGCTGGTAGCTGTCTAAGGAGCTTGCACCTTACTCTGTTGAAACTATGGACTGATTTGAAGTATGATGTGGCTACGACTTATGAGAACTGAGTAAATGGAAGGGCTTGTAGGGAAGAAGGTAGCTTTACAGGAGAAAAATTGTTCATTACAGGGAAAGAAAGATAGAAACTTCATGTCTGCTAGCCTGCAAGCTGTCCTGGAAGAACACAAACTTTGCTCGTGTCTTGTCAGGGGACAGCTAAAGGAAACTTGAACAGAAAAAGACATAATTTCTTTTTATTATTATTATTTTTATTTAATAATTTCATTCGGTTCACCTTGCAGAAAGCCAATTCACTTGTCTAAATATTCATGATGCACTGACTGGAAAAGTCAGGTCAGAAACCACAATTTAAAATTATTTACTTCTTTTCAGAGTTCCTCATGCAAATCTAAAGAAACTCAAAAAATTCTAAGGTTTCTTAAAGCACATTTTACTTCTGTAGAATATTACAACATGCTCTGCATTCTGCTTGAAATTAGACTGTTTCTGCTAGGTTATTGTTAAGCATACTTGAAATGAATTAGAGAAAGTACAAGATGGACAGTACTGACAGCCAGCAGTCCTGGCATGACTCTCTCCTTTTTCCTTCCTATCTCAGAACAGCATTTTCCCAATGTACTTGTTTAAAAATGCTGTTGTAGGAATCTGAGGCTTTGGTATCCTTAAAGATAATGACATTATTAAAATTTCATCCCTTAAATCTTTTTCTATTAAAAATTCATTTGAACAAGAAGGCTGCACCATTTCACCCCCATATCCACTTTCATGGCTTAATAATCCCCAGCAGGAGCATTATGGTGCCAAAACTCCCACAAACAGACATGGAGGAAGCAATTAAGGTTAATATGATGGCATTTGTATCTGCACTACTAGACTCTGGTGAGCATAAGCTAAGACTTTTAACATCATTTTTTTCCACAAAGGTTTTGCATTTAATTACAGAGTAAGGATACTGTGTGTTCCAAGAGCAATCATCTTACTGACATATTATTCTGAAGCCAGCTTTCATTCAGTTTGACACATGCTGATTATGCACTACTAAATAGAGCTATAATGAAGTGAGGCTGGGGAAAAATACATCGGAATCTGAAATAATGCCAGCTAAGAAAGCTTATCTCTACTTTATTATTGTTATTATATTTAATAAACAATCTATCTTTCATACCTACAGAAGAAAGAAACAAATGAGAGCTTTCTATGGCAGGTATAAAAGCCTTGCATAAAAATATGTTTACTGAGTTACAAGTACTGCACTTTCCATATTGCTCTAAAAAAAGAAGAAATGGGGAAAAGGAGAAAGCAGGCTAAAACAAATGGAGGAGTTTACAATTATGTTGTGAAGAAGAACAAAACCCTCTAAAGGTAGAAGACATGAGTATGTGTTCCATGTCATGGCTTATGAACATCTTTTGTCAGGAATCTAACTTTTTACATAAAACGTGTCATAAGCTCTTATGTTTAGTTGCAGGCTCAATTTAGAAATCCATTGCAGGACCTGGCAAAACTCTGTTTTGAGGGTGGATTTTTTTGACATCTTCATCTAATCAGTGTTCTTAAAAAGATTCTCAATCACAACCTAACATGAGGCTGCAATGTCATAAGGATCCCCATTATTTGCTGAATCAGGCCTGTGAGTTGCAACCACAAGGCTGGTATTTGTTAAGCAAGTTGTGACCTGTGACTGTGCATTTTTTGCTGAACTTTCATTTCACTTCTTCAGTATCCTGACAGCCTCTACCATGTTTATCATTGTTGACCAACAATTCCATCATGACTTGATGTGGGGTTTCATTGTATAGGGCAGGGCTCATATCACTGTATATTGCTGAACCATGACTGATTCTCAATTGCCGTTACAGTATAGAGCTCTTGTTTGTTTGCCTAAAGTGCAATAATTGCTGGGAAAAGGGATCAAATTTTTAAGATGTTACAATAGGAGTTCTGAAGATTTCAAAGTTGGTTTTTATTTTTGCATATATTTTCAGGGTCCTTGCTTCTCTTTATTTCAAAGCAAAATCTGTCACTGAAGAACATATTGTTCTTGATCTTGAAACAGAGAAGACCTCATTCATATTTCCTGGGCTTAGGGTTTTTACACATCTCTGACTTACTGTGGGCACATACTAAGCCACTGATACATTAAGAGCTCTGGAGTTTTCTTGTCTCTTTCCACACTTCTTGACATAATTACTTAATATGAGTGCATGCAATTTATAGGTGAATCCATCCCTGAGTAATTTATATAGTTATCCAAGGAACTTATTACAGGAACAGTATCATGTTCCAACAGTATCATGAAACATCTCTGTTCAAAATTAGGGCAGGGTCCAAGCTTTGTGAGAGGTCTATGGTGCACATTGTCAGAAATTTTATTTCTATTTTATGGTTCTTATTCTAAAAAGATATTACATAGATTATTTTGTATGTTCTAGCTACACTAATAGAGATACATTTTCTATTAATTTCCACAATGCACTTCACATCTGGAGGATATTACTTGCATAGTGACAGTTTCTGACAAGACCAGATTCTTAAATTCCAAGAATATTAAGTCAGAGCAAAATTGTATAGCAAACCCAGTGTAACTACTGCTCAAAAATAAAATAATTTTCTAAGCAAATTTACTGGTTTCTGTGTGGTACCTGAAAACACAGCTTCTGGGGGCAGAAACAATCTGTTTGGAACCTGGCTGTGTTCCTATGAGGACACGTAACTCAGTGCCAAACTAGTTATACACTAAATTAATTTGGAGTCTGTATAGGGCAGCCCAATGAAACACTAGTATAATGTAGAAAACCCCTTTTTCCTCCATTCAAGAGGCATCAGCCCCCTACATTCCGGTAATACACAGCCTCATAGTCAGATCTCAGAAATATGTGACAGCCATACAGTCTGTGAGCTTGGACTGAGATGAAAATTAATTCAGATTACATTTGATCCTTTACTAACCTTGGTTCTGACCTGCTTCTCAAATTATTACAAGCTGTTATGGACCTAGTTAAGCAATGGAACAAGACAAAGTTAATATTCATTTTTTTTTAGTATTAAAATTAAAAAAGTTTTCCATCATGGCTTTGGTATAAATTCTTCTTCACTTTTAGCATGACCTGGAACAGCAAGAAAGTCTTCTGATAAAAACACTGCCCTGAGAAAAGCTGTAAAATTTGTTTAACCCATGCATGTCATTATCTCCTTTATATATCTTCAATTTTACATGATTATTTCTGTTCTCAAGTATTTCCAAACTTGTTTGTCTGTGTGATTCCAGTTTCCATTTCTGGCAACACACTTAATCTCTCTACGTCTATGGCAAATCAGTATCAGCACTTACTACTACTATGAAGCAACTACTGTCAATTAATCTTCCACTTCATTGCAAAACCAAAAGAAATTAAAAAAAAAAAAAAAAAAAAAAAACACAACTCAGAAACCCAAACCAAACAAAACCTAAATAGGGCATGGCGGCAATCTGAACAACTCAAAAAATAGGAAACATTTTTCCTTTCTGAGTCATTGTAATCTTTTGAGTTACCCATCCCTGGCAGTGTTCAAGGAGCCTTGGGCACCATGGTGTAGTGTGAGGCATCCCTGCCCATGGCAGGGGGGCTGGAACTAGATGATCTTAAGCTCCTTTCCAACTCTAACTATTCTATGAACAGCTCTGAGACTGTTCTAATAGAGTAGCTTCCGTATATTAACATATAATCTCTTATAAAACTTCCTACTGATAAGTCTTCCTTACTTGCACTTCTACAATGAACTTCCGTGAAGGAGACAAAGCCCTCAATAAATTAGTAGTACAATGTTTTGTAGGGAACATAACTGTAAAAAGAAAAATATCTAAAATAAAACTCAGAGATTATTCTAGTTTTATGTAAATTTGCACACTAAACCAAATCCAGTAGTATATGGCATTGTTTTAGTAAGAATAGGTAGAATATGACTTTTTCATAGACATAGTGTCAAAAAAAATCCTTTCAGACAAGATCGACATTTTAGGAAGAAATTATACCTGTGGGAAATAACCAGGAAAATTCCCAGTCATGAGCAGATTTTTCCTTAGGTAACCATTTCAGAGCTCTAGAAAAATCCTCAAAAACGCTTGCTAATATTCTGTTGCCAGAAAGTTGCCATGGTTTAGGTTTTACTACTGACTTTCTTTTTCTGCATGGAAGTGCAGCATATTAGATTCTCCATATGTGTTATGTTCATTAAGCTAGCTAAAGATGATAATTTTCCAACAAATTGTTGCAGAATATTAAAAAAATAAAAAAAATATTAAGAAACATCCTAAAACCACAAAGCTGAACAATTAAATCCAAATGGTAACTGTCATCATATATGCATATGTATACTATAGTTACATATATGCGCATTTTGAAAGGATTTAAATATTATTCTGTAACAGCTAAAATGACTATTTCTTACAAATAGCAGCATTCCCATGTTTACAACCATTGCAGACTTTAATAGTACGACATTTCAGTATTTTTATGATAGAAGTGATTAAAAGCAGGATGATAAAAAGAGATTAAAGTTCAAGACACTCTTAGCAGAGCTATAACTTCAGACATCTACTAACTCCAAATCATACTTGACTTTCCTGTTCTATTTTTCCCTCCGTATAAAGTGTCTTTACCGTCATCATTCTAACTCAACCCACTAGTCAAATATTTTTAACACCTGATCTTATACCACCTGCAAGCAGTATTTTTAGATTCATTAATAATGTCCTCTGGCAATCCTATTATCTTGATTTATCATGTTAATCAAAGCTTTAATCTCCCTAGGTACAGACTAGAGGGTCTACCATCTCACTGCACCACTTAATCTAATTCTATTTCACCATATGGACTATCCTAGAGCACTTTAATCTGTGTTTCAGTGAGCTGATGGTTTTCCCAGGACCACCTGTGTTCAGAGTATCCAACCTAGTCCATTTTTTTGGACATCATTACTGAAACACCGAGTAAGAGACAATGTGGTAAACTTGGCTATGCAGCGTGTAGTTGTTACGTTGTCATTGCCATAATAAAAGATAGTGTAAACTCAAATTTTTCTTAACTTACATTGAGAGTCTCAGAGCTGTTCAAGGCACAATGCCACCTGCTGTGGAGCACTGTGGAATCCATGCTACTGCTACTTGCAGTCTAATTAAGCTTTTTCTTTTGATGAGAAAAAACATCTAGATATCAGTGTCAGTGCCTGATTAATTCCTATAAAAGTGGTAAGAATAGCAATTGCAACAAGAACAGAAACAGGAACTGGTCATGTAACATGATCTGGTTAAGCAAATCTCTTTTCTGATCATGATTTTTTTCTTCTAGCTTCATATCTTAACCAGTCAGCACATGCAACCACAATCTTGTTTTGTTGGCTCACTGGCTCACTTATTTGGTTAAACACGGCTGGCAGTTGTGAATTATTGCTAACTGGTACACCTGAAGAAATAAACTAAAGCATTCTTACTAATTTCAGTAACTCGAATGCTTCTATATGAGAGACAAGAAACATAACAAAAGAAAATTCTTCTATCAGCAGCCAAATTGCATAGCCTTGATAGTTTGCAGAATAGAAACAGCTTCATGACACCATGAACAAAACCAACAAACAGAGGTCTTTGCTGGAAATGGCATGTTCATGAGTTTTGAATTCATGAAGTTCTCCATGGTGAATTGAGGTAATTTTCAATTTTGTTGTTGCAGATACAGAAAAGACAGAACCCCTTCCCAGACAAAACATTATACATCAACCCCCCTCTGCCACATTACAATAAGGGAAATCATAATCAAACATTGTAAAAGACACGTTTTCCTTTCCTAAAACTGCTTCACTTTTTTAAGATAAATGTTTCAACTCTGAGAGATTCATGTTCTGTTCTTTTTCCTTCTGTCAAATGTCAGTCACTTAAATATTCTCAATTCTTGCACATAGAAGATGCCTCTGACTTCCACATTATGCTGAAATGATTAGGCTCTATGAGAAAAACAAGAAAATACGACTGTTCAAAAACAAGTGTTGCAATAGCTACCTATATTGTTTTCTATGTACCCAAAGCTTCAGCCCCTGTTATATGCAAAGATACCTAATGGGATACGTCCCTGTATGAAGCAGAAATGCCTAATGCAGGATTAGTGGTGGAAGTCTGTGTGTGCGAGTGAAAAAAAAAGGAGTGAAGCCTTTCATGAAGGCTTCTTACATTTCTAGCCAGGCAAGAATTTGAAATGAAAATTGTTTTTATTAATCTTGAGGCAGTTATAGATATTTCTTTTTTCTCCCCACTCCTTTTGAGAACTTCCCCAAATTAGGCCACAATACTTTCCAGAAAAACAGCCAGAAATCCCTTCATTATCAATTGCTGGTGGAACTTAATGCTTACATGTAAAGTATAGCCTATGAAGTGGCAAAGATTTAATTAACCACCAAATGTAGAAAAGCAGAGCTGGCGACATCCTTCATAAGTTACCTCGTTTAGCCTGCCTTTCTCCAAAAGAAATCCATTATTCCATTCCTAATAGATTTTTTCCTTAACTGCTCCAAAAGAACTGCAGTGATGGAATTCTACCTCCTCAACATGGTTTTACAAGCTAGAGGTTTAAAAGCCTGCTCAACATATTTATGTATTTACTTTTCTCCATTGTTTGTAATCTCAGGGTTGAAACCTCAACAAACAAGAGAAATTTCCTGTGGGAAATGGAAGGCCTGGTAATGAGCTAGCTGAAAGCAGGGGTCTTTACAGCCTTCTGGACCTGACTCATTTTATAATTCAACTTGGATTATAAACTTTGCTATTACTATTTTTCTTGGGATTTTTTTTTTACTTGAGGACAGGTAATTGTCCTTCCTCCCACAGGAATCCTTAATGCTGACCCCTACTGTGACCAGCTGGTCACCTTTAACTTTTCTCCTACAGACTGCCTTTATTTGAGTTAAAGCAGCATTTGCAGATGGAATTTTACAAATAATGGTAGAGGCAAGCAGTAGCACAATTCCTACATCTTTCTTCCACACCATAGGAAAATCTGCCCTTCTAACATTTCTAGCTCAGTTGGAAGGAAGGAAAATCAGAGTTCTTATAACAGAAGTTGAGATCAAGATCTTCAGATGGTCAAATATTTGAAATAAGCATCTTATCTGTTGAGCCAGCCCAGCAATGATCATTTTTGAGATTCTCCCATTCACAAATTCAAACATCTTTTTTTCAGCAACAAAAGTCTACCCCCACGCATGTTTTTAACATAATGAACCAAGTAAGGTTAAGAGATTCAATCTGCCGTTTCTTGACATCTAAAACCCAGTTGAGACCACTTTCTACAGAACCACATCAGCTTCCTTGTTTTCTCTCTTGGCTAAACCCTGTTTATGCGTACTGAAGTTTCCTTTAGATGGAGTTTGTAACATTTCAGAGAAGGAAATCCTTTCATGTATCCCACTCATACTCTTACCAGTTGTGGGTGTCATATTCGGATTCTCCATGTGTTTCAGAGTATGGACTGAATTCAGGTGGTATGTCTCCTGCCTTCTGATAAATCCCGCATCCGCTGCGCCTGTTTATTAACAAACTTCAGACCAGGCGAGCAAACTTGCCTGGTCTCAAGCTTATCAGGTCTGACACAGAGGTGCTTCCCCAGGTAAATTATGATAAATAGCACCACACATACAAACACAACTCACTTATGATAAGTACGATAAGCATGTTTCAGAACCAATTATTTATCTCCTTCTAACTTTTAAAGACTGATTTAGCTGAGAAACAAAATGCTGTAGGGGCTGAACAGTCTTGAGAGTCTCACAATATACATTGCCATGTTATAATTACAGCCCAATTAAAATTCAGTGTTGCTCTCTTCATTAATTATTTTCTAGCCTTAGAAAGAAGATGGAGAGACTTATTCTGTAGATCATGTAGCTCTCCTCAACCTGCTTTGACTGTGAGAAAATCATGGCTAAGTTCTATGCTCCAATAATAGAGACTGAAGCAGGTAAAATCCCTGTTTTACACTCTCAGCCTCATAATAACCCCATTCTATGACTCACAAATGCTCAAAACTCTCCACTGAACTTGAGTTCTTGCTTCAGCAAGTATCAAGATCTGAAAGTCTTATGAATAGCAGTGTAAATGGGGGCTATGGTATGAGTATTCACAAATGCTGTTGATAGGCTGTACAGCGCATGAACTCATTCTGCTGCTTTAAAAACAATTGAAAAATTTGCTGGGTTTACTGTGTATGCTTTATATCATCGCTAGTGCCATACATCTCATCACTTCAAACTTAATTTGGGAAGAGATTTTTCCTGTCCTTCTGGGACCTGCATAAAGGCACAATAAACACTACAGAAGGCTTGACTTTGATCAGGCCTGTGCCAGTGGGTGATGGGCAGTTCATAAGGCCCTCTAGTCTGAAGGATCAAGAAATCATGACTTCAGGCTGTGTTTATAAATATAGCAAAACAGGAACTCATTGCAATTTAACAATTTAGAAATTGCTAAGTTCCCAAGGGAGACAACACTATAATTTACCTTTTATTATTAGACTCACCTTATATTTCACAGAGAAGTGCTTGCTTTAATTTTTTTAATGTTAGGGCTTGCTTAGGCTCTTAATGCCAAGGTCTGAGTTCATGCACTAAATTAGCCGGAATCAGACCAATATGAGAACATTATTTAACTATGGCAAATGAAATGCTTCACAGTACAAAACAAGTGCTTCCAAGACTGTTGCTCCATGCTGCACATATATTTTTGGCCTGGCCAGAGCTTAATCACCCTTCTTTGCACAAAACGAATATGGTCACAAATTAAACAGAAATACCATTTCTCTTATATCTTCCTCATTACACAACTAACTCAAATATCTTTTTTGTTTGTCAGACTCATTTTTCAGATCTATCGCCTGCTGCGTTATACAGGTGCTTGGACCATCAGAAACAGCTGATTTACTGGTTCAGCATTAATAGATTTTAGTTGGTTCAATGCATTATTCCATCCTTAATTAGCTGAGTAAAATCTCAGTACATTAACTCTGTAATATCTTTTTTTTTTTTTTTGTAAGTAAAATAAGCATAACAATACAAAGGGCTCTTTTATTTCCTGTTAAAGCACAACAGGGATCTAACCTCAAGTGAGATGCTTTCTAGCAGCCAGACTATTCAAATTAGTAACCACATTCCTCACACAGATGTTGAAAACCCAATAGGATTTAATTATCATTAGAAGAAATGTAAAACTATAATAAAAGAACCATGTGTTGCAAAAGGGACTAGAGAAAAAGAATGAATAGACAAGTAATCTAAAAGATATTTCTGCCTTAATATCATCTGTCAATTCTGTTGTGTTTAGAAACTAAAGATCAAAGTATCTCTTGCTTATACAGGTTGGTAATGAAGATCATGACAACCAGCAAGAAACAGCTGCTTCAGGTAAAGACTTACAGGGAAGTGTGAGAGGATAGCAGTACATACTTCCACACCACAGGCTGAAGGGAGGACAGTTATGAGAATTTGGACAGGTCTTGGAATTTCTCACACTTCCCTCAGATATTTCTATGAGCTTCCTCTTTTCATTCATGCTGGTCAGTATCCCAGTGCTGTATGTCTTCTCTCAGAATGCTGTTGAACATGAGGACACGGCTCAGTACCCAGTATGCTGAGAACATAAATGGTATTTCCCCTTTTTGCCTCCTGATTTTTTGTGTTGCTCTGCACCTGTACTTTAAATGTGTTTTCTATTCACCAAAGGATAACAGTTATTCTGAATTAAACATGATTCCAAGGGACTGGCAGAGGTTTCTTCTCCAGTATGCATATACAAAACAGAAAGTAAAGCTCAAAAGAAAAGTCAGGGTTCATTAGACAAAACAGCGTTATATACACCGACAAGAAGAAACCCATCAAGTAGCATATGTAAAGTGAGTTTCCTAGTCCTCAAAGCACCCCTTTCTATCCACAGACTGATTTTCATTTCCTTCTGTCTGGCATTGAAGCATCAGGCTTCGGAATCTTGCTGCTTTTTCTTTTTACATTGGTTATATATTTGGGCAACATAAAGGTTGATTTTACATCTCTTTCAGCACAAAGCCAACCAATAAAATTGGTATGTTTTCCAAAATCAGAGTTAGCTTACTGTCTGTCCACAGAGGGGATACAAAATGTAATTAATGTTTGCAAAAGCACTAGAAGATTCTTGCATAAAAAGTTCAAACTTTTTGCCAAGTATTTGTCGCAGGCAGTGCTTGTTCTGTCAAAATGCCCAAAAGCAACTCAAGGGCAGATTCAATAAGGAATAGACACACAAATAAAAAACAGCTTTGTGAACTTTCACTGCACAACCTAAGAGCCCCCAAAAAAATCTACCCCAGAAATACTCAACTCTAAGTACAAAACTCACCAAGCACTTTCCTTTTGACTCAGAACTCTCCAGGCAGTAGGAATTGGGTTTCTGAGCTTGCTCTGAGCTGCTTAGCTCACATAAACCAAAGAAATGGTCTTCTGCAGAGATTGGCTCCTTTTAAAAGATCATCCCCAGCTGTGAGGATTAAGACGGCCATTGCCTTCCTTTCGCAGACTTGCTTGTACAACAGGTCAGAAGGAGGCCTCCTGCACCATCTGGCCTGCTCCAGCAGATCATGAACTCTGCAAGCCAAGAAAGACTGAGTACAAGAATACCATACCTGATGGTGAATTCTCCAAGCGTTAAATACAACTACCTGTTATACCCTGAAACTGCAAGATATTAATATCATTCTGTGCATCACAGCAGTTCTGCTTCCAGTTCTAGTTTAAATTAAAGAGCACACATGACATCAAAATTATTTACTGTTTTCAAAAATGGTATACTCTTTAACCAGACACACTCCTATAACCTGAACAAATTAAGTTCTGCTCAGGATCTGTAGCAGAAATATTTTCACAGTGAAGTCTCAGGACTATCATGAGTCATAGGTTAATAGATGACATGTCTTGGAGAGTTAAACTTTTCTTTACGTGCAGAGTGTGTTCTTTGCAGTAACTGAGTGAAGTGAGGAAAAGAAAAGCCTCTTTCCAGAGGTCACATTTTTAACCACAAAATATTAAAGACATCTACTCTAAAGCTATTATTCCTTTCAACCAAAACAAAACACAAAAAGTAAAACCAAAAAGAACCACTACCATTAAAGATTTGAGCATGTTGAATGTCTCAAAAACAACAGCAGAGAACAATGAAAATGCAGATAACTGAATTTGTTGGCATACTGTCAGTATTATTACCAGCCAGGGGGCAGAAAGTCTGTTGGAAAGATGGATATCTTTGTAAACCCTTTGTTAGCAGTGGACTTAGTACAGGATTATAAAATTGCCATGCTAATCTAAGCCAAAGGCCATCTAGTTAAGTGGTTGCCATTAGCTGTGTCAGAAGAAAGCCAGCAGCACATCCTATGCTCATCAAATTATTGTATTTGACCTTGACCATTGTAGGTGAGAGAGGTCTGTTTTGTTTATAGAGCGAGCTGCCCTGCAAGTCAGGTGTAGTGCTGGGAAGCTAATGCCTGGAAGCTTTGTCTGTTGTCAATGAAGGCAGAGATGATCGGAAATGCACCTTTCAGGAGCCTAAGTTCAGAGCAGAGGCTCAGAATTGGTCTTTGGAGGGGCTGTTTCTTTTCTCTGGTTTCAACATCAGGATTCTGCAGTGGTTAGTGCCTAAAGCGTGTCTTGGGGTGCTTTCTGATCCCTACCATCAGGCACAGGCACCCACAACAGCCAGCAGCAGTGCCTTCAGTGTGCACAGTCACTGTTTCTGAAGCTATAAAATATAACTTTGCTGTAGCAGCTAATACATGGCAGGGCAGATCTCTGATTCCTGGAAGCTAAGCTGTGGAAACTGTTTATTTCCACCCAGGATTTACAATGTGACATGAACAAAGATGTTGGCATTGTTCTCAAGATTTGACAAATTTAACTGACATACACTACAGAGTGTAATCATACCCCAGAGACTGTGAAATCATTCCTGAAAAAAAGATCAAGGACAATGTTTATACACACATATGTTTTAAGTATGGGTGTGTAAATGTTATGTTGCTACATTTGAGATTAAGATAGATTTAAAACAAGGCAGAGTGAGAGAGAAGGATTATGAGGGGCACCAATAGATTTATTCTGTCATAGATGCAAACCAATATATTAATATTTTAATTGGACTTTAGAATTTTATTAAATTATTTAATATTTTTCTCTGCTCAACTAGTGCTACATTTTCTAATTTATGTTGCATATTCTATAAAGCATGTGTGGAGACTATCAAGACCTATTTATTGTTGTCATGGTTTAAGCCCAGCTGTAACTCAGAAACACCACGCAGCCTCTGGAGTCTCCCCTCCCCTTCCCTCTCCCCGCTCCCAGAGGGATGCGGAGGAGAATTGAAGGAATGTAACTTCCACGGGTTGAGATAAGAACAATCCAGTAACTAAGGTGTAACACAAATCACTACTGCTACCACCAATAATAATAATGACAAGAGAAATACAAGGGAAGAGAATACAACTGCTCACTACCCAACGACTGAGCCATGAACTAACTCTTCTGGGTTCCTGCCCCCAGTTTTTACATCCTGGCCATGACGTGCTGTGGCATGGAATACCTCTGTGGTCAGTTTGGGTCAGGTGTCCTGTCTCTGCTTCCTCCCAGTTTCCCCTCCTCCCTGGCAGAACATGAGACTCAGAAAGTCCTTGGTCAGACCAAACATTACTGCAACAACTAAAAACATCAGTGTTATCAGCTCTGTTCCCGGGCCACAAGTCAAAAACACAGAGCTGCACCAGCTACTAAGAATGAGAAAAAATGATGGCTACTGCTGAACTCAGGACAGTTGTATATGCAGCAACTCAACAGTTCGACTGCATAGTGCTTTCAGATATTTTCTGAGAAGACAGATTGATGATTTGCAGGTGAGAAAAGCTGCAGGAGAAAAGGGGAATCTATTTTTTTAATGCAGTACTTCCTCAGTTACTTATTGTGTCTTCAAATATGTATTTTGGCTCCCCTGCAAAAGTTTAAACCAAGCTTTTTGAGGGCTGGTTATGTAAACTGTATTTCTCAGGAAGCGAATACTTTCTATGATACCTGAGTATTTTTCAAAAGTTGATGACATTTATACATTTTTTGCATATTTTCTTATATATCAAGTGTATGGTATTAATATTGTACATCAACATGAAAGAAATGATAATAGGACAAATTTTAACATTTAAAGAGAAACTGGTTTTGGCCATCAAACTGCTCTTATTTGCCTTGTAATCAGATTCCTGAGTCAAGCTGAAATAGACCATTAAGAACAATGACCCATCAAGGAAACTGGTTGCATTTTATCCCATAATTTAAGTCCCCATCCTTGAACAGAAGAACTTTCATGGTGTGGTGTTTCTTATAGGAGCAAGTCTACATTATTCTGTAATATAACCCAGAAGCCAAACAGTATTTTTAGATTTGGAAGCTGAAAACAGATTTTTGTTCTAATTCAGTGCTTTGAAATATCTGTAATAAATGGAATATCCGAGCAGTGAGGAGTTCATGCTCATGATGGGTCTGTTTGTCTCTGCTTAGAAAACATATGCTCAGGGCAGATGCACTGTTTGCAGATGAAATGGTCAGGGAATTTTGAAAAGTTCATTTGAGCTGGTAGAAAAGTTTGACAAATATTTCAACACTTTGGAGATATCCATTAAGTTAATCACCATTTTTGGTCACACTTAAACCCAGTGATTCAAGTTTTGCTATACTGTGCTAGAGCAATATCTGTTTTGGAAAGAGTGATGTGACTAGCTAAGCAAGCTGATTTTAAGGAACATACAAGAAAAAAACAGGTGGTGTTCATTAATGAAAACCTTGGTCTGCTTCAGCATTGGATTCATGTACTTTAGCTTGATTATGCACATTTAAGGCCAACCTATAAGGGGTTTGTGTCTGAGTGGCTTGGTATTTTTATGCTAATGCAAAATCATGGTGAAGAGGCATTGGAAACAGCATCTCAGACATCTGAAAAGTGTACCTTAATATTCTGGTAAACCCTAGGGGTGAAATGCATGTTGTCACATGGTTAACCAAAAATGAAGAAACCCAGGTCACAAGAAAGATAGTAGGTCAGTGCGCTTTGCTGTTTTGTTGGATTATTTAGAATTTGGCTTCAGCGTGTCAAACACCTATTCTCTCCTCTGCCAGATTTCCGGCCACTTTTGCTCATGATATATGGTGGAAAACTGGGGAAGGACAAGGCAGAACTGATACGTGGCCAGCTAGACCAGAATCACTGAATTTCATAGCAGTAAAATACTATTACACCTTAATCTCTTTCTTTCTAAGGGTCCTGTAGTACCTTACTGCATGTAGTTACAGATGAAACAAGAACTCTTGAATGACAAGTACTGACCCATAACACAATACAAGAAGCACTTATTAATGTGACTGTCTAGATTTTAAAAACAAAGCAAACACCCTTCACCTTTCAGTCAACACCATACAAACTATCTTAAACACCAAGAGAGAAATAACAAATTTATAGCATCATGCCTAATGATAAGAAACATGGATTAGTAGGAAATCTTATAGGCTAAGTTCATCTGCCTCATACAACAGCTGGTGAAATCACACTGTGGAGTGCTTACATGAGAAATTACATAGGTAAGGTCATAAGCAGGAGATTACAACTCCAGAAAACATTATAAATGAGGAAAAAAAAAAAAGAAAAGATACAGAAGTTTATAATACATGTTTGTTAGACAACCCACAACAAAAGAAGACTTGCTCTAGTGGATATATCTGAAAAGACACGGACAGGCTCACTGTGTCAGGTAAACAGTTTCTGGGGAATACTTCTTCACATGTAAACATTATTTTACTTCTCCTATGTTTGCAGTCCATTTATGCAGGCTCTACAGAAAACACTGAAGAAAATTAATGCTATCTGCATGACTATCACTAGAGAGCAAATTCCAAAAATGTTGACGGACATATTTTCAGAAAGTTAGTTGCAAATGTCAAGCATAAAAAAAAAAAAAAAAAAAAAAAAAACAAAAAGAAAGAAAAATTTTGTTTGTATGGGTGAGCAGTTATATAACACCTAATATTACCACTTTGGTTATTCCTTTATTCCTTTCTAACTCTCCATCAGCTTGGACAAACACATCAACACTGATGAAGATGCATTGGAAGGCTGGTAGACTTCAAATTTTTTTAGAGCACTTTATCAAAGAATGGGTTGGGTTGCAAGGGTCCTTAAAGATAATCTTGTAGTATCACAGTTATTTCAGAGCAATGAAAGCATTGGTATATTCAACACTGTTTAATGTTGGCTTAATCTAAGAAAGATGCTTTTACTAAACTTCATGTTAAATTCCTGGCCAAGAGGTCATTAAAGGAATAAAAAACTTATTCATCTAGGAGAAATGGATGCATATATAAAATATCTAACATACAGCTGCAATATTGCTCGAGGTCAGTATTTTGGAAGACCCATGTGGATAGGGTTAAAAGAAAACATTTTATGAGATCGCACTATTTTGTCAATTTTCTCTGAAAAAGTTTCAATAGCTTCTAATAGACATCATGATTATATAAGCTGTGTGTAGTCAATGACTTCTTCATAATTAGGCCAAAGAAAATGAAAAAAAAAAAGTTAATAAATATTGCCAAGTAAATTTTAATGAGAAAATTATGGGTATGTGTGTTGTACAAGAGGCACTAATATAAGAACCTAACTCAGCAGTGATCTGCAGATGGACGCTACATTCAGTTCAAAGATGAAGAGGCTACATTAATAAAATCCATTATCTATTTTAAAAACGTACTCAGTTCAAATAATTCTTAAATCTTCACACTGGTCATGCAGCTGCTGCCTCAGTAACAAACTAGCGGAGTACGCTAAGGTGACCAAAATGGCTGATTTTAGGGGAAATCTTCAATGCAGTAAGGCCATACAAAATAAGAAATCAGTCTGAAGAAATCCTAAGAACCCCCCTCTTCCAGCCAACCCAGCTAGATCATGGAGAGAGGGGAGAGGATAGTCTTCTCATTACATTTGTACTGCCTTTCAATGGAGTTTTTCAAGCTCAGTTTGCTCAGGAATATCAGAAATTTCAACTGGAGGAAAGAGGTATTCCTCCACCAGCACTGCAGTGCATTAACGGACAGATTTAACCTATTTACACCTGAAACATTAACACTAGATTTCCTTATTCTGCAAGTTTTCTGAGATCCATTCACACTACTAATGCAAACTCTTGTTCTACTTTCTTTTAGTGATACAGTTGACTTTGAAGGTACTGCCCAAACTGTTTTCTTGATGGGCCTAGTTCTAGGAGAAGGGGAATACCACTGCTGAGCATAGCTCAGGAGGAATAAAAATTTCTTTTACAGACTACCTCACCCCATCAATGGGAGAATGTGAGAACTGTTTTCAGTTCAAATAAGAGCTAGGCAGTAGAAATAATCTCAGGGAAGAACTAAAAATCTGTGATAGTCAAAATGAGTTATAGAGTCATGAGTATCATACTGGAAGTGCACAGTCTTCTCATCTTAAATAAGAATTCCTGTTGCAATTCTTTATTAGATGACATGAATTGCCCTCAGCAAAACATTTTTTTATGGATAGCAGCCATAGGGAAATGTCTAGGAGGATTAAACAGTTCACTGTACTATGGTATCCTTAGATCAGGCACTGCTAGTGGCTGCAGCATTATGCCTTTAGGGACAACAAAGGGGAAGAAGACAAGAAAAGTGAAAGCAGAAAAATGGTACAGAAAAGACAAACAACACAACAACAAAAAAGTGAGCAACTGGGGACATGGAAGGAGTTCTTAAAACATTACAGTGGGAACATATTAAAGTGAAGGTGCAGAGACACCAGGCAAATTATAAATTTACTTGATTCTGTAAGGCTGCCTGCTTTTTTTCTACAGACGCTGTTAAAGTAGCAAACTCCTAGCATGGAGCTCAAATAATTAGTTGTTTAGGAAGAAAGTTTTTCTAGGATCAGGTTTCTCATTCTCTTTTAGAAAGACCCATTGCTCAGTTGTTTACAAAAGTAGTTGTACTTGATAGCCTGGAGACTTTATACTTCAGCATTTGTAAACAATCAGTATGGTCTGAATTTAGTGTTGAGCCTGGCTTGAACAGGAGATGGGTCAAGACAACCTTCTGAAATCTTTTTTCAGTCTGAATTATTCTATGATTCTGTCATCCACTGAATTGTTCCATTTGTCATCCACTGCTCCTGACCTGTTGTAGAGATGAAAACTAAAAATTGATCCAGTGAAGTTTTCAGATGTAGATAAAACAAAATTTTAAGGATGTTCAGACAGTTGCTGTGTGAACATTGTCAGACAGCATGGCACGTAGCACAGTAAGATCTACATGCAAGAAAACAAAATCTCTGAGTCTGGAAAACTGCTGTTCCTCACTTATCTAGAAGAGTCCTAATATGAAATTAAGTTCATAGTAGGCTGGAGTCACTTTTACACGTGTAGGAGTAACACACGCCTTTCATACCTTTCTTTGGATCTGTGGAGAAAATGCCCTGTTAAAGGTTTAGATCTTTCCTTGTGGGGAGACTAGATTATTTGGCAGACAGATAATAAACTCCACTCACCACACACATCAGAATCTCTGCCCAGCACAAAAACAAAGGTGGAGGGAGGGGATGAGAGCAGTGGCTACTGTAGAGGAGTGACTGAGAAAGACATGCTAACAGAAGAGGAAGCTGAGAGCTGAGATGTGAACACTAAAATCACGATCTGGGAAAAAAAAAAAGACAAACAAGATGAGACATTCAATGTTAAGCATTGAAAAGGCAGGAAGATTTAAGGAAAGATACCTACCTTTTCAAGACCTTGTGTGGGGTACAGTGCTGAACAGCTCTGTGCAGTAACTATTCCCAGTTTAGGATTTACCTGGCCTTTGTGGCATGACCAAGATGGTCATAGATGTCCTAGGTTGTGGTTTCTGTTGCGATTCTCATGCCTGACATAAGTGCAAAACAGAAAGCATATATAAACTGAAAAAAAGCCCAGATTCTATTATTCAATTGTAATGTTTTACTGAATGTGCTAAAAACATTTTCTGATGCAATAAAACTAGAGTCAGTTGATTAGGAGACTCTGTTGCTGAATGTCCAGAGAGATGTTACAGCCATTTTTGTGTAATCTCTTTTAAGATCTTTAGCAAAAAAACAGTTACATGTTTATTGATGTTAGTTTTGCCTATACCTACTAGGATAGTACGCAATTTTCACATTACTTAAAGTGGTGCTATTGACATAGACCAAGATGTATTCCTAGAGACCATTCTGTGCATCAGCAGTGGTATGAACTTTGCTGCTCTTTCTTTAAGGTTTTAGTCTATGACTGATGAACAACTTCATTGAGGTGTAGAATAACCTCCAGAGAAGAGTATTTTTCAGTCAATGGCACATTACCAGAAACACAGTACATACATGTATAAACTAATTGAAGGATGTGTTTCCTCAGTCTCAGCTTTGTTATCATATTCTAATTTGACACATTTTTTGCAATTTAACATTTCTGGTTGATAACAAGTTCACAGTGATACAGGGGACTTACATGACATATATAAGAATTAACTACTATTTTTCTAGGTAAATTTTACAGTTTGAGATTAAATTAAAGTCATCAACATGTTTGCAATTGCTCAGACTGAGTGGAAACCTTGACATCCACAAATCAGTTGCCATAGAAAGCCTCCTTGATGTCCTGATCATGCTTCCTTTACTTGCCACAGAAGAATCTGCATGCTATTCCTGAAGAGGTTAAAAGATCTCATACCCTCATAGTACTCTTTCAGAAGTGCCTCCACCTGTATTTGATTGTCAAAACCTGAATCCTGACCTCTTATCATCATTGCTGAATTATGTACATTTAGTACAGAAATGGCACACCCAGTCCAGAAGCACAGAAAAGATTATGCAAGCAACAGAAGAAACAGTGTGTTATTCAAAAGCAGTGAGGTGACACAAATTTAAAGCAAACATAATCTAAAACTCTTTGAAAGAGTAGCATCAGAAATTATGGCCTATTTAACTGCAACCCCACCCAAGGAGTTACTCCCAAGAAGCACTGAACCAGTAGCAGAAGGCCCATAGGAGATTCTGGTGGAAACACAACAATCCATGAGTAAAAATCCTCTGTAATTCAGAGTAATATAGAGAAGCAGCAATATCCCCTGGATCCTATGATATCAATGCAGTCCACATGAGCAAGGTCTCAACAGAGGAGTCCCTGAGGTATACATCAGGCTGGCATGAGAGACTACAAATGTGTTGAGAGATTCATTTCAATGTTAAAAATGAAGAATTTTACTGAAATCTGTGTGTAGAGGAACTTGTCAGCATATAAGGAGGTTGTTCAAATGTTCTGTTCAATTTCTTTCCTCCTCTCCTTTTATTGTGTTCTTGTACTTGTAAATCAAATTTGCACTGCAGTTGTCATGGAAAGCTGGAAGTTTGAACAGTTTTGGTATAGATGAATATTTGGTATCCAGAGTTTACCTCAGCTTTTATTGCTTTCAGTGAAAAAAAAAAATTCCATGTGTGTTTGAATTTGAGCACATCACAGGGGAATAAAACTTAACATTCTTGGGATAAGCCTATTGATCAAAGGTTTCATCCTAAGTACTCACTCCTACATCAAGTTCTCAACTCTCCTTCATTCATGACACCTATGTAAGTTTTCATTCCTTCATGCTTTGTTCACAGCTAAAGATAGCTGTGCACATAAAACCATTTATATGTTAGTTTCAAATGTCACTGGAAATCTTCTTGGCTCCACCTAAGTATAATGGGAGTCTTGTACACGGAAGTTTTTCCATGACACTTCGTGATGTCCTCCCCTTAAATTTGGGTGAACTCCGCCTGTCAGAAAAGGAAGAGACCTTTGTTATATCTCTAGAAACAGAATCCTTACCAAACTGACCTGAACATTTTTGTAATTCAGTGAATATTTTTTTTTTTTTGCTGGAAGGAAGTTTTGAGAAGGTCCCACGTGTATGTCAGTTTCTTTCCTTTAGTCTAATTTTTAGCCTACATGCCTAATTCTCTTTCTATGTGCCTCTTTTTCTAGGTCTTCTGGGACTTGGTGAGCTTTGTACAAAGGTATACTAAAATTATGACTTTATTCAGGTTTTCTGAGTTGCAGAAGAAATGAAAAGCTCGGATGAGGGCAAAAAAGAAGAAAATAACAACCTTCAAAATTTTTCTAGAAATTGCAATAATATACCACTATTTTCAGAAAAACAATGAGTGAGCATGTGAGTATGTCAGGTTTGTGTTATTCTTTGGGAAAAAACACTGTATGACAGGGAGAGGAGACTTAATAAAGGAGAAAATAGGGAAGACTGAATAGCATGTACCAAGGGAATTCTCCTTTTGTCTTCTCTCTCTTGCCAATATGACTTAGAAAGAAGGATCAGTTCTCATCGAGACACCCCTCCTTCTGGATATTCTTTGTATATCATGTTTAGCACAAGAAGTCACCAATCCTGACAGGTTCATGAATGACTGTAATAAACTTATAAAGCTATTTTATCCTATACTTTCTCACACAGACACCAACATTTTTTTTTCCCCTTTAGTGCTCAAATAGGCGACAGTCCTGTTTATCCCAGTATATTAAAACATAACAGCTACAAGAACTGTCAAAACCAATTCCTGTTTCCTTGCATTGGAGAGGTTAAGCGTGTGTTATGGCTTCATGGTTAACTTTCATTAAAACCTAAAAAAAGATATATACAACACCACTGGGAGATATTGAATTAAATGCTATCCTAACTTTACAGAAAATGAGATGTCAAGTGTTGGGAAGTAGACCTGTAATTGCCTTTACTGAGAGAGACAGCTGGACCTGATCACTGCTGTTTCTCCTGAATGAAAAGATATCTCTTTGGCTCTCCTGAACTTTCCCAAAGGGTCAGATTTCACTTCAGCTGGTGTAAAAATCTCCCACTGATTTACTTTACTTACTAATTTCTTTGCAGTTGAACCTTTCTTAACCACTTTGCAGCTAAAATAAAACCCGCAAGCATTCTTAAAGTGCCACCTTTGGAAAAATAATTCCAACAGATACTCCAGGTTTCTGGGCTAGCTATATGCATGCAGATATATATACACACACACTATATGCATACCAAATCAATCTGAGGTTAGATTAATAAGAAAGTTCTAAAAGCAGTGGGATTGAAGGGGTTAGGCTATTGAAGTCATATTGATAAATGCATGCTCAAATCTCCAGTCTTTTGCTAGCACACACCTTTACCATTAATATAATTTCACTGCAGTAAATACACATTTTTTTTCCTCTTCTTCAGAAAAGGATTTCTATTTCTAAAAGCAAAAAATGTGCACTGCCAAATTAATTCAGGAGAAGTTAAAATAAACATCTGAAGTTAACTATGACACTGACCTTCCACAAAAATATTTTAAAGAGATAACAATAGATTGCAGCCAGAACGTGGCAAGTGCCACTTTTCATTAAAATTTTTCAGTATGTTCATCTAATTGACAACCTTTATGAGACGTTGGGAAATTCTGCTGCTTTTCTTTCTTTTTTTCTTTAGTTTTTTAATGTATGCCATTACTATGGTAAAGGAATACCGTTGCCTGAGCAATAAGGTACTTGCATCAACAACAGAGCAATTTAATCTCTAACTACCACCTCCTAACCTACCAGGATTAGACATGTTTTATAGATTAACAAAGGCTATTTCATTTAGACTCATCACCTTTGGGAATCCCCCCTTTGTTTTTGCTTGTCTAAAGATTAGACCTGTATATTTTCAGTGTTTTATTTTGCCTAACTACAATCTTTGGCTCATCCTAGATTTATCTGGATTATTTTTCTTTCTCCTACCTGAAAATTTTTTTTTGTAACTTGGAAGTATACTGGAGTCCAGCAAGAGCCTATAGAATTTACACTATGTAGAAGAGGGAAAGTGTCTTTCCAGTCCCATGTTGGTGAGGTCCATTAATTTGTCATCCCTATAAAGGTCAGCTTTTTCAGAGAAAAAAATCTTCAAAGGAAGTTATGCAGAGTGAAGTTTACCTTAGACCTTTTTGTGCAGGCTGAGAAATTGTGCCAAAATCATACTTTTGGTTTTTGAAATTTGTCACTTAAGATTTTTAAGAAGAATAAATTACTTTCCACCTTCATGTTGCCACCCCTTGATACTGACTTACATCAGCCTGAGAGAGAATCCAAGGGCACCTGTCAAAGGCAGAAATGACAGTTATCCATCTGCCTCCTCCTCAGTGTGCTATTTACCTTGAGTATATTTTTTGGCATGGTGGTAATGGATTTTTATCATTTAATTGAATGAGTCACTGTCTATTTCTGTTTGCACTGACAGTAGGATCAGCAAACATTTCCCGAAACCCAGGATCCTTCTAGAAACTAAATGAAGCATAAGAGCGCAATATTCCCTCTCGTACACAGCGCAAGAGACTGCAAAACAGGGATGTTCACATATGGTCTGGTTATTTTCTATCTTGAATGGTAATCTCTAAATGTCTAATGTGTTTCAGAAAGTTTTATATCCTTGAATCACTTTTGTTCAGACAAGTAGTTCTTGGATCATTCTCCAAGCTGAAAGAAGTCTTAATATGTGGCTGAAAATTAAACTTAGGCTCTCAAAACTAAAGCACATTAATTTTTGTAACAACTAGCTGGGTCCTTATTTCTGGCACTCTTTGTAGCACAAGTACTTGGTTATAACTAGTAATCAATTATCTATTGGTCTTTTAAACCAGAGTGTTAAGTTTTTGCAGGTGCAGAATTGAGTGAGCTAATGGTGACAGTGAGACCACTGTCCTTGTTATCTTGTCCAACAGTGATCTTAGAGCAGCAATGATAAAGCTACTTTCAAAGGACTAAGAACATTTTTGTTTCAGAATGGGTATGTGCTCCTAGTTTACACTCTGCCATCAGAAAACCCACACCTGAGGTCACTGATTTTCAACTGTGGATGGGTTTTAAGCACAGATATTTCAAGGAGGACAAGAGAAAAGAGTAGAAACAAAGACCCCAAAAAGTCACTGTCTTCCACATTCCAGAGTCAGAAGCACAGCTCCCGGTAAGGATTGGTACATCCTCTGTCTCTCTGACACTACAGATTCAACCTACTCTTTCTCAGAAAGGTAAGGTATTTGATCATGGGTTAGGCTACAGTAGACCGAGATGAGCCACTTATTCCACAAATTGCTGATAAATGACATTACCATTCCCTTCACCTCTGTACAAATGATGTTTTCTCCACATATCGTACTGAAGTGGCTTCAGTCTATCATATCTAAGGCTTCAGCTGTCACTGATACCCTTTTACTAAGTGATCTCTTTATTTGTAGGTAGGTATATTACTCATAGTTGTCTGGACTTTTTGTCTTTCTTCTATCTCTCATCTTCTCCAGTCTTTCCTTAGAGCCCTGACAAAGAATAGAAACATTACAACTTCTCCCTTACTTTGAGAACATTAAGCAATCTTATTAAATTGCATTTTCCTCTGCAGTATCAAAGCTTTCTGTCTACCTTTCAGACAGCAAGAAAAGGAAATTTGATTTGCAGTTCAGAAAACACCCTAAAGAAGAAAGCTCTGAACCTTTTTCCCATTTTGCTCTCAGCCACAAAACTACCCCATTAAAAATCAGCTTCCAGGCAAACTGATGTTTTCTTAACATATGCTCCTCAAAGCTGTGCCAGCTGTAGTGCTTTCTACAGCCAATCCCTGTGTTAATTGAGGTAAGCAATGAAAACAAACACCTAACTTATAGCAGCTTCTAAGATATTTAAAGCTGACTTGGATAAGCTATGCAAAACTACTGAAACTGTGTCTCCTGTCCTTTCATATTTAAAGTAATGAAAATGTTACTGGTGGTTTTGGTCGCTCATTGCAGCTTGCAGCTTACAGGAATAAGTGAGACACTAAAGGTAGCTTTGGCTACTGTTTCTAAACTCAGAATAACCTTAGTTAGCAGTGTCTACTACAGGATCCAACTTGATATATGAAGTATTTGAATCCCTATCAGCATCTTCTTTGGTCCAAACTGATTTTGCCATTTATCATTTTAATATAAATAGGCATTAACAAAAATATTTCAGTCTTTCCCAGAATTAAGGAACTCAGCAGGCTTACTAAGGACCGCATTCCTCTCTAACATGAAATTTGGTTTATGGGGCTTAACATGCTTTTGAAAGATATTCCAGATTTGTCTCATAATTCCACCTAGTGGATCAGGTAGTGACCAATTTTTTGGCGTCTGGGACCAATGGTGGAAATAATACCATAAGAAAGGAAAAAAAAAAAAAAAAAAAAAAAAAATCCTTGTATTCTTGTGTCATGCACCTGAGAAAAGAGGCAAAAACCTGGAGGAGAGCTATCTAATACTGCTGAAAGTGATAAAATAGAAAGATTCCTCTACTAAGCTAAGAAGTACATCTCTGTCCAGTAAGCATATTTCAACCAGTGAGGTGATAAAAAAACCCCATGTCCATAGCTTTGAGGAGCTGTCAATAAAGAAAGCCCAAGAACACATGCAGAGTAAGGAGACAGTGTCAGACTGGCTTCTCCTAGAGAGCCTTGTGCCACTCTTTTAGATTATAGAAGATGCTCATCTCGTATTCAACAAAACCAAGGAAGCTGGATGAAAATGGAACTGCTCAGCCTTGTCAGGATGTAACTGGAGTATTAGGCAGTCTTGAGGTAAAATCTTCAGTTCTGCCTAAGGTTTAAGTCTTCTTTTTTTCTGGTAAAGAAATGGCTCTCCCATGTGTTAGTGGTATGGAAATTTATATAACCTGGAGGTTTTGCCCTCCTGACTCTTCATCTGTTAGCATTTCATGATGTCACCAGTTCCTAGATGACTAGCCCAAAGGCAGACTGTATTTTTACATAAAGCATAAATTGACAACAAGAATGAGATCATTTTGTAACCATTTTTTACATACAAAATACTTTTCTCAAAAAAAACACACATCCCCTCTGTTTTCATATTATTTTTAAAGAGGGGCATTGCCCATGCCCTTTTCAAGGATGCAGGAAAGTCCTACAAATTCAAAGAACCTTTCTTCCACACCCTATGAGAGGTGAACGATTGCCCTCTAACTTGCAGCTAGTCGTTTAAATCTTTATGTGCTATGATCTCTGAGATGTTGCTCCGTTTTGAACTAGAAGAATGTTATTAGCTTGATGAGAGAAGCAATGGTCACAAACTACTTTCTATTCCTCTGCTTTTTTATTGGGTTTGTGGTTTGTTTTTTGTTGTTTTTGTTCTGTTTTTTTTTTTTGTTTTGTTTTGTTTTTTCACTGCTTCTACAGTTCCTAAAGAATATGGTTTTAAATTAGGGTCTCTGACAGCAAAAACAGAGCACATCTTATAATTCCCACAGCTACAAGAAACAGCTGTATATAAGCATAAACCCAGACAGTTGCTGTCTTACTGTGCTCCAGGACACTGTTGGCCCAGTTCTCAGTTGTGTTATAGCCCCAGTTGTGCCATTTCTCTAGTGCAAAAAGGCAATAAAGCTATCTTCAGAAGAAATCCCTTCAGCAACAGGTCAAATCCTGAACAGTGCAAAGCCAACATAGCTGTTCATTGCCCTGACTTCAGTGTTCTGGAGCCTTAGGAAATGCACAGTTCTGCTGTAACATTATCTGTTTGCTCTCTCCAGCATAGCTCATCTGCATGCCAAGAAAATGGGTTACTGTAGTCTTCAAGGTATGCTGACTTTTACAAGGAGAAAAAGCCTGTTCTGGGAGATACAAATATATATATATATATTTAATTCAGACTGTTTTCTCTCAGGGAACTGTCCCTGCACCAGAAATTCCCCTGGCACAAATACTTGGCACAATGGCTCTTTCCCTAGGCCACTGTAGCCATTTGTTGCTAATTATATGGTAAAGGTGTTTTTCTCCCCTCTCCCCTAGTGGATTACATATTCCACAATCATATGTTCAACCTAGATGAAAAACTAAATAGAAAGATAACCTTCCAGGCACATTATTTCTCCTAGACTGCACAGAAATAAATCCATGAATATTCACTATTATTTCATAGATTACATGGGGAAGGGAGTAAGTTTGAGCTGTTCTTGCTTTTGGATGGACACTGCTGTTGAAACAATTGTGGCAACTTTCCAGGAAGCATACAGATGGCCTGTTGATTATTGAAATGGTAGGATCTCAACACCAAAGCCAATTACAGAATAGGAATTTTTAGCAAAGAATGATAACATTCGTTGATGACATAAGGTTTTATATTTTTTCATGTAAAATTTCCAAGAAGGGGGGTTGAAAACTGCACTGTTTTATTTGAAAAATAAATAATGTCAGCTTTTTCCATTTTTAATTCATAGGAAAAAAATGTGAAAAGGAGGTGCTTGTTACGAGGAAAAAGCCACATACATAGAAAATCCAATTTTCCAGTACAAGGCAGTCCAGTAGAAAATTTCTGAGGAGAGTTCTTTAGCTCAGTTGTAAGTTCTTCCTCAGATTTTCTCAATGTCTCTGGCTAAGAAACTTCATTTTTCTGTCTTGACACCACATTTGAAAGTGTATTAAGATAATGTTTTTCACGCACCTTTCTTTTGAGTCTGGGCTATGCAGACAGCAAGCCATTTTGGATGGGCATCGTCCTGTTATTTTCTGTAAAACACTGCATTGCACAGTAAGTTACAGCTTATCATTCAGAGTTCCCAGGGACTGTCCTAATACCAATGATAAATTAGAGTAACTCACATTAACTGAACATTTGTCCCAGGTTTACTTGTGATTTTCCAAAACTATAAGTACATAATTATGGAAACACAGCTCTATGGGGATTAGTTGCTTTCTCTTTAAATTGAATCAGTCTGTTTCCATGGTATCCTTGAACAGATTCTGATACTTGTATTTGAAAATTTACAAAGTGAATAACTGAATAAATTGTATTGCAAAGTGTATAAAATGCCGTAACTTAGAATTTTAAACAAAAATCAACCTTCAGGGATAAAAGTAGTAATTCAGGTTTTTAGTTGTAACACAGAGTTTTTGTGCCTTATGTAAAAACATATTTGTTCAGCTTGCTTGCAGCCAGATGAACTCCAAGATGATAGTTTATCATGACTGATTGAACATAAGAGACCTGTGCATATGCTTAAAAGATAGTCCTGATGGCACCTTTACTTCTTATAAAGGCTAATAATAATTTAAAGTATCATTGTGAAACAGGACACATTATTTGTTCTATACAGGTTCTGGCATGATTATCAGCGTAGCCAATGAAATAAGCTTCTCCTGTGAGTTTTAGATGGCTGGCAAAGGCAGTGTCTTTTGCATCATATTGCAGTTCCAGAACTGCACCTCTCGGTCTAAATTGTGTTTTTTCTTCTCTGGGTGAAAAGGAAAGGATCACTATGTGAACAGCACAGCAGCAGCAGTGAATTCTTTGTACTTTGTACATGGCCTAAAGCACAGCGGGATTGCTTAAAGGAACTTTGAGTACCAGGCTGGACTTAAAGCAAAACCACCATAAACAAAAATGCAAACCAAAATCTTTAACAGGTCGTATCAACAGGTTATTCCAAATATTTTCGTTTCTCACCAGCACTGAGAGCCTCAGTAAAATGAGGTCTGGCATGGGGAGCTCCTTGGTAGCTAATTACCTACGTGGTAGGTAATTCTTGGAGTTGAAGCTCTTAATTCTCATCCAGAGCAGATATATGAATGTACTGCAGTGGTTATTTGGTGACAGAACATATTTTATTTTAGTGAGTGTGAAAGGGGCAGCAGGAAGGGCATTTGACTGTCATGTCAGATACCCACAGAATACATGACAAAGAAATTATCTCACTTCGGAATTATCAATTCTCACTGAAGGAAAGGCTGCCACTCCTCTCAGTCTATCATTCCAGCTGCAATATCCAGAGTGTGAGAAATAAAGTAGATGCCTTTGAATCCTGCATACCTGAAGCTGCCCATCAACTGTTTGCGTAGGAAATGCGGAACACAATGTAACAGATTCTTGATACGGATGAAAAGCTGAAAAGTGTTTCTTAAGCACAATAGAAAGTTTTGCTCCTCTGAGAGCTGGGCATAATAGAGGATAAACAAAGAAATCTGGGTTCAGGAGATTTTAGTGAAGGGATAGCTTAATGTGTATATCACCCAACTGTACACATGCAAGAATAAGCGGCAGAACCCATGGCCTTGTCCTCCACAAACACAGACAGCAAATTAAGTGGCGACACAGCAAATAAAGTGGTGGCACCAGCTCACCTGGCAGAGGGAACCAGCACAAGCAAGTGGCCTTCTGCACTTTCCCCTCTGGAGGACAATATATCAGGAGACACTATATGAGAGGGGCTCTTCTCCAAGATTTGCTGTCTTCACTTCTGGAAGTTACCCTCTGCTCAGTGCAGTGGTGGGATAGGATCTCTATATGGAGTGCCTGGATAGCCCAGAATAAAGACAGGCACAGGGACTTTTCTATGCCTGGTTTTTAAAAGGTCATTAGTCTAAACTTTCTGGTTTAGACTGCCAGCAGCAGAAGCAACTATTGGCACAAACCACTGCAAACACAAATTATATAGTGGATATAAGGTTGCTGTAGTCGTGATGGTCTAAGAATGCTAGTGATAGAACATTTATAAGTGGAGATAATGTCTGGTATTATGGAGATTTATAAATGCCCATAGTGTCAGCAAACTACAATAAGAATCAATGAGGCAGGTCTACAGAACATCCAGAAAGATTTTCCTCAGCGAGAATTTCTCCGTGGGTGTAAGTCCACTCACTACATGCTGCAGTGGGAAAGCATCTGACATTGAAGGCAGAGTGGTTTAGTCACTAATGTGAGCCGCATGGGCCAGGCAGGTGATGCTCTCTTTCCCTCTCTCCTCCTGCCTCAGTAGTTGCAGCTATGGTCCTTACACCCTTCAACTTTCCCTGCAAGCAGGTTTGTCATATGACAGCTTCTCTGAGTCGTCTTTGTGATTTGTTTCGGCCCAGTTTTAAAAATAATTTCTAAGCAATTATGCATCACATGATAAACCCACATGCTGGTGCACCTTTCCTGTCACCACAAAATAACAGCACCTCGGTTTCCACATAGCAGTTCTGTGGTTTGTTTTTTTTGTTGTTGTTTTTTCCCCTGCAAAGATCAACAACTTCTGCAGCAAGAGGACACGGTATAATCAGGAGATCATCAGCCTGAAATAAGTATAAAACTTGCAAAAATTGTGCACTCTGGAAAAACCTGACACTTTTTTTAGCATCCAAGCACGCATACTGCAAGGCCAAATCCATCTATAAAATAAGTTAACACAAGCCTCTTCACATCACCAGGTCTGCACTTTTACTAATGAGGACTATATATAGACAAGCACACACACACACATATATATATATATTCTTTTCCCTTGAATCCAGATGATTTGCATATTTAGGATGATCTGACATAGTAGTGGCTGCTTTCCTAGCTGCTTTGTTTCACAGTGTTCTCAGGAGCTTTGCTGAGTCTGGTTCCAGGCATTTGCACAGTAAAGTGAGGCCCCTTCCCCGTCCCCCTGAGATGTTCTGCCTTTCCTGTGTTTAGGCCAACTACTTGATACTTCAAAGTGGAGACATTTGTATTTAAGTAAGCATCTCATGTACACTGTATGGTCATACCACTTAAGGATAGAAAAAAGCTCGCTCATGTTCTTATCCATGCATTGAAATGCTAAGAAAAAAGTTACTGGTTTTCCTGTCCATGACATGAGATAATTATTTTTCAAATCAGGAGCCATGCCTGTTCCTCATGGCTTGAAATAATATTGTGCTTTTCGCCTCTCAGAAAAATGATTTGCTATTGTCTGCAGCTACCTTGGACTGTTCCAGAGCTTGCTTAAAACGTTTTTTCTTTTGAAACTGGAAGGTCTCCATTTGCAATTACATTTGATATCCCAGCTTCATGGTTCAAAAAATATTTGAGTTGATGGAAGTTCATGGTAATCCAAGGAACTGTACCATCATTACCACCCTGTGGGGACCAATGGATTTGTCCCAGTAAAGGAAAACTTTGGTAAAGAAAGCTGTCAAAGGACTCCAGCCTTAGATCTCAATAGCTTTGCTATGGTGGCAAATAATTTCCCAGAATATTTCACAGTATCCCACAAAGCCATATTGTAAGTTGATGAGATTTCTGTGTTACTTTCATGGGCAGTGAATATGAACATGAACTGTTGTCCGGTCTGCCCACATGACTTCAGATAAATGTGAGAAGAAAGCTGACAGAATTTCTAGCAGATACTTTTGTATGGCAGATACTTTTCATCATGTATGGCAAAACTTCAGCTCACTTCTGCGTGGAGAAGTCAAAAGGGAAGCACTTGAAATGACCTCTGAATCACAGAGGTACAACAGAAGAAAAATCTTCAGTGACAGTGAAGCTAGTATTGTTAATATGAAGGGGATTTGACAGGAATTGTGGCATACTGGTTTGACATTAGTAGCATTTTTTCCTGGCTTTCTTTAGAGTGATGACTCCAATAACATTGCAGAATAAGCAGAGATAATAAAGAAGAGCACCACTAAGGAAAAACCCTTCTGGGGTTTAAGCTCAACAGCTTCTTTTTTTTGTAACTCAATTATTATATATCTAGTTTTTCAAAGCTCTGGAGCACTAAAAATAATAAAATCTCTTCAGTTATAAATTAAATAAATAGACAAATATACTGCAGCCTGTGTGATCCCAGTCTGTGAGCTTACCACTCTTGCATGAAGATAGTGGGTGGTGGTGTTATTAAAGGTAACAAGACCAACAGTATCTGCAGAGTGGTCCGAGATGACATGCAATTATAAACATTTCCTGTAGAGCACATTAGATCTGCAGTTTCATAAGTGCCTTTTAGATTCCATATTTTAATCACTGGTCTTGAAACAGACTGAAAAAAAAACACACATGTCCAAGGCCAATAGTAAAATGTTTTTTTCTTGGACAGGAGGGATGATTTTTTGACCTTGTCCTTCACAGAGACAAAATTGTACTTATTCACTGATGTTGGTCACAGCACTGACACCAGAAGGTAGATCTCAGGTATACAGATGCATTAGCAGATTTATAAGGCCAGATACTCAACCAGTATAGATCAGTGACCTTACAGTCTTCACATGTCACCATGTGGCATGAGAAGGGCTGATCTCACCAGCTGGCTGGTCTCAAGCTACTATTTTGCAAACTTAAGCTACTACCAAGGAATCATTTATAGAACAGGGGATTGCTCACTTTCTCCTCAAACACTGATGAAGCAAAACAGAAAAAGGGAGAACTCAAAATTCTAACTGTCCCAAGCAGTCAGGGAGAAAATGATCCTCCCCAACTCTGCAACACCTGGAAGAGCTGAGTATAACTGTAGATCCCAATTAAAGTGACAGTAAAACAATATGGACAGTTCTTTAAATATAAACAGAGATGAAGTAGTGCTATTGATTACTAGTATTAGCATAGTGGGTCAGCATAATTTAAACATTTCCATTAAGGCGCAAAGATGGGTTTTCAAGATAGGGCATCCGTGCAATTATTGAGCTGAGTAGGAGGTAGAAATCTAATTTAGAAATCTAAGTCCTTTTTTTTTTTTTTTTTGGTTAGCATTTTGGATCACCAGCTGCTATAGAATTTCATTTCCATTAAAAAGCATTAATTGCACCTCTTCTGTGAAAGCAGAGAAATTGTGCTAGTATGAGCAGCTTCATCCTTGCTATTTTACATAGGTGTGGAAATATCCTTCTGCTCCCTGCCAACGCTCAGGACAGCAAGACTTTGAGGGAAACTTTGAGGTTCACAAATCTTTGAGGGAAAAAGGTACTCCTGCCAAGCATACCTATGATCACACTGGTTGCTAGGAACATGTGTGGTCAATGCTGCTAAGGATTTTTGGCAATTTATTCAGGAAGTATGACACCACCCAAGTACTGGAAGGCAGATGCAGGGACAGTGAGAATGAAGACCCTGGGCCCACTGTAGGAGAGGATCTGGTTCAAGACCACCTTAGGAACCTGAATGTATACAAGTCCATGGGACCGGATGAAATCCATCCGCGGGTCCTGAAGGAGCTGGCAAATGAAGTTGCTGAGCCACTGTCCATCATATTTGAAAAATCATGGCAGTGAGGTGAAGTTCACGACGACTGGAAAAAGGGAAATATAACCCCCATTTTCAAGAAGGGGAAAATGGATGAGCCGGGGAATTACAGACCAGTCAGTCTCACCTCTGTGCCTGGCAAAATCTTGGAGTACATTCTCCTGGAAGGCATGCTGAGGCACATGAAAAACAACAAGGTGCTTGGGGACAGCCAGCATGGCTTCACTAAAGGGAAATCCTGCCTGACCAATCTGGTGGCCTTCTATGAAGGGGCTACGGAACTGATGGACAGGGGTAGAGCAGCTGATGTCATCTACCCAGACTTGTGTAAACCCTTTGACACTGTCTCACATGACATCCTTGTCTCTAAGTTGGAGAGACATCAATTTGATAGGTGGACCACTCGGTGGATAAAGAACTGGCTGGATGACCGCACACAAAGAGTAGTGCTCAATGGCTCAGTGTCCAGCTGGAGACCAGTAACAAGTGGTGTCCCCCACGGATCAGTGTTGGGGCCGGTCTTGTTCAATGTCTTCGTGGGTGACATGGGCAGTCGGATTGAGGGTGCCCTCAGCAAGTTTGCCGATGACACCAAGCTGTGTGGTTCGGTTGATACATTGGAGGGAAGGAATGCCATCCAGAGGGACCTTGACACGCTTGTGAGGTGGGCTGATGCCAACCTGATGAAGTTTAACCATGCCAAGTGCAAAGTCCTACACCTGGGTCGGAGCAATCCCAGCCACAGCTACAGGTTGGGCGGGGAGGAGATTCAGAGCAGCCCTGTGAAGAAGGACTTGGGGGTGTTGGTCGATGGGAAAATGAACATGAGCCGGCAGTGTGCGCTTGCAGCCCAGAAAGCCAACCGTATCCTGGGCTGCATCAAAAGGAGTGTGACCAGCAGGTCGAGGGAGGTGATCCTGCCCCTTTACTCTGCTCTCGTGAGACCTCACTTGGAGTATTGTGTGCAGTTCTGGTGTTTCAACATAAAAAGGACATGGTACTGTTGAAACAAGTCCAGAGGAGGGCCACGAGGATGATCAGGGGACTGGAGCACCTCCCATATGAAGATAGGATGAGAAAATTGGGGCTGTTCAGCCTGGAGAAGAGAAGGCTGCATGGAGACCTCATAGCAGCCTTCCAATATCTGACGGGGGCCTATAGGGATGTTGGGGAGGGACTCTTCCTGAGGGACTGTAATGAGAGGACAAGGGGTAACGGGTTCAAACTTAAACAGGGGAAGTTTAGATTGGATCTGAGGAAGAAATTCTTTACTGTAAGGGTGGTGAGGCACTGGAATGGGCTGCCCAGGGAAGTTGTGAATGCTTCATCCCTGGTGGCATTCAAGGTGGGGTTGGACATAGCCTTGGATGGCATGATTTAGTGGGAGGTGTCCCTGCCCATGGCAGGGGGGTTGGAACTAGATGATCTTAAGGTCCTTTCCAACCCTAACTATTCTATGATTCTATAGAGAAGATATCAATGGATGGAAAGGCAATCCTTCTTCAGACACTCACATGTATCATGTCCCACATTTGCATGTTTTTTGACATTTTGCAGGAACTGCATACGAAACACTATCGCACTGTCTACATCACATTTATGTTTGAGACATGCCAACCAGCCTGGGCACTGGGCAATAAATTAATAATATATTCCATTGGTAAGTTTCCCTTTGAAGCGTTGCTGAGTTCACTCTGGCTGGCAGCACTCAATTGGGAAATAAATGTATCAGAGTTAAGTAGCGTTAACTGCCAGGGCTAGACCCACCACTCAGAGCAAATGCATTTCCAGTCAGAACCATAAGATAATCTTCATATGTGGAACAGGTACTTTGACATTATGGTCATGGCTAGTCTTACAGCTTTATCTCCCTAAGTCTCATCCATAGAGATTGAGAAAAAAGAGTTCTGGATGAGCAATCCAACAGAAGTGTGCTGAATCAGTCCTTGGTCTTCAATGGTAGGGATGTCTATGGCAGCCAGGCTGCTTTCTTTCAGAGTATTCTGTGGGTGGGTGTGGGACATGCCCCCCATCATTATTCCTGGTGCTGCTCTCTTTGCTTTCCTCAAAGCAATGTATTTGAGCTGTAGCGCATGGAAGCTACATGGTGAACCTACCTGCTGCATTTGTTATACAATGAGTTCATATCAAATGAAAGTGAAATGGTGCATCAGACCAGACACAGAACCTGCTACCTGCCACAGGCTGATGTAAAACTCTCCCAGTGTGCTTCACATGGTTTGTATTCTGAATCTCTGATAGCACCAACAAGCTGAAATTCCTCTTAGCTCCCCACTCTATACATACTAAAGTAAAACTTGTGATTTGCTTCCAGATAAATGTATCTTTTTTATTGTTACATGAAAAGGTCACATTTAAAGGGCAAGATGCAGACTCATATAACCAAGGCTGGTGCACTCAGAAACAATTAGGACAAGCCACAGTCTTTGTATTCTTGACAGATGCTCTCAGCCCTCAAAAACATTGCTGAAAAGAAGCCTTCTAAACTGCTTTTGAAAGTCAAGGCCATAGCATGCACAGCACATAAATGAGCAAGTGTTCGATCTTGCATTAGCTGAAATTCCCATGAAAAATGAAATTATGAAACGTCATCTACACTGGATTTGTTCCTTGGTTGTACTGCATTCTACTTACTAAAAATGTCTAGATACCTTTAATATATTTTAAAAGGTAAAATGACGGGATACACATGAGAATGAGACAAAATACCAACTCCAATAATGCAAAATAAAGCCAAAGCTCTCAATGAGATGCTTGAACTAAATTAGACTGGATTTGAAGTTCAAAACTGAGCTACTTATGCTTTTCTGTTTTCCTTCTTTCTCCAATTTTTATTATGTGTATTTTGAATGTGCTATCTACCACAAACTCCACAGTAGAATGACTTTATTGTCTTTTACTTCAACTCTTTAGGATGAGGAAGAAGCAGTCATACAACATAAAAACAAATGGCTGCAGAATGGCAGAGAAAAGATCCCTTTAATCTGTTGTCCTGTTTTCAGTAGCAAGTTACTTTTCCTATACCGAGGAGCAAGCTCCTGGCAAGACAGATGTTCTAAGAGAATCTGTTTCTGAGTTATCTGAGGGTATACATAGCTCCTGAAGATATTTTGAAAGAATGGAAAAAAATTCTTAAAAGAAGTAAAAAAAGGAATTTTATGCTTTGGATCAATGAAAACTGGACAAACAGAATTTCACAAAATGTAGCAAAAAGGAGACCTTGTTTCAAGAAAATGTGGTAGAATTCAGATAAAGTACTTTAGAAACTGTTAGTAGGTTACTAAATTAATGCATTTAAAAAGAAAGTTCTTACTCAAACTCTAGTTGCAGAAATTACTGTAGGATTTAAACTTTTTACTAAAAAGTCTGGGTTCTGGCATAAGAAGCTTAGCCTGTATTTCATTAACTTTACCAGCATGAAAATCCTCCGTTGATAAAGGCTCTGAACTGAACTTGCTTATGATGTAAAGGACCACCTTTGTATCACACTTTCTGCATGCTTTTTCTCAACCTGGTAAGTGAAGCTGCATCATAAAATAGCAATAAATATCCAGTCACTTGCTATCCATGCCTAGACATAGCATATTTTTAGTGATAAAAATAGCCGAAGCAGTGCACAGATTAAGAGAACATTATTCAGTTGCAAATAAACGGAAGTGTTTATTTGTTTTTCAACCAAAATACTAGAAATAAATCCTTTTTCCTGATATGCAACAAAACTTCCAGCTAGAATCCTTCTAACTCCCCCTCTGGTGCATGTTTTCCCCCAGTTGCTTCTGTCAAGACACATCCTCAAAAGTTATTTGAAATTATTTTGAAGAGGGCATAACAGCAGCAAACTTGGCGTAACAAGGGCTACATGTGTTTCCTTGTCTATCCAGAATCCCAAATCCAGTGTAGTTTTAGGAATCCCAAATCCTTTTGCAGTTTGGGAGTGTACGCCATGGATTTCAGTTGTGATTTGACAGTGAAAGACGACATGATATGATTATCTGAATATTGAAACAGATTTCCAGGGAAGCTGTCTGTCTCAAATAATTGCATTTTTATTAAATTTGACACTACACAAACAGATAAAAACAGTCAGTGACTACATTTCATTATTATGGTAAAAAAAAGACTGCTTTAATATAAAGCTTCCAGACTGTCTAAAGGTCCAGACTGTGTTATTAAAATGCACAATCTGTATTGCTTTGCTTCTCAGATAAGTTTGCTGCAGTGAACGCCAAGTGGGCAAAACCATACCACCCAGCATAGGTTGTAGCAGCACAGTCTGTCAAAGATCTATTTGGCAAACTAAGGTGTTACTTGGGGTGAGTAGATGCACAGTGTAGTCTTATAGCACAATGCAAATAGTACAGTAACTTGGCCCACGAGACAGGCATGTTGGTGGTGTTTGTGTCACTATATACTACTATAGTACGGTATTTATTCATTAGGTCAGATAGTTACGCACCAATTCTCAGTATTAGATTCACTGAAGGAATTATAGTTCACTGCCCCTACCAGATATAAGATACATGCACAGCTTGTATATATCAGAAGATGCAAGATACTCCAATTTCAAGTCTCAATAACAAAGTTCTAGTAATCCATGTCAGGCAGCTCTCAGCTGGAGAGGCGTTCAGGTAGTTATTTATTTCCAGCATTATTGCTAGCAGATAGTTTCCAGGCATTATTAAATTCCAACTCCCTAACAACCAATTCCCCATTATTAACATGCATTGACAGCCCACTCACTACCTGTAAATGTACGATGTATTTGGCACCAATCAATCTTCATTTGCTGCTTGAGGGTACAGATTTATTTTGATGGACACTATCAAAAACATACCACAGAACTGCTTGGAGCCAGACAATGCAGATAAGCCAGTGCAAACTGAAATTTCATCTAACAGCTAGAGAAGTTAACTGGACATCATCACAGTGTCACACAGTATAAAAAGACAGAAGAAACTGACTGCATTTCAGGCAAATTACAGTGTATTTTCCAGGCTTACAAAGATTTTATACTCCATTATCAAACAAACAAAACATGTGATTGTGAAAATTGATGAACATATCTGCATTATTTTTATGAACATTACAAAAAACCTTGTTGATTATTAATGCATTAATAGTAAACGCAATGGAGCATTGAACAGAGATGTCTTTCCAGGTAACCAGAAATCCCTACATCAGTTTGCTTATCCAATCACCAGATATCAAGGTAGACTCCTTTGACATCCTGCTTCATGCCCCACTGGGACTACTATGTTCCAGTGTAGGGTTGGGGAGAGCCGTCCTAGTTTACAAGGCAAGGGACCTTCCTGTGCTCTGGGAACACGTTTTGGATGCTTAAAAGGTGCAGATGTGAGAACTAGAGAGGCAGAAAGAATATTTCCAAAGAAGTTATCATATGTTGGTCATCAAGGAGCTAGGTCTAATCCAGAGATAAGTTGAGCCTGCTAAAATTCTGAAGAAAACACAAAATTTATAAAATCTATATTGCATTAACCATTTTCCCTCTTCTTGCTGGAATTTATGCAGTACCCTGTTTCAGAGAATAAGCCCTCTATTATTCAGTTTCTGTATTATTGGTCATCCATAAATGGAGTCATTATCAGGGAGCACAACTGGCTAATGATGGCGAGGTAGTAAAACTAATTAATAGAAAACAGTCTGATGAAGAAGCATGATCTAAAAACATGAGGAACTGCCAAGAGAAGCACAGGTAATAGATTTCATACTTAAAAAAGATTGGGTTTGTGGTGGCTTCTTTGGAAAGGAGGTACAGAGAAAGAAAAGTTAAATGTTGGTACTGGGTTTACTATAATAGCAAAGGGAGTGATTGCAAATGGAGGTCTTAAAGCCTCTTGAGAAAAATCTACTGCTCTTTATTTTTAATTTTGTATATAGAATACAGGGAAAAGATTGTCTTAACTTTTCAGCCATGGAAAAAGCCTACAACATTTTACTCAAATTTCCAGTAATGTGAACAATTAGTAAGTGACCAATTTTAATGAAACCTCCAAGAGTCATTAGAATGCTAATGGTTTCTCAGATGATATCACTTTGTCAGCTGATTACTTTGCTTCATGTTGGGAGTGCATGTGATTACTGCCTCACAGGGATCAGCAGCAGCACTTCTCATATCAAAACCAATGGCAAGTAGTGAAAAGTCTGACTGACCCTTTCTGCTTGCCCTGGGCTTTGTCTGCAGCTCCTTCCAAGGCAGCCAGCAGAGCTGATTCTTACCTTAGTTCTGCAGCTTCCATCCCAGGGCCAGAAGCAGCCAGTGAGCTATTTCACGCTTGTCTCAACTTACTGCTTAACCCAAGTAAATGCCTTGGATGGCTGCTGCAGCTGGCTCACAGAGGCCTCATTTCACAGAGGGCTTGAGCCCCAAGAGGAGAATAAACACACTATTGAAACTGAATTTGTTTCTGGTAATATTTCCATGATCTCATCTCCTGCGGTATTTAACGCACACAACACAACACTGGTATACACTGAGTATAATTACTTATTCAAACTATGCACAACTGATTTTTCTTGCTACAATTCCATCCCTCATACAAATAAAATCAAAAAAAAAAAAAAAAGCCACACCAAAACCAACCAACCAAAAAAAAAAAAAAAGAGTGAAAAAACCCCACCACAATGGAATTCACACTGATGCCATTTTCAAGGGAGGAGGATTCCTGGATGTGTGCAGTCTTTAGGTGATACCATTGTTTTTCAAAAGATGAATATAGACCTTTGCCAAAGGAAAAACAAAATGGTTTTGAACGTGATTATAGTCCAGTTACTGATAATCTCTCTCGAAATAACTGCACTTTCTTGAAGCCTTTCCATATTAAATGTTCTCACATTTATCATGGCAAATGCAGAGTATCATCAAGATATCTGCTTGCAGATCTTGGCTAATAGCTAAAAACTGAATCAGCTCTATTATTGCCTTTATTGCTGGCATCTGTTTCTCCCAAAAGATGTGTAAATAACTGCGGCCAACACAGCTGACAGAGAGGGGAGACATATAAGCCAAAAATGAATAGTGCCTCTGGGATATTTTCAGGTCCACTGATAATAAATTTCAAAGACTACTGTTTTTTTGTGGTATGTACATAGACCTTAGGCTAAGAATACAGTACTGTAGTATAGATGCCTCATTTTCTAAGATACAGCCTTTATATTCATACTAAAGCAGGGTTGTATTGATAGTGTTTCCCATACTAAGGAAGTGAAAGATACATGTTTATCCATAAAAGCTGTAATGATGTCATATAAAGGGTAAAAATTTGAAGAAATTTAAAAACAGAAGACCTGGTGAACAGAATTATCCTTCCAAATATTTGTGCTGAGAAGATAAGGAAAGCTAATTTGCAGTCCTGAATTAAGGGTTATACTGCTACTAATATGAAACAGTCCCAGGGAAGCCTCCTCTGAACAGCATTTGTTGTCTACATTTGGAATATCCCAACTGGTTTTTTTTAAAGATAATTTAAATGTAGTAAAAACCACATTCTTCACTCAGACCCATCTTCATGCATTACGAGTGGAGAAATGACAGTGAAAAAGACTGCTCAGTCAAGTGGAAGAAAGTGGATAAGTTATTTTGTTTATTATATTCATTACAGTCATGCCCAGGGACACAGTGATAGGGCCCTGTTATGCAAAAATCACTGTGAAACAGATAAAAAGAGCCATTGTGAGTTCTGAAAAGCTTGCGGGCAAATAGACAAGGCAAAACCACTGCATAAAGCAACACCAAAGGACTGAGAGCACAGTGATCTCGAAAAACATCATCTCAGTGTAATTTTGTTACTTTCTTAGTTTCATGTTTGATTTGGGGTGGGTGAAGGCACAAAATTCTGTTGGGAAAGAACAAGCAAAGTGGCAAACCAAATGGGTAGGACAATGAGGAGAGGAAAAGACAGCAGGAGCAGAAGGAATAGCAGAAGACATTTGGCTGCACAGGATTCTGCAAGGGAGCACCTGACCTACAGACTGGGGATAGGAATAATCATGAAGACGCTTGCCAAAATATTTATAAAAATTGTAGAAGAACAAATATCATATTCATGACATTGGTGTTTGTAGCATTTCATTCACTGGTTAAAATGATGAATACCAATTCTACACTGACACTAGACACTGAAAAATGGTATTTTTTTCAGGAATTTCCCTTTCTTTTGCCATATGTATATTTTTCCTCTTCACTAACACACCCCAAAGCCATGAATAAAAACAAACAAACAAAAAAAGAGGTCTAGTTTAGCAATTTGATTTCCAAAGCTAGGCTGGTTGGAGTTTTCCAGCAGTTTGCTCCGATGTAGTATACAGCACAGACAGGTACTTCTCCTAAAAAGAAACCATCAGGGATTACATGTGAGATACAAGTCACTCTTCCCAACAAAATGGTTTCTAAGAATCTATTATTACCACTGGTCTAGACACTTTGGAGAAAATATTATTGAAAACCCATCAGACAACATTAAATATCTTCATTAAACACTGTCAAGCTGATATCATTAAGTTATGAAGATTGATCAAACATGTTTGACAGAACTGTAGGAGCAGCAGAAGGCCTCTCATTCACTGTGTGCTAAAGATGGAACTGCTATAGCTCTGTGATTTTCTGAGGACCCAACCTGTAGTGGGAATATTATATGAAGACTGTTCAAATGGTTTCCTAGCTGTCTTTGAACTGTGCACAGGAATAATTCTGGGACAACTGGCAGCAAAACAGTGAGCCTATAATTGCTTATGTCCTGGGATAAACAAGAATAAATTTTGCACACAAATTTCTTGTAATTTTCCAATCCTTAGAGACAAATTACAACAGCTTGGCAGCACACAAACAAGTATTGTTTGTTTGTTTTTGCCAAAAATAAAAAACAGAGTAGAAAGAAACATATATGTACAGAAAATGATATTCACTGCCATCCCCAAACCCAAAGCATATGCAGTTTCTGTTGAAGATACAGCCCTGCAGTTTTAACAAGGAGTGCATTTCAGCACTTTCTTCCCTGGCTTGCACTAGCCAATGCCAAGGCCTGCTATCTCTGGCTACTTACGTCTGCTTTGGCCTCTGTGAACAGAGGGGCTGCCTATGATCTCAGAAGCACCATTAGGACAAATTCTACGAACACCTTCATGTTAATGCAGCACTACCTTGAGAACTAACTGAGAACTGTAATCTGCTTTCCAAACATATCTTGATGAAAATGAAGTTGCAATAATTTTTCTTCTTAGCTCCTTTACATTCTTTAGTTTTTCAAGCTTGAAGCTTTGCTTATTCTTTCTCTCTTGATTAAAGTCAAAACTTCTGAGAGAGAACTTGGGAGTTGAAAAGGGGACAAAATGTAATTTCAAGTTTTGGAATTTCCTAATAAACCACCCTTTGACAAATTGTAGAGCTTTATCATATTGCTAAATACATATTTGTTTTCAAAAAATTGGGTTTAGTTGTATAAAATGAAAAATAAGTGTGAGAAGAGAAATTTCAGTTACTTCAACTTGCCTCAGCACAGTAATGAAGACAATCAAAGTAAATGTCAGTGTCCTGTACCTTCTGGTACAAGGCAGTTTCTTTTTTTCAGCCATTAATCTTAGTGTCAGTCTCCCTGAAAAGCTTCATCATTCTTCTCTTTATCCAGAAATATTTATCTCACCTTTTAAACTGTCTGACAAAAGCTCGTCATTTTGCACGTAATTTCAGCTGAAAATAATAAAGAAAAACTCTGGGGATACATACTTAAAATTCAACTTGTACAGTGCAGTGAAACTTCTTACACTGCTGCTCAAGGTAATGACAGAAACTGGGTACTCCATGGAGGCTGTTTATCAATAGGAGTGAAGCAGACCAATACTCGGTGAGAGGTTTTGGAGAATACCCAGAGAAGAGCCTGGTAGTGTTGTGAATACCCCATCTCTGGAAGTGTTCAAGGCCAGGTTGGATGGGGCTTTGAGCAACCTGGTCTAGTGGAAGGTGTCCCTGCCTGTGGCAGGGGTGCTGTGGTTAGATGACCTTTAAGGTTGCTTCCAATTCAAACCATTCTATGATTTGTAGAGTATAAAAAAATCCTTTATCCCTAAGTAGGCAGCAAGAATGAAATAGTTTTGCTACATGTTACCAGATAAGACTTCATGGTATTAATTAGACTGTTATTTCCAAATGACATGGAAGTTCTGCATCAGAATATTTTTTAGCTCAAGTTAACAAAATTGTCACTGCTTTCCCCACCAGGCCAAAATATGGTTACCGTAACCCCAAATCCACAGAAAATAGGCAATGCTGCCTATTTTGCTTAGACTTTTTTTATTATTTTTTTTTTAAGGCCACCCAAACATGTAGTCCAAGTTAAAAAGAAATTCAGCTCAACCATGTTTGCTTTCTCTGGCCTACACTGCAGCCTGGAGCAGTCTGTGGCTGCTTACATGCCCCTGCAGCTGGCTCCAGATTGGTAAAACAGTGGTCACAGTGTAACAGGAGTGGAAGTTAAAGGATTTTTCCCCCAAAAATTACCGGAGATAATACTGTTTGATCAAAATGTCACTAGGGAACAGAAAGAGCTGCAGATATGCTTCAGCTTCAGCACTAATATCAAGAAAGGACACTTGCCCACAGATCTATTGAAAGAGCCTGAATATGACTGGATGAGTCTCAGGCAACCATTGACCAACTGCATAGAGGCAGTCATTTGCCTCATGGCACACCTGACTGCAGATGGGTCACAGGTACCTCTGACCAGATGGCTACTTGCTTTTCTACAGAACAACTCAGGCAATGATTAGCCCTGCAGACAACAGCCAGTGTTTAGGCCAGAAAGCACAGAGAAGCAAAGAGGGTAGTATTAAAGCAGTAGGTAGTAGAAAAGGCCTTGCTGATGCTGCACTTGACTTGGGCATGAAAGCTCTGTGCTTGTTCACTACATGAGATGATACAAGCCTCGTTGAGAGTATGCATCTCCAGAGGAAGAAGTGGAAGACACTGTGAGAACAGCCCAAATGTCACAGGTTCTGAGTATTTCTATTTTCATTAAGAGAGCCAGCAGCATCTGTGTCAGCACAGACACCAGAAGATGATCTGCATTTGACAGCTTCTCTGGATAGCCCACAGCACTACATTCTTTTCTTGCCACAGCCTACCCCCACTGTTCCGCCTACCTCTCTTCCTGCTCTGCTCCTGAGGCATGTAAACCACTCCCTGAAGTAGTGAATGGGGTTAATCTGGATGCGAAAATTTCATTTAAGATGAGCAAGTTAAGTTGATTGTGCTGTACACATCACCCCAGTGCTGCGTGGGCTGTGCTGTGTGGGCTTCGGAGTCTGACTCCGCATTGAGCTCATCTTGTTCCAGCGAGCACACACACTCACTTCTGCCTTTTGTTACTTGCAATGAACATTAATCACTAATGCCTTGTTTCCAAGTAATGGTCTGCTGCATGAATCACCCAGAAGATGGTTGTAATTCAAAACACATCACTGAAAAACAGCACAACATAGCCTCAATTGTCTCCCTTTAATATATTTCTTTCAGGTTATAATATGTCCAATTTCACTTCCCCAAAGTTGCAGAGATAAGAGCACTATCCCCCCCCTTCTCCTCTGCAGCCTGTAACTATGGTGACCAATGCCACTGTGATGCACACACCTTCTGTTCCAACAGGACGCCAGAAGCACTGGAGTTAGGAAATGATAGAAATAAAAATAGGGTTGAAAAGAAAACTAAAGCATTGACAAAACTTTGAGTTTTAAATACACTACGTAATAATGATTTATTAATGCCTGTGTATGTGAGATATGTATATATTACAGTCTTGTGACCTTTCACCATTTAAAAATGTCAGAGAAAACCAGCAAAGTTTCTTTGTATTTAGATGGAAAGAATAGAACATACTTATTGCTGCCTTAGCCACCCATACACACACGAAGGAACACATGAACACACTTTGGCACAGCTAGTAGCTGATTCCTCACTTCCTCCTTATAAGAAGCTCTAGATCCAGTCAGGTCTGATATGTGACACAAATGCAATAATAAGTAGATGCAGGCCTGAAGGACTTAATCTGATCCAAAAAAATCATGCATTCAATGTACTGATCTGCAGTGGACATGCTCTTCTGGGGAAGAAAACACAGTATTTGCATAATGGACACAATGCCACCCAGCCTCATTTCCGAAGTACATTTTCAGCTGCTGCTGTCTGTTAAGTACTGGAGAGCTTACCTTGCAAGTGCAAGCAATGTCTTAGAGCAGAAGCATGATGGTTCAGGACACATCTCACTGAGATTGCTTTATATCACACAGAAGAGGTGCTGCCTGTGCACACACACACCTGTGCTGTGCCTGTGCGCACAGCATGCAGAGATCTATGCTTTGCCCTGACACTGAAACCAAGTGTGACTTGGAAATGACTTTTTTTTCTGGGAGAAAGACCGGTGCTGGGATGTTGTCTCAATCTGAATTCTGCCTCAGGTGGTCCCCATTGACATTAAAGGGTAAACTGGAAGGCAGTGATTTACTAAAAGCTGCATAATGAAGAACTTTGCCAGAATTAGAAGCCAAGGTCTTTAGTCTCCAGTTAAGCAATGAGCTATCATACATAATTCAAAAGCTTTTTCAGAATATTTCACACATTAATTAGTAGTAGTACTATGAATATTTTTCTCATTTTATCACTGATAGTTTTTTGCTGTTTCCTAACTGTATAAGAAAAACTTTTTTAATCTCTAGAATTTACACAATACATTACGTCTGCTTTTTCCACCTTTTAAAAAATATGTTTCTGTTTATCCTAAGCATGTCTGAAAGACATTTGCTATGTAGCTGGCAGATGGTTTGCTGTACTGTGGTTTTTCGCAGGTCATATTCCAGCCAGAAACAGGGACAGGGGACAGAAGGGGAAATAGATTTATTAAAGTGATGTTTTGCAGAATAATGTGCTGCTTTATTGCCAATGAAAGGATGGAAAAGCTGTGGGTCTGAACAGTTAAATGGACAAGAGGAGAGTTAAACAGAGAGGAGATATTAATTTACTTTAATGTCTTTGCTCACAATCAGCAGGTTTCAGTGTGCTTGAGTATCCAAAGTAATCAAATTCTAGTTTCAGTGTGATAGTCTGTCCTTCCTGACAGCCCTCAAGGCTGCTTTAAGCTCACTGAAAGTATTCAGACACAAAGTCCGGAGAACCTGAGCCAGGCATGATTTTTTGCTGGTGAGGAGGTAGAACAAACCCCAGAGCTCATTTCATGTTCCTTTTCATATACTATCTCAAGGCCTCCCCCCTCTTCCCCCAGTACAGTTCCATCTGAATAAACATACAAACCCAAAAGCCCTCCTTTCCCCTCTGAAAAGAAGGAAAACCACAGCAACAAACATTATAATAAAGGCAGCTCACTTTAGGGCACCTTAAAAGTTAGTTCTTTTGCCAAGTTAGGTAATCAAATGGTCACTTTACCAAGCTGTCAAATAACTCATCCTTTTGGTGCCACTGATTGTGGATGTTCATCTTTGATCCTTCAAACACAACCAAGGTCTGGTTGTTCCCATGAGTTTCCTATTGCTTTATTTTTATAGCTTTATTTTTTTAGCTTTATTTTTTTAACATTGCTCCAGGACCAAGGTGCAGTAACTTATGTGCTATGGCTACCAATTGCAGGGACACTATATAGCAAGCAACATATCATGAGCAGCAGTTGAATACTCAACTCTACCAACATCTGTTTCCCTTTGTCTGTAGTTAAAATGAAAGTGCCATTTATTTTCTCTCCCTTCTCCTTTACCTAGGCTACTGTGAGACCTGCTACCTGTTTTTAGGCAAAGTAAAAGAGCTCTCTCAAAAACTTCAGGGAACAAAACACTTATTTTTAGATCCCACAGTTCTGCTCCTGCTTGCCTCAGTGCGTGTGGCTCTGTCCTGGAAACATGAGGATTATCCTATGTAGATTGAAAAATAATTTTTTTTCACTGTGGTTTAACCACTTATTTTCAGAGTGCTGTGTTCAAAATCTGCTAATGGAAGGATCCAAAAAGCTGTTAGAACAGTCTACTTGTCCAAGCACCCACAGCTGAAATGTATGCCCAATCCTTCTCACATATTTTCTAACTCTTGTAACCCCATCATTTCCAGACTAACAGTTTCCCTGCTCTGTACCCTCAAGCCTTTTGCCATCTTCATGCTGCACTACTTAAATTCCCTCAGGTTAAAACCTTTTTCCTCTCTGACATCACTGAAGGACCCCACTTCAGGACTAAGCAGTTCTCTGTCTTTCTCACTCCCCCATATGATCTATGAGGGTTTTTTCCATATCCATGTCACCATGTAATTGGCAATACATTTAATGCCAATTCCTAGTGAATGTGGGCTATACAATGCAGTCTAGCAACAAATGAAAGGTAACTTGGAAAACACAAGATCCCTGCCAAACTTCACTCAAAAGAGGAATGAGGAACCCAGAATACAAGTGAGATGCAGATACATACAGGATCATATACATGACATGAGGCTTTTCAAGCAGTTTGCACGTCAGATCACAGACACAAGAAAATACATTATTCAATTCAAGTAATTAAGTTCTATGTTTTCACAGAACTTTATCTTTTTTCAGATGTAGTAAATATGCTTACGTATGTCTCCACCCCAGAAAACATTACATTTTTAGAAGAATCTGACTTCTTTTTAGCCCAATATTTTTAATCACTATTACATATAACTATTAACTATAAAGCAACTTACAAACTTCAGAAAAGGTATTTTTCTCCAACACTACTTCTCCCCCTGTCGTGGTTTAAACCCAGCTGTAAATCAGCCACACAGTTATCTCGCTCACTCTCCCCCGCTTCTCTTCCCTCCCCCCCGCCCCCCCCCCCCCAGCTTCTGGATGGATGGGGAAGAGAATCAAAAGAGTGTAACTCCCACGGCCTGAGATAAGAACAGTCCATTAACTGAGGTATAACACAACCACTACTGCTACCACCAATAATAATAACGACAAGGGAAACAAGGGAAGAGAATACAACTGCTCGCCACCTGCTGACCGATACCAAGCCTGACCGAGCAGTGATCTAACCCTTCTGGGTCCCTGTTCCCAGTTTTTACATCCTGGGCATAGCGTGCTGCGGCATGGAATGCCTCTTTGGTTAGTTTGGGTCAGGTATCCTGTCTCTTCTTCCTCCCCACTTCCTCTCCTCCCTGCCAGAGCATAAGACGTAGAAAGTCCTTGGTCAGACTAAACATTTGAGCAGTAACTAAAAACGTCAGTGTTATCAGCGCTGTTCTCAGGCTGAAATTCAAAACCACAGCACTGCACCAGCTACTAAGGAGGAGAAAAATGACTGCTACTGCTGAACCCAGGACACTCCCCCCTAAAACAATAAATCATCATTAGTAGTAATTTGATTATTTAACCAAGAAACCCTCATCACTGTCCCACAATAGCTACTAAACCACTCAGTGATCTCTGGTTAGGACATAGATATTTTAACAAACTACTTAATTTGGCAGAGGGATTCTTTATTAACTATATTCTTTTGGACTACAAGCACAATGAATTTACTCTCTTACTGTATATTTCAGCATTAGCATTTTCAAAGGTCAATAAAATGGAGATAAAAAAGGAACTTTTTCTTAATTACTCTTTTAGATATCAAAACATGTTTAGTTTGGGTTGTGAGCATATGCTAGAGGCAAAGCATGGCCTAGTCAGGATGGTTTCCATGTTCCAAAAGTAATACACCTCATTCTTTTGATGCTAACACAGATGTAAGGAGGAACCACATCAAAGTAATGTAGTATGGCATGAGAGTAGAAACTATTTACATTTTTGAAGAGGTTTTCTCTGCAGACATAATTTGAAGGAGAAATAATAAAAACAGCAGAAAAAAAAAATTTGAAAAAATTAGTAATCTCAATTCTGGCATGACATTTGTGTCACATTTGTAACACAGATTGATTTGACCAAGAAATGAACACCAGCATTTGGGATGCTACATAGCAGCTTTGTCAGGATGGCTAAGGAAGATGCTTGGAACATCCTCACTTGACTCGATGTGTTGTCACAGCAATTTGAACTGATGACAGCTTTGAAATCTACACAAAACTTTGCATCTTGACGCTACCTGGAAAGGCATGATGCAGTCAGAACAGCTTCATCCAACAATCACAACTGCTCAGATTAAATTAGTTCCCATTCATTACCTTCAACCCTTTAGATCTAACATGTTCAAAAAATAAGGTCAGTGATGAGGTGGGGTGTTTCTTACAGGAAACTGATGTCCCAGAACAGCTCTTAAATGGCAACACTGAGATAATGTTAATGTTCTAGCACAATATGCAAAATGCTGGTACATCCATTAACCTTATTGTCTGCGTGCCTGTAGGGCTCAAGATCTTTCTCACCCTTTTCCTTTCTTTTCCCCCTTCTCTTTGTTTCTATGTGTCTCAAGGTACAGAGAATAAACATGTGCTCAGAAAAAAAAAAGGAACAAAGAAATAAAAGACTCAAGCAAGAACCTGAGGTCTTTGTCTTTGAGAAAGGAGTGAAAAATCTACTTAAGGATCATTGCTTCCTAAAGATTCAATCCATCGTTAAATTTTATTTAGCACATTATTCCAAAGCATGAGACTACGGAAAAAAACAGCCCAAAGCATAAGCCAATCTGACAGAGTTCACAGGTTGAAAATTCATTATTCATGAGAGGCCTGAGAACCAACTCTTCTTTTCAAGGGGAGGACAGAGGAGCAGAGAAAGAAGCAGTATTACAGTTAAACACACGAGGCTAATAACTACATCTAGCAGAAAATACATTATGATTAAATTATTTTTTTGAATCCCCATTGCATGAGGAAGACTATACAGAAAAAGAAGAAAATTTCCTAAAAGCTGAAACACCTATAACAATTAGGAACTCCCCTGAAGGTAAGGAACTGCATCACCCTGGAATGACAGAGAAAATTCTAATGGCAGAGGGAGGATGCACCTGATGGGAGCTGGGCATGGCTCATTTGGCAGAAATGTAATAATTTCCAGAAGACTGTAGACACACAACTGCACAGTCACCTCTTTCAGACAGGGGGTGCATTGGCCCTCAGTGCTGAGAAACCAGCATGACTCCTTATTTTCTCTATTAATTGGAATTGTTCTGGTCCTGTTCTGTCCCACAGCCTGTGCATTGCAGACCCTTGGACTTTTCCTTTTTTGTTTGTTTGTTTGTTTTGTTTTTGTTTTTTACTTTTTCTTGGTTTTGTCCTCTAAAGAACCAATTAATTGACCTGTATCTCCTGCCTGCTGGGACTGGAATAGTCACCTAGATCTCCGCAGTACACACCTGAGTGCTGTGACGTATATGCACAGTTATACCCGGCTAAGTGTTTTGTCACCTGTGATGTGTGCAGCCATGCCTTCCCAGTAGATGTGCACAGCTTCCTTTTCATGAAGTGGCTGCAGTTTCTGGGACCTGAGACCATACTGAGAAGTTTGTTTTGTCTTATCTGTCATTCTGCATGTCTGCAAGTACATACTGGCTCTGACATCCATTTTCAGAAGCCCAGACAACTCTGTTTTCTGCTGAACAAGATGTCAGCAGATGACAACCCATATTCCAGTACTGTCATTCTGTAATTTAACAATGCTAAATAAGGGCCAGAGTCTGACCCCCATCACCTTTTTAGTTGACACTATTATTTTGTTTTCCATCAACGAGTTAGACTGGGGATAATGGGGATATGCTGTGCCATTATTCATTGCAACTGCCTAAGCATATGCTCATGAAACGGCAGCTTTTTGTCAGACACAATTATGACAGGCTTATCACAGCTACCAAAAACAGATTAAGTGCAATCAGCTGCCGAACTCTACAGTCTTCTAATAGAACTGTTCTAAAAGACATACTCAAATACTACTTGATGACAAATAAACTGTTGGGGATTATTTCCAACCCCTGTGTCTGTATGAATAAATCTGTATTATTTCATCCAGCCAACTATCATGTAGAAGTAGCAACAGCAGGTTTCTGACTTGGTAACTTTGTAGTTTTTTTTACTGGGATATATGACAAACCTTAATCTCTTCCTGAAGGTCGCTATTCAGGGGAGGCCAGTACACAATTTATATAGTCCCTCTGAGAATTAGCAGTCATTAACTGACTTTTCTGCCCACTTTTTAGAGACACTTGCTTGTGACACCTTCAGAACAACCACCCTTGTGCCAGCATAGAGGCTCCTCTGGAACAGGTAAAAGGGGCTATAAATGTTCCTTCTAAGGCTCATCTTCTCATAGTTACTATAGATTTAATCTAGCAATTGACCATTGTTACTAAAACCACAGGTTTCTTCCTTTTTTTGTATGGATGAACCTTTATGGCAACTCAGTAACGCAGCAACCAAAACAGTCGAAAGAGTGCAGTGCTAGCTACTGGGTCCAGCTATTTGTAAGATTCACAACAGAGAGCAAATCTCACTATTTTCACCTCAACATGAGGTTTGGATTGTCTGTAATGACAAAAAGCATCTGCTATGTCTTCAGTATCTTCCATGTTGTCAGTATCGTTTCTTCAGCTATTGATGGAAGATTCTGATAAAGGCAAAAAATATCCAGGTCAGCCTGTTAAAAATCCTTGAAGTGTCCTGGAAGAATCCCAGATTCATCTTACAGATACAAGCTGGGAAGCCCCAGTACCTGACCTTTCTTGAGTTTGAAAGGAAAGGTACCTTCTGGTGTGAATTCTTAGCTAGGTCAATGACAAGCAGCAGCCTCGGGCCCTACACTGCAGCAATTCAAGTAATCAGAGAAAATATTGTTCTCTCAGAAAGACAGACAGTCAGGGCTAATGAGGGAGATCATACTATATCTATCCACTTTTTCATTCCCACTTCAGAAGACTGTGGAGGACTCAAGATGGGTGGAAATGCCAGACAGGAGGAGCCACAACAGAAGAACTACTGGACCTTCAGAAAAACCCATACAGACTGCTGCTGACTTTCACATTCTGGTTAATAAACATGTATCATGTTTTCTAGGAAGTTTGGCAGAGAGAAGATCATACATATCTGCTCAGCTCCTCCACAGAAACACAGTAAAGCACAGATAAGGTGTCAGTTCATCATAAACTATAGTTTCACTTAATTCCATATTACTTGTGCGCATCTCCTCTGCTTTTCCTCTGATTTCTTTTTTTGTAATGGGTCTCCTAGTAAGTTAGCTTATTTCTTCTACCCCCTCACCTCCATAATGTGGAAGTAATCTGACATTTGCTGTCACCAGTTTTATCCCTCCCCTTGTCAACCCTGTGATCTCCCATTTCCACTGCTGTCGTTGTCTCTTCCCTTCCACCTATGAACTCCTCAGTGCAGCAGCTCTCTGACCAATCTGTGTTCATATGGCAAAAGTGCTCCAATAGGAGCAATTTACTGTCCATTTTGGTTGGTCTTTAAATACAACCATAGCTATACTAATAATAATTTGCTCATGATATATCAGTAACAAATACTTAACTGACCACCTTAGATTCTCCATGTTGTATTTTGTAGCTAGATATATCTATAATTGCAGAAGGTTGTGAAAAAACTTTAGTCTTAAAACATAAAAAACAGTGAAACTTGACAATTTGGGATGCTTGCAGCAGCAAGTGGGAACTGATGCATTCGCTCACTGTGCCAGAGCTGTTTGAACGTGTTGGGTCTCATATGCCAATGACAGAAACAGATACCACTGCAGAAGCTGCCATGCTGATGTTGTGCCCATAACCTGCTCTCATTTCATGTCTTATTTCCTTTGAATTAAAAGTTGAGTGGTGTGTGAGGCACCGTCCTTCAGGCATCTTTCTGCAGTCTCCAAGGGCTCCTCAGCTGAGTACTCCAGAGCCTGTAAATACAGCTAATTTCTCTGATAAATAAAATAAGTGCACAGGAAGAGATAAGGAATTGGCACCACTCTATCAATTCCACTACTTAGGAAAATTATCCTTCTGCTTTTCAGAGCATTTGCATCCTTAGACCTGAAGGTTTAATTTGTAGCCTCCCTTCCTGTGCTGTAACTCAGACCTGGAACTACAAAATCACTAGCATACAACAGATTTAGAAATAGAAGAGCTTTTATTTTTCTTTTTTTTTTCATATTTCTCTCTTTCTGACTGCCAATTTGAAGAAGATGCTATGAATTTTCCGTTTATTATCACTATCACTAATCTTGCTTGAGAGCCTCTATTAAATGGTTCACACACAAAAGTAAAGATCTGCAGAAGCATTTTTGTCCCTACTTCAGCCCTATGTCCACTCCCTTGCTTTGTGTTTTCCTTCAGTTTATTTTGTAACTTTGGTTTCCTTTCTCTCCATTATTATTTTGCTTTAAAAGCAACAGAAACATGTTTTTCATTTGATTGTATCCATTTGAAAAACAAATATTAAACTTGTTTTTAATACTAAATTTATATTTTCAGATGGAATTGATGTGAACATCTCTTGTTTGATCTGACAACACCTTCATTGCATGTACACTTTTGCTGAAAACTTGTTTAATTGTATGCCAAAATAAATGATACTAGCGCCAGGGTTACAAGATTTTTTTTTACTGTAGCATTTGCAGACTTCTTCAAGACAACAGTTCTACAGTCTTCAACAATAGTACTGTAATTCTATCTGCATGTTTATTATTCTACCCTGACAAAAATCAGTGAGAAATGGTTTCTCCTCCCCAGCAAGATATTGGAGGAGAAAAGGAAAATAAGTAAACCTCTTTTTTGACAATATTTTAAAAATACTTGTTTTGCTGTTTCAGTTATTATAAAATTTTACCTATTTCAGCATACCATAACCTGTGAGACAACACAAACCCAGAGCACCAAATTAAAGTCTAGCAGGGTTTCTTTAATATATTACCACACAAATAAAGTAACTGCAGCACAATCATTTTTCTATCATCCTTGGAAGGGGTTTGTAGAACAGAATATAGGTAAGTTTTAGCTCTTAAACATAATTTCTACAAATGACTGGATCACCCAGTATGAATTACTGAATGCTGCAAATTAACAAAGACAAGATACCCAACTATTTTTAAAGGGCTAATGGATTCTAAAATGTACTGTTTATGTACTTTAAAGATGATGAGTTATTTTAATTATTCATAATCACAATGCAATAGCAAAACATAGCTGGGCATATCTGTACAGATAATGAGGCTAAAATCATCTCCCTATAACTATGCCTGTGCTGGTGATCTTAGCATAGTGAAGTATGGGACAGGGAGGGTCAGCTGGAGTGGTACCAGCAATGGCAGCAAGTGAACATAAGTCAGAAAGAGGTTTCCATTTCATGACCCATTTCATGGCTCCATTTTCATTTAATTTCATAAAGGATAGTGAAAAGGGACTCAAAGCTGCTGTACACTAAGTGCCTGTGCTACAGACAAAGAAATCGCAGCAGTTTCCAGAGCTGTCATACAAGCTGCTTTTGCTGTTGCTAAGACTGGTTTATAACCATGCATACTTTATGTACTAAAAGTGTGTTAATACCCTACAATGTGCTCCCAAAGGACTTGGCAATATCTCCAAGATGCCAGCTTACCTTCTCAGCTCCTACAGCCACTGATACCATAGCACGATGGAAGGATTTCATTACAGGGAGGCAGTGTAGCCTTCAGAAGGAGTAACTCTTGCTATAAGTAAACTGCATCTTCAGGTAGCCAAAGGGAGAAGTGACACACACCCTTTTCCTCTCAACACATCCTAATGGAGAGATACTAGCTCTGTGCCCTTGATGAAGAAGGGAACAACTCTGCAACCACTAAAGTGTGATTTTCTGCCAAATACTCCAACACTCCACAGAACAACACCAATCCACTCTCAGCGCTTTGCTGTCATTGACTGCCAGAGTTGTCACAGGAGTACAACTACAATCATTACTTACTATGGAATGACAGAGATGGACATAAATGGCAAAGACACACGTATGAGTTGACATGAATGAATCTTTGATGTCACATTTGTTAAAAATTAATGTTTAGGAAAAACAAATGCAACACTGCACTAAACTCTCCTTACTCAAGCCTCACACCCTACTGCTGACCTTTCCTCTGCAGCAGCTGTTCAGGCCCCTTTGAATGCTTGCTGGTGATGATGTATTTGAGCTCCTTTAATGAAACAATAGCTTTCAATTTGGCTATTTCTAGATGTCCTCCTTTTCAATAAAGTCAAACACCAACATTTTTAATGAATTTCCAGCTGTGCTACTAAAATGACTCCAGTTTCCCAAATAACTCCTGTTAAAGTAAAATTGTCATTTTTTTTTTCTCCTTTGGCAAGCACTGCATCTCATTGTGAAAATAACTGGGTTTACTAACAAGGAGAAACGCCTGATATTATTGGTCCAGTCATCATTAGCAGCTATGAATCTATTTTAGATCAGAAATGATTACTGGCAGCAGCTGAGAAGCAGAAATTGTCTCCTCACGGAGAATGAGCCCTGAGCTAAAAGCTCCCCATGAAGATGTATTCTGTCTTCATGTTCTCAGCCATGCAGGATAAGACTATTTAAGATTTCCTAAAAACTTATCTAACACCTATAAAAGACCTGTCTTCGGCACAACCAAGGAACGGCAGTTTGCTTGCACGCTTTAGAAATCATGTTGGTCTCATTGGAAGTGCTGCAACCTATTCAGCATGAAAGTTGGTTTGAGTAATTGCATTTCTTCTTAACCCATTTTTTGCTGATTGTGTCTCTTGGCTGTCTGTTTAAATAACAAACAGAGATTATTGAAGATTTTCCCACAGTTCAATTGAGGATAACTTGAAAATGGATCCTAGCTGATCTAGATATTGTTTTTATGGAAAAACCCTAGTGTAGCCTGCTCAACATGTTATTCTTCTGGTGTGCAGGCATTTACTAAGTTATTTTTTCTTGTATTTTTTTCAACTAAGATCTATAATTTTCCCAATTCTTTCTATTTCCTGGCTTCCTGAAGAGACAATGCTTGTTCAAATCAGCTCACAGACACCCAGTCCCCAAGCCTGGAAAACAATTTAAATCATATCTGAAAGAAAAACATGCCATTGTTTTTGTGGATAAAAAAAAAAAAAAAAAAAAAAGAAAAAAAGGTGTTTGGCTGGAGGAGAGTGACCAAGGCAGAGAGAACCCAGTTGTTCCAGATGTCCTGCTCAGTAGTAACTGCTCAGCCAAATTAAACCTCCAGGCTAGTTGGTGCACATAGCACATGCTTGCTGTCTTTTCAGTGGGAATGTTTGAACAAAGGGGCAAGAAGGAGGCAGAGATACTACGGTAAGGTGAGTCAAGCAGAAGGCACACATCCGCTATGAATTTCCAGAGAGGTGTCCCAGATCATTGCACCCAGATTTCCTTTGACAAGTTCTTTCCTCACAGATAGAAATCCTCATGCCCTGACACACTGAACCTGAAGATGCTCTAGCTGAGTCCTTCCCTGCTTTAGGCTGGCTGCTGTTCCCGCATTGATATTTTCTCTGAGGATGCCAGCCCTCTTCTCAGCTTTTATATTCCAGTAAGTAATTTTGGGTCTCATCTTTTCCAGATTTGTGTCAACATAACCACGTCAATCATCCTCAGCCCTGTGTCTTATTAATACTTGATTCATTTTTACCTTGTTTATGCATTTCCTTGGTTGTTCTAGTCATTTTGAAACTCATGGCAGTGTCATAATACCTCCTGCTACTATTCTGTTTCTCCTTCCTTTGCATCAGAGTAGTTAATGGTTTTCTTAGTCTAATACTTCACAGTAACTGCTGTGCCTTTTTTGTTTGTTTTTTTTTTTTTTTTTGCACACTTCAATCCCCAAAAGGACCTCAGGAAACCCAACTTACCAACAATTTTTTAAAAATTCTGTTTGTGAAGACCTTTTCACTTATTTTTCTGCTCTCATTCCTTCCTTTCTCGCCAAATCATTTTGTATCACTGTCATCCAAATGATTTCTCACCATCGAAGCTAATCAGTTACTTCTTACTGATGAAAGCAAAGCCTAAATTAGGTACTGGTCTGGAATACCTTCTTCTGACATAGAGAGTTGTCTCTGGCACAATACAAGAATGTGGTAAGACATCTGTATCCTGTCATATTCTATTTCTAACTACCCAGTTAATTAACCTTATTTTCTGGGGTTCAGAATCCCATCAGCATCATATTCTGCCCCAGAGAGGCTTCTATCAGTTGCTCAGAAACCCCCAGCTTCATTCGCTCCATGGCAGTATTACCTCAGAAGCATGGCTTAGTGAAAGTGTTGAATTAAACTCTGGCATATTAGTATGGCATATGACACAGAGTTTTTTGCATCACAGTCACTTCTACAAGTTTGTTGTGACTCTACTTAGGAAGATCATCTGAGAAATGCGAAAGCTTTTATTTAGGAGTAGGGTGTAACTGCCTGGCAACTGGAGTGGTGGAGGAATAGAGGGAGAGTGACAGAGAAAAAAGTAAGGAAAAGGAAACTAATATGAGCAAACTAACAGACTCTTTCCAATAATCTATTCATGCTGAGCAGTGTCAGAGTATATGACTTCTTTACATCCACTTGTTTCCCACACAGTTCTTCCCATTTTCATTTTGGTGATCTTGCCTTTCTGAAGAAAAGGCCAGCCTGAAGAATTTCAAAACTTGGCAATCATACAGAGCAGTGATAACAAAAATGTGAGGTAGATCCTCTCTTTTAGAAGATAAAAGCAATGTGTCATATCAAGATACCATTTTTATAGTCCTATTCTTTAATAAGTACAAAATTGTGAGGTTTTTTTACATAACATCAATTTTTTCTCTTCTATTTTATGTGTGTAATAATTTAATTACCTAATTGAATATGACAAATATTTTTTTCTTTTAAATAACTGCATACAGCTGTCGTGGTTTAAGCTCAGCCGTAACTCAGAAAACCACACAGCTCACTCACTCCCCCCCTTTCTCCCCCCGACTCCCAGGGGGATGGGGAGGAGAATCGAAAGAATGTAACTCCCACGGGTTGAGATAGAACAGACCAGAAACTAAGGCATAACACAAACCGCTACTGCTACCACCAATAATAATAATGATAAGGGAAGTAACAAGGGAAGAAAATACAACAGCTCACCACCCACCAACCGATACCCAGCCCAAACCAGCAGTGATCTAACCCTTCCAGGTAACTGCCCTCAGTTTATATACTGGACATGATGTGTTGTGGCATGGAATACCTCTTTGGTCAGTTTGGGTCAGGTGTCCTGTCTCTGCTTCCTCTCGGCTTCCCCTCCTCCCTGCCAGAGCATAAGATGCAGAAAGTCCTTGGTCAGACTAAACGTTTGAGCAGTAACTAAAACCATCAGTGTTATCAGCGCTGCTCCCAGGCAGAAAGTCAAAACCACAGCACTGCACCAGCTACTAAGGAGGAGAAAAATGACTGCTACTGCTGAGCCTAGGACAGCAGCTTAACGTTCCATTAAAAATTTTATTTTAAATTAAGCTTCACAGTATTTTGAAAAAGTCCTGTAGGAAAAGCCAAGTGAAATTCATATGTGCAACTTCTTTGAAGAATCTTACCCAGAAAGGCAAGCAGGGTATTAAAACATTGCAATGTTGATACTTGAGACTGAGCAGAAGCTTGGTGGGGTTTGAACAAAGCAAGCTGGAAATATTTCTACAAACCATATCCCCACCTCTCCCAATTTATGATATTGAGAATTTTTTATCATTTGTTTAAACCTGAAATGCTAAGAAATGAAATAATTCCATATATATTAAACCAGTAAAAATTATTATGTTAATTTTTTAAAAAATGTTAATTATTAAATGTAATCTTTAAACTTAGAAAGACAGTCTGAAATATTGGCACTTTGTCCAGGAAATCTAATTGCCCCACAACACTGATCTTCCCCTCCTACTTCTACCATTTTTCTCTTGCTCTTTACATTGCATATTTTTTGGGGCAGGGACCTAATTCATTTTTATCTTGTATCTGCATAAGGCAGTGCACGAGCCCTCCAAACCTTCTAATGTGCATCTGTTTGGCGTACATTTTTTGCAGTGACATTAATGGGAGCTTTGAGTTGACTTCACCTGACACTGGGGCAGCTTCTACATGAGAACGGACCTCAGTAATAGTAGTTTAATGGTAGACATATAATTCTGTGCTGTTTCATTATAATTAATGAGCACCAGCTCAGAGACAATGTAACAACAGAAGATAAAGTAAATCTATTATGGATCTATTATGCTATTAGAGAATTATGTCTGTTAGCACATTCATACAGAAATCTGTTCACCCATAAAATTACCATTTATTGATGGGAGAAAAAGTTATTAAATGCAAGAGATTCAGACAGAAAGTGAAGAATATCATCCATCATGAGGGTTCTAAGTTTACATCTTAAAGTCTCTCTAAAGGGTTACATAAATGAACTTCTGTCTTGCAAGTACTATGATACATTTAACAATAATATATTAGAGCTGTTTCTCAGTATGGGTAAAAGATGTTGCTGTCACAGCAGAGGAGTTTTGCTTCTAAGTTTTAGCTCAGCTACACAGGGGTAAAGCTAAGCTTTTGCACTGGACGCTGTGCTACTTCATTGCTTCATGAAGAACAAAAAATTATGATGCACTTGAAGAATTTTCATTTTAGTTAATTGGAATTTAGCAGTGACTGGCTGGTAACACTTTTTGACAGAATTTATCCCTGTGTGAGTCATGCTTATGATTAGCCTGTGCTGTCAGCCCTAACGCATATTCTAAGTTGATAAGAGGAAAAATCAAAAGATAGAAGACCTAATGAATTCTTGAAAATATCCAGATGTGAGATTAGATCCATTTTTCCCACAGAAAATAATTCAGATCATTGGTTTAATGGTAAAAAGTGAATTATTCGCTGTTATACTTAGGAATGAGTTTCTGATTTTACCAAATAAATTCACCTAATTCTCATGAAAACATCTTGTGATATAACCTCCTGCATATAAATTCTTCTATATGCTTGGGAAAAAATATTTGGTGAGAGTTACACAATAAAATAAAAATCCACTTTTATAAATATTCCATCATACTTTCTGCAGGTGTTGATAATTTCTTCAGAGAAGACTGAGAAGCCCAAAATTGAACCACTCTTGATAGTTGTCCCCATAATCAAATACTGAGATACATTCAGAAATGCAATGCATGTGGGTTTTTTTGGTCAACAGTAGTTTCTTCCCACTTTTGATTCTAGTTTCTCTGTCATAGAAGAGTACATGTGCATATCTTTACAGGATAGACCGAAGATTTTCACATACAGACACCAAAGAGAACCAATTAGCATTTTAACTTAATCCTATGTGTAGATTAAGTCTATTGTCATGATTCTATCCTAGTGTTATAGATCATTTCATTGCATTTTGTGGAACTACCAGAGTATGAAATTATATGTGATATCAATAAACTATCATTACATATTTATTAAAGGACTGTTTTCACTGATAATTCTATCAGTCTTTTTTTACCAATGAAAACCATTTTCAACACTCAATCCATTCAGCATTATTTACTGAGGAAAAGTTATGTGTGATTAAGTACAACTGCAAATCTAAATTCATGTTAGGTAAGCACTATACGAACACAGGGATGGCCCTCCCTCATAACATCTCCAGATTGTGCACTTAACCTTGAAATGAGAACACTTTGTGGATCAATGAGCTTGGCATCTGATAACAGGTTAGATCTGGGCTGCAGAAATGCCCTTCCCAGCTGCTGCTGAGAGGCTCCCTTCTGTTTATGCCAACAGCTGAGTTGGTGTCAGTGGTACAGAAACCTGTTTCAAATGCAGCAGCACAGAACAGAGCCTACAGGTAGTTGAGATGAGAGTAAATAGTACTTGTAGCTGCAGTGAAGTCTCCAGAGGGCTGATTTGCTAAGACCTTAAGAGAGAATTTTTGTGCTGTGAAGAAAATGTTTCTGATATCAAGTACAGCCTCTGCCTCATGGTTAGTCAATCACCAGTCAATGCTAAACAGCATTTTAAAGCCTTGCATGCAGGTGATTGCCTGTAGCTCTTCCTGTGCTAAATCCAAAGACCACTGAAATTAATGATAATCACCTCAAATCAGACCCATAGTTACAGGAACAACTGCAAGGAAGTCCAAGCTGACCATTTTTAGTCCAAGTGGAACTGCACCATATCAGAGATCCACAGGAAGTGATGTGCAGGGAACATATTCTTGCCTGAAAAAATAGGTCAATAAATGCTGAGCTAATTTACCTTCAGCTACATATATGGAATCTAAGTTTAACCATGAAAACCTCAGTGTAGTATCTTACATTATACAATTACTACTGAGGCTTTTGTAGTCTGGGCGATATCTCATCGGATCCTTGCCCCAGCTTATGCAGTATCCTCTTTCCCAACAGGTATTTGTGGATTGAACTTATAGAATCATAGAATCATAGAATAGTAAGGGTTGGAAAGGACCTCAAGATCATCGAGTTCCAACCCCCCTGCCATGGGCAGGGACACCTCCCACTAAACCATGCCATCCAAGGCTATGTCCAACCCCACCTTGAACGCCACCAGGGATGAAGCATTCACAACTTCCCTGGGCAACCCATTCCAGGGCCCCGCCACCCTTACAGTAAAGAATTTCTTCCTCAGATCCAATCTAAACCTCCCCTGTTTAAGTTTAAACCCATTACCCCTTGTCCTTTCACCACAGTCCCTCAGGAAGAGTCCCTCCCCAGCATCCCTATAGGCCCCCTTCAACTATTGGAAGGCTGCTATGAGGTCTCCACGCAGCCTTCTCTTCTCCAGGCTGAACAGCCCCAACTTTCTCAGCCTATCTTCATACAAGAGGTGCTCCAGTCCCCTTATCATCCTCGTGGCCCTCCTCTGGACTTGTTCTAACAGTTCCATGCCCTTTTTATGTTGAGGACACCAGAACTGCATGCAATACTCCAAGTGAGGTCTCACGAGAGCAGAGTAGAGGGGCAGGATCACCTCCCTCGACCTGCTGGTCACACTCCTTTTGATGCAGCCCAGGATACGGTTGGCCTTCTGGGCTGCAAGCGCACACTGCCGGCTCATGTTCATTTTTTCATCAACCCACACCCCCAAGTCCTTCTCCGCAGGGCTGCTCTCAATCTCCTCCCCGCCCAATCTGTAGCTGTGCCTGGCATTGCTCCGACCCAGGTGGAGGACTTTGCATTTAGCACGGTTGAACTTCATCAGGTTGGCATCAGCCCACCTCACAAGCGTGTCAAGGTCCCTCTGGATGGCATTCCTTCCCTCCAATGTATCAACCGAACCACACAGCTTGGTGTCATCAGCAAACTTGCTGAGGGCGCACTCAATCCCACTGTCTATGTCACCCACAAAGATGTACCTGTCCCCAGACAGAGTTCCATACTTTAAGTTTAATTCTAAGTGGGCCTTAGCTTTCCTAACCTGGTCCCTAGCTTCCCAGACAACATCCCTGTATTCTCCCCAGGCCGCCTGACCTTGCTTCCACCTTTTATAAGCCTCTTTTTTCTTTCGAATTTTCCTCAGCAGCTCCTTATCCATCCAAGGAGGTCTCCTGGCCCTCCTGCTGAACTTCCTTCTAGTTGGGATGCATCGCTCCTGAGCTTGCAGCAGGTGAGCCTTGAATATCAACCAACAGTCTTGGGCCCCCCTGCCCTCTAGGCCTGTATCCCATGGAACCTTACTGAGCAGGTTCCTGAAGAGGCCAAAGTCTGCTCTCTTGAAGTCCAGGGCAGTGAGCTTGCTGCATGCTCTTCTCACTGTCCTGAGGATCTCAAACTCAACCATCTCATGGTCGCTGCAATCAAGGCTGCCCTGGAGCGTCGCATTCCCAACCAGCCCTTCCCTGTTGGTGAGGACGAGGTCAAGCATGGCACCTCTCCTTGTCGGCTCCTCTATTACTTGCAGAAGGAAGTTGTCTTCCACACAATCGAGGAACCTTCTGGATTGCTTGTGCCGGGCCGTACCATCCCTCCAACATATATCAGGGTGGTTGAAGTCTCCCATGAGAACAAGGGCCTGCAAGCGTGAGGCTGCTCCTATCTGCCTATGGAGCGCTTCGTCCAGCAAGTCCCCTTGGTCAGGTGGTCTGTAACAGATCCCCACAGTAATGTCACCCATCACTGTTCTCCCTTTAACCCTGACCCACAAACTCTCTGTCGACTGAACTTCATGGTGCAAAGGACAACTCCTTGCAATTTTCCAGTGGGCTCCAGATACCAGACACTGTTCTTGAATAACTGCTCTTTGAGGACACACAGTCCATTCCCTTTAGCATACCACAATATCTAAAAAATTAAGAATACTGTATGCTGATTTTTCTTTGCTCTTTCAAAGGATGGAAAGTATTTGCTTATTTTTGTAGCGTATGTCTTGGGGTAGAAGGACATGTTTTCACACTACTATGAAAAAACAAGAGAGAAGGACACCAAAACTATATTTCCCAAGTTCTCAATCATCTCTCAACTAAACCACGTGTTATGAGATATACAGCCACTGGCCTAACTGTGGTTTCATTCATTCTAAGGGCTTAAAAAACGATCAGCTTTGTCTTGTTGTTCTTTCATCAATGCTGCTCACAAAGCAATATTGTTACGTGCTGTAAAAAATTAGCCCACAACGATTTACACAGCTTTGAGGCATGGCAGGCAATACTTGGAATGGCAAAATTTTCTGCTTGCTATTACAGCCAAGACACCCAAATCCTGAACTGTTCACAACTCCTGAGGGATCTAGCAAATTCTTCACCATGGCAGCTTGGAGCAAAGTAGATTTTAATAAAGGAAACAACACTTAAAAGTTTATCTTCTGCGGCTTACTCAATCACAAGAACACTGATCAGACCTCAAGAGTCTGGGTTCATGTTCATTCATTAAGTGTAAATATCAAGACTGAAATCTAAAGAGAAATATGCAGATGCTAGCAAAGGCTAGGAATACCACATACTTTGAAATGTCAAAGTTCTGACAGATTAATTATGCAACTATGGAAAACAGTAAAATTTTGCTTGAACTAAAGAGTAGCTGCTTTAAATTACAGACATAAGAAAAACGTAAGCAGAAGTGGCTACAGATTATTTTGCTGCACCCCAAAAGCCTTAGTAATAAAGGAATTTAAAATTATCTGATCTTCTCCTTTGGAACGATTACTTATTCTCTATGAAATAAAGAAATTCATAGAGTGAGGGAACTTAAAGCCTGACATGAACCCATATCAGTGAAATTTTCCTGTTCTATACATCTGTGAAAGTTAGGCAATCACAAAAATACATGTGGTCTCATTAATAGACCATGCTGCACCATTACACAGATTCCTTCAGGGGGTTTATTTCTGTTTGCTTGCTTTGTTTGGAGACCTGCTTGCATAGTAGTTTACTTGGTGATAAAGGGAAAGTAATTTTCATTCATTGCTAGGATAGGCATTTAGTAAATGAGAGTACGTGGAACAATATTAAGTGTCTCACAACAAGAGTATCTGTCCTCCATTGAGCTGTTGCAGCCTTGTGATTCCTAGAGCAAGAACAAACTTGTGTCATCCTAACACCCTGTTATATATTCACAAGGCTTAATGTGGTTTATATTCAGCACAAGTACTATCTTTAACAGAGAGATCATGTGTTCTTACACACAGCTAATTCTTGCTTCAAGAAAGTGGGAGCTACCATTTCAGGAACAGGAATTAACTCGGGCTGATCTCATCTCTCAGTTAACTTACTTTTGCATAAATTCAGATGTACAACTGCTGGCTGTTTACAGTGGCACACAGTCCCAGTGCATGGAGTGTGGAATATTCCACTTTCTGACTTGGAATATACCCAGAGCATGTTTTACCTGGGACCTGAATCAGATCGCAGTTTCAGAACCTCTGTATTTGCTTCCACCCATTTGGATTAGGACAAAGGAACACAATGCACATGCCCAGATCAGAACGCATTGTACTTTCCCAATTCTAGCCTATTATACCCGTTTCTACTAGCTGACTTAGAGGGAAGTTAACATAGGACAAAAAAACTTTGAATTATTGGTCAGAAGTGGAAGTATAATCAAAGATACTGAATCTAAGGGTCTTGGAGAGGAAAGTTGTGGCAGGCCATTCTGGTCCATAAAATATTGCAGCTCGGAAGGCTTTGGAAATTAGGTGAGAGAGATGGATGAGTTATGTGTGAAGGTTGGAGAGAAAAGTGCATTGCTAAGAAATCAAAAATAAAAACCAAGAGACAGGAGCAAAGCCGCATGCAATCATTGAGAAGAACATCTGTCTCAGTATGTATTTTTTAAACATCACTCATAAAGGCATTTCACTTGCAAGAGGAGTATATAAAGAATATGTTGAAATACAAAGCAGACTGTAAACTAGTGCAAGTATTTAAGGATCTGGAATTACATCACCGAAGCAGCAAGTAAGGTAGATGACTTAATCTCTGTTACAGATCTCATGGGATGCTGGTAGGTGCTACACAAGTCAGAAAAAGGGAAGATTATAGTTTTCCAGACACTGAAAACACAGTTTTGGTTGAAAAGGGAACAAATTCTGCCTTCTGTAAATCACAATGATTTATACCTAGAGCAATTCCGATGAAGTCAGTTTTGTCAATGGAAATTAAAATAGGAATATGAATCCAAAATCTGCCTCAGAAAACATGCAACTACCATTTAATGGACAGCTGACTTTCTGCAAATTGGATCTCCAGCAATGAAAACACCTAAGAGCAAATACTTCATAATAATCTGTTGTGGAGAATTGTAGTTCTGTGAAGATGATAGATCTCCAAACATACCCAAAGCCCATCTGAAATCTAACAGCTCAGTGTCTCTGAAAAGTATGCTCTGTGCAATGGTGAATGAGACTGCAATTGCACACAGACCTATGCAAGACAGCAGTATGTCAGAAAGAACAGCACTGAATACTCAGAAATGGAGTTGGAAGTAACCAATGTATTCAATATTTTTCTGTTTTTCTTGTTACTCTTGCAGTTACTCAATTGTCAGGAATTTCTGAAAAGGCAACATTTCAGCACTCTGATCCAGGCAGAAGTAGGACCTCTACCAGATAGACATAAACAATGGCAATGATGCAGGAGGTGAGGCATTTCTCATGTGCAAACTCCATATGTAGTGTTGCAAAGAACTGTAGCAGATGCAGGGTGTGCCACCACATAGCATCTAAAATGAACTTGGGAAAGGTTCATAGTGGTTTCCATTCACTCCCAAGCCCTTTACAGTGGTAATCACAACAGTCTCTAGTGTCCTACTAAGAAGAATTCTGGCCCAAATCTGCAGCAGCAAAGATCCTGATCCACGATAGAACAAGTAGTATACAGTGACACAACATGTGTTGTGCCTTGTCATCTGGATTCCCAAAATATCCTGGGGATAGTCAGTCAGGACTGCTACTGACCCCGTTGTAAATGAAGCTGATCAGCACAGTAGACCTGGAGCTCTGCACTGCTTGTCTGTCCATCCTTAGGCAAATGACTCTTGCTGCCTCTGTCCCGGTAACCCTCAGATGCTCAGTGATCTCTCTCTATAGCAACCTTGGCTTATCCAGAAAGCTCAAGCACCGATGGAGATGGAAAATCAGGACTTCTTAAAACAAAGTATAAATAAATTAAAAAACAAAAAAACAACCAACAAAAAACCAAAAACGAACAAACAAAATCAAACAAAAAACACCACCAAAAGACTTAATTTACAGAGCACAAACTCATCTCATGATTAATCAAAGCCAGCAGTTCAAATAAATAAGAACACAGTGGATGTGTATTTTTTCTCCAGCAAGAATTTGGATATTTCAGTAAAAGCAAAACGTGTTTGACATAGTAGTGACAAGTGAACTTGAATTGATATAAATTTTGTGTGTATTTGTCCATGTGACCAGCCACTATCTTAACCACATACTAGATCAAAAGCCTCAGGCATTCAAATGCTCCCTGTGAAGAAATGCACTATGCCTACATACAAAGAGAAAAGATCGTGTCATTACATAGTTGAAGACTGTGGCATCAGTAATCAGGTAGTTATGCTATAAATTATAATGATCTGATATGTCCCAGTCCCAATTTATCCACTGAACTTGGATTTTTTTTTTCCTCTGTAAAGTATTTGTGGAGATGCTTAGTGTCCAGCAAGTCAGCACTGAAACAGCATAATTTAGTTAAGTTATTCCTTCCTCATGAACTCCTGAAAGAAAAGTGCACACAATAAAGTTAGATCGTAGCCATGTCTACACTCATAATAACTAAACATCCAGTCCTTTGTTCACAGTTGACAATCTGTCAGTTGCTGGGGGGAAATAGAGGTTGTAAAAACCATCTGTCTGGAGCAGACATCATCCTGACACCAACACAGCCACATATGGAGAAGAATATCCATAGTACCCTGGGTGCAGTGGAACAGTTGTGCCTGCTCCCTGCCCTGATCAACCTGCTGACTTCCCTTATGCTCTACATACTACAGCAGACTTCCCTTATGCTCTGTGGTTTGACAATTTGTCTGCACTGTTAACATACAGCAATATGCCAGAAAATCATCTCTAATGTTCATGTAGCTACAGAAGTCTACAAAGGATTGCCATCATGTTAGGTTTCTAACATATTAATTATACCTCTTATTCTTTATTATATTACTTTATTATATTGCTAGGCCAATGTCACTGTTTCCACTACAGCTAGATTGGTTGTCTTAACTTTGTCTTCACAGGTGGCTATTATTTAAATATTACACACCTAGCAGGACAATAACCCGCAAGTTTTGACAGCACTGACAAGGACCATCACTGGGAAAGATGAAATATAGCAGCTCTTTATTTGCCTGCTTGAGACTTGATGTTTGGAAAAACAAACAAACAAACAAAAAAAAACACCAAACAAAAAACCCCCCACCCAACAGAAAATAAAACCCACAAAATTCCCCAATTCTGTTGAATATTCTGAACATACCACATTTAGTGGTACCTTTACAACAAATTTACTGCCAAATGCAAAGAACATGCCTACTTCAGTATTTTGTGTCTTCTCATCACGAATGCTGAATGAATTACATGGATAAAAAATAAAACCACATTTTACTCAAATCTTATAACAGCCAAATTTTCTGAAGCCCAGTCAAAATACTGAGATCTTCCAAACATCTGAGTGCATATTTGCTTTAAATGGCAGCTGTGGTGTTATGAAAATGTAGCTCTGCATGTAATTAACACATATTGTGATAAAGTTACCAGTTATCAGTAAAGTTCCAAATAGAATCAGAAATCCATTTAGTTACTGTACTGCTATTTCCTATATATGATCAGACATTGCATGTATATTCTTAGCTGAAGCAATAAATAAGTGTTAAATAAAAGGTACGGGAAGTTTTGCCTTAGTCTGCATTCTTTTCTTTGGCCGTTATATTCTTTCTTTCAATCTGTTTCCTGAACTTTGGGTTTTTCTCATTCTTTCTAGAATAACCAGCATTGGCACAGGCAAAACATTATCTCTTTCTTTTAATCTGTTTCCTAAACTTTGGTTTTTTCTCATTCGTTCTAGAATAACCAGCATTGGCACAGGCAAAACATTATCTCTTTCTGTAACTGTTCCAAACTTAGAAAACAAATGAAGGTTGTATTTGCAGCAGGAGTGAACCTGGGTGACCCTTTTTACCACCAGTATTGCACATTTCCCATTAAAAGTGCTTCTTGTCTCCCAAAGAATATTGCAGTAACAGGGGCATTGCCCCTACATGTATGGCTTTCAATGCATCCAGATTAATATTGAAGGTAAACATCTCTCCTGCTGCACTGAAGGTATAGACTAAATAAGGCATAATATGCTTCTATTATTCATTGTACTGCTGGAAATGTCAGAGTGTATGGATGCCCTCAGATTGGCCCACTTCTGAGGATTTTCCTCTTCCTTTCATCTGGGTTTTCCTATTTAACCCTTTTCTTCCTTCCCTTGATATTGTCTATTTTTTACCCTAGAACAACTTGCCTTTTTTTCCACAAACATCCTTCTATTAACTTCTATTAACTACCTGCCATAGAAGCCCTTAATCATAGAAACCTTTAATCTACTAACTGGTTCTGCAACAAAGATAATCTCTCTAAAGTCCAGAGAAACAAATTCATGTAGCCTAGCCAAAAATGTCATCCTTCTCTGTATTAGTTTTCCATCAAAAAAATGTCCTGGTTATACTAGTGAGAAAACTCAGATTTCAAGCCAACCATTTGTTGTTACTGTACCAGTAATCATACATTAATAGTGAATGCCACTTGTGAATGCTACTTGTAGATGTCACTTACTCATCCATAATAGGCAGCCTTGCCTTATTTTGGCTTCAGACAGAAATAAGGTAAACTTTATGCTGACTGAAGTAGAGGGGAAGAGTTGAGAAAACCTGAGACAATAGCGAAAATAATAACAGGCAATGTTTTCTTTTTGTATTAGGATGTATTTGTTGTGACATACTGCATCAGAGATTATTTTACAATTAGTTTTCCATTTAAATCAAGCAACACTTGTTAAATAAAAACATAGAAGTGCAGACAACTAAATGAACTCCCACATATATTGAGCTCTACCACTGCATCTCATCCTAATCATGGTGAAATGTGTAAGCTCACCTAATTAGCATAGCTAGCTTGAAATAACTTTTATTTCACATTGACATTCTTTGGGCCTCATTTATTCTGTAGTTCCTTTTTATCAAAGTTACGCAGCATACTAGCAGTCAAATCTGTTACACAGAGAACTTAACAATTTTATTATTAATTTACAAGCTTATTCCAAAATAGGTCATTCTAATAGATGAAATCTAAATATGCATCAGACCTGTTAGCACATACATTCATCACTTTGGCTCTATGGACATTAGCAGACTACATTCGTCCATGGCTAAGCAGTGCACCTAAACCTTGCTGGACCATTTGTTTCTCCATCTGTCTAGTGCACCCATTCTTACCAAACTCAGTCCTGAAAAAACAGTGCTGTCACTAATTGCTACCATACCAGTGCAGACCCATAATCCCAAGCTCCTTCTCACAGGCCATCATATACCCAGTATAACTTTCCAGCCCTCATCCCAGCTCCCAGAGCAGGAAATCACAGAAAACTGAAAGAACACTTACTGACAAGTAAAACAGAACAGATAAATCTTCAGAAATATGTCCACCTTTCCATGTAGACCTCTGCTTTAGCTGAAATGTACTTAAGGTAAAAGGACTCAGCTTCATATAGAGTATCCCTGACTGCATCCCCCATCCCAAAATCTTGCATCCCCAACCCAGAGCCTCCAGACAGACACAAATTCCAATAGACTAGGTGAAGATAACTGCTCTCCAGCTCTTGGAAGACTGAACCATATTTTTTCCATTTTAGTGGAATAAGGAATCTACTTCCACAGACCAAAAAATGGAGGTCAGGCTATTCCCAGCTCATGGAGCTGCCTAAAACTGGAGAGGTAATAAGAAGATGGGAGCACACTGAGCCCAACAGGCACTGTCTGTGTGCTTGCTCCCCAAAGAATTGTCTGTTTCACAGGGTGACATCTGTGGAAGGCAGAACATTTGCTACTGAAATATTTGAGTCCCAGTGAGAAGGGATCATGGATAATATGGCATATATGTGTCACAATGGCATGGCTACTGCCTTCTCACTAAAAATGTAGGTGTGATACTGACTTTGGCTGAAGACAAACATGTCAGTGCTTAAACCTGTGGTTCCTATGCTACAGTCAATACATTATGGCATCATACTATGCACATTTAAGTGTGTATCAGGCTTCTTCTGAATAAATAGGAACATTTACTAAAGAAAACTATTACACAACTTTTGCTCAGAAAGTCCTGAATTTGCTTTTCTTTACAACACCTCCCATACTGGATTCCCAAAATGCTTGACTTCTGTGTCTGTGTTAAAATATGCTTATCTGCCTCAAGGTTTCTTCATTTGTCTGGGAACTATGTATTTTCCTACAAAGCTCTTCTAGAAAGTTACAAAGTGAGTGCATTCAGTCAAATGACAACCAATCCTTGCACAGTTTTAAGATTTGAGATTGGCTGTTGCAGCAATTAACAGTCAGGACTTTACCAAGCCGTCCCCTTGTAGTGCCTGTCATGTACAGTAATCTCCACATCCTTTGATGTGCCCTTGCATCTAATAAACCTTCAAAATTATTCAGATTTTGTCCCTTTCTACCCTTTTATCAGTCCTGGTTTTCTGGGGGGTTGAGGAGAAAAAAAAGACCAGACACCCCTGTAATTTTTGCCTTTTTAACCCCTCATCTTTGAATAAGCTAGTAATCAGAGGGAACCTACAGATGAGACTGGAGATTACTGGAGAACATCCAGCTGGCCTTTTACTTAAAACTCCCTGAAATATGTACCATATTTAAAATTGCTGATGATCTGTCATTGGCCAGAGCTATCTCTCAACCCCTTTCCTTCTACGAGGGTGGCCTGCTGAAAGCTTTCAATCCAAGTAGGAACCAAAGTCACCACTGCAAGATCAAGCAAGCAACACACAACTGTGCAGAAAGCACTTCCACTGTACAGATTTATATTTTGCATCACACCAGGAGAACCAAAAAAGAAAGCAAAAAAGAAAAGGAGCAGACTGCATTTAGGGCCATCAATGTTTCATGAAACTTCTCACACCTTTCCTACAACTGATAGGATAAAAAAAGATACAGTCATTAAAATTAAGGTAGCAGAATACTGCTTGGTGTTCTCTATATTAAAATTCGGAGCTAAACTATCGCTTTGCAGAAATTTGTGTCTCTTCATATTCTCTTACATCAGTGCCTCAGGAAAGACCTAGTACTCCAGCTACTCCAGGATTGCCGATATTGCTCATATAGAGCAGTTTGTTCCCTTATGGGCAAAGGTTTTGTTACCTTACAGTGCCACATGTCTGTATCACTGAAAAAGTTACTACAAAGTAAAGTATATGCATAGATTTCAAGGTAATTTTTTTCCTTTTCCTAGCAATAGATGTAGTAGACACTGAAGTTGGAGAAAAAGACTGAAGTGGCCATAGATAAAGTTTTCTACCTCCCTTGCAAATTTTAAGAGCCATTTTGCAAGGCAGGAGTTCAAGAACTGGAATCTGAAAAAGAACTGGAACTGAAAACCCCCACATTTTTACTGTGTTATTTTGCATAATTAGAGTAGTGTTGCCAAGGTGATAAAGAGGCAATGTAAATAAAAAACAGAATTTCTGAGCAGAACTTGAAACTTTTGAAGCTTTAATTCTATATAGCTTTTATGAAATGATAAAGTTTTGCTTTGGGTTTGTTTTTACACTATTCCCTTATGAAACCTAGGAGAAGTAGTAAATGCTTTTTCATCATATTAAGAAAGTTTTACATAGTGTTCATATTTAGAAAAGATCATGAACCAAGAAAGGGCTTTACAAAACTGCAGCTGGTGAAAACTTTTTTTAGGATTTGTTGAAAGCAACTCCACGTTAAGTTTTCCCATCCCTAATTTTTTTTGGAGATATTAGATTTGCAACCTTTTGCCTTCTTAAACATAGAGTTTTGGTAGAATACTACAGAACAGAAGAATGCCACATTATTTACATTTAACTGGAGCCCATCATTTATCCCACAAATGTATAGCCCTTGCTGATTCATTACCATCATACTAATCATCATACAACCCAGGCTCAGTACATATGACAGAGATGGCTTTTCTAGTCAAACATGAGCGCTAATGAAGAAAAGAAAATTTGTTCCATAAAGAATCAAGTGCACTTTACAAAAATATATAGAAGAAAATAAAGGGGAAAAAAGCAGATTTTTCAAAAGTTTGTCTTTTCTTACGAAAAAATATGATTATTTGTCAGACTTTGCAGTGCGCTTCATTTTAGGTATGGGATAGGTATAATCTTTCTTGACATCAGTGGAAATCCTGAACAGATACCAAAAGGAAAAGATCTTAGGTTACTTATGCAACTCTGACTATATTTTATCAACACAAAAGAAGCTCATTTACAACCTTTTATGGCCACTGGCTCAAAGAAAAAGTATTGGGAACTAAACGTGCACCTTTATTTTTCTGCCTTTCTTAGTGTATTACCCCCTGACATACTGGTAGCTCAAACAATACAGCATGTTTGTATAGCCTGCAACAAATCATATAAACAATGACTGAAATAGCAAAAGCAGCAAATAAATTTGTGTGACTTATGACTGTTTTCTAATGATGGACGTTGCACAATGGCACTGGTTCACAAGGCTTATGAAAATAAATTACAACCCCTGCTGTGTAAAGTTCCAGTAATAGTCATTAGAAAGATGCTCAAGCTACTTACCATTGTTAAAAAACACTATGTAGTCTTCCTTCCAGCTCCAATCTGGGACCAATATCTCATTAAAGTAGATAGGAAACTTCTTTTCTCACTGCTCATGCAGAGACTTCGTGTTAGAAATTTAGTTCCTTAAGGTGCAATCTAGCATTACGATCAGTGAAAAAAAAGCTGGAATTATAAACAGGGCCTCAGGTTCATGAAAGCCAGTATACTACTGTGCAAACACTTTGTGTCTGATTTAAGGTTCAGTACAAACTGCAGCATTTTCTCTCTATACCTTTCCCTTCGTTTAAATGTTTCGTTGAGTTCTGAGTAGCAATCAAGGAAATTTATACTTTATGAGATTTATGAGATTCATTTTTCCCTGAAAAGTGTACTTGAAAACATTCTCAAGTGTGTCTCTGAATATTTTTCCTTCACAGGAAAAAAGTGGTTTCCCTTTACACTACGCACATTATGTAGTTTATGCTATTAAAAAGAAGCTAAAGATTGATAAGACATTAAATGTTTGAATTATTGAGCATGACAAGCTTATTATTATTAAAATACAAAGATATTGCTTATTTAAGAAGTATGGCATAAGTATACACATTGAAAATAAATTTTTGGGGTTTTCTACAGTAACCTGACATTTACAGGTAACTGTCCTTGCTCTACAGCCAGGCTCATGCAGCACTGTGCACTTGTGAGATGTCAGCATCAGCTATAAAATTAAAAAAAAATCTTGGGAGATTACTTGAGTTTTCCCCTGTCTTTGGAAGATACCTGTGTTAAGAGGGTGACGATACTACTATGAGCTTCTCTAAGATGTGTGAACAGAGACACACAAACACACAGGCGCACACACACTCCCACATTTTCTCTCTCTCTTATGATTGTGCTGGTCTTCTGAATTTTATTTCAAATCTCAGCTCACCCTCTATTTTTTCCAATGCAATTTTCCAAGAATAAATAACAGAGCTTACTGCTGTGAACCTATAAAGACCAGAAATGAAAAATGTTAGGTTTGAAGATTCCAGCAGCTTGAAAACTGACCTATATAAAAATGACAGAAGCCCACATATAGGGAGCAAAGAGACTTTGAATCATATTTATTTGCCTGGAATTTCCATATAAATCACTGATTTTATTTTTTTTCCCAAAACAAAATTAAGTTTGGAATTAAAAAAATAAAAATCCCAGTTCTGTTGCCTTTCCCCATTAAAACATAGAGTATTTAAGAGAAATATGCTTTTTCAATGAATAGACCTTAATAAATCAATATGGACAATTTTCTCTTTTTTATGCTTGACAGACATGAGAGTGTCTGCTAACATCCTGAAAAAAATGAATAAGTTTTAGGACATAAAAGATTCTGAACTATCTCTACACATCCAGCTGACACTGAAATAATGCTTGACTGACAATAATAAAGACATTTCTTCCCTACTGTAGGCTATGGATCCCTGGCAGGACCTATGTTCTGTGTCTTAGAAACAACAAGTGCTCCTTAGTAAATATGTCTATTTGGGTCTCAGCCTGCCCTGGAAGCCTATCCATCAAGAGGCAGGTAGAAGATGACTGCATAGTTTCTGTCCCAGTGTCACTGTTTCATAGCCATCTTCCCATGCCAAAACTCCCTGGGCATTTCTTCTGCTCAGGCCAAGGTCTGAGCCAAAGTCTGACCAATCTTCAAAGCAGCAACAAAATCAAGAATGTATTATCACCTTAAATACCTCTCTAGCTCTCACTTTCAGTTCCTTTTCTATTTGTTTTTCCTTTTTATTAATTTAGGGTTTTCATTATGGGGGAGGAGAAAATCTCAAAAACGTCCAAACACCCCTGCCTCTTACTGTGGAATTCAAATGAAGCCAGGATACCCACTGTGCAGACTCAAAAGTAGCCACTTTGGCCACTTTGCCAAGTTATATTTTTTCTTTGTCTATGACCACCTTAGCACCTTAGGGTTTGATAATAAATCCAAGGTGCCTCTTTTTTACTTCCATCTGCCTGTCAGCACTGATGCAGGCAAGAAAAAGATAAAAGATCCAGTCCTTGTGAATGGCCATGGGTCCTGCTGCTACTGGGGGAAGCAAAGAGCATGATGGATTGGAAATTGAAGCCAAACAGGAAGGAAGAGAAACACAGACTTGCTCAGTTCAGTCTATGAAGTGAGTTCTCAGTGGAAGACTTGAGATTATGCACATTATATTTTTAAAGGTTGGAAAAATTCTTCCTGGTTCACATTTTTTCAAATTTAAATGTCACAAGAGACCATCATGGATGTCTTACGAGAAACAGGCTAGGATTAGCACAATAATTCAAATAATAAATAGGTATTTGAATTTCAGGCTAGGATTAGCATAATAATTGACATAATAAATGGGTATTTGGCTTCCCTCATTCTGTAACAATGCTGAAAGAGCTTTGCTAAAAGCGTTCCCACCATATCTACCTGTATCGCCATGACATATTCATGGCAAATTAAAAACCAGCTAAATCTCTGTACAATTAATTCCCACTTTTCTGTCTGTCTAAAAGAACGTTACAAAACTGTTTGATTACAACATGTACCAAGAAACATACATGACAAGCCTGAAAGTGGCTGATTGTAAGAGACATATGAAACACTATTGCGGAACAGAGACACATCCTCATATGCTCTGAAAATACAGTGTTTTGCATGTTGATTTTACCATGAATGAAGTTCTTATAAGTTTTTGGTTTTGTTTTTGGTTTTTTTTCTCTATGTCAGCTGTTTCCTGTTCAGTAATTTGCACAAAATCCTCAGCTCTGGCAAAATAGCATTTCCTCAGCCCCGCCCCTGGGTTTTGGTGGGAAGCAGAATTGAAAGAACCAGACTCTGAAGGTTTCTTCACTCCTTGCAGGACTGTTCCAGTGGGCAGAAGCAGCCTTTGGAACTGTCCTAGCTTGCAACAAAATAAACTGGTTTCCTCCTTACCTGCATGCTTTCCTGTGAGGTTGGTTTCGCCAAGGACCATGTCCACAGCTGTGTCAGTGTTTTTGTGGATTTGGCTCTCCAAGCCACAATTCTTACTGGGCTGCAACTCTTGACAGTGGTGAGTAAAGGAAATGCAAAGGATTCCCACCTCTAGCACTGGTGTAACTAATCCTTTTACTCCTTTGAAATCAAAATGACAGCAAGTGGTGACACTTGAAATACCATCCTGTCTGCTTATAGTATATTTTCCTTCCAAACAAGATGGAAGAAAGCATAAATCTGAACAGGCAGAAATCAACAGAGCATGTTTGAAGACAGGATGCCTAAGTCTCCTAAGTCCTTAAGTCCTTAACTCTGCCCTGCTGCTTTCAGATCCTGTGGCTTGTTTTTCCACTGATGTGACTTTAGCAGCTTTGCTCACTTGAGCCAACCAGCTCACTCCACTATCACGCACAGCCCACTAATCCACAGAAGTGAGTGAAACAGCTGAATACAACTCTCGGTTTAGCTAAAAATATCATTTGATCTCTTAGTACCTCAGATATGTAGCAGTGTGTGTTTACTTCAGAGTCCTCCTAATCAACTCCTACCAGTAACCCAGCAGTCTCAAAGAGATTTATCTTCCTGTCTTAAGTCTCTGTCTGCCAGCTCTAAAGTGCAGCCTGTCCATCTGTGACTCAATATTAGCTCATTCAGACATCTACTTGTTAAAAAAAAAAACAAAAAACAAAACAAAAGCAAACAAAAAGCAAACAAAAATAACAAATCAACATGTAAATATAATTGAGGTCAACAGCAGAGTAAGTGAAAATGCAAGTGTTATATGCCTTTCCCCAAAGAAAACCAGAAAGGTGAAAAAAAGTGTAATCTACTACCGCAAATTCAGACCAGTTTATACAAAAATTGAAATAAGGACCAGCTCTTTGTTCTTCCTCTAGAGTCTGAAATATCAGTGCTCTTTCACCAGCTAAACATCCACCACAACTGGTTTTACATCAGTAAAGCTGCATTTCAAATGAAGCATTAAGGGTAACACAGTCACCAAATCCAATCATTAAAATATTCTGCTGTGCTACCTGCTTGCCTAAAAGCTTTCAGAAATTTTGACCAAAAGGGTGTTGCTCCAAGTCTTTTTGAAGTAAGGCCAGGTTTCTTCAATCTGACCAGTCCGAGTTAACAGTCCTTTCATAGTTGTGGTTATTAGCGCTGAGTGGATTAGTGAGTTGATGGTGTATGTTCATGCAACATAACTGCTAGTCTCTGGCCTACATGATAAAATTTAATTGCCCAGTCTCAGGGCACTTCCTCTCCATTCTTTCAATTCTGGATTTATGTCCCTAAAATTACTTTTGCTGAGAATTTTACAGCTAGCTAATTGACTTTCTGTTCCTTTTCTTGCACCGTGCATGAGTAAGGCCTCTTCAGATTTCTGCTAGCAGCTTTTTCCTTTAATAAAAATATTATATTGTGTTCATAAGCCTCCATGATGGAAAGAAGACTTACAAAAAACACAACAGTATTTAGAAGAGAAATAACCACTGAAGAGAGACTGAGCCTTATATAGTATTTACTAGACCTCTATTTCATGCCAAAATGCCTGAGACATGAATTCTATCATATGCTGAAATGGCAACCTAAGCTTTAAGAAAATTGACACAGCAAAATATTCTCTTTCTTATTTTCTTTCTTTACTTTTTTTATTCTTCTCCTCTCTTTCAGTGTTTGATTAATTCTGGTATCCGATTTTACAAAAAACTCATGTATTCTTTTCTCTCGATTTATTTTCATAAAAATTTCTATTTTTCAAATGTTACAGAAATTTAAATTGATTCTTAGAAGAATTCGATTTGGATTTGGTATTTAATGATGACGGATAAAGAGGTAGAGTGAGTGTCCAGGATTCCAGGAAATATTCTAAGATTTTTCCACAGTCTTGTTGTGAAGTTGAATTTTCAGAGAAGGAAGGTAATTAAACAGTAAAAGCATTCCATGTTTTAGGTCATCTTGTACCTATATATGAATCCAGCAATGAGAAACTATTAAAGTGTAAATTATTCATTGGCAGTTACACGGTTATCATTATGCTTCAGAGCATGAGCTGAAGTGCAGCCATTCTTCTGCCTTTCCAAAATGTATTTCATTGAATGGTCATTTTATATTTTGGAGACCATCTCTGCACCCATAAAAGCTGGGCACCACTACCATACTCAGCATCAGACAGACTCTGTGTATATGCATTTATTTTTATATAAAAGAAACATATTTCAATATAAAGATTTGTAATGAACTTCCAGTTTCTGTAATATTGTTCTAGACTGGTGCTTGAATTCTGTGACTAGAAGTGAACTTGGCTCATGGATTTTCCCTGAATGTTTTATTTCCTTCCCCTGACCTCAGAATTACATAAAACCAGCATTTTGTTTGTCATTTGCACCATTTTACTTCTTGACTTCATTCAAAACAAGAAATTTAAACTGCAAGTGATGGAAAGGTAAAGAACTGAGGAAATGCTCTGCTGCTTCCCAAAGAGATTTCTACTGTCCAGCTCAGACTGTCTTTTAACTCTGAAAGAATGGACTAGCTAGATTTTACTGACCATTTCTTCTAATACAGCCATTTAAAATGAGGTCTGACACTGATTTAAATTTGAGAAAAATTGTACTTCTGACATCAAGTCCTGAGCTCAGAACATCTGTGCAAAGGCTTACAAGCTCTGCAGGGTGGTCTGAGTAATTTCTAATGACCATGTAAGTGTCTAACAGTTTTCTGTTACAGCTCTTTTCTCTAAACACCTGACCTGATCATGAGGTTACCAGGGAACTAGATGCTGACAGATAATTTTTTTTTCCACTAGCTTCTTTACAAAGCAGTATATCAAACAACAAGTAATAGTTTGCAAAGCTCCTGGAGTCAGGTAATCTGTCTTATACAGAGAAGTGGTAGATTTCTTTTCCAAAGAAGATGGTTGTCATGAGGCCCAAAAATATTCTCAAAAGTTTTTTCAACATCCAGATAAAGCTGAGGTCAGTGATAGAGAACAGGCCCACTTGCTGTTCCATGTGATTATGGGCAATTTCTCAGAATCACAATGTTCAGCTCCTTGCCATATGTGAGATGATAGACCGGGAAGTAGGTAAAAGAAAGGAACAGACTGACTGGGCATGTATGAAGAAGCTGTCCTTATTTTCTTGCTTTCTACTCCCTGTTGTATGAGGCAAATAAAGAGAAGAGAGATGTAAATAGCTCAGGGAATCTGGAAATGTCTTTGTGCTAGAAAAAAAGCATTCAGGTACACATTTACTTCAGAAACACAGACACTGGCACACCCCCTCTGCCCCACCACATCCCAACACAAAATCAGAATAATTTTTAAGCTTTTTTTTTTTCACTTGTGCTATTTTAGTCACTAATGTATCTACAATAGCAACACATTTCAATCTTGAATGCATACAGTATATTTATTGGTCTTAGAAACCCTCTCAAATAGTGAAGCTATTTATCTTTCCTATATCATATTCACAACAGATTTTTCCCCCTGTACAATAATTACTTGCATTAGGTATGCACTTGGAGAAAAATGACAAGATTACTGTTTAGCTGGTTTTAGCAAAAGTAGCCTGAGTACTTTAGCTGAAGTAGCAATGAGTAGCCTGGAGGATTGCATTTCATAGAATCATAGAATCATAGAATAGTTAGGGTTGGAAAGGACCTCAAGATCATCGAGTTCCAACCCCCCTGCCATGGGCACAGACACCTCCCACTAAACCATGCCATCCAAGGCTATGTCCAACCCCACCTTGAATGCCGCCAGTGATGAAGCATTCACAACTTCCTCGGGCAACCCATTCCAGGGCCTCACCACCCTCACAGTAAAGAATTTCTTCCTCAGATCCAATCTAAACTTCCCCTGTTTAAGTTTAAACCCATTACCCCTTGTCATATCACCATAGTCCCTAATGAAGAGTCCCTCCCCAGCATCCCTATAGGCCCCCTTCAACTATTGGAAGGCTGCTATGAGGTCTCCACGCAGCCTTCTCTTCTCCAGGCTGAACAGCCCCAATTTTCTCAGCCTATCTTCATACGGGAGGTGCCCCAGTCCCCTGATCATCCTCGTGGCCCTCCTCTGCACTCATTCTAACAGTTCCATGTCCTTTTTTTGTTGAGGACACCAGAGCTGCACACAATGCTCCAAGTGAGGTCTCACGAGAGCAGAGTAAAGGGGCAGGAGCACCTCCCTCGACCTGCTGGTCACACTCCTTTTGATGCAGCCCAGGATGCAGTTGGCTTTCTGGGCTGCAAGCGCACACTGCCGCCTCATGTTCATTTTTTCATCAACCCACACCCCCAAGTCCTTCTCCGCAGGGATAGGATCTTCTATGACATGTATGTGCTTGGGATCCTGGAATGGCGGTGTACTGCAGTCACTGCAAGACTCTCACTAGAAGAAATAGTCCTTTGGTAAAGCATTGTACCTGGCCTGCTCACACCTTGGCATGCAAACCAACGTGACCCCACGTACTTTCTTTGTCCTCTCACAGCCCTCACTGTCTCAAACCTTATGCCCTTTACTCTTTGGCTGCAGAAGTAGACCCCATCATGTGAAGGCAATAAAGATTGGGAACCACTGGTAGAGTTATTCCTTTAACATGGCATACTAGAGTACTACTACTGTGTTTTAGTACTTGGCATAGAGCAGAAGTAGTGAAAAACACAACCATGCTGGTAACGCTGAAAGCAAGCATAAGTTGCATTTTAGATCTCCATGGTGAACCAGCTTTTGCTATTCAGAAAAAGCTCTAAGCCAAAGAATCTGATCGAGGGCTGCCTTGTTCACTGTCAGGATTAACACAGCAGCATGGAGCAGCCAGACCTTCTGCCTGATGCTATACCAACTGGCTTCAGCTGACTCTCACTCTGGAAGACAAACTTTCCTCCAATGTTTGTACTTCTGATACATCGTTACCACTGTCATCATCTGGTGCTAACTCAAGGACCCTGGCTCAGCAGCATGTAGCTCAGCAACCACTGCATTTGCTGTGTGGAAAAACCACAAACTGAGTCACCAAATATTAAGACTAGGAATTTCAGCACCATCTGAGAGGACTATTTTACTCCTGGCCTCAGTTTAGAGACCTGTAGTCAATTACCAGGGACCCAGGCTAGCCTCTTAAAATTGCTCTTCATCCTAGATCTCCAGTCTTAACAAGTCACTAGTGCTCCTGTTCTTTGTCCTTCCTTTTTTTGTAAACTTTATTTAAAGCCATACTGCATAAATGTTTCATTGTTACGTAATGAGCAGTGTGCTATTTCTGCCACTGCACTTTATTGTGAAGACACTCAAAACCCAAAATTCTGTTTAAACTGGAACTTGACTGTCCTTACTGTCAAAGCATTGAATTGCTTTTTTGATCAGGCAAATCATGGTAATCTCCCAGAACAATTCCCTGGCACAATTTATGAACTAATATGAGCTAGGAATCATTCCCAGATGCAGAATACATGGACCTGCTGTGGTTTGGAAGTGGGTTTCAATAGGGAAGACTGGTCATTCGGCACAGCTGGGCTTGGAGCCAGAGGGTGCCTCTGTGCATTTATGATTTACTAATACAGACATGTCCAAGGAGCTTGGCAAAAAAGTGCTTTATTCAATGCCTTCATCTCACGTGTTTATCTTAGTGCAACACTTCTGTCATATGCAACAGCCTGTTCCAAATGACACTTCTCTACATAATATAACATAAATCTGTCCACTTGAAAATTCCACTAAGTTTCTATCAATTTCAGTGATTGTGGGACTAGGTATACAACCTCTCTGTTTACCTTACTATCCTGCACTTTGCAAGGCAAGTAATCAACACTAAGGGTTTCGGTGTGGATGTCTGTGTGTAATACCAGGTTCTGATTTGCACCAACATTAAGAACTGCAGGCAAAAATTGTTCACCATCTTATTTTGCTCTCCCTTCACACTGGGTAAACACATCATGATGTGAAAAAGGAGCAAGTAGGGTTTCCCTTTGAACACCATTTCAGTGTAGGTGCAACATAGCCATAAGGATGGGCTTGAGTCCCTAATCCCTTCAGCTTCTCTTGTAGCCTTTAGCATCCTCCTTGTTGAGCTTGATGCTGGTGGCACTCATGTTGCACAGCTGTAACAAAAAGAAGAGAACAAAGCTCCAAATCCAACCCTATACTCCAAATGTTTTTATTTAAATGTTACTTCTAGAAGGAAGTCTGAGTCTCTTTTGTAATGCTCTTTCATCCAAATATGCCTAAATTCATCCATCTAGTCATATGCCTTCCTTTTATATATGAAACAGTAACAGTTCTAAGAAACTGCTATATTAAAAGAAATAGAACAGGAATACTATTGTCAATTTTTTAACATTTACTTTTAGAAGGCAACTTTAGCTTTTTCAAATGTCTGGTAAAATGTCTGATGAACACTACAGAGGTCTGTCAAAAATCTCCATTTCTCGACCTTCTCTGTCCTGTAGCCGGTTTTTAAATCAGACTACACACTGGATCATACAAAAATATAAGAAGCTTCCAGTGAGCACTTTTACCTCAGTCTACTTCTGTAGAGGAGAGGTTTCTGCAGTAACATATGTATGAGTCATACCTTGCTTTTATCATGAGGGACCTACATCAGCATAAAAAAGAAAGACCTTACTTGACATTGCTGATTTCTAGAATAGAAAAAAAGCAAAGCTAAAAAGCTTCTTTCCTTGAAAAATAAAACCCCACCCCACAACAAAATCACAAGCCTGAGCCATTGCACACATTGGGCAAATATTAAAAAAATGTAAATAAAATGAAAACATTCCAACCCTAACTATTCTATGATTCTATGTTCTTTTTTCTTAGGATACCTCTAAGAGAAGTGATTAAGTACAGAGTTTGAAGGGTTGATGTTAGAATGAGCTATGGAAATTCAGAGTCCCTGAATATATGAAAAATATAGACAAAAAAATAGCAACATCATTCAAATGTGTTTCAAATTCTTTAGGAGAGTTTCCTTAGTCTTTTGTCTACAGATGAAAATCGATAACTACAAATAACACCTTGACTACATAATGAGTAGGGTATACATCCTGTGTGGGTGTGCAGTTCCAGATATCCTCATATCAGAGGCAGAAACTTAAAATGAATGAGAAAAATGTTCCAGCTCATGAAATATTGCAGACATCGAAGTAATACGTGTGGGTGTCAGAAAGTTCCAAGAAAGGAGGCACACTCAGACTCTAAAATCTGAAATTCATTTCAGCAGTTTGAGACCTCTTAGCTTCCCTGAACTGTTACTCAAAGCCAGTTCTCCTGATGCAAAATAGGATAGGTCATATGATGGAAACCACCTGATACTTTTCCAAGCACTTTGGAAATGAACATGGAAATATGACTCAAGTGAATCATAAGATATTTATCAACTACTTTAATATCAGAGGACTGAGCTGTTAAAAAGTACAGAAAAGGAACAGAAAAGATTTTGAAAAGTGTTGGGCTCAGAAAACACAGACTGATAGGGAAAAATAGTAATGATGAAATAATCCATTTACCTGCACTGGGGGACATGGTCTAGGGTGAGGCACCCCTGCACATGGCAGGGGGGTTGGAACTAGATGATCTTAAGGTCCTTTCCAACCCTAACCATTCTATGATATGATTCAATGTCTCAGTCTCTAGAAGTAGAAAGAGGGCCCCATAGCTCCTCCTTTGAATAAGCATATATTTTAGGGGTGCTATCAAGGGCTGCATTACAAAAGGTCGCCATTAATTCTTGGGAATATTATACACCTGGGTCCTGTGACTCAGGGCCCTGCATAGTATAAATGATCATGTTTGTGCCCTAAAGCTAAGAAATAAAGGATGTTGTATGGCCATCGTACTAGACACGTTAGGTTCAATGTGCAAACCTGACAGTCTGTAGGCCAGCAATGTGTAATTCAGAGCTCTTCTTTCTCCTCTTTTCTCATTTGTTAAATGAAAGAGCAGAAAGTGACAAAGGAGACAGGGAAAGAGCTACTGGCATCTCTATAAAGAGAAACAAGTGCATTTAGCCATCCTCTGCTGTCTTCCACAGCTCAGCTACAATGTACTTTTTAAAGACACTAGATGAGTGTTTCCAAAACCACTGTCAGCCCACCATCAGATGACAGGCTAATCTTTATGCTTTCATTGATAGAAGAGCTCACACTGCAGAACCAGTGTCAGATTCTGTAGTTGTAAACTGAATATATTTCTTGATTTTGAAAGGCCACTTAGTCTGAACCTTTCAAAGTTAAAATAATTCCAAATGGAAAGTGTCCTAATGGATACCCAAAATGCTGCCAAACCCTTCAAGTGTCTATACTTGGAATATTGGACAAGACAGAAGGAAAATTATTTTCACTAATTTAGACACATTGTTTTTCGTTTAGGCTTCCAGTTTTGAAAATCTTACCCTCTCTGACCTCTACTTTCTCCAACATTTCAAAATCATGGATTTGAGCAAATCCAGTTCTAAAAAGTCCAGGGCCATTTATGCAATGGCTTCCCAGACAAAACTACTGCTACCTCTTCAAAGCACGTAACATGCAGACAGGCACTCGTCGGGAGAGACTAGCCTCCCCATCTTCCCTGTCACTTCATATCATAGAAAGCTATCTTGATGTGACATAGAGAACTTAAAATGACAACTAATTCCATTTAGAAATAACGCTATTATTCGTCATGCATTTTCTGTGGTTTTGTCCTTTTGTTTTTAATACTAAGTATAGTTGTGTAAATATTGGGCAGTTTGTTTCTTAAATATTTTTTCCTTGGCTGTTTATCCTCAATCTATTGCTGTAATTGAAGTTATCAATTAATTTACTGAATTCATTTAGACTTTTTCTTGACAAAAATGTATTTTAGGGAACATGCTTGTTATTCAGGAAGATTTGCTAATACTTGCCTTTTATAATTTTCTGCACACAGTTCATTGTAAGTTTTTAGATTTAAAATGTTAATAAGTCTAAAAGATTTTATCTCAAACATAGGGTCACAAGATACTTTTTTTCCTATCCAACAGTATAGAAGCAGTTAAGTTCTCAAATTGTTGACTTCTAAGAGAAATACGAAGAAATAAGAGAAAATGAAATTATAAAAAACCCTAAAGCCCTATCATTAAAAGAACAAAGGAGGGAGAAAATAAAATACCGTGATGTGCAGGAGACAAGCTAAAGTTGTCTAGAGACAAACTTTTCTTTTGTGATTTCCCAGTCTTGTCTCCCACTGATTTTAGTCAGCAGGCTTTAAGTGACTCTGAAAGTTTCTAAAATAGTTGCATTTGACATCCTTCCTATATCCCTGTAAATTTTACTTTGACCTCCGTATTTTAGACCATCTTAGAACTGGTTTAGCACATTCAACATCCTTGTCACAGGTCTGCTGCTGTTAATGTGACACAGAGGGCTTTAAAAGCAGAAATGGGAATTCAGAAAGTTGCTCACAAAGTCAATTGCTTTTTTAAAGATGTTCCTGCATTTCATGTTTATGCTCAGAATGGTGGTCCCGCCTGCCTCCAATCTCCAGTAAGAGCTGATTTGTCCTTCAGCTACAATTGCAGATGTTGGAGGACCTGTTCTGAGACTGTTAAACAGTTGAACTCACAAGCAGGTCAAGAAGAAAAACTATCATCCAGAAGAGAAATAGAGAAGCTGTGGATAGAGGGAAAGCTAAGAGACCAGGAAACTCTCAACTGCCCAGAGCCATAACAAATGATAAATTGAAGAAAAAAAGATTCACCATCACCTTCTATGTTTCTTCAAAATTTTATGTTAAATTACATTTGTTAATATGTTGTCCATTCTGAATTATTAATTATGGAGTCTTTCTTCTTTAAAATAGAATGTAGCGCTTTCGCAAAGCGCCAGGCTGCCGCAATTTTGGAGACAGAAGCTTTCTGTTCTTTCAAAAATATTAAGAGGAAGTTTCCAACCCTTGTCACAACAAAAGAGACACTCAAAAATCCTCTGCAGCTTGTTTCATTTCTTCTATTTGCTTGTCCATGCACGCACAAAGACATTTGATCTTTCTTCTCTGAAGTCACTTACTCAAAGTGAACATGAGAAACCACACCAGAGCAGAATGCCTCAACAGAGTTTAATGGAATCTCCTTTAGGACCAGCCTATATGCGAAAAGAGTGCAAACTGTTTATTGTTTTCACTATGACACGTATTTAGTAACCTCTGAAAAAAGACTGAACAGTTGCTATCCACTTTCTAGAAAAGCTACTGCTGACTGCGTAATGGAACAACCTTAAGATGTTCTCTGATGTCTTGGCATTTGAGATTAACATTTCATAGTGGGGAAAACAATATCTAGGGAAAAAAAAAAAAAAACAAACATGGATAATAGTTCAACATTTTTTGACAGAATCTTTAAAAGCAAGTTTGAACCATGAGTCAAATACAATCCATGCCTCCTAGTTGGACAGAGTACCTGCATTGCTTCCCAAGCAATGTCATGTTAAACATTATAATTTCCTCAAACCAGTGCCTTAAGAATAGTACTTTCTATACAGACAGGATCTGCTCAGGCATATCTGTACAGCACAGAAAAGGTGTGACCACCTGGGTTAGCTAATCAGATGAAACAGCAGATAAAAGAGATATTTGTGATATTTACTTGATTTAAAAACTTGGAATACAGCAATGGCTAAACTCTTACATAACTACTCCAAGTTGCAAGCTATGCTGTCTTTCATGTGATTTTAAAAACACGTAACTATGGCAAACTAGTTAACATGGCCAAAGAACACAGTCCTCAGTGTGACTACAACATAGATGTCTCTCCAGAATATTGGTCATAAACTGAGATTTACCCTGACATTCTGCGGCTCACTGACAAATTTAAGCCCTGGAATAAAATTAAGATGAAAAAGAAAATTTAAAGCTGATGCAGTAGAAAAGAAAGAGAACAGGAGAGGAAGAGGAGAGGAAGAAAGTGTCCAGAAATTTCTGTTTCTTTTTCTTGTCAGCAGCAAGCACACACAATACTCTGGAGGAGTAACACGTATTTTAATGATAAATTGATAGGGGATAATGAAGGAAATCGGGACGGTTTCATTACTAAAAAAAAAAAAAAATCACAGCTCTGTTTTCATACAAAAAAATGATCAATTTTCGGGATTTAAACATGCATACCTTCCTCTTTCTATGGTGACAAATCAAACTTTTTAGCAGGACAGTTGTAAGAGTTAATATTTATGTTATATATTATATATATAATATATAATGTATAATATATAATAATATGTAATATATAATTCTTTTTGTCAGAAAAAAAACCCTTTAATTAAACAGAATGTACCATTAATTAGTTTTCATGCAAGACAGTAAGATGGAGTGGAAGAAGGAGCTGCTACTGAAACAAAGCTGTTGAGAAGTTATGGAACTTCCTAAAGAAGAAGTTTCCGTAGTTTTCAAAACACAATCACAGTTGACAGAAATTCTCACCTCTATTTACCAGAAACTAAGGACTGTGAAAGCACAGGAGATGGTTTAATGTCTTGCCTTTCAAAGTGATCTCTTCAGATTTAGAATGAGCAGAAATGCTGAACTGATGTGAGGACATTTTCGCTATCACTGCTTAATGATTTATATGGTGTTCTGTAGGGAGCTAGATGATTTCTGTCTCTCTTGCTCCCAGCCTACCATTTAAAAAAACTCAACAAAACAGATGATGAGAAAAGAAGTCAAAGACAATAAAATCAATCCACTCTGAAAAGACAACTAAAGCATTTCATGACAATGCTTAAATACCTGCATTGCTCACCTCAAAGACATTACAGTAAAGAGAGAATTTTTATTTGATAGCTGACCAATAGGTAAAAATCAAATGTCCTAATTAATGATAAATATAATCCACAATATATAATATAAATATAATAAATATAATGCACAATTGTTGGGGCATGTATGCAGAGGTAATCATAAAGACTACAATGACACTCTTGCCCATGGCAGGGGGGTCGGAACTAGATGATCTTAAGGTCCTTTCCAACCCCAGACATTCTATGATTCTATGAATGTGTGCATGTACGAGCTTTTGCAAGGAGAAAGATGTGGATTTGAAATAAAAGAGGAGGGGATGAGTATTTAGATACAGGGCTCCAAATATTTCTCACTTTCCCCAAACCTCATAAGTTACTGGAGCAAGTCTTTAGGGTCATTGGAGCAAGTAGCAGGCGTGAATGTAGTGGAACAGGAATAGTATGTGCAGAGAGGGATACAGTACTGGTTACTTTGGAAACTGCCAAGAACAGAAGATTTTTGCAAAATATTTTTTTTTTTTTTTTAATAAGAAGAAATTTTGTAATTTCTGGTACTCATTATTTTAAAGCAGTGTTCCCAATTTTTCTCTTTGACATTTGTTAATATACTTGTAAAGATCAATTGGCAGTATTAAATAACAGCTAGAGTGACATTTCGCATGCAGTCATATTTATAGGGTGTTTGACTTCTTTGCCTCAGTCTTCACCGGCAAATGCTCTGACCACACCACCCAAGTCTTGGAAGGCAGACACAGGGATAGCGAGAATGAAGACCCTGGGCCCACTGTAGGAGAGGATCTGGTTTGAGACCATCTTAGGACCCTGAAAGTATACAAGTCCATGGGACTGGATGAAATCCATCCGCGGGTCCTGAAGGAGCTGGCAAATGAAGTTGCTAAGCCACTGTCCACCATATTTGAAAAATCATGGCAGTCAGGTGAAGTTCACGACGACTGGAAAAAAGGAAATATAACCCCCATTTTCAAGAAGGGGAAAATGGATGAGCCGGGGAACTACAGACCCGCCAGTCTCACCTCTGTGCCTGGCAAAATCTTGGAGTAGATTCTCCTGGAAGGTATGCTGAGGCATATGAAAAACAAATAGGTGGTTGGTGACAGCCAGCATGGCTTCACTAAAGGGAAATCCTGCCTGACCAATCTGGTGGCCTTCTATGATGGGGGTATGGAACTGATGGACAGGGGTAGAGCAGTTGATGTCATCTACCTGGACTTGTGCAAAGCATTTGACACTGTCCCACATGACATCCTTCTCTCTAAATTGGAGAGACATCAATTTGATAGGTGGACCACTCAGTGGATAAAGAACTGGCTGAATGACCGCACGCAAAGAGTTGTGCTCAATGTCCAGCTGGAGACCAGTAACGAGTGGTGTCCCCCAGGGATCAGTGTTGGGACCGGTCTTGTTCAACATCCTTGTCAGTGACATGGACAGTCGGATTGAGTGTGCCCTCAGCAAGTTTGCCAATGACATCAAGCTGTGTGGTTCGGTTGATACATTGGAGGGAAGGAATGCCATCCAGAGGGACCTTGACACGCTTGTGAGGTGGGCAGATGCCAACCTGATGAAGTTTAACCATGACAAGTGCAAGGTCCTACACCTGGATCAGACCAGTCCCAGGCACAGCTACAGGTTGGGCAGAGAAGAGATTCAGAGCAGCCCTGTGGAGAAGGACTTGGGGGTGTTGGTCGATGAGAAAATGAACATGAGCCAGCAGTGTGTGCTTGCAGCCCAGAAAGCCAACCGTATCCTAGGCTGCATCAAAAGGAGTGTGACCAGCAGGTCGAGAGAGGTGATCCTGACCCCTCTACTCTGCTCTCATGACACCTCACTTGGAGTATTGTGTGCAGTTCTGGTGTCCTCAACATAAAAGGACATGGAACTGTTAGAACAAGTGCAGAGGAGGGCCACGAGGATGATCAGGGGACTGGAGCACCTCGCGTATGAAAATAAGATCAGAAAGTTGGGGCCGTTCAGCCTGCAGAAGAGAAGGCTGCGTGGAGACCTCATAGCAGCCTTCCAATACCTGAAGGGGGCCTATAGGGATGCTGGGGAGGGACTCTTCCCGAGGGACTGTAGTGATAGGAAAAGGGGTAATGGGTTCAAACTTAAACAGGGGAAGTTTAGATTGGATCTGAGGAAGAAATTCTTTACTGTGAGGGTGGTGAGGCACTAGAACGGGTTGCCCAGGGAAGTTGTGAATGCTCCATCGCTGGCGGTGTTCAAGGCTGGGTTGGACAGAGCCTTTGGTAGCATGGTTTAGTGTGACATGTCTCTGACCATGGCAGGGGGGTTGGAACTAGATGAACTTAAGGTCCTTTCCAACCCTGACTATTCTATGATTCTATGATTACCTGATAAATATAACATCGATGGTAAGATATTCTAAATCACTAATGTCATGAGACATAACTTGAGAGTAACTTCTTTTGGTAGCCTGTCAACAGTCATCACCAGGACGAATGAAAGGTGCTAATGACCAAATCTCACAGTTTTAATAGAAATATTTGGATAACATTGTTCTAAATAAGAATAAAAAAGAGTGAGAACAATGAGTTAGGGAAGAACTAGAATTGGGAAGAAACAAAAGTTTTCAGAGTTACGTTGTTAAAGAGTAAGGCTTGGACCACCAGTAGAACGAAGATGGGAAGGAGCAAAGGAGCACAGAATCCACTTTTTTAGAAGAAAAAAAGGATAAAGCTGTTACAAATGAGAAAAAGTTGGGATGAACTCACGTGGGGATCCAAATATTTTGAAACTTAAAAGGATTTCTTTTCTTTTGAGGTTCACTCAAAACAGTTTCCATTGCATTATAAAAGCACATTGCTAATTGTTTCTCCCACAGTGCATGACAGTCAGACTTTTAAATACTCTTTACAAACACTGCCACAAACCCCTTTTTATTGTGTCAGTACAATGAAACAGTTTTTACTACAGCTTGCAATGGTATAACAAATAATGTATAATTGCATTCTCTGTTTTACTGTATTCTACCCTTGAGGTATCCTGGGTCATTTAGCTTCATATTAAGTTGACAATCTGCCTTCAGATTAAATTGCTGACTTTTGGAGGCATGGTCCTGCAGTGGCTGTAGGATGTTACCTGTAAAGCCAATACAGGTATGATGAGGAATAAGTGGGGAAAGGATTTGCACATCTTTATGTACTCTCTTTCTGCTCTTATGTGAAGGCATGAGTATTTTGGGCACAATGTAGATCTGACTATAAACTCTTACAGCTGCTGCCCTGGAACTTGCTGTCTCTGGAGTGGAGCTTTCCCATTACAAATGTTTGGGGAAATTGCTGGCCTGGCATTCTGGGGGTTGTTCACCATTTTGCTCTGGGTTAGTGCTGCAGGGAGCAGGCACCCACCGTGGCAAGCACAGTCGAAGATATAAACCCATCCCTGTTTCAGATCTTTCTTAATTTAGTATTGTGACAGTGTGATGAAGACTAAAGAAATGGAACAAAGAAATGAATGATAGTATAGTAAAATACTTAAGCCTCATTCGTTCATGTATTCCTAGGAGGACAGCATGAGGCTATTGGTCAACAATGAAATCTAATCATTGCTTTGCTCAAAAATAAGAAATCTAGTATTTTCTTTGTCCTCTGCAGCATTCAGGACAGCTCAGGAATTGGTGTTCATGGATGATATTGATTAGATTTTGATTTAGTTTCCACTTTTCTGTTGATTAGGGAGGGCAGGAGCAGCTGTCAGTTCAGACTTCCTCTCTGATTGTATCATCAGTTTATTGCAAAGGCATCTGACACTTAGCACTGGGTATTCTTTTACGGTTTTTAGTGTATATTGCCAGAAATGATTCAAATATAGAACACTTTTGAGTGGGCACTTTGGGTGTTAGGGAAGCTGACATATACAGCAACTGGACTCTCTTTTATGTTTACCAAGAAAGGTGGGAAGGGAAAATGACCACCCTGAGACTAAACACAAAAAAATATGAAATTTCCAAGATGATATAGGATACTCTAATTAATTCTAAAAGCATCCAAACATGTTTCCTCATATAAATAAGCCTCCTCCCAGGCACAGATACAGGTTGGGCAGAGAAGAGATTCAGAGCAGCCCTGTGGAGAAGGACGTGGGGGTGTTGGTCGATGAGAAACTTAACATGAGCAGGAAGCATGCGCTCGCAGCCCAGAAAGCCAACCGTATCCTGGGCTGCAGCAAAAGGAGCATGACCAGCAGGTCGAGGGAGGTGATCCTGACCCCTCTACTCTGCTCTCGTGACACCTCACTTGGAGTATTGTGTTCAGTTCTGGTGTCCTCAACATAAAAGGACACGGAACTGTTGGAACAAGTCCAGAGGAGGGCCATGAGGATGATTAGGGGACTGGAGCACCTCCCGTATGAAAATAGGATCAGTAAGTTGGGGCCGTTCAGCCTGCAGAAGAGAAGGCTGCGTGGAGACCTCATAGCAGCCTTCCAGTATCTGAAGGGGGCCTATAGGGATGCTGGGGAGGGACTCTTCCCGAGGGACTGTAGCGATAGGAAAAGGGGTAATGGGTTCAAACTTAAACAGGGGAAGTTTAGATTGGATCTGAGGAAGAAATTCTTTACTGTGAGGGTGGTGAGGCACTGGAATGGGTTGCCCAGGGAAGTTGTGAATGCTCCATCACTGGCACTGTTCAAGGCCAGGTTGGAGAGAGCCTTGGATGGCATGGTTTAGTGTGAGGTGTCCCTGCCCATGGCAGGGGGGTTGGAACTAGATGATCTTAAGGTCCTTTCCAACCCTAACTATTCTGTGATTCTATGATTCTATAAGGAAGCAGTTCTTTACTGTGACGGTGGTGAGGCACCGGAATGGGTTGCCCAGGGAAGTTGTGAATGCCCCATCCCTGACAGTGTTCAAGGCCAGGCTGGACAGAGCCTTGGGTGGCATGGTTTAGTGGGAGGTGTCCCTGCCCATGGCAGGGGGTTTGGAACTAGATGATCTTAAGGTCCTTTCCAGCCCTAAGTATTCTGTGATTCTGTGATGCTGTGAAGCCTTAAATTCTGAAAGCCCCCAGAAAAAGGGGAGTGGTAGGCTTATCAGGAAGAAAGGGGAATCAGGAAGTTGCCAAAGTGTTTTATGATGGAAATAAGCTAGAAAACATCAGAAATGTGGCACAAACAAGAGCTGTCAGGATGATACTGGGAGCCAAAGAGCCAGTATCACTCTCTAAAGATCCCAGGTGTTTTTTATGTAATACTACAAAACCAAATGCTACCTCCTACATGCTGAGCACTGTCGAGATATTTAATGTTAACGCTGGCTCTATCAGTAGTATTGAAAATATCCCCATCTGGAAGTATTTTAGCTTAATTGTCAAGATTGTACATTCAAGAACATCCTTAATTCTTCAGTGACATCTTCGGAAGACAAACAATATAAAGACAGAGAGAGCAAACAAAAAGTTGCCTGCTTTAGTTTTATTTCTGTAAAGACTTAAGAATATCTAGTCAACTACCAATTATACTTACAAAATTAATGAAAGCAATGCAGAAGACCTGGTTCCTTTTCCTTGTCTTTCTCTTCATCTCCCTGCCATTCTAAATATTAGATTTATTTTTTAATTTAAATATCTTCTGGACTTGACAGCAAAAGTTTCATGTGTCATGAAAACATGGGTTAGAGCTTTGGAGTTCTGCCCAGTATGTGTAATTTAGTAGAGTACTATGGTAGCATGAACAATTAGAGAATCCCATGCATTAGAAATACTTGTCCTTTAACATTCATTGCATTTTTTTGTTGTTTGTTTGTTTTCTTAGCTTTCCAATATTGCTTTCCAGGGAAAAGGCCCTTAGAGCTTAGTCAGGTTTTCTGCCTAAGCATTGTGGGGAGAGGGTGCTGGTGTTCTGCTGGACAAGGAGTTGTCTGTGAGCCAGCAAAGTGCCCTTATGGTCAAGAAGGCCTATGATATGCTGGGCTGCATTAGGAAGAGCATTGCCAGCAGGTTGAAGGAGGTAATTCTCCCTCTCTACTCAGTCCTGGTGAGGCTTCACCTGGAATATTGTGTGCAGTTCTGGGCTCCTCAGTACAAGAGACATGGAGCTGCCGAAGCAAGTCCAGTGAAGGGTTAGTAGAATGATTAATTCCAGAGCATCTGAACCTTGCTTTCATGTGAGCAAGGGCTGAGGGAGCTGGGCCTGTTCAGCTAAGAGAAGAGAAGGATCAGCAAAGATCTGATAAATGTATAGAAGTGGGGGTGTCAAGAGGATGGGCCCAGACTCTTCTTGGTGATGTCAGGCAATAAGAAGAAAGGCAATACGCAGAAAGTAAAACATAGCAGGTTCCTCCTGAACACAAGGAAGAATTTCTTTACTGTAAGGGTGACTGAGCATTGGAATAATGCTATGGAGTCTCTTTCCTTGGAGATATTCAACACAATTTCCTTGGAGATATTTGGACACAATGCTGAGTAATGTGCTCTAGGTGACCCTAATGTGCTTGAGCACAGAGGTTGGGCTAGATGACCTCCAGTGGTCCCTTCTAACCTCAACCATTCTGTAATTCTGTGAAATCTTAAAGCCTATGTGTATATAAGATTAATTTTAATTTTCCTTCCCTCTCGTTTATTGTTGCTGTCTCTTGAAGTAGTGCTCAGCTATTATTCCAGCAAAAGCTTCCTCCAGGCTTTTATCTCCTCAAGCACAGCACCACATGAAGCTCAGCAACATTCTCTGTTGAAGCCAGAGGCCACTCTTCCATCTTAATTTCTTCTGAAACAGTCAAGCCCATCAGCCTGCTAATGAAAAGAAATTAAAGAATATGGGTCTATTGTCTCACAAAGATCCTACAAGTAAAGGGTTGAAGTATTATGTACCAGGTGAATTCCCATACTGCAGTTTCCCACCTGCACTCTGAACTACAGTGGTTCAGCCGCATTCAGCCCTGGGGCCCACAACATAACTAGGATGTGGAGCTGTTGGAACACATCCAGAGGGCCACAAAGATGATCAGAGTCCTGGAGCACCTCTCTTGGGAAACACAGGCTGGGAGAGCTGGGCTTGTTCAGCCTGGAGAAAAGAAGGCTCCAGGGAGACTTTCAGTACCTAAACAGGCCTACAAAAGTCTGGAGAGGGACTCTTAATAAGAGCAGTGCGTTTGTGGAAGTATCCAGGGCCAGGATGGGCAGGCCTTGGAGCAACCTCATCTTGTGGAAGGTATCACTACTTGAGGCAGGGGGGTAGGCACTAGATGATCAACCCAAACCATTGTATGATTCCATGATTTAGATCTCAGTCTATCAGAGAAGTAATTCCTCCTGCAGTTCTTCTCTACACTCAATCTGAACTTAAGAATAATGAGAAAATAAAAATATGCTAAACAAAAATGGATGAAACTTAGAGAAGAACAAGCAGGGTAAGAAGATGGTCTCATCTCTATCTTATCTATCTCTTTTGTATCAATTGCAGAAGGAACATCCCAAAGCCTTCACTTAGCGAATAAGCGTCAGCTATGCATCATCACCAGATGGGACCAGCAATTCTCTGTTGACTCAGCCCTGAGTCATTTTTTATTGGGTTTCAACTGCCATTAACTTTACATCATATTCATCTGAACAAGGAGCCTCTGCCCTTCCAACTAATCCTCACGGTTACAGAGATGGAAAATCACAGGAAGAAGGAAGGGAAAATACTGTGGCTAAAATTTGTCTTGTAGTAGAATAATATTAATCTTCTGTTGGGGTACATTTCCTTACTTTATGAAGGAGCCTAATGGTGTCTTTCAATAGCAATAAATAAATGGGCTGCTTGAAAGCATTCTCAAGTTAGCATTACTTTTCTCCTGCTAAGTCTAATAATTATGGCATTTTACCATTAATTGAGAACTTAAAGTCCTTAAAACAAGCTTCTAATCTGTGTCTGAACTGCAGAAGTTCCCCAGAATTGCATCAATATCAGACCAGCTTCACTTTGCAGTCAATACACTCACAAAGGGCAAGATTTCTGTTTCTGACTGTAAATTCCTTCCCGGACAATAAGCTTTCAGGAGTGACCAAGACTTATTCTCCAATTTTCAGCTGAAAAGATTGACCCGGGCATTTCAATTTCCACAAGGTCATTGTTCACGGCTTGCAAAAGTATAAGAATGTATCATTAATTAGGTTTCCAGGTACTGGGTGGCACGCCTTATTTCTAGGTTTCATTTTATAAGTATTTGAGGCAATACAATTCAGAAATAACTTATTTAAGAAAGCCATGCAAGGTAAGCTAGCTTGTATGTATTAATCCCTTATGAGGAAACTTCCCCATACCATCATATTAAATATTTAAAATCTCTTCTCCATGATAAATTTACATCAGGTCCAACGTATTAAATATCATTACTGAGAATTTCTCAGCAAAATCCAACAAACTGGTTTGCACTTTCTCATCTATTCTTAGTCTTCTTGTTTATTATATCTACATGTTCATGTCTACAAATCTGAACCTACTCTTTCAACTAGGTTTGTATCTGCAGGAGACACACAAAGCTAGCTTCAGAGTGAATTTTTAATAATTTATTTTTAAGGCTGAGAACAGAATGTATCAAACATTGAATATGATTTAATTTTCCAAGTTCTTCTGGTAGTTTTTTTGACTCTGAAGTGAAAAAATAAGCTATTTCTAACTCCACAGTTTTTGATCTTCAGAAATATGAAATTCTTCTTGAGATAGAGTTATTCTGATAATGGATGACCAAATAAAAAACCAAAACAAACCAACAGCTAACCCAAAATAATATGCCCAACAACCTAGAAGTAATTCTTTTATCTTTTCATAAATATGATACACTAAATTCATTAATCATTACACTTAGCTGTTCTTTAAAGCAGCATATGGGTTGCCATTTTTATTTCAGAAATGGAGCAGAGACAACCCAATTTCTTCTGATTGAGTTTATATACCTCTTTTAGAACACATGGAGATTACTACAAAAGATATTCTAGAGTCCTGGTGACTTTCTGAAACTTTTAATTCTAGGTATGAGAAAGTGGTCACCCTACCTTTCATAAGGTTATGAATAGTAATGTAGAACAAGTAAATATCTCCTGACAATTCTCTTAGAATCATAGAATCATAGAATAGTTAGGGTTGGAAAGGACCTTAAGATCATCTAGTTCCAACCCCCCTGCCATGGGCAGGGACACCTCACACTAAACCATGCCATCCAAGGCTCTCTCCAACCTGGCCTTGAACACTGCCAGCAATGGAGCATTCACAACTTCCCTGGGCAACCCATTCCAGTGCCTCACCACCCTCACAGTAAAGAATTTCTTCCTCAGATCCAATCTAAACTTCCCCTGTTTAAGTTTGAACCCATTACCCCTTTTCCTATCACTACAGTCCCCCGGGAAGAGTCCCTCCCCAGCATCCCTATAGGACCCCTTCAGATACTGGAAGGCTGCTATGAGGTCTCCACGCAGCCTTCTCTTCTCCAGGCTGAACAGCCCCAACTTTCTCATCCTATCTTCATACGGGAGGTGCTCCAGTCCCCTGATCATCCTCATGGCCCTCCTCTGGACTTGTTCCAACAGTTCCGTGTCCTTTTTATGTTGAGGACACCAGAACTGTACACAGTCTTCCAAGTGAGGTGTCACAAGAGCAGAGTAGAGGGGTCAGGTTCACTCCCTTGACCTGCTGGTCATGCTCCTTTTGCTGCAGCCCAGGATACGGTTGGCCTTCTGGGCTGCAAGCGCACACTGCTGGCTCATGTTAAGTTTCTCATCGACCAACACCCCCACGTCCTTCTCCACAGGGTTGCTCTGAATCTCTTCTCTGCCCAACCTGTATCTGTGCCTGGGATTGCTCCTACCCAGTTGTAGGACCTTGCACTTGTCATGGTTAAACTTCATCAGGTTGGCATCTGCCCACCTCACAAGCATGTCAAGGTCCCTCCGGACCTTCTAAGTGAGCCTTAGCTTTCCTAACCTGGTCCCTAGCTTCCCGGACAACATCCCTGTATTCTTCCCAGGCCACCTGTCCTTGCTTCCACCTTTTATAAGCCTCTTTTTTCCTTCGAATTTTCCTCAGCAGGTCCTTATCCATCCAAGGAGATCCCCTGGCCCACCTGCAGCACTTCCTTCTAGTAGGTATGCATTGCACCTGAGCTTGCAGCAGGTGATCTTTGAATACCAACCAACAGTCTTGGGCCCCCCTGCCCTCTAGGGCTATATTCCGTGGAACCTTATGTTGTCAAGGCTAATCCGAAATGCAGCTGACAAAATTTCCTGCAAGGTGTAAAAAGTAGTGGTTGCCTCCTAATTATTTTGAATGTGGCAGCAAGACATAAATAGCATAACTATCAGACAGGTTTTGCAATTCATAGCTTGTTGAATAAACTAAGGAGGAAAAAATTTTTGCTGGTCTTGCTAGCTACAGTGCTTTTTAGAGGTATCACAAAACTAGCATCTCTATTTACTTCCACTATTTTTTCTCTCTGACTGGACCTCTGAGAAATCCTGTGTTTATTGTATTGCAGATTTGTTAGTGGGGAACATCAGATATGCCCAGGCTTAAGTTGGGAACGTGCAGGCTGTTCTGACATAAAGAATTAGAGACTAAGAACCTGTACAGAACCCATACAGAACCCACTAAGGCTAAGCAATAGTTCAATAGTACATAGCTCTAGCAGTTACCTTGTTTTCTACTATGAAGGCTTTACCAAGCCTGCCTTTGGATGAAGTAGAACCATGCCAAAAGTTAGATGCTTCAGATGGAAGAACTCTTTAAAGAACCACATCTTACTTTTGTAATGAATTTTTTATCTCGAAAAGACACTCATTACTCAACTTACATAAAGTTGAAACCATGGCGATAAATATTGTTTCTTTTACCTAATCACAAGTTACCTCTAAATGGGATACAAGCCAAAGAACTCTCACCTTGTTTCAGGAAAAACATTCATGCTAACAACTGGCACAGGGGAAATAACGCATCCCAGTGACTCATGTTTCTTAGAAGTCTAGAAGACATCAGGTTGAATGGTTTCCTATGTGGATTTTTGGTAAGCATCTGGAAAAGCAGATCCCATTCTTCTCAAAACTCTCCCTGAGACCAGGAAGGTATGTTCTCTAAGCTATTGTGAACTGGTATTGCACTCTGCTCTAGTCCTCAAGATGCTGCATTCACTGAGTATGTTACTAAGAAACTCTAAGACAAAGAATTCAAATAACTTCAATTCAATAAATAAATATATTCAATATATTCAATAAATAAATAAATTTAAATAACAAGAATTCTATAAAAACAATACAAGAAGTGCTCTTGGGTGTCTTAGAGAGACAGAAGGGAGACAAAAGATGGTGAGAAAGGCAGACAAGAAAAGCCCTGGCACAATCGAGCAAATACAATATTCTAATGAGAACTAAAAAAACCCGAAATAATAAAAAAGGTAAGAACACTTGATTAGTATTAAAAAAAAAAAAACAACCAAACCACACAATACCTATGTTTATACTTCAGCAGTAACTACCAGAGGTGAAGCACATTTTTCTGGTACATCTTCATCAACGGTGGATTATTTATAAGGTCAAGCATTTGCAAAGGAGGCTATTTTGAAACATCAGATTACTCCAGAAATTTAGGCTTACCTAAATTAGTTCTGATCACATTCTCAGACAATATATTTCTCCACCAGTTTGAATATTAATTTTTCCCCATCTTTTATTTATTTAAATTTTGAAAAGAAAATGTCAAACAGCTAACAGGAAGCGTGAGTTCTGAAAGGATTTTTGTTTTTTTTTGCTGTTAAGTGTCTCTGTGGTTGAACCACCTTACAAATGTAAATTAAAAGGTTTAAAATGTAGGGACACTGTGTAGAATTTTAATCTGACTTAGACAACTTGTTTTCACATTCAAAATATAATCTATTGTTTTTCTGTCCTAACACCACTCTGCTGATCTGGATCAGGACTCATTAGCTCTCAGCTCTCTACAGCTACATAGAAAATGGAACGCATACCAGTTTTGACTGACCTATTCAACGCCAGTGTTTTGTGGCAGACAGAGGTGGAACATACACAGAGAAACAGATATTAAAATAGAAATAGTATAGAGAAATATATTCAATTTAACCCACTGCTATCCTGCTTAGGTTCTAAGAGAAATTATATGGTTTTGTTTTCTCATATTTGAAACAATTTTCAACAAGATGTAGTTTTATGACTTTTCAAATGGCTACTATTGCATTAACCACAAGTGTTCTAAGAGAGACATATGAGAAATTCTTCCAGTGCTCTTCCACTACCTTTTCTGCAAAAACTGGGAGAAACTGGAACGACTTTATAACCCAGAGGTTTCATAGCATAGAAAGTTTCCAGAAAGTGACTTCACATTGTATCACTGACTGAGAGGCTTTGAGTAATAAGTTCTGCTACTTCTTTAATTAATTGACATGATCAAGCTTATTGGTTGTCCCAGAGCTCTGAATGCTTTTTCAAGGTGTTTTCTGGGTAGAGATTTCATTTTGGACAGGACAGGACTAATGACCAAGAAACACGGGTCAAAACATTTAAATATAAAAAATAATAAAGTTGGAATAGTAACGTTTTACACCTGCGCTGAATACCATTAATGGCTACAATAGAAAAATATTCCTGCAAAGAACTTGTTGAGCTGAGTTCCCTGTTGTATTAGGCAATTGTATCATACATGTCTTTTAGGATGACTGAACTATCTAGCAGCAAGGTTATTGTTTTTTTGGCTTTGTTCCCACTGCTCCAGTGGGAAACAGCATCCTTCTGCTCTGAGGGTTGAGATTTCACTGTGCTTTTAAACAACAGCTTTTACTTCAAACTAGAGCAGGCTACAGATAGACACCCAGCATCCTGAGATACCCCAGCTGACATCCTGTACCTCAGTTACACACCTGAGCTCAGTGTTTTCCTTCGCAGCTTGTTCTAACACAGGACCAAGTTATTGCAGTAGCTCCCTGTCTTCTGTCTTGTGAATTCTTCCAGGTTTGTTTCTACCTTGAACATTTCTCCACTTCATCAGCTACCTCATTTTGTTCTCAGCTTCAATAACCTATCCCTTGCTGAAAACAGGCTTTTTAATGTGGGGCCATGAGTAAACATCTGCAGCCCCCTCCTTTTTCTGGATTTACCACTGACAAGTTCTTGCTGTTCTTTTGCCACTGTCATGAAACCAAGACAGCCACATTTGTGTCCAGTTCAATGCGATGAAGTAATTACCACCTTAGCCTGACTTTCTGTGATGTCACTTAATTTCCTGGTCAGGTTCTTTTGCATTACTTTAACTCATAGCTCCTGATTTCTATTTCAGTGATTTCATAATCCTTTTGAACACACAGTCCTTTGCCTTAAAGGCTTTTTCTGCTGTTCCTAAAATAAACTCCAGATGGCTTTTCTACCTGTAACTTGAGGACACTGTTAGTCTTTAAATGCCTTAGAACAGCTGACATTTTCTCAAAGCCTGTTTTGAATTCAAGAGCCTTAATAAAATGGGCTCTTCCCTAGGTCTTTTAACCATTCCTCTGTTCCCCAACAGTGATGCTGCAGAGGCTCAGCTATTTAGCCTGTAATAACAGAGAAATCCCAAAGAGTCCTCAAACATCTTTCTTAATCCTCTGAATTTTTTGTTCTTAACCCATGACTAAGGAAGGCACTTGGCTGTGCCCAGGCATATCCACCAATGCACGGAGATGTTTCTTCAACATGCAATTTTCCACTCAGCTTCTTTAAAGTTTCTCTGCCATTTCCTATGCTGCCTTCCCACATCACCCCCACTCCCTGCTGCCTGCCAGCCTGTTTTCTCCTTAGTCTTCTCTCTGCCTAGCCAGCTCTTGCAATTTCCTATTGTCCTGAAATATTTTGCTCCTGCCTCTGAGCTGCCAGCTCACTGCTTCTCCCGCTCCCATAGCAGCTCCCGCAGTTCACAGCCATCCCTCTTTATGTGCTCGTGTGGGTGAGGCACAGCAGGGCACCACTGGCAGCTCCCATTCAAGGGCTTTTTCTCAGTTCCCTAGTGCAGGATTTCCAAGTCTTTGTTACGGACTTATTTTTATATTTCTACTTAATTTTGCTTAACTTGTATACTTCATTGTAGTTTTAGTGTAGCTTTGTATGAAAATTATTTATCATCCTCTCCCTAAGCAGTTTAATTCAAAAATGTTTATTTCAGCCATAAATTGTCATCTTGCTTCCATACTAAGTATAAAGTGTTTTTTCAAACATAATTTTCTGCTTCTCCTGCTTTGCACAAGTCTTTCAGTACTGATATCCCAATTAAAACCTTTAGTCCACCACATTTTTGTCATCCTATATATCTACCTTCAGGTTCTGCCCCGGAAGTTTTTTCTCCACTTTTGCCCGTGTTCCTTTCATTAACAAGAACAGCATCAGAGTACTTGCTCATTAATCACATCTATTTTCTTTGCAATATTTGGTACTGCACTTTCACAAGCTGAAACACTTGTGTTACTACTGTTTTCACCATTTTTGTTACCTCATTTTTCCTTTTGCCAATCACCCTAGTCTTTATTTATGCAATTCTTCTTTTACCAGATTTTCTATTATTGTATATTGAAAGAAATCTGGAAGACATCGGGGATTCAAACCCAGCTGATACAGAAAACACCTTTTGCATCAGCTTTGCAGTCTGACTGCTGTACTAGGTTAAATACAGGGCTCAGGTGATAATAAAAGTAATATATGATTCAAAAATTCAGCAGTGTTTTGTCACTATTTTACATGCTTTTTTAATTAGACTAGATTAAGTCTACTTATTCTTTTTTATAATACAGTGTATTTCTGGCAGTAATAATTAAACTATGTTAGGTTATTTCCCTGACTCATTTTCAATAGTAAGATCACATGAAAGAGACAGACAACTGTGTGGAACTTTTTCCTCTTGTGCTTTCTGAAAGAGATGCCTTAATTTCCTTTCCTTCCTGCTATCTCTTCCATCACAAAATACATACAAATATGATACCTTTCTTCTAACTTGTACCAGAAATAGAAGCTGTTGCATTACATCTGTCTACCTTAAAGCTTGAGTAACGTGAGATAAACACACAGGGCAAAATCCAAGAAGCATGTAGTCTGTGTAACGGAAGTGGAAAACCTGATGAGTTGCAGTTTGGATCAGGATCAAATGAATTGTGCACAAAAATGATGATCATTTTCTGGGAAATTGGTGCCTGTGGATTTAAAAAATTGTGTAGTGCTAAGAGCTTGGACAAAAACTGCTGAGGAAATTCCCCAAGATTTTCAAGCTCTTGGTGAGATTTCTACGTTCATATGAAACTTGAAAGAAAAGCTGCAATGGTAAATATTTGTTCTGAAAAGTCTACAGAGACTGCAGCTGAAAAGGTTTGTCTGTGCCTGTTATTACTATATTTAGAGATAATCAGTGGACACACAAATGAAATCTTAAACCTTACCTTTTACTAGTTTTGAGATCTCTGGATAATTGTGTTGTGATAACAGTTCTTCCCTTTGAGAGCTGCAGACAGAACTAACAAAAGAAAAATAGAAAAGAAGTCAGCTTTTCCAAACCAGTGTTTGGATAAATTTTCCCACTTTTCCAGGTCTGTTTCCTTTTAGCTAATAGAGATGACCTGCTGACTCCCTTTTATTTCATGTGATTGGAAATTGCTAGTTGACACAATCACAAAGTAAAAAGATGAAGTAAGGACCCCTTTTTCATGGGTTCATAGTGTTTTACCTCCTAAAGAAAACTGAACCATTATTTGCTCACAATTCCAGATTTTGCAGCTAATCCAAGTGATTTGCAGAGATGTACAGATCAATGGAAAAGCAAAGAACAAAATTTTGGAATGAGGGCTCCAAAGAAATGTTCCAGAGGTGTCAGATCTGTTATTGTGACAGCACGCAAGCCAGCTTAGAAATTTTTGATCCAAATTATTTTTCAAAGACATGATGAGTTTTGACTTAACTTGATGGGCAAACACACAGAAGTGCAGAAATATTTGCTATTGGTTTGAAATTCATCAGTGGTTTAAGTGTTTGTAAAGAAATGTGAGGGCTTTCTGGTTTATTAAAGAAATAATACTGTCTGCAGGGATGAAAGTAAGTTGTCTTTTTCCAGGCTAACAAGTTGAAAAACCTGTGACGTATCAAAGATATTTCATCTTCATTTTGTAGATATCCAAGCAAGCTGACCAAAATTCATTTATGTACTAGCGAATATGTTTTGGTCCCAGGATGGTATCCCCAAAAAGATATTTTCATATAAAAAAGAAAACATTTGGTACATCAACTGCTTTTATTATTATTATTAAAGATGACACAGGTATTACTAGAAGTCTATACCTCTGGAAAAAATAGCATCAAAGTGTTGGTGGATGTTAGTCTATAACATTTTACCATATCAGCACTTTCCAGAGTTCCAAGCAAGCATATATGTAATTGTCTTTTTGTCCTTGTGTCAGAAATAGCTAAGACCTCCCTTAGCCTTTCCCAGCTCTTATTTCAATGCATTATGCAGCTTCTCAACCAACCAAATCATAGTTCAGCTCTGACAGTATGAGTTCATGCAGCTGGAAAGCTTCTGTGCCAGAGCTGCTGCAACCACAAGGCAATAATTTCTTCTCCAAATTGCACTCTGAGTGCAAATTGGATAAACTCCTCACCATAGCCATGGTAAAACTTATAAATGGCTGACAAAGATGGATTCTCTACCAACAAAAAATTATTTCCAGACTGTCATAAGCGTTTTGTTACTTGCCAAGTATTTGGTATAGGAAATAGTCTGGTTCTTATATTTCCCCAGGAAAGATGAACCTGTTTTAATTACCTCCAAGTCCTCCAAGTTCTACATATGAAGCAGGAATTTTTTATTTATACCACAAAATGTCCTGCAAGTGACAAAAAAGAGTGAAATATCTTTACATGTCATAGCGTTAAGACAGTGTGGAAATGAGCCACAGGCTGCTTTCTACCATCAAGAGGAGTGTTCTAGAAGGAAATCCAAGTGAACTCAGATTCTTCAGTGGGGAAGACAATTCCATTCAAGATCTGTGGGTTATCTATTTACATGAGAGTGTAAATTGTTGCGTTGTGGCTAATTACCCTGGGCTTTGTGTTAGTGTTATAAGTACTGAAGAAAGAAAAGACTTCAGAATTGAACTATACCCTTCTCTTTCTAGAAACATTTTTATTTAGAAATATATCTTATCCTTTTCTACAGGGATTAGTTACAAAACCAAACTATTTTATGGCAGCTACTTAGGTGGGGATCGATAAAACTTATTTTTGTTGCCATTGTGTTGATGCAGTAGCAGTTGCTGAATTTGACTCTCTCTCTGCCATCCTGAAAATTTAATTTAGAAAACTCCAGCTTGCTGTAAACTGTAATGCTACAAGTTAGGGATTTAAGTAAACATAGACAATATCATGAACACAACCCAACATAACAGAAAACTGTACACCAAAAGCTTGATTTGTTTGATTTAAAATAAAAATAAAAAAAAGCAGCTCAATACTAGAGTAACTTGTTTCTTTTAAATGCTCTATTTAGAGAAGGAATACAATTTCTCAAATTGCTTTGCATTGAGTTGGCCTCATCATTAATAACTATTCCAAATAATTCTGCAAAACAAAACAAGAATTCCCATTGTCCAAGGAAAATTTAACTTAATTCAGTCAATTCTGCTTCACATAATTCATTCGTCAATTCAGTTTCACAGCCTTCCAGCTAGAAGTAGAAGAGGTTGCGTTAGGGCCTGTTAAATAGCAGACTTCAGAAGCAATGGACAAAGTGTTACCTCTGCAGGCTTTAAAGAGTATTTTTCAAGCCCCTGAAAATGCTTACCCTTGTTTCCCGTAGTGTGACAACAACTTTAGGATCAGAATGTGTGAAGTCTAAACTTTTCATAAATAAATGTCCAGTTAGCATCAAAATGAATTTCACAGAACTGATAAAGAGCAGAACTAATTTTACACAAAGTTTACATTGTTATTTTCAGATTTCTTATTACTATTTGGTCTTTAGTTAGTATGACAGCTTATTGTTCCTTCTTCCATGGGATTCCAAGTCTGATTTAGCAGCCCACAATGAAGAAAGGAGCTGCTCAGTAGACTTTTGCTGTAATTTTTCAGACTACTCAGCCTCATCTTACCCTCTGCAGCTGCTCCCTCACCTGCATGCTATTCCCATGCCTCTCAGCTGACACTGACACTAGCCAAGGGAGTATCCTTGCTTGCTACGCCTGTGTCCTTGCAATCACAGGCACTGTCACCAGTCTGAATAGGACACTGTGAGGAATATGCCTTCAGAAAAAAACATTGGTATTTCCCTACTGAGGATAATATTGTAGTGCCATCCCTTTAACCAGGAAATAAAAAAAAAAAAAAAAGAACAGGTGGAAGACCTGGGAAAGTTCTGCCTTTTTGACTGCCATGGTTTTGTTTTGTGACTGATATTTTTGTGAGAGCTGCCTTTTCTTCACTTCTCTTAAAACCAAGAAAAAATAACTATGAATAAAATAAACTGTGACAAAATTGAAAAACCTGTTCACATGGAACAATTTGCTTAACACCACACAGAAATCTACATCCCTTCATCTGTACTGCCTCTTCAAATAGCTACACCTGCGTCCTGTTCCCATGGAAGTCAAAGAGAAATATGGCAATGTCATTAGAAACCAGCACCCCGCTATAACTAAAGAAAATAATTTAAAAAGCACCTTTATGATGGAAACACTTGTGTTACCTCACCTAGAGCTTTCACCACATGCATCAATATACCTTTGTTTAAAAAGAAAAGAAGTGAACTCTTGTTCATGTAATTCATACATTGCAGCAGTGATGAAGTAGATGTAGCAGCCATCATACTGTAAATTTAAGTAATAAAGATGAATGATATTAAAAAAAAAAAACACTGATAACAGCATCAGGAAAAGAAAAGCCAACAGAAAAAAAACCTGCAGCATCTCAACTTCCCCATAAATGAGCTAATAAAAGACACTAAGACAAGAAAATAAGAGGAAATAGAATATTCAAGGCAGAAACATTTCTAAATATTCACTAATATGCTTGAAAATTTTCCAGAAGATTCCAGTAGTTGTTGAAGCAGGGCAAATCCATTTGCATGTTTCTCATGCGGAGAGATTCATGTTCATGGCAGATGTTTGTCAGTCACACCTTACATGCCTCAAAAGAGATACGTTGCCCAATTAAACAAAAATGCATTTAGAGCATCTCTTAGGTCACATCTGGTTAACTAACAGCAGCTGTGCTAGAACAAAGGTAGGTGAGTTCAATTGTTATGTAAACAGCATCAATCTCCCCTGAAACATTAAGGTGGAAAATTTGTTAAATTAATTGTGGTTTGGTTTCCTTTTTCTTCTCCTGGAAAAATATATGAACTCATTTATCAAGCAAGAATTGTTTTCAGGTTGGGTTTCCTTATCCGCTTCCTGATTTAGCCTAATGTAAATTCTCAGGACTGGATATTTAAAGTAAGATGCCTACTTCAGCTGCCTGCAAAGGTGACGAAGGAAAGGAAAAATAAAAACCAGCAAGCAAAGGTATGGAGCTGAAACTGGGACAGAGAGGGCAGCCAGATTAAAAATAATTTCCATCATTACATTTCTTAAAAAGTACAGAAAATAAATTTTTGCTTAGTTGTTACTATTAAACTAAGAATGAAATGCAAGCAAGAGAGTAAAACTGAAAGTCACAGACCAATATTTATAAGCTGGGCTTTCAAGTATTATACATGCCAAACCTTGATTTCTGCAGCACATGAACACAGGGAATGCCAGGGCGAGCAAGGGATGCTTGATGTGTTCTCTAATTACTGAAGAATTCCTTACAGATAGGCTACATCAGTCAGAAGTTTTATTACAAAATATGAACTCCTGGCCATACTGGCTGCCTAGACTAAAACAACCTCTTCACTTATGACAGCAAAAGGGTAAGAAATAATTCAGAGCATCTATCCCTCCTTCTCTCTTGGGCTTGTATATGAAAAATCTAGGACTAGAGGAAGGATAGGAGCTTGTATTTTTTTCCATAACGCAACTGCCTACTAGAACTTCCTGAACTCTCTCTTCTTCCTATCCCATTTAGGAGAGGAATGAGATAGTAATCTTTATGTAAATTGTCTAATTTCTAATGGCCTCCCTCTCTAGTATAAAGTGGCTGTAAGATAGGTAATACTTTTGGATATTCTGAAGATTTAAGTTGGAGAAAAGTGTAAAAAATCAATTTCTCAAATTAGAGGTCTGACAGCAGATCAGGGGGTCAGAAGACTGGTTAGGGAAGTTTCAGAGAGCACCTCAAGGATTGCTTTAATTGACAAATGTATTCAGTTATGAAAATGTACATTCAGTTTTTACCAACACGCAGTTGTCTTTTTTTCCCCATAAATGGCTACTTAAATAGAAGCAAGCTGAAGACATCAGATGAACCTGTTAGTATTTGTTAAATTCCTGCAGTCACTTCATTTACCATGTTTAAAAGTTTAGGAACAAAAAAGTGAAATATAAAGTTAATGGACAAAGTTAGGTCAGATGGCTGAAATCATAAGTCTGAAACCAGATCTACAACCTCTACTACTCAAAAGCCACTCTAGGCTGTGGCCAGAAACAAGAAAGTGAGTGTCCTCTAACAGAAGGGTGGGAGTCAAAAGATTGAAAAAGACTCCACAAAAAAAAGACTCCACTACTCCTTAAGCTTGCTGTCAGCTGTTTGCTTCCTCCTACACCCATCTGCAAATCCCACCCTTTTAGTACAAAGAAGAAAACAGAAATCTGAGGTTGTATTTTGCATTAGGCTGGAAAAAACACTTTATAGCAGAACCCCCTAAATTTTAATCATTATAATTTGTGATTATTATGGACACATAGTAATGTATCCCTAAAGATCCGAATGAAATAAGAATGCTTTGAAAAAGACTGGAAGACAGATGCCATCAGCTTAGCGGGTCAAAGAAATCTGCTAGTAATTAAAGTTTCCTAAAGAACTCATTCTTTCTGATTTCTTTTCAGTAATTTGAAAAGATAACACTGAGGGGGTCCTTCTTTTAAATCCAATAGTATTTGTCAAATCCAGTCATAAATATTAGCTCAGTTAAAACAACACATAGGATATAAAATGCAATTAAGTTCAGTATAGATTTCACTTTCACGGGAGACTAAGAACAGCAAGGCAGAAATGATATTATTCTGTTTCTAGAGCTTATTGGAACCACTAATGATTTCAAAACCCCACGACTCATCAGCTGCAATTAAAACAACAGCAATGGCAGTGACCTCGCCAGAAGAAAAAAACAAAACAAACATTACATAGGCAGCAAGCAATACAGAGAGATGATGTTGGAAAACAGATGATATTGATTCATGAGGTGCCAAGGAGAATAATTCTTCTGTTATTGAATTTCTGTGTACCTCCTAATAGGCAAGCAATGACGACTGGCCAGAAACAGGAATTTCAATGCACTACACATCTATAACAGGATTTGACTTCTGCTTTGGAAAAAGACATCTCTGTAGACTGCTCCCAAAGACTAAGTAAACATAGCCTGGAACCACAGACCCTAGCCAACAGGTCAACCATGTACTGCGCACAGATCTCTTTGGGTTTTATACATCGCAGGCTTATTCCTTCATCTAATTTATTTACTCAATAGCTTTACTAGTAATAATGAGCAAGGACATCCGAGTTTAACAAAACCACTTCCAGAGTTAAAAAAACAGTTTTGTACAGTTGTCTTTATTGCACCCCTGATGTGCTGCTACTTTGATTAGCTGAGGAGATGAGCAAAATTTTCAATATGAAAGAGAAAAACAAGCACTAGTCTTTGAATTAAAAAAAAAACAAGCAAATAAACCTAACCATGAAACTCTGCATGTCAGTATCTGGCAATTATTCTCAGCAAAACTTACTTTCCCACTTTCTTCCTCAAATTTTTTTCTTTCCATATTATTTTGTGGAGATTTGTGGCCCTCTCTTCACTTGCTGGCTAATCACAGCACAGGTTTTGGTTCTATAAAGCATTATTTTTTTTCACAGGTTGGTCAGGTTCTCCCTTCTTCCTCCAGTCTCATATTTGTACCTTCTTTTCTCAGAGACCTGATAGCATCATTGCTTTCCTCCCCAGTGGGGTGCTTAGATCACCTGAGATTTTTCACTTCTCCGACTGGGCTTCGAATTAGAATGATTGTTCTTTTTGATACATCAGTCACAAGAACAGCCAGAAGAGCCATACAAAAGAGCTACATGTAAAATAGATTGATATACAAAAGAGCTTGGAAAAATGCCTTCTGAAAGTCATACCCCTTCTATCTGGCTGCTAAGCTGCCAGTGTAATCATCCTTTCAGTAATTTTAATAAAAATGAGCCATGTTTACAAAACCCTACTGTTTCAGCAAACTTGACTTATCCAACCAAAGCAAGACAGCTGGCAGTGCCAGTCCTCCTTTGGGGTGCAGCATTGGGCAGCTCATAGCCCAGAGAGGACCTATGATACAAGAATAAAAGACTCTGTCCTAAAGCAGTCTGAATTGAGCAAACCCAGCTGAGGCTATTCGTTTGCCAGTAAACCTGACTTCATTAAAAATGACTTTGTTCCATGTTTCCCATCTATTTATTTGACATGTTTTGGGAAGATCCAGGGTGCGCTTATTTCTGCTAGAAGTGAAGCTAGTAGTTATATCCAAAAAAAAAAAATCATAATAACAATAAAAAAAAAAGATAATTTCTGAAGTTTTTTTTTCTTGTTGTTTTTTTTGTGTTTTGGTTTTTTTTTTTTTTTTCTCATTCTATATTAAATTTGATACTTCTCTAATTTGGCCTACATTTATTGCATTTGGTCTGTATTGCACCAATGAAAAGAAATAATCTAAGCCTGTTTTAAAGATGCTAGGCTAGAAATTATAAACTAAATAAAATGCAGTGGTCCAAGTATGGACATCTGATATGAGAAATCATGAGACAAATCATTTTCTGAGCAGAGAACTAGACAATGAATCATGAATAACAAAAATTTCACCAAAAGAAAAAAAATTGGGAAGAACAATGTATTTGTCCCTGATTTCTTCTGATTTAGACCATTGTTTGAATGCTGATCTTGACATCTCAGACACTCTCTGTTGACACTGTAACGAAAGCTACTCAGGAAATAAATCTGACTGCTAACTCATCAAAGGTTTCTTCCCTGATATCTTTTTAAATAAACTAATAACTGGATGTCTCAATGCATTTGTAAAATGTGTACTTCTTTATTCTTTACTCGCTAATAGTTTTAAACCCTCAAACTAGACCAGCAGGACTGAAAGCTTTTCCTGATACTCACACACAATATTTTTCATTCATGACAAAGTTTCTGTAAACAAAAAAAAGAAAAAACCTGATGAGTCAAACACTCATGAGGTCTACTATGGTCTCTGTTGTTCTATTCTCTTTTATATAGTATATGTACAGATACTGGAGTGAAGGGTGGCAAAACAAACCCCTAAAATAGATAGTCCCACAATTCCTTGATCTCTCAAGGCAGTTATGGAGAGCAACACTAACACCCACTACCATAAATTCTTTTTTATTTCCAGATGAAACCCGCAGTTTACCAGCAGGAAGAGAATCACATTTTCAAACCCATGTTATATTGATCATCATGGACCAAACAGACCCTGATTTCAGTTTCATAGAATCATAGAATAGTTAGGGTTGGAAAGGACCATAAGATCATCTAGTTCCAACCCCCCTGCCATGGGCAGGGACACCTCCCACTAAACCATGCCATCCAAGGCTATGTTAAACCCTGCCTTGAACACCGCCAGCGATAGAGCATTCACAACTTCCTTGGGCAACCCATTCCAGGGCCTCACCACCCTTACAGTAAAGAATTTCTTCCTCAGATCCCCTGTTTAAGTTTGAACCCATTACTCCTTGTCCTATCACTACAGTCCCTCAGGAAGAGTCCCTCTCCAGCATCCCTATAGGCCCCCTTCAGATATTGGAAGGCTGCTATGAGGTCTCCATGCAGCCTTCACTTCTCCAGGCTGAACAACCCCAACTTTCTCATCCTATCTTCATATGGGAGGTGCTCCAGTCCCCTGATCATCCTCGTGGCCCTCCTCTGCACTTGTTCCAAAAGTTCCATGCCCTTTGTATGTTGAGGACACCAGAACTGCACACAATGCTCCAAGTGAGGTCTCACAAGAGCATAGTTAGAGGGGCAGGATCACCTCCCTCGACCTGCTGGTCATGCTCCTTTTGATGAAGCCCAGGATACGGTTGGCTTTCTGGGCTGCAAGCGCACACTGCCGGCTCATGTTCATTTTTTCATCAACCCACACCCCCAAGTCCTTCTCCACAGGGCTGCTCTCAATCTCTTCTCTGCCCAGCCTGTAGCTGTGCCTGGCATTGCTCCGACCCAGGTGGAGGACCTTGCATTTGTCATGGTTAAACTTCATCAGGATGGCATCAGCCCACCTCACAAGTGTGTCAAGGTCCCTCTGGATGGCATTCCTTCCCTCCAATGTATCAACTGAACCACACAGCTTGGTGTCATTGGCAAACTTGCTGAGGGTGCACTCAATCCCACTGTCCATGTCACTGACAAAGATGTTAAACAAGACCAGTCCCAACACCAGTCCCTGAGGGACACCACTTGTTACTGGTCTCCAGTTGGACATTGAGCCGTTGACCACAACTCTTTGCGTGCGGCCATTCAGCCAGTTTTTATCCACTGAGTGGTCCACCTATCAAATTAATGTCTCACCAATTTAGAGACAAGGATGCCGGAGACATTCCATTTCCTAACCAAATGGCGGGTGCTCTGGTGAGAGCTGAAAGGGAAACAGGGAAGAAAAAAGGGGGTTAAACAAGAAAAGGAGGGATATAATTATGTCCATCCTCTGCCAGAGGATGCTGTGGCAAGTAAGATAAATTAAGCAGGAACTTAGCACTTTACTATTCAAGCTTAAAACTCTCTCTTGCTTGATGCTTAATGACACATCCTAGATATTCAGCATATACAGAAGCATGTAAGAGTTCTGTTAAATTATGACAGTTATAAGGGTGAAGCTTTTGGCACAAACAGAGCAGAAAGGCCACTGATTCATTAGGCTTTGACCAAGAAAAAGGGAACAAAAAAACAAATAATCCAAAGCAGAAAGACCCAGCTTCTTTGAACCTGGCCATTTTGTTTTCATTTGGCCTGGCTGTGGCTGTATTTCCTAATTGGGAACAACAGAATTTTTAGACAGTATTTATGTACTTGCTTGCACGAAAAGCCTCTGTAGTCACTTGCATCATGAAAGGTTGCTTTTAGATGAAATTAGACAAATTTACGCTATGAATGAATGACTGAATGTTCCAAATGCATAATAAAACAAAAAAGGCTGATTTTAACGAGTGTATATTAAGCCATGAAGATATTAAGGAAGGAAAAAATACAATAAGATCCCTATTTAGAAAGAAATTGTCTGTTTCTTGACTTTGGATTAGGAACCCCCCCTTTTTCCTATCAGTTTTTAATAAGACATCAGGCTCTAGTTTAAAGAGGCTATTATAGATGGAATTTTGGAACAACTCGAGAAGCAAATGCAGTAAAGATTTCAGTAAAATTATACTACTATCTAAAATGTTCTTGTTTATTTGAGTTGGCTTCAGATATGGGTCTTAAACTGGAAAATACAATGCTATGCACTGTGAAGAAGAGAAGAACCATGCTTCGTGTATGTAAGTGAAAGAGGTGAAGGACAAGTGAAATCCCCTGGTTTCTCCCTCTTCAGCAAGGTGGGCTGTATGACTTCTTTTGGTGGCAGGGCATGATGGCTCTGTGCAGCCCCTTCTCATCGCACAGCCAGCACATGTGCCAGCACCTAAGGCTCACCCAGAGGTAGCAGGCTGACTACACTTATAGCAACTCTTTAAAGCCTGTGCTGTACACGGCATCCACATAGATCCCCCATGTGGCTGTTACTCTTCTGACCTGAGGGTTTCTGAGGCAGTCCATATACCTTGGCTCAGAGGACTATCACTCACTGTATTACCTAATGAGGTTCTAAAACTGTGCAAAAATACCCTGCTTCATTGTCACCCCAGAGAAGGACCCCGGTGGAAAACACTTGACATGTCCAGAGCACAGCCAGGTTCTCCTTACTCAAGCCCTGCTTGTCTGTATAATTTTTTTGTAGGTCCTAATTAATCTCATTTTTTGGCTGATACTGAAATAGTTTGAGTTATCCCTGAAAGGAAATTTGGGCTACCTGTACAGAAACAGATAACTAGGAGCTATCTGTTAACTTAGATATCTTAGTTATCTCAGATAACGCTTACCGAGGTTATTCCTGACCCAGTCACTAGGCTTAATATCAGACCCCTCGTTCTGGCTATGGCAATTTTTCTGTGTAACAGAAGCACTGGCATATATTTTTTCTGCAGATGCCTCCTCCCTCCTTCTTCCTTCTCTTTTTGTGAGAATCTGCACCTGTCTCCAAGTGTTCAAATGACCAGCAGTGCATTGGACAAATCTTTACAACAACAGTATTCAAAATTCATCACAGTTTATCCCACACTGGAAGTACTTCCAATTCAAACTGAAGCTGACATGTTTTAAATATTTATTAGCTCAACACTGTATTAAAGATGGTGGGAGGAGGAGATAAAAATCATTCTTTTCAAACACCAGGTAGAAAGCATGTAAAGGAAAAGAATGGTAGCAGCAACCACACCACTGCATATTAAAACTCACATGAAACCACAGAGCCAGATGCTCTTACTGTAAAGGCACTGATGCTATTGGATCCTTTTGATTTTCCCAAGACAGACATGTAAAAAATAATGAGGAATACTGACTATTTGGCCGCAAAACGGCAAGCAACATATCCTGAATGTAAACCGGCTGCCTGGCATAACAGAACAGCTGGCTAAATTCTTTTGATCTGCACAGCTTTTAGATATTCTTACATACAGGTATGAAAGAACTGAAAATTCTGTAAAGCAAAGTTTGCACACCACTAACATTTTCGGGGCAAATTTCACTTCTGTACTCTGTTTAATGTTATTATGACATTGGTATTAACCAGAAAGGAAACACATAAGGCAGAGCCTGGGCCCTCTTGGTGCTTCTTCATGCATTTTGGCAGTGAATGGAGGCTGCCAGCCAAGCTCCAGCATTACTAGCTGTGGATCAGCAGTAGGGCATAGCATTGAACAGGCTTATTGTGAAAGTCCAGGACCAGTAAAATACTTAAAACACAGCTCTCATCTAAAGCGTAAGAATAACTTTGCCAAGCTGCACCTCCTCATCTGCCCCAAGCAGAGCTCAGCACCAAAGGAGCAGACTGCCCAGAAAAGAGTAACCACAGGGTGCACACCTAATTCCCATTCATACCCAGGGTAGGGTGAGTCTGCAGAGATGTTACCCTTGGATTAGAAGATATAAGGCCCAATATAAACTTAATGCTGATGTGAGACTTTGGCTAATGATATCACATTTTCTTCTGCTGTGTTGACAAATAGTCACCCAGTGTTATAAAGGGTATGCACTTTATACCTTGTGTCACTAACTTGGCACCTCAAATCCTCTTTTCAATGACTATTCTGAGTGTTATAGCACCTTCTGCAGTAGAAAACCTCACAAACATTGCCTCATTAAGCTGCATGGCTCTCATTTCAGGTAAATAATGAGTATCATCCTCATTTTAAAGACCAAGAACATAAGATCAAAGAAATTAGTTAGGCCACATAACAAGTCAGTGTCAAAGGCAAGACCCCAACACCAGAACTCCTCACTGAATTCCCATGCTCACAGTGATAATGATATACAACAGCCTGAGCACATGTGCTATTCTGCACAAGGGCCTCTGGTTTCAACTCACAACAGCCCAACTTTAGGGTGACCAGGGGGATGTGATATGTATTTATATGCATTAGTCGTCCCATTGAAACCAGCAGTGTTGCAAGTTCAGGCACAGAAGTACCCTTTGAGGAATAAGTATCTGTGGCATTTTCACTGACTCAGAGAGCTAAAATTACCGAGTCAATTCATTTCCTATTTGGCAAACAAGGTAAAGGTTTACATTCTCTTCAAGAGCCCCCCTAACAGCACATCACCTTCTCCAACATCCCTATAGTTAATTCATCCTATGAGCACAGCTAGACCTACAACATGCTTAGCACAGTTTAAATTCTACTCACTCATCTGTTGTCTTGGCTGCAAAGTTAACTCTACTACATTCATATTACGCACACACGCATTGCCAGTGTCAGCAATTCTGACCAGTGCAAAAGAGGACCCACAATGCAACAAGCAATAAAAATGCCCAGTGAATATTTTTTTAAATTTGCTATTTGCTTATATAATCACCATTATTATTTCAATGCATTTTTCAAAAAATATTGCATGCATTGTAAAAGAATTATGAGAAAAAATATTTTAATATTATGTATTCATAATGAAGTTATGACTACGTGGAAATTTTTACCAAAGCAGTAGAGTTGCCTGACCAAAATAAACGTAAAAAAACATAGCCCCCTATTTTTTACAGTTACAGCATTTCAAGATGTTGGATTTCTTACCATTTTATTTTAAAAGCCAGATAAAGTAATTGATTTCCTTTTCTTGAATGAAGCATTTCCTTCAGAATAATTTTTCAACCATAAAAATCTTTATTATACCAAGAAAAGTTGAAAATATTTACATCTAATAGGAAAATGTATGTTTTACCTGATGCAAGACATTTTCATTCCATCGTTTCATATTTGGACAACTCAAGAAAATAGTTAAAGTAGATGTACCTGCAAAACTTAGCACATGAAATTTAAATGGAAAGTGGGTTGAGAATAGGTGGCCAGGTTACATGGGTGGGAAATATTCCCCAGGATGGATGAAGTGACTTCATGAAAACCAGAAAAAGACAAAGGCTGAATTAGATGTTAAGTTCCTAGTATTTCCCATTGTATCTTTTTAGCTTTGAGAATATGTGCATAACTTCCCTGATGGGTAGTAAAGTCTTTCCAGGATCTTTATTGCTCTGGCTGATGACTAATGAAATCTGGCTGAAATTCCCTGCTCAATGTATCCTCTGCCTTTTTTCCCATTCTGAGACAACTAACTTCTCATGCTCCATATATCAAATGGAGATACCTTGTATACGCTTGAGGTTGCCAAGTCAGACACATAATTACTATGTGCCACAATAAATAACTGAATGGACTTGGCCTCAAGGCACCAGTTCCACTGTCATCATGAAGCTAAGGGATAGAGAAGGCAAAACAAAATATAACCTGAGTTCAGGTTCAATACCCAGGCTGAAATTTGACTGAACACAATGCTTACCCAAGCAGCTGGAATAGCAAACACACGCTTGTGAGGTGGGCTGATGCCAACCTGATAAAGTTCAACCATGACAAGTGCAAGGTCCTACACTTGGGTCAGAGCAATCCCAGGCACAGCTACAGGTTGGGCAAAGAGATTCAGAGCAACCCTGTGAAGAAGGACGTGGGGTGTTGGTCAATGAGAAAATGAACATGAGCCAGCAGTGTGCGCTTGCAGCCCAGAAAGCCAACCGTATCCTGGGCTGCATCAAAAGGAGAGTGACCAGCAGGTCGAGGGAGATGATCCTGCCCCTCTGCTCTCGTGACACCTCACTTGAAGTATTGTGTGCAGTTCTGGTGTCCTCAACATCAAAAGGACATGGAACTGTTGGAACAAGTGCAGAGGAGTGCCACAAAGATGATCAGGGGACTGGAGCACCTCCCATATGAAGATAGGATGAGAAAGTTGGGGCTTTTCAGCCTGCAGAAGAGAAGGCTGCGTGGAGACCTCATAGCAGCCTTCCAATACCTGAAGGGGGCCTACAGGGATGCTGGGGAGGGACTCTTCCTGAGGGACTGTAGTGATAGGACAAGGGGTAATGGGTTCAAACTTTAACAGGGGAAGTTTAGATTAGATCTGAGGAAGAAATTCTTTACTGTAAGGGTGGTGAGGCCCTGGAATGGGATGCCCAGGGAAGTTGTGAATGCTCCATCGCTGGCGGTGCTCAAGGCAGGGTTTGACATAGCCTTGGATGGCATGGTTTAGTGGGAGGTGTCCCTGCCCATGGCAGGGGGGTTGGAACTCGATGATCTTGAGGTCCTTTCCAACCCTAACTATTCTATGATTATATGATTCTATGATAAAAGGCAGTATTGCCATTTATTGTAGTCATCATTTCATACTAGCAGTCTCAAACATGGACTACTGTACAAGTCTTTCAAATCAAAGTTGCCTCCAAATCCCAGTTTCCATATATGATAGAGGTGTGCACAGCCTCAAACATCTGACACATTTGCTTAAAAGGATTGACCTAGACTGATAAATACATTCAGTGGAAATTGTTTCTTTTCTTACCCTGGGCTCATTCCCTTGTCTGTTCTTCTGCTAAGTCTTCTTTTTAGATCAGCTTCTTTTTTCATGCTTTGGGAAAAGCATAGTGCGACAAAGCTTGCGTTTTCCTTTCTGCAAAGGCTTTGAGAGAATTTGCAACTCAAGTGTTACATGCTCTGGCCCTTGGAGCACCTGTGGTAGCAGGTCTGACTTCAGAAAGTAACATTGAGAGCTGCAGTGTTATACTCATTACCCATTCATGAGTTCAGATAGCTGTTTGAATAATACTAGTTTCCCTTTCCCTAGAGTAGATAAAAGCCACAAGGGCTATCGCCCCAGACACAGTCTCAGACACTCCTATTCAGGCTTTTGTCTTGCACAGCTGCCAGTTGAGCACTACTTGGGCAGCAAGTTATGGCAGCTGAGCTGGAGGGGAAAGACGTACAGAAGATTTAAAGGGAGGCAAAGAAAGAAAACTGAATGGAAGTAGGCTCCCCATCACCTCTGTGCTTTGTGGCAGACCTGCCTCACAGGATGAAGCAGTGTCAGGATCTTCTTCTGCCCTCACCACTACTGCTGGGGCTGGAGCAGTCTCTTCCCTTATTCCCCTAAAAGAGGCTGCAGAAGTGCTCCACAGTGGAGTTTGGCTTGGAAACGTGCTTTACCTTATCATCTCTCAACAGACACCTTTGAGGAAAATTAGGTGTTTCTCTCTTTAATACCTACAAGTGAGCTGTTTTAATTTACTTTCCACATGATTACACACACTTTCTACTCCAATACAAATAAGTAAATCAATCAATAAATAAAACCTGAGAATTGACACCCCCCCCCCTTCATTTCTCTTTCCCCATTTATTTTTCTGCTGGCATGCTTCACTGTTGTCTTTAAAAGATTTGTCTGTGGTGTGTTTTTAAATGTTACAAGCTAGAGCAGGTTTGAAAAACAGAGCCATACAGCTGGAAAGCTAAAGCACAATTGGCATACCAATAAACGTCTTGATAGCAATTTCAATACAATTGCACTGATGTGGCTTGTTTGTAGAGTTTATCTCCTGCTCCTGCTTTTTGCAAAACCTTGGGCCTAACACAGAGGATGACCTAGGAGTGGCCCCAGTGTCACAAAATAGATAGTTAAAAGAGCAAAGAAGGTGTCCATCTGATGTTGGAGATACCCTGTTGGGTACTCTGGACTCTGATTATGTCTAATCCTCTTAAAACGGGGTAAATATCACCTGCCAAATGACTGCTAAATACTGTGGTTCTATGGGATTATCCCTACTAACTCCTTTGTTTTTTGTTGGATCACAGAAATAGTATCAGAACAGGAAAAGCAAAGCTGTCTCATTACTCCATGATGAATGTAGAAGGGAAGGATTATGTCCACTGTTCCAAAAAAAATATAGTTTTATTATACCAGGACAGAAAGCTCCGTAAAATATCTTTCTTGCACAGACATTTGAGCTTGCAACTCTGCCAGTTCAGACCCTGGGTTTTCTGCTTTTGGCCAAGACAGGAGAGGAGCTATTGCCATCTGCAGTACATCCTAGGGGTAAAAGCTTCCCCTCTGCACTGTTTTGTGTAGCTACTGGCAGTTACAGAAAAATGGCTTCAAGTTCCTATAATCTTCTGAACATTAAAAGCTGTTCCAACAGCCCACAACCAGCTTTTCACTCCATCCTAGCAGCTTGTCCTCCATCACTCTCAGTCCAGTCTTTCAAAAATATTACATCTGCTCTGGAAGAAGCAACTTCAAGGTTAGCACAGGATGCTCTAACAGGATGCCCTCTCTCCACAGACAGGTAACTACTGAAAAGGAAGAAACCAGCTCTTTTTTTTTTTCTTTTTTTTTTTTTCCCCCCATATTTATGCCTGGAATTATGTGTCTTTGAAATATGGTGGCAATGACAAATATGTGAATTCTACTCAAGCATTCTTAGGGACAAAACACTAGAGGGAAAGTGATAGCCTCCTTTCTCCAGTTACTTTTTCTCTCTAAAAGAGAGAACCAAGTCTGAAAGGTTGTACATAGACACCCGTCTTTCAATTGTAGTGAGACAAGGGGGGCACAAAATCACAAAATGAAATATATAAACCTTTAGAATTGGTTTTAAGTAATGTTAAGTTTGTTGGTTTTGTAACAGTAGCAATAGAAAATTACTGAGGTGCGTGATTCACAGAAAAATAATAGAGTACAGCTAGAGAACATACTGAGAATTCTTGTATAAGATAAACCGTTGTAGTTTTAGGCCTTTATGATCTTAGTACAAAATGAGCGTAAGAAAAACAGGCTAAAAGAACAGGACAAGGATAAGGAGTATCTGGAATGGCAGGGGCCCAGGATGGGCTGCAGTTAAACTAACTGATGAGTAGAAGGACAGCATGATTGTTATGTCTGTGGTGTTAACGAACCAATTAAGCTGGTATAAACGTCTGGTATAAAGGCTTCCAGCAGTGATGAAGATTGTTGGAAGAAGTAAATGACCCTCAGAGACCACCACCACATTTCTGCACACATGCGGGGAACTTTCTGGAAAATGATGTAATCCATACGTAGCCTCATGAATATGTATGTATGCCCAGCGGCTATATGAGGACGGCTTGTGTAGCAATACAGGGACACACGTTAGGAGGGGCTATCGCCTGTGTCTCCTGGTGCCTCAGTGAAGAATACCTGCATGTCAACTTAAAACTTTGTTGGCGAGTGTGTTCCTGGAGTTTTCTTGGAATCGGTAGCACAAACCATAAATCCCTGGTCACAGATTCATGTTTGGACATTCTCTGAGATGATACTGGATATAGAGAAGTGTTGCACAGAGCTGAAAATTTTGCACTGGTGTTTTTGGCTGTTGTTTTTTTAAACAAAACAAAACGACTGAAGAAGACTTATTTTGTTAAGGGGGTGTAAATCAATTAAAAGTATTATTTTCTGGGGAAAAAAAAAAAAAAAAAAGACCTTTCTACTGATTGTGTTTGCTGTTTGTTTTACGCAAGGTTTGATCTAGAAGGGTTCTCACTGACCTGCAAATTTCCTGTGGTAGGACAATATTTTTCAATTAGAATTTTCAACCATCCTACTTCTCTTTAGAAAGTAGTGCTTCAGGAAAAAATATCTTCTGGAAAGACTTTGAAACCATAGGCAACTTGATCAAGCCCACAAAGAGAAAGCCTAGGGTTTGATTCTTGAGCTCTGGTAAAACTAGTTAAAGATGTTCCCATACACTGCTAACTTCCTGCATGCCTGAAGAAAAGCATCAGAAGTAAAAGTGTGCAAACACTCATAGGTTTTTTCACCAGTGTGGTCTCACCTTTCTGGCTTAATTAGCCTGTACAGTCAATGACAACATGCTTGCAATTATACAGGAGCTGCTGTAGTCATAGCTGAGACACTTCATATGCTCCTTTCTGCCAATCCAGCCACAGACATGTTAACTTCTTGCCAAAGGGTGGGGAGAACACAGGGGTTGGTAATGTATTAAGCTGCTTCAGCCATATTTAGTAGAGCACTAGAGTCCCTGGTCCTAGTCTTAGCCACATGTGTATGACAGATTATAACGTGCGAAGAAAGTGTGGGTGAGGAGGGGGAAATTTTGCAGAACATATTTGCCTTTTCACAGATTTGCTGAGCTTGGCAATCATTTAAATTTCTGAAGTACACTGATCTCTAACTGTTATTTGCTCTGAACTATAATCCTTGTGTGTGACTGGAGTTTCTAAGCATTTTCACTCTAAATAATACTCTTGGCAGCAGTATATTCCACTGACAGGAGGAATTAAGTGTGTATGGGTGCAGAGTATCTTCCTACCTTACAACCACCACTACATAAAGGCAATTTTTGCATGTAGACAGATCCTGATTCCTTATTAAGAACAGCAAATTACACCCTGACCCAGTACACAGTTCCCAGCTTTCCCTGTTAGAGCTTGTTCTGCTTACGTATTTGCCAAGGCAGAAAGCAAATGAGAGCATCTCTGCATCCAATAGGGCCCAGATGGGAGACCGCAGCTAAAGAGAAAACTGTGATGTTCTGTAAAGCAGAAAGGCAGTATAACTCTGACATCAGACAGGGAAAACTCTGGTACTGCCCTGGGTAGTTTTACTAGCTTTTCTAGAAGAAAATTTATGTAACCTGTTCAGCTTTCTCAACTATCAGAGATGTCACTTTAATGACATACTGATTGCTTAGCTAAGGTCTAAAGCTTCAAGCTTTTCTCAGGAGCATTGAAGCCTGCCTGGATGCAGCATTGAAGTGTACACCTTGATGCAAGGAGACTGCGGGCAAAATGCAGTAAATAGAACTCTTCTTTTTGCAGTTTATCGGCACAGAAAATGTTTCCTCTATTTTATATCAACAGGTGCCTTTCGTTTCCTTGAGATTTAATACCTCTGCTGGTACTAGATTAATCTTTTTCTTTACAGTGGACTTTTTAACACTAACTACATCTTCCTTAAGTTAAGGCTCAGAAAAATTGACAGATCAGGAGATACGGTGTGTGTGAATGGTGAAACCAAAATGAGAAAGGGCAGAAAATCTTTACCTCTATCAGGAATTAATTAGATGTTGGGGGATAATAGGTTTTTATTTTTTTTACCTTGCTGGATGAATGTGAATAAAAAAGGTTAGACCAAATCCAAACCATAATTAAAACTCACAACAGACTAAAATAGCTAAGAGAGACTGAATCCTCTCACTATAACTTTGGTGCTATTCTATTTTCTGAAGGTTTATTGGGGTTTTTTTAAATTTATTTTTTTAATTAGACCATATTTTAAGCAAAATTAAAATGTCTTATTGTAATCAAGATCCAGTAAGTTCTGCATAAAAATGTAGAAATGAGAAGTTCCAGTATTTCTGGAATACATGGTTATGCTTTGAAAATGGCAAACTAAATTTTAAAGATATTTTTGCTTTTCCCTGCGCAGTTTGGCCTAAATTCCTTGAGGGTTATCACACAGCAGTTTTTCTTAGGCAAGCTGTAGTAGTAGGTTAGTTTCTCACACTTTGCAGAGCTTTAAGCATGCCTTAAAGTAGTTCAGGACCCATATTCTAACCCTGTCACAACCCTGACAAATCCTACTCTCTTCAAAAGGAGTGGCTTTGATCCACTTCAAAATGAACTGCTCATTCCGTGTTTTTTCTACCCCATTACTGTATTCCTCATCCTATGAAGAAGGTACCATGAAAACCTAACCTCTTCTTTTCCAGGCTTTTTATTTTCTTTCTGGTTTCTCATTTTTTGTGTTCCTTTTGCTTCCGTCAGACCATTTCCAGGAGTCTTCAGGGTCCCTGCTGATGACCAGGATTTGTGCATCTCCCAGTTTCTGATCCTTTCTTGCTCTGTTCTAGTATAACTAACATTTCTATTATTTGATTCAAGCTATGACATTTCTCCCTCTCTCACATTTTCAGTCTCAATGCTATTTCATGCATGTCTGCTGCTCCCCTACTCTTCATTGTCTCAAATTAAAATCAATACTTAAAAAGTTATGAAGGGAAAACCAGCATGTATTATTCTGCAGACAAGGCAGTGGCTAAAGGCGCAGGACTTGTAGAACCTCTTCCCAGATTCCCATCAACCATTTTTCCTGCCTGGGCAGAATTATCCAAACGTAAGTTGAGGAGAAGCTGACAAAAAAATTCTCCATTATTAAAATAGCCAGGGAAGCTTCATTGTTCCACTGGGGTTATGGCCTTTTTACAGTCTGGTTAAAAGATTTCCTAAGTAATCCCACATCACTGGATTCATGGGGGGGGGGGGGGGGTGGTATTCATCTCCGTAAACCTGTCTCATAGGTTGCTTTTATTTTTTCACAGAGAACTATTCCTGGGTTTCATCACATAAACTATATTTCATGTTATGTGTCATATCAAGGCCAGGTTGGACAGAGCCTTGAGTGACATGGTTTAGTGGGAGGTGTCCCTGCCCGTGACAGGGGGGTTGGAACTAGATGATCTTAAGGTCCTTTCTAACCCTAACTATTCTATGATTCTGTGATTCTATATTAATCAAGTTAAGTAAAAACCTGAAGTCAGCCTAACAATCTGATTTCACTAAAACAAGCACACCTCATCATCCTTTATACAAGGTAAGATCCCCATACCTTGTCTTGCCATTTCAGAATTTTAGCTTTTAGCAACACAGACATTTATGAGGCACATAAGTATTCTGTGCTCCCTGCTCTGCTTCATGTGGGGCTCCAAGGAAGCAGCAGTTTGTTCTTTTATTTTTTTTATTTTATAGTTTCTTCCTTCTCCTGAAGAAGTGTTAAGGGGCCTGAAATCCCCAAAAAGGGAAAAGGAAAAGAAAAAAATGACTTCATTTTTCCTAAAAGCGTTTAGCGAACACAAAACTGTCTGGTTTTATCAAAACTAACACAGCCTGAGAATGCTGGAGTTAAGGCCCAGAAGTCTTTTTGGAGGTCTGTGTATCAAAAGGTACAACTATCAGCCTGACACTGAAAAAGGAGAGAGAAAAGGCAAAGAATGTCCGGACTTCAGAAAATCAGATTGTGACAGTCCGTCAAGAGAACACAAGCATTCAAACCACTTCCTCCAGGCTGCTATTAATAAAAAAGGACCAAATAAAAAAACTAGCTACTAATTCAGAGACCTACTCCACTTTATACAAGGAGATGTAAAGAAAAGAAAGTAAAGAAACAGGGAACAGGGTTTTTTTGATACTGCTAATCTGTTGAAAAGAAAGTGACCCTCCAAGAAAGGAAGGGGTGGAAAGACAGAAAACTCTTCATGGTAAAAATGCAGTCTAAAGCTAATTAGCTTATTTCTATTTGCATTTGGGGCACGTTCATTGAAATAGGCTGCTGGGGCTGTTTGAGCCTGAAATTAAGCATATATGAGGTTACGGTTCGTGAGTACTTGCATGCACATCACAGCATCATTTTGCTTTCTGCACAGCCTGTCTTCTGGGGTAAATAACAAGATAGACTGCCTTCTTCCTCATTTCTGAGAAAGATGAGGAATGAGGCAGCAATATACCCAGCCAGGATACCAGGGGTAAAATAAAACCTGAATATTTTCTAGGAAGTTTTCTAACAAGAAGATGGTATCCCAAAGATATTAACTGGAATAATTTTTGTTGTACATATTAGGATATTTTATGCTTATAGGAAAAACTTGGATCAAATACATCTTGACCGTGTCTTGCATGAATCACTCAAACATGCCGAAGTGGCCTTTAATGCTGAAAGTGCTATTTTTTCAGGATGATTTTATCCACTTCATAGCATTTGTTGCGAAACTTCATGTACAGAGCCTTTTTCTAACCAGTTTTATTTTCATTTTAGGTCTGACAACTTTGAAACTTCCCTGTAAAAAGAGGAGGAAAATATTGATATAATGCTAAAGTGGATATAGAACTTCTATTTGAAGCCAAGTGCAAATCAGTGACTAAGTGGGCTATTAAAAAATGAACTGTTCATTTCCTGCGAAATTCTAGGTGGAATAAGCCTCATATCAGCTTACTTCAAGGGTGCGTCTCAGTCTTTCTCTCTGTTAGCTACAGATACACTCCGACACACCTCTGCTCAGAACACCATTAGCAAGGAATAGATCAGGCTACAGATATTCATACAGGCTATTGCAATTCTGCCTAAGAATTCACAGTTCTTTCTCCCAGTTTCAATAAGTTTCAGACCCCTGAAGCCTGAACTTTCACTGAAATTTAGCTCAATCACTGTAGTTCCTTCTTTGTGTTTGTGGTCTTTGTGCTATCGACATAAACTGACTAGATTTGAAATCTGCCACAGAACCAAAAAAAACTAGGTCTAGCCTTAGTAAAATAAGAAATAAAAATTAGAGATGCTGCATGGTCATCAGGTCATCAGCAATTTACATAGCAGAAATACTTGTATTAATCCAATTTTACTTATAAACTGTACCTGAAGTCAGGCTTAGAATGACTACATTTAGACAAATCTTCCATAGGCATTTCTGTAAAGGTGACTCTTGAGATTAACAGAGCCTTAATGACATTTAAAAGTTTCTGAAGATCTTTACAGGAAGGTAATTTCAACATCCTTAGGCTGACCACTCCCAGCAATGCTGCTGGTTCAGTGGGACTGTGCAATGAGGTGTTTGTTCACTGGCATAAGTAATGTTGATATCATTGATATCATCTAGCCCTAGGTTGTCTGGGTAATTACAGTAGAAAGCTCTTGAACACAGTACTTCCATTTTTTTCATAATCTCTCTTTGGGCATTATTAACCTTTATATTTTAACAGGAATTAGTTTTCACTGTCCCATTCTAAATAGCATATTTGTAAGTAAATTAATATTGCAAAATTCTGTTATCAAAAAAAGAGAAGTGGCCATTCCCTTTGGCTGCATGGCATTATGCCTGCATTATTTGTTGTGTTAGAATACTGCAAATGTGAAATATATCTTTACTGAAAACAAACATACAGAGGCACACAAATCAGTGAGGATACACGATGCAGATAATCTGTCATCCATTGTCACGGGAAGCACAACCTGCTGATAACCTCATTTAGCTATGGCCCTGCTTCCACACTCATTAATAATTATCTCAGAACTACTGTAACACCTGGTAGGACAAAGTTGGTGCCAATCAAGCAGAGGCCCACAGCCTCAGTTCCTTTAGAACAAGACTTGGATATGGAAGGACAAGCAGTTGTTGACTTCATATATACTCCAGAATAGCTAAGCTAGCCCTGAAAGGAGCGTATGTATATTTTCCTAATGAGGTTCCACTGAGCAAAGGGACATTTTTCTCATTAAGGACCAAGACATCTTTTTAGAGCCTTAAACTCCACTACCCAAGGAGTTGCAGCTTGGAGGGAGGGAGGGCGGAAGTATTTGATCAAAGCAGATTTACTGTTGTAGGTTTGTTGGGTTTTTTTTGAGGGGAGGGGAGGTGGTATGTTTCTGGAGTGTTTGGGAAAATGAGGTGAAGAGCAATAGGAACCTGAAGGGATAAGGCAATGATGCAAGCCTATGTGACAAAGATTTACTCTGATACCTAGCCTTCCTGAAAACTGCAGCTTCCTGAAAGCACAAAAGAAGACAACAGATTTTGCGCGTCTTCTGCTATATATCGTGTATACAAGACCAACATGAAGCGTAACACTTTATCATCAAATATATTCCTTTGCAATCATCTGTCCTTAAACAACAATACAATATGATGGTAATTAGAACATCAATGATGTAATTACATCCATTCATACCCAAAGGTGGCTGGATAGCATAGTGAACCAAAATACGTTAGTACAGAAGGAAAAGAAACAGAGATCCATTCATCTCTCTGACAGATGAATGCAGTGTATAAAGCTATCTTTATATAATTTGGATGTCTTCTCGTGGGTGCATTAGCACTTCTCAATTTTTCATGCCTGGGTTTATAGATAGATACTAATGACTAAGTACAGGGCACATATTTTGGTTTAACATTCTCATTTGAGTCCTTCTAAGATAATACTTTTTTTTCTTATCTTCTATATGATTGGAAGATTCCTTGCGTTTTTTCTTTGAGATGGTAGCAATATATAATTGAAATGCATTTAAGTGAAGTCAAAGAGCAGTTTTTAAATTGAGTATAGTGCACATGTCTGGCAAGACTGAAAGGAAAAATATTACCTCAAGTCAAGCTATTTTCCTTTTTCCTTTCCCCTAGCTCACATTGCTACGTTATGCTTCCCCAACAATAGGTTTTCCTTAACCAGCATGTAAATAGAAACAGCCTTAAAATATTTTCAAGAATATTTGCCATTTCAGGTGCAAAATCTATTCATCCATCTCCACTATCACAATGAAGATAACAAAGAAAACTAATGATACTTAATTCCTCTACCTAAAGCATGATACTTTGACAAGAGTAGTTAGGTAATATTTCATTAAGCTGTAATAAAAATCAAAGTATCTATCCACATGCACATGTTATAGAGGCTCCTACATTATGAAGGCTTAGCACTTTGTAGTCTCACCAGAAAAAAAATCCAAACATATCTAAGTGCTCTAAAAGCCCACATGATAAAGAGGAACATTTATGTTTGCAAAATGAGAGAAAGAGAAGGGGAAAAATAATGAGTGCCCTGGTTCATTTGATGTATTATTTTTGTGAGTTTTCAGGTATTGATTTTGGAAGAAATAGAATCAAACATTGCTGTCACTTGCAACAGTAAGAAAGTGTTTAGTTAATGCCTGATTAGGTTTTAGCTTTCAAAACAAAATAGCCTGGTTATGCTGATGGCTATATCCTATCACAGCACAGATCTAATGGAAAAATAAGTGAGTAATACAGCAATAAAACAACTTTTATCATGCAATTGGTTTGTCACTGAACCAGTGTTCTTTACAAAAATATCAAAGCAGAGAGCTAGGCACTTATTCTGCAACATTCAGTAACTGCTGACTTGCATGGTCCCATAGATTAAAGTGTTCAAACAACTCTGTTCTTAGGCCAATAAACATGTCACATTTATCTGTTTTTATCATTTTTCAAATTTTCATCAATTAAATGAAAGTTCACTTATGTGAGATAGCACCAAAATAAAATTTTAGTGATGCTCCAAAATAATTTATGTCCTTGCAGTTTCTTGAGTTTACTTTGCCTTCGAAGAGACTGGTGGCTCTATATAAAGCACTGCTTCAAAATGCAGTGGCTTCCCTTATCCTCAGTTCAGATTTTCCAGGCAGTTTCAAAAACCACAACACTGACAGGCTTGTTTGAACAGAGTTCAAATTTTGGGAGAAAATGTGATCTGTCTCTGTCCTGGCACTAAGGGCTAGCAGTTCCTGCTGGGGTCTTTATTTCACAACCATTGTTTCTGCCTCCCAGCTCCCAGTGACATGCCATACACTGTCTTCATGGACAACAGCCTGGAAAGCAGTAATTAAAAAAAATCTGTGATTTAAAGAGGTGCAAACAGAAAACAGTGGCCAAACTGGATTTTAAGCACTCTTCCGCTCTTCAAATCTGTGGCACTAAATTTAGCTTCAGTTCATAAGAGAGATGAAGGGGAGGGGTGAAGCATTTTGGAAACATGTGTACCAAGTACATCCTAAAGAAAGATGTCTAAATCTCAGAGTGGTGCTCAGTCCCAGCTTTAGCTCCAGGCCACAACTGTGCTAATAGTTTGTACTAATGAAGGAAGACTTTCCCAAGGTGATTAGCACCACATTTTATCTTTTCTTACTAAAATATGTTCTAAAATTAGTAATCTGGCAGATAATATCTGGTTTCTTGTAATTATTTTAAAAAATCTGATACCCAACAAGTTCATTAATTGCAATTTATCTCTCTTTACTGCAGTCACCCATACTGTGGTCTGAATAAATCTGAACTGTATGGGGAAAGCATGGATTACCTCCTCACCATGTAGTTCCCAAAGTTACCAAGTTAGACACAACGTACAAGGAAAACTAAGCCAAACCCAAAACAGATAGACACCTCTGAGGCATCTCAATTACAAACAGAAGACAAAAAGTACCCAAGTATTTTGGACTAATAAATGGACTAATTTGCACCAGCTGGCTTAATTCATAGAATCAGGCCCAGTCATCTCTGGACTATTCCACTTCCATTTTCTCTCGGTTCCTTTGTTGTCACACTCGGGGGCATAAACACTTACACAAACAGCATTTTCTTTGCATACAGGAACAATCACTCCCGGAAAAGCACAGTTCCAGTGTGCTAAGGCACATTTTCAAAAATGGTTGTTCAGTATCAGATTCTTCATACTATAGTTTCTCAAAAAGAGAGAAAACTGCAAAAAAATTAACTACAAACCCAAGCTCTTGGAGATGCCTCTTTAGCTACTATCTGCGTCAGAACTGATGAATAGATTTTCCTTAGCAGTCACCAAGACAATGCAAGGAACTGTATTTCTATCACTTGTTTTTTCTCACCATTATTCAATTTCCCCCCTCAGTGTCAAGAACTATTGCTTCTTAGTGTTAGGATGCGTGACAATATATTAAGGCATCCAAAATACAATGCATTCCTCTTAACTGCCAAGTTAGAGATGAACAACAGGTTGAGTGGGAACTAATGGAGTGGGGTAAGCTCAGATGCTGTGCTTTATAGGCAAATAGGAGCTGCACTGGCCTTTTCTCTGCAGACACACTCAGCCTTTTATCTCCATATCTAGTCCATACCAAATGCATGCTCCTGCCTACCTTCCCCTGCTGCTATCCCATGCTCCAGACTTGGGAGTGACGACTCCTAACACGGACGATTTCATGACCACTGTGCTTCCCTTTGTAGGTGGAGTCAACAGGCTTTTACCAACATAACAATTTAAGTGGTTGCAGAAAATGTTTGCCATTTCTTCATGTTTGGTGCTACACTGACATCTTGTGGCCCTTAACCCTGGTGAGACAATAAACAAGTCCCAACAGGTTTCCAAATGTTTAGGCAAGGGTGCAGTAAAATGAAGTCTGGGAAAGAAGCACTGTTTTTCCTCTCATTTCCTCTCTGTTCTAATCTATGTTCTAATGCTTCATGTGTCCCATTTTGGTAGTGAAATTCCACATTAAATATCTACAATTAAACAGTAATCAAGTCAAAAGTAGTAATGAACAGGTTGAAAAGATAAACAGAATTGCAGAAGGTTAACTACTTGTGCAAATAGAAGCTACTTCTCAATATGAGAAGAAAGCAGAGATTAGACATACATTGCTTTCATATTTCATTGACAGGTTGTGCACTTGATTTTTTAAAGTTGAGGTTCTAAATTGCTCTAACAGCGTCCACACATTACTTCAGCTGTTAGCCAAGAATATTTCCAAGAACGGGAAAAACATAAGGATAGCATGTTACTATTTAACTGACATAATTAATGATCACAGATAAGAATAGAAGCAATAAAACCTAGTTGGAAACAATGCCATTAATAGTATCTATAAATCAAAGCTATACTAAAATGAAATCACATGCCCATGAAGAGACAGGTATGCCACACTGGTTTAATATACACAAGTGAAAGAGACTTTCCCTGGTACCTTCAACCTAATGAAGAGTGGAGAAGAAAAAACAGACCCTGTAGTGAAGAGCATAACTCCCTAACCTTAAGTAAGTTTTAATACAGCTACAAATGAAGTATGAAAAATCCTGGAGAGAGAAGCAGTGTGGATGCTCTAGGAGAAAAAAAGGATTTTAGTATTAGAAAATGAGAGACCACACTTCAATCCAGATTCACTCCCCTATGCACTTAGCCACTTCAGCTAAAATGATATTTCTGACGCTGTTTAGGTCAATGCAGACCTCATCCTGCAGACAGATTGCTCTGCAGGAGGACAGAAATTTTTACTTGGATACACTGAGCTTTGGAGGCATGTTTCTTTCTGTTATTGCATTATGTAACCTAAGATCCAAAGCTATGATGTAAAATCACAGAATCACAGAATCACAGAATAGTAAGGGCTGGAAAGTACCTCAAGATCATCGAGTTCCAACCCCCCCGCCATGGGCAGGGACACCTCCCACTAAACCATGCCATCCAAGGCTATGTCCAACCCCACCTTGAACGCCGCCAGGGATGAAGCATTCACAACTTCCCTGGGCAACCCATTCCAGGGCCCCACCACCCTCACAGTATAGAACTTCTTCCTCAGATCCAATCTAAACCTCCCCTGTTTAAGTTTAAACCCATTACCCCTTGTCCTCTCACCACAGTCCCTAATGAAGAGTCCCTCCCCAGCATCCCTATAGGCCCCCTTCAGGTATTGGAAGGCTGCTATGAGGTCTCCACGCAGCCTTCTCTTCTCCAGGCTGAACAACCCCAATTTTCTCAGCCTATCTTCATACGAGAGGTGCTCCAGTCCCCTGATCATCTTCGTGGCCCTCCTCTGGACTTGTTCTAACAGTTCCATGTCCTTTTTCTGTTGAGGACACCAGAACTGCACACAATACTCCAAGTGAGGTCTCACGAGAGCAGAGTAGAGGGGCAGGATCACCTCCCTCGACCTGCTGGTCACACTCCTTTTGATGCAGCCCAGGATACGGTTGGCCTTCTGGGCTGCAAGCGCACACTGCCGGCTCATGTTCATTTTTTCATCAACCCACACCCCCAAGTCCTTCTCCGCAGGGCTGCTCTCAATCTCCTCCCCGCCCAACCTGTAGCTGTGCCTGGCATTGCTCCGACCCAGGTGGAGGACTTTGCACTTAGCATGGTTGAACTTCATCAGGTTGGCATCAGCCCACCTCACAAGCGTGTCAAGGTCCCTCTGGATGGCATTCCTTCCCTCCAATGTATCAACCGAACCACACAGCTTCATAGAAGCACCTAGAATTAAGGCCCCATGCCTTAATTGTAAGCAAAGTATCACAGCTAAAATAAATGGGATATCGAATGAGGGGGAGAGGAGAGAGATTTGCATTCATAGTCAAAAACTAAAGAATTCAATTAATTCAATTTCATATTTCTCTTAGTATGCCTGTTAAAGTTCCTTTTCTTATTTAGTAAATTATCAGTGTATACCACTAGCCTCTTAGTTTATCACAAAAGCAATGTAGAAGACACAGGAAGAGGCAGGGTGTTAAAAAGGCTTCTATGGAAAGTAAAGGAAAACCCAGCCCAATGGATGTTGTGGTTTAACCCCATCTGGCAACTACACTGCACAGCTTCTTGCTCATTCGCCTCAGGGGGATGGGGAAGAACCACAAGAGTAAAAAAGAAAACTCATGGGTTGAGGTAAAGACAGTTTAACATGTAAAGCAAAAAACACACACAAGCAAAGCAACACAAGGAGTTGATTCACTGCTTCCCTTGAGCAGGCTGGTGTTCAGCCATCTCCAGGAAAGCAGGGCTTCGTCACACGTAACTGTTAGTTGGGAAGACAAAATGCCATCACTACAAACATTCCCACTCCTCCTCCTACTTTCCTCAGTTCTATAAACTGAATATGACATCATATGGTATGGAATATCACTTTGTTCAGTTGGGGTCAGCAGTTCCAGCTGTGTCCCCTCCCAGCTTCTTGTGCCCTCCCAGCCTGCTCACTGGTGGTGTGAGAGGCAGAAAAGAGCTTGACTCCATGTAAGCACTGCTCTCAGTGACAACAAAAACATCCCTGAATTATGAACACTGTTTCCAACACAAATCCAAACCAGCCCCATTCTAGTTACTGTGAAGAAAATTAACTGTACCCCAGCCAAAACCAGCACAGGGATCCAAATTCTTTTCTTAGAAAAATACTCGAAGAAACCAAAATATTCTGAATATTCACCATTGGATCTGATGTTTTCACCAGTAAAAGGGACATTTGTAAGGGGACATCTTCCCCTTCCATAGATGTGACTGGCTGTAGAAGAATACACGTCTGCAATAGCGACAGCAGACACCCCTGGGAGTGGGAAAGGAGGTGGAGAAGCTAGAGAGAGTGAGCATTCGCTTGACTGCTGGCTCAAATCCAGAGCAAGTCCAGGATGGCAACAGAATGTTAGATTGTCTAGCCTTGTCCCCTTGCTATGGTAGACAGCCCATTAAAGTCTCCCATAAACTAGTCACATCCCTCCACAAAAAATGTTGTGCTTTGTCTCTACCATGTCAGACTTCCATTCTTTAAGGACCAGAGCTTGCTTCTCTGTTTACAGACTACATTTACTCATAGTCACTATAACTGCTCGGTTTTTGTGTCAACACACTCCTTTCTCCCACACAGCACTTGTCGTTCCTGATGTGTTTATAAACAGTTTCCATATTGTCTCTCATCGTTCATTAGGCTCAATTGAACAAAGTCCTTCTAATCTTTTCTCATCGTGGTTGTCAATTTAGTAGCAGTGACTATGTCTGTGGTAGTTCAAACTCTTCTTTTTTTGTGCATGGGTGATCAGAGTTGCAGACAGGATCCCAAATGATCTCCTGTGACTAATTTATACAGTGACAGTACCACCTCGCTATGTTCGCTGGCAACACTGGTCCCAGTACAGGCGAAGTTATCACTCACCCTTTTTTAAAGGCTGCACTGTACAGGCAGCCCAGAGGGTCATCTTTTCTTTAAACTGACTATTATTCTCTGTTTCATCCTGATCGTATTATTCCAGACCTCTAGATAACTTAGCATGCGGAAATGCCCTCTAAATCAGTTATTTTCTGCATGTTCTCTAGTCCTGGCCAGACCTCTTCCTCTTAAACGTACAACAGCCTGTCACAGCGGACTATCTCTTTGTAAGCAATACAAACATCTTTCATTCCAGCAGTCAGGAAAGATATCCTTTTGCTGGAGATGCTGTGCACGCTAAGGCATGATTCTTCTTTATGAGCAAATGCTACCACCAAAAGAAGCAGATTAGGCAAAGAGAGCACATTGTCCCAAGTCACTGGAACATTGCAGTGACAAAATTAGTGAGAACATGCTGGACGAAAGTGTTTGTATTTGAGTCAAATGCCCCAGAAAGTGTAAAACAGAAAAAGGTGATGTACTAATACTACTTTCTGGATTGAAAACTGGTTAAGAGATTAGAAATACAGGTAGTGATGAATTGTCACACATCATATTAGAAGGAGGGGTGTGTCAAAGACTTCCCGCAGAAAGTTATTCAATAGTTGCATATTAGTTTTGTAACAGAAATGGCAGAAGCTTAATTTGAATTTTTTTAACCAGTCAGTTTAAGATTAATTATAATTAAAAGGTGACTTGTAGGAGAAATCATTTGTTGGGAGGCATGTGAAGTCAGTGCTTGATCCAGCATAACTTTTCCACCTTTGATGTGTATGATAAGCATCCGGAAATAAAGGAAAGAAAATAAACACCAGTATATCAGAGCACTTTCATAGATGGAGCTGGAACCACTTCCACACTGGCAGAACTGGGAAGATGATTTTGTCTTGCTTTTTTTCCCCTCACTTGTTCCATGAGGTCACAATTTTTTGTGGAGCTAAAATACAAATTAATCTACTAAGCAACTGAGCATGTGACGAAGTTGGCAACCTGAGTAAGACTTCAGATATGCCAACAAATTCACTGTCATGCTCTGCTCCTTTTATGTTACTCAGCAAACTCTGGCAAACTGTTCTGCTTGATACATCCTCAACACAGAGAGAAGTTTCAAGCAGTTTCCACAGCAGTTTAAAGCTGCCCTCTCTGATGACGCTCAACAATAGGGAATGCACTAGGAAGGTATAAGTTCACTATTTATCCTAAGCTAGAAGCCCCTGAAAAGCTACAATTAGTAGATACAGGTTAGAACAAATCCTGTTCCTTTTAGATGGGAGCAATGAAGAAAAGAAAGAATCAGAGAAGCAGATTCACTCTGGCAGAACCATCCACTTCTGTTTTGAGCTCCAGGAAAAAAGCAGATGAGCAAATCTGATAGAGAGTGCATAAAATGGCTCCAGTACTAGACTAATTAAACAGGTTGTAACATGTGACAAAAGGATTAGTAGCGAACGTTAAAGAAAAAAAATATTGGGCTTGATCTTCACATCTTATCTATATAGGAATTTAGCAGTCTATTATTTAAAAAACTGCTAAACTGATGCATGTACAGATGCTGTTATCTGTCACACGCCAAGTCACAGCATAATCAGAAGCAAAGCCTGCTCCTTTTACTCCACCCTCCCCTTCCACCACAGCTTGACCCAGTGGAACTGAGTGATGCAAAAAGCAGAGAGCTCTGCTTCCCATTCAGTTAGCCCTGCTTGCTGCTCAGCCAGCCCTTGGCCTCCCCCCAAGATGCCTCATGGGCAGCCAGTGGTGATGGGAAGACTTCTGAAAATGTGTTTGTCGCTGAGCCCAGACTCTGGCAAAGCAGAAACCTCATCTCATCTGTCCACATTGTGTGAAAGGAAGATGTGAAAAAAAAGGCCAAAGAGTGAATATCAGTCTCCCATGGGAAAACGTGGTGCTGCAGCCAGTAGAACTGCACAGGCAAAGACAAGCACTTCATTAGGAGGCACTAACTCCCAGCATGGGCTGCAGTCAGAAGCAGATGAGGTGAAATCAGGTTCTGGGACTTGGATGCTTTGCAGCTTTGTGATTGCCAAAAAAATAATCAGACTAGAAGAGCTGCAGCATGTGAATATTTCAAGTCACAGGGATGCTAGCACTATCAGAAGTCCTGGTGCTTGTGAACTTATCCTCTTGGCCTTTTATGAATAATGAACAAAGCCATCATTAAATGATCTCACTTGTTGTATAGTTTTAAATGTATCTTTTATTTAGAGGGAATGGAAAATATTTTGGTGAGCACTGTGCCCCTTTAGAATCAATTCAGCACAGGGAGAAACGAATTATCATAAATTGCTCTTGTGATTGGAGCAGAATACATCAGAGAAACCATCTGCATGGCTTCGTACCACTCACCCCCCAAAAAACCCTAAGAAAACAGCATTTCTTAGGAAAAAAAAAGAAAAAGATATAGCTGTGAATTCTTTTGTGCTGCACAGCACAATATTCTGTAGTAAAGTCCCTGGATCAGGCCATATAAATTCTTTTGCTATGTCTTAACAATTCAACTAAATCCTAAAATAAAAGTTCTTCAGTGGTTTACTTGAAAAATCTTTTGTTTTTTTTTTAATTTTCCCCATACAGTTTTCCCTTACAGATTTTTTTTTTTATGTTCATGCTGCTTTTTAAATTTAATGGACACAAACATGTAATGCAGCCTTATCATTTCTACCACATCTTGCTTTGCAACATGTAACAATATTATTGCAGGATATGAGCCATCTTCTAGTCTAATCTTATTTATACTATTACAGCAACACAGTCATTTTAAATACCAGAAATCTAAATTCTAAGATAAAATGAGGTTCATACTGAAAAGGAATGTCTGTCTTCTCCTTCTACTTTGAAGTATCAGGATATCAGAGAGCTGATTCTAGACCAGTAACTAGTAGCAGGTCCAAATTTCAGAATTTTTAGGTGATATTTAGGCTGCTACAGGCTCAACAACAGCAGCAGCCACAAGAAGTTCCTGTTTATAAGATGACATAGCAAAGACAAACGCTGTCTGCCAGCACTGGGTGACTCCCAGCCAGTGCTATAACATGCACTGTGCTCTGGGAAATACACTGTAAAGCAGCAGGTTGAATGGCATTCAAGAGACCACAGCTATATTCCTTTGGAGCAAAACTTGTGTGAATTTTATTTTACATGAAAAAAACCAGAGAGGTTCCTTCTGAAATACACTGCTCCAGCCACAAGAGCTACTTGGAATAACTACTCCACTCCTGTTGTACAGGCATCGCTGCACACCAGCTTGCTCCACTTCCCTACAAGGCAGCACAAACAAATCTTTGAAAACACCTGGTCAAGATGATTGGGCCATTTCTTTCTTCCATTTATTTCTAATACATGCTGGAACAAGGCTAACTCCTTCATGGCTTTTGGCTGTATCTCTTTTATCCTCTTGAATTCAAGTCACATGCTGGGCATACCCAGACAAGTCACAGAATCACAGAATAGTAAGGGTTGGAAAGGACCTCAAGATCATCGAGTTCCAACCCCCCCGCCATGGGCAGGGACACCTCCCACTAAACCATGCCATCCAAGGCTATGTCCAACCCCACCTTGAACGCCGCCAGGGATGAAGCATTCACAACTTCCCTGGGCAACCCATTCCAGGGCCCCACCACCCTCACAGTAAAGAATTTCTTCCTCAGATCCAATCTAAACCTCCCCTGTTTAAGTTTAAACCCATTACCCCTTGTCCTCTCACCACAGTCCCTAATGAAGAGTCCCTCCCCAGCATCCCTATAAGTCAATACTGTTACAAAGCTATAAAATGTCTAAAATTCCCACTTATCTTCACTTAATGCAGATTAATTATTATTTTTTCTATAAATATTCCTACCATTTTCTCCACTGCTTCTAGTTACTCCCTGAATCCCATAAAGACCTAAAGAGTGGCTGAGCTGGAAGAGAAAATATTTCTCCCTTTTATTGCTACAGGTGGATACACTTGTGGGCAGGCTGCAGGCTTGCGGGCAGGGTAGCATAAATGAGACATCCACTACCACTGTGTATGCTGTCCCTGCTGCATATATTCAACTACTATTACTTCTGTAGCTGGCTTTATAGCATCTTCTGGCACTTCTGAATAAACTAGGACTAACCAAAATAAGACCATGCAACTTGTCACTCAGTTCATCATTCACCTGATTCAACTTTCTGCAGATTTTTTTGATTCTCATGCTTGCAACCTGCCTCAAGAATACTACATTGGCTTCTCTGAAAATGATTACTTCAGCCACTCTGCCTGAAACTTAGCAAAGAAAGGGCTCTGGGCTGACCCACACTGAGTTAGTTTTTAATCTTCATTTTAGAAGATACTTAATCAGGAGGAGAAAACTGGGTAGAGGATATATATCATCACAGAGGTAGAGAAAGATCTATTAAATTAAGCAATACTGATTTGTGCTACACTGAGTTTGTAATCAGAAAGTAAACTAAGAGATACCTTGTGTACCCTCCGTATCTCTTTACCTTCTTTTTTCATATATATTCTTTAGTCTGTAGTAAGAGCAATAATTTTGGGTTTTGGAAAGGGGTGACCATTGCTCTGATCCACCGACTCTCATATATCAAAGAACAGATTTATCATCAATATAGAATCATAGAATCATAGAATAGTTAGGGTTGGAAAGGACCTTAAGATCGTCTAGCTCCAACCCCCTGCCATGGGCAGGGACACCTCTGCCTAAAGTGTTTCAACCAGACAAAAGCATCAAGCAGCTTGTTTAAGAAGAAAATTCAAATCAAACCAGAAAAAATTACCTTTTTTTTTTCATTAAAACACAAATGTCTCCATTTTTATCTTTTAATGTTTTCCACGTATTTCTTTTTCACGTAGTCAGAATCCCTTTCAGCCTAAGAAATCTCTTAATGATCATGCTAAACACTGGGTCAGACACCATGACAAGGAGTCAGCTCATGAGGTTCAGACAGCAGTTGTATAAACACCTAAATCTGTGCTAATGACCAGAAACTCCCTGGGAGTTAGTAGAAAGAAAGAGATGTTATAGAACAGAATTCATCTGACTTTTATTGAATGCTTTATGAGAGAGAACTTATCCTCTGGAAATGCTTATTTCTTTCTAGTAACTCTTAAGTCAGACATTGATGCCTGTGTTTGGACACTTAAATGATAAAATTGCTGTGGCAATTCAGCCCTGAACATGACCTGTGCTTTTTTTTTTTTCCTAGAATTTACACAGCCTGTAGCACATCACCTGCTGCTTTAGAGAAAAACAAAACAAAAGAAAACAACAAACAAATAGCTTTCTTTTGAGTGACCAGCATGGGAGACAGGGAGAAACTTAAGCATATGCATAAACATTTGAATGAATCAATGCGCTTGTCTCTGTTTTTCTCACACCTGGAGAACAACCATCAGCTTCCAAGTTTAAAAATAGTGCCTGTAGGCAGCTCAGGTAGATGCAAACCACCTTCTTCAGCTTTATTTAAAATCTCCTAAGTGAGGAACAATTCATTCTTCTGTGATATTACAGAAAATTAGTGGGATTAACCAGCAGTTACCTGGCAAAAACCCAAGAAAATTGCAACAGATTAAGTAAAGTTAGTTTGTAAGAAATCCGCCTGATTGACTTGTTCTCCAGCATTCCTCACTCCTACAGTTTCGATGGCATGGTCACTAACCACAGAACTTTTAGTGCCATATTTCTGGATAACTTATATTTCCCCTTTGAAGCAGTGTTTTCTGTAAAAATTCTGTGTGTTTGATTACATTCAAGATTAGAAGCAAAGTCTAAGCACGGGCAACATACTACTAAATCCCCCTAACTTTGCTTTCTCTTTTGTGATTACCAAAGGCTCATCTCCACATCCAGCCAAGATAATTGAATAACATGGGTAACAGAACACAGCCCTGCCAAGACCTTGGGCTGACCTTGAACTCTGGTCAGCTCACCATATACAAAGCCTCTTTGTGTAAAGAATAAACTCTGAGTAAGGAAATAAATTTCCAAACATCTTTTTCAAGTATTACACACATCTGTGTTAAATATTGCAGTAAAATTGGCCCAAACCAGTAAGATTTTGAAGTCAGTACTGCTGTTGAGCTTGCTCTGTCTAAAGTACATCATCACATGATGCTTGGACCTGTGTCGCACTAAATATATATGAACTATTTCAATATGCTACAATAGATGCGCACCTCATGAAACATATTTTTCTGTGACCCATTTCTCAGGTTTGCTTTGTATTGCTATAACATCATTATGGGTCTACAGTGTAAACATATTTTCATCCACTTTACTCTGACAAAATAGTGGCTAAGAGATATGTATGCATCTATTATATACTCATTTATTAACCAAGATTACATATGAGGTATTTCATCATCCAGAAAGAAATCAGTAGACAGTTGCTCTAATATTACTGTGCATAGTGATGAGTTTTTAGCTTTGGGTCACACAAGTTTAAAACTAAGGTAGGCTGAGACACTTTATAATATCTGTTTTACAATGGGACCAGAAGTGCTTCTGAGACACCCTCTGTAATGGTTAACTTTAGAGCCAAAGGGTCAGTTTTCTTTGGAGAAAGCAAAGAAAGTAGTGTACTCCCAGTGCTTTTATATATATATATATATATATATAAATAAAATCTTTTTTTTTTTTTTTTAAATGAAAATTGCATTATTTCCCACTGTCAGCCAGCTCAAGGCACGCAAGAGTGTCTGTTGTCATTTGCTTCTGTTTGGGTTCCTCCCAGGACAGGGTGAAAGCAAGGACTGGTAATCATGACAGCAGAAGCCTTACCATTTTTTAAAGCATTTCTTAAAAGATTTCAAAAGGCAAGAGACACTTTTAAGATACCCAGGCATAATCTGTGTGCTCTTCTTGAAAATGAAGTTTGTAATTAAAGTTGGCATTTCTGAACAGCCTGCTAGTGATGGCCATCTTGATAACAAAGAAGACATTGTGATGCTGACATAAAATCCATGGGTAAGAGCTGGTGTCTCTCTCGCAGAAAGCAGGCAAAACAAATGTGAATATCTAAGATGGACTATAGGGAACATAACTGAAAGATGTGCAGGAAAGACAAATGGTCATGTAGCCAGAGCAAAGAGAAATAGGAGATTAAGCAAGGAGTGTAAAATCACTGCTTTGGTTTCTCACAAGCTTTTCCTGTCATTTCACCCTCCTTCTGTTTGTTTTTACATACTGCAGAGGAGCAAATATTTTTATATTTTTAATATTCTAAAAGAATGAATTCTAAAAGCAAGATAACAGGAAAGTGTTGAACTCCAATATTCAGGGCAAACCTCTGGATGGGAAACAGGAAATAATTTGGCTCTCCAAAACCACACAATCAAGAAATAAGAAGTAGTAAAATGCATCTAGTTTTTATGCAAGTCACTTTCTCGATAGAAGGGTGGAGCAAAATCAGATGACTTTTTAAAAAAAATAAGTTTCAAGTAGCATGAGTATTATAATTTTGGAAATCACTCAGACATATTTCATCTTGCATATTTTCATTACTTACACTGTGCTATATAAAAAAAGGATCTTGGATAGTCCAGTTATGTAAGTAATTCAATATTTTATATAGCAACTCAGCATCACCAGGAAAGGACCTTAAAACTGTCAAAAGGTATACACCACACAGAATCAAATTTATATATAGCTAATTCTTTTGAAGGAGGAAGAACGAGTTGAACACATCGAGTTTCAAGACCACATTATCAGGAAGTATGTTAACCTATTCTGCTTGGCTTCTCAACATGTAAAGGCAAATCAGAATCTTCAATTCCAGTCCTCTTAAAGAGATTTTTTAGAACAGATTATAACATTTCACCTTGTTTTAAGCATTCTTCTGCAAACAAGTAAGAGGAAGGCAACACTGCAGTTGCAGGTGTCAGGAGGTTCAAATACAGATAGGCTGAAAAGTAGGAATACCACTACTATATGAAATGATTGCTAGAGCATTCTGGTGGAAGTTTGCAACATGCTGTGACAGACATGCATCTATCAATTCTCACCTTCAAACGGGAATAGATTTAAAGCAAGGTAAGGATAATGAGAAAATCCTTTTGTATTTGAAGATATAATTCTGCTCAGCATTTCTTACCAAGACCACAGTTAATTTATATTAAAGTATGGGGAGCGGAGCGAAATAAAGAGACCACACTTTGGAGTATGGGACATTTCCTTGGAAAGAAATGATATGGTAAATACAAACCCTAGGTTCTTATGTCTCCAATGTTTGAATTGCTACTTTGACTCGGGAGTGATGGATGAGAAAGCAAACCAAACCAGAGATGAAAAGTATGGATTATACAAGAAAGACCCCACTAGAGCTAATCATATTCCCGCTGAAGAGCTCTCCTTGAAAGAATCAGTTTTGGACCACCGGGTTTCTGGAGGACAATCAAATCCTTGAAGAAAGTTTGAATAGAAGAAAAAGGAAGATACATTGTGTTGAAAGGGTGACATACAGCACATCCAGGCAAGATAAACAGCAGAAAAAAAAAACGCAGAAGCATGGGTGAATGGGGGAGGGAGAGGGGGCAGAATAAATAAATCTGTGTTCAGATCTTAATACAATTAACATTCCTGTGACAAGTCATGTACTTCTGAAAAAGAAGCAGTGTAAGTCCAGCCAGCAGAGACCTCAGATATGCATTCACCTGCTATTCCACCTGGCAAGCAGAAACAAAGCCAGTTCCCCCATGAGCCAGGAGCACTACTGGGAAGGGTGGCAGAAATCACAAAGCTCCAGAGGGCAAAAACTTTTGCCTCTGTGCTTGCCGATCCCCCGTTAATCTGACAGAGATCCTGGTTGAAACCCAATTCTGTTGAAAACAATCCTCCATAGGTTCTCTGTGATAAGGAGGGGTAAAGACAACTATAGTTGTAGAATAGCATAGATTGTTAGAAACTAAAATAACAAAAAAAGAAGATACAAATTAATGAAGGGGGAATCAATACAGCTTTTCTAAAGACAAGTGGTGTAACACAGATGAGCTGCAGTTTGGTTTCGGAGAGCCAGTGTACCTGAAGAAATTCCAGTGGTTTTATGCATCTACAAATTCTAAAATCTTCAATATGGTTGGTCACCAAAGACTTTTAAGGAAACTAAGCTGCCACAGAATAAAGCACTGGGGCTGGGAGCAGCCTGATAAGGGCTGGTGTGCCCATTCAAGCCAAAAGATGAGTCTTAAATCCTGCACCAAGGGACTACCCTGGCTGAAACACACTTTGGTGAGTGCTGAGCCTCAGACACACAGTGGCCTGCTTCTCCCATCCACACACCTCTGATTCCCTTGGAAGAAAAACAAGACCCACTGGGTGAAGGGAATCACTGCACCCTCTAACCAAGGTCTTAGGGCAGACAGGTATTGAGCCCAGTACTATGGAACAAATGTCAGCATGAGACACAGTGCTACTCTGGCTGCAAAGGGAGAAAACCCCTCCAAAACCAGCTGTAAATTGTTATTCTGGGCTTCTGAGCAATGCCGAGCATGATTATATGCTTGATTCTCACACCGTCAAAGAGTTGCTGCTTTATGTCCAACTTACTTCATATATTTATTAATATTTCCCTAGAACACCACAACCCTGAGGTAGAAACCCATGTGCGAAATAATGGTGTATAGAAAAAACAAAACCCATAAGATGCCCACATTAGTATGTCACACTTTCATTCCTTCACCCAAAGCAGGACTGGTCTCAGTTGCTTACTTTCAATTTCATTTTAAAATCTCACCCAATTTTACAACTCCTCTTGCCACTGGAAGGCTTATTTGAATGTATCTTATGCCTTTCAGAAAGTTTCTTGGCAGATCATCTTCCTGTTATCTATGAGAAATCTTGTACTAATTTCTCTTTCCCAGTAATGTTTATTCCCTCAAATATTTGCAGAACATTGTCAAGTCACCTTGCAATCACTGCTTGGAGCATCCCTATCTCATTTGCAGCCTTTCTGCACAAAGCAAGTCAATTCTTCCAGCCCCTTTTATCATTTATCTTGTTCATCTTGTCAATTAGTTTCTCTGACCTCTCCTTTCACTTTATTTTATTAATTTTCCAACACACCCTTGTGAGGTAAGTACAGATTAGCAGCCTCCCTACCTCTATATTGCGCAATCAACATGGGACCGGTGAGGAGTTGTTTCACTTGGTCACACACAAAACACAGGAACATGGCCTGTGCAATGCAGGTGTTTGAAAGAGATTGAGGTCACTCTTTGTATCATTTGAAAGGCTGACCATTGCATGCATGGAGGATTAGATTTCCTCCCAAAACACTTCTCTCCAGTGTGTGTTCAGGACAAGCATGCTCCCAGCTTCTCCCCTGGCATGTGGATGTTGTCCCAGGATGGGACACTAAACTCATTCTCTTCATTGCTTTGCATTTTTTTGTATGTTCCTTTTACTAGGCTGGGAGACAGTATTGCACCTCCTTACCCTCCCCCCTTTTTCTGAACAAAGATATTATATTTGCTTAAGTGGAAAATAATGGAGTTGTCTATCTTTCTGTGTGGGTATGGCTTGCAGTGATTTTCCATTTCATTCATATGCTCTGTAGGTTACCTCCTAGTCTCACAAGAAAATAAAACACAGATATACAGATATATTTAGATTTTTTAAAGACTTGGATGCCACTGGCATATGTAAGATCACATTCATCCCAATTTATCAGAGTAGCAGTTACACAAGTGTAGTAAGGAACTCTATTATCCTGTCTTTAATTTACTCTCAAGGAGTACATCTTTCACAAAATCCATATCAGAGTCCTCTTTCTCATTTATTTTAGAAGAGAGGGGAGAGGTCTCTATCTGATCTGATAATGGAGCTGTTTGGCTTAGCCCAGCTATTAATCCATCTGACAGCTTTCCTATGAAAAGGCAGATTTTCCATCCTCCACTCCAATTTATTTCATCATCTGCACTTTCCTTCTTCCGTCCCTGGTTGGTGGCAATAATAAAAACTGTCTAGAAAAATATATAAATATGGCACATGTGTACAGATATAGGTAAAGCGGGCAGCATGGGTGTGATAGGAAAGAAATTCTGTTTTAAGAAGAATTTTTACCTCATTTATTTGCCTTATGAAAACTTCAATCAGTCGTTACCCTTTTGAAAATATCCCACCACAAAATTCTGGTTTTCTCAATAAAAAAGCTAGCTGGGTGTTGTGTGTGTGTGTGTGTGTGTGTGTGTGTGGTGGGGGGGAGTTTGCTTGGGTTATTTATGTTTTGGTCTGGCTTTACATCAGTCCCTGTTACAGCAGTTCTCTGATCTCAATGAAAAATACCATACTATAATTTTGAAGTGAGATTTACTCATTGTGCTATACTCCAGGTATTAGGTCAAGAAAAGAGACAAGTATGGATATTAAGCTCTCCTGCCTGACCTGTTGCTCTGCAGTTATCCTTAGCTGACAGTGTTTGATAAGGCTTAGGGTTAGACAAGTATAAATCTCCATGGAGAAGGAGGTTTCTTGGCCCTTTCAATTTTTTTTTAGTAAGAAAACCTGCTATGTAAGGCTACTGACAAAATAATTTATAGTTTACACAGTACTGATATTTTAATAAAGTATTTTTATTTCAAAATGCCAAACTTGTTAAACATTTAGCTAAAATGTATTTATAAATAGAAATAATGTTATGCAAAGAATTCCAAATTCTCTGCTTTTTTTCAAAACTTTTGGGGTGGAAGACAATATTTTTCAGATTCAAAATAGAATCTTATTTCCAAAGAGAGTATAATTCTACCAATACAATTATCTCAGTTTTTAAAAAATATATTTATGATATTTACCTGACATTACTATGGATCAGATATAAATTACTCCAAGCCAAGTGTAGGCAATGATCAACCAAATGCTCAGTCACTCTCCTTGACTCTGTAACTCGGTTCATCATTTGCTCTCTGATGTTTTTTTACAGGTGGCAGTTTAGCAAGATTTCAAATGAGGTCAGGAGAGGAAAAAAAGTATTTTTCCCATAATGACAATCTGAGCAAAAGACAAGACAGTTTGTGATTTTCCTCCTTACATATATACATGTTAGCTCCAAAACCACTTAAAAATGTTTTCCATGCATGCAATCAAACCCTTGGATTTTCATCAAGCTACTTCAGTTTCTTAATTGAAAATGGAAATGTGAAAATGGAAAATGTGTCAGCCATGCTGGGCATCTCCTATAGGCATTTTAAAATCTTCTATTTTCTTGCTGGTTTTTCATTCTCCTCTAACTCCAGATGCTAAGACCACACTGTGCAGTAGGTGGGTAAAAGGCATTGCTAAAAGGAAATTCTACCATTCCTCATGCTTACTGCAGCCATGTGAACGGTGTTCCTACATCACTATGAATCAAGATAGCAGGAGAGGCCTTGAAAATAATGTCATACCTGGAAACTGCATGAAATGGTACAAAGATACCGGACAAAGTTCTCTGTTTGGAAAGGCACAGCAGTTTCAGCCACACTAGAGTGAGGCCTGCCACTATGCCTGAGGCAGGATCCTGCTGGGGCACACATCAACAAATGTTCCTTGTTGTTACAGAAAATTTTTTGTCTTGGCAGGGTTTGATTTAACATGTTCAAGTTTAAACTCCAGCTTTAAATCCTAGCTAAAACGGTTAAAATACTCATTCAGGTTATGGGTTTCATACAAATTAGAATAGTCAAGGTGGAAAGGGTCAGAAACTCCCTGCACATCCCCAGGAAACTGCTAAAAGGATCCTGTCTTCCTCATTAGTAAGTCCCATTTCTGGCTTTGCTGAGACAATATTCAAAGCAGAATCATTTTAAAGAAGTGCATAAACCAATGATATTTTGAGACACCTCAGTGACCACGTCTGAATGTTAAATCAAACTACTTTCTATCAATCTCCGGCCAACGCATCATTGCAACCACGGTATGTTCCCATCTCTGCTGTCAATGCAGTTCCCTAGAGGAGAATTGGCTCATGCTTTAAGCTCAGAAACAGGAATTCAATTGTAAATTGCAAAGCTTCCCGAACAACTTGAATATTCTGTCACTGGTGACTTTGTGTACTCATTTTACCATTTTCTAAGCCTTTTTCTGGGCTAAGATTTGACGTGTCCTTTTCTGCTTCATGCCGGTTCAGTAACACATTAAAAAAAAAAAGCTACCATGGATTGTTTTCCTTCTTTTTTTAATGATCCTCAGTAGCAACAACAAAGTCTGTCTGCTCACCACCACTCTCAGCTGTCTGAACTGACAGTCTCTTAAGTCCTGCTGTGACTGAGCTGCCCTGAAATTCTACCGCACAATTTATACTGCTTTCTAAGCACAACTTGATATCTTAACAGATCTCGAAGTGAGAATGGACTTGTGCTTTATAATAGAGGTTATATGCCAATTTATCAGCAATTTCAGAAAGGAAAACACTTAAGAAGATGAAAAATAAATATACATTTTCAATTATGTTTCCCAGCCCCAGCAAACACATGGTAAATTTTGGTCCTTTTCAGGATCATCTGTAAATGTCTATCTTCTATATAATGTTTCCTCACTGCCCCTTAATTGGGGAAGACAAGAATTACTGATGACATGCAAACAGAGGAACATTTATTTGTCATTTCTACAAACTTACAGCTCAAGTGCATTCTGGTTTGAAGGCAGCTCACAGAAACCATTGGTGATACAAACATGAAGCTAAAAGGATCTACATGCCCTTGATAAATTTTAAACTACTTTAAACCTTTCCCTCAAATTCATTCTTTTCCTTCCATAAAGCAGTATTGAAAGAGGGGGTTAGGAAAAAACAATTTAATGTTCCAATGAGTTTTCAGAATGAATTCCTAACTAGCTCCTAGATTTCTTACTTGTAAACCAATCTTCTGACTGATTAAGCTCCTTTGGGTAAACGTGTGCTTTCATGTAAAATCAGTTTAAAACAAATTATGAAAACTTGCCTCAACAATTCTTTTGCAGATCAAATTGCTTCTTTCAGTACTTGAAGGTTTGTCCTCGGCTTTGGCAGTAGATGCTCTGTAAGACCTGAACCTTGCACACTGCTCAGCAAAATAGGTGACCTAGTCCCAGCACCATTTGAGCAGGCAAACCCTGAACCTTGCACACTGCTCAGCAAAATGAGTGACCTAGTCCCAGCACCATTTCAGGAGGCAAAGCAGCAAAATGAAGATTTCTGAGAATGGTTCACAATGACAATGCCTGAGGCAGACAGAAAGGTACTGTGTTCTTTATTTTGATATGAAGCTTACTGAAATTATGGGTCACTGATCCTGTGATGAAAGCTGAAATCAAATACAGATCGTGACTGACCACTTAAATCTTGCACTCAAAGTGCCATCACCATTTTTATTTTTATTTTTTTTTAATCTTTTTAGAGCTTTGGTTTTTGAAAATTCATGATAACACTTTTAGTTTGATTTGGAAAGGGGAAAAAAGTCAATGTGTCTCAATGTTCAAGCTATTTCCTGATCAGGTCTCTTACATCAGGCTAATCCCTAGCATGCAGAGACCCCTAGTTCTGAAAACCCAGGATTCCTCAAAGTTCTTAGCACGATAATGCAAAGTAGCTTGTGTTGTTTGTAATTACCTGCATCCATGACAGACATACGTGCTTTCCTAGGCACTCCATTAAAATTGCTTTCTTTCCTACCTTTTAAAAGCTAAATGAGCAAAAGAAATTACAGGAAATGTGACCTGTGGCATAAACTGTTTTAGAAAATATGCTGCATGCAGCCAAAGGTTTATTCCATTTTTGGATTGAGGCTTCAGAATCACATAGGTACCCTGATCTCTCTGAAGTCATAAGACCATTAAGAAGAAATTGATGCATTTAAGTTTTAAAATGTTAACCGATTGCATGGTTGGCAGAACAGCTCATTGCTGTTTCCTAATGCTCAGAGCACACAATCTGGTAGTGGTGTTATCCACTGGGGTCCCCTGCTCAGCCTTCCTTCTCCGATGGCAAAAGCCAGCACTCCTTGAAAGAAGCAGTACCCGTAATCAAATCTGAATATCCCCTAACATGTCACTCAGAACTAAACCAGACAAAACCACAAGCTTTGCCCACATAGAGATTCCAATGAGTTCTGGAAGTACATGGTGCAATAATGCTAAAAGTGAACAACTAGATAAGTAGCAAGCAATTCCTCCCTTGCCTGACTGTGACCAAAACCAGGTCCTGAATTAACAGTGCTTGGTAGTCCCACCAGGCCCTACACCCTTCCAGGTATTTGTGATTGATCTGGTTTGAATAAGCAGAAAGAGCAGATGGTAACCATTTCTTCCAAGTCTGATAGGACGGACATCAGCAAGGTAGCACAGGATTTGCTTCTGCAACTGTTGATCAGGTGTGAGTCCATGTTCTGCAATATACAGACAAGACAGACCAGAATTGTGCTGTCCTTTCAAACCCGAGTTGCAGGAATGTTCTGGGTTCAGGAGTGGCAGTCTTTTTTTTTTTCCTTCTTAGTAGCTGGTGCAGTACTGTGTTTTTGACTTTCAGCCTAGGAACAGCACAGGCAACACCGATGTTTTTAGTTGCTGCTCAGTAATGTTTACTCTGACCAAGGACTATGAGTCTCATGCTCTGCCAGGGAGGAGGGGAAGCCAAGAGGAAGCAGAGACAGGACACCTGACCCAAACTAGCCAAAGAAGTATTCCATACTGCAGCACATCATGCCTACTGTATAAACTGGGGGCAGTTGCTCAGAAGGGTTAAGCCACTGCTCGGGTTGGGCTGGGTATCAGTCGGCAAGTGGCAAGCGATTGTATTCTCTTCCCTTGTTATTTCCCTTATAATTATTATTATTGGTGGTAGCAGCAGTGGTTTGTGTTATACCTTAGTTACTGGACTGTTCTTCTCTCATCCTGTAGGAGTTACATTCTTCCGATTCTCCTGGCGGGGGGGGGGGGGGGGGGGGGGGGAATGGGAGGAAGTGGGGGGACTGAGCGAGGACTGTGTGGCTGATTTGCAGACTGGGTTTTAACCATTACAAGGTGTCGTGGTTTAAGCCACTAAAACTCACCCAGTTCGCTCACTCACTCCCCCCTCTTTCTTCCCCCCAGCTCCCGGAGGGATGGAAAGGAGAATCAAAAGAATGCAACTCCCACAGGCTGAGATAAGAACAGTCCAGTAACTAAGGTATAACACAAATCACTGCTGCTACCGCCAATAATAATAATGACAAGGGAAATACAGGGAAGAGAATACAACTGCTCACCACCCAATACCAAGCCTGACCCAGCAGAGAACCCCCCGCCCTTACAGATCTCTGCCCTCTTATTTTTTCCTCCTGGGCATGACATGCTGTGGTATGGAATATCTCTTTGGTCAGTTCGGGTCAGGTGTCCTGTTTCTGCTTCCTCCCAGCTTCCCTTCCACCCTGGCAGAACATGAGACTCAGAAAGTCCTTGGTCAGACTAAAACATCACCAAGCAGTAACTGAAGCATCGTCGTTATCAGCACTGTTCCCAGGCCAAAAGTCAAAAACACAGAGGTGCACCAGCTAACAAGAAGGAGAAAAAAGACTGCTACTGCTGAACCTATGACACAAGGAACCAACAAATTCCTCTTCAGAGAGCAAAACAAACAAGAAAATTGAAAACAAAGCAAAGAGGAAGGCTTAAATGATCTATCTACTGGGTAGAGATGGGATATACAGCAGGCAGGGAAGCATAACAATCAGCAACCACCAAAGTAAAGCAGGGGTGCTCTGCTTGCATCAAAGTAAGTATTTTTTCAGGTTTGAAGTGGAAGTCATCATCATCAATCCATAGCAGGTGTTTTACCTACCATCAGCATAAACTGTTCTCTTCATACTCCCCTAACTACTCTACAGTCTTGAAGGAACAAAACCAAACAACAGAACCCTAACTACATAAATCTCAAGGTCTGCAAGGCAAATATTTTTAAAATGTCTCAGATCTTCAGAAACAGAAGTCTGTATTTAAATGGAAGAGTTGTGAGTTTAAAATCCATTAAAGGTTATTAGTTATTAATAATTATTATTTATTAGTTATAAAACACTTCTCCCAGTAGGTATAGTCACAGTTTTCTCTCAGGACTTGTTCATCAGGCATCTGTACTCTGCAACAAAGATGCTTGCTTACTGCTATACACTTTGCCCAAAGTAAAGATAGTGCTATCTCTTATATAAATAGATTGTATGACAAGCAGGTATGGTAATGTATATTCCTTAACAGGTTTTATCTTTAATCACAGAAGTATACTCCTAATTTACAGAGCAGAAAGTAACAAAGTGGACTGGTTAAGTGATTCAGTGAAGGTCACATAAAAGATTATGCTGGCACAAATACAGAACACTTGTGCTGTTATACCTCCCTTGTTGCACCTCCACTAAGGCTAGAAGAGCTGTGATCTTTCAAAGTGCACGGCACCCTGAATTTTCTGTCTGTGGCCTGGACCCTGCAGCACTGAACTTGTATTCCACATCAATGGTGCAGCATCTAATAGTAAAGATGCCTGCAAGTACCATAAAATGTATAACCTAAACCCCAGAAATTTATGTTTTTCAGTTTAATTTTTTTTTTCTCCTTATAAACAATTTCCTTCAAAAATCACAACCACCTCAAGGGGGCTTTCTAGCAGTTATCACATTTTTGAGCTACCGTATTACTCATTCTTCCTTTTTGCCTCCCCATTCAGACCATTTCCCCTTCCCATATCACACATCATCAAATTCATAGAATGGAAACCATTTAAGGCATCAAAATTATTGCTGAAGGTGAACAGGAGATGAAAGTCAAGTACCATGCTCTACCTGCCTTTTGGGATTCCTCACGTACTGTGTTCTGTGTTTCACATATCAAGATGTCATGCTTAAACAGTTTCACAGCCTGAAGAATAGAGAAAATAGCAGAAAGGAGAGAGAATTTAAAAAAAACAAGCTCATCCCTCCCGTCATTGTTCATGTTTGCCTATAAAAAAATTTGAAAAAGATTCCCTAGTCTAACAGCAATCACAGCCACCTAGACAGCGTCTAAAGCATGAATAATGCATTCATGTCAGCTCAACAAAGACCAAACTTTCTCCAAAGGCCATTTTACAGCTCACATATAGATCTGACATTAGGGAAGGAGAGATTGCATCATCTCAGATATATGATGCTCTATGTATATGCAGCTGCTTTCATAAGAAACATGTCACTTCTAGAGAAAATTGATGGGAGACAGAATTGTCATTTCTCTAATTCATTCTTGCCTGTCACTTTGTCCTCCTAGTTCCAAACTACTTTGTAGACTGAGATTCACACACCTATCGATTTCTTTCATGCATAAAGGTAAAAATACTTTGAAAGTGCTGACTGAACTGGGTCCAAGGTACTTTAGTATTTTGGATTTTTCCATTTCATAAATGAATTAAAATTGAGGAAAGACAGACAAAGACATGTATACTTTAGAGACAAAAGCCTGCTTTCAAAATGTCTGAATTGATCAAATAAAGCACCTTTGAGAATAGTAAGTCCTCCTGTCAATGTGGAGTTTGATGTTACGTAGTTATGCCAGAACTGTGTTTATTCTTGCTTTTAAATATAAACATAGTCCAGTCTGTGAAGACAGATTTGCTTTCTGGCACTTGGGAGTAGTTAAAAATGTTTCTAACAGTGACATAATATAACCCTTGCAACTCATAATCAGACTTAGATCTTTATGGAACAAAGGTATATTTTTGCAGGGTTATAGATAATTTGGGTAAGTAGAGCCCATTCTGGGATATGAAGACTATCTCTTTCCCTGCTTTCACACTGAGACCATATGCTTACCAAAGAAATGCATCTGCTTGCTTATTTCTGTCATTTCATGGGCCACCCCTGGTAATTACCCAATATAATTGAGTGATTTGGGGTTGTTATTAATATATATGTATCTCCTTTGTGTTTCTCATCTGCTAGTTCAGTGGAGCTTTGCTGCTCTGTTTACAATATTGCTGTCACATCTGTAGCACTAAACAGCTTCTGAAAAACACCATTTTTCTGTTTATGTCTTCCCTGCAGCAGAAGGCAGAGATACAACCTGGCTGAGGAGTGCCAAGCCCTCCAGCCATCCTCCCAAACACAGACTTGTCTTTGTGACACCCTGTACTAGCTGCTGCAGCCTTGTGGGGAGGGAGCACAGACAGACTGCAGAGCTGCCATGTATTTAGCTCTTGCACAGGATGAGAAGTGCAGAGTAGCAACTCTGCCCATAGAGGTTTCTTGTCAACTCAAATAATTTCAGGGCTTTGGGCAGTACCTCCACCAGTTGCAGAAAACACTGGTCACGACCAGCAACCTCCTTGCCAATGCTACAGAACAAGTGCTGTATTCACAGAGCTGCTCACAGGTCCATTTCCTCAAATACTGGGCCTGGGAAGAGATGTATTGCATCCTTCTGACCACTCCCTAGTTTTTCCCAGCTCACTGCCTGAATTAAACCCTCCCTTGGGCAACATGCTAAGAATATGAAAAGCAAAAAAATACTGGATTTAAATTGCCAGCACGATACAAATTATGTCCTTTTCTTTCACTCTTTCCTTCCCATTTTTTCTTCCTATGCTTGCCCCAGAACGCAAGTTCTGCTTTCATTTGAAGACAGTTAATCTGTCAAAGCTGCCACATTTTTCCTCCATTCATGCAGAGTGCAAAAGCTAAGGCAGGTGCTACAGATGCATGTTTGATTAGTGCAGTCTGTTACTTGATATTTCACAAAGGAAAGAAAGAGAATGAAAGAGAAAAAGAAAAACAGAGAACAGTGGCATCTTTCAACAAATGGGTTGAAGGTGCCTTGTTCTGCTGTGATGGATTCCGTCAGACATGCCCAGCAAGGTAAAACAGGCACTTTTCAAACAGATGGTACCAAACTCCTTACAGCATTATGGCTCAGAAAAACAGCATATCTCACTGCCACATGCTGGGGAAGTAACTGTGCCATGAAGGAGATGCACTCAATTCACTTGCCTGCCTTAGAATCCAAACGTCTGGTGTGTTGAGGTGTTAAGGTACGTCTAGTTAAAAGGCAGCTGCTAAAGGGACATAGGTGAGGTTATGGAGACAAATAAAAGCTTTTTCTTAAGTCAATGAATTTTCATTCTGAGGCCAGAAGATCTTAAATCCATTTTAAACAAGCCACATAATCTCTGTGACAAGATTTGCATCACAGACAGCACAGCTTGTGGACAGTGTGCCACCAGATCCAGTCACCTCTTCCTGGAGGCAGCCAGCACATCACAGAAACTATTTCATGCAGGTTGCTGAAGTATGGTTCCATCCCAAGTTCTACAAATGGCACGTTAGCTGTGTGCTGTTGCCACACTGAGACAGGCTGCCAGGCGCTTTTGGGTATGTATACTGCATTCACTGGAGAGAAAACTTTAGTCAGCATAGAAGACTAATTTCAGTTGTCTGGGCATACAGTAAATCTGGATCTGTGAGTTTCAATAGGTCTGTCTTTCAAAAGATGGTATAAACACAGTCTGGATTTCTGTTCCCTCTCTGTAGAATGGGGATAATAAATTATAACACTACCTTTGTCTTTCTCTCTATGTTACTAAATTTCAAAATGCTTTAGGAAGAAAAAAACGTGTCTCATCAAAAAGAATGTTTGTTGTAAATGGCCAGCTGGACTCCAGATTCCTTCATCTAGAAGCAGAAATCAACATGTCAGTTAGATACAGCTTGGGTTGGCGCAGAGCATCTTGAGACAGTAGGGCAGGCAGGAGACAGTGAGTGCCTTCTGTCAAATTAAAATTTTATATATTTTCTAAAAGGCTATGGAGAGCCTTTAGAAATGCAATTTCTATTCAGACTATTTCAGCCTTTCTCTAAGGAAACCAGTGTTTAAAACCAGGTAACCATGAAAAGTTTTCTGTCAGCGTGAGAATCGCGCTGACTGGGGTTCAATGGAGCCCTTTCCCAAGCACGTTACAAAGTTATTATGAAAACTCATGGTTCTCCCTTCTGCCGCAGAGACACCTCTTCCTGCAGGCTGGAAAGGTGAGAAAAGTTTTCTACTATGGTGTGGTAAGCAGGAATGTTCAGGTTGATACGTAGTGGCCAAGCCAGATATGTCCCTCCAACCTCTGCTGAGCACGTTAAGGAAAGCAGAACAGACCAGCGGCCATGACAGAGACCCTAGAGCTGGCAGCTAGCTGGACCGGATGGGACTAGCCTCTAGGGGGTTAAATGTCACACAGGGCAGGAGAAAGCCCAAGCCTGGACGTAGCCCAAGCAGTTTCCAGAGAGGGTGCTGCAGATCAGGTCTCCAGCCTCCTTACCAAGGATGGCATGTTTTCTACAGATACAGGTATTCCTTCAAGTAGAACTGGAGTGTGGGGGATGGACTTACTCTACATGTTACCCCATGAATCCAGGCAGCAGCAGACTCCCAGCCAAAAACCCTGAAATGATTTAATCTTAAAATGCAACTGAGCCATGAAAACAAATGTATTCATCATCTGGACCACTGGGTGAAGATTTACCCCTTAGGAGGTGGGGCTTGCTGCCATGCACTGCATAGGCAATAGGTCTACAAGCATGATCTGCCAGAAGACCCAAGGAGACTGCAGTCCTATGAAATCCTTGTTAGGACTTTCAGTCCAGTGTCCCTTTTTTATCCAGGCATCTCGTTGCTATGATGTCTTGTAGTCCTGATTTTCAGCATCTTGACTCCTCTAGTTTTGAAGCCTGAGGCCTGGAAGGCTAGGACGCTAATTAAACTGTTTGTTGCTCCAACAGACAAATGCCTTCTTGCAACAAGAGAGATTCATCACAAGGTACTAGAAACCCATAGTGTCCTTTGACTTCAGATAAACTGTGGATGCTGAGCCCATCCAAAAATGAAGTAGGTAACTCATTTCCCACTGTTATCTCAGAGCAAATGGCTAGACTGCAACACAGGCCTCCACAGGTAGTATATCAACTCTCCTACACAAATGACTCTGTGATACCCTCAGCAGGCTTTGATAGTCAAAGGTTTATTTCATTTAAAGAGGCTCTGCCAATGTACCACTGCATCAGCAATGAACCTTCAAATCATGTTCACCCTGGGCCATGAAGATAGAAAAAACATTTTCTCTCAAATTTCCTAAATTAGCATGCTATTTTCCAACTGCTGTCCCCTATTTGAGTCAAGTTGGCAGATTTATGCATTCAGTATGTATTTACTTAAACTACTTCTACTTAATGATAAAGGAAAATGTTAATTCATAAATAACCTTAGCCAGTGGCATGCCTGAAATGTATACATTACTTATGTCTGCATTCAGCAAACTGAAAAATGACAGAGTGCCCCAGCAGTGCAACCAGGCAAAGCATAAACCATTCAGCTGAGCAAGATGGAGAGTTCATGCTCCGCTCCCTTTACAGGCTAAGCTGGCAGGTCCTAGTTATATCCCTGTTTCAGTTCAAGCTGGCTGCGTGAGCTGCCAGCACCTGAGTCAGCGAGCCAGAAGGTGAAACAGAGAGCGCCTTCAGTGTCACCTGTATGCACACAGTTGCCACAGTGAACCTGGCAGGTTGTGACCTCCACTGAACTATTAGTGGGTATTGCTTCTCACGCACTCACCAACCAACCACTTCAGATAAATCAGTGATTTCCTCTTCAGCCACAGGAGACTGAGAACATCATTTTCCATAGGGCAAGAGATTCAGACACTGTAATAGCTCACATTTTGCCAGTCTTACCCTCCCTTGTAAAGGTACATACCAGAGCTGCTAGGCTGGGTTGCCTACAAGTTTTGCAGTCAGGGATTTTCATGAAAATAGCTGACAATGCAAATGGCTCTAGGAAATGTATTTTTTTGTGACCCTAGTGACCTTTTTCTTTGAGCAGATTGCAGCTTTTACCTCTTTGCACCACTTGGTCACTATATTTTTTTTTATTGCTGAGTGAACCTTTAATGATACCACTAGCAGGGGTGAACAGTCATGAGAAATTCTGTCATATGGATCTGCGAACACACTTCATTGCTGAGGCACAGCACCCCAGCCATCCTAGGCTCAGGCATTCATTAGACATTTCACTCTCACACTGCGGTATCTCTTTTTAGTCCATTACTGAACAAGTAGAGCACCTCTCCCAATAAAAAATGTTACACTTCAGTTATGCTTCAATCGATACAGATTGATACATCTGCTAACCAAAACACAGCCATGCTATTCTGCTTTCTTCTTTGTGAGTCCATCCCCATTTCAACTCCAGCCTGCCGTAGCTGAGAATCTGAGAGAGAAAAATTAACAAGAATCCTTTCTCTGACCTCACTCCAATTCAAACTAACTCCCGTTTAAGGAAAAGATACCAGCCTGGCAATTATTAGAGTTCATAACTTCTTTCTTAATTACCTACATACAAACAAACCTCTGCAAAACATATGAAGACTGTGAATAAGCTGCCTCATGTTCTCCAGCAATCTTTGTCTAATTATTATTTTAAAATGTGAATATATTTGAATAATGAGAATAATCCTTTGCATTTTTGTATTTCCTTGATATAGTACATGTGCAAACCTCCTCAAATCACAGATTCCCTTCAGCAACAATGCAACCGATTATTTCTGAATTTTTGGTACTTTCATCCTGTAAACTCTGAAGCAGTTTGACCAAGGAGACAATCAGCTTAAAGGCATTTGGATGCTAATGAACTACAGATGTGATGTTCAATAAGCTGAGAATGACAGTGCATTTAACTTTATATACACTTACTAAGGTGAATACAGAGCTGGGAAACAACAGGGAAGAAACCAGGAACATATGACACAGTGTACACCAATCTCTGGCATCAATAGTTTCCATCTCTCTCTTCCAGGGTTTGCATTCTAAATGAAAGACTAATGGTCTAGCTTTGGTATTTCTCTGAGGTAACAGCATCCTAACAGTACATCCAGTTTCTATACAGTACTGCTGAACATATATTCTCATGTAAACCTAATCTCTGGATTACTCTGAATAAACAAATGGAGATGAATAGCATATCCACTGGGTGTGTGGCGGCCAGAAACCTCCTCAGACTGACACAAAATTGCTAAAAGGGACTGTGCAACTGGTGAAATGCAAGCTGTTTCTGCAAGGGAAGCCAGCAGTCTTGCAGGCTCCTGTGTAAGCATGCTACCCCAGCTGCAACAGAATGAGTTCGTAGAAAGGCATACAGTGAAGCAAACATATAGAGGAAGATGTGTGTGTATGAAATAGTTGAGTAATGAAGAGTTCTTTATATAACAACTACTCAAAATGTCAGACTCCCCAGCTGCAGGAACAACATTAGGCTGTGAAAATTTTGCTGGAAATCTTCTAAGACACATGCCTTGTAAGGTCACAGCAGGGCAGTCGGACTCCTCAAATTCAAGCAGAAGCAAAACTCTTAAAAAATAACAACAAGGTTCTACGCATGACTTCAGCTTGTATTTTGAGACATGCTGGATTTTACCATTATTCATATATATATATTCTGACAGACCCTGTCAGCACTGAAATAACTTGTGCTGGCGTCATTGTTCGGCTTCTAGGATGACCAACGCCCTAAGAAGTTTGAGTGTGAGAAACTGTTATGCATTCTGACAGTTCACAAGACAGGAAAAAGGGCAAAAGGCAGAGCCACACCACTTGACCAAGCTGTAAGTTTTGCAAATTTATGTTCTCATTCACCTTGCCTGCCTGAGCATGACAACTTGAAACTGCTGTAAGCAACATGGTAAGCAAGCAAAATGTTGTTTGCAGTTCATCTCAACACAAACAATGCATTATACCAGTGAAATCAAACTTTAATTTCACATTCAAATACTTTTTAAACCAGCCACCTTATAACAGGCTGATGAGTTAACAATTTTGAGAAGACCAATCTTCTTTCAATAGCATTGATTTAACAGTAATGGTTTTTTAAAATATTACCTCTTGCCAAACTAATGTGCAGAGAATTTGTTTAAGTTGCAGGAAGCCAGGCAGGCAACACGAATTGCATTGCTGCTGCTACAGGATTCACATTGTTTGGTGCCTTTCTGACATCTGCATTTACTAATTGATACAGACTTGAGACCACACCAAAGTACTTGTCTTTCTCCAGTTCAACTAGCAGGTTATAAATGTTTCCAGGATTCCATCCTTTCATTACAGTCAATTGAGGGGAAAATAGGTTTACTCCATGGGTCAAAATACCCCCAGAGATTTTGAAGTGCCATTTGCATCTCCTTAAAGATCACATCCTTGCTGCATTTTAAAACAGAGCTATAAATGACTTTCTCATAAAATTCCCAAGCTCTTCATTTGCCTAAAGATAACAAAACGAGGTATATAAAACAATCCTGACAAAGCAGGAGGAAACCAGAGCTAGCAACAATAACCTGTGAGCTTCTAAGCTGATTGAAAGCCGTTCTGACAGTAAAAGGTAGTTTAAGGATTTCCACCCTTCCCTGGGCAGCCCCAGACACTACCATAAACTTTGCCTCTATCTGCAGCTCTGTCTGGGTTTGTATGGCCACAGTTTAACCCCAGTCCCTGGGAAAAGCAGCCAGCCTCCATCAGTCCACTGACCTGGCTTTCACTATAGTCGTACAATGTCATTGGCTTTCTGAAGTGAACCACTGAATGAACGAGGTTTTCCCACAAAAGGAGCCAGAGCCGTTTAACCTGTCCTCACAGCTGAGGAGTATCATGTTCAACAGTACAATGGAATGGGAAAAGGAAATGGAGGGAAAAATTACTTGGGAGCTATTTAAGAGTTTTTTGAAGACGCTAAAATCTCCACAGAATTAAGTATTCAGAAAACACATTGAATAAAGTCAAGTACGATACCACGGCCATATAAACCTACAAGTACAACAGAGTAACTGAGAGAAACTTAGGGGTCGAGTACATTTCTTGTCCTCACTGACAAGTGTTGCAGAATAGATTTGTTTTCATCTAGTTTTATGAGGGAAAATACACTTCCAAAATTCAATGGAGGGCTATTACTGTTACGTAAGCTTGTATTTCTGGTGAAGAACTCTATAGAGTGGTTTTAAAATAGAATCATAGAATCATAGAATAGTTGGAAAGATCATCTAGTTCCAACCCCCCTGCCATGGGCAGGGACACGTCCCACTAAACCAATAGAAAGGATTATCATCACTATGGTTAATGTCCCTTGTTGTTTTTTCTTCCAGAATCCCCCACTTTTTTTTTTTTTTTTTGTTTGTTTCTTTATCCTATAGGTAGGACAACATTTCGAGATAATTTCGCAGCTGTTTCAGGTACCTGATTATAGTAACTTTGAATATTTGAGGTTTAGCCCTTTTGTTGTTGTTTACGCTCTTACATATTACCCACCAGGAGACAGTTGAGTGCTTTCCACCAGTGAACACAGCACAGCTCTTTCTTGTGAATTCATAAAAACTAGAGCTGTTTTCTCTGATCATTAAGAAAGACCCAGAATTTGGAGTTGCAGGTTCAGGGACTTCAAAGTTGTTATTCTTCAGAAATGAGACACTAAGCTGTGCTACATTTTTTGTCTTGATTAGCTTTCTTCCTATGACTTAGGGAGGAACTGTCATAGCTGGATATGTATCCATGAAGAAAGCTTACCAAAAACCCCAAAACAACCAAACAACAAAAGACCAGAGGCCAGTAAAGAAATGGTAAACCATCAGTTGACTACTTTGACCCTGCTTTTTCCTATTTTTAAAAGATCAAGTTTTAGATTGCTGATTTATTTGTGGATATTTCAAGTTCTTAGCAAAAGAAATCACATGGATTTCAGGGAAATGCAAATAAGCACAGGAAAGTATGTATGTTGCTGAGCAAAACTTTTATGCCCCTGTAGACTTCAGAAGGAAAGAAAAACACAGGAGAAAGGGATATTAATGTCTGAAACAGGAAAACCAGAGAAAAAGTAGATGAATCTTGGATTTACTGAGCAGAACAGATACACAAAGTTGAAAAGGAAGGAAAAAAAACTCAATGGAAATATTGAGAACCCTGGGAAGTGGAAAGATAAAGCACGTAACTAGGATTATATGATTTATGGCAGGCACAAGGAAGTAAATCAATGAGAAACTGCAAAAATGAGACCTCTGCTGCTGAATCAGATTTTTGGAGATTGAGAGGAGTTTTCTTCTTGAACGGAGCAAGAGAACTTCTAGGGTCTTAATAAACCATTTCAATTATACAGAACAATTTTTCACTATTGAAATATTCTTCTTAGAGCATTTTGAAACTTTTGTTTTGAGAAATATTAAAGTTTGAGAACTGTGATCCTTTTTTAAAGTCCTTCTCCTTCTCCCTGCTTCTCCTATATGTAGGAAAAGGTGGAGTAGGATCCTTAAAAAAGGAGCAGGCAGACAAAAACAGAGGATCTCCTATGGGACATTATAGCATTCATGCATTCCCATGAATAACTTTTTCTTACTTGTTTTTGCTCCTAAAGTTAGAAGAGGAAAAATATTTCTCTAGAGATTACATATTAAACTTAGTGTAGAGTCTGACAAAGTCTTTAATGCTCAGGCAACCTGGGATTTCTTACAATTATCTCAGTCAAGAGTAGCACAGGCAAAGGCTGGAGTGTTTTCCTCCAGCTCTCTGAATCTATCCTTTCTGATCATCCTTGCCTCAGGCTGCCCTTCTTGGGTCAGATCCAAAGCCTGATCCAAATTGAAAGGTCCTCTAAACCTAATTAGGCTTCAGAAGAAACTCCAGGCACTTCAGGCTTGCTTTCTGACACCGTGCTCTCCCCCTGTCACTGCAGCCAGAGATGCTTTCCTGCAACAATTAATGCTAGACTAGTTTTGTGATGTACACTGATGGGAAAGAAAATGAAGTACTTGGTTTCTTTTCACTAGGGAATTCAGCCAGGACAACTAACTTTCTAATGGATCTATGCTGAAGTCTGAGAAAAGCTGTGGGCCAGAGTCAAGCATAAATTATTTCCACTGTTTGTTTTGCTACCTTAGAGGAATGAGAAATCACCAAGAAATAGCACTCTATCAAGCAGCCTATCTGCAAAAGCCAGGACTGCACTTTAACAAGTCCTGCTCCCAGGAGCTCTTGCTCTGAACAGTTGCTGGCACAAAAATATTGACACCAGCTGACAAAAATGTACCCAAAATTTCTGCAAGAGAGATGAAATACCAAGTAGGTATGCAGAGAGAATCAGTCTTTCATTTTCAGCACAGAGTGAGCAGAGGGGAGTGTATTAGCAGACCAGTTTGAGGAAGCTCATGTTTCCTTTGCCCTTGGAAATACAGAGCCTTTTTCACAGGTAAGTGCCGATCAGCAACCACCAGACTCATTCACCTATGCAGCTGGGAAACTAGAAGTGTCAAAAGAATTTAATTCAACTCCCCTCAAAAACTCCTAAATACACCATCTATCTTGCTACATGCTTGTACAGACAGGCAGAGGTAGCCCAGCTGCCACAGACATCAACTTATTTTGCTACTCTTGTGTTAATGCTTCGCAAAGCTTCCACTGATGGAGAACAGATTTGTGTTCCCAACTACATTTTCTCCCACCAAACTTTCTGTCCCAAACACTGAAATTCTGTTAACTGTTGGTTTCCAAGCTTCTGTACTAGATCACTCTCTTCTTCCCAGACTTTTCATTTAACAACACAGTAATAAATAACAGGAGAGACAGAAAAATAGGTCTTATCTTTAAATTGAAACGAAATAGGTGAATAGCCCACACACGTGTTACTTTCTTACATGGAAGTGACTTTAAAGCTATTTAAGTACTAGATTTTAGTAAGAGAAGGAGAATTCCCTCTTTTCTACAAAGCTGTTCAATCAGCCCTGCAGCCTTCAGAGATCAAGAAGCCAGAAGTCATGGCTGCAATAATTTAGTCTTGAAAGCTTTCTGGTGAAGATACTCTGATGCTTCCCTGTTATTAGTCATACCCATCTCATGCTGCTTTTCTACTCCCCTTTTCTAATGAAGTAGTACAATGCCTTCTGGCTTGCCAGAGACCTTATGATTTTAGGGAAATCTACATTCTTTCTTGTTCCTGACAGAAAACCAGTTTGTCCCAAGCAAAAATCACTTCTCAAGCAGCAAAGCTACAAGGCCATGCTTTTTTCAGCCACCCTAGCCACTGCCCAGCTACCATAAAACTGTAATTAGCACGCAGGTGCAATAGAAGGAAGCAATCATACTCTCAAGAAGGATGAAGGCCCTTGACAGTGCCCTCAGACATGCCATTTGCTGTAGTCCATGTTCCCCACAAAACATTTTTTTCATGTATATGGTTTTGTTTCAGGTTTTGTACCATTCAGCACTCCAGCTGGCAAGTGAAAGTCCTGTTTGCATGAGCTAGTAATTAGCAGAATCTGGGTCATTTGGTAAGTATTCTTGGCAGGTTGTTTTTCACTAGGTATATAGTTAACTCCTAAGTTAACTAGGCGTCTGTCAGCAATTACGCCCAAATCCAGGCAGCCCATCCAGTGTATACAGGCTAATGAAAAAAGGTAACTAAAATGATTTCAAGGGTATATAAAGAGGTAAATTTCCACAAAGAGAGAGAACTGGACAGGATGAAAGCCATAATAAGTTTTTGGTAACAGCCATGGCAACTTAATTTATACATACCTTCTCTTTAGTTTTACATCTTCTTTTGTATTCAAGTCTTGCAGGCTCATTTGTTCTTCCCATCCAGCAGTTACACTTTCCATCTGCAGTCATTCATCTGCCCTGCACTCATAGACATGCAGGCACTGATGCACGTCGGCAAGGGGAACAGCCCCATTGCAGGTGGGTGCATTACAGAATCACAGAATCACAGAATAGTAAGGGCTGGAAAGGACCTCAAGATCATCGAGTTCCAACCCCCCTGCCATGGGCAGGGACACCTCCCACTAAACCATGCCATCCAAGGCTATGTCCAACCCCACCTTGAACGCCTCCAGGGATGAAGCATTCACAACTTCCCTGGGCAACCCATTCCAGGGCCCCACCACCCTCACAGTAAAGAATTTCTTCCTCAGATCCAATCTAAACCTCCCCTGTTTAAGTTTAAACCCATTACCCCTTGTCCTCTCACCACAGTCCCTAATGAAGAGTCCCTCCCCAGCATCCCTATAGGCCCCCTTCAGGTATTGGAAGGCTGCTATGAGGTCTCCACGCAGCCTTCTCTTCTCCAGGCTAAACAGCCCCAATTAGTAGAGTTCCTGTCATTCCCTTCAAGAGGTTTTGGGCTGGGTCACAAGCAAGAGGGAGAGCTGCCACTCTGAGCTAAGGTGAATACTTCTTGCAGACAGCAAGGTGATTGAAGTAGCAGTGATAGTTGCAAGTACCTGGAACAAGGGTACCTCTACACAGTCATAAAGGGAGACAACCCAGCTTTGCAAATGCAATGCTTCACCTTGCTATAGGGCTCTCAGGTACTTTTCTAAGTTACACCATTTCCCCCTACCCCTTTTCTCTCAAAATGGAGAGAGCAGATATGAAAATCATGGAGCTTCCTTGAATTTCCAAGTAGTATAAAACAGAATTTTACAGTACAGTGAGGGACTCCTAAAAACAGGAGAAGCCAAGAGCTACCACTGAAGTCAAAAAGCAATGTAAGGCTGGAAATTTCCAGGGTCAAGTATAGAGGCAGAATGGAGCTGATTCACCAATACTAGTAATCTATGTGTGGCAGCAAATGGAGAGTCAGCTCTCTAGGACATTTTACCAAATACAAAGACTTGATGGTACCTCTATGCTACATACTAAGGTAGCACTTGACTTCAAGCTTTCTGTTTTATATAGTCTGGACGGTGTCCATACAATAAGGACAAGAATTTTCATCAAGGTGCCAGTGATTCATCGGTCTTCATATTTTGTATCAAGGAACTTCCTAAACCCATCTAGATTTCTGCTCTGGGTGGGTGAAGGAACTGGCATCAGGTTTGATTCTGATGTGAGAAAAAGAGTGATGTCTCCAACAATTCAGAAGCAGTATTGGCCAACAAAACCCAACTTTTAATCTTCTCTAACAGGGAAATATAAAACTGAATTGATAGTCAATGTGTATAAAGTTCTCTTATTCAACAAGGTGGTTTATGTCCTTCCACTCACTATGTTGGTTTCAACATTGTAATTAACTAAAGCAAATCCTATATTGATGGCATGTGCCTGGAGAATATTTTCACACACACAATGAAACCTAGCCATATGTGTTTCAGCACACAAGAATGCATTTTAAATATAAAATAAATTTTGAAAGGTTATCAGGATTCCATTGCGCAGGATATTAAAATATACACCATTGCTGAGATTCCATTACTTGTGTATTTGTATGTTATATCCTACCTAGTCCTTCAGTGTCAGTTCCCACATGAGTGATGGCTACTAAAACAAAGGAAGAAACAAAATTATTAGGCAAAGCCATGCAGGCAGCTTTTCTGCAGTTCCAGTTGCCAGGGAGATGCCTTCCACCTTGTGTCCAAATCAGAACAGCTGTGCAATTTGGAACCTGACCTGCAGGCAACAATGAGCATACTGTGGCCATTGGTGAAAAAATGAGCAAAGATAGGGAAAAATAATTACAGACACCAATAAAAATGCAAAAATAACTCACCCCACACACACCTTGTTGCTGAAATAAAATATTCGTGCTAGCAAGAGACTTCTAATGTAAGCTAATGAAGAACATGGCTCCTTTTCACAGTGTTGAAAAAGTGTGGCTACCATAATTCTCATTTCCACATTAAAAAAAATGCCTATCCAAAGACTGCTACAACTGGTAGAAAATTTCACATTTAGTAGGCTTTGGAGGAGACTTACTAAAATAAAAGCAGTGTTTGACAGTGATGTTGTGCAATCAGCTGCTGAGAGCTCTGCAGATGACAAGACTGAATTACCGCCTGGAGTTCCCCTTTGAGAAAATCAGGGAAGCCAGAGCTCCCACTAGCCCTATGCTGTTCATGCAGGAGTTGGTTCTCGCAGCCTTTGTTTTCTTGAGATAGAAATTGTAAGGTCTAACACAAACCAGTGTTGACTGTTTTTGTTGATGCTTAGGCTAAACATTGATACTCACTGGAAAAAGTCCACACCACCTGATTTATGTTCAACATTTTAAATAGTGAAGTGTCAAACTGATTTGAGAAACTGAATAAATCACTGCACATGTGAAAAGCAGTTGCTGTCCCTTACATATTAAAATTTAGTTGTCTCTATTCATTTCAGGAGTAGTGGTAAGATGACTGTAATGCTTACAAATGCTTCTAACAAGTGATTTTAAAGCTATAACTATTTTTTTTTCTTTACCTTTCTGTCAGGTAAGTCAGTACAATGACCCTACAACGCTCCTTCATCCTTTGTCTGACAAACATGTAAGCTTGCTATGATTCAGGCTGAACTTCCTTTCTCCTTTGCCACCAACCAAATTAAAGCTCTTCCACCATCAGCCATCAATATCCATATGCACTGGACAAGATTTCAGATTAATATCTTTGTTTTGGAACTTAGTTATCATAACTAAACATGCACAAAAACACAGACCAGAAGTTATTCTGAAAATTACATCACATCCTTCTAAGCAATGCTGGTGATGTCTCAGTTAAATAAGATTTTTCATATAGGATCCTTAAAACAACATTTAAAATTAGTCAGCTTCATTTCCACACACACACCCACCCCCCACAGGTAATGTGGTCTGACTGTAGTGAAGGAGCTTGGGAGGGAGCCTGCCAGTTTCAGTGAAATTAACAGGGAATTTTTGACGACTAAAGAGGATATTTTGTTCCAGCTTTCTCAGGCTCTATTATTTAGACTACTTTATGTGAGCACAAGCACATAACCCATACAAGCACACACAATGAGTACTGGCAGTGTATGCGTGACTAATTTCAGCATTACCAAAAAGAAATATTTTGATAAATTCACTTACACGCTTGCATACTCAAACTAATCAGAATTTATATTACGTATAAAATGTCATTTTTCTGATTTTGCAGAAACCATTCTTCAATGGGATTTCACATTCTTTATTTCTCCAGTTTCTCCTTTCAAATATATTCTTCAGATTTCCCTCTTTGTACCTGATACTGAAACAAGAGTGATATTCTCTGTGCTACCCTACAACAAACAAATTGTATGCATTTAGCAGAGACAAGTAACCATTTAAAAAAATAAAAAGACAACCAAAGCCAAAACAGATGCTAATTTAAATCTCCATAGGGTCTTGTTATATAAAGAACAGCTCGTAGGGAGATATCTTACAGATGATGGGAAAGTGTCTTGACAGGTTCCTTTAAACTGGGATCCTGTGTTAAATCTACCTCTATCTTTATATTTAACAATCTGAATTTTAATGGTCAAAAGGCAGGCAAATTACTAGCAAGTATTACACCTCGCTATGCCTGTTTAAACTCACAAACTGTGTTCTTAGAGGATTAAAATGCTAAAAAAATATCAAGAATGCATTCTAAAGATCTCTTGACCCATGAAACTCTCTGGTTTGTGGATCTGCAATTAGGATGCATCTGATGAGAGCAGAAATAGAAGTGTAGGAAAGAGGAAAGGAAACTGTCAAAATTATGAAACAAAGTACGCCTTTTGGGAACACTGCATATGCTGTTATTAGTATGATGATACAGGTTTCAACTTCTTTTACGATAAGAAATTAGTCCTGCTTCTTTTGTGGTGATATATTCTTCTCTACCAAGAGATACAGAAAAGACCTGTTCCTTTTCTTTTTGCATCCCTGCCCTCTTAGGCAGGAGCCTCAGGTATTCAATCCCATCCCAGCTGCAAGAACAAATTCTCATCTAGCAGTATCTGCTGTTATAGCCTACAGACAAGCCTCTTGGAAGGCTCTCCTTTGGACCAGGTATAATATTATTGCTATATTACTGGTAGTCTGATGAATAATCAGTATCATGTCCCAAATTAGTAAAATTACCTGATGCTTTCTAGTACCAGAGGCCCTTTATGGTTCTCTGCATTTGGGCTTAGCTAGAAATTTACTGTCTGGAATATTTTCTGCATCTAGCATCTGTCTTGCCCTGATTTGTGTTTTAGTTTGTTACTGTTGTTGCTTTTAATGCTATACAAAATGGTCTGGTTATTTCTGAAAATAAATCTAAGCTTTTTCCATGCAGATATACTTTGCATTCAAAAATACCTGCTTTCTCTTTGACTTTTTCTGCCACTATACAGGGGAAAGGCTGGTGATCTCCACAAATTTTTATGTTTATTATTAATCAAGCAAAGTGCTGTTTATAACAGCATAAGCTATTAGTAGAATCATAGAATGGTTTGGATTAGAAGGGGCCTCAAAGATCACCTAGTTCCACCTTCTCTGTCATGGGCAGGGATGCCTTCCACTAGACCAGGTTGTTCAAAGCCCCATCCAACCTGGCCTTGAATGCTTCCAGGGATGGGGCAGGCACACAGGGCAACCTGTTCCAGTGTCTCACCACCCTCACAGTAAAGAACTTCTTCCTAATATCAAATCTAATTCTAGTAATAGGTAATATTTTCAATATCTTTGGAGTAGCCTCCAGGACTCCCAATTCTGCTTCATTTTTTCTGGTCTAAGTATCTCTCTACTTTGAAGTACAGATCAGCAGAGCTCAGCTATTTTTCTTTCTTATTAACTTCTCTCTCCAATTAGCTGTGTGTCCTGGGTTCAGCAGTAGCAGTCATTTTTCTCCTTCTTGATAGCTGGTGTAGCGCTATGGTTTTGATTTTGGGCCTGGGAACAGCGCTGATAACACCAGTGTTTTCAGTTACTGCTTGGTAATGTTTAGGCTGGCCAAGGACTTTGTGAATCTCATGCTCTGCCAGGGAGGAGAGGAAGCCAGGAGGAAGGAGAGACAGGAGACCTAACCCAGACTAGCCAAAGAGGTTATTCCATACCACAGCACCTCATGTCCAGGATGTAAAAACAGAGGGCAGAGACCCGGAAGGGTGGTGGGGGTGCACTGTGGGGGGTGCACGGCTTGGTCGGGTTGGGATTGATGGTGAGCTATTGTATTCTTTCCTTGTATTTGCCTTGTCATTATTCTTATTAGTAGTAGTGGTAGCAGCAGTGGTTTGTGTTATACCTTAGTTACTAAACTGTTCTTATCTCAACCTGTGGGAGTTGCATTCTTCTGATTCTTCTTCCCATCCCCCCGGGGACTGGGGAAAGAAAGAGTGGGGAGTGAGTGAGAGAGCGACTGTGTGAGTTATAGAGACTTAAACCACGACACTGTGTTTTTCAGAGACTCAGCTGATACCAATTCTCCAACTGATGATAAGCAGGAGTGAAAAATACCAGGCTTTTTCTACTGTTTGATGAGACTCTCTAGTCCACTGAAGTCTTTTCATCCATGCACTGCTCTCATAACGCATCCTAACATATTAGTAGAGTTTTCATCAGCAATATTTTGACCTAGCCATGCATTTGGGTTCAAGTCTGTAGATGAATTTGGTACTATCACTTCAGAGCAAATCCCCTTTGCTTACAAAGGAACATAACTTGCATTTACCAAACCTAAAACTTCATTGTGGTAAATTTATGTTTTGTTCATTGATATTTCGAAAACAAGAGCCATGTCCTCGCACAAAAATTAAATATCATTTACAACTCGTTACATAGCTAACTGTTGACTTCTAGAATAAACTTCAACCTAAATGCTATTGTCCTTAGCACTAAGGAGATATGGCCAGATATGAGACATGGAAATAATATATGATATCTGTGATGTTCAGAGATATGGACATCCATATGAGAAATCAAGAACTTTGATATCTGGTATACCCTGAGAGACCTGTTTGTTTGTTTGCAGGTGAGATTTTTGTTTGTTTTTTTGGTTGGCTGGTTTTAGGTTTGTTTTGTTTGTTTTGTTTTGTTTGTTTTGTTTTGTTTTTGTTTTGGTTTGGGTTTTTTGGGGGAGAGTGATTTGTGTTGGGGTTTTTGTTTCATTTGGTGGGATTTTTTCTATTTGTGGGTTGTTTTGGTTTGGGTTTTTGTTGTTTGGGTTTTTTGTTTGGTTTTTTTTTTTTTTTTTTGGTTTTGTTGTTGTTTGGTTTTTGGGGTTATTTTTATTGGTTAGCTAAGAAGCATGCCAAGACCAGATTTGTAATTCCAGTTCCCTGCTTAGGTACTGGAAGTGTGGGAATGGAGAAGAGAGGCAAAAGCATGCATATGCTCCCCAAACATGTAACTCTACAACCCCAAACTGTGTAAATCCAAATTTCTTGAGCCTATAATCAAGGCTTCTTTTATCTTGGTATTCATTATTTAAATATTTGCATCCTGTGAAATGCAAACACTTTTCAGCCTCATTGGAGCCCTGTCCAGCCTTCACTGCTGGTGACTAACTTCATAGCAAATAACTTTGCATCTCACACTCACAAATAAAAACCATGCTTGCTGTCACAGCATGTGAAACGTATCTGTATTATTTTAGAATCTGTTTCTTTCCAGCCTAGTATTATAAATGCATATGCATACACAAAAAGATTATGCTTTTAATCCATATTTACCCTAGAGAGTCAGGTAAGTCAGTGTCAGTCACTGCCACCCAAAAAGAACTACTGTCAAATGAAATAAGAAAGAAAACAAAATAAAACAACAAAACAACCACCACCACCACCACCACCACCACCCTGGAAAAATAGCAGTACAGGATAACGACATGCTTACGTCTCTCTTGGAATATCTCCCCACAACCCAGGCTCGGGTTATTTGTCACATGTACAGTTCTTCACCTCTATAAAGAAAAAAGAAGAGTAAAAACCTGTGGACCTGGATGCATGGGAATCAGCTATGGTTTAACTTGAAATTACAGCTGGATTACACAAACCGTGTGAGAGACCTGTGTCTCTTTTCTCCTTAAAACTTGCTTGCAGTGTCCAGCACAAAGCACCCTGGCTACAAGTTACAGATTCAAATACTAAATGACATTCCTTTTGCACTGATCACTACCTTACCTGATGTAGCACTGTAAGAAGTATTGTACCATATTTGATTTTATGCTAGCTGGACAACGGAGAATTGAACTGCTGGGCAAAATGGAAACCTTGGTATTCAATGCCTTCCAGCACATTTGACTAAGTGGCAGCACCCATTGTTCTTTTTGTAGTGGTCCCTCTCTGCTGAATAGAACAGGGGTCAGTGCACATTAGGTCCTGGTGTATTAATAAAGCCCCTAATACGTAGCCATTTATGTTCATATGCTGGGCAGTAAACTGCAGTGTGTCAAGGGCAGATATGTGTCTCATTCAGCTGTGCTTTCTGCAGTGGCAGTAGAGTGCAGCAGAGAGCTCAAGAGCAGAAACCGTTTCAGTTGCCCTACAGTCAAATACATGTTGGCACCTGAAAGTCTTCAAGAAAGAAGTGCCTTTCTTCTGAGCTAAGCTTAGAAGAGAATAGAGAAAAGCCTTGGAAGCAGCAGGTTTCTTTGGAAAGAAGAAAGGTTGAAATGAACTAATAGTGCATATTCAGAAGCTTCTATGAAAAAAAAAAAAAATTTTCAATAAATAGAACAAACCCTTTTTCTTAAGTTTATGAGTGTTGTGACTGCAGGCGAAAGACACAATAATTGTGTAGGGTACACCTACTAAGGATAACTCAAGACTAAAAGTAACAGACTCTTAGCCTCATCTGAGTCAGTGAAAGCTATTTCACACTCAAAAGTCTTTTGACCACCATTTAATAGTCAGCTATCTCTTGCATGTCACACCTCTAGGTAGAGTCGAGAACATAAAGCACGGAGAGTGCTTTTAAGGCAGTGAATTACAAACATTGGAAGTTTCCTGTTTACAGTTGACAAGATGTCACTATGTAAAAGCAAGTAAACCTTTTTTTTTTTTTTTTTTTCCAACGTAAAGCAGGCAAAGGACTACATCTCCCCCGGTGATATTTCAAATTGCTATTTGATGAAGTTGTCAGATTGCACCAAGGAACCATTCTCTGCAAAGGCATGTTCTGGGGATTTCATCTGTGGCTTGTCACTCCGCAGGACAGTGTGTTCCCATGTGTTTAGGCTTCTGTACAAATCACTGGCTTATCTCAAAATGAATGCTCAGCTTGGAAGATTTAGGAGACAGAGAAAGCAACAGTGTATCATCTGTGATATTCCATCCATCTCTATCACGCATGATGGGGAATGTGCCAAGTTTTTTATTTGCTGTGAATCAGAACTCTCGTGCTAAACCAGCTTCATTGTTAGCAGGTGCTGTACTTCAAAAAGTAAGCTGGAGGGGTGCAGCACAAGGGGAAGCTATTTCTCGTTTATTGCCAAATGCATATAGCATATACAGTGCAGCTGTTGGAGCAAGTCCCGAGGAGGGCCATGAGGATGATGAGGGGGCTATAGCACCTCCCGTATGAAGATAGGATCAGAAAGTTGGGGCCGTTCAGCCTGGAGAAGAGAAGGTTGTATCGAGACCTCATAGCAGTCTTCCAGTATCTGAAGGGGGCCTATAAGGATGCTGGGGAGGGACTCTTCATTAGGGACTGTAGTGATAGGACAAGGGGTAATGGGTTCAAACTGAAACAGTAGAAGTTTAGATTGGATATAAGGAGGAAGTTCTTTACTGTGAGGGTGGTGAGGCGCTGGAAGAGGTTGCCCGAAGAAGTGTTAAGCGCTCCATCCCTGGCAGTGTTCAAGGCTGGGTTGGACAGAGCCTTGGGTGACATGGTCTATTGTGAGGTGTCCCTGCCCACGACGACGGCAGTAACTAGATGATCTTAAGGTCCTTTCCAATCCTAATTATTATAGAATCATAGAATAGTTAGGGTTGGAAAGGACCTCAAGATCATCGAGTTCCAACTTCTATGATTCCATGTGTTTGCTGAATGAATTCTTCCTTGGTGAATTGTTCTCTTACTTTGCTTAGTAGTCTGTAGGTTTTTGAGTATGTTTTTAGTTTTGCATTTATTTTTTTTAGGCCTTGATTTGAGGTACTCTGTATACATAGGTACATATCTAGGCTATTTGACTCACATAGCTCTTTGTTATTCCAACACTCCTACTTTGTGCTTGGGTAGTGAAGAAATAGATGAACAATGCTAGCTGCTGTAGGCCTACCCCAGCAATAGCAGAATCACAGAGCTGTTAGGGTTGGAAGGGATCTCTTGAGATCCTCTACTCTAACTCCCCTACCAAAGCAGGGCCACCTAGAGCAGGTTACACAGGAACGTGTCCAGGTGGGTTTTGAATGTATCCAGGGAGGGACACTCTACAACCTTCCGGGGCAGCCTGTTCAGTGCTCTGCCACCCTCAACGTAAAGAAGCTCTTCCTCATGTTGAGGTGAAACTTCTTGTATTTTAGTTTATGGCCATTGCTCCTTGTTCTGTTGCTGGGCATCACTGAAAAGAGTCTGGCACCATCCTCTTGGCACCCGCCTTTGAGATATTGATACGCGTTAATGAGATCCTCTCAGTCTCCTTTCCTCTAGACTAAACAGGCCCAGCTCTCACAATCTCTCCTCATAAAAGAGATGTTCCAGACCACTGATCATCCTTGTGGCCCTATGCTGGACCTCTTCTCTAGCTCCCTGTCTTTCTTGTACTGAGGAGCCCAGCACTGGACACAGTACTCCAGATGTGGCCTCAGTAGGGCAGGATCTCCTCCTTTGACCTCCTGGCCACACTCCTTCTGAAGAACCTCGGGATACGTTATGAAAAGGAGATTCATACCTGCACGTGACAAGCATCCTGACCACCTTTACTCTGATTTTGTGTTACATGTGATGCATTTTAGGCAGCAGACCAAATGAGTCTACATCTTTAAGACCGTCAGATGTAGTGAGACATCAGATAGAAAAGTACTTATATATTCCTGGTTACAAAACTAACCTCTCCTGTTTAAAGATGTCAGTGAGTGCTATAAATAAGAAAAAAATAGGCACAATTTCACTGAAAATTTCTCCTCCTGGAAACATCCTTTTTTTTTTTTTTGCTACTTCTCCCTCACCTTTGTCCTTTGACCTTGTGAACAGGTCAAAATCCCTCGGTGCCTAATATGATGATGTGGTGGGGAACTGCTGACACATGCAGTAAGTTCAGTTAACAAAAGCCATGAAATATACGTGTGGGGTTTTTTTGCCTCTGAGGATATTTCCACACTTCTGTCACAACCTTACTCCCATCTAAATCTCCTCGGAGCTTTCATCACCTTCAAAAAGGGTCATTTACAGTATCCTCCAGATCTATTTGCTGTTTCTGTAGAGTCTAAACTTCCCCCATGCCATCTCAATGAAGACATCAACATCCTTCCAACAACTTCTACAGATACACCTTCATGTCCAGGAGGAAAGCAAGGTGACATTCTGGCTCTCCTGCTACACTACTAAACTTATTTAAGCCTGCAAAGACACTTACACACTTAATACATTGAATAGCACTTGGCCTTCACAGTGAATCATACCTATAGTCCTAGAGTGAATCAGCACCAGCAGCAGATTCAGCGCTCAGTAGTTCTGCCCTCCACCTCTGCTCCCTTACTGGCCCATCTGTCTTTTCGAGCATTCCCGGTACTGCTTACAAAGAACTCTTTCTCATCAAGATAAAGCAAAATTGCATTGTCACAGTAGCTGCAACTGTACACTAATCTCTTCTGGCTGGAGACACAAATCAGTGTTTGATAAACAGAAAAAAGGACACATTTTGGAGGAGAGAAAAGCTGTCTTTAAGCATCTTGTAACTCACAGCAGAGTGCTAATAAAAGCACTGTAAACATGACTTGATTGTGCTTTCTGAATGGCTCATTATGGTGCCTTAGTGACATATTTCATATGAATGGGAAGTATTACAATCTATTTAGCATCTGAAGAACCCTTCTTATAAACTGTCTTTTAGGAAAGGGCATGGAAAATGTGGAAAAAATATCTGGGGATGATTTAGTTACTTATGATAATACTTTCACCTCAGTGATTCTATGTCTAGTCTTACCATCACATGGTAACCAAAATATCTTTCCTCTCTTAAATAAATTTGAGCTTTTGCATAGACTGCAAACAACAACCGCTCTGTGTATGAAGGACAAATACCCTGCCTACATATAATGCTATTACCTTACAGTTCCTGCATGGCAGACTGTAAATTCATTGGCTGGAAGACTGAACTGCCACTGCTACCCTTTCATACACTCAATTGACTGTTACCTACTAGGGTAAGAAATTCTTAGTAGGATGACTTGATCTGGCTTTCTTTAGCTGTATTGTCTAGCAGAAGGATTTAAGTCAAACTGACACTAACAGCTTAGAGTGGTTCCCACAGATAAAACATAGCAAAACTGGCTATGCTGGGAGAGTGGGAAAGGATATATTTGTATCGCATTAATGTTTTTTATACATATAGGCTTTTCTTCCTTCTCCCTTAAAGCTTAGTGATATTGTTCAGGATATCACTAAATCTGATTCACAATACAAGATATTACAGTCAATTTAAAAGGAAATGTGGAGTACCAATCAGTACTTCTGCGCTTGTTTGATTTATCCTCTATCAGTTCAGCTCAATTTCTCCTCCAGAAACAAATCTCAGTATCTTCCAACTTATTTGACATACAATGGTACAAATTCTGCTCACTTATTTCGTATTGCTTAGTATCACCCTGAAATACTTCTTGAGCTTACCTTTCCAGTAACAGTTTTCTCTGTATCTCTAGAACACCCCTGTACAGTGGCATATGCCAGCTACAGATATGAACTGCTCATAGTTACTCTAATTCCTATTCAGAAACTCTAAATGGACATATTTTTGAAGTCAGATCATCTTAAAACTATCTGCAATGAGAATAGGTTCTGAAGTGATGTGCAAGTTTGAAGAACATAATTAATATGTCAGACGTCATAGTCTTCCCCCCCATCCTACCCCCATGAGGACCTACATTTAAAGGAATTTTTAAGCTTTGAATCATTTGAAAAAAACCTATAGATTATTTTTGTAACACTGTATCAGAGATATGTACCAAGAAAAATGGCTTTTTGTCTTGCTGCCTCCTCCTCTCTCCCTGTTTTAATTACTACAGTTTGGCACCTGATCCTGCAGAGAACCATACAAAAGCTACACAGGCCAGCTCTTTCCAGATAAAGATAAAAGAGAGGAGGGAGTAATTAATTAAATCAATTTATAGTCTTTTCAGTGAGTTTCCTTCTAAAGTCACTGTTCTGGTTCCTGCCTAGCTAATACAATGACATACAGTCAGAAATAACAAACAGCTCCCTGCTTCCCTCAGTTGTCTCCCCTTTTTCCACCCTTTATAGAATCTAAAAAACCCAGGGTTATGATTCTGGTATTGTAAGCAAGCCAGCCAGGATCCAGAGAGAAAAAGCAGCTAGGCATGTTTCCGACTCACAACACAGCACAGAGCTCTTTAATGGGCTGGTTTGTTCAGTCTTGTGGGTCACTGCTACCAGGGGCTACTTACCTCATTGCTCGATCTCCCTGACACACGCCACCTGTGTGCCAGTGAGCTGCTCACATCACACAGCCTGCCCACCCCAGGACACAAAAGCCACACTACAGCATGAGAGCCAAAAGATCAGCTAGATCTTAAGGCATTTTTTGATTGCGTATTGCCAGTTTTCTGATTTTTCACAAAAGAATCAGAGTACTGAGCACAGAATACTGCAAGAGGATTTTTCTCTGAAAATAATAAAATAAGAGAATTATTTAAGTTCCTTGTGGTTTTTCTTTTTGTGGGTTTAGCCCCAGATTCTCAGGAGAAGCTGTAATCCCTTCAAAAATGAGTAGTTGTTCCCTGTCTATGTCCTCTGCTAACAATACTGGGAAGCTTCCTGAGGGAAACTGTAGATGAATAATTTTTAGCTTGTCAAACTTCCATTCCCTTTATTAAAAGTGATGATTCATTATTTTTATGATGAATGCTGTACGTGATTACTTCAGCTGAAAACAGACTGCATTTGCCTGGGAGCCCAAGACAGAAGACACCTGGGCACTGACCAGAACTATAAATGTTACAGCTGTTGCAGAGAGTTGTTTCCCAGAATAAGCATGCAGTGCCCACAGAATACACTAAGCCACAGATGCTCTCTGGTCTCTGCATTAGAGCTTATCAAAATTTAGACCTTCAGTTCCACAGAAAATTCTAATATTCTGAAATGTGTTTGGGTTTCAAAATCGAATAAAAAAAAAAAAAACAAACAAAAACACAACAACCAAACCAGCCCCAAAACCCTAAACCAAACCACAAACCGTTACACACAATTTCAGTTTTATTTTTTTTATATCTCTTAAGCTGTCCAGCTTCAATAACATGAAGACACTATGCCAGAAATTCAGCTTTTATATTACAACATAAGAGAAAAATTCCTTCACTTTTTAGTTAGGATGACTGAAATGCTTTGTTTCAAAACAGTTTCTTCCAAAAGACCAGGAGTTTGGAAAAGGGTGAGGAGAAGCCTAAGTCAATTACAAAGTTCTCAGCATCTCCCTTTTCTGCATGAGCTAGAGGGCTGCTCTTAGCACGGTGCAACACCTAAGAAGAGAGACTGATTCCTTCAGGAGCAGTGCAGAACACTTGGCAAGACTCCTGTTGCCAGTCATGGTATTGATGCATTGGAAAATCTATAACATCTGACTAATCACTTCTTAAAGAGTCTTTCAATCATTTATTAGGTCCTTCTTAAAAAATGTGCTGGTGAAACCTTTGGTGTAACCAAGTGTTTAGTAAGAATTAATCAGTTTTCAGCTACCAATCACTCTGAATATAACAAGTACCAAGGAAGTATGAAAGGCTTGTAAGGTTCTAAGAAAGGCAGAATTAAATCTTAGGTTTATCATCAACAGGAAAATACATTTATTCCCAAATGAAAACAGAATAAAGGAGTACATGCCTTTCTCTAAGGTACCAGGTTCTCATTCAGTATGGAAGAACTCCAAGAAAGCATTTTAAGATTACTTAGAAAACACCAGGAATTTCCTAGAAGATATTAGGATGGGAGGTTTATCATACAGTCACCCTACAGGTATTTGCAAAAGATGATTTATGTCACCTACCCTTTTATCTAGGTATATGACTTTTCAACAGTTGCAGTTCTCTGAGATGAATGAAGACCAAAGAAAGAAAATACATGTAAAACCCCACCTCAGATCAATGAACCCAAGTTCAGATCAATGAAAGAGAAACTGAGGAGTTCCAAGACACTGAAGAAACCAATTGGATTTCACAGAAATAACCCACGGTGCTTATTCAGAAAAGAATTAAAAATAGAAATTGCCTAAGCATTCTGGATAAAGAAACAAGGGTTTCTTTAAGCCCTCAAAGCTTTCAGTTTATTGTGTTCACATTTCGCCCTGCTCCAGGCTTTCTGGGCTCTGTAACATAGCCCAGCTAAGGAAAGAAGCTCTTTAGCTTGCCAGAGATCTCCTCTATCAAATACCCACAGCAAAGCTAACAGCATGGCTGGTACATAAATCCTGGTTGTGCTGGAGATGGCTCTTTTTCCATATCTGTTTATGGTAACAGGCATCTCTGGGTTGCTAGAAAGTATGTTTATAAATTAAACTGCAGTATTCAAGTTAACGATATCATATGAAGGAGAATGCATGTTGCATTGGGAAGACGGTAGAAAGAAATCAGCGCAGAAGTAGAATCTGGTTCAACTTCCAAGTAGACAACTTTTGAAGACAAAAAAAATGTCAATACACACAGCAAGCCCTTGATCTTGGGAGAACATGTTTTATTACTGACAAAACTGTGTTTACATCAAGAACCTCAGCATACTTTGAAAGAGTACATTAGCTCTGTGCCAGTCTGGCTAGAGCCCACAGCCAAATTTGAGGCCTCTGAAGCACAATAATCAGGCTCTAATAAGCCAATACTACAGTTCAAGCTCCCTGCACATGATCGAAAAACTTCATTCTTAACTGCTGCACTTGGCAGAAACAGTCTCTAAAGAAGGGAGATGGAAGAGAAAGAAACTGAGGAGTAATATGAAAGAGTTATTTTGAAATAACCATACTTAGCCACTGTTTTCCAGAATGTGTGATTTGTTTGCAGCACAAATGCAATGAACATGAACGGATGAAGGAGAAAGCTGACTGCTACAGCTGAACCCAGGACAGGATGTTATCAGTATCTATATGATGTTCAAGTATGCAACAGGGAAATGTTCCTGGGATCTACTATGATGCAGACACTTGAAACCAAATTCTTAAAATTCATTCAAGGTGGTAAATCCCAGCAAAAGGGAAAGAGAAAGCTCCTGCTTTCTCAGATGAACAAGAGTCAGGCGGTAGGGTGAATTAGTTTTTCATCTTTTTCTTAACAATCAAAAAACCCAAATAAACTAACTAGAAGAAGGGAAAAAACATCATCAAAGCAAAATGTCACCTTGAACCCCAAATAATGCTTTTAAAGTTATTCCTACAAGACCCTGCCAAATATTGCTTCAAAAACTGATAGGTAAAATGACAGGGTTCATTCATCACTAGATGCTGCAGCATTGGCAACATCAGAGCTGTATCACCATACAAACAGACCTAAATTTTCTATCAAGCTTAGGAGAGCCTGGAAACCAAAGACAATTTGGAATTCTTCCTTGCTTTATGGACCAGAGCAAGTATTCAATTTTAAGAAATCTCTCCTCATTTCCTACTGTGTTGAATCAAAATTGCTGCCCATCGTCTTTGGGTTCTTTTGAACCTTCTGGGTATCTGTGCACAGAGAGGAGAAATTTCCTTTTGTGAGACAAAAGAAATTAAAAGGTCCTGAAAGTTGGTACACTTCTATTAACTTCAGCGGGACTGTATTATTTTTTATGAGCTCTCTTTTGACTGTTATTTTGGAGACCATATATTGAGCACACAACTATCATAGCAGAACACATCAATAAGTATTAAATTATAAATTATATTAACTTTCTTTCTTAATTAACAGGTTTTAACTACATTCCCAGTCCTAGGAAAGCTGCAGATTTCAGGCTACAGTTATTCTGTCTAATAAAACTTAGATGAATGCAATACAGTAAAGTGCCTTCTGGACTGATCACTGACACTTGGCCAGGGAAATGCTGTCTCTTCTGAAGTTAAAATTGTGTTTCACATCTGAAAGATTTATTATTGGAATGCACAAGCTAAGAGTTAGAAACAAATCTGTCAGCAATGGGGAGGGATATGGTGGAGGTGACTTTTGCCCCTAGTTCCGTGCCCCTCTGTGTCAGGAAATTACTGGTGTTGGTTGTCATATTAACTGCATTTGGTTGTTTGTCCAGTACATATATCTATATGCCCAATTACAATTCCTGCTAAGCTTTGATCAGGAGTTATCTTGCAGTTATTGGTACTGAAAACTATGAGTACCTTATCCAAAAAGTGTTCCCACCGATATGACAACATTTGATCTTAGCATCAATAAGAAAAAGAAAAATTTCATCTAGAATCATAGACTGGTTTGGGTTGGAAGGAACTTCAAAGCTCACCTAGTTCTAACCCCCCTTCCACTAGACTGGGTTGCTCAAAAACCTGTGCAACCTGGCTTTGGACACGCCCAGAGATGAGGCAGTCACAGTTTCTGTGGGCAACCTGTTCCAGTGTCTCACTACCCTCATAGCAAGGATTTCTTCCTAATATCTGACCTATACCTACCCTCTTTCAGTTTAAAGCCATTACTCCTTGTCCTATCACTACATGCCCTTGTAGAAAGCCCCTCTTCAGATTTCTTTTAGGCCCCCTTTATGTGCTGGAAGGCTGGTCCATGGTCTGGCTAGAGCCTTCTCTTATCCAATCTGAACAAGCACGACTCTTTTAGCCTGTCTTCATAGGCGAGGTACTCCAGCCCTTGAATCAGCATTGTGCCCTATCTGGTGTATTACCTAACATACAAAAGTTTTGGCTTGTTTCATGCTGGTTCTTCTGTTTGGAATTTGAAACAAGCCACTTTATTTTGTTGGAAAGAGTCAGCTTATTGCTCAAGCTTTAACCCAGCATAAACATAAAGCTATCTAAAGTACTGAGACTGTTTGCAAGCTTCAGTCCAAGCTTTTATGCTTATGTAATAGTTTGGGTAAATTTGAAGGTTGAGTGATAAAAACCCAACTGTCTAATGCATTCAGCTAATAGAGATGAAACCTGCAGCTGAAGTAATTTTGTCTCTCTGTTTCAGGATTGACAGGACAGAAAACTGCTAAAGAACTGAGGAAGCTGTTAAATATCACACTTGTGAATTCATTTGGACAAACTTCCATTTATTCCAGATAAAAGATTCCATCCTGTGTCCTTGAGCTATCTTTAACATAGATGAGTTGAAAATCTAAAGCTTTAAGACAGTAAAGACCTAACTTAAAACCTAGATTGGTCCATGATTACCACTTTGTTGCCAGTAGCATTTGATGTTAATAGAGCACAGTAGTTAGGTTAACATAGCTAAGCACAAGCACAGAAGCATTTAAGTGGCCCTTTGGCACCAACATTTCAGAGTCGTTTTAGATCCACTTACAATTTCCCTGCAGTTCAATCTAACTGATAACTTCGTCAGAGACAGGGGAAGCCCATCAGTAACTATACCACAGAGCACAGCTGACATTTCTTTAGCACATTTATTTTTTCTAGCAGTTTCACTAGTGAACTTAATGTAGATGCTGAAGTGACATTGATCTGAAAGTAAAATGAAAAGGAAGTTAAGTAACAAAGGTGTGATAGAAGTACAAGAGAACAGCAAACTTCTTCATTGTTAAGTCAGGTATGAGAATGCTGAGGCAAACCCTACACTCCATCCTTGACCACTCATCACTGCTTGTCATCTGTTCATAGGTATTCTCATTCTAAGAAGAAATTAGAAGCCTGCTGTGATCCTGCCTTTTGTGCCATGCAATTTGTTTGGCTTAGAAAGAAAGAAAGAAAGGTCTGTCCAGAGACAATGAGAAGTACAATATCTCATGCAATTCAGTTGCCTTCTTAAAGCAAGAAAAAGAAACATGTTCAATATAAGGTGCCTAATATGAGGCATCTGCTCCCAATCTGAATGTTTTGCTTTACATTAAAATTAATTTTATGAATGCCTGATTTGAGGTTTAGGTACAGACTGAGTACTTCAGAGCTAACTATTTGGAAATTTAAGCAATTGTTCAATATTAAAAGTAAACCACATGTCCGGTCATTCCTTCTTTTCATTTGCACTGCAAACACATTGAATATTCCTACAAATACGGGCCTTGCAAATTAAGAATTTAAGAGCTACATTGGAGATGGCTGTGTTCTGAAAAAATGGTACAAAAAAAACAGCTCTTGTATAAATGACGTGCAGAAGTACAGAAGAAATGCTGCATGCTCCGGCATTTCTGGCTTTGGGATCCCTATAAACCAAAGGTGAAGGTCAGAAAGAAATGAGAGGTCCCCAGAGATTTTTGCCTGCTGTCCAGAGAACTCACCTTAAGGCTCTTCAAAAATGCAGTCCTTAGGGAGAGGTACATGATAAAAGTTTTGGAAGCTGAGCCTAAACAAAGGATGCATTTTCTTTCCCAAACCTTCCAGCGCACCACCAGTGTATCTGAAGATGGCTGATTTCTGTCATTTGAGGCCACGTGAGCATTTGATGTTGAGTTAAAATACTACCAGTATTTTAGGACAGCCTAAGCACTAAACTATTATTACACTGGAATCACAGCAACATTTCGGTATAATACTTCTTTGCAATGACTATAACTAGATTTCATATACAATAGCTACAACATTTTAAAAAATACATCATATGAAATCTCCTTAGATTTCCTAAGAAATGTAGATCTAGTACATTTTCGTTTGACAGGGGATATAATTGTATTTGGAAGATATGAGCATACACTCCCCAAGACAGATTCATCACAGTTCAGCTCAGCCCCATGGACTGACAGATGTGAGTGATGAGAGAATGAAGAGACAATTTATTATAAGTATTAGTTCTCTCATCTCATCTGATTATTCTATGAGTTACTTTCCATTTATGAAACTGCTGCAAGGTTATTTCTGCTCTTAAAAAACCATTACCAGTGCCCGCAGCCTTGTGGGAGACCCTACTATAAATAGCAACAAAATAAACAAACCATGGTGCATACAGAATGAAAGACAGTACATAAGTAAACAGACATGTGCTGTCAGCTGGCAAATGGTTATTAAAAACAAGTGTGGAGATAACATCACTTTAAAAATCACAATGCAAGAGAAAACCCTGACAGAATATTTTAACATAAAAGAGTGCCTGAAATATAAAAAAAAACATAAAAATCCAGAAAGTTAAATCATCTGGTACTAGCTGGGCATTGACAGCTGGAACCTGACTTCAGACACTATTTTAAAACAAATCCACTTTCAAGTGTGAGAATATGAACCACAAGCCAGGTTGTTTTTTTCCCCTTTTGAGGGTTTATTTATGTATAGATAATATTCCACCCAGTACACGTGGTTTTGCACCTTGTGTGACAAAGACAGGTTTAAGAGCTACCACATTAGTATTATACTAGTACCGGATCCATGCACTTAAAGAAATCTTGCTGCCTTATGTTGCTGACAAAACATCCTGACTTGCTTTGCGTTTCTCTCATGCCAGCTGTTCTAAACCAACATGGTTTTCATCAAGCATTTCCAATGGGTTTACCATTTATATCCACATCACAGAGACTGTCAAAGCAATCATCTTCCAACTGATAAGCCCAATTTAGACTGCTTCAAAGGACCTGCCCTTAGCCAGGATGACTATTTCAATGAGCTGTGCTTTGAAGAAGTGGCCCAGTCTTTCAAGCAGTTACACAGGAATGGAAAAAAAACCAAAACTCCTCTCTACATCTGAGAGAAGTCACAAAGCACAAAGCATGAATGAATGCAACAAAATTGTAAATGAACTGTAGGGAAATACTTTATTTTTTTTTTTACAAACCACAAATAACAGCCAATATATTGTGCCCTGTGGCTTCCCACAGCCAGAAAGGCTATCAAGTCTTCAAACTGCTTATAAGCATGCATTAGAAATTCATCTCAGCTCAGCCCAGTGGGTATTTACAACAGCTGTAATTTCCCTTTTAACGTACACGATTACAATAACTTTTACATTCCTTCCCTAAAAAATGAAGGAAATTGCCCACTGCTGAGAAGATTCCCAGTTTGTTCTTTCTCTCCATCTCTAGTTGCTTTCAGGCCTCACTGTTTCTACTGTAGCAATTTGACTATTCAGATGTTTCAATTTCTAGGTCAGAAACTTGGTAACTGTGAAATAAAACCAGAAAATTTCAGAGCCCTAGGTAAATTCCTATTCACTCTTTTCTACCCATTTTATGCTTTGCCCTACTCCCTTGGAAATCTCCACTAGATTTCTGGATATAATCTTGCTTTTGATAGGTTTCAATCCAGTGCATTTTCCCACTATTATTTATATCTGTTTTTCAGTCGTTCTCAAAACATTTTTGGTCAGTATTTACTCTGATATTAAGCCTTGCTTTCAGATTTTCAGTTTATAAAATCCAGGTTTGTGTTCACATCTCAGTTGTCTGCCCTTACAGTTTGCAAATTAGTAGATTTGAATACATAGTAAGAAACTGGAACTTACTCTTTCTGAGGCTGACATCTACTTTTTACAGTCTTGACCCTTTTTCCTGGTCTGTAGTTGTTTGCTCCTGAAATGTCTTGAATAATTAATTTCTTTACCCCCTTTTCACCAATGAGTAAGAGCCTGGATTCCTTTCAAGTACATCCCCCTCTTGAGAAAAAAAAAAATTATTGTGTCCCTCTACTAGTGCTTCATTCTCTGTCATGGAGAAGACAAGCAAGGACATTTCTGACATGTAGCAGTGTCCTAATCTCTCACTGACTGTGCTGGACTAGAATTTACTGACCTCATTGATGTTTGTTCAGGGTCACCTGGGTGTATAGATTTCATTATGATCAACCTTGTATCAATTAAAGTGTCATAAGCTGATGTGACCTCAGTCCAGTCCTGTTCTTATAGTAATAGGCTGTTGCATGTTCTGTCAATCAGGACATCAACATCCTACCCTAAAAGCACGTATGATGTGGCACATTGACTTACTCTGGACTTCTAAAACTGAAAGCACGTTTCACAGATGTGCCATTTTTAAAACAGCCAAACACACAAACTTCATACATTCATTCATGATAATCAAATACTCTGAGAGTTCCTCTTCTGGAAATGCTGCATTATCTACCATGTGTGACTGATTGATATGACTTATCAGCCAAAACATTTGGTCTAGAAAAAATCACAGCATCACAGAGGAATATTGCTTATCAAAGAACAGCAAACGACATTCAGGACATCTGGGGCTATATGCTATCCAAGAGAGCAAACTGCACAGTTCTGAGACAATTGGAACTCATGCCTGCAGGGCTGCAATCTTACCGGCATCATGGAGACATGGAGGGATGGGTCCTATGACTGGAGTGTTGGAATGGAAGGATAAAGCCTTTTGAGAAAGTTCAGGCAGGGAAGATGAGTATGTATGTCTGACCAGCTGGAGTGCAAGGAGCTCTCACTGGAGATGGTTGAGAACTCAACAGAGATTTTAAGGGTTGGGATTAAAGGGAGAGCAGGAACAGGTGACACTATAGTAGGGGTCTGCTACAGGCTGTTGAAAGGGGAAACCTAGATGATGAGTGCCTGTCACGGTTCAGACCCAGCCAGTGGCTAAGTACCACACAGCTGCTCGCTCGCACCTCCTTTCCCCCCCTCCACCAGACATGATGGGAAGGAGAACTGAAAGAGTATAAAACCCATGGGTTGAGATAAGAACAGTTTAATAACTAAAGTACAGTATAACAACTACTACTACTTCAGAGAAAGAGGAAGTCAGGCAAGAATCCCAGGAAGTCCATGTGGATGAACAAGGATCTCCTGGAAAAGCTCCAATACAAAAAGGAGGCCTACAAGAGTGTGGAAGCAAAGGCAGGTAGCCTTAGAACAATACAGAGAAATTCACCGAGCAGCCAAGGATCAGGTTAGGAAAGCTAAAGCCGTGATAGAATTAATCTGACCAGGGATGTCAAGGGCAACAACAAAAGCTTCTATAGGTATGTCAGTGTTAGTTGACAAGAAACTGAACAGGACCCAGCAATATGCATCTGCAGCTCAGAAAATTAACCGTACGCTGGGCTGCAATCAAAGGAAAGTGACCAGCAGGGCAAGGGAGGTGATTCTCCTCCTCTACTCTGCTCTCATGAGACCCCACCTGGAGTACTGCATCCACCCTTGGGACCCCCAACATATGTGGACCTGTTGGAGTGAGTCCAGGGGAGGGCCATGAAGATAACCAGGGTCTGAACGCACCTGTCCTATGAAGCCAGGCTGAAAGAGTTGGGCTCATTCAGCCTGGAGAAGAGAAGACTCTGGTGAGAACTTAGAGCAGCTTCCAGCATCTAAAGGAACCTACAAGAAGTCTGGAAGAGGACTTTTTACAAGGGCATGTAGTGATAGGACAACCAGGAATGGCTTTAAACTGACAGAGTGTAAGTATAGATCAGATATTAGGAAGAAACTCTTTACTGTGAGGGTGGTGAGGCACTGGCACAGGCTGCCCAGAGAAGTTGTGGCTGTCCCACCCCTGGCAGTGCTCAAGGCCAGGCTAGATGCGGCTTTGATCAACCTGGTCTAGTGGGACATATCCCTGCCCATGGCAGAGGGTGTGGAACTAAATGATCTTTAAGGTCCCTTCAAACCATTCTGGGATTCTATGAATTACAAACTAAAAACCAATTGTCTCAACCCTACTCACTGATTGATTTTCTTCCCTTTGTGCAGGGAGATCAGGGACTTTAAAGTGGATAACGACATGTTTTTATAACCAGTTACTGACACTGCAGCCTGCAACACTTCGGAAAATCCAGCTGCTTTCTCTGTTAACAGTGATCATAAAGCTAGACCCTTTGCCCACCTCTAAGCAGAAGGTTAAAGGTCCCAGAAGATTGCTTTTAAAAGAGAAACAAAGATCCTGATATCTAGACTAACATTTAATTCTTCTATAAAATTCAGGGTTTAATGTACAGAGCTGTGTGTGAACTATTGCTGAGAACATAATGACTGAGTTAATTGCCTACAGAATCACTCCACCATGTAAGTACTCCTAAGACAGTCTAAATGGGAAAAGTACTATTAAAAAAACGACCACATGCTAGACTAAACTTTAATTACATGATACCTGCAAATATTACCCTGAGAAACAGCCCAGTAAAACACATGCACATACGCACACTAAAAAAACATGCTCTTCCTGCGCCATTAACTGATAAAAGTGCAGTTCCTAAGTTCATCCTGAAAACTGAAAATAGTGAGAACTGGCCAAGTTATGTACAGAATAATCCTTGGGATGTTCATCTGTACTCTGAAATGCTAGGCCAAACTTCTGCTTCCCTAATGCCAGAAATAATTTAGTGCAAGTCATAGAATCATAGAATCACACAATCATGGAATAGTTAGGGTTGGAAAGGACCTCAAGATCATCGAGTTCCAACCCCCCTGCCATGGGCAGGGACACCTCCCACTAAACCATGCCATCCAAGGCTATGTCCAACCCCACCTTGAACGCCGCCAAGGATGAAGCATTCACAACTTCCTTGGGCAATCCATTCCAGTGCCTCACCACCCTCACAGTAAAGAATTTCTTCCTCATATCCAATCTAAACCTCCCCTGTTTAAGTTTGAACCCATTACCACTTGTCCTATCACTACAGTCCCTCAGGAAGAGTCCCTCCCCAGCATCCCTATAGGCCCCCTTCAGATAATGGAAGGCTGCTATGAGGTCTCCACGCATCCTTCTCTTCCCCAGGCTGAACAGCCCCAATTTTCTCAGCCTATCTTCGTATGGGAGGTGCTCCAGTCCCCTGATCATCCTCGTGGCCCTCCTCTGCACTTGTTCCAACAGTTCCATGTCCTTTTTATGTTGAGGACACCAGAACTGCACACAATACTCCAAGTGAGGTCCCACAAGAGCAGAGAAGAGGGGCAGGAGCACCTCCCTCGACCTGCTGGTCATGCTTCTTTTGTTGCAGACCAGAATATGGTTGGCTTTCTGGGCTGTAAGCGCACACTGCCGGCTCATGTTCAGTTTCTCATCGACCAACACCCCCAAGTCCTTCTCCACAGGGCTGCTCTGAATCTCTTCCCTGCCCAACCTGTAGCTGTGCCTGGCATTGCTCCTACCCAGGTGTGGGACCTTGCACTTGCCATGGTTAAACATCAGGTTGGCATCAGCCCACCTCACAAGCGTGTCTAGGTCCCTCTGGATGGCATTCCTTCCCTCCAATGTATCAACCGAACCACACAGCTTGGTGTCATAGGCATCCAACTCACAGAACTGCTCTGGTAGTGATGATGGGACGAAACAGAGTCTGGGCATGCTGATTACTATAGTAGCCTAGAGAAAGTCTAAATGGCAAAAAGTTTGGTGTTTATTTTAAGAAGTAATATCAAACTCCTGTGTTTTGCTAAGACACTGAAGGGTTGGGAAAGCAGCTGAAACTGCACTTCTGTTTTACTTATGCTTTTGCGTCATATGTAACAGGCCGATATAGGAGACAGCTGTGAAGGTTATAACATCTTTTTTTACCTGTAACAGTTGCAGTGGGGCTAAAACAAGTAGTAGCTTCAGCACCAATTTACTCAGCCGATGCATTTCCTATTAAACCTTAAACATTAAGAATTCATAGGCAGAACCAGAAATAAACTGTGTGTGGGTGTGAAGATATGGGTAAGAGTAAAAAGTTAAGCCTGCATGAAATCATATTAATTTCAGCTGAATGGAGAGATCCATAGGTAGTTTAGAAAATGAGGTATTTAGCTGTTGGTTTTCAGGAAAGCTATTGTTAGTCTGTTTGGATTTGTCATTACTGTTCTAGCTTTCAATCCAACATGGTATTATTACAGGCAACATTATGCCATTTCACATCATGTACCTAATAGGATAACATCGGACAGGATAACATCACACTATCTGAAAGACATCAGAATTACACTCTATTCTCCATGCATTCTTCTTGGCAGACTGTAGAGTTGCCCAATAATCTAGTCCAGAAGGCTTTGTCTTTGACTTGACATGCTTTTTTGAACTGTTTGTAGATTCAACCACCAGCTTGTAAAACAAAGATAGACCATCACTTCAGAGTTCTGTTCTAATAGTTGTCTGCTGGAAAACAACTAGCAAATTTGGCAAGGATAGAGGCAATTGCCATAAGTTATAGTATACTGTGAAGGGAAAATATATATAAAGCAGTCCTGAAAGAAAAGCCTGTTTGCGTGCAACTAGCCCAAGTGCACAAAGCCTCAGGGATGAGCCATAGATACCAAACTAAAACTGAGTTGTTTCCCTTGGATACAGACAGCAGCAGGAGCATTAATCCCACTTCTCTTATGAATTAAAAAAAAAAAAAAAAAAACAAGAAACAAAAAAACGCAATAAATTAACAGACTTGGCAAGTTGCCTGTCATAAAACAGAAACAAAATCAAGACAAATCTCATGATTCCCTGAACCACATCTGATCCATTCAATTATACTGTGCATTGGAAAGAAGACTTAGAACTTCATCCTCCCTTGTATGGGATTGATCTGCACTGGAAGAGGCAGTTTATGTAGCATAGTTAATACAGTTTTAGGAATCTCTCCATCAGGAGGTAAATAGCATGACTTTCTTTCATAGAAAGAGATATCTTTAGGAGTCTAAAGACCCAGATCAACTACAAACATAGAAGATCAATGTTATAAATATTTTAGGCACATCCGGGAAAAAAAAAAAAAAAAAAAAAAAAAAAAAAAAAAAGGAAAAAAAAAAAAAAAAAAACCAAACCAACAGCAACCAAAATCAAAAAACACCAAAATTAAGGCAAAGCCTTTGCCCAGAGAATGCGATGGAAAATTCTGTTACCAAGTTGCTCATACGTCAAGCCCAACTAGGCATTTATAGATTTACCCCACTGAAGTTTCTCTAAATGTTTACCCTTGGCCTAAATATCTCAGCCCTCTCCATACAAACTTAGCACTTTTTTTCCATTTTCTTTTCTAGAGGAAAAGAATACAGAGAAGGATTTTTCATTCTTGTTTTATCCATTATTAAAGAACACAGTAAGAATGTTAATTTTCCAAGAATACCTACATCTCTTTGACTCTAGTTCAACCCTAACAGTCTGTCAGGATCTGCATGATTTCGGTCAGTGTAAAGAGATAAGGAAGTATCACTCAGGTAGCCTTATAATGCATCTTTCTACTCTGAATATTCTCTCTTTCTTTCCCTTGGACTTTATAGCCAAAATAAATGGTCCTTTAACAGCTATAAAAGAGAACTAGATCAAGGCAATCATATTTATTTTTATCCACTACCAAACAGACCTGAATTCAGGCATGGAAACAATGGTTTAATTCTTTTCACTTAATGAGATCTCAGTCTCAATTTAGCAAAATAATCAAAAGAATATTTTTTAAGCACTTAAAATATTTTACTGGAATTATTCGAATACAGAATGATGTCCCTCCCCTGTCTATTTTATGATATAAAGGATGTCAAAGCAGCCAAAGATTATAAATGGTAACACTTTATAGCATTAGAAGTACAGACGCTACCTCACTGGTGCTCAGATATCCAGTTAAAAATATTTTTTACAGCAGCTGACACAGTTGGTAATAAAGTGAAGCAAATAAACAAGAACAAAATATCATTAAAAATTCAGTCACTGACTAGCCAGCACACTGTATCTCCTTCTCTTCCGTGTGGGAAAAGTCACTTGGCCCTTCCAGCAGTACATTGCAAAGTTTACAGACTTTGACTGTCACTGTAAACTTCTCATATGCTGAACCGTCTAATTAGCCCTGTCTTTTATGCACTGCATTGTGGAAGACAATGGGTCTTTCCCATGCCTATTGCTTCTGCTGTAGTAAAGAACGTAAGTGGTTTTATTATATCATAAACACTGCCTGAATCTAATGATCTAATCTTACTCTTTTAGATTTGGCCTCCCAGTGAGGAGTGTTGAACGCCTGTGGATTTTATCTTTCTTCAGCTGTCTGAGTGGAGTCCCACATTTCTTCAGGAGCACTTGACTTGTTTTGATTGCAGTTCTCATTTAATGGATATCATGTAACAAATCCTACAAATCTTAGCACCCGCTGGTTCAGAGTCATGCCAACATCACAATGAAAACCTCCAAGCATCATCTCATAAAATGGCTCCCCATCACACTCAGCAGCTGTTGGCAGGGAGCCAAACGTAGCCTAATTCTTCAGTTTCTACTCAAAATTAATTATTGCAATTCTGTTTTCCTCCTGTACTCAGAGCAGACGCCACTGACTGGAGGTTCACAACAAGTTCCTGATTATCCTGTACTACCCCAATATTTACAGAAAAGTACACCCTACACAGCCTGCTGCCTTAAACAGTGTCTTCATCAGCTATACTATTTGCTTGCTAGGGAAAGCTTTGGTGTGACTGAATAATAAGGCACAACTGTACTCTGGATCTGCTTTTGTCTAATTTTTCATTGCTGTCTGAAGCACCATTTCTATAACAAGGAAAACACACCAGAAACGTTATTCTGTACCTGCATAATCAAAACATTTAGAAACTATTAGCCCTTTATTACAAGCGAGTGATAGTAATGCACGGGAAGTGTAGGGGTAGAGCTCTCTCATGCAGTTTTAAGACTAGAGCCTACAGTCACACTCATGACATCAAGACTCAGATATTACCATGAGCGCTATCTCTGACGTGCTATTAAATGACTTAAATGTCATTTTTTATTTCGGTAGCAAAACTCAGCAGAAAAAAATGCAATCTATCAGTATTATAAATGAAATGCTTAATGCTTGCATACATTTACTTATAGCTGTTTGCTGTCCCAAACCCTTAAGCTGGTCTGGTTAAAATCTACTCAGTATATTTTCCTCCTCTCTTTTGACACACCTTTAATTCCATTTTGTCAGTACAGCAGAGAGATAAAGTTGGAATCATTAAAGAATTCTGAGTGGAAAGGGCAACAGCAAAGCTGCACTCTCTCCATGAGTTCCTTTCCTGATTTCTCTTTTAATCAAATGGACAAACACCCCCACCATTGGTAGCTTTCCTTAAATTCTCCTAACTAAAATCTGCCACTTGTGAAATGATTTCACAACACCACTGCAACCCCACATCCTCTGCAGTTCCTGGAGATTTCTCTCCCGGGTTTCCAGAGCCAGCCCTAGGAGTCTCTGTATAATCTTCCTGGTCAGGTTCTCCAGGTGAGAAGTAGGAGAGTCCTGTGGTTCAAGGAAATATAGAGTTGGAAAATCTTGCATGAACAATGACAAAGCTCAACGTACAGGTTCTTGGTTCTCAACCATCCCTGTGCAGGTGTTTACTTCAGTGCAAAGGAAGCATAATAGCCTTTGAAGTCAAAATGCATTTGCTACCTCATGTCACCAGTGGTACCTACAAATCTCCCTCAAAAGTGGGAGGCAATAGCAGCCAGCCCACATTTCCCTTCCCCACAGCTTCCCCCCCACACACACCCCCCAGCAACGGCTTGAAGAGAGCCTTGAGAGACCTGTAGATAGGGAAGCTGTCTTTAATACTCTGACCTTTCATACAAGCTGAAGAGCTACCCCTCAGATATTTATCTAAAATTCAGATGCTGGTAAATTCCAGAAGTCAGCACCAGATTCAGGATTTCTTCTATTTGCGGGTTCAAACCTGTAACCAGTTCAGTCAAAGATTTTCTAATGAAATGAAACCAAAGTTCTGGGTTTTTTTCATTCAAGACTGCTATTCACAGGTAATGATACTGGCTACATCACTAGGACCTTTCTTTGGGATTTCAGCTGATGGAGTTCTGTACTCTCACGGTGTGACTTCAAGGCATAGTTCAGGAGTGATTGCTATACTGTAAACTAGTTTGTGTTTCACCATGGAGCCACAGATCCACAAGACAAAACTGTAAACAAGTTGCAATACAGGCGTATTAAGAAAGCCCCATATCTGCTTAAAAAAAAAAAAAAAAAACAACCAAAAAAAAAAACAGTTGGATTTGTTAAGTCTTAATACCAGCATGAGGATTAATATATCCACCTGCACTCTTAACAAGCTCTGAAGTACACACAAGGATGGGTAAATTATCTTTTCCAGTGCTTCTGAGTTTCAAATTACAATCTAATATTGCTACCACCATTGTTCTGACAGCATCGCCTTGCTGAGATGGCCAGCACCATAACCATATTGCCTAATAGGTTTCATCTTGAGAACAGCAACTGTAGCAGGATTTTGTCTTCCATCTTCACTCAATGACACTTCCATAAATTATTTATATTCAGTTCTCTCCTAGTCTGCTTTCTAACTTTCAAATGTATTTCTCCCAACTTATTTCACAAGGTCAAAGTGAAGACTCTTAACATGTATTGCCAGTATCTACCCTAGTTTAGTCCAAACAGTACAAGACTTTTAGTTGCCCATTTCTATAGTCGGCCTTTTTCTTTTGAAGTCCATGGAACAAATAATGGGTCAATTCTAAGAGAAGCCTATGTACGGAACTGCACGCTGAGGGAAACAGAAACAGCTCTGTACACAGAAGGATGACAAGAATTGGTCACAACCAAAACAGCTGTTTCAAAATTGAAGTCAGCACTAGGAATAACTATTATAGCAAGAAATAACCACACTGTGTTTCAAAGAGATAGGCAGTAGAACACTACTACACTTTCTATTCCCATATGGTATCTCATCTAAGCCATACACAAACCCCACACCTGTGGAGGTCAGAGGTAAGTTTAGGAACTCCCTGTGAACTACAGCACCTCCTTTTACCAGAGGACCCTCTTGCTGCACTTGCTCTAGAGGGACAGGATATCTGTCAACCTAACCAGACAAAAGGCAGCATCCAAGGAATGGAAAGCACAGGTCAACAAAGGACTGCAAATTACAGTTAAATTAGAAGGGGAATAACTAACTGAAGTGTGAAGGAAAGAGGGAACACTCAAGGCAAAGTGTTAGATAGGCAAGTTAAGAGATGACATGAGAAGTGGCCCCATTTATAGTCAAGGATGGATAAATAAGGGGCAGGAGAAGACTGGGCAAACAGTACACCAGCACTGGAAAGGAAAAGTACTGAAGAAATATTCCTGACTCTGCAAGAGCCTGGCTTTGACTTCACCTGCAGTGCCTCCCAGTCACGGTGGAAATGCAACAATGGTGCCCTGCTGCCATGTATTTCCAGTGTTTCCTTTTCAAGGAGCAGCTTGTGGGGAGAAGCGGTAGGGGAAGGAGAGGGAAACGTATAAAAATATAGAGCAATATATAATATGGCAATTGTTTCAACCAAAAGTAACAAAATATGTAGCATTATTTATTCCTTAAAATCAGTAATAACGAACATAACTTCAAGAAAAGCATGACAGGCTTCCTATTTACTTGGCTATTATTTTTAACACATGCACATTTTTAATGCAACCTTAGCTGAAAAAAAGTCATACCCATTGTTAATTTACAGAAACTAAGCAGAGGCTGTATAACAGGTTAATTTGGGTTCAAAATAAATGAAGTCTCACTTAATCACATACTGCTGATTAAACAGATTAAAAGCAGCGTCTGGGACAAAGCCTAACTTTTTCTGACAAATATTTCGTGACTGGAGACAGCCCTTTGTGAATAGGGGCTATGCCTGTTCTAAGATCTGTCCTCCAGGCGTCTAGTGTCAGTAGGCTCCTGTGGCACATAAGAGGCACAAGGGCAACCTTTTGTGATTAATTCCAAAACCTGTATATTGCAATTGCTTGCCTTAAAAATGGCTCAATCCCAAGGGACTCACTGCCTAACTCTGCCATCCGGGACAGTATACGCAAATTATCATAAAGTCCTAGAATGGTTTGGGTTGGAAGGAACCTTAAAGATCATCTATTTCCACTCCCTCTGCCATGGACAGGGATGCCTCCCACTAGACCAGGTTGCTCAAAGCCCCATCCAACCCGACCTTGAGCACTGCCAGGGATGGGGCAGCCACAACTTTTCTGGGCAGTGTGTGCCAGTGCCTCACTACCCTCACAGTAAAGAATTTCTTCCTAATATCTGATCTATACCTACCTTCTGTCAGTTTAAAGCCATTCCTGCTTGTCTTGTCACTACATGGCCGTTGTAAAAAGTCCCTCTCTAGATTTCTTGTAGGCCCCCTCTAAGTACTGGAAGCTACTCCAAGGTCTCCCTGTAGCTTTCTCCTCTCCAGGCTGAATGAGCCCAACTCTCTCAGCCTGTCTTCATCCAAGACATGCTCCAGCCCCTAATCATCTCTTCGGCCCTCCTCAGGACTTGCTCCAGTGAGTCCATGCCCTTCATATGTTGGGGGTCCCAGAGGTGGATGCAGTACTCCAGGTGGTGTCCCATGACAGCAGAGAGGGGTAATTACCTCTCTTGACCTGCTGGTCGTGCTCCTTTCGATGCAGCCCAGTATACGGTTGGCTTTCTGAGCTGTAGATGCATATTGCTGGTTCCTGTTCAGTTTCTCAACTAACATGCCCCACATCTTTCTCCCCAGGGCTACTCTCTACCTATTCTCCAGGGCAATCCCAAGCACAGCTGTAACTGTAGCTGTGCTTGGGATTGCCCCCATTCAGGTGCAGGACCATGCTCTTGATCTTGTTGACCTTCATGTTCACCTCCCAAACCCATCCATGTCCCTCTGGATGGCATCTCCTCCATCCAACATGTCGACTGTATCACACCTATTTCTTTTCTCTTTCATCTGGCTTTACATAGGACTTTCCTTGTTACTCTGCTAAGTGGAAAAATGTGTGAATTGAAGCATTTTGCACACAGGGTGATTAAGAGTAATTAACCTAAATGTCATAGCATATAAAGCTAAACAAAGAAGAAAAAAGTTATATGATAGCAGTTTATGCACCCATTGTTGGAAAAGGTGAAAGGCAATGAATGAATCAGCTGTAATAACGGTCTGCTGAATCCATTTCACCTGTTTCTTGTCATTTAATGTAAATTAGTATTATGTGAAATTGAGACAAGTTAACTCTAACCAAATCCTCTGCAATAGTGAAGTAAAGCTGAGTTCTCAAAGTAGAACATTCTGGTTCACCCCTTGTTCACCACTTTGGCCCAAATGGAAACTTTAATCATACTGTCAAATCTGTGTTGTTTTTTTCTGTGAGATCCCATCTAACAGAGCATTAGGGGAGTAATCATTCACACACATTCCAATGTGTCATGCAGACTTTACTTACTGTTAAACAAAAGGTACACCTCTAACACAATGATTCTGCCAACTTTGAAAGCCCAAGCACTGAAATGTAAAAACTACTGTCATATTTTGCTTTTTAACCTGAGAAAACACACACAATTTCTTATCTTTCTCTAAGGAATGGAGCATGGAACTGTTCTGTCCAAAATTAGCTTCACACAAGCTTAACACAAAATTTGTTTCAGCGAAAGAGGGGCTGAATAATTGCAGTGAGGGAGAGAGGTCTGAAGCATTCAGTGCCTTTCTTGTATTAATGGTAAAGACTGATATCAGGTGTCCTACATGGATCTGTGTGATTTGCAGTTCTCAGATGACTGCTGTATTCAGTGAGCAAAGTTGGGGATTCATAAGGAAGGCAGGTTCGCAAGGCAATTCTGTGAGTGACACATAATGAGTAAAATTACTTCAGCAGCATCGTTCCAGCAGGCTAAACTGTAAACCACAGAGCTGCAGTCAGTCACTATTATCCCAGAAGATGAAGCAAAAGCAATTCTCCTTATGCCTTTGAAAATATATTTAGATTATTAAATCCCCTTTGCTAATTCAGCTAATTATTTAACCCATGAGAAACACTTTCTTCTATTCCTGGAGTACATCAGTGTTTCTTGTTCATTATGGTCCCTGTTACTAAAAAATGGTGCAAAAAAAAGAACAAACCAACCAACCAAAAACACCCCAACCGAACAACTACCACAACAAAAATGGAAAACAAGACCAACCAAACAGAAAAAAACAAACCCCCACAGAGCTTACTGGTAACGATGAAGAGATACCTGACAGAGCAGAATTCACAAATTAGCTAATCCGTCTTCTTCCTGGACTCAGTCCTCTCTGGAGGGGTAATACGGTCATACTGAAAACCCTTAATATTGACTACAATGTTGAGATTCATGTAGAGAGTTGTGTCATGGCTGAGGAGCACTAAGAGTACTATTAAAATATGTAACTTCATGTAGGGCAAATCTCACTTTCAATGAGATTCAATAACTACCATAACAGATATTTCTTTAAAATTATAATCCTACCCAGATATCATGATGCTTAAATAAGTGAAATTTCTATGGACCAAGGCATGCACATTCATAGCAATCCATACTCGCTTTGAAGTGAAGGAAAGAGAAAGCTATAACTTAATGCAGCAGTGCTCAGCACAACTGATTACCATGAGAATTAGTGAAGAGAAATTCCTTACATGCTTTCTGCATTCTGCATATCTCAATTGCATTTCCTCTACAAGTCATAAGGGTGAGCATAACTAGATCTGCACACTGAAGTCATTCCCTACCTCTCATCAGCTTTTCTGCCCTTTTCTGCATTTGCTTTCCACATATCCTTGCTCAAGGAGTGACCAGAACTATATATTGCATTCAATGTGCAAACAAAACCCAGATTTATAGCTAGCATAAAGACATTTTTTACTTTGTTCTCTTTTTTCCCCCTAATAACTTTTTATGAATCTATTTGCCTTTTCACTGTGGCTGAGCACACAGATGATATTTGCAGTGAACTACTCTCAATGACCTTAAAGATCTCCCTTCTGAATGGAAATAGCTAATGTAAAACTTATCATGGGTTGTGCATTAGAAGTTATTTTTCCTGGGATCATTATTTTACATATATCAACACTGGATTTCATCTGCCATTTTGTCTCCTAAATAATGACTCCTCTTGTTCAGTACAGAAAAAAAGCCTGCAACTCTTCCTAAACAGCTTTGCATAGGTCTTTTCTGACTCCCCCCCCCCATATTTATTTTTGCTTGACTTACCCTCTTAATTCAGTTATAAATGCATTGAACAACATAATTTACAGAACTTATTCTTATGGACCCTAGAGTAACTGTACCTCTTTTGCCAAAATAACTGTTTGTCATGTTCTTCTCTCAAATTTTGTGTTTGGTTTGGTTTTGTTTTTTTGAGATAAGACTTCAAGAACAGTGATCAGAGAAGAAAAGTAGGGTGGAATAAATTAATTTCATGATGTCCATAGATTCACATTGCCTGGATTTAACTTTTCTGCCTTATTATCTACCTGAAGCTACATAACAATTTACTAGGTTAATAATTTGGTACAGACAATTCCTGGGAATCAGAGTTAAGATGACCAGCTGCAAATTTACCTGAGTCCTTTTAAACAAATAGATGCCATATTTCCTTCAGGAATTCATTCAAGATTGGCCCACTATCACATGCTTAGGGTAAGCTTCTTGATCCTGATCTAATCATCACCATTCTTTACTATGTCAGATATTGACCTGAACTATCTTCTCATTAACCCCATTTTCATTAAATATATAATCAGTGTATCTTGTGATAACTTACATGGAAACCGTATTGACTCTTTCAATCTTTTTTTCACTAGATTTCTTTATAATGCATACTTAGGTTTTTATTTGCCTTTGTTTTCCTTCTTACTTTAAGTATATTATAGAGACTCTGTCGTGTTGTTTTGGGTTTGCTGGGATTTTTTTTGGTTGCTTGCTTGCTTTTTAAATTCTCTTTAGTTCTGGCCTTTCTGACTATCTCCCTGACAGCTTTTGTTAATCCTGAGTACTCTTAATTATGCATTCTTATTTGCACTGTTGCTCTAATCCAACTTTCTTGTTTAGGACACATCTCCATGGCCACATGCATGCACTGACTACCTATTCCAGTTCTCCACTCGGCATCCCAGACAGACTGAACATAAACCATAGTATTATTCTGACCCATGCATTTCACAACAAACAGCAGAGTAGCTTGATTTCCACATTGGAGCTGACTTACTCTTAGTTAGGAGTATCAGCAGAAAGCTGACACATTAAAGCAACTGACCACATCAACGTTTCCTCTGAAAAGCATCTGGTACAGGCATATTGGTCTCTTACAGTAGTCTCCTTTCTGCACAGGGGTAATATTTCCCCGGTTTTTATGTATTTTTTTTTAAATGAACTCTGATAATTTTTATACCTTTTTTTTTCTTTATTGCAGTAAAAACAGTACACTTTAAACATCAGTAAAATAACAGTATCAGCATGAAAGATGGAAAAGGTATTGCATTGGATTCAAAATTAACATGTGGAAATACAACTGGGACAGGGAAAGAAGCTGGGGAGCTTCTTCAGTGCTATTTTTCTGGCACTCCATTACTTTTTCACCGTATATCATGCTATTCCTTAGAAAGTTTTGACTGCAAATCCTATTGTGAGGACCTGAAAACTTTCATTTTAAATAGAACAAAGTGGTAAACCTACTTTTGAAATTGCATGGAGACATTAAGGATCGCCCAGTTACTATGAGGCTGATAGGAGTTTGTGTGACCTGCTTTGGTATTAACAATGATCCATGTAATGGAAAAGCTTTAAAGGTATACCATATGTGAGTTCATTAGCTATGTTTTTCTTTTAGGGGGCGTTAAAAATAATTATACTTTACTATTTTTAGAGGTAAACCTTTTTTTTTTTTTTCTAAGAAAAACAGATTGCAAACTCAGTCTTAATTAATTCCATTCTGTCAGACATTTGCCCATTTTTGGTATTTCATTCCAGGTCATGCTGATGCAAAATTCAGACATGCCAACTGTCCTGCATGAGAGCTGTCAGACAGATTAGCAGTCCTGTACTGACAGAGCTGCTACTTTGTCAGGACTGGGAACCCGTGTGTTGAAAACGAAGCCTCAGTTGATGGGCCTATAGGAAAAAAGCAACTAACGATACATGGGGTTTGATCCTAATGAGTCTTGGTGTTTCAGACTGTGCTGACCAGGTGACATTCCCACTCTTCTTTAAAAGGAAAGGAACCAAGATCTGGTAGCAGTATAAGTCTCGTGAATTGTCGTCTGTGACCATCATTTATCCCCTCTTCTATTAAATAACAGACCTACGCTTCACTTTCTTTTCTTCTTTCTTCTAATACTTATGAAGTCGCTTTTTGCTTGTTCAGTTGAAAATAATTTTGACCCTTTCATTTTTCCAAATTCTCCTTCCCCTCTAAATTTAGACAATTCATTATAACAGCCTTAGTTAGACATCATTGTTTCATCTGCTGTTTCTTAAATGTCTTTATGCTCACATGCTGACACAGTCAACACTTTCTCTTACCTGAGCAGACATTTTATATATGTTACAGGATGCCCTCCAAGAATTCCCGCATTATGTCCTGTTGGATCTGAAGCAACTCATACTTTGCAGCTCTACCATAAAGCACAAGATCGTCTTAAAGTTCTTTAAATATGCTTTGAGAAAAATAATTTTTTTCTGGGCTGTTATTCTATAAACAAATGAGAAAAGTCACCGTTCAATGGGGCATGCTTTTTAGCTCTCAAAGCTTCATTTCTCATTCTGGGTTACATTTCAACAGACTCTTAAATTCAGACTAAGGAACTGCAACCCTTGTTTATTCTATTCCAAATCTGACTTTAAAAAAAAAAAAAAGAAGAACCCCCAGAGGATATAGTTGCAATGGGCCAGTTATATCTGATTATCAAACAGTGTGCAGATACTATGACACAAAACAAAATCAAGGCCCATCGCTTTGAGAGACGCACCACCTGTAGAACTTGCCACAGCACACCACTAGTACCTTCTATATAATTCAGAAGGCAAAATAAACCCTTTTTACTAATAGTATTTGTATTCCAGTTCAAAATCTATTTTAAACCATTAGCATTAATGTTTTGGAACACTAAAAAAAGATCAAAGCAGAAACAGAAACTATAACTAATAAAGAATCAAATTATGTTACCAACTGTATCTGTTTGCAAGTATTACTTGCCATAAATATTGCATTGAGAAAATATTCCCCAGAAAATATCAAGAATGTCATTTTACCACAGCAGGTATACAATATTCTTGGATTAATAATGCTTTATAACACAATTACTTAGATATAGTGTTTTTCTCTGTTCAGACCATTGTTTCCATTTTGTTTAATGCAGGCATGCTGCTACTAAAAGATGTAAACAGTCTTTTAAGATGCTAGTGCTGCTGCTGTCATGAAACCTAAAGGGTTTCAGCATCAGATGAATTTTGCCAGGATAATCTCCTAGGCTATGTGAATTGCTTTACATGGATTGCATTTTAAATCTCATTTGATTGCGAATGTTTCAGAAAAAAAAAAAAAGAGTGCTTTCTGGTTTAATCACAAACCACAACAAGTTAAGTGCACATAATAAGATTTGTCCACTTATCCAATGTGAATAGCTAGAAAGAATTGTTGAGTTATGCTCTGGCAGCTTTAGAAGTGGTAAAGAAACGGAAAGGAAGAAATTACAGAAAATTATCCACACTTTTAATGTTCACCAGTTACTGTGAACATGATAGCTATTACAGTTTCTGCCCAGCACCAGGGCATTTTGGTAAGTCTATTGATATTCTATTTAAGGAGTTCTACCTTCCACTTTTGCACATGTGTAACTCTTACTCCAGTTAAAGAGCTTCTTGTTTTAAGCACAAGAGAAACATGCAACTTAGAGTTCAGCATATACAGACCAAAATTTTCAGAAATTCTGTTATATTTTACCTGGAGATTTCTCACTGGTGGTCTGTGAATCAGGTTAAAAAAGGTATTATGCTAGAAGCCCAATCAGCCATGTAACTCTCCTTACTAAGCTTTCCAGACTGCTCTTGGCAGTCACGTGTGATGGTGGGAAGCAACAGAAGTATGATACAGTTTGTGTGGCAAATAAGAACTGGATATTCTGCAGTGTTTACCACAGCAATAAGGGAAATGCAAAGCACATACATGAAGGCACAGCTACTTGGAGCTTTCTCCACACTGATGTTTCCAGATGCTATACTAGCCTGGTCCTACCAGGCCTTATTTGGATAAACAAGAAAAACAGCTGTTCTGGGTTTAACAATAAAGGGTGCTCATCCTTCCTGCAATAGGCTTGCTGTGGTTTTCTGTAATAGCTTCAGTATGATTAATCACAAACAAATTTAGTGTAGATTTTAAGCACCAACTGACCCCTCTTTAACTTCCATCTAAACTAAGTATTATTTCAAAATGAAACTGACCATAATCTTGGAAGATTATCATAAAGATTAACAAGGCAACCATAAAAATCCTTAGACATGACTAATGATGACAAATCCTTATGTAGATCTACCCATCTTCTCCGACAGCCTACAGAATGAGAAGGCATCAGTTCTCTTACTGCCGTAAGAAGTTATACAGACACTCTATGAGATTCTGCTTTGACTAATACCTGAAAAATGTTGAGGCAGTTTGACAAAGTGCTTCTACTAGAAGTATTCCCAATTTACATAACTAATGTAGTATTTTTTTTTTTTGTTCACGAATTAAATATGAGCAAACTATGTTGTTAACAAATTTGATACCCAGAGTTATTCCACTAATGCTCAATGCAGACATAAAAATTTGCAGAACCAATCCACTGCAACCAATGTCAAACAGCTGTCATTGATGCTATTTGCAACCCATTTTTCAGACTGATCACCTGAGCTGTGTTAATGCTTCTGCTTCTTAACTGGCTTGGTGTAGTTCTCTAAAGAAAAAGACAGCATTAACAGCACACTGCAGACACTCAGACATATCATTCCTTCCCCAGGCACTCTCACACAATCACCTACTCTCACAGCTTTTAAAGACATTCTGCTGTTGCGAGCATTCTTCCACACTTGGAAGTTATGTATTTCTGTTCCTGGGTACCAAGTGATAAACATGAACAAAGCTGAATTAAGTTTGCTGGTATTATGCCAATGAATGCCTAACAATATTTAATTGCAGAAGTCAGCCAGTGGTATATGCTATGTGGATTGCCTTGTCCCAGCTCCCTCCTGAAACTAAAAAATTTAGAGAAGCCTTAACTACCTCAGATGAAATTCTGTGTAATCTTGAAGAAAACACAGTTCTATAGGATAAGTTCACGTTGAGCAGAAAGTACATTACAAGGAAGAGCTAAAATACCTCTGAAACCCATAAAGTCCCATATATGCCACATAATAAGGACCTGCACCACTCCAAGGCCTTGAACACAGGAAAATAATGCTCCCTACCCTTCCATCACCTTGTAATTTCTATCACTAGCCCACACAGATACCTAGCATGCAGCAGACTCTGGAAGAGGGTTAACTATTGTTACACCATGAGGTATTCTCTGACATAATTTCCTTTAAGGTAGGTCCTTGTTCACCACAACAGCCTCAGTAATTGGGACTGGATTTCCCATGTGCATATTTGTATCAAATACCATTAGCTAGCCTCATTCTTCTCTTCAATCTTATATCAAGAGCCAAAACCAGCCCAAATGTAATGAACCAGAGTTTATTGAGAGTTCTGAGAGGCCATGCCACTGAATAAAGTGATTAGTACATTCTGGAGACATAGATTCAACAGCAGGTTTTAGTTCAATGTAGCACAATATTAGATGATTATTTCCAAATGTGTTCACATTTTTATATCCTGTTTTTCATAAACACAACCCAGTATGATCACATATCCCTTTTCTCAGACTAGACTAATTCTGCTGCTAAGATGATTCTTTCATGAAGAACTGACTCTTTGGATCAGGCTACCCTAATAAAACCCAAACCTGACTAAATAAAGTGCTGTTACTGGCACTTTTGGTATTCAGGTCAACAGAATACAGAAGAAATGAACACATAATGAGAAGGAAGGAACATATTCCTGAGGTAATAGCTCTAGTTCCCTCAAGACAGAAATGGGAGAAAGAAAGCACACACCCTATTCACATGTCTGACACAAAATGGAACACAATGGACTTCTTTGAAATTTATAAGGCTACTTAAGAATTAAACTTACAATGTGCAAAATAGTTGTTTAAATTTGAATGCTGCAGACTCCCTCAGAAGTTTGAGCCACCAGAGGTATATCAGTTTATATCAACCAAACTCTATTCTGAATTCACAGACCAAGAGTGTTTGTCAATAGCTAACATCATCAGACAGTATCAACGAGCTCTGGAAGAGCACTCACATGGAGGACAGCGATTTCCATTCAAAAGAAATCCTAGAATTGTGAATAATGTTACTCATATCCCTCTATGGGACCTTTAAACTAAAGAGGAGCTAAAACCAGATGCAAAACACCTGATAAGAATCATAAATATTTATATATAAACGAAGAACACAAAAAAGTTAAATGTACCCCTTTTCTATATGATTATATACTGTCTGAATTCCTTATAATATAGCTCTGAAATTGGACAATCATTATGAAGCTGTTGCCAGTATCCATATCTGGAAAGAACAACATACTGCAGGACATATGTGATGAAGGCCAGGTTGGAAAGGGTCTTGAGCAACCTGGTCTAGTGGAAGGTGTCCCTGTCCACGGCAGGAGGTTGGAACTAGATGATCTTTAAGATCCCTTCCAACCCAAACTATTCTGTGATTCTGTTAATACGAATCAGAAGTGAACACCTGGGCTTTACTTTATATCTCAATTCTTTTTCTGACATAGTACTTGTGACTTTTCCATTATGTTGTGCTTGTGCATATCTATATGTGATAAAAGGGATAAATAATTAAGAATATTACTCAATAGAGTAAAATTAATGTCCAGTTACACCCAGAAAAAGTACAAGATAATGGCAGTTATAATAGATCCCGTTTAGGAAATGCAGTGGCACATATGAGATATCTCTAGCAGCTTATAGTAAAACATCTTATTCTGTATCAAGATAAAGGCAATGTACTAATGACTATCACTAAATCTTGACAGCCAAATGATCTCTTCTCCTTGTAACAGTTTGTGGCGTAATGAGTAATCAGAACAGCAGAGCAGTAATTACGTACATTCACTTATACTAAAAGCATTTCTGACTGACTGAAGTAGAAAAAAAAATTATAGAATTATTTTCCTTACATTTACATTGGACATGCAATTCCCATGTTTCCTTTCTGGTTTTTAAAATTATACTAAGAAACAGAAGTCTTAAGAGCTTTTATTTTTCATTAACTTAAGATGTTCTTTCTTACTTTTAATTAACACTTACTTGAGAGAAGACAGGCATTACATAATACCCCTCTCATGTATTTTTAAGGAAGCCATGGAAGTATACAGAATGATGCAGGCTTTCATATAATCAAAATCTGATGTGGAGGAGCAACCAAGTGCCAGTACATGACTCCTACCTAGAAGCAGCCAAAGGCTTTTGAATAAGTTAAGCAAAACAAAGTGTGAGAACCTTTCATGTTGTCTTAATATCTTCTCCCAAAATCCGTGGAAGGAGGGAAAGAAAAAAAAAAAAAAAACCTCAGAGGTGGAATAGGAATTTGGACATTTATTCAAGCTGATAATGTTCTAAAGCTCTGATCAACAAAGTAATGGGCAGAAAAAGATTCTTGAAGCATAAATATTCAGCCTCCAGAGTGATTGATCTTTCCAGATCAGTAAGTTCTTCTAATGCTATTGATGTGCTGTTCTATTTATGACCACAAATCCAGTTTTAAAGTCTCTTAAAAAAAGGCAGTGCTTCAGTGTGAAGTAAGATGAAACTTTACATATGCAAGTAAATCTAAACCATGTTCAAAAATAAGAGAAGGTGGTTTATAAAGTTCTTTAAATTTCCTGCCTGAATGTTGAGTTTATATATTTTTTTTTTACCAAATTTTTATTTTAGCATTTCTTTTTTGCCAGATTTCAAAAGCCTACCTGAGCAGTCCAACCTTCACTTGCCATCAGCAAAATTATCTCATTAAAAAAAATATACCATATTCATATAGAAGACTTACAAATATGCTATAGTCCTCGGTACTAGTTTCTAAATTCCAATCATCGAAAGCACAGCAGAATTCTAAACACTGTGTAAGGTGAACAGAGGCATAACGTCCTCTTTAACCTTAACTTTCTCTGGTTTTCTCTATCTGCAGTGTGCTTCTCTGCCACATGATTAATATAAGTAAGTTCTATAATGGTTTAGGAAGACATTCTGGTATCATTCCAAAATGCAATCTGCACGGCACAGTATTGCCCAATATCACTTTATATCACTTGTTTCTCTTTCATGCAGCATTCTCACTGCTTCAAGAATAATTCCCATCTTTTCTAATTGTTGCTACTTATCTTACATCTCATGTCACAAAAAACGCTGCTCCCATGAGCATTATAAGATTTGGGAAGGTATGTTTTTTTCTTGGAATAAAGAAGACGTTTTTCTATTTCAGTACGTCCTTTTGTCAACAAATTTTCTGGTCTTCCACTTCTTGAGGGAAGTGCTCATAAAAATCAAATGCCAGTATGTCAATTTTCATCAGAAGTGCACAGATCATGCACAGTAACATATAAAATTTATTAGCGGTGTACATTTCAGTGTCTGGAGTATTTTAACATAATGAGACTTTATACAATCTGTGTATATATATAAAAATACAACTGAACATGCTGCCCTATATTATTATTCTCTTCTGTCCTACAGAATTACATCTATAATTTTTTTTTTTTTACAGAATTGATAATGTATTCTGCAACAAGAAACAGCTGCATGTCTGTAGCAACTCTGGGATAACTTGGCTGTGGTTCATTTTATATTGTTCCACCTTTTCTTTCTTTTCACTTAAAAAATCTCATGTCTGTTATGAAGGTTAAAAATTATGGTGGAAAAGATAAAGATGGGAGCCTGATCTCTAGCTTTCCATGGAAGAGTAGTTAATTATCCATCAAACAGTAAAACTCAAAGATGCTGTCAAGTTCCAATAGGAAAACTCATATTGGCCAGTAAGGATGCCTCTCTGTGTAAATATTCTTCAAAATCAAAGTTGTGGTATTTTCATCAAAATCATGCTCCTTTAATCTAGTAAAGAACATGTTTTGCTTGGGTGTTTTTGATTGCTTTTAAATAGATGGAATCTATTTACACATAAAATTTTCTAGCACTACTACCCCGCTCTACAATTAAACAGTTATACAAATTGAAGACTAGTGATCCAGATGAATTAAACAAGTTTCCCCAAAGTCAAAACACAAGTTTTATTGTTTTAATAAATTCAGATTACCTTACTCTGAACTTCACCACCACGCTTCCGTAATTTAATGTGGGACATTACTTAAAAAATAGACATATTGAAGCACACTTCTGCATGATCCTGTAGAACATAAAATGTTAATTAAGATATAACTAAAACATTACTTAATTGATTTGATGACATGAACCATCCATAGAATTAATTACGACCACCTTATTGAACTTTCCTCCATTAAATAAAGATTTTGACCCAAACAACATTTACCTGCTAATTAAAGCAATCTCCTATATTTAGATTTCACTGCTATTAAAGTGAAGAGGATTCATCGTATTTTCCTTCATTATGATTAAGACATTTTTAATCTTTTCAGAGGAACATAATCATTTGCAAACATTAGGAAGTGAAAAGGAAATTGAGAGATAGTGACAAGAAAGAGAGACAAATGGAAAAAGTACTGTGATCTGCATGGCACAAAGAGCTAAAAGAGATTTGATACTAATCAATAATGCTATATCTATAATCTATTTAGCTTCCCATCATGGCAAGAAGCCCAACTAATTTGTTTTAATCTCTATTTCCATACTTACCAAGTTGTTTACTGTTTCTTCTGTGCTCCAAAATTAATAATCTGTATTCCAGGAGAGATCCAAACAAGCTAGAGGTTCTTCTGTTATTGTAAACAGCAAAGGACTCAGGAGTACTTCCCAACATGGGGTCGGAATTGTCAAAAGATACCTGCTGCCCAGGACATCTAATTTCCATTGGAAAACTTGGCCACACAAGCAAAGACAGAATATTACCATGCTTCAAAAGGCTTCCAGGCAAAACGATCAGGGGAGCAGGGCAAACAGTACTCCATTAACTGTATCTGACCTCAACACAAGCATAGCCTTACTAAATCTTTTAAGGTCAAGGTGTTTCCAAAGCTCTTAGAAAGGCAAAACAGTCTAAGATAGAAGATAAAATACGGTCTTAAGATTCGTCAGAGGCTGCCTAAGTTTTATTCCATGAACAGAGCAAAGAAGGCAGAAAAGAAAGAATTTGCAGTTCCCTCTACTGCTTGTTTTAGGCAGAATTTTTTCAGCTCTTCCAGTAATGGTGATGCAGACCCGTCTGGGGAAAAAAAAAAAAAAAGACACTCTCCCCACAAAACCCTCAACAGATCGCCAGTTCAGCCAGCTACTCCATTCAGCCTGTGGTGTCTTTTAATTCTGCAGGAAAGCGCTTAGTAGCACTCCTACAAACTTCCATCAGTCATCATCCTTCCTTCTTTTGATTCACTGTTTCTTGCACTAATTAATTACACTAATTAAAAAGTGTTTTGAAAACTGATCCTGAGCTTGATCAATTCACTGAATAGTTCTTAACCACATCTGCACCCAACAGGGGAATTTTCTAGTGTGCGGATTGTTTTCATCATTTAAATGAGACCCTGCCTGTAATCACAATGCACATATATAGCAATTAGTAGATTGGAGAACGCCATAGACAGAAATTTTAAGAAGACCCTCTCTTATATGTGAATGATAAAGAGGACTGATTCTCCATTCTTTTTTCTTTATTCCTCTCAAAATTACAGTGCGCTTGAGTGATAGCCAGCAATAGGCAGAAAAATCATCTGTACTCTTCAAAAATGTGATGAAGGGGAAAAAAATGAGTAAAAAAAGAAATCCCAAAAGATAAACAGGAAATACTCACTGCTATAAAGAAAAAAAATAATAAAAAAATCAGTGTGCCATCCTCCCTTCCCCCATCCCCAAAGATTTGCTGACATTTCTACAGTCTTAAAAAAAATCTCTTTCTACTAATTGTCTTAATTTAGTTTCATCATGTATGCATCACTTCAGTCAATCTGTGTCAACAATTCGGTTCACTGTACTGGCACTATGTTTCCTTTCTTTTGACATTTTCTTTCACCCTCAGCTGCAAAAATATACCCTGCAAAGGGACTGAAGATTCCCAGAGGAACCTCTTAGACCTCCCACTTGAGTTCAGACTTCTCCCAGATCAGCAATGTTAGGGAAAGTCCTTCTGTTTAAGGGGCTTCCATGACATAGGAAAGGATCCCATTACAAATGTCAAATCCAGCTGTCCAACTGACAGTCCCAACAGAGATGGTCAGGATGAAATTAATTGCCCTTTCATCACAGACAGTACTCCGCCAGTTCAGTATAGAAGTCTTTTAAGCAAACAGTTACCAGGTACAAACCTATTCTAAAAGAGAAATGCAATCGTTTTTACTTCAAGTTCTTGCAGCAGCACTAGGACACATTATTCAGTAGTTCGTTCTGCATGCACACACAGTCCCCTGACTCTTGTTCAGCTGTCTAGTTAGCACATAAAGGCTGAAAAAAAGCTGTCAGCGTCAGCACTAGAGTCAAACTAACACATTTCCTGAACGCTTTGAAACCCATGGGCTCATCATCCTTTTGCAAGCATAGATGGTGTCCTGGCTCAGTGTAGGTGTCTGCTTACTTAACAATAACATAGGTTTCCTTCAGCGGCTGTTGTGGAATATTACTGTTCTGGAGCTCCTGCCTTCTTTTACAAGCCGTGCAATCATTGCTGGTAAGGCACTCTACTGGCCTGGAAACAGCAGGCAAGGAAAACCACAACTCAGTAGCACAAGCCTGAGGATTTAAGAGACACTTGGAGAGCAGTGGTATTTCTGCAGGGAGATAAAGACACAAACATTTGTAGAGTGCCATCAATCTGTACTTCTGATGGAAAACATGAATTAGAGGATCAGAATCGCATTTCTACTGACAGATGCCTAATGAACAATCAAAACATTTAATAGAAAACATGAGCCTGATAGTCTATAGATCTTCTTGGGTGCATGCTGTGAGTAATAATCTATCCACTTAGTAGATACATGCTTCGTACTCCCACATACTTCACAGTATCCTCATGGCTATCAGAGTCTTTAAATAAAAGAGTATGTCTCCTGCACAAAATAACCACAATTACTTTCCCTCAGAAATAACAGGAAGCTCAGAGGCACCAAAGATTTTATTGCTGGCATTTTTCTATTGGTGCTGTATAAGAACTACACAATACATTACTTATGAATGCCAACATTTCTTTGTGTTTTTTTTGTATTCATTTTTGTACGTAGTGCAATAACTCCAAGGAACAGCTAATTAATTCTAGATTACCGAGAAGGACAGTTTACAGTATACAAGCCAACTTTGTAGTAGTAAGACTAGTCCCAGAAGGTGTTTATTGAAAATGGCATTTAATAATGCATTTTCTTACCTGCTATCTCATCAGTTCCTAACAGGTTGTAACAGGTATATCTCTCTTTTTTCCCCCCTTCAGGCCAACATTGCTCCATCACTAACATAGTCACTATCCTTATCAATGCTTTCAATGAAGCAGGTACCAACAGCTCTCACCTCCTGTTGTTTTTTCCTTTGTGCAATGCTCACATACCATGCACAGTTAACCAACTCATTACTGCAAACCTTTGTTGACAATTAGAATACAGGAAGGTTTGCAACAGTATTTTGTGTTACTTATTTGAACCACTGAGTACTAAGCAGGTGATCACAGGAAGAGGAAGCAGCCTTGGTGTTTCCAGGCTGAAGTTCAATGCTTCCCACTGTGACTCTGAAGAACATTTTCTCTTGGGCTTGATCCTTTTATGGTTGCCTATTATAGATGGGTTTGCATCTTTCTCAGAAGTACCAAGTACCAAATGCAATCTTGCTTGCTCTGTCACCAGACGGCATATTCAGTGTGTCATCCAAAATAAGGTTCCATAATGTTCACCGTTTAGTTTTAAAAGGCAGGCAAAAATATAAGAATTTATCAAAACCATGATGTTTCTCTTAGATTGTCCCATTGTGTTACAACTAAGCAGTTCTAGGAAGAATTTGACAGAAAACAGAGATTCACCAAGGAATCCTGTGTTATGTCATCTAAGACCATGGTAGGGGAAGTACACAAGTTCTCCTCAAGCCAGCAGGGAGACTGTTGTGGATTTATTCACCACTGACCTGGAAGGCAAGTGAAGCAAAGTAGAGATGGCTGGTTCATTGTCACGTTACGTAGCTCCAACTCATCCATAGTCACAACTTAGTCTGAGCTTTTATTTACCAAAAACAAGACATGAGATTGGAAAGAAATGCAATGCAGAGGTTCTCATTTTTGTGTGGCCTGTACTTATATAGAAGAGCAGTGGGGTTGGAACTAGATGATCTTAAGGTCCTTTCCAACTATTCTATGATTTCAGAAGTAGGTCTAATTGGAAAAGTAAAATCGATTTAGGAGAAGCTGTAAAATTTAAGCGCTGCAATTAAACAATGTTCTACATACTTTCTGAAAACAACATAAGGGTTAACAAAAAAAAAAAAAAAAGGAGAAAAACAATATTAAACTTGAAATTTTGCTGTGAATACTTAAAAATTCTTAGCTGGATGGCTCCTATCTGTAAGACACCATATATCCAGAAACTGAGATGGTCAATGAGTTTGAAGAAAAAGTATATCACAGGATTTCCTTTTCCACTCCTTCTTTCCTCTCACAGATGCCCAGCTGTGCCCAAGAGACCCTATCCTTGCCCTTAATTGAGCTGTGTCACAGACTGGTGTGCCCAGCAGCCCCTCTACCATATGTCTGCAGTGCTACTGCCCAGTCATCTTCTGCTGCACACCCCATGCACGAAGACTCCAGCTACCAAGATTTGATTCAGACATTGCACACATCAGCTGCAGAAAAGAATATCCCCTCTCCCCCACAGGCAAATTCACCAGACACATAGACCAATATAAGACAATTCAAAATTAGCAGAAAGGATGCTTATTGTTCAGAAAGGATTTGTGCAACAGGCGTAAGTAGTATTCAACTATTTTAACAAGAGAGGGTGTTGATGTAAAACTTGACTTGCAAAACTGGTTAGCACAAAGCTACATTTTAAAACTTAGGTATGTTTCCATTTTTTATGACTTGATATGATTTTTTACTACCACTAGAAGCCTTTTTTTTTTTTTTTTTGCATTATGCTGCTAACACAATAGGGCCCATTCAGCTACATACTGCACACATGCACATATGCTACCTTTTCTTAAAGACTGTCTTTTAACAGCTACTGAGTAAATGAGGGCTTCTTCCTTGTGTCCAAACTTCCTGACAAATTTGGGCCATTCTTCCTTTTCACAGAAAGGGACTGAACCCTTAGGAACAGAACAGTGAGTACAACTAGCTAGAATTCTATCCAACCACAGAACACTGATCCACTTTCAGAAAGTTTTTGAATGCCCACAACACCTACATCTGTTTCAGAGTCATTACTAGAGATCACAGTAATTCATAGCCTGCACTATAAGCTGGAACTCACTTTGCAGCGCTGGCTCTCCGTGTAAGCACACACAGCTCCACACATACAAATTACTTAGCCCACTACTCAGGACATTGTTTTGCTGAAAATTAACATAAGAAGTATTTGTCTTTGTTTGGCCACAGCAAAAACAAACTTCCACAGTTAGCTAATGCACTAACAAGCCATGGTGATGAACATTACAAAAGACAGAAGCAGAACTACTAAGCCAGATGCAATGACTATGAATATATGGGTTCTAAGAAATACAAAAAACTTAGAAAATAATACTGATCAAATAAACAGACTTTTTGTATAAAGTTTTTTAACTATGCCATGAAAGATATTGAGACATTGCAACAATTCTGCCTCTAAAAATTAAGTTTTCTTTGAAGGAGAGTCATGTAGGCAGCATTAATATTTTCTTTTTACCACAGGAAGAGCATCATTTCAATATTTCTGATTTTACACAATGCCCCATCACAACAGTGCCCTTACTTGCTTAATAGAAAAATACAGTGGGGAAACAACTTTTTCCTTCATTTCAATATTGTCTACTTATTTAAATCTACATAATGTCAGGCACTTCCTACTGTATCCATTGAGCACCAAATATACACCAAAAAATCACATTCTAAGTTGAGAGTGATTCTGAAAATATCACTCGGGAATCTTTTTGCATAGCAATCCAATCATGAAGCCTCATACTTCTTTTAAATTATTTATACAAAACACATTCAATTTTTAAAAGAAATAATAAAAAAGGAATATATTTATGACCTGCCAGCATAATGCTCCTTAGCAGGCAGTTATCCAGCTTGATGTCTTCCTATTGTTCAGATCCAGGTGCCTCTTAACCTTGTAGTAAAATGAAAACAAACTGTCGCAGTTTTTTAATATATGTCAGTGTTCAAGCAATTGCATATGCATCACTTCAACTCCATTTCCACTGCATAACTAGAGTGTAATAAACCTGGATATTGTTTTGAAACAATAAACAATTACATGAAACATCTCCTACTTCTTTCTCACTGTGACCAGATTTCAGAGGGGAGGTTGGTTTCCACAAGGAAGTCTCCAAATCCTGACACAAGCTTTTAGATTACTTCTCTGCCCTTACCTAAAACAAAAAGCTGACTCTACAAGTCACTTGGAGCTTCATTGCTCTGACTTTGACAAGATATTCAAATCTGCTGTGGAAATGAAACGCGTCATCATGAAACATTTTCAGGACATAACATTCCAGAAGAGAGATTAGTCACTTTAAGTTAGCACCAGCAGTTTGAAGTGTTCTTGTGATAATTAATGAGCTGGATTGTGTTGCAGGAGTGCTGCACAGCCATATGCCAGCTAGCCAAGGGGATAACTTAGGAAAATATTTGTAATAACTTTTTGAAATGCCAGATTTTAAAGATGACTATAACAATGAGCATACATAGCCTCAGGTTCACATTATTTGTCTTGTTTCAGCAGCTGCTACTGATGTGCATTCATAGCTGGTTGTAACATCTGTAGTAACTTGGAATTTTTATAAGCAGTTGTGCTGCTCACTGACATGGTTACTTCAGCTGATGTGCAGGTTGCCCTGCACAATTCAGTGACCACGTATACTCAACATCATCCTCCACATACTGCCTGTGCTTTAATAGCAAAGACAGCTACTCAATTGCATCATCCGCTATAACTGTGCACTGCCTTTCAGAACTGTTCTCTGAAAAAACATGCTGGTGGCTTTAAGACAGTGCATTATCTCATCCTTAAGTAGACCTATAGATACGCTGCTTCTTTTTTTCAGCCACCTGGAAATACTGAAATGATATTCTGCCTGCAGATCTGAATAACTTCCCAGCTAGCCTCTGCCTTTAAGGTGTTGCTTGCAGCTTGTTGAATAAAATGGCAGGATGTCACCTGGCAAACTATTTTGTGCTTTCATTAGAATTTTTAGGTTTCCTTCCCTCTTTTCAAAAGTGTGAAAACTTAACATGTCACCAATATTCATCATAATCATTTTTAGACATACCTACTGCTTCACCTAACTCATTCTTATCTCCACTCATGAACTGTAAAAGCTTGACTTCAGCATTTAGTCAGAAGCCTACTAAAAGAATTACAATGTACACTATCAACACTAGAAGAACAATAGAGAAAACAAAAAATCCAACACAAACAGATTTAAGAAAAAGTGACCTTCATTTTTTATTGCAGGCAACAGCAGAGGTAGCTACAACCTACAACCACATCTATTTTTCTTTTAAGTGCAACTATTAGTTGCACTTTCAGTGATTTCATTTCAGGATACTTTCTGGTCTTTCCCTCCATCAGTAAGAATGATGTTGACTTGCAGAATTAAACCCACAGTTTCAAGCATCAAGCCCAAACATTTACTTGTCCCTTATTTAATACAATATTCTTCTTTGCAGGAACGAAAGAAAAGAGCAGTTCTTATTCAGTCTGATAGTTTTACAGGAACACAGTTATAACTGGACATTTTATGGAACATCTAAAAGGTCCCCCTCTCACAGCCTGGAAGCATGAAACAATTACATACATAAATGTGCGACAGCTAAAAACCTGCAGACCACAGAGCTGAATAAATTGAGTTCAAAGGGACATGAACACATTATGGATTTCAGAGTGTCCAGCACACCCTCTTGTTACTGAGCTAGGAGGTTTTGTGGGATGGCATAAGCTAGGTGAGCCTTGCCTTCAAAATGAAAATGGGTGTCCCATAACAGTAAGCCAACCATTTTTCAAAGGCAACAGCCAAGATTAAGAGTTCAAGACCTGGGTAACTGCTTGATAACATTCCAGAGGCCTGGCTCAGTCACTGCAGACCATGAGTGAAAGAGATCATCCGGTTTGCAGGGTAAACTGACATGGTTTTATTAAATAGGATGGTGAACCTGCCTCTAATATTTCATTTTTCCCCCTGAAACAAAGGTACAATAGAAAGAAAACATTTATTCTCTTAATTTTGGAAAACAATATCACTCTTTTCTGCAGAAACTAAAACCAATAAAGATTTACTTTTATTCAAGAAATCTGCTCTTGCAGCTAGCTAAGATCACTGGCATAACATTAGATGAATAAATCATTATCCAATAGAAAACTTGCTTATGGAAATTAGATCATTTTATAGAAATTTTTAAGACAGAAAATTTGCACTTCAACAGCAGCATCCTGATGTTGATTTATTTGGGTAATCTGTATTTATCACAGTTCCTTGGGTTTGCCATTTAAATGAAACAACAGTGCTAAGTCACTTATACTTTCTTTATGATGGAGTTTCCAGAAGCCCTTGTGATAAGCCTATTTTCCTTCGGCTGTTTCCAATGTAAGCTTTACCCTTGCCTGTAGAAGTAGCTGAATACAGCCAGAAACGAGGATAATATCAAAGAGAATATGACCCACATTAAATTTATTAAAATTCACCCAAACATAATAGCCCCAAAATAAAAATTTAAAGTTAACTATAATTGTCGAGACTGATTTTCAAGTGGAAAAAATGCCAAAGATATTGCTTTATAAACGCCTATAACTGAAAAATTTTGTCAATAGCTTGATCAAATGCCATCCGTAAAGTTGTTACTGTGCAGACTATAGGTAAAAAGACATGGAATGATAAATGTTGAAATGTCACAGAGAGGAAACAGTGCAGAAGTTAGAACAATATATGGTGAAACATAGCTAAGGTAACAAATAAATCACTGTGGGACAGACTGAGTAGAAAACTACCTGTAAAAATACAGCTCTTGGGCTTAAGATTCAGAAAAATAGCTATCAGAGCAATCATACGGCCTGCCATGCAGATCACCCTATTACACATGACTCAACATGCTAAAAGACCACTGTTGTGTGTTATATAGCATGGTTTTAATGGCAGAAAACCCTAATGCTGAGAGTTTGAACAAGCCCTGTCCCCTAACAATTACCTTCAGTCCAGGATGCCAATCAATTGGGCTCTGAACAGTGAATATCAGGACAGAGGGGTAGTACAAGTCAGTAGGGAGACACTACGAGGGAAGAGATGAAGTTTAATGTGCAAACAAAATATGGAGAAATGGTCTTTTTCATCCCTTATCCTTCCTTGTGATCCTTAGTTTGACACGAAACACAAAAATAAATGGATTGAAAGGAACTAAATTTATCATCACAGGCACTAATCTGTCATCTAGTGCTGTCCCAAAGTCCACAAGCAGCAGCTTGAATGAGCTACATGCTCTAAAGCAGGGAAATACCAAGATGTAAAGAAGTATTTCAATTTTGCATTTTTCTACAGAGAAAGTCTTGCTGGAATGTTACATACCATTCTGGGGCCTTGCTTTTAATGAGAATGTGGAAAAACTGAAAAGATTTAGAAACGAATAAAAACGTCTACTTAAAAATTTTAATCAAAAATTCAAACAAGTTATTTGTCTTAGAGATGTGGCTAAGGAACAATTTCACTGTGGCGCATAAGAACCTTCAGGGACAGCAGAATTTGATGGCAGAGAAAACTTTTTAATGGGGTAAAAAAAGACAGAAAAAGGCTGAAATTACTGAACCTGAAGCTAGCATATTCACATATGAAATAAGAGATACATTTGTTACAATAAGAGGCAATTAATATCTTACCTAGGATTCTCATTAGCTTCAAGTTCAGGTAAATTGAAAGTTATGATTGGATAGGTTTAAACACAGTACTTTGTCTAATTCGAGCAGAGATGTTGGATTTAAAGCCAGCATGCAGGGGTCCTCAGTGGATCACATTAAGACAGAAGGTCAGGCTAGATTAATTGCAGTAGTCATTTTTGGCCTTAATATATACAAATCTATGACTTATTTCTTACCTTATTCTAAGACAAGGTCAGTAAAGTTAGATTTAAATTAGCCCTTTTACATTCAGCCACATGGCCATAGGTTCCTATGTTTTCCATGCCAAAAAAATGCAGTAATTTGCTTAAAAATCTGCTTTCAAACTGTGCATACAAGCTAAATTACTCTGCTTGCTGTATGTGCTCATTCTAATTATCACTGTAGAACATGGTCCACGCACACAAAAAAAATACATGCATAACCTTCTTGATCTGAAAATAGGTGAAGATAGGAAGAAAATAACAAGTCTAGGAAAACTGCAGCACAATTCTGAATTAATTCTAAAGAATTAAATGGTTTCACGCATCATCATCTGCCCACTTGTCATTCCAAAAGTATAAACGCAGGGATTAAGTATTTATAAAAAGAAATTTGGGAAAGACCATGGTAAATGCATATACACTGCAATTAATTACTCCTATCACTTTCAAGTGTGCGTACACTCCAACATAAACCTCATCAGGCTTTATTAATTTTAAATTGCATACTTTAAGCAGCCAGGAAGAAACTCATGAAAGAAAAATCCACTTTGAGCTTCTGAATCCCAAATAACTATTTTGGAAGTTGTTGGAGTCTGGGTGATCATCCTTGGACAGCACTATTACAGATTTACCCTGTTCTTACACTTGCTTGATACTGGATGTCTTGGCTTCCTTTTGAGAAAAAGGACACTAAGCTAACCAGACCTTTGGTTTGATTCCATATATTCTTCTGTTCTTATGCTCAAACATCTTAATGAACTAATTTATATAGGCATAGATATACCTTACAGTGTTACTGCTTTTTTTTTTTTTTTTCCTAACTTTTGCAATATTTTCTGCCACTATTTATGTCAAAAAGCTGTGTAGGTTTTTTGTTTGGTTTTTTTTTCATGTTTCTTGCAAGCTATTTTTCCACTTATTTGGATAATTTCAGAGGGGCCATATCAAGACCTGCTAAAATAAATACACATATACCTATGAGGAAGCAGCATATTTCAAGACAAGAGCAAACAAGGCTGAAATTTAAAAAGAATAATTAAAAAAAAAATAAAAAAGAAAAGAAAAAAGGCCAGAATAACTGAAAGACACAGCTTTTTGAGATACGCAAAGGAGCTCATCTTAATATTCCTCTACTCTACTCTTGTGAGACCTCACTTGGAGGACTGTGCACAGTTCTGGTGTCCTCAACATCAAAAGGACATGGAACTGTTGGAACAAGTCCAAAGGAGGGCCACAAGGATGATCAGGGGTCTGGACCACCTCCCTTATGAAGATAGGATGAGAAAGTTGGGGCTGTTCAGCCTGGAGAAGAGAAGGCCGTGTGGAGACCTCGTAGCAGCCTTTCAGTATCTGAAGGGGGCCTATAGGGATGCTGGGGAGGGACTATTCATTAGGGACTGTAGTGATAGGACAAGAGGTAACGGGTTAAAACATAACCAGGGGAAGTTTAGATTGGATATAAGGAGGAAGTTCTTTATTGTGAGAGTGGTGAGGCACTGGAATGGGTTGCCCACAGAAGCTGTGAATGCTCCATTGCTGGTGGTGTTCAAGGCTGGGTTGGACAGAGCCTTGGGTGACATGGTTTAGTGTGAAGTGTTGTTGCCCATGGCAAGGGGGTTGGAACTAGATGGTATTAAGGTCCTTTCCAACCCTAACTATTCTACGGTTCTATGATTCTTTTTTGTAGTGAAGACTTAGGAGGTTTTGGCATTAAGAAAATATCTTCTAAAATGGGTAAGAGTATATCCACTGATTGTTACTCTGGACTGTGTCTACAGATATGCATCATAATTTCGGAAAAGGCTGTAGAAGGAATATCAACTATGATTTTATGTTTTCATTTTCAACTGAGTATCAGCACTGCCCTTGTTTTGAACACAGCAGAAAATTAAATTAATCTTGGCTCAGTATTCACTCACACTAAAGTGCAGTCTTTCCCTTGTCTTTATGCACAGCCATAGCCTCTAGGTTTATAATGACAAAACTCTACTTCAACTCAGTACTGTTCAAAACCAGGTGAAAAAAAACAAAATGGCAAAAGGTACAGACTTATTTAATTACTCATTTTAGGGTTGAAAGTATTAAAGTATTAATTCTAAATGTTCAGAAGGCTGAATTAAGTCAGTAAGAGTATTTGGAGCACAAAAGCTAAACCACACCTAAAATCTATGCAACTACTTGAAGCTCTGAGGATGGATACAGACAAAGCCAAGAAGAGAGAATTTGTGCACACGGTTGGCATATTTTAAAGGTTATCCTGTGTTTTTATCAAGACATCAGCATTGAATTTTGTGCTGCCACTCCCATGGGATTCTCCCTCCTGTTGGTACCTTTCAGTTTAGCAACATCAGTAGGGCTCAAAAAATTCACATTATAACAAATGATGCTCATCATATTAGCATTTATATAGGTAAGGATTCTAATTATGAATAAAGTTAATTTGATATAACATTGATTGAATTCTCGCTTTGAGAGAGACACCGTGACTCGAGTTCCTTCAGATTATGGTGATTCTGGAGCATTTTTTTATGCTTATTGCAACATGACAAAAACATATTTCATCTATTATCCTACACATGTTAGAACATTGATATTTGTATGAACAGTTTGAATCCTGTGCATTTTAGATATATTTGCAATGTGCATTTTTGTTTCATTAGTAGAATGCTTATTTTTAAGTCAGACATTTCTGTAATAGAAATTTTTAAACATAAACATAAGCTTCACTGGATTCACTTGTAATAGAAAGAAAACACAGTTAAAAAAAATCAAACACACAAAATCCAATAGCATATCAAAACCTGTAATAACGCGATTTATCTTCAAAAATTCTCCTATGGCTTTAACTCATGTAAGTCACACAGTAGTACCTTGTTTGGGCTGAAGTCAGTAAGTCTCTGGCAAGCTCTTCCATATACTGCTTTCTTCCCACACAATCTGGAAAAGAAAAAAAAGAAAAAATACAGAAAAAAGGATATTCCCCCCCCCATATTATTTTGTATTGTTGAGAACACCAATATATGTGCTTTAAAAGATGCAGATAAACCAAGTGCAAAAGAAGCCTGGAATAAAAGTTACCTTGTGAGTAATTTCATTAAAGGGAAAGGTTAAAAAGCCTTGCACAATGCTTCTAAAAAAATACACACATGTACTGCCATCTTCGTCCTGTCCAAAAGAGTTTAAGAATAGGGATATGCTGCAGTATCAGTTAGAGAACCAGAATTCCTTATTTGATTATAGCATTTTAATTGGGTTAACAAAAGCAGGAGCAATCCAGGCAGATGTAGATCCTGAAACAAAATTATGTACTGTATGGTAGCAAGAGCACTTTAAAAATTAATCTAGTCTCTTCCAAAATTACTGCTGTCCCAAAAGGTCAATAAATAACTGCAAATTATTATCACTACCAGCTTTTAATCAAACAAGATTTTCTCTCTAATTAACACCAATAAGCTCAATTAAAGCATTTCACAAAGATATGAACTAAAAAGCACCTTTATCATCTTAATTTTATAGTAACACACTGATTATTCTAAAAGCTCACTTCTCCAAAATGACAAACGAAAAAAGCTGTGGCTAAAGTCTCTAAACAAGATTAAATGTCTAAACAAGCACTGCCAGTAAAAAGTAAAGGAAACAAAAAAAGGTGTTTAAGATGAATTACAACCCCGATGAGATTTTAGCTGTAATTGCAAACAGAGGCACAACAGGTTCAATCAGTGCTTTCCTTTCTTTCTCCACTTTGCTACTAGCCTTTCTTAACCACCAGTTAATATAGAAGAAAAGGCCTGAAACTGCACTATGGAAAGTTCTTGAGGACTTCTCCCACATCTATTTTGGTCAAATCCTAGGAAAGGTTACATCTGCTACAGTTTCTGGTCAGTCTTATGAACCAATTACAGATTCTTACCACTTCCATGGCTGTTCAATGTTACTACAAAACATCTAGATACATAGCCCTTCAGTTTAGCAATGGATGCCTGTGACTATGAGAAATGGAATGGGCCCCAGAAGCTTGTAACTTGAATAAAATGACCCTAACAAAATAATTTTGTCTTGTCCGGGATGGCTGCTTCTGGATCTCTGAGCCAATACAACTGAAGACATTCAGATCTGGAAAAGGAGACAAAAATCCCCACTAACACACTGTAATCTGGTTAGAAAACCAAGCTCACAAAAGAACATTTTCTCATTTTCTCCTGTCCTGTGACGGATACTGCCAAAGAAATTTTTGTCCCGAGAACTATTGTCTCATATGCAATGCAAATGCTTTTCAGATAAAAGAAAAAAACAGACAGAATTGAGATTCTTTTTTCTCACATTTTACCAAGAATTCAAAAAAATCTTCCCACTACGAGGGTTGGGGGACTCTTCTTTGTGTGTGCTATTTTTCTCAGAAACAGGCAAAGGATACAAGCCATCCATTGCATGAAGAGAGAATAACCCCTGGGACCACTAGCAAGAGGCTTCAAAAATAAATACTAGTATTGTGTGAGATCTTAAACCAGTAACAGCCAGTGGCATAATGTAGTTGCGGCAAACACAGCTGGGAGAGGGGGATGTTAATCCCCATGACACGAATAAAATTTTCCTTGTGACCTTTCTGTAAGAGTTTACAAACTTTTCACATTGTTCTCGTCAACTTGCAACTACTGCAGATATTAACTGGCATGTTTGGGAAGAATGCTCTGAGACCAGACACCCCTTGTTTCACCAGAAGTGAAGACAAATTACTGTATTCCTTGTGGAGGCCTCTATCCTCTCCACGTAACTCTCCTGTACATGCCCAGAGACCTGCTAACATGCCATTTTATCTGCTGGCACAGCTAATAATTTTAGTGTAGCTTCAGAAAACATCATACATTTTCCTGAGATCAGAATTCTGTTATTAAGCAGTTAAGACATAGCTTCATATTTTTAATTTGCGCAGACTGTCACGAACAGATACAAAATCCTATCACCATCAGAACCCACAACACCCAAGTTTGGAAGACAGTGACCTTGTAACAGGCAGCTTCTTTGAGATCGAGAATGAGACTGAATTCGTATTTTTATTGACAAAACATGATTACTAAGTTGTGGCCCTTAGCAAGTTTAAAATATGTGGCTTTTAGAAATTTAAAACTGTGTTACACACATTTATTCTCAATTCATTCTTATCAGTTGGAGATGAGGTCTACCTTCCAAACAAAAAGATGGCTTAAGAAGTACAAATGAAAGATCATATTAAATAAAAAGCATAAGAGGTTTAGAGACACCATTGTTAGTCATAAAGTCATAGAATCATAGAATCATAGAATCATAGAATCATAGAATCATAGAATCATAGAATAGTAAGGGTTGGAAAGGACCTCAAGATCATCGAGTTCCAACCCCCCTGCCATGGGCAGGGACACCTCCTACTAAACCATGCCATCCAAGGCTATGTCCAACCCCACCTTGAACGCCGCCAGGGATGAAGCATTCACAACCTCCCTGGGCAACCCATTCCAGGGCCCCACCACCCTCACAGTAAAGAATTTCTTCCTCAGATCCAATCTAAACTTCCCCTGTTTAAGTTTAAACCCATTACCCATTGTCCTCTCACCACAGTCCCTAATGAAGAGTCCCTCCCCAGCATCCCTATAGGCCCCCTTCAGGTATTGGAAGGCTGCTATGAGGTCTCCACGCAGCCTTCTCTTCTCCAGGCTGAACAGCCTCAATTTTCTCAGCCTATCTTCATACGAGAGGTGCTCCAGTCCCCTGATCATCCTCGTGGCCCTCCTCTGCACTTGTTCTAACAGTTCCATGTCCTTTTTATGTTGAGGACACCAGAACTGCACACAATACTCCAAGTGAGGTCTCACAAGAGCAGAGTAAAGGGGCAGGATCACCTCCCTCGACCTGCTGGTCACACTCCTTTTGATGCAGCCCAGAATACGGTTGGCCTTCTGGGCTGCAAGCGCACACTCTCGGCTCATGTTCATTTTTTCATCAACCCACACCCCCAAGTCCTTCTCCACAGGGCTGCTCTCAATCTCCTCCCCGCCCAACCTGTAGCTGTGCCTGGCATTGCTATGACCCAGGTGGAGGACTTTGCATTTAGCATGGTTAAACTTCATTAGGTTGGCATCAGCCCACCTCACAAGCGTGTCAAGGTCCCTCTCGATGGCATTCCTTCCCTCCAATGTATCAACCGAACCACACAGCTTGGTGTCATCGGCAAACTTGCTGAGGGCACACTCAATCCCACTGTCCATGTCACCCACAAAGATGTTGAACAAGACCGGTCCCAACACCGATCCCTGGGGGACACCACTCGTTACTGGTCTCCAGCTGGACACTGAGCCACTGAGCACTACTCTTTGCGTGCGGCCATCCAGCCAGTTCTTTATCCACCGAGTGGTCCACCTATCAAATTGATGTCTCTCCAACTTAGAGAGAAGGATGTCATGGGAGACAGTGTCAAAGGCTTTACACAAGTCCAGGTAGATGACATCAACTGCTCTGCCCCTGTCCATCAGTTCCGTAGCCCCTTCATAGAAGGTCACCAGATTGGTCAGGCAGGATTTCCCCTTAGTGAAGCCATGCTGGCTGTCACCAAGTACCTTGTTGGTTTTCATGTGCCTTAGCATGCCTTCCAGGAGAATCCGCTCCAAGATTTTGCCAGGCACAGAGGTGAGACTGACTGGTCTGTAATTCCCCGGCTCATCCATTTTTCCCTTCTTGAAAATGGGGGTTATATTTCCCTTTTTCCAGCCATCGGGAACTTCACCTGACTGCCATGATTTTTCAAATATGATGGACAGTGGCTTAGCAGCTTCATTTACCAGCTCCTTCAGGACCCGTGGATGGATTTCATCCGGTCCCATTGACTTGTATACATTCAGGTTCCTAAGGTGGTCCCGAACAAGATCCTCCCCCACAGTGGGCCCAGGGTCCCCACCCTCACCGTCCCCGCGTCTGCCTTCCAAGACTTGGGTGGTGTGGTCAGAGCATTTGCTGGTGAAGACTGAGGCAAAGAAGTCATTAAGAACCTCAGCCTTCTCCAAATCCAGGGTAGCCAGTTCTCCCGATAGCTTCTGGAGAGGGCCCACGGTGTCCGTAACCTGTCTTTTATTGGCAATGTACCTATAGAATCCCTTCCTGTTATCTTTAACATCCCTAGCCAAGTTTAATTCTAAGTGGGCCTTAGCTTTCCTAACCTGGTCCCTAGCTTCCCGGACAACATCCCTGTATTCTTCCCAGGCCGCCCGACCTTGCTTCCACCTTTTATAAGCCTCTCTTTTCCTTCGAATTTTGCTCAGCAGCTCCTTATCCATCCAAGGAAGTCTCCTGGTCCTCCTGCTGAACTTCCTTCTAGTTGGGATGCATCGCTCCTGAGCTTGCAGCAGGTGAGCCTTGAATATCAACCAACAGTCTTGGGCCCCCTGCCCTCTAGGGCTACATCCCATGGAACCTTACTGAGCAGGTTCCTGAAGAGGCCAAAGTCTGCTCTCTTGAAGTCCAGCGCAGTGAGCTTGCTGCACGCTCTTCTCACTGTCCTGAGGATCTCAAACTCAACCATCTCATGATCGCTGCAATCAAGGCTGCCCTGGAGCGTCACATTCCCAACCAGCCCTTCCCTGTTGGTGAGGACGAGGTCAAGCATGGCACCTCTCCTTGTCGGCTCCTCTATTACTTGCAGAAGGAAATTGTCTTCCATGCAATCGAGGAACCTTCTGGATTGCTTGTGCCGGGCCGTACCATCCCTCCAACAGATATCAGGATGGTTGAAGTCTCCCATGAGAACAAGGGCCTGCGAGCGTGAGGCTGCTCCTATCTGCCTATGGAGCGCTTCGTCCAGCAAGTCCCCTTGGTCAGGCAGTCTGTAACAGATCCCCACAATAATATCACCCATTGCTGTTCTCCCTTTAACCCTGACCCACAAACTCTCTGTCGACTGCTCACCTGTCCTCAGACAGAGTTCCATACTCTCTGGCCTATGCCTAACATAAATAGCAACTCCCCCTCCCCGTCTGCCGGGCCTGTCTTTCCTAAAGAGCCTGTAACCTTCCATTCCAACACACCAGTCATAGGAGCCATCCCACCATGTTTCTGTGATGCCTATGATATCATACCCCTGTAGATGTGCACACATCTCTAATTCCTCTTGTTTGTTCCCCATACTACGGGCATTTGTGTAGAGGCATTTCAGTCGAGATCCAATTGAAGTCGGGTCATTGGCTGGAGCAGCTGGAATATCCCTACATTGCTCCGAACGTTTACTATAGGTGCTACCAACCGACTGGGTGTGTTGGGATGGAATGATGCCCCCTTCCCCCAACACGTCTAGTTTAAAGCATCCTTGACCAGCCTGGCAAGCCTCCTACCAAATCCACTCTTCCCCTTCTTTGTCAGACCAGCTCCACCAGCCCCCAGGAGACCTGGCCTACTATATTGAGTCCCATGTTCAAGGTACCCAAACCCCTGACTACAGCACCACCCTTCCAACCATTTATTAACCTGCCCAATCCTCCTAGCCTTTTCAAGGTCCTGCCCTGTATCCTGGAGAATTGACGAAAAGACAATCTGAGCTCCAGAGCCCCTAACCACCTCTCCCAGAGCCCTGTAGTCCTTCTTTATGGTCTCCGGGCTACTGCTATCTATATCAGTAGCACCCACATGGATTACCAGGAGTGGGTAATAGTCAGTGGGACCGACTAGAGCAGGCAGCTTCTCGGCCACATCCCTGATCCGAGCCCCTGGTAGGCAACACACCTCCCTTGAGCCTGGGTCAGGCCGGCAGATGGGTGCCTCTGTGCCTTTCAGATTAGAGTCCCCTACTACTATGGTCCGCCGCTTTTTCCTGGCAGCACTAGTAGTGACCTTCTTTACCAGTGCACTAGCTGGTTGCGCCTGGTGGGAGCGCTGTTGCTCATCAGCCTCCCGCAGGATGGCAGAGCGCTATTGCTCATCAGCCCCTTGCAGGACAGCAAAGCGGTTCTGGGTGGGGACAACAGATGTAGGAGGAAGCCCCTTGCTTTTAATTACCCTCTTCCTCCTTTTTTTGTTGTTTTTTTCTGTTACCTTTTCCCAGCTTCCTGGGTTAGCAGCCTCCTTTCCTGGGTTAGCAGCCTCCTTTCCTGCACGGGCAACAGTAGACACTCGAGGCCCCGGAACAGTTTGGTCCCGGAGCAAGCAGTGCTGCTTCCCCTCAGCTTCCCTAACACCTTTCAGCCTGGTAACAGCTTCCTGCAGTTCAGCCACCTGCTGCAGGAGGACCTCCACCAGGGAACGCAGAGTGCAGCCCTGCCCATTGCTCACCCTTCCCTTAGGATACCCTGAGCTCTGCACTACAGCCTCCCTTCCCATCAGCTCCGTCTGGGTGCCTACGCTGGCCACCACCGGCGCAGCCAGAGCAGAGCTCCCAGACCGAGCCTTGCCCGTACGGCAAGTGTTCACCATCCCGCTCACAACCCCGCTCGCCTGCCCGCGCGAACTGCCGCGCAAACTGCTTCGAGCCCGCCCTGTTTGCCCGCCCTGTTCGCCGCGCTCCGGGTCGCTCGCGCTCCCTGGGGCAGGTTTTTAACCAGTCAGGTCTGCCGCCGGTCCTATTAAACACTTCTAATAATGACCAGAAAGACAGTAAGAAGCATGGTAATGAAATCTCTGGATTATAAGGATTAGTAACATGAATAGAAATTGCCAGCAAAATGCAATTTAAAAAGTCAGAGCCCAAGATATCTGGAACAAAATAATCTAAAAAGGTAGCCTATACATTTTCAGTAGTAGGGAAAACTGGAACTTGATAATGTAATAAAGCACCATATATACATACATGTATCTGTTCCTATATAGAGGCACATAATATGTATATTTTAATTAATATTTTGGGATCAGCTAGAAGCAGAGATTCTCTTATGACAGCTGACAGGAAAATACAGACATTTTCAAGAATGCATTTGGAAATTTCTCAAAATTTATTTTGTTCCTTAAAAAAAAAGTTATACAAAATTTAGTTGGCCTTTAAGATTGAAGAAAAGCTAGAGTGCAATCAGCTTCATAACGCAGACTAAATTCACCCATGAGTTTATGCCAAGCAACCCAGTTTGTGTCTGAACTCAGTTATATTTCCTGGCTCCAGCAGTGAAACTACATGCTTATTAGTGACAAAATTTTTAGGACTGTAACTGGAAAGATAGCTATGAATCAGAAAGGGTTCAGAAGAAACAATGAAAAGATAAAAAAACAAAGACAGCAATTTGCAAAAAGAGGGTTAAAAGGAACTAGGCACATTTATGACAGCTACAGGATAACAGAAAGAAAAGGATGGACCAGCCACTGGCTCTATGAAGAGAATCTTAGTACCAATCATAAACCAAATGTCCTGGCTCTTTGGCCCTTTAAGACACATAATTGCCCTGTTAACACTCTGAAGTAACAAAGAGCAGCAAAACCTAATTCATTTCTAATTGTAAAGACAGAAAGAGATATACAGAAGTTTTCCTTTTATTATAAATAAGATAAGAAGGATCTAAGATAAACAGACCAATATTTCAAATATTGTATGTATGCAGATACACTAATATAAAAATTGCACTGCCTCAAGCATCTGAATACAAGCAGTTGTTCTTGAAGCAGCTCTATTTTAACTGTTTCAGACTTCCTGCTTTTTTATTCACCTATTATAAATGACAGCTGAAAAGATGAATGAAGCAGACCCATTAGCTATCAGAAATAGTAATCCCACAAGCAAGGGCAGATTCCAAATTGATGACACGCTCACTTGGTGATAAACACAAAGGAAAAGGAATTTAACTGCATAGCTTAAGTAATGACACAGTAAAATCTCTAAACATTTAGTCAAATAAGAAAGCAAATTTGAAACTAGAACTGCGACATGAGTCTGTTAGGTTTTGCAGTTAAAGCAACATAGAAGTCACCTGGCTTTTCAGAGAAGAGTCCATCAGGAAAAAGAAAAAGCTAAACCACATCAACTCATCTTTACATGTTGAAACAAAGCACCATTTATACCCAGTTAATTGACAAAATGCCACTCCTGAAAAGTTCTCATCATCTCAAATTTCCTATGTCTAGCAAAACCTTTGAAGCAACCTGCTTCTCCCCTTATGGGTCCACAAAGCTAAACCATGCAGCAGTTGGGTTATTATTCCAATGTGGTAAAAATGCAATCATAGAAAATCGCTATTTGTTATAATCTTACTACTTCAGCTTTTTTTCTGATTTGTAAAAACCACACAAGCAACATTATTAGAAAAGCACTTAAACTTTAAGAATTTTTTAAAGGAAAAAGTGTAATTACAGTAGCTTTTCAGCAAGTTTTCACCAAGCTGTAATTATTCCTTTTCTGACTAACATTGAAAAGCAGTTAGAAGAAAAAGCAATAAACTTTTGGAACCCAAGCTGATTCATGCTCCACCAAGTATAAGCAAAGGCACAACTTGTCCTTCCTTCTGAAAGATGCCTTTTCCTGACTACATGGATATGCTCTAATTCACTATCGGGGAACCTGCATATCAAATTCAATTGTTAGTTTAGGTGGGGAGTCAAGCCACTCAGTGTTAGTCACTGTAGATGCTGACTATCTTTAATCCTCACACTTAATTCCTCTTCATTGGTTTACTCAGTTATTTGTATTGTTTACCATCAGCTCACAATCAATCTAAGCAATCACAAATTTCATAGAATAAGACCTTCAGCTGCTCTAAAGCAAATGAAAGCAGACTCTTCATGTGCCAAAAGGTACATGTGGAAAAAATACAGTTAATATTTTAAGAGGTAAAAAACCAGAGTTAACAGGTAACAGATCACAGCTCTGTTTCAAACAGCATTTTAAAATAAAAAAGGGAATAATAAGTGATTTATGTAGCTGTAAATGATGTGATTTAAATTGACAACAGAAAAAAAAAAAAAAAAAAACAAAGAAAAGCTACGCTAAAGGAGAAGAAACTATCTGGAAGCAACATTCAGGTAATGAGGATCCTGTTTGGGGGTCACTTGATTATACTGTAGAATAGGAACACAGCAGTTTGGGGAAAAAAAATATAAAACCAAAACCAAAAAATGAATCCTAGAAGTATGCTGTTTCTAGTGTGTTACAGGCCTTTTAAGTGTGATACTTGACTTGATAAGGAAACTCAACTCTTAGTTGCATATACTGGAAAAGTGTCAAGTCTGGAGAAGTGATGAAAGTCTGGCTGGTCAGACTCAGATAATTTGGAGTAAACAGATGCCTGTTTACAATGTCATAAATAAAGAAAAAAGAACCTGCTTGAGATAATAGATTACTTTCAGATTAAAATAAACTCTACATTCGCTGGGAACCTGTGGCACCAGCAATAACCAACCGTTTTCTCTTTCTCCCTCCTTTTTCTGTACATTAGCTTATCAGTTACTACCGTGCCAAACAAAGTGTTTTAAATGCTTTGGCTTTTGCCATCTAGTGCTCACCAACTATTGGACCTGAGGTTCCCAGATGGTCTCAGCCCAAGTCCTCAAAGAGATCCAGACCAGGAACTAAGCATTGAAATCACAATGGGAGATAAACTCCTAGAAATTCAATACACAAAAAATATTTCCAAAGAAACAGAAATTAATTCTATTTACTGTGGCTTACTGCATTTTATCTCGTTAGGTTAGAAAAAAATAATACTTCTCATGCATGTTCTTGGTAAGTGAATTGTAAAGGGATTTGAATCAAGAGCTCACAATCATGGAGTAACATGTACTCAGGTAATAATTTTTCTATGTACATTCCAGTTCAAAAACTTGTTAGCTTAAGCATTGTAGTTTGCACACTTCATAAATGCATCTTTTATCCTACTTTAAATTACTTCTACATTCAATAACAAATCAAGGACACAGCATTGCCCCATCTCTTTGTAAGCAAAATCTTTTTCCCTTTAAGAAGAAAAGTGAGTATGTGTTGAAACAACATGGCTTCTTGCCTGCTAGCAAGTGATTTATTTCCTCAAGAAAAATAAAGCAGATAAAAAAGGATGATGTATTGCAAGGTGCTTCAGCAAGCTGTTATAGCAGTGCCCTAAGTACCACTGACCTGTACTTGGTCACACCAGGTTTGTTATCACTGCCCTCAGAGACCAGCTACATCTCTGCAAAAAGCATGCCTGGAATACAGGAGCCACTCCCACACATAGTGCAGGAAGTGTACCTGGTACTTCTCCCATCTGCCATGCAGAGAACAGAACCAAGATCCACTGCTGAGATAAATCTGGCCCTGCAACTCAATGGGAAAAGCTTTTGATCTGAGATACAGCAAGCATAGTTAAGAATAATTAGGGGACTAATAATTTGACTAATTATTTCTTATAGTTTCAAGACTAATAATTTGAAAGTGGTTTCTGAATAAAATGGAAACTGCCCTACAAGAGTTCAGAGGATCAGAAGAGATGTGAAGAGGCATCTAACAACCGAATCATAGAATCATAGAATAGTTAGGGTTGGAAAGGACCTCAAGATCATCGAGTTCCGACCCCCCTGCCATGGGCAGGGACACCTCCCACTAAACCATGCCATCCAAGGCTATGTCCAACCCCACCTTGAACGCTGCCAGGGATGAAGCAACCACAACCTCCCTGGGCAACCCATTCCAGTGTCTCACCACCCTCACAGTAAAGAATTTCTTCCTCAGATCCAATCAAAACTTCCCCTGTTTAAGTTTAAACCCATTACCCATTGTCCTCTCACCACAGTCCCTAATGAAGAGTCCCTCCCCAGCATCCCTATAGGCCCCCTTCAGGTATTGGAAGGCTGCTATGAGGTCTCCACGCAGCCTTCTCTTCTCCAGGCTGAACAGCCCCAATTTTCTCAGCCTATCTTCATACAGGAGGTGCTCCAGTCCCCTGATCATCCTCGTGGCCCTCCTCTGCAATGCAAGATACATGTTTACTTATAAGAGCGAATCTAATCCATGTGTGAGTTGTCCCTATAAATCTGCTCCCTCTGCCATAACAGATGAGGTTCCACATGAAAAAAAAAAAAAAAATTACAGATTACTATCTGAATTTTTCAAAGAGACCAGATATAAGAAGCTATTCTGTTACTTTTCTCAGAAATTCCTTCCACTGCAATGATAGACTGGGTTTTTCCCCTACCCCCTTTCATTTTACTGTATGAGGATTAATATAAAGACTAAATTGAATGGGCATAGTTGGAGAAAAAGTTGTGGCAGTGTGACAGGCAGGTGCATGTGTCTTATCTACTGAGAGCTCAGCACAAACAACTTGATAAAAGCTGTTCACCATAGCACTGATATTCTGTCAAATATCTCTACCACAGTAAGAAGCCAAAACCTTTAGGAATGAGACCTATTTATAAGACCCTGCATAGAGGTCACTATGTAGTTCTTCTCTGCACAGAGAGTTATGAGTGCACATTCGTGACTATTGATTCACTGTAAACTTTTGATCCCAGGCTGTGATCCTATTAGCTCTCAGAAAGGAAGGACAATGAGGCCCCACTGCTGAGAGCAATTTCTCTCTACTGCAGATAAGTTATAAATTGATAGAGTCTTGGGACCAATGCTAAGTAAATAAATGAAAATGTTGCCATGGAGTAGATGCTGTATTTGCATACCTATAATCTCTCTGCATTTTTGGAAAAGGACTATCTATCCTACTTCAATTTTAGAACAGAAATTCTGCCTCAAAAAAAAAGTCCCTTTCAATACAAGAAATGTTTCTTGTTTATTGCTTTATCACGCTGTGTTTCAGAATAAAGCTGAACACCTATTATGAATCAGGTTAATAATTCTCAGGCCATATTTGGACAGAATTACTAGGCAGGGGCATTACACCAGTTTGGGGTGAGAAAATTATTCTAACTTAAACTATAAATGCTTATTTTGTGAAACTCCATTTAGTTACCTGAAAAGTAGGTAGAGGTCAAGCTGTATTAAGAACCGATGAATGGTTATCTGATTAGGAACAGGGTTCTAACCCTTCCCGTGCAAGCAAAATACGTTCTGTATCCTGAAGTGACTACAAGTCATTCAGAGACATCCTGCCTAAATCAATCATCAGCAGAAGATGACAAATTCTAGCCAGAAACTCATTGAAGTCCCCTCAATTTTGAAGAATTGTTTCTTCAAAAAGCTTAGACCTCTGTCTGCAAACTGACTTAGCATTTTTTCAGGATGAAAGCAGCAATAGGAAGCTATTTGAAATCAATTCTGCAATTACATCCACTTACAAGACACATCAGCTTTCTGTGACAAGAATGTCTTAACCTTGAGCCACATGTTTTATCTGTGACATTAGAGATGTAGAAGCATTTCTGGTTTGCCACGGGAAGGAAGCAGGTCTGATGCATGCATCCTTGTATGCATCAGACTTTGAAGTATCCAAGAAAACAGCCAAAAGTCAAACAACTTGAACTCATGCAATTTCACCTACAGCTTTAGAGATATTCAGGTAATACCATCTATTGCAGTTTGTTCCATTTTCATTCTTCTATTCATCATGTATTAGACACAAGCCAGTTTTAAGACAATATATAGCTGGTACTTTATATACAGGAACACATTTTCACTAAGTGTAAATAGGCATAGCACTCTCATTTGAGACTCACATGAACGCACACAAGCTGGAAATCTAGCCTGTAGCCTCCAAAGCAATATAAATACATGGGGGTGTTCTGAGATGAAAAGTAGTTTCTAGAGAAAATGTATTGTTTTATTACATACTAGAGCAGAGAAAGCTCTAAACTAATGGTACGCATTACTTCCTGTGATTTAACAGCTCCTTAACTCAGCTTCTTTTTAGGGTTTATAGCTATCTTGTTGGCCAGAATGAGTACTTGTGAGCATTAGCAATGAAGCAGTGGAAATGAACTACAGAGCACCAAAAAGTCAGTGAGGTTGTATTTGAATCTTGCAGTTCCATCTACTGCAACATGAAATCAAAAGAAACATTGTCTCTCCATTCAGTGAGATTTGTCCATCATTTATCCTTTGCCTATAAGCCACTAGTAAACTTCCGATTGACTCGTTATTTCTTTTCTGTTGAGTATTTTTTTTAAGACCAGTTTCTGTCGCTTTTTTCCTCCATCTCTCAATCTAGCACCCCTATCCCTCCATGAATTCTTGAAAAGGAGTGTCTATTCACAAGAAAATAAAGCAGAAGGGGGGGGAGGAAATATTATAAAATTGATGGTCCCACAGACTTCTCACTGCCTGGGCAGAACAAGATGGTAGAATTTCAAGGTCTCAATAACTTGGTGTCACCAAGATGGGTATAGAGGCCTAGAGAAGCTGAAGATAAAAAAACACAAGTAAAAAACATGAGAAATATTTACTGAAGACTGCATAGTGACCTGGGAATTTCTTCAAGTATCGTTCTCAGAAAAGCACACCACAGGAATCAGCTACAGCTCTCCAGCCCAAGATCGGTGAACCAAGCACTTAAACGTTAGCAAAATTAAGTTTCCTACTGCGCAAGTTTCTCCTCACAGCTTTCTGCCAACCCTGTTAATTACTAGCTGAGAGCAGAGGCGAGACAACCCCAGCATGTATGTATTTCAATTATTAGAGGCTGGGCTCCTACAAGTTTCCTATTAACAAGGACTCTGCCTTTATTGCTTTATTTTTTCCTACTTAACTACCCTGTTTTAATTTACAGCTTTGCAGTAGCAATACTGTACTTAAAACTGAAATAGCACTTCCACTCTAAATCTCTATTTTATTTCTTTCATTTGAATTCATTATTTCAGTTACCATAAAAATGTGCTTTCTGGCAATCCTTGTCCTCCTCCTCCTCCCCATCCACCTCAGCAAAAAATATTTGTCATTCCCCAAGGACACCAAATGGCTGATCCTCTGCTTTCTCTTTCATAGCCTGCAGATTTGTCTTCAATGACAGCTTCTGGAGGTAAAAGCCCAAAAGGATACTGCTATAGTGTTTGCCTGGAAGAGAATTTGAGTTTTCAGAGATTGTAAAGGAACATATATTTACTCTGTATGCATGATACAGAAAAAAGAAGGGGGTTTGACCTCTACCTCGAAAACACTTCTCTGCTTCTATTTTGAGCTATCTTAGATCCTTAAAGAACCTGTTCACAAACTTTGCAAGGGCTATGCATGAAAAGCCAGCATGTATGACAGTTACATTATAAGTCACACAGCCAGCAGTCTTGGGCTGCATTTACTGTGCAGGCTCCTTAGAGAATGATAGGGTAGCTTTACTCACAGCACTATTACCCTAAAGCAATTGGAGCAATTGTAAAGAAATAGAAATATTATGGAAGCTTTTTGGTAGGGCTTGGCTCAAGACATGCCTTTTAAGAGTGCAGGGGAAAGCCACAACATTTTATCAATTATTTCTGCCCATTTTTCCTCTTTAATTTATAACAATTCATAATCTCATTGTTATTATGCAATTGGCTTCTGATGATAAAAATAGGTCAGATTAGATGATTTTAAAATTTGCTGACTACCACATCAGTTCAATGAATGCTGTGAATAATGGTTATACTATATAAAAATCAAAAAATATACCATAATGGAGATGCCTCTTAATGACTTAAATTATAAATGACATTTTGTGACTCAAGTGATGTTTTCAGGGCACCTTTTTTCTTCTTGTTTTGGGGATTTTGAAGGACAAAATCAAATATGAATGCAAGGATCACAAATTTTGTAACCAGAGCTTCCAAGACCATCCTTTGTCCATCACAGATGATGCAGCCTCTAGCATCTCTAAATTAAAAGGAGACACTGTTTTTCGTCAGCTATAGCAGGGTGTATACAAGGCAATTTTAATCAACTTGGTGTCTTTTGGCTTTAAAAATGGAAATGGGGCACTGATCTTTCCATCCTCTTTAGCAGAGGAAATAGTCTTACCACAGTGACTTGATTAAAACACATTTCCGTCACAGAAGGGAAGAAATATATTTCAGAGCACATTTTTAAGATGTTTGCAAAAATAGTCTCCTCTTTCTAATAAATTAAAATAAAATAATTTCTTTCCATACACCCCAAGAAAAGTTTCTGAGGTGTCTAGCTTGGGTAACAAACAGAAGCAGCAGCGAGTCTCACTGCTGCCCCTCCTGATGTTAACTGTGACATTGCAGTGACAGCTAGGAATATTCTGCAGCCAGAACCTTCTGTAGTTCAAAGGTGTCTGTTTTTTGTTTTGTTCTGAAACAGGCTGTAACAACTGGAAGCAAGAGGCAGAAACTCAAAAATCTGCAGACAAATATGCTTCAAATAAAAACTCAAGTTTACATCCCTCAGTGAAACTTCCACAAAATGTCCCTAATTCTAGCGAGAATCTACAATTTATGCTACTTGGAACAGCTCAGTCACAGATTTCATCTATTCCTGATAGAAGCAAAATGTGTGACAGCAAAAAAAGAATAGAGGAAACAAAACACTTCTGATTGGATTCTCTGCTAGAGGTATTTTTGCCATTTAAGAATCAGCGTAAAAGTCTAATTTACTGAATAAAATTGACCTGCAAATTTCTGAGCCATGAATGATTTTTCCATGGAAGACTTCAGTTCCAGGGCAATCTCAAGGATTTCACACCCTTAAGTGTCTGAACTAGCTAAGATCATCACTAGAGAGCAAATTAGTAATTTACCTGTGTTGCAAGACAGTGAAGAGGGACAAGTAGTAAAGATCTATTAAACAACTATGCAAGGAACCTAGGAGTGAACCTGACACCTGGAGATTTACAGGTCCATGTCCTGAATGTGACATAATAGGGAAACCCACTAAGGCAAACATTAGGCATCACGTGCCCAACCCAGCAACACTGGGCACTTGTCCTGAGTTCAGCTATAGGAGTCATTTTCCCCTTCTTAGCAGCTGGTGCTGTGCTGTGTTTTCAGCTTTCAGCCTGAGAACAGCGCTGATAACACCAATGTTTTCAGTTGTTGCTAAGTAATGTTTATTCTGACCAAGGACTTTCTGAGTCTCATGCTCTGCCAAGGAGGAGGGGAAGCCAGGAGGAAACAGAGACAGGACACCTGACCCAAACTGACCAAAGGGGTATTCCATGCCACAGCACCTCATGCCTGATATGTAAACTGGGGGGAGTTACCTGGAAGGGCTAGATCGCTGCTCGGGTTGGGCTGGGTATCAGTTGGCAGGTGGTAAGCAGTTGTATTTTCTTCCCTTGTCATTATTATTATTGGTGGTAGCAGCAGTGGTTTGTGTTATACCTTCGTTACTGAACTGTTCTTCTCTCAACCTATGGGAATTACATTCTTTCGATTCTCCTCCCCATTCCCCCAGGGAGCAGTGGGAGGAAGAAGGGGAAGAGTGAGAGAGCAGCTGCGTGGTTCTGAGTTACTGGCTGGGCTTAAACCACAACAGCACTTAACATGTTTAAGAAGTTCTTCTCCAGTAGAGATGGCACTGTACAGAGAGGAACTTCATGTATCATGTCAGTCCTGGAGTTGTGCTGCCATCATTGTTTATTAACGGTTTTCTTAAGAGAGACTGTAAGGCTCCCCTGGGGTACACCGCATTTATGGACAGACTTCCCTTGCTTCGGGTTTGCCTTGACCTGTTCATATTTACAAGCTACTTTTATTCCCATCTCTTCACTGCACTTCATTGTTGCTAAATTTCCAAGGTAACAAGAATCTTTAATATTCGCAGTTTGTTTTCACCAGTTGTTACAGTCAGTTTTTCATTCCTATTATCAGCCTCTTGGCCTTCTCACCAACACTCATATTTCCATCTTCTGTCCTCTACCAAGCAATTTTTTTACACATATCAAACAAGGAAAAAAAAAAAAAAAAAAAACACCACCACAAAAACAAAACAAAACACAACACTGCAAGAAAAATTACATCATCTACCTAGCAGAGGTCTCCGATGTTTTATAGTGCGAATGTAAGAATCCCAGACCTTTACCCCCAAGAGTTTTTTCATAGCTGGTCTCTATCCAGCTCCAAAAGCAGAGTTAGTAATGTCCACATAGCTTGATCACTAAACCCCAGTAAACATGTTACAGTAAAGCATGTTGTCCTCCAGTCTCCTGAAGAGCAAGCCTCACAGATGACTGCAGCCAAACAAAATCCTTCCCTGCCCCAAGAAAAAACAACAGTCTGCTGGAGCAGCATCAGGTGAGGAGCTTCAGCTCAACATCAAGCTATCACCAGAATCTCCATGCAACATCTATGTCAGCTGGATCACTGCTTTGGGGATTTACCAACTGGGACTCATGCCACCTTTGTTGAATTTTACATAAGAAGTTGCAAGCATCTTTCAAGCTGCGAAAGAAAAAAGAAAACAAAACCATATCCTCCAGACTTAACATAAGGAAAATCTATGCTTTGACTTTAGTAAACAATCATATTTAAAATGACTGGTTCTCTGTTATGCGTGCAGGACAAAAGGGCTTTGCCTGCCACCTTCTGGCTCAGGATATCCCTGCTTTGCCTTTGAGTTGGAGCAAAGAAGGAAAGGATGCTTTTGTTCAGAGAAATAACCTCAGCTGCTTGTAAGGCAACAATCCTGCAGGTTTGGAGGAAGCTCTCACCTTAGTATTGGTTTTGTTAATGTAACTTCATTAAGCCTGGGTGATCCCCTGATAAGCCCAGCTATCAGAGTTCTCAAAGGAGCTTTCCAGACACCCTTTTCTGATCCTCTGATCAACAGATCAAAGACTTTGCCCTCTTCATCTGCAAGCCCCAGGTAAAACAACACTAAATAGAAAGAAAAATCCCCAAACAAACCACCCTCAAAAAAAGAAAAAAACAAAACAACGAAACCACCCAACACTCATCTACAGCTTTTCACTAAGTAAAAAGTTAAAAATCAATTACTCTACCTCTTTTCCTTCCTTGCTAATATTGTTTCTAATGCTAATGTGTCCCTGTTTCCTGACTGACTTTAAGAAAAAAAACAAAGAATGTACACATTTAAGTAATAAGATGCCTTTGTCAGTTCACTCAAAATATTCATTCCTATTAAACAGCCAGGCCATTCCCTTCCCGCCACTGGAATGCCTGATTTTACTCAAACTGCTACTGTCTATAGGCACACACAAACAAACAAGTGATAATCCCCCTTCCTTTCAAAGACTGTGCCTACCCGCTGGCGCACAACAGACTTGTTGCATAGCAAAAGCAGCAGTGCAACAATAATGTATGCCAGGTCATTATTCAAAATGCTGCAGATAATTTCCCCATCATTTCCATATTCCTATGGAAGCATGTACAGTCTTTGTCCTCCCACGTTAGGCTGTAAAACAAGAAATGGTTACTGTGACCCTTTTCTTCCCACCTCACAAAAACTTTGTAATTTCCTATGTTGGAAGCAAAGTTTTATCTGTAAATAAAGTCTAACCTAAGAATAAGTTGCAACAGACTTCACTGTATTGGTAAATAATTACACGAGCTTCTCATGGTTTAACCCCAGCCAGCAATTGAGTACCACACAGCTTTTCACTCACTCCCTATAGTACATCCCGCTGGTAGGAGGGGGAGGAGAATTGGAATGAACTAAAATCCCCAGACTGAGATAAGAACAATTTAGTAATTGAAATAAAGTAAAATATCATAATAACAGTACTAATAGGAAAGAGACAGAGAGGGGGGTAGAACATAATAAATACAAATGAGGCACAATACAACTCCTCACCACCCCCCAGCCGATACCCAGCCTGACTCAAGCAACAATTGGCAGCTCCTGGCCAACTCCCCCCAGTTTGTATACCGGGCATGATGTGCTGTGGTATGGAATACCCCTTTGGCTAGTTTGGGTCAGGGGTCCTGTCTCCGCTTCCTCCTGGCTTCTTGTGCCTGTCCTCACCAGCAGAGCATGAGAGACTGAGAAAGCCTTGATCAGGGTGAGTGTTATTAAGCAACAACTAAAGCACATTATCAGCATTGTGCTAAGACTAAAGCCAAAACACAGCACTGCACCAGCCACTAGGAAGCATATTAACTCTATCCCAGCCAAAACCAGGACTGTATTCACCCTTTTTTCCAAACCATCTACATTATGCACTTTGCAATACATCATCTTTCCTGTCTTGATACATACACACAGATACCATTCCTCTAGTCTAGGAACGTTCCTATAAATGTTTGTTGATTTCATTTAGTCCACAACTGTGGACACCAACTGGTGTTGGATTGTTGCTTGACGAAGCCAGTTCCATCACTGCTGTTCTCTGGTTTCTGTCAAAATGAAATTAAGTTTATTCTTCCTTAATGTGGCAATTGAAAGGGAGTTGGGTTCAGATCCTCAAATCAGAAGTAAGGGAAATGGATAAAACCAGGACAAAGCTACTTAAGTGTAATCAAGCACAAACGTGCTGGTGGAAAATTGAACTTCCAGGTTATAATTCAATCTTAACTTCTTGCATGTATAAAGACTCTTGAAGCACACCTCCTTTTTATTAAATTTAAGAATTATAGTCTGGTATACCACTGCCCAAAGTGCTTGAATGTCTGTAATAGTCTTGTCTTCAAAGGTGTTTCAGCATTTGAATGCTTTCAGACACTCTTGTGAAGATATTCAAATGACCTGAACATTAAAAAACAAAGAGCTAAGCAAGTAAGTGGAGAAACATCATGCTGTCTGACACCCCAGAAGCACCACAGATCCTAATCAGGTGGAAAGCACTCTGGTTGGAGTGTGAGGAAAAACATGTGTCTAGAACAGAGTTCAGGTCAGAAAATGCACAGATCCTTAGCTGAATCACAGCCTTGATCACAGCCTCTGAGATGGATGAACCTTTGGCCTTTGACTCCCCACCCTTCCCCTTCCCGCACCACCCCCCCACCCCCCCCCCCCAAATTAAATGGAGCCAGCACATCTCAGAAGCTTTTTTTATCATTATTATGAAATTCAAGCCTGCAGGGGTGGTTCAAATGTCAGGTTGCAATGAGAGGAGATTACATGACACAGTGAACAAGTCCTCTCTTATGATCTCAGAACAGATGCTCACTTTCAACACAATAGTAAAGACTGCAGTCCAAGGCACAGAAAGCTTTGTGAGAAACTACCTCACCTTTTTGCAAAACAAAGGGGTAGTCTTCATAAACAGGTCTGATTATTGCAGGAATATTGGCTATTCCTCCCAGGTACCTTCAACCTACAGCACAAGGGAATATTGACCTAATTGAACCAAAACACTAAAATGAGACTAGCAAAATTAAAATAATTGTTTTCCCTGTTTTCTAGTTTGCCATTGTTTCATACTTGTATTATTAAAAATATCTGCTTTTACAAATAGCTATCACAGTCACAAAGAAGTTGGGAATTAGGCTGTCAGAACAGAAGCTTAGCAGTTGTGTTGGGTTTGAGTAGATACCTGTATCTTGGAAACATTTGTGTCCAAGAGCTGCATTTGCAAAGTACTCATGTTGTACCAAGTATTACTGGAAGATGTAAATCTGCAGAGAGCCTTCATCTTTCTCTAGACTTCCACTCCATCATGACTGATCTTGAAGAAATATTAATAATATATGTCTTAGGACATCTCGTAGTCAAAATGTTTCAATGGAAATATTGCAGCCCAAGTGCACTTCTCACATCAGACTGAATTGGAGGCAGATAATCAAGGGAAGACATAGTACTGGGGGAAAGGAGGACAGCTTCTAAAAAAAAAAAAAAAATAATCAAAAAACAAAACAAAAACAAAAAAAAAAAAAAAGGAAGCAAACCAATGCCTATAAGCTCAACTTCCTGCCAATCTTATAGAATCATAGAATCATAGAATAGTTAGGGTTGGAAAGGACCTCAAGATCATCGAGTTCCAACCCCCCTGCCATGGGCAGGGACACCTCCCACTAAACCATGCCATCCAAGGCTATGTCCAACCCCACCTTGAACGCCGCCAGGGATGAAGCATTCACAACTTCCCTGGGCAACCCATTCCAGGGCCCCACCACCCTCACAGTAAAGAATTTCTTCCTCAGATCCAATCTAAACCTCCCCTGTTTAAGTTTAAATCCATTACCCCTTGTCCTCTCACCACAGTCCCTTAAGAAGAGTCCCTCCCCAGCATCCCTATAGGCCCCCTTCAGGTATTGGAAGGCTGCTATGAGGTCTCCACACAGCCTTCTCTTCTCCAGGCTGAAAAGCCCCAGCTTTCTCAGCCTATCTTCATATGAGAGGTGCTCCAGTCCCCTCATCATCCTCATGGCCCTCCTCTGCACTTGTTCTAACGGTTCCATGTCCTTTTTATGTTGAGGACACCAGAACTGCACACAATACTCCAAGTGAGATCTCACAACAGCAGAGTAAAGGGGCAGGAGCACCTCCCTCGACCTGCTGGTCACGCTCCTTTTGATGCTGCCCAGCATACAGTTGGCCTTCTGGGCTGCAAGCGCACACTGCCGGCTCATGTTCATTTTTTCATCAACTCACACCCCCAAGTCCTTCTCAGCAGGGCTGCTCTCAATCTCCTCCCCGCCCAACCTGTAGCTGTGCCTGGCATTGCTCCGACCCAGGTGGAGGACTTTGCACTTAGCATGGTTAAACTTCATTAGGTTGGCATCAGCCCACCTCACAAGTGTGTCAAGGTCCTTCTGGATGGCATTCCTTCCCTCCAACTTATCAATCGAACCACACAGCTTGGTGTCATCGGCAAACTTGCTGAGGGCGCACTCAATCCCACTGTCCATGTCACCCACAAAGATGTTGAACAAGACCGGTCCCAACACCGATCCCTGGGGGACACCACTCGTTACTGGTCTCCAGCTGGACACTGAGCCACTGAGCACTACTCTTTGCGTGCGGCCATCCAGCCAGTTCTTTATCCACCGAGTGGTCCACCTATCAAATTGATGTCTCTCCAACTTAGAGAGAAGGATGCAGGTTCAATATTACCATTTCATTCTTCAATAGATTGAGAATTGTCCATGTAACACCCCACTTCCACAATAAATACTATGTTGTGTGGGTGTAAATGTGAAAGATTTCTGAGTTGGACTAGCTCTTGGGAAAGCTTTGAGACAGCTGAGGAATGTTGATGGGAAAGTTTTGGGAGTATTGTGGGCAAGATAAGAAGGAAGAGAGAAGCGAGAAGCAAGCAGCCAATCAAGGCAACCAGTGAGCAAGATATCCACCAATGAAGAAGTGAAGAGACCCATGTGGGGGGTGTTAGTGAACCAATTGTATTAGCCGCTCGTACATGCAGGTACTTCGCAAAGCCTATATCAACCCTGGTCCATCAGATAATAAAGGATTTCGTTTCATGACCAGAAACGGGGTTCATGCTTTACGTCTCCACAATGTTGGACTCAAAGAGAAGAAAAAAAAAAAAAACAACCAAAAAACCAACTTGTAACTTTAACAAGGGATACCAACTGTCTTGTAAGAACTGCTGAAAGAATGGAGGACTGTCTGTACCCAAAGGGCATGACAGGTTAAATATTTTCATAATATATAGGATGAAGAGGAATAAAGTACAGGAAACATTTGGATTCCAGGAGGTAGTGCTAACTACCTGGCATGTGGAATACAATTTCTATTAGCAAAAAAGGCACAGAAGAGAGGACCACACTTTCCCTGAAATAGGGCTGCTACAGAGAATTCTTTGACACAACACAAATTTTCAGCTAGCATTAGAGTCTGAAATGCCACCTAGTGTCAGTAAAATGAAGAATAAGCTGGCAATAGAACATGACCATATCCCATAAGAAGACAAAACCTGGATGTGCACTAGCTTTCTCCTCCCCCTGCGCAACTTGTACCTTGGATCCCAAAGGGAGACCTAGCAGTGGGGCCAGATAGAAGCCACAAGGTGTTTTAAGTAGGTCCCCATGTTGCAACATGCATTGTCAAATCAACTAAATACAACAAACTTAGATGACTCATTGTTCACTGGAAAAAGTAATGCTTCAGAAATCTCTGTTGGTACTACTCAAATAAATGTCCTGGGGATCCAGTTTTTGTGGATGTTTCTAGAGTGAGATTTCTGCAGCTGTTTTTTATAAGCTGAGGCTTTTGTTTCTTCAAGCAGTCTTTGCTTATATTTATGAAAGGTGCAGTACATGCACTTCACTTCCCAGGGAAAAGGAAATGCAAACAGTAGTTCAGGGTGTTTATGGGACAGAGTCTCTTAGATGAGAGAGTCAATACACAAATATATAATCAGTGAACTAAAACAGAGCGCGGAGAAGAACTGAGCTCCTATTCTGTCTTGCATCTTTGGTTTTATGGAAGGTTGTCTATTTTTTACTAGCTTGTTTTCAGACATTGATTCTAATTCACTGGTTTTATTCAGAAGTTTATCTTCAAATACTTAAAGCTGAAAAGATACCCTTTATACAATTCATTACCTTTACTCTCAGCTTAAGGGCATATTTATTTAGAAAGACTGCTACTTACTGGGTTTGAAACAAAGGATTAAAAAAAGGATCATTCATTATTTAGGTAGACTTCTCAGATGGCAAGGCTTTCAATCCTTCCCTCAGGTTTTGTACAGCCATTTGTACATTTTATACATTCAATTCCTGTGCTGGAACACATGCTGCAAAGAGTGCAGGACAAGGAAATATTAGACCTGGACTATTTTGTTCTTGGAAAAGAGAATAGAATTAAATCGCGTCGAAGAGGAGATGCTTCTTACATACTTATCAGTCTGTAATTGTGTTAAACAGATCTTAACCACCTAATTCCACTCAATGTCAGTAAAATTAAGCGCAATTTTGAAAGTGCAGTTTTCTTTGCTCTGCTGTAAAACAACACAGAGCTGTCCCAACATACCTGGAAGTTTCTCCAAACTTTGGTTTTGGGCAGCAGGTTTTCAGGATTTTAGTGGAGTTTCTTTCTTACATCACACACCCCCACACACACTCTTCCCCCGTTCTCAGGTAAAAGAATCCTGTCTAGCTCTTAACCAAAATGTTTTTAATCTCCCCTTCTGGCAGATCTGTGTAATGTGTTCAGGGTGTTACTCCACACTATTCAAAAAAATCTCAGGGAAATGAATGGTACTTTCATCTTCATTTTTATGATCCAGAGAAGATTAATGAGCCTAGCTTACTTCTTGTTCCCACACCCTCTGCCCTTGTCTAAATTTAAGAAGCTTGTCTGAAAGGAAAGATTTTTATTTTATTTCTGATAGGTAGATTTCAGCACCTCAACGTACTAAATTTAATTTGAATTTTCTAATAAGCATTCTTTATTGCAACAAATCATTCAACTACTGAGAGCAGGAGTATAAGCTTAACATGTTTCTCAAAGTACAAGCTGAGAAACTAGGGATTTTTAATGCCATCACATCATCCCCACCTCCATGTTTTACATTAGTAAGTAGGACAGTAGCGTTCTAAGGCAGCATGTCCCATGTAACCAATTTACAGTGCAGCTAGATCAGAGAATATGCATCCAGATGATAACACTGCTGGCAGGATATGATCTCAAAAAGTGACTTCTGTTAAAGCAAAAAAGATCAGCAGTTAAACTACTGAAGACAAGATTTTGCTTTTTCCCCACACCAAAAGAACTCAGTGATTTTGAGAACCACACTTATTTCATCGTCATGTATCCTGTACTATAAGGAAAAGAGCTAACTGAAAACAAAAATAAACTCACTAGCTAATTGCATGTATGTACGAGTTCCCATGGAAAGAAAGTGCTGCAAAAAATTGAAACAACAAAGCAGCATAGGTCCCAACAGCATCCAGATCCACTCATCGCAACATAATGAAAAAAGAGCTCCTTTCTTAAGGTGGATTAGGGTGTGGCAGGTTAGGAAGAATGACAAAGTGGAAAGTTCTTAAAAGCCCTCTGTTCTCATCATCTTCATCCAAATCAGAAAGTAAAAGTGTGTTAACAAAACACTGTAGCGTACATCTGTCTCATCGTGTAGGCAGCAAGACTATTTGAAATGGCACTTCCTTCTGTCACCTCACCCTCAGTTTCTGTAGGGCTACAGTTGTGTCAGTTCTAGACTTGCACCAAGTGTGACGCAAATGGGCCCAGAATTTCACCTGTTCACACCATTTCTACTCTCCAGTTGAAGAACTATTACCCTTGCTAGCCTTTTGATTACATCCAGCAGCTTATGATGCAATTCATCCCCCCTCAACAATTCCTACTGAGCCACTAGCAGAACTTGAGATTCTCTGATAGACATTGAAGTTACCCCAACAATACAAGCATGATGCTGATTACTCAAGGCTACAATAATAACAAGGAACATAAGCTAATTAATTGAAGAAATTATGTACTTGCTGCAAACAGAAGAGTTTCTCCAAAGTTTCCCAAGGGGAAGATTTTTTTCCTCAGTGAAGAGTCAGGGACAGGCTGTGACACTTTTACTCCACTTTGGATGATTCCTTGTTCAAAAGAACTCAGTGACATCCACGGGTCCTGAAGGAGCTGGCAAATGAAGTTGCTAAGCCACTGTCCATCATATTTGAAAAATCATGGCAGTCAGGTGAAGTTCCCGATGACTGGAAAAAGGGAAATATAACCCCCATTTTTAAGAAGGGGAAAATGGATGAGCCGGGGAATTACAGACCAGTCAGTCTCACCTCTGTGCCTGGCAAAATCTTGGAGCAGATTCTCCTGGAAGGCATGCTGAGGCACATGAAAACCAGCAAGGTGCTTGGTGACACCCAGCATGGCTTCACTAAGGGGAAATCCTGCCTGACCAATCTGGTGACCTTCTATGAAGGGGCTACGGAACTGATGGACAGGGGCAGAGCAGTTGATGTCATCTACCTGGACTTGTGTAAAGCCTTTGACACTGTCTCCCATGACATCCTTCTCTCTAAGTTGGAGAGACATCAATTTGATAGGTGGACAACTCGGTGGATAAAGAACTGGCTGGATGGCCGCACGCAAAGAGTAGTGCTCAGTGGCTCAGTGTCCAGCTGGAGACCAGTAACGAGTGGTGTCCCCCAGGGATCGGTGTTGGGACCGGTCTTGTTCAACATCTTTGTGGGTGACATGGACAGTGGGATTGAGTGCGCCCTCAGCAAGTTTGCTGATGACACCAAGCTGTGTGGTTCGGTTGATACATTGGAGGGAAGGAATGCCATCCAGAAGGACCTTGACACACTTGTGAGGTGGGCGGATGCCAACCTAATGAAGTTTAACCATGCTAAGTGCAAAGTCCTCCACCTGGGTCGGAGCAATGCCAGGCACAGCTACAGGTTGGGCGGGGAGGAGATTGAGAGCAGCCCTGTGGAGAAGGACTTGGGGGTGTGGGTTGATGAAAAAATGAGCATGAGCCGGCAGTGTGCACTTGCAGCCCAGAAAGCCAACCGTATCCTGGGCTGCATCAAAAGGAGCGTGACCAGCAGGTCGAGGGAGGTGCTCCTGCCCCTTTACTCTGCTCTTGTGAGACCTCACTTGGAGTATTGTGTGCAGTTCTGGTGTCCTCAACATAAAAAGGACATGGAACTGTTAGAACAAGTGCAGAGGAGGGCCACGAGGATGATCAGGGGACTGGAGCACCTCTCGTATGAAGATAGGCTGAGAAAATTGGGGCTGTTCAGCCTGGAGAAGAGAAGGCTGCGTGGAGACCTCATAGCAGCCTTCCAATACCTGAAGGGGGCCTATAGGGATGCTGGGGAGGGACTCTTCATTAGGGACTGTGGTGAGAGGACAAGGGGTAATGGGTTTAAACTTAAACAGGGGAGGTTTAGATTGGATCTGAGGAAGAAATTCTTTACTGTGAGGGTGGTGGGGCCCTGGAATGGGTTGCCCAGGGAAGTTGCGGATGCTTCATCCCTGGCGGCGTTCAAGGTGGGGTTGGACATAGCCTTGGATGGCATGGTTTAGTGGGAGGTGTCCCTGCCCATGGCGGGGGGGTTGGAACTCGATGATCTTGAGGTCCTTTCCAACCCTAACTATTCTATGATTCTATGATTCTATGACATCTTTCAATTTTGTGTGAAACTCACCATGAGAAACAGGAGTACGAAATCTAGTCTGAAAGAGGTCTAGGGGAAAAAATGAAGGACTAGACAATTTCTAACCCATTATAATGCAGTAAGTCAACACTTCTGTGACTCTCACACTATACTGTATTTAGTTGCAAGATAAACATATTTAAAATAAATACATAACTGCTGTTAAACAGGCTTTGGTACAATAAGGCACACAGAGCACAGCTAAAGCAATGCAAAAAACCAGCAGTTAGGCAACAGAAGCTTTTTAACTCAAATCTCTTGCTTCATGTAATATAGGAACAAAACCTAAAGCTTAAACATTTTGAAGACAAATTGTAGGTGGGAAGGCAAGGAAGGATTATTTGTTTTTATTTTTGACTAATCAAAACATTTTTGCAGGAAAACTGGAAAGCCTTATTTTGATTTTTACTTCTCCAATCTGTATCAATATAGCTAAAGACAAAACATTCAAATCACAGCCAAAAGAAAACAAAACACTATTTGGGAAACATTGAAATAGAAGGTTGCAACATCAGATTGTTTTTATTTTTTCCCTTCTGAAGTGATATACCAGTGAATCAACATAACTTCACAGAGCATTTCACTGTAGGCAGAGCTGTGCAAGCTGATCCTGGACTCTATGTAAGATTCTCTGTTGAAAAACTAAGTCAAAATTCCTGCCTGCCTGGACCTTTTCTTTTTTTTTTTTTTTTTTTTTCTTTTCCCTTTGAAAACCACCTGTCGTGGTTTAAGCCTCTCAGCCACGCAGTCGCTCTCTCACTCACTCCCCACTCTTTCTTCCCTCTGCTCCTGCAGGGATGGGAAGGAGAATCAAAAGAATGCAACTCCCATAGGTTGAGATAAGAACAGTTTAGTAACTAAGGTATAACACAAATCACTACTGCTACTACCAATAATAAAAATGACAAGGCAAATACAAGGAAAGAATACAATCGCTCACCACCAATCTCAACCCCACCAAGCAGTGCACCCCCTGTCGTGCACCCCCCACCTTCTGGGTTTCTGCCCCCTGTTTTCCACATCCTGGACATGATGTGCTGTGGTATGGAATACCTCTCTTTGGACAGTTTGGGACAGGTGTCCTGTCTCTGCTTCCTCCCAGCTTCCCCTCCTCCCCAGCAGAGCATGAGACTCACAAAGTCCTTGGTCAGCCTAAACATTACCAAGCAGTAGCTGAAAACACTGGTGTTATCAGCGCTGTTCCCAGGCCGAAAATCAAAAACACAGCACTGCACCAGCTACCAAGAAGGAGAAAAATGACTGCTATTGCTGAACACAGGACACCACCAAACAAGAGAAATACCCAACCCAACCCAAAAAACAACCCCCAAAAACAACCAACCAACCCTCCCCCCAAAGAAACAAACAAACTAAAAAACCCCAAACAAACCACACAAAAGCCCACAGCACCCCCGTCCAACTTTTTCATGTTCCGTTAAATTTCTCTCACCAGGAAGCAACTTTCTTCCCAGAAGAGCTGGAAGATTATGTATTTAGCACCAAAAAACACACGAAAAGAACAACCTGTTCAATATTATAACTAAGAGCAAGATTGATGTTGGCTTTAGTAGCACTTGAAATAGTTTATACAAAGCGATCAGTGGCTCAGAGACTACTTCTTAAAAAAAAACTCTCAAAACTTATTCAAAACTACAATTCTAACCATTCTCCCAGCCATGGCACTACTCCTCTAGCAAGATTTTTTTAAACAAATGGCAATAACCGAGCTACGCAAACAACAACTGGAAACTACCTGCTATGTTGTACACATTGCAGCACATAATAGTCTATCATCCCTCTGTGGAAAACGTAACAGTGATTCTATAGTACTCACTGAAGGTATTTGAATTACAGAGATATTACACAAAGTAATCAAAGGCAGTTTAGGTAACGAAGTTGACACAGAACAGAACATTTCCCAAAGAAACATTTCATTTGTATATAATAGAGCTATTTTAAGTTAATTTTGACATGACATCATGATAACAACACTTGTTGACATTTACAGCATTTCACTGACAAGACTTCTTGCATTGTGATGGAGTCATCATTTTTTGTCTATGAGCAATAAATATAATTTCATCAAGAAAAATGTTAACCACAGATATTCTCGTTGCTACATGAAAAATGAATCAGCTGTCTGAGCAAATATGTCATAGGGGCACAACCTTCGGGAGCTTGAAAAGTTAATAAGAGGTCTCATTTTGAAAGGTAGCTCTGCACAGCTGCACATAGATGGAAACTGTGAATTCAGACGAATACCACCATCATCTGTTATTTGACAGAAATGCTTCCTTTGTTCCTTGTGAAATACTCAGAAATATTATTATGAGCCATGTATATTCTTTATTACCGATGCAGAGAACACAAAGCCAGAACCATTGTGGGCTAGCAAACCTGAAGGGGGAAAGGCACCCCAAACAGGCAATCAGCTATCTTAAGAAACTCAAGGCACTAAGAATGAACTCTGGTCAGAGAGGAGAAAAGGGGAAACTGGTCACTGTGTATCACTAGCACTTCCTTTCATCCTCGCAACCATCTCTTGGCTCAACACAGAGAAAAGGCTGCCAAGAGTCAATTACAGATCTGAGAGCTTTTTCCTTTGTATTCAGGAAGCATAATGGTATAGGAGATCCAGAAGAATCTATGCTGGAACTTGGGCAGAAAGAGTATTTCCAGTCTTTTCCCTTTGGAATTCCATTCAAAATAAGTCTAATTATGCATATGTAAACATAACTGCAAAAAGATAAAGACAACAAGGCATTGCCTTTTCTGTTAAGTTTTCCAAGAACACACATCCCTTACCTTCCTGTGCTACAGCCTGAAAGAGTAAGTTGTCCAATTAAGCCTTGGGCTGAAATATGTTGATCAGAAGCCTTATCATGGTACAGGCACATAGATCTCTTTCTCCTTCCCTCAGAAGTTTCCTTTCTTAATGCTCATTAATTTATTTTTTGTATTAAATTCTCATCACAGTTACAGCACCCATTGAGTGGTTTCAAGTTTGAAACACAACCCTTGTTCTACAGAGCATGTGGGAAAATAACATACTGCTTGCATTGCAGCAATAGAAAATTACATTCTTACATCTAAGCCTTTCAGTTGAACTGTCTTAAAGCACTAGGTAATTTAATAATGGTAGAAATCTTAATTTATATGGAGAAATGTAAATCAATGTGTTGGCAGATATGCATATGGATGTACATAGATTAAACGAGGACCAGGAAACAGCTCCCAGACAGGAAGCCTGCTGGCAAAATTGAATAAGAAGATCTTGCGAATTATCTGGCTTTACTGTGTTTAATCAAATGAGTAAATATTAATAGCTCCATTTTACCAAATTAATTTGCTAGTGAAGAAAAGCATAACTCTTGTGCAGCTGAATATTTGGTTATCCAAAGTTTCTATGCTGAAGACAGACCCAGTTTGTGAGAAAATGCCCAAGTTCCAGAAACACAGCCAGAAGCCCCCATGTTTACAGATCACTTAACAAGCTGCCAAATATGTTAGTGATTTTCTAATTATTTATAATTCCCTCCAGGAGATATTTAGCCATCTAACTGGAATAACAAAAAAAAAAAAAACAAAACAAAAAAAAAACTATCAGTTATCATGCTTATCAAATGTCAGTTTCTACTTTGTTGTAATTGATATCTAATCAACATGCAATCACATGTTGTTTGATATCAGTTAAATGTCTAAACAGAGCTTTCAACATTATTAGGGTAATAAGATGGTAATTTTGTGCTCAACACTTCAGTAATATTTGAGATAACACCCTGCAGACCGTATCTAGCTCCTTTATATTTCTAGAAGCTCAGGATGCTGTTAGACATCAATATTTAATTACTAATAACTGCTTTATTACATCTAAGAAAGCCACTTATGAAATGAATATTATAAATAATGAATGAGTTTGCTTTAAAAGCTTGTAATTTACACTTCAGAAAGGTAACTTGCATGAAATATTCTTCCCAAAACAGAGAAGGGTCAGTAGCTCATATATCTGGAAGTAGTTGCAGAAACACTGTTGTATATATAAAAAGACAAAAGTTGTGCAAGTCTACAACACCTGCTTTCCATGTAAAAAACGAAGGAATTGTCATGAAAGGAGGGGAAAAAAAGATACAGAGAGGAGAAAAGGCTCCTTGTGAATCCCAGCAGTCCTGGCTCCAAACAATACTGTTGTATCAAGAAAGAACAACCTGTGCAAGTACTGTAAGGAAGCACTGTCTCTCCACTAGCCCAAACAAAAGGTCTGCAGAGCAGTTTACTACTTTTTACCATCTTATCTACATCCCACCTCCAATCTCCCACATATTTCAGCATGTAATATTTTGCATATACCTCAATGAAGCTACTGAATGTGATTTTATATATTTAAACAAGTCCCAGTAATTCCTACCCCATCACATAGCTCTACAGTCTTGAATATGAGATATGAAGTAAAATCATTAGAAATTAGACAAACTCTTAAGGCCCACAATCTTCCAAGTCAGATTACCCAGCTCCCTGCTTTGTAACCTGGCTGATATTCAACAGTGATTTGTACTCAGATAACAGCAAGGCTAATTATGGATCACAGAAAAGAACTTTTCAGTAGAGTGCGATAGTACATCAGGAAAGAAGCCAAGTATTGATCTAATTTAATAGAAAGTCCAATCACACAGTATAAGAACAGGTCTGTGAATATCTGCATTGAAAATGCCTTAGGTGCAATTGTTGATCCATTCCCTACATTTAAGCCTAAAGTACAGCCTTTCCATAAGCCCCTGTCCTCCAGCAGAAAAGCCTGCTTTGTAGTGCATGCCACATCTTGTGAAAAGGATTGCTCAGATGAATGGAAGAAGTTTTCTAGCAGGGGAAAGGTTTAGCAACTCCAAATTTTGAAGGAGCCTTCCTGCAGCTTCAAGACATACTGTCCAAATAGCAACCCAGAGTAACCTCTCCTGCTTCATAACTGAAACAGCCTGATAAATCCACATCAAAAAAGCCCTTAGGCAGAAATGGCCTTGGATTAAAACCAAATTCATTGGATTAAAACTGGATTAAAACCAAATTCATTATTTTTCCAAGGGAAAAAAGTGGAATAGGTGCACATTTATAGAATGTATTTTTACACCTTCTTGCAGGGCTGAGTAATCCTGTTGCAAAGGTATTATATGGAAAAGACAACATAAAGCAAAACTTTTTTTTAAAGGACGCATTCCCTCTCCACTTCTGGGGGGGGGGGAAAAAAAAAAAAAAGAAGAAAAAAAAAAAGGTGTTTCTCCATACCCTTTTCCATTTTGGTCATTAATAGCCCCAAGTAGATGCAGGGTGAATTGCCATTTTAGTAGAGTGCTATAGGTCAGGTCCTTGATTCCTTGACTAAGCAGGTGATCAATGAACAATTTACTTGAAAGAGAACAAATGGTTGATTCATCCTTTCCCCAGCTGGCCACCAATTTCCTCAAGCAATCACGAAATACTATAGCCATGAAGTCAGTAGCCACTATTTCTTCTCCAAGATGGAGTTTTAATTGAGAAGGGAACTCTCAGAGTCTTGGGAGTCTCAAAGGAAAGCAGTGAACACCAGAGGCCAGCTTGATAAATGACTCTACAAGTCACTTGAAACTGTTGAACAGTGAGCAGTTCCCTCACCAACCACAGTTTACCTGAACCTACCTAAAGCCCCAAATGGTGCTTTTAAGAATGACAAAGAAAAGAGAATCCAGGAAACAGAGATGGAAAAAGTGCAACTGCCTTTTTGACTTTCAGCCATGACAAAAACCCCAAACCTCTACACCATTCCTTAAAAGGGACTGTAATATCTCTGATACTGGTGAAAATCAAGCAAAAACAGTTTTGACTGAGCGCATTTTGGCCTATGGTTGCTACAAATGTGATTATCAAACGTGTTTACGGGCATCAAATGTTAATGCTCAAGTTCATCTAGTACAAAACCTAGCGGAAAGCAAATCTTAACCTCAGATTCCAGGAATGCTCCCATTTCAAACCTGCTCTCCAGAAGAAGTTGGAAATTCAGGCCATTATGTTGTGACTGCTTCTTAATAGTTTAAACCCGCTATAAAAATTCATGACCAATTCTAAAAACCTAGATGCAACACTGACATAACATCCCAGGTGGAGGGCAAGAAAGCAAGCATGAATTATGTCACCTCTATCTATAGTTTGGTCTCCATAGCTGCTAGAACATTCCATTTGGAGAAAGGAGACCCTGGTTCAGTTCTCCAGCCTGACTGAAGGACTGCAGACCCACAACTCACAGCATGCTTTGTGTTACTCCCAGGATATGTGTTTGAAAGAGCGAAGTCAGAGCGACTGGGTAGGCTCTCTTCTTGTTGAAGACGTTCTAGGAAGGATTGTAGTAAACTTTCTGACAGACTTGGGATGTGCTAAAAACTTACAGCAGCAATTATTAAAGGAGGTGATCCATTTTCATTATTATCAACGAATAGTTAAGACTAGCACTAGAGCTCTGGAATGGGATAATTTCAGCAACACCCTCCCCACCAATACTTCCTACTGGTTAGTGGTAGGTTCTTATTTCTCAGGAAGCCTGTGCATGCTCCGATCCCTGTGTTGGCCTGCAGAGCCACATATTGAGGCACCCAGTTCTCCCTAGACCCTGTTCCAGAAGCCACAGATAGCACAGGAAATTGCTTCTCCTCTGAAGGCCAAAAGCTAAAAGTCAAGACCTGCAAGTCCCTAGTTTCTAGATAGCTCAACCATTTGATGACTCTGGTCCTGAGAATTGTATTTCAGATCACTGAGCATACATTAGAAAATATGACTTTAGCTTACTAATGACCTGAATCATATTTGAACCAGTGACTTTAAGTTGAAAGGCTCATGCATTTTACTGTCAGTCTATGAATCACCCAGACCCTAAGGCAGAACACTTCTCAAATGAGAGGGCTGAAAGGTTTTGCTAGAGGCCAAAACCTAAGTACTTTAAAACTGTCTATGCATGTTCCCCTCTTAATCAAGTTAATTAACTTCTGACTCTCCTACTTAAATGTGTTACATGATTTGTCTGAAACAATAAAAGCAATTCAAGATTAATTTTTCAAATGCTAGATTGAAAAAAAGGTAAGCATATCATAAGAATTGCTTTTTGTTTCAGCAAGCTTTTCAGGGTTAATAAGAAATGCCCAGGTTATGAAAACACACCATTGTTTTTAAAAGAAGTACTCATTATAGATTCAAGTCCTACCATCTACTGTGTCTATAATCAGGATAACTGAGCTCTTGTTCCTTTCGTTTACTAAATGTACTGGTGAACATGTGGCCCTGGAGGTGGCTTAAACATGGTTATGAAATGCATGGATATGACATTAAATGTTTCATACACACAAAATTACCCTGCTATTAAAAATATATAGGGCTTCTTTTCTTCCCTCTTTTCCAAGATATACTGACAGCTGCTCAGCCCCATCATATGGCAGAAAGAACCTCAACTCCAAGTTAGGCACTGAGTACCTTACTTTTTATTCAGTTCCTGGTCCATCAAAACACTTCAGCTTATCTTTAACCAGCAAATAACCCCCAGAAATGCTTAACAATATTTGTTTACTAAATCAAGACCTAGGTCTCAAGTTGTACTGATATGTCAAATCTCCGCTTTCAGATTCTCACTCTTCCTTAGCATAAATGTTTTTATTTAGGTAGTTTTGAATGTGCTTGTGTAGAATCAGATTTTCTTTTCATCATATTCACAACAGAAAGCCCCTGTTTGGTGGCACAAAATAGACAATCCCATGAAGTACAGCACACATAAATTACAGAATGGTTTGGGTTGGAAGAGACCCTAAAGATCATCTATTTCCAACCCCCTGCAATGGGCGGGGACAGTTTACTCTAGACCAGGTGGCTCAAAGGCCCATCCACCTGGCCTTGAACACTTCCAGAGATGGGGTATCCAAAGCTTCCTTACTATTCTATGATTCTATGATTCTCTGGGCAATCTGTACTCTTCAGATTCAGGATTGGACAAATTGCTGTGGCTCAGCAAAGCAGTCCTCTGCAGTGCAAAAGCAGGTTTGTATTCACATTCAGCTGAGCAGCACGCATGGATTTTGTGCAACTCATTAATTTCATCCAATGTGTCACTCACTTCTCACAATACTATGGGTATATGGAACTGCCAGAAGAAATTGGTCCTGCAAATAGCTGAAGGTTATGAGTTTGTCATTGGGTTTTGTGGTTCGGTTTCTTGAAAAAAAAAAAAAAAAAAAACAAAAACCAAAAAAAAACAACAAAAAACCCCAACAACAACAAAACAAAACCCTGAACAAAAAAAAAAAAAAAAAAAAAAACAACAAAAAACAAAAACACAACCAAAACCAAACCAACAGTCACCCCCTAAAAAAACACAAAACACAGCAACAAGAAAAAAAACCCAAACCAACTTTTTTATTCTCCCCCACCTCCCATGACATGTCAACAGCAGCCACCTTTGTAGGGAGAATACATGCACCCCACTGTAACAGAATCAGGTTGCACTTCGAAAGGACTTGGCTGCTTTTACAGTAGTAGCATTTATGGACAGAGAAGCAGGTCGCCAACTGGAATGGCCTTTTCAGACAGGAACAGTCACAATGCAGCTGGCTGCTCTATCTCTGTCACTGCAGCACTTCAGCCAACATTTCATTATTCTTAAATGTGACAAGTGACATTGTACAGCTGCCATTCCCTGGGATCTTCACAAAAACAGAAAGCACCTCAACAAGCTCTTCCAGCAGACAAAATTGGGAATTGTCAAATTGCACCAGAATGATAACAGCTTGTGGGATTGTGTTAGGAACAATAACTTACACCCTACTATGCATTCCCCTCCACACGCAGGGTCTAGTAGAGGTCATGGGTACTGATAATTCTGGTTACAATGGAGCATATTTTCTTGGCACCTTAAGTTACAGGCTGCAGAACAGTGCTATGAATATACTATATGTATTCAGCTAGCCATTAAAAGAAGAAAATGAGGGAGGAAAAAAAGTGAAACTAAGTGCTTTCAGTTATTCCAGAGCAAGACCAAAAGGCAGGATGCTACAATGAACTGCAGGTAGCACCCCACTCATACCAGGGTGAAACTCACAGGGCGAGCCTTGTCCCTACTCAAGGGAGCACACTAGGCCCTGCTGGGGTATGCAGACTCTCCCCACGCAGCTTTGTTGCTCTGTAGTTTAGGAACAGTTTGGAGCCTTGTTTCCTGTGGAAGCAAGGCAAACAAACTCATACTGAGCATAAGAGTATACTTGTCAGTCAGTGCTTTTTAATAATGTTAAATACAATGTCCAATTCCAGTTAAATCTGACAAAATGTGAAAATTCACAAAGGTTAAATACTTATACATTCCATACAACTATGACTAGCAAAGGGGGCAATTCCTACCAATTACCTTACCTCCTGAAAGGCTGTAGTGTGAGCACAATTTATGATAGGCAGATTCTGGAGTTCATGCAATGTACAGCCACTGTTGATATTCCAAACAAAACCAGCTTTAGTTGTGGAGCTCCATATGGAAATCTAGCTTAATTAGTTCTGCTGGCTGTAGAGCTATTTTATCAGCTGTGTCTGTAGCATACTGATTAACCCTTTCACATTTGTCTCCTGTACTTCATAGACCATTCCAGACCAAAATGCTTCTTTGAAATTCAACCTTTGCATTTTTTTCCAGCTCCTTTCTTCAATGGAAGTATCATGTTGAAGTGCAATTTCAAGATTTAATAGGGTTTCTAGTCAACCTTCACTTTTGAGTGGTCATTAATAATTGTAGAATCAAATAAGGAAAAGAAAAAAGCCTCCTTATCCCTTTTCACAACGCCTTTGCTCATGTTTGCTGGAACACACAAGCTTGTAGCTACCCAAATTGTAAACTACTGCTGGGTGAAGGGTTTGCATTGCTGGGTGAAGGCACCTTAAGGACCATGTAGTTCCAACCCCCTGCCATGGGCAGGGACACTTTCTGCCGGATCAGGTTGCTCAAAGTCCCATCCAGCCTGGCCTTGAACACTGCTAGAGATGGCGCATCCTCAGCTTCCCTGGGCAACCCATTCTAGTGTCTCACCACTCTCGCAGTAAACAACTTCTTTATATCTAACCTAAATCTTCTCTCTTGCAGTTCAAAGTCATAACCTCTTGTCATATCACCACATGTCCTTTAAAAAGTCCCTCTCCAGCTTTCTTGTAAGCCCCTTTAGGTACAGAAAGGCTGCTCTTAAAGCATCCCTTGAGCCTTCTGTTCTCCAGACTGAACAAACACAGCTTTCTCAGCCTTTCTTCATAGAAAAGATGCTCCAGCCCTCTGACCATCTTTGAGGCTCTCTGGACATGCTCCAACAGGTGTTGGGGACCGCAGAACTGAACACAGTACTCCAGATGGAGTCTCATGAGAGGGGAGTAAAGAGAGAGAATCACCTCTTTAGTCTTGAGTCTGGATGTAGCTGATTCAACTCCTCCTGTGGTTGACTAGAAAGCTTGCTGAATGGTGGCATAGAGTACATAGCCTCTGTCAACCATGAGAGTAAGCATCTGCATCGCTCTGGGCTTAGTTTTGTTTGTTTGGCATTTTTTTAGTAGCAGCTAACAAAAGCTGTGTCCAAACCATCAGTCATCTGCATTATTGTATTGAGCTTGTAAACATGCAATTTACAGCAAGGAAAATAGTTTCCTTTATTGATAGGTACAGGAATAATATAACCACCATAAAGTGATTCTACATACTATGTCAGCATACTGGAATATAATGGCATTTCCAGGTTTCCAACAGAAACTATTATTAGCTATGATTTCCTTCTTTGAAATGCCGATCAGAAATCATGATACATTGACTATTTTAAAAATATAACAGCTGTTACAAACTTTCAGGGCAAAAGACTGAAGACCAAAGTGAATTCTATAGTTCCCTGACAACGGTATTGTCCAGTCTTTGGACTACTGTGATCTCAAAAGAAAGACTTTCTAATTAAAAACAAAATAATAATAAAAGGAGGAAAAATGAGGAATGAGACATTACAGGTATCAGAAATAACCTATCAAAACTAAATTGGGAAGCTTAGATTATATCCAATGTTCAAACCTTAGTATTCCAACTGCCATGCATCCTCCTTTCTCAATGAGTTCCTCAGGCACATTGGCTGCACAGCTCGTTCATATTTTTGATCATTTACTTTTAGCTGAATAAACCAGTTGGCACCCTGTCTCAACAATCCCACCAAGTCATCCTCACTGTTAAATTCTAGCACCTGCTTGATTATTCTCTCATCTCTATACTGTATTAAAACCAAAAAAAAAAAAAAACAAAGACCCAGACCAACACTTTCAATTCCAGCTTTCTCAAAATTAAAGTAGTTTGCTAAACTTGCACCTTAAATGATCCATCACACAATGTTTGAAAACAACACTCCTAACGAATTTTTCTTGCATTTGTAGAATTGTCAAAGATTAGTGTTTTCTCCAAATACCTGTTAGTTTAACTTCTGAAGTCTCACTATTAGGGTCTCTGCTTTCTTTCATGCAACGTTGTTTCCCATGTATGATATATTTCTTAGCATATTTCTTCTTGCATTGATCTTCCCACACAGAGCTTTCACTTGCAGAATCTGTTTCTCCATCTTGCATATTAATCAGACTCAAGTACTCATTCTGTAAGGGCTGGGCTATGCATGCCGAGCTATTCTATTGTCTCTGAAACAACTCTTCTGCACAAAAGGAAGGAGCTGAAAACATTTGCAAGACAGTGACCTTATTTTACACATTGATGAAACATCATTGCACAGAATAATACAGCATCAATAACAGCAGCACCATTATGTCCCTGATGATCTTAACACTAAGATGCAGGTTTTGTTCTGAGGTGGGTGGGAAAGAGAAGGGGGAAATCTGCAAAGGACTGCTGTAGATTTTTGTATGATTTTCAGTACTTTCAGGTTCTCAAAGTACTTGTGCCCTCTGAAACAACTGCAGCTTAATAATCATCCAGCAAAACAGGCTTATGCCTGTCCTTGCATCTTCTACCCCCAGTGAATTTTGAAACATTAGACTGAGTACAACATGGTGCACCTGTTGCACACATGCTCTTATTGTTCAAGACAAGCAAATGAAGATGAAAGGACAGTTTTGGTCCTACCTTATACCAGTGCACATAGGTTAGATTGTATGGAAGAAGTTTAACACCACAGAAGCCATTTTCCTGCAAGCCACAAACTCCTAAATTACTGAGGTGAAGAACTATCTCTTGTAACAGGCTGTATCACCAGGACAAATTCCAGAACTGTGTGTTTTGATGAATGGTACAAGAGAAACATGACCTAAACAGCAAAAGCTCATTTTAAAAGCCCCTACTTTTTCCAAAATGGAATTTTACCTTTTAACCTTAGATTCCCAGAACCCACAGTACTGCTGATCAACTTCCCACAGTTTGACAAGAGGTCACTGACTGTCATTTGCTAGATGCAAGCTGAAGTGTCTGTTCTGTTTCTCCAACAACAATCTCTTAATCCTTAACTAGAACAACTTCACTTAATGTAAAACTCTACAGTCATGAGGGAGAAGAGGAACATCAAAAGCATTCTGTGACTAACCTTGATGTCTTAAGCAGCTCTGAGGCATTCTTGATAAGCATGTAATTGTCTGCCATGCATCAGAAGGCAAACACATCAAACATCAAAATTCTGATACAAGTGTGACACTGGTCTCAACAGTACTGAGAATAGCTGTTTATGATCCTAAACAGCTCGAATTTTAAGATTTTCTGAAGCTGTAAAGCTTAGAGAAGTATTAATGCTGACACTTGATGCCATTTTAAAAAGTCAAATGCCGTCTTTTCACCCAAACTGAAGCCACCCTTCACTTTCATATTTTCAGTGCTTTATGTCCCCCTTCTGTCACAGAAACTGGTATTTCCTTGTATTTCATATTGTTTCTACATCTTTAAACATTTTATCGCAATCAACTTCCTCAGCAGCATCCGAGGAAGCCTGTAAGTAAGTGTTAACTAAGGTAAGTAATAAAAGGCACTATTTGAATCGGTTCAGGCTCAAAAGCTGCTGCACTCAACAGCCAGGCCCCAGTCCACCTGCCTGTATCCCTGCTCTCCTGGTGGCACCTCCCACTGCACCCCAGGGAGCGATGTGCCAGCCAGTACCCAGACTAGATGGCTGCCACCACTGCTCCCAAGACAGCACACTGGACACCACAGGTGGGGACATCCCTGGCTCCAGGAACCTGCCTATCACCCACTCCTTTTTCCATGGTGCTCACAGTGACCCCAGTGGAGACTTGGCACATCACTTCCACCAATGCCATGAACTCTGAACAGCTTCTCTCAGAGCCCCACCATGACAGCACCTACTTCTGCCACAGCCATGCCAGGTTCAGACATGGCCTGTGCTCTCCGCCTTTCACTGCCAAAGGCAGTGCCACTGCCAGCAAGCAAATGCTCAATTTGTGCAGTTTGTTGCCAATTAGCTCACACTGCTGACCACCCTGTCAGCTACTGACAGAAGAGTAAACAAACATACACCTACCTCTTCCCTGTTTCCCAGGCACTGCTTGCTCCACTTGCCCACAGGTTTTCCCCCATCCCTCACAGTTCTCTCAGTGAGGTGATGGACTGTCTGTAACAGGCAGGGTGACAGCCACAGCCCCACTGCCGACACCACCCACCCCATTCCTTTTTGGAGCAGGAGATGACCTTCACAAGGCGCACATAGCCATACAGGGACAGGTACTGGGTAAGGAAGTGGCCCTGGCCACAGACATGAACTGACCAAAGCAGCAAATTCCGCATCCAAGCAAAGGACTGTAATATGCAATGCAAAACTTGTTTTTCTTTTCACTGTTTCTAGGCCCACAAGGTGCTGACCTACTCACCCATGTGCACCTGCCTTTCCTTCTTCTCTGACAGACAATAGAAAGCTTAAAAACAAAAAACCCAATGGTTCATTTTTACCAGGGACCCCAAACAGTAGCGCTGTTGGACAGCCTATCACTGGAAAGTATGCTCACTTGAATTCTAATTATACAAATCAAATATATACGGGCAGTGCTGAAAAATGCCCAAATGCCACACAACTCGGCTATGGAGCCATGTACGTGGTCTGATTAAAACCACCTTCAACCCACTTTGCTGACAATCTCCTGGACTAAAGAGGGCTAGAGAACTGTATTTGATTTAATTTCAGGGCTTTAGCATATTCCAGCTGTCTTGGTCTTCTCACTCCCCCTTAGCAATGTAAATAGCCTGTACATAACCAAGTAAATCATCCTAATCAGCATTCTGGCAGGTACCCACTAATACTCTATCACAAAACTGGACAATTTAAGGTATGATAAACCCAAACTGAAGTGAAACCTTCCACAGAAGAAAATGGATATAAGCTGCCGCATCACAGGTCTATTTAAATGCAGATTTTATGTATATGCTGCTCGTAAGTATCCTTATGCTTTCAAAGTGGACTCTGGGAAGCAAATGTTTTGTCTTGGTTGCACCGAATCTCATTTTTTATTCTTTTTACAGATAATCACTCTAAGTCTGGGCCTAAATCACAAGTTTGATATTTTTTAGTACAAGAAAAAGGTAAAATAAATGCTATTGTTTAAATTCCATATAAAATTATGTGCATGAACACTTGAAAAAAGGAAACAGAACAGGCAATAAGTGCTATATATTTCTTTCTAGGAAAAAAGTGCTTGATTTATTTTAAGATAAGATTTTAATAAAAACTGCACCCTCAATACTACAACTAGGCTCCAACACCTTGTGCTTTTACCTAGAAATGCTGTAGCTTAAGTGTTGAAGTTTGACCAAGTACATTTCCCCTTCTGCATGCATAGATATCCAAGGTCACCAAAACTAGAAGTGTGCTCAATTATGTGACAATCTGTCAAGATAGTAACAGAGATCCTGACAGCATGATGACCCAGAAGGCATCAGAAGCCACTAAGAATCACTTTAGCCCAAATATCCCAGCACCAAGGAACTGAAAACAGTCCTGAGACACCTGCATGATTTCCAGAGCACTTGATACAAAAATTTCACCCTTTCTGTACTTTACTGCATTTTTCTCCTAAACATTTCCTAGCAATGGTAATAACAAAGGCACTTTAACAATGGCCACACTGTTGGCTGCTGGGATGTGCTAAACTCATAATTGTTCTTACTAGGGAATTTATTATCAGTGAAAGATAGTCAGTGAGACATAAGAATTGAATGCTGACAAAGTAACTTTTATGGCTAGCATTTATGTGTTACTTGGACCACATCTTCCAGTATTAAGAACATGTCCATTTATAGAAATATATGGGCACACAGCATCACTTAAGCTCTGAACAAGCCATCTTCAGCTCTTATAGCTGCTTCAAAAACAGATGGGTCAGGTTAACCTACAGAGAGCCACCGGACTTCCAGGCATTTCCATTTATAATATACGACCCAGGAAAATTATTCTGGAAACTATTTTCCTGAGTTTTGTCCAATGGATGTTTAACACCATCTCTGCAGTAACAGAGAATTAGATGGGAAAAACAGTCCTGATCAAACAAAGTGTTTGCGTAGGTTTTTGGAGATGTTTTACGTCAAAGGCGAACAATATGCTAAGACTGAAGCCATAACCCATTTCACCATTCATCTCACTGTCAACTACCCCCTCTGTATCGCAGATTCTAGATCAAGTTCTCAAAGCCTCCCATTGTTCGGTTAATAACCAGGTGTGAATAATCTCTAAACAAAAAGTGCAGACTACAGTTTTTAATTGTAAAATACTTAATATTGTGAGGTAACAGTTCCCATTTGAGGCATAAACAAACAGCCATTGCTTTGTTTTATAATTTCATAAACATATAATCACATATATCTTGTCCTGTTCTTGAACTAACAGATTCAAGGTCCTTGATAAATTATAACAAAAAATTTTTCTATCAAGGTCTTATTTGACCAACAGTATCCAAACCATTTCATTCACCACCAGAGCAATTACAAAATTGGTAACCAAGAAACCATATTTAACCTTTTAAATAAGGCAGACAGTTCTAGCTGTGTCTTTCTATTTCAAGGGTCAGAGATAAGGTAAAAGGTGAACCTTCAAATACAATTTAAAAACCTCAGAATTGCTTTCCTATCTTCTACAGTATGAGAAATGTTTCAAGGAAAGAAAATGGTCTTCCTTAGGTTTTTGCAAATCGTTATTAACTGTCGCTAATTAGAGGAATAAAAAGTGCATAATAGCATAAGACATTTCTCAAAAAAAAAAAAAAAAAAACAAAGCAAACCAAAACTTTATCACTTCACTGCATGCTGAAAATTAATTTTTTTCTTTTAATACTTCTTTAAAAAGCTTTCTGAACTTCCTGACAAAATGTCATTAGAGCACACAGCAAAATCATGTGCAAGTCCCATTTTTATGCTTCCTAATTCTTTCCTTGAAGGTTGGTATACCTCATCTTCGTCTTGAAAAATGCCATTTCCCATTACATGCTTTTAGGTAACTTAAAAACGTGGAAAACTTTAAATCACTGGGCCTTGGTCACCTATGTACATCTTGAGCTAATTAAATGCCTGTATTGACAGCAGGAACAGCCTTACTGACATTTTATGTGAACTAGGTACAGGAGAACAAACAACTTTAACTTGTAAGTTACATTTCTAGAGCCTTTCACACATATTACACACATCAGGAGCTGTGACTCCAGAAAATGCAGAAAGCCGCTAAAATTCAGCATTGGTAGCAATATTTGGGTTTACAGTCAAGCAAGATAGACAATTTGTAGGCAATTATGGATAGAAGTATTAATTTAGGTAGCAGCAGAAACCAGAAAACAGGCAAAAGAAGCGACAACCCTGCAGTTTAAGCTCTGCCTAAGGCCACCTTGAGTCTATTTCTGGTACTGCTTGATGCTGCTGCTAGCACAGCACTAAAGAATCAGTGACGAAGAATATTTTCACATTTCGTTCCACAATTTCTTTGCAGGAGGAAAGAAAAAAAAAAAAAAAACCAAATTTTCATATGTATTAGTAGTTATGTGCAGGAAGTCACCCTCATTGTCTATGGGAGAAGAGAAATTGACTTGAGAGCAATTCAGATCTTCTAATGTGTATATTATCAGTTCTGTTTAGTAATTCACACTATGCATTTTACGTGCATAGAAGATGCCTTTGTATTTCTACTCAAAATGTAAGGATATGTCTCTTGACTCTGCCATGGAATCATGACTAACATTGTATTGTTTTCACCACTCACACAAAAGTCGCTTCATTGTCATCCAACCTTTGTTTGACAGTCATGATTTTTGCTTCAAATTTTGTAGCTATTTGTGTCATTACTTAACTACTAGCATTTAAAATGTTTCTTTGTATTGCTTTAATTGCACTAGCTGGTGTCAGTCCTGAAAGGTAGATCTGACTTCAACTTCTGTCAGGTTGGTAGCAACCATAAGGCACATTGTTTTGGAGAGTCACAGGAAAGGAGGTGGGCTGATATTTAGTGAGGAGAAAAAACAGTAGCTAGAAAAGGTATTCCCACTGCCAAGAACACACTGTGTCCCACGCTCCTTTTCAGAATGCTTGCACCTTCCCAAATGTTTGCACATAAGCATTAGTCCATAGGCTTTTGAAGGCTCAACTTAGTGTAGTAACACTGATAATTCTCTCCCTGGAGGGCTTATTGTGGGACAAAAGGTAACAAATTTCTCCTGCTTTTTTTGGTGACCATTTCTTGTCCTCATGCTTTCCCTAACCTACATCCACATCACCTAAAAGAAAGGGCTAAAACAGGACCAGGATGGTGCACATGAAGCTAATAATTCCTCATTCTTTTTCTCTCAACAAACCCATGATCCTTGTTGATCTGGTAGTGATTACCCTCAGCATTCAGTGAGCAGGAGAGGAGCTGTGACACCCCCATACCTCTGTTCTTGAAGGACCCATGATTACCCACACAGCTCTGGGAGCCCTCAGGCTGCTAACGCAGGCTCTCAGATTTTGAAACATGGATAGACTGTCTGGTTCACAGGGCTGTATCCTTAAACACAGTGCTGTCTCTTGTTTCAAACCAGGCACCCCTCCAGTTTTACTTGTCAGGTCAGTTCTCATGATGGGAGAATTACTGTGCAAGTACCTGCCTTCTGCTTTAGGGACAGAGCACCTTCCTGTGGCTGAGCCAGAAATTTGTAATGATTTTTTCATCCCTGCCTTCAGGCTTCAAGTTTCCCAATCTAACGCCATTAGATTCAGCTATTTCCTGCCTGGGTAGTTCACACAGTAGTTGCCTAAGGGCCGTTAGGCACTACACCAATATAAATATCACCATTCTGACAGTCACAAAAAGAGCCCACATTCAAAACTCCACCTCCACCTCCAATTTTGTTTCACATTAGTAGGTACTTGTTTCTCCTGCTCCCACTGCTAAAAGTCCCTGCTTCTGTTAAATTTTCAGGCACTCACATACTAAAAGCCACCTGCCTCTGAAGCTCTTCATTATGTTTTCTCCACTTGACTCCATGTACAAGACAACTGCTTCACTACTAAGAGAGCAACTAAAAAAAAAAAAAAAGAAAATCAAACTTCATAACATAAAAATAGTTTATTTTCAAATAAACTATTAAATAAAAAAAGTAGTGAGGTGATTCAGCAACTTCAGAGACTGGATATTCTTTTCAATTTTTGCTACGCTACCTGCCCAAATGTTTCTATTGTGATTTGTACCAAGGGAACCTTTCATAGACCTGCACGTGGATGGATGTAGGTGTCCATTTACCTTCAAGGTTATTTTGACTAAAGCATTACATTTTTTCCTTTTATCTCAAAGCTGCCAGGGTATTTCAAGTACTTAATCTGCAAATTATGAGTAACAATTCAATTGCCAATGCAGGAAATGATAGACCATCTTTAGTTGGGAACATCATCCTCCCCTTCTTATGCTGGGAGGATATTACAAATTAATCATTTTGGAAAATGCTTAGCAAGCCAAGTACTGCACTATTCACAATCTGGGATCTTATTTTTCTCTGAGAATAATAAATTAGAGACAGCCTATGCATCTCCAATTTACTCTGAAGAACTCTATTTCTATTAGAGGAAATGCCAGTTTCCTTTTATCTTGCTTCTTTACCTCAGTTCTATTATCTCCCACAACATACCTCCCAAATCTCCACACAAAAAAGCTACATTAATAAGACACATAGCAGTTAGTGTGATAGCATCTAAGCCTACAGCAGTCTTTATCTAAATCAGAAGGAACTGTTAGGGGAGGCACTTGAGGAATACCAGTCCCAGTCTGCATAGGGAGGCTATGATGCAGAGTTTGGAACAGGCTTTATTCTCCACAAAGCCACGGCTGTGTCTGTTTTCCCTCATCCCAGTAACCCTGGAAATGGCAGCTTGTGGCTGACAGGCCTGGCATAGCCCCTGCTCTATAGTTGCAAAGTTGTTAGGGATAGCTGCAGTAAGAAGAAAACAGCTACCAAGTAGGAGGAAGGAATAACCACAACTTCTTAGCACAGAGAAGAAGTCACAGACAGAAAACTAAACTACACCTCCATAGCAAGAGAGAAAAACAGAGACTCCCAGACCTTCTCGAAAGCATGAAGGCTCCCTTCTTGAAGACTCACTTCTTACAGACTCCAGCATGCCAACCCAGCAGCATTTAACATCAGCATTTAGCCCCTCCTATTGTTAAAGCAGTGTCCTCCTCATGGGAAAGCAAGATAGGCTCTAGACACTCAGCTCCCTCCTAATGATACTTTACACTTGGTAAATATCCCTAGCATTTTGCTTAGAGAATATGGCAGGAAAAAATAAAAAAAAAAACACCAACAACAAAAAACACAACAACAACAGTCAAAGCCACCCACATCAATACCTACCCCTTCACAGCCACCTCCCAGCAAGACATCTCTATCTCTCAGGAATGAGCTCTACTGGCTTTTAATCTCTTCCCCTAATCACCATCTTATAATTTCTTCACTGTTTCCACTTCACAGAGCCAGCCCAAATTGTATCAGCCAGTTCACAAACAACTTACATAAAATGTGGGAAGATTGACTGCACCTGTTGCGTTAATGCTACACACTGCTAAAAGGTACCTTAACATTTGTGCTTGTAGCCAGTCATGTAGTGTGGCAGAAGACATCTTTCTCAAAAATACACTAATAAACCCAATATAGTGCTCTAAGCTGTAATTGCACAGCTCCTTAGGAACAGAGTAAGAAAATCACTGTAAACTCAATCTTGTTTTAAGCCAGCTACAATGAATCTCCACTGATTACTAAGATGACTCTTCAAGTGTAACAACTTTCCCCCCTCCTCACTTTCTGTTTTACTGGTCACTTTATTTGTTTACCCAGCGCAGGAAACCATGTGTTTATTGCCTTTTTTAATCCTGTATTCCAATTAATTTCTTAAAGTGTTGTTAATTCAAGTTAGTTATTTTATCTGTACCTACTTTGTGGGTTGTTAAAGGCCCTAAGCATGTTTCACCTTTCCTCATATTTGATAGGTCCTGACTTTTAGACTTCCAGAGAAATTTTCTGGGGGCACTTCTTTAGGTAATGCTTTTCTGGGCACACTTGGTGGAATGTGAAGCCTTTTTCAAAGCTCTGCAGTGAGAAAGTGGTAGATGCTCAGGGCACCCCAGCATTTAGGTGCAACCAGTTCTCAAACCCATGCATAAGCAGCTCCACTTAAGGAATTTGTCTGTGGATCTGTTTATAAAGGGTAATGATCAGCATAAGACTGAGAACTGCATCTCTTTTTTCAATTTAGATCTGTTCAGATCCAGAAGCCTGTGGTTTGTTGCATTCATGTTCCAAGCAATCTTTCTCTTAAACAGAGGGTGAGCACAGAAAACCCATTTGCTCTTCAGCATTTCATTCAGCATTTTTCTGTTGTTCATACCCACTGGAGTAAATAGCATTTGCACTGTATTATTTTGAATATAACCCCACCAACGTAACAACATCCCAAATAGTGGATATGATATAGCTCTTCTGGTCATTGGTAGCTCAGCTACAAGTTATTGCTGTCACTCATGATAATTATGCATAAGACCTTGAAAAGGAAACAATTACTGCTTGTACTAAAACACTCAGTGGATCCCAGATTTGAAATTCCACTGCAGTTACATTATTTTGACATGTGCCAAGTGACACACCAGAACAAAAAGATCACATTTAAACCTGAAAAGTACCTCTCCATTCTCCCTACCTAATTTCTGTGTTCCTGAAGAAAATTAAAGCTTTACTCTTGATCTCTAGCAGTATATTTTAGCAGTCACATTAAAATAATCAGTGGAATCTAGTTTTCTTTTCACTTTCTCAATTGCAACTACTCATAGCCTTGAGTCAGAAGATAATTAAATCCAAAAGACAAAACAATTTGTTGTAAGATATGCCACTAATCAGCATCTATAATAATGTGATGCTCATTCTTACAAAGAGTTTTATAAAGAAATTAGCAGTTAAATAAATAACTTTAAATTAATATATGGGTGTATGATGAAGTGTCCAATCAAAAATTGTGTAGAAGGAATGGTAAATCAATGAATAACAATTAATCTCTGCTTATTATAAGGCTTTGGTTTGGTTGGTTCTGTTAGTTGGATTGGTTTTAGTTGGGGTATTTTTTTAAAAATCGCCTTCTGGAAGAGGACAGCATTACAGTCTGATTTTATCTGCATAAACTGGGTCCTAGAGAGATACCTGTCACTTATCCCTGCTCATTCATCAGGCAGAGCTGAAAATATATAGAAGTCTTCTTCTAGAGAAAAATCTCTTCATCATTATGTGCAGAATTGGAACAGACACTTTCATTTACAAGCAGCTCAACCTCAGGCTCAGTTGAATGAGCATGTGTAATCCTGAATTTACTTTGCCTTACCTGATTCCTTCCATTGATGCATCTTTAACATACCTTAATCTAACTGGGATAAAGTATAACCTAGGTCTTGATTAAGACTGAAACAAACTGAATTGTAATGGCAAGCCCCCAGATTGCCTTCCAGAAGGACACTATTTTATGAGACTCAGGGCACTTCTCAGTATTTTTTAGTATTTTTTGCAGTCATTCACAAATCAAAATGTGTGAAGCAAATTTCAACATACATACCATATATTTAGGTTTACTGTAAAGGTGATACTTACCATCTACATTGTTTAGCAAAGAAATACCTAAGAAAAAGAATGGGTCTTAACAACAGTGAAAACTAAACAATAGGAAAACTGCTCTGACATGCAAAACTACCATGTTGGGAATAAGGTACCAAAGCTGTTAAGTTTTCCCCACGCAAATGAAAATCGGTAGCTATGTAAACAATCCATTTAAGTAATGCTCAAATGACTCCAAAGAAATAAAAGTACATTTAATGATTTCTGTGGAAATAAATTCCTTTAATGGCACATTAACCAATCTGAACCTTAGAAATTATTTAAAAGATGCAAGTAGGCAATTATCAAGGAAAAGCCACTGAAATAACACAAAACATTTCAGCTTCTCTGCAATACATAAGGAATTTATCCTAACAGGATTCCTGTATAATTTTTCAAACCCTTCAAAAATAGGCTTATTCATATCTTTAAGGTTTAATTTGCTTAAAATTAAACCCAACTATTTCTTTTTAAGAAGCCTGTATCCGTTCTGCCTGGAGTAAACCACAAAGAAGAAGAAGAGTAATCCTTTAAGACTGAAATTGAATTTAGGTCCCTGCAGTTAACTAAAAGTCAATACAATTTAGATACATAAGTCTCCTTCCAAAAATCTCAGCCTGGTTTTTGAGGCTTTGTAGTACCACCTAATCTCACTGTTCACACAGTTAACGAAAAGGCACAGAACTCAACTAACATTATCTGTATATTAGCATACAAAGGCTTAACACAGTGTGTTAAAGCCAAACATGCCACAGGCAATGCTCATGTTCTGCTCTATTAGATTACTTCACAGGTTATTTATGGCTCTTTCATCAAGATAGTCATTTGAAGGTGAATCCACCCAAGGAAACTATAAGTGTGCATAAGGAATTCACACACAGAAGTCAAATCCAGAATGAACTTGGATGCAGCATACAGATCTGAATGAATTCTTTAAGGATCCCTGGAGTTTCTCTGTTTTCCCTGCTTATCAGGGATCTCTCTGGTGCCCGATGAAACTTTGAAACTAGTAGCATCAATGAGGTGAAAAGAGAGAAGCCACCACAACTGTTCTGTTGGACTCCAGAATCTCCATCCTGCAGGCACCTGGGGAATAGGCACATGGAATCAGCTGGGGGCTGGCTATGAGCTGTATCATCGCAGCCACAGGAATATCCCTTTAGTAGAATAAAACTGTTGTGTATATTCACCAGCCTGCATACCCATACACCCCCTTCACATTGCTCATACAGCAGATTTTTGCAGATTACTGACAGCCAAAAAAATCAGCATCAGAGTCTGTTGTTGACACCAAAACAGATTGTAAGAACACAAATCCACTGAACTTAGCTGAACCTGGTGTAAGGTGTTTGCTAAGCAATGTCTTGATTATCATCTCAGTATTTCCAGCTGTGGAAAGTCAGCCTAAAATAAAGCATACAAAACACAGGTGGAAATAGCCAGGAAAAAGACTGTTGTAATTGCTCTCTCTTTTTTTTCTTTCTCCTTTTTAACTTCAAAGGGCTTTCTGGATCTGTCCATAATCAGTGAATTCCTGGATCTCTGGAGATATTTGCTACTCACTCAACAACCACGCATCTGGAGCTTCATTTTAAAATTCACAAATTTTCCTTGTGCTGAGATTGTCTATCATTTCTCTTTTGTGTCAATATTTCTATTTTTTTTTTCCTTACTACCTATAGGAAAGCAGAAACCGAATATATTGATTTTCACCTGGAAGAAGGTGGGCTATTAAAGTTTCTGGCACTGTGAAGGAGAAAGCATTTGTGTGAAAACTCTTTCCCTCAGAATGCTGTCTGTATCAAGTAATCAACAAGTAATCAAATTCTGGCAACTGTTGAAACTTACTCTTCTTTGACTTTCAGTCCGAATAATTTATTTTCTGTCTGAGCTTCTGCCTGGAGTGAAGCATTTGTAACACTGATGGGGCTAGGACACTACATAGAACGCATGAAAGCTATGTTTCGTAGAATCATAGAATGGTTTGGGTTGGAAGGGACCTTAAAGATCATCCAGTGTCAATCCCCTGTGGTTTGATGATTCAGTCTTCAAAATATTGAATCTCAGGATAAATTTTCCCTTGTAAGACGTACTTACAGAACAGCAAGGTAACCCTACGAAGGTGAGATCTAGAGAAATAGTACATCAGCAGAGAGTAAACCTGAGTCACACAGGAAAACAAGCAAGTTGCTTGAATAAAGAAATCAAAAGGAGTGTATTTAGTTTGTTCCAATAAAAAAAAAAAAATCCTCGGGTAATTCTTTACCTGTATTTTAAGCTCCACACATTGAAGAGGATCGATGTAATTGACCCATCTCTGTTGTTGCTTGAAGATAGAGACAGAATGATAAATATTGTGTCATTTAAGGTTCTCTTCAAATGAAAAAAAGAACAAAAAACAAAACAAACACAAAACCAACCAACTAAACAAAGAACACTTTCAAAGCCTGGAGTACTGGAACCTGCCCAATAATTCTGGAGGATGATCTCTAAGCACAACAGAAAAGACTATGCTCTAAGATATCCCTGCTTGCCTTTTATACGAAGTCTCACTTGGAGTATTGTGTGCAATTCTGGTGTCCTCAACATAAAAAGGACATGGAACTGTTAGAACAAGTGCAGAGGAGGGTCACGAGGATGATCAGGGGACTGGAGCACCTCTCGTATGAAGATAGGCTGAGAAAATTGGGGCTGTTCAGCCTGGAGAAGAGAAGGCTGCGTGGAGACCTCATAGCAGCCTTCCAATACCTGAAGGGGGCCTATAGGGATGCTGGGGAGGGACTCTTCATTAGGGACTGTGGTGAGAGGACAAGGGGTAATGGGTTTAAACTTAAACAGGGGAAGTTTAGATTGGCTCTGAGGAAGAAATTCTTTACTGTGAGAGTGGTGAGACACTGGAATGGGCTGCCCAGGGAGGTTGTGAATGCTTCATCCCTGGCGGCGTTCAAGGTGGGGTTGGACATAGCCTTGGATGGCATGGTTTAGTGGGAGGTGTCCCTGCCCATGGCAGGGGGGTTGGAACTCGATGATCTTGAGGTCCTTTCCAACCCTAACTATTCTATGATTCTATGATTCTATGAAGTTCCTTCACTCAAGCCATATATTTCCTTACCTGTCAAGAACAGTAAAAACCAAAGGCAGCATACAGCAGCATTTGCTGAGTTCTGTCAGCCCCCAGTGGTGTGTTGCTAAAGGTCTCTTGGCCCCAGTCAAGATGTTGAACAATTTTACAGTTTGTCAAAGCCCCTATCTGCCTTAGGCTGCATTTTAGCAATTCATATCCCTTGCCTCATGTCTTGGTAGTCTGGTGTGCAACCAACTGTCTTCCAGACATGGATTCCAATGGGTACTTTCCATGCAAGGCAGGGGAAGAGAAAAAGAGAGAAACAGTGCAGCTCTGCCAGCTCCTTGCCCACAGGGCTCTACCAGAGTTAGTACATTACCTCTCTTGTGTTTGTTTGCTACTCTTCTCTGTTTCTGATGCAAGATAATGGGAACCCATGGGAAGAGAATGCACAGAAATGCAAGACTGCAGAAAACAAAAGGAGTTAATCCCTTTATCTCTTTGATCTGATTCTCAGAAAAAGAAACTACTTAAGCCTCTCATTTCAAAGCATGAATCTGACAAAAAAGCTTCAGTTCAAAGTAATTTTCTCTGTAAGATGCGTGTTTCTAATCATGCTAAGATGCCAAACAGCAGGAAGTCCTCCAAGGATCTCTTTACCAGGAAGTAAATATGTTGAGATGTAAGGAAAGCAATCTACTAGGAAAACAAGGAAAACATTAGAATCAGAAGACTGCCTTTTATGGTATATGTTTAACGTATGAATTAAAAGCAAACCATTGAGCCTCTCCTATGATGCAAGAAGCAAGCAGGTGAGGCACTAGACTTACTGGTTGTGGGTAATCCTGAAGCATACCCATTGCTCTGAACAGAGCTGCTGAGGCACAGAAAATCTGTCAGCTGACCAGAAACATGCATATGTGGGCCTGGGACTTAGCCAGTAAGGTGCAGAGAGTTTGACACTGTGATTTTGTTTTCCTTTGGAACATGCAGCCTCTGATATGAGTATTTGTCGAGGCACAGCTCTCTCACAGGTTAAAAACAGTACTTCCCCTTGCCATTTCACAGGATGTTGACCAATGATTAAATGAGGAATGGTCATATAGAAGGAGGCGGCAGCAGAAACTTTTACTTGTAGAAAACTTGCTCCTACATTAGCCAGGATTAATGTGGAAGGAAAACATGAGAGGTCTATAACCCCCCGAAGCACCTCACTTTGCTTAAGTTACTTTATCTAATCTGACCTATGTATCCTTCAGTCTCTTGGATGACAACATGGTTGTGACCCTTCTCCCTGCCAATTTGTGAATGTTTCTGAACTTGTCTACTAAGAATTTTCTAAAGCACATAAGGCATGCATTACACAAAGCAGTCTTGAGGCCTCCAAGTTCTAAAACACTGGACTAAAGGATGATGAAAGTAAGACTTTCAAACACAAAATCTTATAATGAAAGCACCGACCTTTTTAAGAAATGACATTGTGGAAAAAAAAATCAAATAAAAAAAAATCCTTGAGAGTAAAGGATAAAAGGGAAAACTGCACTGAGATACCCATGATTAATTGCTATCAATATTTGCATTATTTTTGTAATCACATATCCAAATCATGGAAAAGGACCTCTTATGCTAACCACCAATACATCAATTCTGAGTGCAGTGTCTGACAGCCATTGCCATTAAAGAATAAGGTTCTTTGTAGCCTTGCCAACAGGCTAAGCTTCACCTTGCTAGCTGAAATTGGCATGCCAGTGATAACTCTTTGCTCTCCAGGATGTGAGAGGAAGCACTATATGTCTCATTACTGAACCAAGAACTGCAGTGTGGTATTTAAAAGGCAATGAGAACAATGAGGTGGTGTAAGAAATCCCTGTGATATTTCTAATGGAAAAACATTACTAGTTCCTCAGGAGAAGCTCACCTCATTTCTTTTTTTTTTTTTTTTTGGCTTTTCCAGGTATCACTGTGAATGACCTTGCTGCCTTTCTTACACTTGCTGAAAATAAGAAAGAATTCCCCTGAAGTCAGTAGAATTACATAGCCATAAAACATGTAAGATAAGAAATTGTATAGCATAAAACAAGAAGGCAGATAATGCCTTGCACTTTTGACTAAATGTAAGATTAAATCTATTTTCAGACTGTCAAAAGCAAAGAGGAAAGTTTGCTGTATCTTGCTATTGAATGACAACATATTTCTTATGTCTGCAGTCAAACATGCCTGGTAACTAGCTAATACCATATCTAATAACATTTGAATTTGTTTGTCTTTCACTACTCTTCTACATGTTTCCATATGAATACATGTGAGGAGGCATGATGGACAAGTTGCAATATTGTACAACCCACTGACACAACCTGTCTCCTTTAACTCTGGAAAGAGGCAGTAATTTAGATGATATTAAGGTGTGCTATTGTTTAGAAATGCAAGGAATAACCTAGTGTGATGTTGAGTTTCATCTGCTCTTCTTTGTGCATGTGTTTATTTTTACCCTGCAACACGATGTTCTGGCACTTGAAAAGTTGTGGGGATATCTCAAAAAGTGTTCAGTGGGTGAACATAGCAAGATGTAGGTGGCTGTTTAAAACCTGGGACCCAAACATCCCCTAATTGTACCAAATGGCATCAAAAACCAGGTAACAAAAATTACATGCAAAATGAATGCTCTATTCTAGTTCACAGCATCATCCAAAGATCATGACATTCTGATTAAAAATATGGCTAAGGCTGTGCCCTCTCTGAGAATCTGTCATCAGAAAGAATAAAAAACAGCAGGTATTATCATCCTTAATCTTTATAGATGCCTTATATAAATGTCTGAATAAGAGAGCAGCTTATTCACATATCAACTGATCTGTATAATTTTAGCTACATGCAAAGAGCAGATGACGTAGAGCCCTGGATCAACAGTACCAACAGATTCTGCAAAAAAACACACACATTTTTAACAGAGTTCTCAAAGAAGAGAACAACCATAGTTCATTTCCACTTGAGCATTTTACTCATTTCCTGGATATAGACCATGAACATTAGAGACAGCAGGGCTGCCAAGACTCTGGAAAGAAAGGGTAACTGCATTTGACTTATAAGGCACGTACACCTACCACTGAAACAGCAGCATGGCACACTTCAAAAAATACAGCAGACGTGCATAGAAGTATGTGCTGGTTTTGGCTGGGGTAGAGTTAATTTTCTCCACAGTATCTAGTACTGGCCTATGTTTAGAATTTGTGCTGGAAACAGTGCTAATAATTCAGGGACATATCAGTTTCTGCTGAGCAACGCTTACACAGAGTCAAGGCCTTTTCTGCTTCCTCATCAGCCCCTCAGTGCTCACCAATAAGGACAGACTGGTGCAGAATGTGATGCTACAAAGCAGCCTTGGCTGCAGTGATCATGAGATGGTGGAGGTCAAGATCCTTAGGGCAGTAAGAAGGGCATGCAGCAAGCTCACTGTCGTGGACTTCAAGAGAGCAGACTTCGGCCTCTTCAGGAACCTGCTCAGTAAGGTTCCATGGGATAAATTCCTAGAGGGCAGGGGGGCTCAAGACTGTTGGTTGATATTCAAGGATCACCTGCTCCAAGCTCGGAAGTGTTACGTCCTGACAGGAAGGAAATGAGACAAGAGGGCCAAGAGACCTCCATGTATGGATCAGGAGCTGCTGAGAAAACTTAGAGGGAGAAAAGAAGCTTACAAATGGTGGAAGTGAGGACAGGCAGCCTGGGAAGAATACAGGGATGTTGTCTAGGAAGCTGGAGACCGGGTTAGGAAAGCTATGGCCCAGTTAGAATTGAGTCTGTCGAGGGATGTGAAAGATAACGGGAAGGGCTTCTACAGCTATGTAGCAAACAAAAGACAGACTAAGGATAATGTGGGCCCTCTCTGGAAGCTAACGGGAGAACTGGTTACCCAGCATTCAGAAAAGGCTGAGGTTCTCAATGACTTCTTTCCCTCAGTCTTCACTGGCAAATGCTCTGACCACACTGCCCAAGTCTTGGAAGGCAGACGCAGGGACAGTGAGAATGATGACCTTAGGCCCACTGTAGGAGAGAATCATGTCTGAGATCATCTCAAGAACCTGAATGTATACAAGTCCATGGGATCTGATGAAATCCATCCGCAGGTCCTGAAGGAGCTGGCAAATAAAGCTGCTAAGCCACTCTCCATCATATTTGAAAAATCATGGTAGTCAGGTGAAGTTCCCAATGACTGGAAAAAGGGAAATATAACCCCCATTTTCAAGAAGGGGAAAATGGATGAGCCGGGGAACTACAGACCAGTCAGCCTCACCTCTGTGCCTGGCAAAATCTTGGAGCACATTCTCCTGGAAGGCACATGAAAAACAACAAGGTGCTTGGTGACAACCAGCATGGCTTCACTAACAGGAAATCCTGTCTGACCAATCTGGTAGCCTTGTATGATGAGGTTACAGAACTGATGAATAGAGGCAAAACAGTTGATGTCATGTACCTGCACACAAAGAGCTGTGGTCAACGGCTCAATGTCCAGCTGGAGACCAGTAACGAGTGGTGTCCCTGAGGAATCGGTGTTGGGACCAGTCTTGTTCAACATCTTTGTTGGTGACATGGACAGTGGGGAAGAAATTCTTTACTGTAAGGATGGTGAGGCACTGGAATGGGTTGCCCAGGGAAGTTGTGAATGCTCCATCGCTGGCAATGTTCAAGGCTGGGTTGGATAGAGCCTTGGATGGCATGGTTTAGTGGGAGGTGTCCCTGCCCATGGCAGGGGGTTAGAACTAGATGATCTTAAGTTCCTTTCCAACCCTAATTATTCTATGATTCTATAATTCTATGATTGAGTGCGCCCTCAGCAAGTTTGCCGATGACACCAAGCTGTGTGGTTCAGTTGATACGTTGGAGGGAAGGAATACCATCCAGAGGGACCTTGGCATGCTTGAGTGGTGGGCTGAGGCCAGCCTCATGAAGTTCAACCATGCCAAGTGCAAGGTCCTACACCTGGGTCAGAGCAATCCCAAGCACAGCTACAGGTTGGGCAGAGAAGAGATTCAGAGCAGCCCTGCGGAGAAGGACTTGGGGGTGTTGGTCGATGAGAAAATGAACATGAGCCCGCCATGTGTGCTCACAGTCCAGAAAGCCAACCGTATCCTAGGCTGCATCAAAGGGAGTGTGACCAGCAGGTCGAGGGAGGTGATCCTGCCCCTTTACTCTGCTCTCATGAGACCTCACTTGGAGTATTGTGTGCAGTTCTGGTGTCCTCAACATAAAAAGGACATGGAACTGTCGGAACAAGTCCAGAGGAGGGCCACAAGGATGGTGATGGGGCTGGAGCACCTCTGTATGAGGGCAGGCTGAGAAGGCTATAACTGTTCAACCTGGAGAAGAGAAGGCTGCATGGAGACCTCATAGCAGCCTTCCAGTATCTGAAGGGGACCTACAAGGATGATGGAGAGGACTCTTCATCAGGGACTGTAGTGATAGGAAAAGGAGTAACGAGTTCAAACTGAAACAGAGAAAGTTCAGGTTAGGTATAAGGAAGAAGTTCTTCACTGTGAGGGTGGTGAGGCACTGGAATGGGTTGCCCAAAGAAGAGGGAAATGCTCCATCCCTGACAGTGTTCAAGGCCAGGCTGGACAGAGCATTGGACAACATGGTGTAGTAGGTGATATCCCTGCCCACAGCAGGTGATTGGAGCTACATGATCTTAAGGTCCTTTCCAACCCCAACAATTCTCTGATTCTATGATTCCCACCCCACCCCATCAGTGAGGAGCCTGAGGGTGCATGGTAACATAGAGTTAGGAGGTGACACAGCCGGGACAGCTGACCCAACTGCCCAAAGGGATATCCCATAACATATGATGTCATATTCAGCATATAGAGATAGGGAAGAAAAAGGAAGGAGGGGACACTCAGAACTATGTCATTTTGTCTTCTCCAGTAACCACTATGTGTGATGGTGTCGTGGTTTAAGCCTCTATAACTCACACAGTCACTCTCTCACTCACTCCTCCCTTTTTCTTCCCCCAGTCCTGGGGGGATGGGGAGGAGAATCAAAAGAATGCAACTCCCACAGGTTGAGATAAGAACAGTTTAGTAACTAAGATATAACACAAACCACTACTGCTACCACCAATAATAATAATAAGGCAAATACAAGGAAAGAATACAATCGCACACCACCCAGCCCGACCAAGCAGTGCACCCCCCACCTTCTGGGTCTCTGCTCTCCATTTTTTACATCCTGGACATGACGTGCTGTGGTATGGAATAACCTCTTCAGTCAGTTTGGGTCAGGTGTCCTGTTTTCTCCTTCCTCCCAGCTTCCCCTCCTCCCCAGCAGAGCATGAGACTCAGAAGGTCCTTGGTCAGACCAAAACATTACCAAGCAGTAACTGAAAACACTGGTGTTATCAGCGCTGTTCCCAGGCCGAAAATCAAAAGCACAGTGCTGCACCAGCTACCAAGAAGGAGAAAAAATGACTGCTGCTGCTGAACCCAGGATAGATGGATCCCTGCTTTCCTGGAAAAGGCTGAACATCTTCCTGTTGATGGGAAGCAGTGAGTGAATTCACTGGTTTTGTTTGCTTGTATGCTTTTGCACTTTCAAGTTTTGCAAAATAGGCTTTTGCTTTGCCTATTAAACTGCCTTTACCTCAACCCACAAGTTTTCTTACTTTAACATTTCAGACACTATTCCCCATCACACCGGGAGGGGGAGAGTGAGCAAGTGGCTGTGTGGTGTTCAGTTGCCAGCTAGGGTTAAACCACAACACAGCATCAAACTAATTATCAAGATCATTGTTGACTTTCTCTTTCCATACAAGATGTCTTTCTAATTACAATTATGAATATATAGCCAAGATGACCCGTTTCCCATGTATATTCACCAAATACTCAAATATCCCCCAATGCAATTCCAGATGCAATCAGCTGATGGTCAATACAAGTTCTCTTTGGAGAACTGCCATCTACTCTGAACACATATCAACTAAATCCAAAGGAACTTGTGAGAGGTATTTCATTACCTTGAGTCAACATACCCTCATCTAATGTCTAGGAGCATTACTCCTCTCTCTGTGGCTTGCTGTGCTTAACACAATCCTAGGCATCTACTTAAGGGCAAAGGACATAGCTCTCTGATGCTCTGTATGTTGCATATCCATGTGCACTCATAAAAAATGTGCTATTCTTACTTACCTTGGCAACCTACTGCACCTACCACAACCTGCTCAAAGCACAAGACAGAAAGGAGCCTGGCATCTGCTTTGGAATTTGCACCTTTCAAAACAAAGTGATATGGTCACTGACCTCTAGTTCCCTTTCACCACTTCCACAAGAGTGGGTGATATTTTCTAGACACCATCTGACACCCCTTGGAAAAAATGTACTTATTTGAAACAGTCTGCTCAGTCTCAGCAGGGATTTGGGAGAGGAAAGGATGTTTGCCTTTATATTATATATATTTTTTCTTCCTTTGTTTGTCTGCCATTCTTAACTGCACATATTTGCATAAAAGGAGGAATCTTGTATCATCTTCTCCCAGAGCCTATTCCTCATCTGAATCCTGTTCATGACAGCTTAATCATTTCCACAGCAACCAAGATCATGACATTAAATAAAGTATAAGCAGCAGGAACAGATGATCTCTCTGGAAACAGAGATTCTCTTCCATGCACGTAAAAATACTGAAAAACAAGACAGAAATGGAAATACAGAAAATATGTGCCACAAATATGTGATTGTTCTAATTTGGAATGACATTATTTTTTTTCTTTCATTGTCTGTCTGCTGCTCGCTGAACAGCACATTATGTTATGTTACATGCTTTAAAACAGTATTAGATGACAGATCGAGCACTAGGGACAGACAGTGTCCTTGGTCAGAGCTCGTAAGGCAGCTGGTAAGGCAGCTGAACATGCAGTTCCTCTGCCAGGTACAGCCGATGGTTTAGGTGGTTGCTTTAGGTTGTTTGGCTTCAGCAACTTTTTCTGAGTTTGGTCGAAATCAGGAAAATAGCGAAATTTATGATCCTGAGGCACTATTTTCATTAATTTCAGGTGCTTTCACTTTTACAATATTCCTTTTTTGTGATGAAACAAAAACCAAACCTGTGTACTTACTAGGGAGACACTTTTTATGCAACCTTTCTGAATAAGCACCTCAAAATCTGACCTTGTAGTTTCTCCAGCAAATGAGTAACCTGCCACAATGCAGCATATAGGAAGCAGACCTGAGCTTCTTGTCTCCAGAGCATGTACTAATGATCAAAGCACCAGTGCTTGGTCCCCATGTTGAGTACAAATTACAGAGAGATTGGATTTTAGGAAAAGAAGATCTTTCTGCTGCACCTCTTTGCCTACTGTACAGCGCCCAGCAGTAGGCTGCTTCCCTACTGTTTGTTCTGTGTTCTGTAGCTCCTTAATTGCAGCTAGGTAGATGGAGATAGCATATTTTTTTGAACCTTTTGGGGTGGATCATGGGTGATTGCTTAGTTCACAGATGGCCAATTGCATGCAACTAAGAATTATTTAACCTTACCTCCCATGCCGACCTATGCTGTGCCTCAGGATGACATGGAGACTGGTGTGCCACATTAGAGTAAGGGAGAAGTTCGTGATCATGCCTGAGTAGATAACATCAAACCTGCAGATGATAAAATCACTGTGGAAAGTAATACCTGAAAAAGGAATAAACTGTCAGCAGAATAGATTATTGATCACCCTGCCTCATGTTTGAAAATTAATGCTACAGAGGGACAGAGAACAATCCCACTCCCTTTCCAAGTGAGTAAATCTGATAAAGGCATGCTCATGCTGAGGGAGATAGGTACTTGAATAATGATCAGTGAGTAAGCGCAGGAAGCTCTTGTTGCACAGGAACCAGTGTGGAGCCTGGAAGGTAACACCAAAATAACTTTGAAATGTGCAGGCTCCTAGATCAGCCACAGAGCTCTATCACACTAGTTAAAGGAAAGTCTTTCACTAATCTGGCACCAAATGGAGGGTGACAGCCCACAAGATTTCCAGCAGGGCTTTTGCCTTTGATCCAGTCTCGTGCTGCATAAAGTCAACATAAGTAGTGCAAACTGGGGCACAACTGAAATTCATCTCATTTTTTCAGTGAGGATGGTTATGGACTGACATCTTCTGGGAAATTTCATCTGAAAAGCCAGTGATAAGGTCAGTACAGAAAGATTTGCACTTGTCTAGGTCAAATGCTACAGTGATGTCTCCTGCCACTGGTTGGTAGACAGAAGGGAGCTGAAGATTACAAAGCAAGCTTTAGGCAAAGTTGATGTCTTAGTAAGTATAGATGTCTTACTGACTAGAATAAGCCATACCACTAAAAGTGGAGGTCAACATCAGAGTTTTTGTCTTCAAAACAGCAGATAACCTCTTCCCAACAGTTTTGGAGAAAACAAAATAATGATACTTTTTTCACAAGTTTCATCATGAGCACTCACGCTATTAAATCCTCTGCTGCTGGAATTGAGTGTTAATGTGAGAGGCGTGACCCTCATGACAAACTGAAGGTGGTCTGCTCCTGTGGAAAACAAAAAAAAAAAAAAACAAAAGGAAATGTAGTTATACACAGTTAATGACATCAGAAAGTGAAGTATCACAACTTTCTTTCTAATCATAGAATCATAGAATAGTTAGGGTTGGAAAGGACCTTAAGATCATATCGTTCCAACCCTCCTGCCATGGGCAGAGACACCTCCCACTAAACCATGCCATCCAAGGCTATGTCCAACCCGGCCTTGAACATTGCCAGGGATGGAGCATTCACAACTTCCCTGGGCAACCCATTCCAGGGCTCACCACCCTTACAGTAAAGAATTTCTTCCTTATGTCCAATCTAAACTTCCCCTGTTTAAGTTTGAACCCGTTACCCCTTGTCCTATCACTACACTCCCTCATGAAGAGATCCTCTCCAGCATCCTTGTACGTCCCCTTCAGATACTGGAAAACTGCTATGAGGTCTCCACACAGCCTTCTCTTCTCTAGGCTGAACAGTTCCAGACTTCTCAGCCTGCCCTCATACAGAGGTGCTCTAGCCCCATCACCATCCTCGTGGCCCTCCTCTGGACTTGTTCCGACAGTTCCATGTCTTTTTCTGTTGAGGACACCAGAACTGCACACAATACTCCAAGTGAGGTCTCACGAGAGCAGAGTAAAGGGGCAGGATCACCTCCCTCGACCTGCTGGTCACACTCCTTTTGATGCAGACCAGGATGCGGTTGGCTTCCTGGGCTGCAAGCGCACACTGCTGGCTCGTGTTCATTTTTTCATCGACCAACACCCTCAAGTCCTTCTCTGCAGGGCTGCTCTGCTCAACCTGTAGCTGTGCTTGGGATTGCTCTGACCCAGGTGTAGGACCTTGCACTTGGCATGGTTGAACTTCATGAGGCTGGCATCAGCCCACCTCACAAGCGTGTCAAGGTCCCTCTGGATGGCATTCCTTCCCTCCAACGTATCAACTGAACCACACAGCTTGGTGTCATCGGCAAACTTGCTGAAGACACACTCAGTCCCACTGTCCATGCCACTGACAAAGATGTTGAACAAGACCGGCCCCAACACTGATCCCTGGGGGACACCACTCGTTATTGGTCTCCAGCTGGACATTGAGCCATCGAGCACAGTTCTTTGCTGCGGCCATCCAGTCAGTTCTTTATCCACCGAGTGGTCCACCTATCAGATTGCTGTCTCTCCAACTCTAGAGAAAAGGATGTCATGTGGGACAGTGTTTTACACAAGCTCCACAAATATTTTGGGTCTGGCTTACGAACTTTGAAACACTTTAAGCTGGAAATATTCCCTAGTGACTTCATGAGTTCTCAAAGGAATGTAAATCTGCCAGATTTTATTGCTGGCTACCCACAAATGCGGCTAATTTATTAAAGAGCATTATATATGCCCACATAGGAGTCCGCCCTGCTCTTTCTCACAGGATGTAATAGGGCAGCCACAAGTAACTGTTTACTCACATAGTTATTCTGTTGCAAGTAGCTAAACATTCATTGTATCTATAGATACTGTTGTGGTTCAAGCCCTGCTGGAAATTAAGTACCAGGCAGTTGCTCACTCACTCCCCACCCCCACTTCCCAGTGGGAGGCAGAGGAGAACCAGGAAAGCAGTCAAACACGCCGGGTTAAGGTAAAATCAGTTTAATAATTGAAATAAAAGTAGAATATAATAATAATAATAATTAATAAATAAAGACAGAGTGAGAGGAAGGAATAAAACCTGCCCCCTGGAAACAACATGTGATGCCCAATAGAATTGCTCACCAGCTGCTGACCGATGGCCAGCTTGACCTGAGCAGTGATCTGGGCCTTCCAGGTAACTCCTCCCAGTTTGTATACTGGGCATGAAATACTGTGGTATGGAATAACCCTTTGGCTAGTTTGGGTCAGGTGTCCTGTCTCTGCTCCCTCCCAGCTCCCTCCCAGCTTCACTGGCAGAGAGTGAGAGACTGAAAGTCACAGAATCACAGAATAGTAAGGGCTGGAAAGGACCTCAAGATCATCGAGTTCCAACCCCCCGCCATGGGCAGGGACACCTCCCACTAAACCATGCCATCCAAGGCTATGTCCAACCCCACCTTGAACGCCGCCAGGGATGAAGCATTCACAACTTCCCTGGGCAACCCATTCCAGGGCCCCACCACCCTCACAGTATAGAACTTCTTCCTCAGATCCAATCTAAACCTCCCCTGTTTAAGTTTAAACCCATTACCCCTTGTCCTCTCACCACAGTCCCTAATGAAGAGTCCCTCCCCAGCATCCCTATAGGCCCCCTTCAGGTATTGGAAGGCTGCTATGAGGTCTCCACGCAGCCTTCTCTTCTCCAGGCTGAACAGCCCCAATTTTCTCAGCCTATCTTCATACGAGAGGTGCTCCAGTCCCCTGATCATCTTCGTGGCCCTCCTCTGGACTTGTTCTAACACTTCCATGTCCTTTTTATGTTGAGGACACCAGAACTGCACACAATACTCCAAGTGAGGTCTCACGAGAGCAGAGTAGAGGGGCAGGATCACCTCCCTCGACCTGCTGGTCACACTCCTTTTGATGCAGCCCAGGATACGGTTGGCCTTCTGGGCTGCAAGCGCACACTGCCGGCTCATGTTCATTTTTTCATCAACCCACACCCCCAAGTCCTTCTCCGCAGGGCTGCTCTCAATCTCATCCCCGCCCAACCTGTAGCTGTGCCTGGCATTGCTCCGACCCAGGTGGAGGACTTTGCACTTAGCATGGTTAAACTTCATCAGGTTGGCATCAGCCCACCTCACAAGCGTGTCAAGGTCCCTCTGGATGGCATTCCTTCCCTCCAATGTATCAACTGAACCACACAGCTTGGTGTCATCGGCAAACTTGCTGAGGGCGCACTCAATCCCACTGTCCATGTCACCCACAAAGATGTTGAACAAGACCGGTCCCAACACCGATCCCTGGGGGACACCACTCGTTACTGGTCTCCAGCTGGACACTGAGCCACTGAGCACTACTCTTTGCGTGCGGCCATCCAGCCAGTTCTTTATCCACCGAGTGGTCCACCTATCAAATTGATGTCTCTCCAACTTAGAGAGAAGGATGTCATGGGAGACAGTGTCAAAGGCTTTACACAAGTCCAGGTAGATGACATCAACTGCTCTGCCCCTGTCCATCAGTTCCGTAGCCCCTTCATAAAAGGTCACCAGATTGCTTAGGCAGGATTTCCCCTTAGTGAAGCCATGCTGGCTGTCACCAACAACCTTGTTGGTTTTCATGTGCCTTAGCATGGCTTCCAGGATAATCCGCTCCAAGATTTTGCCAGGCACAGAGGTGAGACTGACTGGTCTGTAATTCCCCGGCTCATCCATTTTTCCCTTCTTAAAAATGGGGGTTATATTTCCCTTTTTCCAGTCATCGGGAACTTCACCTGACTGCCATGATTTTTCAAATATGATGGACAGTGGCTTAGCAACTTCATTTGCCAGCTCCTTCAGGACCCTTGGATGGATTTCATCCGGTCCCATGGACTTGTATACATTCAGGTTCCTAAGGTGGTCCCGAACAATATCCTCCCCCACAGTGGGCCCAGGGTCCCCACCCTCACCGTCCCCGCGTCTGCCTTCCAAGACTTGGGTGGTGTGGTCAGAGCATTTGCCCGTAAAGACTGAGGCAAAGAAGTCATTAGAGAACCTCAGCCTTCTCCAAATCCAGGGTAGCCAATTCTCCCGATAGCTTCTGGAGAGGGCCCACGGTGTCCCTAACCTGTCTCTTATCGGCAATGTACCTATAAAATCCCTTCCTGTTATCCTTAACATCCCTAGCCAAGTTTAATTCTAAATGGGCCTTAGCTTTCCTAACCTGGTCCCTAGCTTCCCGGACAACATCCCTGTATTCTCCCCAGGCTGCCTGACCTTGCTTCCACCTTTTATAAGCCTCTTTTTTCTTTCGAATTTTGCTCAGCAGCTCCTTATCCATCCAAGGAGGTCTCCTGGCCCTCCTGCTGAACTTCCTTCTAGTTGGGATGCATCGCTCCTGAGCTTGCAGCAGGTGATCCTTGAATATCAACCAACAGTCTTGGGCCCCCCTGCCCTCTAGGGCTGTATCCCATGGAACCTTACTGAGCAGGTTCCTGAAGAGGCCAAAGTCTGCTCTCTTGAAGTCCAGGGCAGTGAGCTTGCTGCACGCTCTTCTCACTGTCCTGAGGATCTCAAACTCAACCATCTCATGATCGCTGCAATCAAGGCTGCCCTGGAGCGTTACATTCCCAACCAGCCCTTCCCTGTTGGTGAGGACGAGGTCAAGCATGGCACCTCTCCTTGTCGGCTCCTCTATTACTTGCAGAAGGAAGTTGTCTTCCACACAATCGAGGAACCTTCTGGATTGCTTGTGCCGGGCCGTACCATCCCTCCAACAGATATCAGGGTGGTTGAAGTCTCCCATGAGAACAAGGGCCTGCAAGCGTGAGGCTGCTCCTATCTGCCTATGGAGCGCTTCGTCCAGCAAGTCCCCTTGGTCAGGCGGTCTGTAACAGATCCCCACAATAATGTCACCCATCGCTGTTCTCCCTTTAACCCTGACCCACAAACTCTCTGTCGACTGTTCACCTGTCCCCAGACAGAGTTCCATACTCTCTAGCCTATCCCTAATATAAATAGCAACTCCCCCTCCTCGTCTGCCAGGCCTGTCTTTCCTAAAGAGCCGGTAACCTTCCATTCCAACACACCAGTCATAGGTGCCATCCCACCATGTTTCTGTGATGCCTATGATATCATACCCCCGTAGATGTGCACACATCTCTAATTCCTCTTGTTTGTTCCCCATACTACGGGCATTTGTGTAGAGGCATTTGAGCCGAGATCCAATTGAAGTTGGGTCATTGGCTGGAGCAGCTGGAATATCCCTACATTGCTCCGAATGTTTACTATAAGTGCTACCAACCGACTGGGTGTGTTGGGATGGAATGATGCCCCCCTCCCCCAACACATCTAGTTTAAAGCATCCTTGACCAGCCTGGCAAGCCTCCTACCAAATCCACTCTTCCCCTTGTTTGTCAGACCAGCTCCACCAGCCCCCAGGAGACCTGGCCTACTATATTGAGTCCCATGGTCAAGGTACCCAAACCCCTGACTATAGCACCACCCTTCTAACCATTTATTAACCTGCCCAATCCTCCTAGCCTTTTCAAGGTCCTGCCCTGTATCCTGGAGAATTGACGAAAAGACAATCTGAGCTCCAGAGCCCCTAACCACCTCTCCCAGAGCCCTGTAGTCCTTCTTTATAGTCTCCAGGCTACTGCTATCTATAAAGTCCTTGATCATGGTAAGCATTACTTAGCAACAACTAAAACACTGGTGTGTTGTCATCATTGTTCTCAAACTAAAGCCAAAACACAGCACTGCACCAGGTACTAGGAAGAAAATTAACACTACCTCAGTCAAAACCAGCATAATTACATATTTTTTAAACATGAGCAGAACTATGCACAAAGCCAGCTACAGATCCTTGATTTGAATTAACAAAACAATTCTTTCTGTAATATCCTTTCTATAATTCAAACCTTATAATGTTTTTCACTGACTTTTCCCTTGTGCCCCAAGCAGCAAATGTTTCATCCTGGCAGAAGGTATTTTCCTGAATGGCTGGTACATACTACCATAAACTCATTCAGGAGGCTTTTAGCAACAACAAAGTATTCAAACTGCCTTCCAGAGAGCCTTGAAAGGACTGGGTCTTTGTACATATACTTCAGGTTAAGACTGTGAATATTTTATACAAAACCAGTTACTTGGTAACCAAAAGAGAGGTGTGATGTGCAGCACATTTTCCTTTTTTTTTTTTTTTTTTTTTTTTTTTGTCATAGGATCATAGAATTGTTTAGTTTGGAAAAGACCTTTAAGACTATTTTGTTCAACTGTTAACTTACCACTGCCAAGTTCACCCCTAAGCTATGTCCTTTAAATATCTCCAGGGATGGTGACTCAACCACTTTCCTGGGCAGCTTGTTCTAGTGCTTGACAACCACATCAGAGAAGACCTTTTTCCTAATATCCTTTGCCATCAGATTTCCCCTCCAAGTACTTTTCATGTTGCCTCTAAATTTCCAAGAATCAACTTAATTAGGCATACTGAACAAAGACCCTCTGACTTGTGTAAACAGCCACAGCCAGAAAGCATCTTTATTTCTTAATCAGTGTTTCATCTGTGCCACACAGAAGATTTACTTTACTAAGATACGTTCCTCTGGTGAGAAACAAATTATCTAGGTTTCAGCACAGGAATAAGCAGTTTGCTCTGACTCTTTGCTGAACAGCATGACATTCCTTTATTTGGAAACACTGAATGGACAGAAGACCTTTATTCTCTATATTCACGCACTTAAACAGAAGAAAATTGTGTTATTCTGCACTGGTATATTGGAAGAACTGTAATACAGCAAGCTTTGGGTGTGACAACACTGCGGGCCGCTGTATCAAATGTATCTCACTATTAGTAAATTGCCTAATGTCTAGACATTTAAGATAATCTTTTTACCACTTTCCCAGTCACAGAAGTCTCTTTCTGAAAGAACTGACATTGTATCTATACCTGTGGGCAAAACCCTATATGCAAAAGGCACAACCTCCAAATCCTATGACATTTACCCATACACTGCGTCACATACAAGGGGCACTTCACGCATTTCAAACTGAGGAGCAGGTTCAGCAGAAGCATCTTATCTACCTGCTGACATGCAGCATCTTGGTAGCGGAGCAGGAGGGATGCCTACACAGTCATGGTCCACACCAACAGATGTGTACTTCTGCCAGGGGCACAAATTTCCTCAGGTCTGTCAATAAGCTAAAACTGACCTCTGTGAAAGGAGCAAAGAGAGCCCAATATGCCTCATTTTGAGAACTGGATGGATTCAGATTTTTAATGAGGCATAGTAAAGCAGGTAATTAGCTGGACACTGTGTAGTAATCAAACTAAAACACTGAAAGTAGGAAGATGAGCTTATACTCATCCCTGCCAGAGGAGGGAAAAAAAGAGGGCAAATCAGTGAAAATTCTCACAGCTTCTATGCCTAAAATGTACCACTGAAATGTTTACTAACCTCAGGGAAGATTATGAGGTGTGTAACTAGAGTGTGTCAGCAGTTGAGTATCTTTATGCGGAAAAAGGTAGAGGCAAAAAGGGTCTGTAAATGATACTGAACACAAAAGCATTCAAAATAATTTTTTTTTCACCCTTAGTTTGACTTTGAGTTACTTCCCATCTAATACTAATGTGAGCACCAAGGACAGTCTCTTCCTTCCACATTTGCATTGTTCTAGAAAAATAACTCAGCTATTGAAGCACTGCTTAAATGAACTGTTAAAGAACAGAGCCAGACTTCCCAGAGAAACAAGGCATTTACATCAGGTAACTTCAATTCATGTAATAATTTTGCTTCATTAGTTTTTATTGAGGATTCTCGTCTGGAGCTACAGATCTGTGAGTAGCGCTGTAGTGTTGTCAGTTTATAACAGCTGATGTGGCAAAACTCTTCTTTCAAAAACAGTTAATTCTCTCTCTCTAGAAGATGTTGTTTATTTTTCCCAAGTAAAAAAGGCAGCCCATCCATGTGGCTACAAACAAGGAACAAAAATATGTTTTCATTATTAAATGGTACCAGCTGAAAGATCTTCTGCCTTTTATTGTATCCAGAGTCTCCCTGAGTTCACCCATCTTGGAGAGTGCCTGAACAGAAAGACAATTTCAAAAGGGTATTTCACATCTGCCAACCCTGCCTTCTGCATGGCAGAGGAGGATGAGCTGAAGCGCCAGTGCATGGCTCTGTCAGGGTAAAAGATGAGAGAGGCCATACAGGTTTGCGCATGAATTAAAAAGCAGGAATAGGAGAGCCATTGACTGGTCAGTTTCACAAGGTGTTCTCAGAACCCTTTGGCTATGCAGCTCCTGAAAACAAGCCAGGGCACAGTAGCTGCAAAAAGAGGCTGTCATATGAACCGAAATGTTTTTCATATTATGCAAACCCTACAAATGCAAATATCCTTCATATTACACAAACCCCACAAATGCAAATATCCTTCATATGACACAAACCCCACAATGCCTCAGATAGGATGTTATAGACAGAGCTATTTTCAAATAAGGCTATTTCTCAAAGCCTCTCTCATGGAGAGCTGGTGATCTCAAAATACTTCTAGTGGCTCAGTCTGCTGCTCTATGTAGTTCCAAAACTAAAAATGCTGTATCAAAATGCCAGAGGGAAAAGAAAACCATATTGTTATTATTCACCCTTTATTGCTCTCACAGAGGTGAGGAACTATCACACAGTTTCAACCCTTCAGAAAGATGTCGGCTGAGTTTCAAACCCTGTCCTGCAGTAATTGGAACTAGCATGAAATACTGTCAGTAAGAAATGAATGCCTTTGTTTCTTATCAGATTGGCTTTAGCATGAATTTCAAAATCAAATAAGCTGAAACTTCAATGAAACTTGAATATAAAAAGCATTATCTAAGACTTGTCCCTCCTTATGTATTTCATAAGCACTGTCACTAAAGACTTGCACGACAATCAATTTAAAGCAGGGAAGAAAAGAGTGGCACAGGACTGGCGGCAGCAGAACTTAAGATGGGTAGATGCAATCAGTCAGACTTTGCTTTTTTTGAATTTTGTTAATACTCATAGTTTCTGCAAAACAAGGAAAGCAGGATGCATAACACATGCAAAAAGTAAGTAACAGCCTTTCCTGTCACATATAGGTCTGTCTTTCTGTAAACTTCATTGGACTCTAGCTTGAAAAGGTCAATGGTAATATTTCTGTTGCTCTTCAGATATAGATGCTTGGAGGTACATTAAAGCAGTGGGCATGCAGCATGTGATATTCTTCTTGCAGAGGTTGACTGATGCCTTCCAGGGGATAAGTGCAGCTACACTCAGTTACAGCAGAATGGACACTCCCTGCAAGTGAGCGAACCTTCAGTATGAACCAAGGCCAGCCATTTCAAGTACAGCCTTTAGCACTGGCACTTTAACACTGAAATGTATTTTCAACAACCAGACCAGGTGTTGCAAACCTCCACAGATATGAGGAAAAAGAAAAAAACAGTGAGCTGAACCACCAGAGATTTCTGAAGGTTTTTTTTTTTTTTTTTTTTTTTTTTTTTAAGGAATCTGACATTGTTTGTTGGACTGAGCTATTCACACGCTAACATTAGCAGGGAAGTTTTTAGCCCAGTTGAACTGTGCCTTTGAATCTCACAAGCTTGCCCTTGTTTAAATGCTAAGGAGAAAATCCCACTCTGGAAAAGCGCCTCGAATCCCCATTTCTCCTCATGAGTGGTGCCTGCACATCCTCAGGGCTTCTTTATCCACTGTCTCTAAGATCAGACAAACAGCACATCAGAATTTTGGGACTGCTAAGTCTGGATCTTGGAGTGGTGACACCAGGACTGTTATGAGATTATTTCTGACATGATGACAGAGGAATATGAAGTAAAAAGTTAAAAATAGTTCATGCAGAAGTTAAAGCAGAACCATTTTAAATGCATGAGGTTTCTGCACATCCCCAAGAAACATCCGCCGCACACTACTCCACTATGCCTACATTCACTTCACATAACACTAAGTGCAGCACTTGGATCACTGACATTTGTGCAGGGATACCTCAGGCTATTTGCTACAGTATCTGTCCCCTGGAATCCGCTCTCAGTTACTACAAACAAACAGCTACACAACAGAAACAGCAATAAGAAAGTTTGCAGAAGTGGCTTAATTTGTCTTCATTTTATAGGATGTTTTTAGAACTTTTTTAGAGGCAGTTGAATTATAGGCAACATTTATATAACTTTTTTGCATAAATAATCAGCCAAGATTTAATTGCCAGCAGTGGTGAAATCTCCACTGCTCCAGTAATGGTATTGACTGCTTGATCCTTGGTATCTTTATCCATGTACCCCACATCAAGCTTAGTGAAGTCTTGATGCAGAGAACAGATTTTCAAGGATTTGTTAAACTCACCTTGTCCTAATTTACATATGTTAAAGGCTAGGGTTGACTACCATCCTTGAATATTCCTCATAACCATCTTCACCTGAGATTGCCATCTGCCCCTCTGCATGTCTCATACACACACACATTGCTACAACCAGAGCTATGGCATGAGCAAGTGGACTTTTTCTGCTTTATTTCTGGAAGGATCAGCTGGCAAAGACAGTGTTAGTGTCAAGAGATCAGTTTTGCCACAGGTATCACAACATTCAAGGAAGAAAACAGTCTTCTGAATCATCAATGCTCAAGCAGCTACTTTAATGAGACCTAAACAGAATAACAAATTCTTCAAACTCCTTCAAGAGGTATATAGGAAAAAAATATCCCTATCTCCATCTGCATTCTCCTTTGCATCTCCATACATTTCATTTTTCCAAAGGCTGTCAAAATGAATGACATATGAATCTTGTTTGTCTCAGTTTTCAAGCCCAAGCTTTATCTACCTGTTCAGAATTAGACAAATCATCTGGCACTAGCAGTTTACTCCAGCATTTTCCTGACAAAAATATTTAGTCACAGAAAAGTATTAGCTTTCTTCTTTCTTTCCCCTCATCTGTAGAAGGTGGTGTGCTGATCTCAATATGTTGCAGTGTAAGAACTGATATACAGGGTAAGGTGAACACATGCAATGGTACTTTTGCAAAATACAGTCAGCTCCTTTGCTTTTCATTAGTAGTGTTCCTTTGTTACTGTAAAAGCCTGTAGTGCCAACTTTTTCATGTGATCTAATTCCTGATCAAGCCTGACTCAGATTCCCTGGCTGTTTTGATTACCAGGGACCAGAGGAAAGGGAAGGGCAGGATGGGTGAGTTGTCTGACAGAAGCAGTCACAGAATAGGAATACACTCTTTCTTTCTCTGCTTTAAATGAAAAAGGATTTGCTGGGCTGGATTTTCATCTCCTTTCCCTTTTCAGTCAGAATAACAGTTATTTCATTCTGTGTGGCATATCTATAGTTTGGACAAACTAATGTATACAGCTAGGGTTATATTTATGGCAGGAACACCTCTCTGTGAAAAGCATAGGTTAAAAACTCACTGACTAAACCATTACAAATGACTCCATTTTCTTTATGCCATTAGTAGTAATATTTATTTTAGCTATTTTAGCTTTGGGGGGTTGCTTGTTTTTATTTTTATAGGCATTTGATTGCAAGTACCCAGGAAAAATTCTTGAGTAAGAATCCATACACTAGATCATTCAGTCTCTGCCCAAATCTGGAATGTTGGACTCATTAGAGGGTAGTTCATGTTTCCGTATCTGCTGAGATTACTAACAACACATCAAACACTTTTGAATCACAGACAGCTCAAACACTGCAGCTGTAGTGTACGCGTACAGAAAAAAAATACAAGAGAAATCTTTCTTATCATTGGCTACCTCAAATAATACCAGCTATATATGACTATAAACAGTGATATTTTGTTATTCTCTGTCCCTTGTTTGAATCTCTGGCTTCCTGCAAGGGATTGTGAGGAAAATGAGAGGGGCTGTATATCTCAGTGAGAGGTAGGGAGGAGGCTAGCACAGACATAACCTTACCATTTGATATCACTGGTGCTCTTCATTCCTTTGTTGTAAAGGCTTTCAAGAGCTAAGCATTTTGCTTCTGTGCCTCTGCCACAAGCTAGTACAAGACCAGCCTTAAAAAAGAGGAATTTGATTTTCTTTAAGCGACAGAATATTTTCTGTTCAAAAGAACAGTCCATATTCTTCTCTGAACTTCAAACTCCTCCCTTCCTTTTCACTGCTTTCCTCCTCTCCCCTTCAGGCCTTTCCCTTTTCTAACCCTCCACCCCCTCTGTCTTGGTCTGGAGCCTTTGAAAAAAATGGACTGACTGCCTTTAAAAGCCATTCTCAGTCAGAAGAGCATGTGTTTCATCAATATTTACTGTATTTCATATTTCCACAAAAAAAATCTAAGTGAACACGACAAAAAATGCAATAAAAGCAGAGTCAAAAGATGCATCTTTCCTGCTGCCATTTCAAAGATGAAAGCAGAAAACAGCTCAAAATTAACTCTCCAGTTCCTCTCTGAGTGTTTTGAAAAACCCACAAAGTCTAACAGCAATAACAATAGAGGGATACCATTGTTTCAAACCTTTTATTTCCTTCATTCTTTTCCTTTCTGTTTTCACAGCTGTGAATAATACTGGAGTTATTCTGCAGGCTATTAATGTCTGTGACCTTTTACATCAACTACAGCTCTACTTTGCAGTCATTACCTGAAGTGCTACCTAATATGAATTTAACATGACTGAGGCAGCCTCCTACACACAGACACACACACACACACTCACCTCTTTCTGAGACATGCAGAAGCATGCTTCATCCCATCCATATACAAGAAAGAATTCACCTCATCAGAGAAGTATATTCCTTGTAAATAACTGTGTTTCATGGGAGTGTGGAACAACCACCTATAGTACAACCTTCCCAAGTTCTCTGGGGAAATAAAAGGATTGATATTACAGTGGGATGATTTCATTACACAAGAAAACAAGATCTCATTAAGTCTGAGCCATTATGGGGCTGTCCTTTGAGTTGGCTCTGCTGCTGCTTTTACTTTTTAAGAGCATGCAAAGAATTTATCGAAGATCAAACAGATATCCAGAGCATTCTCCAACTCTATGATTGAATGCATGTGGATATCAAGAGTGCCTCTAGCTCATTTCAGATTCATGTAACCAAAGAGGTTAATAGACTGGATTCTTGTTAGCAGCAGCACAGCGCTTCTGCTAAGCAAGTCTCACATGATGGAAAAAATGGCAGGTATCCTGTTGCAAAACAAATAGATAAAGTGGGCAGCAGATATGCACGAGGAAAGGGCTTAGAAATCAAATGCTTTTATGAGCCCTTCAGCCCCATGCAAAATTTCAAGGTACACCTTTCCTCACTCTAGAAGCCAAAGACTGGTTCAAAAGAGTTTGCAGAAGGTTGGGGTTTTATTTTGGTTTGGGGTTGGGTTTTGGGTTTGGTTTTGGTTTCGGTTTTGTGGTTTGGTTTTAAACAGGTTAAATGAATGGCCTCGCCAGGTCAAGCATTGCCCAGCTTAACCCTGACTACGACTTCTGCTTTTTAGAAGTCAAAATTAAATTCCTAAATGTTCCTAATCCAATTAAAATTAGAAGTGAGATGTTAAAACAGGCTGTAGAGGCATACTGGACTCCAGCAATGCCTAAAACCAGACATTAATATTGTAGAGCAGCAAATGCCTGTGTAAGCTTCCTTTGGAGAAAAAATGTCATAGATTTAGGGACTCTAAAGTTTTCTTCCTGTACCTGACTTAGCTATGTCCCCTGCCAGCTGCCATCATACACTAACTTCTTGGGCAAAAAAATGTGGTTCTCTAATTCTCCTGGTTTTAATTTCTTTCCAGTCACAGAGACCAACGAGCAAAGCCTTCGGGACAATTTTCCCTGAAGTCCATTTGTCAGGAAAAAATGAGTTTCTAAAAAAACCAAAACAAAACATTTCAAGAAATTTGTCTTTCTCATGGTATTTATAAAATATTCATAAAAATCTGTTCAATTAAATTCTTTTTAGATTAAGCTCTTCACATTCTCTGAGGAGAAATTGACAATTTGTAAGGCAAATGAAGATAAAAAGTGCTCCGGCCTGGTTTGTGTTTACATCTTTCTTAGAAAAAATCCCTCATCACATACACCTCTAACAAACTGGCTGTCTGATCAGGAACCCACAGGAGGTGAGAAAGCAGACCCGATATTCTCCTGGAAAAAAAGGGAAATTGCTCCTCCAAGTAATAACATCTTTTTAAGCTAGGAATAAGGGAAGGAACATTATGAATGCAGAGGAACATTTTAGCACTCCTGAGAACTCCTATATTCCTGGGAATGAGTGATCGGAAACCCATCTTCCAAAGTAGATGATTGCGATTTCTCATACTATGTGCATACGTACAGTGTTGACCCTTCATCTAGAAATTATTACAACACGAATTGTGAATCATATGACCCAGAGCTGTTGTTTTTAAATGACTCAGTTCCTTTCAATCATCTACGGCAGAGTACAATTCACTTTGGAGTTAGTGATTTCAGACTAGCCCAGGTAAGCAGCTACTGCTAACTAATAGCTGCTTGACAGTCACATTGCAACTCTTGGGGAGCAAGTACTGGAATTATTTAAATCACCACCATAAACAGTTGCTCTTCTGTCGTGTTATACCTGACAGAAGAAGTCTTAAATACTTCTGAAGGCTGGTACCTTGGAAATATCAATCCTCCATACGGCTTGGTGTACACTGGTTTAGCAAAGCAGTGTGGGGATATAGAACATCTGCTTTCTTACACTTGTTTTAGAGAGAGAAGTACAACTCTCTGGTGATGCATTCTTGAGAACCAAAACACTGTAAACAAAAAAAAAAGTACCTTAAAAATGTAGATTTTTTTGGCTGTATCAAATATGTTCTTGCCTCTTGTCCACCTGATCTAAAAAAACACAGCACCTGCGTAAATTTTTATGCATTGAAGCTTGAAGTGCTAAATATTCCTTGTTATAAAAATTAAGTCATGGATATTAAGCAAACATTTTTTTAATGTTCACAAATTGATGTACCCCTGACTTTACTGTATATGAAATTCCTGTATTCTTCACTGAAAAGTTTTTCACACAAAGAAATGCTGAACAGAGGAGAGAAATGAAAAGAATCAAAAAATGAACAAATGGTTACCAGCACACTTTGCCTATCTTAGTGATAGCTTTCATTAAAACAGTCTAAGGCAAGCTCCTCTAGCTTTTTTCTGATGAAGCAAAACATTATTCTCCATCTTTTCAAAAGACAGCTGAGTCACAGAGCAAAGAAAGGAATGAAATACTGAAGAAGTAGTCTACATCTCAGGTATACACCACCATATCCCAGTTGATGATTAATTCAAAGAGACATGAAGACTGTGATGTCTGAAGTCTGCCAGGGTACACAAAGATGTTGCCCATGGCTGGGAGCCAGCTCAAGCTCCAACTTCAAACTCTGCCCATGGAGAACAGATTCTCTACAGAACTTTGCCATATGTTAACATAATCATCCAGACTTCTACAGTGAGAAAACACACCTGACTGCTCCAAAGAAGGGATTAGAAGACCCTTCTCATATAGGCTGTAGGCATTCTGTTGTTCAGAAGGGGAATCGGCTAGTTATTGCTCTGCTCTATTTCTAGCAGCAAAAAACTTTCAGTTAACTCATCAGGTAATCCTGTGCAAGGTCAAGTAAGCCAAGAGTTGATGAAAGACCTAAATAAAGGGTGGGAGAGCAAGGGTAAAAGTCATCCTTAGTATCCTACTCTACTGAGCTATTCTAATGCTGCAGTAGGATTTAAATAAAGCAACTTAATCACTCTGCTTATTATCATTCCAATTAATCATTGGATTTCTAACACAGCATCACTTTGTTAGTATTTTCATGACTCTTCACCTTCTTTGTTTACTGTTCTGTTAGAAATTAAACACACCTTGGGGGGCTGCCTATTCCTAAAGGCTTTCTATTATGTAGTCTTTGTAATTTCAAGTTTTGAAATATAAAGTGCATGTTAAAATCCAGCTAGAATGACAAACGGATCATAAGAAAATCTAATGGCATAAAACATATTTGAAAGCTTAAACAATTTCCAATTTACAGTTATATTGCATAACCTAATGTAGCTCACCTTGCCAAATGGCACCATTAGCATTTAAACTTCAGAAGAACACCATATGCATTGAAAGGATATTGATTACTACCTGCTACTGGAAGGAAAATTAAAGCTAAGAAAGGTGTAACAGCTCTAAATGAGATGTACTTGAAATCTCCTTAACCAAGACTGAGGCACTAAGAAGGTCATCTCCGTATGGTTGGAGCTGTTCCCTCATTGGTAATGTATGTGCAAAAAGAAATTATTCCAGATTCTTGTGTAAATACCCCTGTAAATCTATTATAGATAAGCAAATAAATTGCACTGTTTTATCTCTTCACCCATCTCTGAACAGCCTTTGCAGTCTTAGCTGTCTTTCTGGTGCAGGGAAGTCTTTCTGGGTGCAGGTCACAGATCAGAAAAAGGAGATGATTTGCTACTCAAAGAAGTCAAAAGACTTCAAGAGATAGTTGAGACAAGGGACTAAGTGAGGTTAAATATGAGAGCTTAAGTGGAAAGTTAAGAAAAAAGGAACTATGAAAAATTATATTTATCACATTAAAAGGAAGGCATAAACCTGTAAAGTGAGTGTTGAACATGAGTTTAGTGCATTAAAAAAAAATAGTATTTAATCATGCGGGCAAAAGTGGAAAACAAGGAGGAGAAACAAAGACTAGAATAAACAGAGAGAGTGGAACTGACACATAAATGGGTCAGGGATTGGGAGGGAATAAATGCTAAAACATAGATCAAGAGAAGCAACCAAGGACCACTGCTGAGGTCAGACTGGCAGACATATGGACTTAACACAGTCTGCAGTTTTATTCTGTTGCTGTGTTGCTGTAATTAGAATCAGGTCCTTTTAACAATTACACTGCTACAGCTGTGGCTAAATATAAATTCCTACAATCTAAGAAGATACAACATGTGTGCATGAAGAAAAGGATGGTTATGGGAGTTTTTAAACTTCCAGGACACCTGTCAAAGCAGCTTTGCTCAGGGGTCAATAATAGCGATGAATAAACCTTAGATACAAGTTCTTAACTTTGATGGAGAGCAGAAAAATAAGGTGATGTATTTAAATGTTATAAGTCCTATGAATGTTATTACAGCTCCTGTTCACCCACTTTCAAAAAGCTGTCTTGCTGGCAGAAACCTGTGAATGTGCACAGACCAAGTTTAGGATTAATTTCTAATCTTAACACATACTTGAGTGCAAATTGAGAAGATCTTTCAATTTCTGCTTTGAAAGTGTTACATTTCAGAATTGAAGCTAACTGATGCTGAGGTAGTTAGTATGATGCTACTCTTCCAAGAGGGAAAGAATAGAAAGATATAGAAATCTAATAGGAAAAAACTATGCTAAACAAAAAAGCCAAAAGAGACACCCTTTGCATAGCAATATTGCACAAATATCCTGCAAGACAATATGCAAGCTTCTGGGAACATATTAAACCTTGATTCTCCAAAGTTCTCAAATAATTGGTTAAAGGCAATGTCCCTAGCAGCCAATTAAGACTGAACATCTGGAAGGTGAATAAGTGGATCCTGAAGCCATGGTTTCAGGATGCTATAGAAATGACAGATGACATTTTCATGCTCTCCTTCTGTAACACTCATTCCTGCCCATTGAGAAGCTGCATTATCAGCAGATGCTAAAGATTGTGGCTGACTGTCTTTGGTTCTTGAATGAGGAGTTCTAGATCAATACTGGACCATTAGAGCAGATTGCAGAATTGGCAAAGTGCAATTTCTAGAGCAAACCGAGGCTATAGAAATCACATAGATACTTTTTAATACAGAATTTAAATCTAAACTGGCATTTAGAAAACATACCATAAAATTTCACAATGAGTTCCTTTCTGTAACTCTTATTCAAAGTGTAAACTAATGTAAACTAATTTTCATAAAGATAACAATACAATGGCACAATACAATCTGGTATGACTGACAGTCTTGGCACATAGAAACGTTTCATTTCCATTGTGCAGCTGAGCTCTCTTTGAAGAGATGTGTGGAGGCTCAGAATTTAAACAGCTAGGGGTGCCAAGAAATCAGATGCATTGGTCAAGGGTGTGCACATGACCTTTTGTGCCCCTATAAGTGTGTGCTTCATTAGAAAAGCTGAGGACATTGCACAGTGGGATTATTGTGGTTTAGAAATAGGAAAGCTGTTCAGGGGAATTTCCTGCCCAACTGTGATTGCTATGTGAGCCATCAAACTCAGCTGCAATTCAGTCCCTAACTGCAACTGTAAGAAAATTTTGAAATAACTGAATAATTTTTTCAGCTTTTGCTACTACATTCATCTCTGTGCTAAGAATCTCTACGTTTAAGATGACCTGCTTGCCATGACAACAATGCAAAATACCCAACTCATCCCTCATATACAATGTGTATTTGAGCCATATCCCACCTGTTCTGGTCACTCTGCTTTCACACAAAGTCATTTCTTCCTCAGCATGACAAATAAGGAAACTGAAACATATGATGAAACATTCATAACAAAGTAAACATGACTTTGGAGATGGATTATTTTTGTGTTTCTCCTATGGTTTCTTTGTTTTTATTTTTTTTTTTTGTTTTGCAATTATGCATAACCAATGTGGAGACAACTGAAAAGATTCTTAAATTTTGGTTTTTTTTAATCACTGCTCCCAACATGAGCTTCTACTACCTTTCCCTCCTCTCCCCGCTCATATGTTTTGGCTCTGTCACAAAACCCTTGCGGAGAACTGAGAACAACTGCAACCAATCAGTCAGTAGAATGGTGGCTGCCATACCCTGGAAAGCCTGCAGCCTTGCCTAGCAATTATATGAACAACAATTTGAAGATTCTTGAAGACACATGAAAACCAGGACATGTACCAGACATGACTTGCCTATTCATATGCTAAAAGCATTTCTACATGTTTGCACTTCTGAATTCTGTCCTTTATATAACAAACACAAGTTAAAACTCATAAATGTCACCTGCCAAGTTCCAGATTCAAGAACACAAAGTCTTGGAAATAGTATCTGAGATGTTCAAAAGGATTTTGTCATTAACCTTTATGAAAGATGAGTTTGGCAGGCAGCATATGTCATTGTACTGTGCATGAGTTCCTGGAAACATGACTCTTACATGTGCCTGCAAGCAAGAAAATTTTCGTGCAAATGGGCATATCTAGGATTGTTATGGTTATTTTCACATCTCTTTGTAAATAATGTATGAATATGGCCTAACCTGAGAATAGCTAAATGACATACAGCAAGTATAGAGCCACAGATATGAGCAAGAGCGTAAAATATACAGACGTGTGCCTATGAGGATTATTCTTTATATACCTCCGTTATCAGAGATCAGTACAGCTTATTTTGCATATAGTTATTTGACAATGCTTCCAGCACCAGAAAGAACATCTAAAGCTCTGATCGTCTGCTACAGCTTTTCTCACAGGTCACACGTATTCTGCAGCTGTTTAGTATAAACTACAAACAGATGTTCAGGCTTACTGGGATTATGTTCCTCTTCTGCCCCCTGTAGCCTTCAAAACTGTACCCTTAGGTTCTAGTTGCAGAAATCATAGAATTCATGAGAAGCAATTTTTCTCCTGCCTGTTTGTATCTCTTGTAGTATGTAACAGTCGAAGCACTTGAGATGTTGACATAAGAAAGTGAAGAGAAGGGAGGGCTGCTAGTCATTTGGACTCAAATGAGCACTTGAATTCCTTCACTGCACAAGAAGAAAAATAGCATTTTGTACAAAAGGTCTCAAAAATATGACCTAGAGTTTCAGCAGTATAGATTCTGTAAACAATCACAGGTTTTGCCTTTACATGCTAGGTACTGTGGTTTTGACAGGGATTGGTAAGTGTACCATAATATTAGGGAGCTTTCAATCTGTGCTTGTTTTCCAGTAAACATCTGATTAAACTGGTGAGAAAAACAGGATGAAATTACTAATAAAGCTACTTAGTACTGCCAGTTTTCATAGTAAAGGGAAATCGAAGGAACAAAGAAGCAAATGAAATAGAAGAATAATAACATACACATAACAAAAATAGCTGACAGTACATATTCACTCATGTATTCAAGGTAATTTAGAGGTGAATTTTACACTGTTGACTGGCAAGTTAAATGTTTGAATGACTCATATTTGCTTGAATCTTCAGACAGCTACAAAGTCCCGGGGCATTTGTTTAAGTTACTAGGAAGGTAAAACTTTTCCAATACAAAGTACAGCTACTTCACAATCTCATTCTACAGAGAAGCCCAGAGTGCAGATCATATCAACATTTCATTCTCTTTAATTCAAAGTTTCTAGTCATCAGGTCAGTTACAAAGGCCAAGTCTCAGCACAAGGTAAAAGCCCTAAATAATCTACTCTTGATCATTATGACAACACAGTACTCTTTCAAAGGAAGTTGCACATTGTTGTCTCCCAGAACATTTCTCCTTGTAATGAATTTCACTGCTTCTGCTTATGACCTTGTTTGAATGTTACAAGTCATTATTCAAAGGAATGTAATACACACCAAGTGTGTTTTAGAAATCTGCAACAACAGCGTTCAAGTTGTGAAAAGTTCTTCCCTCAGGCCCCGGTGTGAAAAGCTGAGTGAATTTACATCTTTCAAAAGAGTCTGCTGGACTCAATACCTCATTTTAAATCTGATTTTTCCAGCAGAAATTTTGGCATTTAACTTTCAGTGTTGAATTACTCCAAATTCGATTAAATTATAAGACCCTGTGCGCTGCCTTGAGTTTACCTTTGTTTTATAGAAGACTTCTATGTTATCTTTATGTGAGTCATTGTTAGACTAGTGTAATTTTCTGGGGTTAATAGAAAATCCCTAGAAAGTTTGACCACTCTTGTAACTTCCAAATGAGATAAAGAACAGCCTGCTGATGTCTTTGTATCACCTATTCTCTGACATGACACTATCTCATGCTGCTACAAGAAAACAGGTATTTGCATCATTTCCAAGTCTACCTCTTTCTCAGATCCAAACAGAAGACCTATACCTCTCAAGTGCAGAGCAAATGTGTGTAGGTAATAAGTACTCTATATTGTGAGATAAGCTGCTTAATGAGACCTTTCAATAAACTAAGCTTTCATATGTAGGTTTTTGATGTGACAAACAAAAGAGGTTTGGCTTTCTGATCTGCTCAGTTGGTACCTCAGAGCATGAGTGGATGTGCTCTTCTGACTCTTTCTGAAGATGCCCAGAGCTACTTGGCTTGCTGCTGCCTCACAACTGGTGATAATTCTACACATCAGCTTTTTCCCTAACACTCTGTTGGTCAGTATAGTCCTGGTCAAATATCAAATATACCTGCTTATCTATTTATCTATTTATCTATTAACCATTACATGGTTTAATCTGAACTTCTTAATATTAAAAGTATTGGTTTGGGCATCAACAATAGGCTCCTAGCCTGTTGGGTTTTTTTAATATTCTTCATTCAGTAGCACAAATTGTCCATGTTCTATACCCAAAGCACCACAAGTCTTTTACTGGGCTTGCATACAGCAATACTGGGCTCCAAGGGTTTCCAAATACACTCTAGGATTACCAAGCCTGACAAGTTCAGTGGGGTGATGTTCTGTTTAATTTCCTGGATGTAGATAAAAGCTATTCTCCCTAATGTCCCTCTCCTGTGCAGAGTGCTGCTGCCCCAGTGCAGCGTGCAAATAACAGGGTTCAGCAGAGGGAAGATGGCACTGGGGAAGGGAGTAAAGTTCGGCAGAATGTTGACCCAGGCACGCAGGACACCTTCTGATAGGATATCTAAATCACAGCAATTTGTGAATTTGTGAGCACAGCAGAGCCCTGATGAATGGCAGGGGTGATATTTTTAGTAACTCCTTGTAATACTGCAGTAGCAATCCCTTTGGAGAACACAGCTGTGAAGGAGAAGAAGATGAGGCCAACAAGGGAAAGAATAAAAGCTGTGCAAAGAACAGTCATGTCCCTCATCATAGAAACAGTAGGGAAGTAGAGGAAAGAAAGGAGATCATTCTTTCTTTCACATGGATTTATTCTTCATTTCAATTTTGCTATACACCTCTCCAGAAACCTTTGTCCCTGCTTTTTTTAAACTTCAGCAAGGGAAGTAGTCTTTCCACTGTCAGATTTTCAGGCAAATCAAGCTGCAGGCTAGATCAGCCCCTGGTTGTGTCTCTAACGCCAGTATTCTGCAGTCAAAGTAACCAAATAATTCTGGATTGCAGTTTTGTTTTTGTAACAAACTCCTTCCTTTCCCTCTTGTAAATAATTCCCCAAGAGAGAGGAAGAACATCTTTTCACCACTTCACATGACCCACTGCACAAAAGAAAAAGAGGTACAAGAACAATGAATTTCATTTGTGTCTGTCTGGTAGCTGTCATTGTGTTTGTCTGATTGTCAGCCTCAACAAGGTTGGCAATCCCTAATTATAGCAATAATAGCTTAGAACTTTCAGGGTGGAACAGCCTACTTTTCTCACCTCCTTGTTATAAATTTTGTTTGGAAACATTCCCAAAAGAATCTAGGCAACACAAGACTGTTCACAAGTTCACTGTTTGACCTACAACAGTCTGACATGCGAGAAAGGACCCCAATACAATTGCAGAGTACCACTGAAATAAAAAGGATCCTCACACAGACAGAAAAATCACACACATTTCTGGTTTCAGGGTTGGGGCCATATTTTGCATGAAATCTTTCCAAACATCCTGCAACACTCCCTGTCAGTGTTCAAGGCCCGGTTGGACAGAGCCTTGGGTGACATGGTCCAGGGTGAGGTGTCCCTGCCCATTTCAGGGGGGTTGGAACTAGACGGTCTTCAGGTCCTTTCCAACCCTAACTATTCTATGATCCTAAGACAACTGGCAATTTCAGGTAAAGTAATGGGAAAAAGGAAGAGAAATTACTAATATTGAAGAACATTTCCCTTTGTATATTGATACCCTTCCTATGGATTTGTTATCAGGTGTTCAGGACTATTCTGTCTTTATCACTTGCAGCATAATCTCTGTAAGATCTCAGGGGAACTAACATGGCAGGAATCCTTGGAGAACATCACCATTCAGTTCTAAGTTAAAGAAAAAACGTGAGTTGGAGTTTATAGTTCAAATATTAAAACAGTTAAAACAGCAAATACCAGATGAAAGAACTTGTGAAAGGAAGCTACAGAGGTTTTTGTGGACGTCAGCTACAGCACCTTTTTGCATTCACCCAGAATGTCCATGTCAGTGGACTACATTTCACCTGAAGCTGAAGATACAATTCATTACTCCTGTAGGAGAACAGACATAGTTGCTGCCTTTAAGATAAGACAGGTTTAATCACATAAGTGATGCTGATGCAGAAATCTGCTGGAAAGCACTAAGAATCCCCACTGCCAGATCAGCTATTGCTCCTTGCTAAAATGACAGACAATGCATGGATTAGGAACTTGCTTTTGCTCTTCCTTTCCAGGGCCTCTATAGAGGAAATCTGGACTCTCTTCTTTCCTCTGAGTAACCTAAGAAGTTTCGAGCACTTAATATCACAGTTCATAGTTTGCATGTTTAAGAAAAGGGGGTGGAGACTGAAGAATGAAATAGCCTTTCCCTCCCATATATTGCAAAGTTATTCAAATAAGATCACAGGAACAGCAAGAAAAATCTTGTAAATATATACGACATTAAAAGAACCCCCAGAATTCATTACGCAGTCGACATCGGAGCCATCACCTTCTCCCTTTCATAACTTCCCTGCTATCTGGAAAAAAAAAAAAAAATAAAGCCCCACAACAAAAAATAACTGCATTGTCCTGCAAAAAATAAAATGAAATGTGATACATTTTGTCCATTAAACATGCAGAACAAAAATCTCTGCATCAACACCACTGTTTTCCAAGCCTGAAACATAGCTGAAGGATCTTTATTGTTCTATCTTGTAGCGTTTGCAGCTGTGCAAAGTGTAACCTAGATAATAAGGATGTGATAATGTTACAGAAACCTGCTGATAGAAGAACAGCTCCTCTGACAGTTAATTTATTCCATGTGGCTTAAGTATTATTCCTTATTTCTCTGCTGCAATTTTTATTACCCAATGTATCACAGATTGCAATTAAAATAAACTGATTAGCAAAAGTCAAACATTTTATTTAGCATGACAGAAAAAAACTCCAGATTCTGAGATGCTGTTTGTTTCAACATGTACACAATTTCACTTTTATCTTCTGAAATTCAATTCTCATATCAGTGTTTCTGTATTTCCAGCTGTATCATATTATTCTCCCTCCATGCACAGGTAAGTAACCATACCTGATGTTTATACAATTCTCTAAGTCACATTTCTCTATAAGAAAATGCTCAGATTTTGCTAGTGCCTCTGAACAGTATAAGAAGAGCTTCTCCACTTGTCAGGTACCAGGTAAAACGGCACATTAAAAAGTTAAATCTGGGTGGAAAGTATCTTTTCCATCTTGCATAAAGGTTAAAGTTTTGAGAAGCTGACCAACCCTGAAACCTGCTGAAACTTGAATATCTCAAAAATGGTTTGAACTCAATGTACAAATATAAGAATAAATGTTTCTGGGTCAATCAAAGTGGTTTTATCTCTTTATGTTTGTGTGTTTCTTTCCTACTTTTGACAAACTTTATCTTCGTTGTTTAACTAATGAAGGGAAACTGCAGATCTGAAACTCAGAAAAGTTTGGTTTAGAAAATATCCAAACTAATTTCTATAAAGTTTTATTAAAAAATTAATTGGAAAAAAAACCCAAACCATCCAAAATAAAAGGTCTCTTCAAGAAGTTACAAGTTAAAAAGTCCTCCACCAAGTCTCACCTTTTCACAGTTAATGGAAAAAGGTTACCCTAAAAAGCTCCATGCCAATACTACATTCAAGAAAAGTTTTTGTTCTTCCATCAGTTTCTCAATGTTAACGGCTGTGACATTACTGACCCATCTTAAAAACACAGCATGAGGTAACCCAGAGTATGGGATGCATTACACTAAAACCTAATCTCGAATGTATTTCCTCACTAAGAAGCTATCCAGGAAACAGGCTCTTCCCTAGGTTCTTCCCTCAGGCAACAATGTGCTTTCCTCAGGTGGTGGAGAGTTTTCCAGGGGCTGCAATTTACAGCTCTTATCCCCTGCCCCAGCCCTAGAGGACTGTTGTTCACCTGAACAGTTGTGCCACACCTACCACTGACTCCAGCAGCAACTTCTTGGAATAAGACAGGACAGCTCAGGTTTCCATACTGAGAAACCAGGTCGGTATGGAGGAACTCAAATCCTCATCCAGCCATCCATCAGAGACATAACATCCCTTGACTTAGTGGAGAGAGTAACACAGGCACCCGTGCTCCTTTCCACAACCAGGACAAAACTAAGCCTGGATCAGTGATGAACAATTTATATCCCTCTATTTATGGACAGAAAGCTCTAGGAACATTTCTTTCTGCTTTTCTTGAATTAATAAAAGCACAGATATAATTGTTCTTGGGAGGAAGGTAAATGAGGGGGAATAATAGATGTAAAGAATTATATTGGCACTGCAATATAATATGTATACATGCCTTCATATCCATGCTGCATGGCATTTTGGTGCTAAATAGCTCTCCTTTTTCATTATGACAGTGCATGCCAGCTGGTGATTGATTTGTTCCTGAAAGCTATTTACTTTCAGCAACAAGAAATACTTGAAGAAGTATTCTTCAAGAAGTACTGACTGGACATGATAATAAAGGTTGATACATTCTTTGATACTTCACACTTTTCCCCAGTGATATCAAGCAGAAAAATCATGACATTTTGCTAATTAACTTGAACACTTCATTTAATAATATGAGTAAGCAAAACATAAGCATCTTATTAATATTCTCTAAGCACTGAATATATGAAAATGACTGAAAGTGTTTCCTAGCACCTTAAAGGTGCAGGCTAATTTGTTATAGCCCAGAAACTAAGATCGTGTTACACAACTGTACTGCTGCATTTTGTATTAATGCTATGGTCCAGAAAACCCTGATCCAAGCAGGACTTTGAGCACTGTGACTAATAGCAGTATTCATGACACCAAGCTGTGTGATTCGGTAGATACGTTGGAGGGAAGGAATGCCATCCAGAGGGACCTTGACACGCTTGTGAGGTAGGCTGATGCCAACCTGATGAAGTTTAACCATGACAAGTGCAAGGTCCTACACCTGGGTGGGAGCAATCCCAGGCACAGCTACAGGTTGGGCAGGGAAGAGATTCAGAGCAGCCCTGCGGAGAAGGACTTGGGGGTGTTGGTCGATGAGAAAATGAACATGAACCAGCTTCAGTGTGCGCTTGCAACCCAGAAAGCCAACTGTATCCTGGTCTGCATCAAAAGGAGTGTGACCAGCAGGTCGAGGGAGGTGATCCTGCCCCTCTACTCTGCTCTGAGACCTCACTTGGAGTATTGTGTGCAGTTTTGGCGTCCTCAACATCAAAAGGACATGGAACTGTTGGAACAAGTGCAAAGGAGGGCCACGGGGATGATCAGGGGACTGGAGCACCTCGTGTGAAGATAGGCTGAGAAAGTTGGGGCTGTTCAGCCTGGAGAAGAGAAGGCGGCATGGAGACCTCATAGCAGCCTTCCAGTGTCTCAAGGGGGCCTATAGGGATGCTGGGGAGAGACTCTTCATGAGGGAGTGTAGTGATAGGACAAGGGGTAACAGGTTCAAACTCAAACAGGGGAAGTTTAGATTGGATATGAGGAAGAAATTCTTTACTGTGCGGGTGGTGAGACACTGGAATGGGCTGCCCAGGGAAGCTGTGAATGCTCCATCGCTGATGGTGTTCAAGGCTGGGTTAGACAGAGCCTTGGATGGCATGGTTTAGTGTGAGGTGCCCTTGCCCATGGCAGGGAAGTTGGAACTAGATGATCTTAAGGTCCTTTCCAACCCTAACTATTCTATGATTCTATGATTCTGACCCCCTTCAAGAAACAACACAGGTTTTGGACAAATCATAAGGGACTATATGATTGAAGGAACAAATATCTTTCAATAGATATGGTTTCACATGTACTTTAATTTGGCTGCTTCCAATTAGCTTGTTTATTTTACCACACATACTAATTTAAAATAGTGGTTTAGACACACTTAAATAGCATTTGCTAATCAGTAAATTAGAACCTGGAAAATCACATGCAAATCACTGGTTTATATATACAATGTGAACAATCTTGGCTTCATTTTTCCAGCAGTGCTATTTAACTCAGAGGATCTGAAAAAACACAGGATGTAAACATCCCTTCATGGCATAGTTGGTGTAAGGAGTTGCCTGCTTGGTCAGTTTCAACAATTAAAAGAGGCACTTTTTGCTCATATCAAAATTATATATGTTATATATATATATATTATATATAGAAATATTTTCCTAACACAACAATCCAGTAAAAATTATGACAGATATTTTTTGATAAATCCATCAACATTCAAACTTCTGTAGAGAAAGACAGAGAGGAAGACTGATCAGCCTTGGCCTAGCTGGCACTGCCTTGACTGAAAGTCGTTGTACCCCACTGAAATACAAAGATGGATCTAGGCCAGGACATTTAGTTTTGTCCTTAAATACAAATACAAATATGGTCAGTATGTTTCTGTCTTCAGAATCCATTGCGATTTATTAATGTTAGGCACAAACAGGCACTAAATTCAGAATTGTCTTTTCATCTTGTTATGAGATACATATCTAAACAATTCAAGTAGTGCAGGAATGTAATTTTTAGTTTTTTACTTATGCTCAGGAGATGCAGGAATAAAGTATAGCCAAATCCCATTCATCCCCTACTTATTGCAGACCTATCCATAAAGAAAAGAAAGTTTCCTGATTTTACTTTAGACTTCTAAGGTTAGCATGCATAGGATTTGAACTTGTGATTTCAAGAAGAACATATTATAGGTCTTGGATGTGTCAGGCAGTCAACTGTTACCCTAATGTTTCAGCATGTATTATGACCTGCATGTTGCACCTGACTGTAGGGGGGAAGAGGAGAGCACCTGTGTGAGACACCCTTGACCTCCTACACAGGAGACAAAGGTACTTTTTCTGAGCAGTGCTCAGGGCAGCAAGATCACTGGTCCTTCCCACATAAAGGGTGGGTCTTGGCAACAGGCCAGCTGTGAGCTACCTTACACTGACCTGTATGATACCCAAGTCTGGAAAACAGTCCATCATGTACTGCAGGTACCCAGATGAATTTCTCTCTAGATTCAATCAGTTACAACAAACAGATCACCAGTGACTATAATGGCCTCTTTGGCGTTTAACTCAGGTGTGAACTTCTACACTGAGGGCATCAAAACTCAGAGGTGATGAACCCCCCAAGTGTGTGGATGTCCTCCAGACAGAGCACACCTCACTGCCTGCCTGTAAGTATGTGTGCTGGCCCCACTTCAGTTTTCACTAGTGACTTCCCCTGGTGAACAAACTCACCTCACTCAACTCGTACCCCTGTACAACAGCCAGACACAGATTCAGAAGAGCCCTTAGGGCCAGGGCAAGTTACCTGGCCTTGAGAGCTTGGCTTGCAGTCAGGCACTGCTGCTATGAGTGTTGACATTGTGAGGCTTGAGGCAATCTCTTCATCCCTAAAGACACATCTTCAGCTACTGATCAGAAAAAACACTAAGAATGGGAACAGTAAATCACTGTTTAAATTACTGTTTAAATTAAAAATCACATTAAATCAATGGAAAACCGCTGCCTCATTCTGGAATAAAAAATCAGCAATAAGTATTCCTCTAGTTTGGAAATGCAGTAACTATTTCCATCAACAAACCCAAGTCTCATTTCCAGGTATATCTGTATTGAAGACTGGCAGCAATGTTTCAAATTTCAATTATTTCTTTACTTTTTCCAATTACTTCTGCAACAGCTATTCTGTATCTTATTTAAGGTAGACAACCACTGGGCAAATACAGGGAAATATTTCAAAGAGCTGTGTGGCAATTTAGAACATTATATTTGCTTGCAAGAAGGCTATTCTCTTTTTGCAGTCTCAGACAAACCAAATGCAAGCCAATAATTTCACTTTTTTAATTGCTCACGTTATTTACACATGGATAGGTTCTCTCAAGAGAATTCACTGAGCTTTTAGTTTTAAAACACACAAGATACAGGACTCAAATTTAGCCTCAAGCTCTTTCCATCAATGGTTGTCAAAATAAAGTATAAAGAAATTCCTCCTGAAATTGACTGTTTCAGAGAAAGTTAAAATATTTCACGCTACAGACAGATGCTAACCTTGGAAAACTCCCTTGCTGCAGGATGAGAGAGGTCAGATTCCCTTCCTTTAGGAAACTTTGACTGTTTAAAAGCAGACTAGGTCATATTTAATTGTGCATATTATGTTAACAGATTGTCTTAGTAGCAGGAGGGATCTCTTGTTTAAAATAAATTCTAAACAGCTTCCATTGTGGCCACCTACAGACCAGATTTTACGCCAAATCAAGAGCCCTGTTTGAAAGGGGGGAAAAGGGAAATGAGGAAAAAAAGGAGCTGTGGAAAGAAATAACTAAGTCAGTAACTAAGTGTAAGATGTGGGGATCAAAACATTCTATAACTTAACAAGGGAAGCAAAACAAAACAAAAAAAGAGCTGAGAAAAGGAAAGTGAGTTACTGGTATGCTTCTTTCAATACACAGAAAATATATTTTCTGAAAGGCCTTCCTGCTGCTGGGAATCCCTGCAGCAGGAAGCCCTCCTAAATGTAGTTATGATTTTAGAAGAATTGGGGATGTTACCAAATAAACATTCCAGTGTGGGCGTAGATAATTTATCTTACCAAAGCATAAAGAAGCTTTTGAAAATTGGTGGAACATGAGGCAGCTAAGCTAAACACTCTGACAAACCATAAGTGAAGTTTTAGGTACTAATTCTAAATGTTATGTCCTTCTGTCTAAATCTTGCGTCATACTAAAGTCAGGGGTGGTTGTACACTACCTCAACATCTCTGGGACTGCGGCCTTACTAAAACATAAGTCTGCCTCTGCTCCACATGTTGCCTCAGCATTTTAGCTCAGTCCTTAGTGGGGAACGTACAAATCAACATGAAATTTTAGGTCAGATAATCTAATCTAAAACCTGGAGTACACTACTTCAGGGAAACAGACTATCTTTCAGCCAGATGTGTGAGGGCAGTCACTGACAGCTGCAAGAATTTGAAACATGGGCTAGAAGACAACAGAAAAAGGTAAGACTTCTGTTTTGGTAGTACGTCCTAAATGTATCCTGTCCACTATTGTCTTCTAGCTTCCAGGAAGGCACACAACACAAACTCTGGCAGTTTACAGGCAAATGTGGTGCAGGAGACAGCCCAAAACTTTTCTGCTCATCAGCTCCTTAAACTAGGTGAGCCTCAAAGAAAGCACACAAGGTATGACAAGAGTACTCTACACAAGCTGTCTCTGCCATCCAGTTTAAATGTGGTGATCAAGGACCTTCAAACAAGTGAAGATGTCTTTTGGTGAAAGGAATAAAGAGATTAAAGATATTTCAAGAAACAGAAAAAACAAAGCTATCACATAGAAAATTACTTCAGTGTGGAAGATGAGTAGCGATGTTTTCCTAGTTTGATCTGGTTTTCATCTTAACAAGCTAATGGCATTACATATAGCCGTATAAAAAACTTCTTTAAAGTCTTCTATAACATGTCAGCTTAAGAAGTGCATGGCTACATGAAAAGAGCTGAAAGTAATTTTGCATTTTAGGCGACCAACTGAATCTTCCTCTTTGAATCAGTAAGCAGGAAAACACCAGCACTGACTTTACTGTCTTGTCTTTTTAAAAAACAGCAGTTGAAAAACACAGAGAAGCAGCCCACATGAAACATATGAATAGTATAATGACAAACAAATCAACATATGAACCAGCGGAGTACTGAATGGCAACATAAAAGCTAGATAACCCTCTACAGACCATTCAACCAAAGGGAGAAAGTAGTACGATGAAGGAAAAAAGGAGAAAAGAGGATAAACACAATGATCATAAAATATCAAGCATTTGAAACCCTAGGGTGCCTCGGTGAAGGAAGTTAAAGTTGGTCATGTTTTCAGGAACAAGTTTGTTCATCGAGGTGGGAGACATTTTGAATGCTTTCACTAAAAAAAGCCAACCAAACCAACAAACAAACAAAAACAAACAAACAAAAAAAAACACACAAGAAAACACAAACTGATTTTTTTTTTTAACATTGGGGTTCAAAATGCCACATTTTTTCATCTTTTCCTGTCACTTTTACATAGTTCCCTGTTCTTTGCAATGTCATCTCTGCTTTGTACCTTTCATACAGCAATAGCATATGTGGTTTTAAAAAAAGAAACAAAACCCCACCACTTTCCCAAAGCAGCTTTCTGCTGGGTGATGCACTCCTGGATGCAGATAGAGATCAGCTGTGGGCACCTCGCACACTGAATCCTGCAACCAGCCCTTCAATACAGTACAACAGGAAGTCACCATGATTTCTATCCACATGAAATAAACACAGAGTTTTAACCAAGACTGTATTCCATTTCACTCACATTTGAAAAAATCAATACAGAAACTACCAGTTGATTAATACATAGGAAAGAGACTGATTTTGATTTGTTACTTGGTGGTATTATACAAACAGGGCAAAGTGGTGCCCTGCACCTCCCACTCCAACAATGTTTACTATGCATTATGCATCTATCTAGGTTGAAGGTGAGTTGATTTCTTATCAAAACAGGCATCTGCATGTAATTGACCCCGGGTAGTTGCCTCCAGGCTCTTCCTCCAACTGCTAGACTCTCAGAATCAAACCACAGAAGCCAGTTAATATGCCAGGAGCTGCCTGAAAGCAGCCAGCCAAACAGGGAGGTATCTTTCTAAGCTAGCATGGATTCCTGAGGACAAACCTGAAACCTCATTCTTTCCAGAAACTAGAGAAGTATACCTGCCTTCGGGGAATCTTTCACTTGCTTCCTCTCCTCAAAACCAGTTCCTTTAACCACCTTCTTCAAAACAAAGTAAAAACCCTCTTTTTCTTTTTTTCCAAAAAGCATCTATTATCTTCAGTATCTGAGTGTTTAAAGCACCCACAGAAAATACAGTGAAAGTGTAATTTACTGTCTCTATTTTATAGGCTCACATCTGTATACCTAATCTTTTAAGTGATTATTTTAACAGAGGCTATCCTTATCCTTAGATGCAGGGCTGAGGGACTCCTGCTGGCCAGTGTCACCCACCAGTAGGATTGGGATCCTTACCCTTTGACACAAACCCTCTCAATACGGACAGTTTAGTCTGCTGACCCCTTCACCTCAAATAAGACACTCATCCTGAAGGGGCAGACTCAGTTGACTAGACTCTCCAGTATGCTGAAAATAAAAATCTCACCTAACATCTGCAGTTTTTTAAATGGCGAATGAGTGAGGAAAGAGGGAAACAATAATGTCTTTTGAAACCATGCGAGGATCTGCTTGACCAGATTTGACAGTTACAGTCTGGAAATGAACTGGTTGCACTACAGCTTGCTTTAAGACAGTGCTTTGTAAACCTTGCATAGAGCAAGCTGAAGTCTATCATATCAAGTTCTCTTCTGGGTTGATTCTCACAGAAAGGTTTCAACAGCTTACAAGCATCTATGCTGTAGTTTAGTTTCCCCTTAGGATTCTGCTATGCGTCAAAGTAAGAAATTGAGACTAAACAAGAAAACGTGGAATAAAGTTTAAGTACCTCTACTATGAAAGTTGTTAAATGAGAAACAGGCATTGCAGACTACAAGTGTTAATTAGGTACTGGTTCCACTGGCAAATGCCATTTTCACACTGTTTCTGCCTTCTGCTTTGCTGTTGACAAATCTGGGCTTAGAAAAGCTATCCTGTAGTTATATATATTCCTGATGTATTGCCTTTTGCAGGCCTGTCAGCACAGACATTTTGCTGCTAAACTTATTTACCCCTATCATTGTAAATTATTAATAAAATTCAAATGCTACACTAAAAATATCTCATTGCCTCCTCACTTTCGGCAAATCTGGGACACTCAGTTATCAGGATGGAGTAGCAATTTCAGAAATCTCTGACTTTTGGCACCCAAATATAAGTATTTCAGTGAGATCTGATCTGTGATTGACAGACAGGTGCAATGCAGTCCTGAAAGACTCCCTTACAGATTGTAAATTGCATTGCCTTTATAGAAGAAAAAAACAAAACAAAACCCTGGAATGACTGGAGGCAAACAATCCAGTAAATCCCTTATGATACCTGGTGAATTCCAAAAACTGAACATAATTTTGCAGTCTTACGAAAGCATGTTCTAGGAGCTTGACTCTTCCTTGGGAACACAGCCTCTCCTATGTGGGACATATAATTGCAGCAGACAGGGAAATGGTCCTGCCTCGTAGTGATGAAAGGACTAGCAGAGTTGTCATCCCTGACAATACTCTGCTTCAAGAGCAGCTTTTAGGACTGGGAGATGCTCTATACCAACCCCCACAGAAGACAGACTGTTAAAAGGTTTTGAGCCCAGTGCAAAAGGCTTTGCAACAATAACAAATCAATCCATACAGAGATGCAGTTTATGAAAATGGCTGACTCTTGAGTGGATGAAAAGGTGTAACTGAAATTGAAATTCAGTCTTTTAATTCAATCTCCATATGCTACTGTAATTCTATTAGTCTCCTTTCACCACTTGCTCCTGAAATCAGGAAAGAAACCCATTCTCGAAACTGTGCTTCCTGAGGACCAAAACCACCTTCCCCAGCATCAGTGGCAGGATAATTGGAATGCATTGCCATCAACACAACAGTGGATGTTTCTGCTGCATCTACATTCCACATGGACTGTGAATTTGACAAGCTCCCATAATAATGGAAAACATTTCCAATGATTTTCAGAGTTAATATATTCTGATCCCTACAGAGCAAATTTTGAAAAGTGTATCAATTTACAGCTCAGGATTGGTTAAGAAAGGCAGAGCTTGCTGCAGAGAGGAATATAACAGTGAAGACACAAAAGGCAGAGAAAACTTACTTTCAAAACTTTCAAACACACATTTTGCCTAAAGCAAAGCTAGAATTTTCCCTTCTCAAATGCCATGAAATTGCAGGGAAACTTAGGAACATGTAGCTGAATTAGAGTCATCAAAGATTTTGGCAGAGGGGCTGTTCAGTTACTGACACAAATTAAAAGTTGAGAGTTTTCCTGATACACTTCCCCCATAATCACTAATATAGGGAGGACAGGTAAGCCTGACTAAAGTCCCACATATAGCACTAGCTGTTGTAAAGTAACAAAACACATGTTGACTCAAAGCAGGCAAGTGGGCATGTACAGAACCAGAGGCAAGCCATTGAAACTGCCCACACAGAAGGACTGAAATAATCAGGTTCAGGGCTGTGCAGGAATGACAGACAGTACGCTCCAGTAAGGCAGGCTAATGTACAAGTTCCCCTTCTTGCCCTGCAAGGGGCCACTTCATAAAGAATTTTGGTTTAAGTGTCACTGTAGTAGAAAAACAAACAGTCCTATAACAGAATTTTTCTAATATAATGAAATAAGACAAAAAGCAGAAATTGCTTTTGAAGTTACGTCAAAGGTATCTGCAGTCAGAAGCGGTCCTTATAATATGGGATTTCAAACCAAATAAATACTTTCATATAACACTGATTATGGAGCTAAATGGTCAAGCACAGCTTATCTGCATGTAACTGGAAACAGTCACATTGTTAGGTTTAAACTCCACAGCAGGGAATGATAGATATGATACATACCTGTTCTACATGTTTCTCTCTCACATTTCAGGTTCCCTATTACAACATCTTCTACACATGTCTATTCAGGTAGAAGAGATATTATGTTGTCTAGAAAGTAGTATAAAAACATTATATTGAAGCTTAAATTTTAAGCCATGAATGCATAGGAGTAAAAAAAAAAGAGACCTTCCCAAGGTCATCTTTCCCCAAGAGAACATTTCTTTCCTTTGAACCGACCATTCGCCAGGCATGAAGAACTGTCAAAGAGAGTATTTAAGCCTACGTATAGTTCTAAGTGTGTGCAGAAGTTGCTATCACCATTATAGCTGCTCGGATTCTTCAGCTGTTCATGGTTTAGTGCTTTGATGGACCTAAATGTCATTAAGCTACAAAGTGGTTTTGTGAAATTGCCTCAGCAGCCACCAGTTGTTTTTGTTTCAATCCTACATTAGTCATTTGAACTAGGACACGGAAATAATAATAAAAAAAAAGAAAAAGAGTACTTCTAGTAGCAAACTGTGTGCTATTAGTGTGCTTAGACGAGACACAAAACATTAGAAACAATCCAAAGGTACTGACCGTATGTTGCATACAATGTACACATTTTGACCCTGAATCAGCACAAACAGTTCACATATATTACTTGAAAAGGAATCAAGCTGGCAGTCTTAGAAATTCCAGCCATAATATGAGCTATCGATTCTGGGTTTGCATAACAGTTGTCAGCAGTTCACAAATTTTTACTTAAAAAAAAACCTGGTAAGGTAGGAAGCATTTACCTGATTTCAGCCACCTTCTCTCCTCTGAATAAAACCAGCCATGTTTTTCAGAATATCATGCCTCTCCCCTTTCCTGCTACTAAAGCTGTCATTTTTTACTTACGCAGGCAGACAAGGAGGGAGCATATTGTCTATTTTGCTATGATGAAAACCTTGCAATTACAGCAGAAAATTCACATCAGAAATCTGCGAAAGCAGCGCCACAATGATTGCGTTTGGGTGTCACTCCTGATCGCTCACGCCTCCTCCCTCCTTGCATCCCTCTGCTCACAAGCAAGAGGGGTTATTACTTTCCTATTCTATGCAATAAAGATCTGACTCTTTAGGTCAGCTCTTGCAAACTATATACTTTGCACAGCATGGAAATAGCATATGAACACACCTACTAATATGATTACGCTTATCAGTTTCTGCCTGCACCTTTGCAAGACACAGACATGGCAAGCCATGCTTTATTGTCCTGATTATTCCTGAGCTGCAGATAGTGCACAGAGCCAAAACATTAACTTTCCTTTAAAAACCTCCAGGGGCTTGTAAAGTCTGCTGAAACCCATGCCAATCTGAATTCAATACACTGCCTCCAACTTACAGGCTTGCCAGACTCATTAGCAAGTTTTTAACTCACCTTATTGTTGCTGTTCTGCAGGATAGAAGCAATTTCATATTGCTGGTAGTGTTCTCCAAGCTGTCTGATGCTAACTTTGCTTTCGCTATTGATTCTGCTCACTTGGCAACACTGATTTTTTGTTTTCTTTTCCGGCACTTTTGTTGTGATGGGGAAGCCACAGCATTTGCATTAGCTCCTCTTTTGTGCCCCAGGATCATCTGTGGAGAAGTAGGCACCATACTGCCAGTTGAATTACTGAGGTGAACTGAAAAGGTCCAGAGAGGGTAACTGATACAGCTGACCTGTGTATCACACTGAAAGGGCAACACAAATACATACAAAGTAAATATTTAACCATGCATATACTTACATAAAATACTTATCAGTAAAAAAAAAAAAAAAAAAAAAAAAAAAGAGATAGTCCTTTCCATGTGAAAAATTTTCTTGCTTTGTGAAAGAAAGAGACTGTACATACAGCACATTCAGGCATGGTCACAGCATGTCATAGCTGGCCCCTGGTGGCCCATACCTAATGGATAGCATTTAAGCTGGTCTAGTCTATGCCAAGGCCAGAACAAAGTCAGCCTCAAATCAGGGAGCCATAAGTCCCTCTTCAGTCTTTTATTTGTACCCAGTGAATACTGAAAGCATCTGTGAATCTTACCCAGAAAGCCTTGAAAAAGTTTCCTCCAGTTTTGAAAATAGCTCAATAGAATTGTCATCAACAAAATTCTTCTGGAAACAGTCCAGCCTATTCTGATGTGTCCTCTTTTACCATTTTCAAGGCTTCCCCAATGGTGTATGCTGAGAGTGAAGAGACAGTACAGTGTGAGAGCATCATCACTTCTCTATCTAGCTTTTTAAAAAGTAAGAGTATTATCTTATTGTCTTTTACAGAAACTAGGTGTACTGTAGGACTGAAGGGGTCATGAAAATTCCTATGACATACTAAACACTCAAGCTCAGCCTAGGGAATGCAGTCACTGGGCCCTGTGCTTTCCCATAGCACAGCTCTTCTGTGAATCAATCCGCTATCTTTCAAAAGCTTACAAGTCTGGCACTGCAGCCATTGAACCTTCTGAACACCCTGAAACAACTACAAAATCTAACCAGTTGTTTTAGAAGCTATGGTAAAAATTCAATAGTCTCGTGTGGGTGAAGGGATAGAAATAGTTAATGAAATGGATCCAGGCATTATCACCCTGGTCCAGCTTAAGCCCTGGGAACAGTGAAGAAAACACCAGGCGCTATTGCCCTGGTCCAGCCTAAGCCTTGGGAACTATAAAGACAACAGCGAAGGGTAAAGATCGGCTGGCAAAACAAAGCAGACAGTTTGCAAGATAAAGCAGGATGTGCATCTCAAAGACAGACCAAACAATGCGAATATTTGTAACCCTTAGTAGTTTTGCTAAATCGGGATAAGTGACTGGAAAGTTACTGCTTAGCACTTAGTAGACTATAAAACAGACCTGAAATAAATGATTTCATTTGTAACCAGAAACGGGGGCCATGCCTTACATCTCCACAGTCTTGATTTGCTCCATATGCTTCAGCTCTAGCAATACTCCCACTGACCACAAAGAGAACAGCAACATGCAGCCCTCTCCTCCCTCAGAGCATGGTCCTGGTATGCCACCATGACCTATGCAACAATACTTTAAAATATAACAAACATATGAAGAGACAATTAAACAAGTGGTAAAGATGATGAAAAATTTCCTCTGTTCAAAAGAAATTCTTAAATTTTATCTCTCAAATGGCTAATACAAAGCTTGAAAGCATGATCAGCAGGCTATAAGTAAAAAGAAAAAAGGACTTTGAAATTCTAAGCTGTTGTTTTAAAATACCAATGGTCATACCCTACTGATTCATAAACATATAATGTTTTTTAGAAATGGGGAAGATCCTTTTTGCCATAAGGTTACTGAAGAGTCAATTTTATACCTTTAATTATCACAAGATCCAATCTCATGCTGTGTTTGCAGCTGCCACCCAATCAGTCCCTGTACTAGTGCACTCCAGCAGCAGACCTGCAAATAACTTTCCGTACATGCTATTCTTCTTAATTCCAGAAACACAAACCCAGAAATATATTTCCATTTCATCACCACCAGTCATGTCCCTAGGTGCTCCTACCTCTTCTGCTGCTGAAGTTTCAGCTTTGTGAAAGAATGCCTATTATAATATCAAAGAACTGCAGGATTCAGATCACTATTGCCAGATGCTGGGAATAAAACCAAATAGGGAAAACTATGTGAGTGAGCATGTGACAGTCAGGCATACACTCTGAACACTACCATAATTTCTCAGAGCTGCACAATACACTTACAATTTTAAGTAGGCAGGTGTTTGTTTTCCAGCAAAAGATCCACATTAAAAATATTCCACAAACCAGATTAAAGACTTTTTGCAAACAGAATAAAAACTTATATAGTGATATCAAGCTACTTTTCCATATTATGTAAAAACATACAAAAGGTCTAAAATACAGGGTAGCTAATCTCAAACCCATTTTTATTTAGTTTAATAAATCTTTACATACTCTGTTCCTGCAACAGTCTGACCAGTATGTGAAACAGGTAAATGAATAGCATTAATCTAAACTGACATTAGCAAGCTATTAAAGCAGAATGTAAGCATACTGTGTGTTAAATATGACAGCCAATGAAGACAAGCATCAGCTGAGAGGCCAATGAAGACAAGCATCAGCTGAGAGACATTTGTTGAAACTCTGCTGGTGGTAGCCATTTTGTTCTGAAGTGACAAGATTTATACAATCATCCTTCTCTAATGTAAACCCCTTATAGTTTAGGAGCATACCATGCCTTTTTGAGCCCATGCATTGTTGCCAGCATACACACTGTACCTTCTGCATCACACCAAGCACCAAAATCCCAAGGAAGGCTGTCTGCATAGATGTCAGATCCTACAAAAGGGAGCTGAATGGGAGAGGCTGAATCCCAGATGGGGCCAGCACCTCTCTTTCTCCATTAGGAATTCAGTGCTTCTGCCGCTTGAAATAGTTCTCTTCTGTATTTCCTCCCCCCTCTCACCTTTATCTGATTAACCCACTTAGGCAAATGAGTCCAGATCTTCACTGTTCTTCAAAGATAAAATGTCAAGAATATTCAAGAAGATCTTGCTTCCACTGGAATATGCTTTAGGAAATCAAAAACATTTGCAGAAAAAAATTCTTTCAGCAGAAGGTTTCAATGGTGATTATCAGAATATTTTCTTTCAGTAAGGTCAGGGGCTTGTGTCCACTACTCACTTAACTAATGGTAAATAAACCAGGAGAAATATTCCAGCTCTCAAAGAGGCTGGATATTCAGGTATTCTGAAACACCCCCTAGCACTATTCTGCACCTTTGAAAATGTTGTAATTATCACTTCGTCAATAATCTTTTGCTTTGCTATGCTCTTGATGATCCTCTGGGAGGGCGGAGAGAGAAGATTACTATCTAAGGATAAGATCAGTTCCTATTTTTTTACAGATACCTACATATTTGGGTAAGTAGCACACCTTTAAATATTTGAAAGCTAACATGCTGATTTCCTTTGCAGAGTAGATGTCAAAATCTTACTTCCTGTGCTGACCTTAGTTTCTATTTTAAATCAGAATCACAGAATGACTGAGGTTGGAAGGGACCACCAGAGTTCAACTAGTCCCACCTCCCTCCTCAAGCAGGGTCACCGAAAGCACATTACTCAGGATTGTGTCCAGACAGCTCATGAATATCTTCAGGGAAGAAGCCTCCACAACCTCTTTAGGCAAACTTTTTGAAGCGTCTCTGAAAGTCTGCAAATTATGATTTATTATGTACTTTGTATTAAAAAAATAGGAAAAATGTATTACAGAAGACATAGAGCTTTTTATGTGTCTTTGAACGAGCAAAGGCAGGGTCTTTGTTATACATCAATTGATTTTAAATGCATATTTCATACAAGGCAAAGACTTAGGATAGTTCCCATTTTAAAAAATTAATATAGGAAGCAGGGAGATGAATTTAAAAGTGAACACACCTATTCGTAAAATAATTGCAGCTATTGACCAAAACCATTAAAGGCACTGAAGACAACAGCATTACTTGACAGTCCTCATTGGGTTATTGATTCACTTTTCTCTCCCAAAAGCACACTTGCTGAAGCTTTGTTCAGTGTACTGAGTACAAGGTAGAAGGCACCTTTTCATTGCCACTGTTCCAGTTGCTATTAGACATGAGTCTTCTGTGCTGCTTTTGGCAGGAAAGTATTTAAGGTGCCTGGAAAAACAGAGACTAACCCTTTTGACTCAGAAGCGCATTTGCTATTAGCATAAAAACTGGATCTCTGGCCTGAACTTATACATTAAGATGCCTCATATAGGCATCTTACTTGTCATGAAGGGCTTGCAACAACCTGGTGACATCTTGATACTGTTCACAAATGAGAAAATCCTGAAGTCTGAGCTTCCTGATGGAACACAATAAATCTGCAGACCTCTTCTTACAAAGGAATGGATCCTAATGTTGTGAAAAATCTGAGAGGTACCCAAAGTCAGATGGAGAGTGCATGCTTTGATAAAGCAGCCAGTGGTCACAAAGGAAATCATCTGATTAAATTAATATTTGAATCAAAACACAGAGCTAAAAGAAATTTCAAGGATAAGGTACCTATAATTATGACAGCTCTTTAGCCTGCACCTGCCCTACAACCTGAGCTACAACCCGAGCTACAACCCATGACTGCACATGCTTCCAGACAACAAAACATATGATGATGTGGTGACCTCAGCAGGTCCTCTGCCCTATACCCTTATCTTCCTCCAGACAGTGGCAGTTCCTGCTGAGTCTCTTCACAATGCTCATTGCTTTGGAACAACATCACAGTCACCTGAGAATCAGAGAAACCTCCCAGGCACAGATTTTGTGGAAAAGAAGCTTTCACAACTTATTGAAGCTCTTCCAGAAACAGCTTACCACTTTAGTTCAGTGATTCATGGTCAGTTGCTGAGGTGAGTAGCTGGAGAGAGGACTCCTTCAACACCTGATCGTGGGGAAGCTCAGCGTCCAGGAGTCTCAACTCAAAGCAGCGAGGGCCACCAAGGGAGCCTCAAGTCCTCAACAGGACTTGCCCAGGAGCTGGCAGCTCAGCAGACGCGAGCAGCTGACTCACAGGGGGCGGAGCCAGAAGGAGCGGCACCAGCCCTTGACTGGGTAAAAACCTGCCCCAGGGAGCGCGACGAACAGGAGCGCAGCGAGGCAGTTTGTGTGGAATGGTGAACACTTGCTGTGTGACCAGGGCCCAGTCTGGGAGCTCTGCTCTGGCTGCCCCGGCGGTGGCCAATGTAGGCACCCAGACAGAGCCGATGAGAGGGGGAGGCTGCAGTGCAGAGCTCGGGGTGTACAGAGTGCTTCACTGGTCTCCTGCACAATGGGCAGGGCTGCACTCTGTGCTCCCTGGTGGAGGTCCTCCTGCAGCAGGTGGCTGAGCTGCGGGACGCTGTCAATAGGATGAAAGATGTCAGGGAAGCTGAGAGGAAGCAGCACTGCTTGCTCCAGGCCCAAACTGTGCAGGGGTCTCAAGTGTCCACTGCATCTCACGGAGGGAAGAAGGAGGCCGTTAAGCCAGGAAGCTGGGAAACAGCAACAAAAAAAAGAGGAAGAGGACAATTAAAAGCAAGCGGCTTCCTCCTAAATCTGTTGTCCCCACTCAGAACCGCATTGCTGTCCCAGAGGGGACTAATTAGGAAACACCCTCACGCCAGAAACAATAGGCTGATGTGCTGCTAATGAAGATCTCTACTGGTGCTGCCAGGAAAAAGCAGCATGTCGTAGTAGTAGGGGACTCTATGCTGAAAGGAACAGAGGCACCCATCTGTCAGCCTGACCCAGTCTCAAGGGAGGTATGTTGCCTACCATGGCTTCAGATCAGGGATGTTGCAGAGAGGCTGCCTGCTCTAGTCAGTCCCACTGACTATTACCCACTTCTAGTGATCCATGTGGGTGCTAGTGATATAGTTAGCAGTAGCCTGAGGAACATAAAGAAGGACTACAGAGCTCTGGGAGAGGTAGTTAGGGGCTCTGGAGTTCAGATTGTCTTTTCGTCAATTCTCCAGGATACAGGGCAGGACCTTAAAAAGGCTAGGAGGATTGGGCAGGTTAATAGATGGTTAGAAGGGTGGTGCCATAATCAGCGGTTTGGGTATTTTGAACATGGGACTCAATTTAATAGGCCAGGTCTACTGGGGGCTGGTGGAGCTGGTCTAACAAAGAAAGGGAAGAGTGGATTTGGTAGGAGGCTTGCCAGACTGGTCAAGGATGCTTTAAACTAGAGGTGTTGGGGGAGGGGGGTATCTTTCAATCCCAACACACCCAATCATTGGCCAGCACCTATAGTAAAAGTTCAAATCAATGTAGAGATATTCCAGCCGCTCCAGCCAATGAGTCCGCTTCATTTGGAGCTTGGCTCAGATGCCTCTATACAAACGCCTGTAGCATGGGGAATAAACAAGAGGAATTAGAGATGTGTGCACATCTATGGGGGTATGTTATCATAGGCATCACAGAAACATGGTGGGATGGCTCCTATGACCGGTGTGTTGGAATGGAAGGTTACCGGCTCTTTAGGAAAGACAAGCCCCGTAGGCGGGGAGGAGGAGTTCCTATTTATGTTAGGGATAGGCTGGAGAGTATGGAACTCTGTCTGGGGACAGGTGAGCAGTCAATAAAGAGTCTGTGGGTCAGGGTTAAAGAGAGAACAGCGATGGGAGACATTATTGTGGGGATCTGTTACAGACCGCCTGACCAAGAGGACTCTGTGGATGAAGCGCTCTATAGACAGAGAGGAGCAGCCTCATGCTCGCAGGCCCTTGCTCTCATGAGGGACTTCAACCACCCTGATATCTGTTGGAGGGATGGTACGGCCCAGCACAAGCAATCCAGGAACTTCCTCGATTGTGTGGAAGACAATTTCCTTCTGCAAGTAATAGAGGAGCCGACAGAGAGGTGCCATGCTTGACCTCGTCCTCACCCACAGGGAAGGGCTGGTTGGAAATGTGGTGCTCCAGGGCAGCCTTGGTTGCAGCGATCATGAGATGGTCGAATTTGAGATCCTCAGGACAGTGAGAAGAGCGTGCAGCAAGCTCACTGCCCTGGACTTCAAGAGAGCAGACTTTGGCCTCTTCAGGAACCTGCTCAGTAAGGTTCCATGGGATATAGCCCTAGAGGGCAGGGGGGCCCAAGACTGTTGGTTGATATTCAAGGCTCACCTGCTGCAAGCTCAGGCGCAATACATGCCTACTAGAAGAAAGTGCAGCAGGAGGGCCAGGAAACCTCCTTGGATGGATAAGGAGCTGATGAGGAAAATTCAAAGGAAAAGAGAGGCTTATAAAGGATGGAAGCAAGGACAGGAGGCCTGGGGAGAATACAAGGATGTTGTCCGGGAAGCTAGGGACCAGGTTAGGAAAGCTAAGGCCCTCTTAGAATTAAACTTGGCTAGGGATGTTAAGGATAACAGGAAGGGATTCTATAGGTACATTGCAAATAAAAGACAGGCTAGGAACAATATGGCTCTCTTCAGAAGTTATCGGGAGAACTGGCTACCCTGGATTTGGAGAAAGCTGAGGTTCTTAATGACTTCTTTGCCTCAGTCTTCACTGGCAAATGCTCTGACCACACTGCCCAAGTCTTGGAAGGCAGGGACAGTGACACAGGGACAGTGAGAATGAAGACCCTGGACCCACTGTAGGAGAGAATCATGTCTGAGATGATCTTAAGAACCTGAATGTATACAAGTCCATGGGACCTGGTGAAATCCATCCGCGGGTCCTGAAGGAGCTGGCACATGAAGTTGCTGAGTCACTGTGCCTCATATTTGAAAAATCATGGCAGTCAGGTGAAGTTCCCAACGACTGGAAAAAGGGAAATATAACCCCCATGTTCAAGAAGTGGAAAATGGATGAGCCTGGGAATTACAGACCAGTCAGTCTCACCTCTGTGCCTGGCAAAATCTTGGAGCAGATTCTCCTGGAAGGCACGTGAAAACCAGCAAGGTGGTTGGTGACAACCAGCATGGCTTCACTAAGAGGAAATCATGTCTGACCAACCTGGTGGCCTTCTATGATGAGGCTACAGAACTGATGAATAGAGGCAAAACAGTTGATGTCATGTACCTGCACGCAAAGAGCTGTGGTCAATGGCTCAATATCCAGCTGGAGACCAGTAACGAGTGGTGTCCCTCAGGGGTCGGTGTTGGGACCGGTCTTGTTCAACATCTTTGTGGGTGACATGGACAATGGGATTGAGTGCGCCCTCAGCAAGTTTGCCGATGACACCAAGCTGTGTGGTTCAGTTGATACATTGGAGGGAAGGAATGCCATCCAGAGGGACCTTGACATGCTTATGAGGTGGGCTAATGCCAACCTGATGAAGTTTAACCATGCCAAGTGCAAGGTCCTACACCTGGGTCGGAGCAATGCCAGGCACAGCTACAGATTGGGCGGGGAGGAGATTGAGAGCAGCCCTGCGGAGAAGGACTTGGGGGTGTGGGTTGATGAAAAAATGAACGAGGCGGCAGTGTGCGCTTGCAGCCAAGAAAGCCAACCGTATCCTGGTCTGCATCAAAAGGAGTGTGACCAGCAGGTCGAAGGAGGTGCTCCTGCCCCTTTACTCTGCTCTCGTGAGACCTCACTTGGAGTATTGTGTGCAGTTCTGGTGTCCTCAACAGAAAAAGGACATAGAACTGTTAGAACAAGTGCAGAGGAGGGCCACGAGGATGATCAGGGGACTGGAGCACCTCTCGTATGAAGATAGGCTGAGAAAATTGGGGCTGTTCAGCCTGGAGAAGAGAAGGCTGCGTGGAGACCTCATAGCAGCCTTCCAATACCTGAAGGGGGCCTATAGGGATGCTGGGGAGTGACTCTTCATTAGGGACTGTGGTGAGAGGACAAGGGGTAATGGGTTTAAACTTAAACAGGGGAGGTTTAGATTGGATATGAGGAAGAAATTCTTTACTGTAAGGGTGGTGAGGCCCTGGAACGGGTTGCCCAGGGAAGTTGTGAATGCTTCATCCCTGGTGGCGTTCAAGGTGGGGTTGGACATAGCCTTGGATGGCATGGTTTAGTGGGAGGTGTCCCTGCCCATGGCGGGGGGGTTGGAACTCGATGATCTTGAGGTCCTTTCCAACCCTTACTATTCTATGATGCTATGATTCTTCAGCAATTTTGAAACCCAGCTAGAAAAGAAACTAAGAGACTTCATAACTGTCAACCGACCCCTCCTCATCCCTTTCAAAATTTATGAAAACAAATGAGCTTTTCAAAGTTCTGTCTATGGCTTCTTAAGTCTCTGCACTTTCCACCATGGTAACTGTCTTTGCTGTTATTTTCAGTGACTAAAGAGAATTCCTTCACTTAACTGCATTGTCACGAGAGATTATTGCAGTGTGAGAGCTGGAAGAAAGGGAACTTATCTTGCCTGACTTTGTTCAAGGCAATTCAACCATTTCCTTTGAAAGAGTCCTCTGGCACCTAAGCTTTCCAACCACAGGAATTACTGCCTCTCTATACTTACCCAGAGGTAATACCAAGTCTTTCCTAAAAACATCTAAAATATTAGAGAACTCTCAGCAAGATCTGACTACTACTTCTTCCTCTGCTTATACTGCGGCTAGTGTGACTCCTTCCTACCTATTACTTGATGCACATAAAAAACAAAGTGACAGGGCTGCTTCTTTCTTGCAGTGATTTGTCTGGGAATGGCAATTATTTACTTCAGCTGGGGGAAAGTTTCATTTCTCTCATGGAGAGGAACCTGGTGGAGGCAGCTGTGGTCTTTTCTCTCCACAGAAGTAGGGTTAATTTTCAGCCTGCCAACAAGAGTACTGATTTTCCACAACGATCCAAACTTTTTGCTGCTCACCTCTACACCCCTGGGAATTTCAGGTGATCAGCATATTTTTAGATCAGACTCTGCTGTGTCCTACCACAACACAAGCTTCAGGGCTGTGTTTACAAAAAAAAAAAAAAACAAAAAAAACAAAAAAAAACAAAAAAACAAAAAAAAAAAAAAAAAACAAAAACAAAAAAAAAAAAACATAACAAAACCCTCTTGTAATTGTTTTTGAAACAAATTTCCTTTCAAAGTATAAAACCAGCTGCAGCCCACAAAAGGACTTTCTGACCTCATTTGGAGGGCTGTTAATACCCATGTCTTAAATACAGGAGTTACAGTTATCCTTTACAGCAAATTACCTCATCATAGGGCAATGTTTTGGAGCCTTGGATTAATGATCTGTGTATATGACACTTTTACAGCTGATAATCAAATAAATCTGTGTGTCTTCTAAATAAACATCAAGCTCGGAGGCATTTTTTCAGTATAGAGGACACTCAACACACCTATGCAATTATGAAGTTGCCATAACTGTCTTCAAGAGCTCCTGAGCTATTTATTGCATGCTGTAATTTCATCTTCCTGCTCAAAGTAGTAATGTATGCAATGTGATGTCTTAATAATGCAATCCAAAATGGAGGACGTCGTACTGCAAAAACATGACAACACCAACAAGAGAACAAACTTCTGTTTCCCTGTAAATATCTCAACCACTGTTCTGGCAAGCATGCTAAGAAGAAAGGAATAAAATGTCACAAACATTCTCTAGCAGGTGATACCTATTTGACCTTTCATACCCCCATGAAGCAGTACTGTATCTGGGGTGGTTCCTTTGTTCACTGAAACTAACCAGGTCCAAACCATTCCTATGATGATGTTCTTCCTTCACTGTATTTCTCCACTGTGTACGCATACACTTATCTTGTCACATCCTCATGCAGTATAAATAAGTACTACATTGAAAAAGGAGGAGGAGTAAAGGTATTCACATCCACAACATATGTGTACCGAGATGTCTGAGCAAATTGCCTTCATTAAAACATGGCATTACTCAAACAGTGCACCAATAAATGGTGCAGTCATCTCAAATTCCTTTATGATATATAAAGCATTTAGATGTTCAGAACTGCCAGCCACAGATTATATTAAAGTAGTGCAGAGAGGAATGGGAATGAGAAAAATGAACATTATTCCCTTTTGCAGGGACTATAAACAAGATGCCAATTAAATTTGCCAACATTTCAACCAAAATGCATTATCTAACCTCCCTCCTAAAGTTGTAAAATAATCCCGAATCACAGAAAACAAAACTGAAAAGAAAATTAATTACTGCACAGTGTGCAGACTGCGCCTTCCATCTGGGAAAGGAGAAAAAGAAAATGAATCTCAGGACATGATGGCCAGGGTACTCTTCTAGCCCATACAAAATGCAGAATATGGTCCTGTCAAGTTAAGAGCAGTAAAATCATGACTCACACATTCTGGATATGAGCTCTTAAACCCAACATATGGAGTAAAATCTGAAGAGTAAGAAGAGAACAACATTCTTTCTGTTTCACCTGTCTAGTGAGAAAGAGCTGCTTGAAGTGCCTGTTTCTAGAAAAATGTTCATCAGTGCAAATCCCAAGTTTACCTTGGAGCTAAGGACAAGAACCTGCAAAGGACTTTGCTCCAAGTAGACACTGCAGTATTCTGCACTGAATTACCCAGTTTTCTGTAGATAGCTCAAAGACAATGATATTCTCTCAGTCAATTAACCAGCAGTTTCTCTAATAAATGCATTTGTAGCACACAGCTTAAGAAGCTTGCTCTTACATCTGACTCAGCACCCACAATGTCTTCTGTCTCATTCTTGTTCTGCATCTCAGAACTCAGTTTATTTTAAGCCCAGTGATATTCAGACAATAAGAAAACTTCTGGGGGCTGCTGTTCAGTGCAGAATTTAGCTTCTTGTGTCATCTGGATGTCCTAGGCGTACAGCACCAACCCTCCAGAAACAGAGGGAGAGAAATAGAGAGTGAATGGAGGAGTTATGTTTGTGTTTGTATTAGTTATCATCTTAACTGAAGCAGATTAAACATAGTAGACTTTTCAGGAAAAAGCTTTTCTCCAGCCTAGTGTGTGGAATATAGCTCCCTTCAGTGGAAACAGCATGTCACGCACAGGCATAGACTGGCTAATTTCTTCAGGATTCTGAAGAGGTTAGAGGATGGGAAAAATGCATTTTACAATTATCTAACACAGAGCAACATATATAGAGAAAGATTAAATACTTTGTCTTAGTCTATCGTTACCTTGTCATAAAATACAATTAGCTTAATGTTTCATCTGACGGTAGCCTCCCAGCAGTATGCTCTGTTTTGGGGGACACAAGCAATTGGCTCCAAATTACATTCTGTAGCGGAGGAGTGTATATTAAGGGCTTAAATTATCTGCATGTCTTTAATCTTAATCCATGGACCAGTGGAGGATCTGATAGTTATTTATAGCTGGGCTGAGGTGAGCTGCTGTGAGCATGGTAATTGAAACAGTATTTCAGCCTGTCTGCCACTGGTTTATGTAATGGCTGTTGTTAGCTATAGCATAATCACAACAGTAAATGGAAAATAAAAAATAAAAATGCATTAAACATATGTTTTTATGTTGTGTTTTATGATCACATCTTATTCTTTACTGAACTTCCAAATTCTGTTATTCTTTCCTTTCTGAGATCAATTTACTTGCCTGGCAGCAGTTTGCCGTATTAAAGCTCGAGAAAGCTGATCTTCTTTCTCTTATTCTCTGGATTAACAGAGCTTTCATCTTGAGAGCTGCTAAATTCTGAAGACTGAGGGCTGTGACCCCTTTTTAAAGTTGCTGTTACACGAAAGGATCAGATAATGCAAATTTATGTCCCTTAAATAATAACCTTTATTTCTCAGAAAGGTGTTATTTTGCTCTTTCCTTAAACTGTAAAAATAGTGTAGAGATCGTAGAAGATTCAGTCTTTATGAATATGTCAGAAAATATTGTTAATTCTGCAATCTATTACTTGTCATCTGCTATTTTTGGTATTTGACAATGATTTCAGTTAAGTGACCTAGTGCTATCTTAAAGCAGGAGAGACATGGCATGATTTACTATCGTGCTCAGTTTATTCTCTTTTTAAAGGAGAAAGCACCCCCAGGCAATGTGTATTGTCTTTGGATATTACACCAAGGTGCCTTGCAATTCCTCCGCCAATCCATAAACAGCAGCTCATGTTCCTCTTCCTACCTTTCTCACCTTGGTGACTTCTGGGTGGGTCACATGCATCTTGTATTTTGGCAGGAATTTTCTGACCCATTACTGCAACTTGGTATCATAGACCCCTCTAGTTTATACTCTGCTCCCAGCACCCAAACCTGTAAACTTTTAGTCACTGAATACAACATGACAGCTTGTCAAACATCTCGCTCACCAAATTTCCAAAGTCTATCTAAATTTGCACAGTCTTATCCCCCTTTAGCAAAGCAGACATCTGGAACCTCTGAAAGGTCTACCAACTCTAATGTGTGGGCCACCTTCTACTGGAATAAGGATATGGAAGTCCTGGAACAGATTTCCTAGTGCAATACCTCTAGATCCCGAAGGCTTCCTGCTTTAGAGCAATGCACTGGTTTTAATGGCAGCAAACAAGGTTCATTTCCAGTAATTCCTGTGTTTTGGCAGAAGCTCCTCAAAACTGGCAGGTGTCTGTGAAAATTGTCAGACTTGGCAAATATGCTAATGAGAGGGCTGGAGCGCCTCTCTTATGAGGACAGGCTGAGTTGGGCTTGTTCAGCCTGGAGAAGAGAAGGCTCAGGGAGGATCTTTGAACAGCTTCTCAGTACCTAAAGGGGACCTAAAAGACAGCTGGAGAGGGACTTTTTACAAGGGTATGTTGGGACAGAAGAAGGGGGAATAGCTTTAAACTGAAAAAGGGGAGATTTAGATTAGACATAAGGAAAAAGTTCTTTACTCGGAGGTGGTGAAACACTGGAAAACATGCCCAGAGAAGCTGTGGCTTTCCCATCCCTTGGAAGTGTTCAAGGCCACCTTGGATGAGGCATTGAGCAACCTGGTCTAATGGAAGGTGACCCTGCCCATGGCAGGGGGTTGGAACTGAATGATCTTTAAGGTCCCTTCCAACCAAAGCTGTTCAATAATTGCCAAGAAAAATCCACTTCATCTGAGAATTTTCAGCTGCAGAAACTGGGACAACCATGGACCATGCCAGACTACACTTCTAAGCAGGCCTTAACTGTCGAATATGAGCACACACTACTGCACATCCCAGTCATGGAATCACCTGTATCCCCTATCCCCAGCCACCTCCATGAGAAGCTCTCAAGCTGCTATCCCCCTGCCCTCAGTCTCTGAATTTCAAATGTTGTGTCTTCTATTACCTCAGGAGCTGTTTTGCCTAGAGCCTTAAAGACTTTTCTCAGGCTCAAACTTCAGTCCACAAACTTAATTCCAATCCAATTCTACTCTCTGTTCTGACTTCTAGACATATCTGGCAAGGAAGCAATATTCTTTTTCACAATCTTCTTTTAGTATCATAGACATCACCCTTACCAGACTGTTACTGCTCTGGGAGGAAAGGGTGGGCTGAACATAAAAAAATCACCTGTAACCTGGCTGGACTCAGTCTAGCGTATTACACTTTATACCACCCACTAACAAATACCAAGAAATGTCCTGTAAAAACCATAACTATGAACTACTAAGTATTAAATTTGGTAATATTTGCAGTGAAATGTAGTATATGAAGTACAGCCAGACCACTCAGCACAGAGCAGAGTCACACCAACTTCTGGCTAATGGCAGACATTTTACTCAGTGCCCTTTTGCCATCTTGCTTCCCATACATAGATAAACTCCCAAATCTTTTTTATTATGCAAAACGAAACTCTGATATTTCCAGAAGAAATCATGCTGTAATGACTGGTTCAGCCAAATGCATCAAAGGGACATGTGGACCACCAGAACATGGACAGCAACAAAGATATTGGCATTAATCTATTAGCAGTCAGTTATTCCTTTTCTCTCTCTTGAGATGGCATTTGGATTTCCCCTCCCCTCAACAATAACCTTCTAAGAGCAGAACAAAAAATTTTGTGGCTTGCTACAGGGAAAAATATTATCATCTGCACTATCCCAGGGAGAAGAGGTCACTTGCTTCCTTGGAAAGATTACAGAAAATGGAAGAAATAGTAGCAAGGGAACTCTCTGATTTATGAGTACCTAGAGACCCACTGAGAAAACCTAATCCCATATTAACTGCTGTGCAGAAGCTGAAAGGCTTCATTTAACCTTTGGACTGCCACTGCTACAAAACTTACAAAAGCATCCATGTGAAGCCTTTAAATGGTAGAAGTTAGAGTTGGGAGACACTTATTCTACTGAAGTTTGGTCCAGTCACAGTGCCAGAGGGAGTCTCTAGATAAAGGATTCATCAATTACAGCCAAAAAATACTTTATAGATAAAAAAATAAGCATATTTCTAAATATGGAAAAAATACTTTTTCTAAGGCAGACAGTTCCTCATCTAAGCAGGCAGCATGAATGTATTTTTCTATTGTAGAGAAACTGCTCCTGACATTGGTTCGTATTAGTGAGGCAAATTCTTTTTCGTAGTGCAGATATAATCTGGGGAGGCTGGGATATAATTTTCAAACACACAAGCTTCAGTGAATCCTGCCTTAAAGATGCTGTCATCTAACGGTAAATATACTGTACACAGCTGCAGGGCAGGTGAAAAGTTACTTTTCTTAATCAAAGAGAAAAAGTGGTTATGACAGAATAGAGCTTATAACATTAAAACCAGAGTGATAAAATTTATTCAGGAATGACATACTCAAAGGCTCTGATAAGGCTACCAGCGCAGACAGGAAGCACGCATAAACACAATGCCCTTATTATCACCTACACTATCCCTCAACAAAATGAGTCTCTCAAGAACCAAATCTCTGTAGGTCTCTCTGCAGTGCCTGTTGTCAAATGGGTATTGCTGAGGTTACTGTCCCCCTTCTGCAAGTCATTATACAGTAAACCAGGTGTTACATACAAACATGTTCAAACATTTTTCTTTATCAGGACATGTGTTCACCAAACTGGACCTCAGTATTTCATCAGTACTCCTTGATACTGTGCTCCGTCAGTGTAATGCAGCTGAACCCAGCCAGCTGCCACCCCTGCCTGCTGCTCTCTCTACTACGCAGTTTGACTAGGAAGCCAACTCACCTTCTGAGCCATTAGCTACATATTCTTCCTTCAAAAAAGAAACAAACCAAAATGTACTCTGTCTGCCTTCCAGAAAGCCCTGCTGCCTGTGGCCTGTTCTTTAGTGCCATGTCCATGCTTGTTCTTCGCTTCACTTCACTGGGTGTTTCCAAGTTCACATGTTGTGCAAGTTAGACTCACTCATTCCTTGGTTTACATTCATGAACAGCACTCTGTGGAAGTGCAGATTGGAGAAAACATGACATCAATGACTGCTGATTAGTCTCTGATGTATCAGGAGCTGAGAGAAGCTGATGAAAGAGCACACCATGCTGTTCAGGCAGTTCATAAGGGACATCTGCCACCAGAGGAAGATTCATCCAACTTCTAGCGTATTGCAACAATTTGAGAAAATGCAAAAATAGAAAAGGAGTTAGGAGGAAAGTCACAGTGAAATACAGAAGCATTTTTTCTTCTAAAATGAAGGTGAAAAAACTTTCAAAACTTTACTGTGAAATTGCTGAACAACTGTGACATCTGATAAATAAGAGATGAACTCCTGGAGGTGTCTGGCACACAGATGCCCATACATTCTCAATATTACGAAGAGTTTTGCACACCCTTGGGCACTGCAAGTCCTCAATACAAATAGCTTGAGAGCTCTGCTGAATGCAGGTGGGCTTAAAATATGCTTTAAATAAAACACTTGCTTACATTGCTTGCTGAATTAGAATCAAAATCCTGCGTGTTGGCACAGCCTCAGTTTTACACATTCAAGAATTGCACCAAGAATGAAGCAAGTTTGCAATTTCCAGCAAAAATAACCAATCCTACAAAGCTATCAAGGGCCACAGACAAGGAGATAAAAAAGGCCAAGACTTTTATCTGTCCTTGAATCATGTCAGAGTACAAAGGAAGAAGCAGAGAAAATATCTTTTTTTTTCCCCCTTTTTTCCTCACTTGGCAGAATGAGTGCATGTCTGCAGCTCCATTCAAATTGGATTATCTCACTTTCAGAAATGAATTCAGCACGGAAACAGCTGCTTATCATGAGACTGCGAATAGGATGCGCCCCAGCCCATCAGCCGCTAGAAGCTAGGATAAGCAACTGAAAACATGTAGGACTAAATGAATATTTGTTCATCACAGAAGACAAGTATTGATAAGTTTTCACTATGCCAGTTCACTGCTGCTTCTTTTCTCACACTGCTTGCCCTCAGGTTAACTATATAATTTGAAAATTATGGCAGTTATGTTTCCATTACTCCACTAAACACATGTGAGGTTCCCTATAAAGTTTTGGTCAAACCTTTTAACTTTTCCCTTTATCAAAAAAAGAAAATCATTAATTTGAAATCTGAGTGATTTTGTCATTTTTACTTTTGCTGTCGAGTGACTGCAATTAGCATGATTAAAGTAGCAATAACACAGGATATTGCACTGTTCTTGCTTTCTTCACGTTCCTAAACCTAAGTAAACTTTTTTTTTTCTCTTTTTTCCTTTTTTTGTTTTCTTTTTTTAACAGAAACAGATTCAATTTGGTTGGCTTATCAGACTTAGTGTTCTTGAGGTGTTTTGGCAACAGAAGTGAATCTCCTAGTGTGGGTAGCCCTGTATGAACTGATGAGCAGTGTGTCCCACACCAGAGCCAGAGAGCAAGCACAGCAGACTGAAGAATAACCCTCTCTGATGAATACACAGGGCACAACTTGGGAAATCAGAGTGTGCATATGCACACCAGTGCAGACACATGAAATCTCCCCCTCCACGTGCTCCTCATAGAGGCAAGGCAGCTCCAGTCTAAGGGCCATATGGCTGTACTGCTATGGCTCTGTACCAGCAGTAAATAAGCCTTGCTGAGAGGGAGATCTATTACCTCAGGCACAACACTGAACTACTGCAGCTGCCAAGTCTCCACACCAGAGTGCAGCCAGTTTTGAGCATGGCAGAAGACATACATGTCTGCACACAGCCACACAATCATATTCAGCATTTAGTCCTGTTGCATGCCTGACCACTGGCACATACCTTGTATATTCAGCAGAATGTAAAAGATAAAAGCTTACTGGCTAAGGGGCATGGATTTGCTTGTCTGCAGCTCATTTTGGACTGGGTTTCTTATTCCCAGGAAGTTCTCTGCTATACCACACTCACATATCACCATGTGTGTCTTCATGCTAAAGCCTGTCACACCCTACAGACAAGCCCTGACTCTCTGCACAGCCCAGTAAGCACCAAAGACTGTCCTTTGCTACAGCCATCCTTTCCTGAATAGGCAATGCTCTTGAAAGTGCTGCTGAGAGATATTTACCACAAAGCACATAGAAGCTTATTTAAACATTTTAGGTAGTTTGTTTTGTTTTTCAATAAAACTACATAAATTAACAAGAATATAAGCTAAATAAACATGTAACCTGAATGTAGAAAAGCCAAACTATAAGGAAAATTTGTTCCAAGAAGGAATACAGGAAGTGCCTGAAACATTCTTCAGCACTTCCTGATATAACTCTACATGCCACAAATCAGGTCTGTCCAGAACCGCAAGCTTTCAAAGATAGTAGAAAATTCTGCATAAAAACAGATTTCAAAGGACACACCAAGGACTGATTTTGAAGTACAAAGCAGGTACAGAACACAAAATTAAATGGGAACTTCTAGTGAGTGTAGCTTGAAGTTGCTCATGAAGCAGCCTTGAGGAGTAACTTCACTCTGCCATGAACGAGTCACAAGGACAATAAATGATGAAGTGTAGACAGCTGGGGAGAAATAAACCTTAGAATTCCAGAAATGTATTGGACTGAGATCTGTAGTTCAGTGTCAGGACAGGCTTTGTTCCCAAAAGTGCAGACAAGGTGAGGACCATGACCCAAAGAATGCTTAGGTGCAAGAAACACAGCCACTAAATTCAGTCAGTTCTGGACCAATGATCAACCCTTTTCTGCTGCCCCACATCTGACACTCAGATGATCGATTACATGACTTTCATGGTCCTAAAAGAGCTATGTGATCCCTTCTGACTCAGGCTGACAGGTAAGGATTGATGAATTTGTGGCACTTCCACGGGTGAAATCAAGCAGCTGACATCCCCCTTCCTCCCAGAAGGAATCAGGATTTGTTTGTTTTGCATAGTCAGACACTGTCAACACCACCCAACTCTACCAAGAAAAAGAAGAGTAAGAAAAACAATAAATAAAAAAGTTATATTTTGAATTTGCAACTTAAATACTGAAATGTAACATGGGAAAATCTTGATGGAACAGCAAGCCACTACATTTGCTTCAGCTCTTGAGTATTACTGTTTAATCTCCCTGCATAAGCAATAGGGGTGTAAAGAAACCCACTAAAGATGTTCAGTATTCACTGACTTGCCACAGCCCTCGCCCTCACTGAGCTCATGGCTGGATGCTGTCAGCTTTTGGTTCCTACACCAAGCACAGAGCAGCCTGCCTCACCATCCACTGGTTTTGCTGGGGCAGTTACTTTTCTGCATTCTGGAAAGAAGGGAAGGCAAGAAAAGGCAAGACTTGCTTGAGCAAGCCAGTTACTTTGCCGCACTCAATAGCAATCTGTTAGAAGAGTGCTGCTACTTCTAGCAGTGTGAGGAAGTTGCAGAACTGGAGTAAGGTCACGTAGCTCATTGCTTGCTCAGCTCCTGTTTTGTGTGACTAAGTAAACTACAAATAGATCCCAGATGAAATTAGAGCAATACTCTGTTTGTGACATGTATGACTGTCTCCAGAAACACATGGTTGCCTTATTCCTAAATAACAGGATTAATGAAGATATGCCTAAGAGTTTGAAGGTGAATTGGGAACAGAAACATTGATTTTGTGAACTGCTGAACTGAACTTTGGAGTAAATGTGAGCTCTGGAGATAAGTAAAATAACCCCAAAGCTGTAACACCCTACTGCCCCTCCCAGTCTTCGATTTCTTTTTCACTCATCTTCTGCAACAGATATGAATTACTCAAGAATAATCACTACCTCCCCTGGGGTTCAGCTCTCAACTGACAGAGAAGATCCTATTTCTGTCCTGTTAGTAAATTGTCCACTTTCTTTTTTCTGGCCTTTCAACAAGTTGCCCTGAACTTTAAGGACAGGATAACAGATTCTTAATCATAGCACAAATTCTTCTCTTGTTTTATAATAATCAGGAAAAAATGTAGCAATCAATAATCATATTCAATAGACCTTGTCTGTGTAAGATTCTGCAAATGACTATACATAAGTCACTGAATTTTTTATGCTTCCATTCCCAGTCTGTTCTGAGAAATGGTAGCTCTCTCTTCTTTCTGCTTCTTTGGTTTAGTTAGACCTCAAACACTTCAAGACAAGGTCTCTAAAGCAGCCCCCTGAACCACAATAGTACCCAAAGATACGTGTAATGATAAATACATATATATATGCATATCATATAGACAGGCACTTCAGACTAGAATTATGATGAAACCTCCCATATTGCAATATTTTAGGGTGAAAGAAGCAATACTATCAAACTTGTATGCACTAAATAATTGGTAAATGATAAATACATGTCCTAAGCAGACCATGCCTTATGAGCTGGACTCTATCATTTCTTATAACAGAACTCTCAGAACACCAAGAAAATGACATTTCAGGCTCTAATTCTTAACTCATTTTAAAATAATTCTTTAGCAGTAGCAAATTAAAGAAATTATTTTAAGTAGATTATGAGTTTCAAGGTGAGCACCTTACCCCTGGCACTTTTCAATTAAGAGTGCAGGACTTGTGTGCCTGGAGAATAATATTACTGACAGCACAGTTTCAATATATTTTTAGAGGATTGCCCTCAGGGCTCCAGTTTCTTCAACCCACATCCTACTCTCTTCCTTCCAGAGGTTCCTGCTGAGTTTCTGCCAACCCATAATACTTCAATCTCTCTCATCCTTTCCACCTCCCTTTTAACTAAAAATGAACAAACATTTTTTAACCTACTTTATTTTTGTTGTTCTCCCAGCTGAAGGCCCCGCATGTGAATAGGTTGTTTGAACATCATCAAGTGGTGATGGTTGATGAGAACTGTGCTAGCAGACTGGCCTAAAGAATTTTATCAGTGTTATGGTGTGAGACTGCATACAGATTTGCTCAGTTTAAGCCTCAAGTATGCTCAGTGGTGGAAAACCACCAAAGACCTCTGTTTCCATAAACAACGACTCTCCCCCCCTTCCTGTTTTACACTAGATACAAAATCTGTAATCGTTAAAAGGCAATTTTGTGGAATTTTGCATTGCAGCTTCTTATGAAAAAACTTCTTGAAGCCAAAACTGGACTTTGACTAACACAGGACACAACCTTGCTAGTCCCTACCCATTTCACAAGGCTGCTCTTCCAGGGTCAAATAAAACCATTGGAATGTCCAGAGGAGAAGAGTTCCTGTTTGCCATTCCAGAATCACATGGATTTACATTGCTCCAACTTCTTTCATAGCAGAGAAATACACACAAAAGCTCCTCTAATTAGAGTCAACATCTTGTCACAGGGATGAAAAGTTCTACAAGGATGAAAAGTTGTGGATACTGTTGTAACCACTGACATCTGTGGTATAATGATTATTACTAGTTACAGCTACAAGTATGCCTGAAGTAACACACGGTCCTTGAGCATGCAGCCCAGAGAGATTGTTTATTTCTTATCTCATGTTTGATTTATTGGTTTAAGGGTTGTCTTGTAATTAATCCAAAACTCATGAAAGCTCTCCCATCTTTCTTTGCAGGGAGAATGCAGGTCATATGAACTAGGTGTGAAGGTTATGAAGTATGTAATGACAGTTAGTGTTCACGAAGCACAGCGAAAAGCCTGTTCTTCACCATATGCCTGGCAAAATGGGATGTTTACAAATCCTGATGCCTTTATAAAAGGACATGGGACTCAGCTTCTGTTGCATGCATCATTTCACCATTGCTAGTAGTCGGGACAGATACGCCACTTAGATGAAATTAAGGAAAAATAGCACCTTCCTCATTTTCCATTAACACAGACTAGTGCTGCCCTTACCTAAACCACTGTTCCACAAATTTAGGTGAAATGCCTTGGATACCATACGGGAGAACAACAATTTCTCTAGACCCAATTAAAAAAAAAACAAACACCAACACCCCCCCCCAAAAAAAAAAAAAAAAAGTCAGGATAAAAAAAGCCCAAACTTGCTAAGACGACAGGGAGATTCACCTGTAAACAAGGTAGCATCAAGGTTGTGCTCTGATCCCCTGTTTCAATATAAATGGACTTCTGTGCAACTGAGATTTATAACAGGGGGTCACAGAATCACAGAGTGCATCAAATACCTTAACTTCTGCTTAGGATCAGTCTGGATGGGTTGCTGCAGAGGTATGGTTTAATTTCACACCTTTCCCTCTGCATTTCAATAGTTTGGGTTTACTTAAAGATCAGCTATGTGAATGTCTGAAGTTTTAGGCAAAGATCCCTCTTCACCGAGGGTACCTCAAGATAAAAGTAAAGAAAACCTCAGGATAAAGGCAGTGCAAATGGAGACAGCTTTCTTCACAGTGAGGAGGGAATGAAGGGAAAGATCCAGTCTCACTGACTTTAAAGATATAAAAGCATCATATTTCATTATTCTAGTTTCTTCCTCTCATATTCTAGAGGCTGCCTACTTACACACACCTAATTTTCCGTGTTTCACATAGGCAGAAATGCTCTTTAAGATGACAAACACCACTGATGCTCTGCTTTCCACATTAACTTTTCAGTGTATATTTACAGTGTTAGAGTCCAAAGAGACGACAATACTCTGTAGTAACAAACATGGGGAGCATTTCACCTGATTAACATGTAGCTTTTCCCAAAAAATAAATAGAATTTGAAAAATATTCATCTTTTTTTTGGTAGAAACTTATCCGATCCTTCATTGTGATAACAAAACTAATTACTTTGTACCTTCAAAAACAGCACTAAAAATACTTCTATTTTCTTGTAGAGTCAACATAACAATGCAGAGAGGCTGTGTCCAGCTGTAAGAGTCAGCAGAGCAGCATTAAGTGACTCTCACTGCAAGGCCAGACTCTGATCTCAGTTATTCATTTAGCAAATGCACTTTCTGCAAACATCTTGCTTGCCAACAGATAAAGGCAGAATTTGGCCTGCGCAGCTTTTGCAACTCTTGACAGTTCCAAATTAACACATCTTGCTCCTCAGATATTATACATTTACAAGTCAACAGCAAGGAAAATCTTTATTGCATTTAGGAGTTGCTTGTAATTAATATACAAGTCAGTATAATGCCAAGATATAAAAATACATTTCCTTAAGTTCATGTTTACATTTGCACATGCTAGTCTTTTACATAGACAGTGCAAACTCAAACATAGCATATTTTAACACATACATTTTAGGAAGTGCAAGCCATAAATACAGACCTCCACCTTACAATGATTACATAGAAGTATAATCTACACCTTTAGTAACAACATTGAGACAGCACAACACAGAAAGTAGCCCATTTATTTCAAGACAAATGCCAGAAAGGGCATACTGGCCAGAAGTAGTACTTCTGCTTCATGGAATCAAAGCACAGTCTGAGTCTCATATTTATGTTCACTGACATAATCCAAACTCTCTTTTGACTTTACATTTTTACCCTATTAATTTCCCCCTAAGAGTACCTGCTGCTTTCTAAGTGTTGGCATTTTCTCCAGCCCTTGCCTCTTCCATGCCAGTGACCTCTTTAGACCGCTGTAACAAATACAGGGTAAAGCCAAAACAGGTCAGCAGCAAAGCACTGCAACACTGATGTTTGTGTCCAAAGAATAAACTACAGATGCTCTCTCTCCAGCAGTACAAAGCATACTAACAGGCTACACTATAAATCCTCTAGCTGACTACAGAGCTTATGCAATATTTGACATACACACAATCTGTAACTCTCAAAAACCTGAGAGCACGTTTGGCATTTATTATATAAACAAGCATCAGCTAAATAAACAGAGCCATAGCTACAGCTATAAAAATATATATAGTATTTAAATGTACATAAAACTTATATGTTGCTGTACCTGAAGCTACCATGGCTAATTAACGGGTTCCTAAAGTAGGTAGTGCACACAAACCGATTTGCAAAGTCAGATCAAGATGGTTAACTATTAGCACTCATGCACATTATCAACACACGACTTCTTGCTTATTTGTCAACCCTTTTTTTTTTTTTTACAAAAATAAATGCAGTCCTGCACCAGGAACCATTAGATTATAAATACGGTCTTGTTTGTGAAACTATGACTACAGAATGGTTTCTACTACACTGAATTATTCCAAAATGAATCAGAGAGAAGGCAGATATTTTTTAAGATGAAAATTTCTGATTTGTCTCCTTTAAATGGTGACTTTTATAAGAAAAAAACATTGAGATATTTTTGATACATAAAAAAACTAAAATCAATTACCTCATATAGTTAAGATCACAGTACCCTGAACCCTATTTATCTGGTAATGAACTAACATAAACAGTTAATAATTAAGGGAGATGTGAGAGACTGAGCTATATGATATGTGTGGCAGAGTGAATTTTTTCAAGCTTTCAGGTGAAAGCTGTCAATATACCAAGTATAATGTCAAACCATTCAGCCTCACCTTCATTTTAAAAATACATCTTTAAACAGTTGTGTTTCACAGGTAAATTGAAAGATCTGCACTTTTTATCCTGTCTCAGAAACTCTTCAAATTTTCCCTCAAGCCTCTCCTTCAAGCAACTGCTCCCCACTGAAGGGATCCAGAGGGTTGTGCTACAGTGTCTACTTAGGGACCTGTGTCGGGACAGATTAAAAAAATGACAGCTGAACAAAGATATATAAAAACCCTAAAAACAGTAGATACAGTTGCTAAACCACAGCCACTGCTGATACCAGTGTAAACCCTAATGAGATTCATAATTGTTCCATAAAACAGCTGCCTGTGATGCACATAGCAGCTCTGTTCTACCTTCTTATGCCAAATGCACTCACTATTCAGAACCTGAGCACTGCAAAACTGCAATGGACATGACACTTCCCAATATTTTAAGGTCTAGTCATGCAGTGGAAATGTAGCAGCATCCACTGGTGATACAAGGCAATGGCTATGAAATTACATTTCCATTATCATTTTTCACTTTGTTAGATGCATTCACTACTTCAGGTTATGGTCCACTGCACATTAGCCTTCACCTACTGTACATGCCTGGGGTGCCAAACTGCTTTGCAGGCCACCTGCTTGTGCCAGACACACAGGCAGCCACACAGCTTGAACATGCCCCTTAATCATGTACAGAGATAATCCAGTGACACTGAGACAGACAGGAGGAAGAAGGCTAAAAACGGAAGCCTCTAATAGTGAACCAAATGCATGTGAGCTGTGCATTCCTGAGTTTGTACATTAGGTTCCTTGGAATTTCAAAAAGCACTAGAAATATTCAAATGTCAAGTATGCTCCCATCTGGTAAGAAATGTTCTTTAAAAGTAGAAGAAAATTATGGTGTACTGACCAAAATGCCTTGAGAGTAAGACTTTGTAATGAGATTGCACAATTTTCTGCAGCTGAGAAGAAAACTATTTGGAAAAGCTTCCAATCACAGATTTGAAAACCTCTGTAGGCTCACTCAACTCAAAAATTCAAAACAGACTTAATGAAAAGGCAATCCATGTGACCAAAAAAATCAAACCTGCCTATTAGCAAAATCCATATGCAATAGTACCACCAGCTTGCATAGAGTAACAAATATACAGCAAGCTTCTCTTTTCTCAAATCCAGATATTTTCCACAGAATAATAGAAAAATAATTTTAATTCCTATTTCTCATAAGAGCAAATTTAAGAAACCTTTTTTTTTTATTTATTTCTTGTCTCAGCAGAAAATAGTTCACCTAAACCAAGTCAAGTTTGTTTAGAGCACAAGCAGAAAAAATTTTATATGGTTTTAAGCAAACTTATGCAGTAAGAGTTACAGGGCATGATAAAAATATTTTTTGTTATTTATTACAAGCTGAACAATAGATACATGTGTAATATATAGTATCTATATTTTATTCTATATAATATCTAACAGATACTTCCCATGAATAAGGTTTTTTTATGTCAGAATCTTTCATTGCATACTGGCTTCTATAATCTCTTGGGAAATAACTGCTTCTTAGCTAATCGATAACAAAACTTACAGTGTTAATATAGTTCAAGCAGTGCATATGAAATAAATGGTCTAGGCAATAGCAATCCCTGTTCAATAACCTATAAACACTTCATCTATACTAACCACTTAACCTACACCGACATCATTCTGTAGGAGACGGAACAAGAAAAAAATGCTGGTGAAATCATCTCAATTGCTTTAACAACATAAACATCAAAGATCACTCTGGGTAAGTGTAGATCATATCATCAGCCACTTATTAGCATCTTTTTTTTTAGATATTCCCATTCATTTCCACCACTTTAGTTGTATTAGAAAGAGATTTTGGAAATACAGATTTGGTGTTGGGGAACCAAAGAGACCAGAGATGCAAAAACTGCTCCTATTAGGGTTTATTTTCTGGGTTGTTTTCTTTTTTGCCTGGTGCAGAAAGATCAAAAAGTTCTGGCTTTAACTGAGAATCTCAATACATTACTTAAACTAGGAGAAGCCTTACCTGCCTCTCTGAAAGGGAACAGAATGACTTGAAATACAATATCTCATTACACATGCCATCCTCTATATTTTAATTTAAGCCAGAAATTCATGAGCAGGAGATGGTAACAATTTTTAACCCAAGGAAAAGGAGGAAATTCAAAGCATACAGGACACACAAAGACATCCTAAGATTTTTAAGGGCAGGAAAAACTCTGACAGCCACCTAACCAAGTCTGCTCAAGAGTACATGGAATGCTTCCCAGCAATGTCTATACCAAAAGCAATGAAATGTAGCTGAATTAAAAGCATCCCTCTTAGAAAAGAAATTCTTATTTAAAGACTGAAATTAGTGATCAGCAAATCACTTCCTTCAATAAATTACTGTAGCAGTTAATTAAAATGTGTCCCTTATGTTCAGTTTTCTTCAGCATCCAACTTCTAGATAGCAGATTTTGTTTTATTGTACAATTCATCCAGGCAAACTTCATAAGGTCTGGCAGTAATTTTTTTCTACACAAATTGATAGAAACTGAAGGCAACCTCTCTGGTACACACTGCCTGATACTTCTATACCATATAAAAAAGAAGACACAAATATTAGGTGTACTCCAATTTATGCTAGTGACCGGTATCTGGAAGTTTCATGTTGTTGCTAGCATGTGTGACAACTTGTGCCAGCACATCTTTAATCATAACCACTAACTGCCCTGGCTAGGTTAACTCTAATCCAGGAGTCCCAGCGCATGCGGCCATCATACCTTCTCTCAGTGGTGCAGAGAGATCTTTCTCTAATAAACATAAAACCCCTAATTTTCAGCAGTTTTCCCCCCACACTACATATGTACTTGATGGCAGATAACTTGTTATCATCTCTTTGATACTCTAAACAGACTGTATGCCAAAAACTTTCTCAAAAGGACAAAGATTACAAAAGATTAATGGGCGCAAGCAGGATAAAAGAATTGTCTGGTTTCCTACAACTTAGTTTTTCCTATGGACCCCTTTTCTTTTCCTGGACCCTTCCAGATATTGAATCTTCACCCCCGCCTGGAAGTTAACATAGGCTGTCTCTCCCACCACAGGGGAAAAGTTGACTCTCTCATTGCCCGCTGCTTGTAAAGGGAGGAGGAAATCAGTACAGCAGACGCGACCTAGTCGATGCACAGGGAGCCTTTCTTGAGCAGCAGGGGGCAGGGGTGAGCCGCTTACCCCTGCTCCTGCTCTCACAACTATCCTCCATGCCCCAGCTAAGACAGGGAAAGCAGTTCCCTGCCCTGGGCAACTCTAGACTTTGCCTATGTCTAAAGCTTGCCCTGCAGCTACGTTCACGCAGATGATTAAGTCCTCTGACACCAATAAACTAGAGTTGTGTGTGTTGGAGTGAATTCACTTCTGCAGTATCTTGCATTAGAGCTATTTAATACTGGGAATTTCTTTAAACACAACAGCAGAAACGAAGGTGCGCCAAGGTCCCTGGAATCACACGCCTATCTTCCAGAATTACTTATCATCAAAGTGTCAAACCCAGGAACATAAGTATGACAGTTTGTTAAAGTGGGTGAGTTACAAGATTCTGCTAAACCAACACCCAAATGACTTATTAACTATTCATTCTAATAGTTTATTTAAGTTTATTGCTCAAGTTGATTGGAAGTGCAGGACCTGACTATAAACAAAGGAGTCAGACATAGTGCAAAAGCACAGCATTTTGCTTCAAGCTAAACTTGCAAAATCATGTCAGGCTGTCTCTTGTTCTGAGGCTGTTTAACCTACAACTGATTCTGAGACTGTTTAACCCACTACCATTTACACTAGTACTGGCCATCTTCTACGCAAGAAGAGCCAAAATATGTGACAACTCTGCGATCCAGACATGCTTTTATTTTGTACCATTATATATGCAGATGCTTTATAAACACTCAGGTGATTTCTACCCTGATGTGTGTGCTTTATGGTGCATTAGGTTTTCTAATACCAATTGTCTTTCAGCTTCAGCCATCCTGAGAGAGGATATTTCATCTAGGGCTCTCAGCACTTGAAAGCTGCTTGCCACCATCTCTCTGACAGCTGTTACCAAATTGGAAAGACCTCACTTTTCTGGTGGAAGGGCGCTTCTTGTTTCAGACAGAAAAAAAAAAAAAAAAAAAGCCTGGTTAGCAAAAGGGAACAGGTTTGACATGTGGAGAGGGTAGAGGATGGGATGTCCTTTCAGGGCAGACATTGTCTCATACCATGCAAGCCCCTCAGCACACACTAGTGGGCGGATATTTTTAACAATGCTTAGACCTTACTTTCAAATCCAACACTACTGCAATCCCGCCACCAAAACACAGCTCAATGACAGAAGGGTATGAGAGCTTTTAAGTGGATCTACCTACACATCTCTCCTTAACTACAAACACTCCCTGAGAATCCAAAAGAACTTTTTCCGAACTCCTCTGGAGTTTTATAAACTAAAAGCATTTTAAGAGACACAATCCAGAAAGAGTCACAGTAAGACATAAAAAGGACGTGGAAATAAGTCTCTTCCCTGTCCATTATGCCCTTGCAGTCCGGATTGATCCAGCCCTACCTTTAGTTGAGTGATGATTAACACTTCATCATGAGTTCCCTAGCAGAAGTCATGCATTTTTCATATCTTCCAAGACTGGTTTTCCTGTTTGTTTTTTGAACCATGACCTCTGTCTCTGGCAAGCTGCTGGCTGAGCCTCCTTGACCTACCCTGTACTCCACAAGCCTCTCTTACAAGCCACTAAAAGCTGCTCTTGAGGGAAGAGTCTCTCCTTTCAGAGACTCCAGTGAGCTGAAAGTGCAGCAGCTGAACAAGAAAAACGTGCAAATGTTTTCTCTACTGCCTGATCAGCTCCTTTTCAAGGGGATGTGACTCATAGTACAGAGCAGACAAGTAAAAAAATCGCTAACCATCACACATATAACTAATGCAAACTACACTAACGTCCTTAACATGATCAGAGAGCAATTCCAGGTGTTTGTGCACTGGTTTATGGCAGCATGGACAGGAGCTAAAATTTATTTAGAAATCTCCTATTAGGAACACAGTACTTTCATCTAAACGCCTTAGGCTAAGTTCTAAATTTTTAAATTTATGGACAAATAAGATGATCTTTGCTATTTAGGGAAAAGTGTAAGGAAACAGCCCTTATTCTTCTTTATGGCATGAATATGCTACCGTAAAAATTTTTATATATTAAGAAATATATACTGCAAGCCCCATGACAGTTCTCAAAATTCTACTGAAATGGAATGAGGTGTTTGAAATTTTTGCTGCATTGAATCGTGACTGGATTTGCCATTCATATTGCCACTTTTCTTTATACTGGTTCAGGGGATCTTTAAGTCCTAGACAAAAGTAGCAACCACTGTAAGAAAGTACATGCTTCATCTGGGTAGGATTATTATATTCAGATTGGATGAAGCTGTAGTGATGCTGAGGCCAAGGAAGATGAGCTGTGTTTTGGTATGATTTTCCCCCTTATGTTCCCTGTACCATACTAGAAAATACGAACAGATGGGGCTACAACCTCCAGTGGTCTTGGCTGATGCTGGTAAATCTGCCCTCAGTTACTGCACTCAGCACTGAAAACAGTATATGCAGGAAATTATTTGACTAAAATAGATACTCCCTATAGTAGTGAGGTGGGAAGTCTTTTCAATATTTCCATGCTGTAGCAGAAACTTGTGATTAAAGCAGTGTGAAAAATAGAAGTTTGATTTGGGAGAAACTCTAGGATTTTAAAATTTGTCTTAAAACTTCCAGGGCTCAAAAATATCTGAGAATAAAAACTCCATGAGTCAGAAATATCAGCACAAACTTCTTGAAATACTTACTTCTGCATGTTTCTGCTCTTCAGATTTTAAAACACACGGTATAATAAAATACACCGTTCCAATTTTCATTTTTTTGGTAAAATTTAATAACTCAAAAGGAAATATTTCAGAACAAAAAAAGGAAGAAATTGCAGAAATGAGAAAGCCCTAGTTAGTTCATGTAGTATTCCAAATAACTGATTTGAAAATTCAATTTCTTTGAAAGCAGACAGCTCCTGACAGGTTTTTTTAATTGAACGGGATTTTTCTAATATAAATTTCTCTGTTTAATAATTTTTGACAGCTTGATTTAAAACAAAGCTCATTACAAGCAGATTATATTGCAATTAAGGCTAACAAGTTTTGCAAAGCATAGATTAAAACCTGCATCGTTGAACTCTGCCTTAGACTACTGGATTTATATGCTTTAATAAATCTACTCTTGATTGTGAGGAAGTATCTGATAGTTCCTAGTCAGACAGTGAAATGACCTTTGGTAAATTACATGCAGTTAAAAGGTTTGTTTAGCTTTGTACATTTCTAAGCAATATTTTTCGCCATCATAATGCAAATTCAGTGTCAAGCTGAACATTTCAGAATGTATTCAGTTGTAGGACTTTCACTCAATCATTTTGCTATGGCTGAAAGTCCTCCATGTGAACAGCACATCTGTATATCTGAGATCAGATAACAACTTTATGTATACTCAAAAATTTGCAGGTAAACTGGCAAATATCATAGACCCATTTTCTGTGGCTGTACATTTCTGGTTGGGTTCTTCTGCTTCCTCAAACTGATAAAGCAAGGGACAGCCTGGAATTTTTTTCTTCCCCTAAAGTATATCTCACCCAAAACATGCCAGTTACAACATCTTTGAAGAGATTGTTTTGCACAGAAAAATTCGTGAAACATTTGGAAGTGAGTTCTGAAGAATATATAGCACCATCTTTGACAGGAAATCTGTGTCTCCTATAAGAAGCAGAGTATCAAATTAGCAAGGACAGTACAGCTCTAGAAAACTGCAGCTCAGCAGTTAAACAAATGTTGAACTTGGCGTATGTGGCTTGAAGATTTCACTTCCTAAGAAACCTCTGTGTCTAATAATACTAGAGTGATTAAGATGCACAATTCTTTCTGAGTGATACGTAACTTATGTGGGGCAATGCTAGGGTAGATCCATTAAAGTTGTGTTTGGCCTGTTCTTGATGTTGAGTCAAATGGGGTGCATTTCAAGAGAAGATGCTAGAAATGCCCGTGCGACTCGACTTCTGTTTTTAGATGTCAGCAATTAGCAAAGATGGTAGTGTTGTAGCTCTGCCTCCGCATTCATAATATAGCTTAAAAAAATACTGTCTGCAGTGAATTTCAGCAGATCTGTCAATGCAACCACTGTAAATGGAGGACATTGGCAGCATAGACAACACTGGTATTCAGCCAGTGTGTACACTACCTCAAAACACACAGATGGTTTCATAATTTCTGCAGTTACAGAAATGACAGCCTTTCTGTTCCAACCTACAATTTATGAACAGACACACTTTCCTTTTAACTATTAATGAAGTGCTGTACCCACTACTGAGTTAGCTGGGGCTTTGGCAAGCCAATTAGTACAAGATTTGCAACATTTACCAACACTATTTAGCTCTGTTCTAGGAAGTGTTCACTGATTCCCCTGATTTCTGTCTCTTAAGTTTCTTCTTTTAAAATAGATTAAATATGTTTAAGAGCTTTCTGGTGAGCTGGCAAAAAAAACAAATTGCCAAAAATAATTTCCCCCCAAGGGCATGATCCACATGGATACATTTTCTATGCTGAAAAAAATAACTTTTCAGAACTGTTGCTGACTCCTAATATTTGGAGATCTTTCCAAAGCACTAGTCTCAGATTTCAGCTTAACATTACCTGTTTTGAAATTATTTGCCTTGAAATGTACAGCATTATTTAAGTGAGCAACAGCTTAACACAACTGAAGTATACACACGTCACACATCAACAGCAGGATAGTTTAAACCTGATGAAGCAAAGTACCAGGGACAATGATTGGAATTGCAGGACTTTCAGGAATCCACAAAGAGGAAAAATAAAAAGAGAACTAAAAGATTAAGTTTTAGGACAGCTCACAGAAGATGTGGTTGACGGCAAGTGGCATAAATAGTCCTTGCTTTTAGACATTAACATGAATAAATAAGCAGAGAGTAGATTACAGGTACTTGGAGGAAAGGATGAAATGTTCCCATTTTTAAACATGGTATGCGTTTCTCTTTCGGATGAAAAAAACACTTTTCAAATATATTCAACAGTGTGTATGCACAAGGAATACAAATACAAGAGATCCTGGAAGGGACTATGGGCATCCTGAGGGAGAAATGCCCCATAACAGTACATCCTGACCACCTCCTGACTTCAAAATCCTGCTTGGCACACCATAGTACAGTGCTCTCAGGCTTCCATGCCAGTTAAGAAGAAGATCTGCATTCTACTTCTCCACACATTTAATCCTCAGCTCTCCATTTCCCAAAGGAAACTCTTACGTATGCTATGGCTAGAATTGACCTGAGCTGTGATTCACCCTGTGATTGATGGGATCTCTCAGGAAAACTTTTCACATAATGGTTCTCCCCCTCTAAAATAATTCCCAAGTTTTAATCTTCCTTATGTCACTAGAGCTGTAGAGCAGTGAGTTACAGTGCTCAGAAGCTAAGGAAGCAAATGATCAGTTGATCTAGCAGGCTCCAGTCGTCTACCTAGGATACAGTGGCACTTCAGTGTGTTTTGAAGACTGGAATAGTTGTTCAGTTAGACTACAAACAAACATGAACCCAGTGTCAATCCCTAATTTACAACCACGCAGACCCAATCCAACCCTATAGGTACTGTGACGATGATTGAACACCTTTGCTGTGGTCAATGCACATCTGTATTAAAAAAAAATCTCCAATTACTTGTGACCCACAGTACAGTGTAACTATAGATAGCTGTCGTGGTTTAAGCTTCTCAGCCACAAGCAGTTTTGCTCACTCACTCACTTCCCCCTCTTTCTTCCCTCCGCTCCTGGAGGGATGGGAAGGAGAATCGAAAGAATGCAACTCCCGCAGGTTGAGATAAGAACAGTCCAGCAACTAAGGTATAACACAAACCACCACTGCTACCACCAATAATAATAATCACAAGAGAAAAATACAAGGGAAGAGTTCTTTTTTCTTCCCCCCCACTCCGTAAGGGGGGGGGGGGGGGGGAAGAATCGAAAGAACGCAACTCCCACGGGTCGAGACAAGAACAGCCCAGCAATCAAGGTACAACACAAACCACCGCTACCACCACCGATAATAACAATAACGAGAGAAATACAAGGGAAGAGGACAGAACTGCTCACCACTCGACGACCGAGTTGTGAACTAAACCCACCCCTCTTCCGGGTTCCGGTCCCCCAGTTCTTTTTCCTCCTGGACATGACGTGCTGTGGTATGGAATAACCCCTTTGGTCAGTTTGGATCAGGTGTCCTGTTTCTGCTTCCCCCCGGCTTCCACCCTTCCCTGGCAGAGCATGAGACTCAGCAAGTCCTTGGCCAGCCTAAACATCACCAAGCAGTAACTGAAAACACTGGTGTTATCAGCACTGTTCCCAGGCTCAAAATCAAAAACACAGTGCTGCAGCAGCTACCAAGAAGGGAAAAAGAAAAAATGATTGCTACTGCTGAACCCAGGACAATAGCATGCTCTTACTTTTATTGTGCTTCATATATTCTCTGCAGCTCAGCTGCCACAAAGGACAAAACCCTTGCAGGCTTACTCTTACAAGCATGATTTTCCAGCTAACCAACGCCCAACTGAACGTAAACGTTCACAGCCTAGAAAAAAGCAGTAATTAAACTACATTTCTTTATGGTTGATTTTCCTCTTATTCCTCTGAGGTTTTCCACTGAATAACTTCTCAATAATGTTTAATGTAATGCTGTATTGAAATACTGAGCTCTGAGAAAAAGACAACTTCATAGAAAAAGTCCAGTTAGAATCACCTCTCATTAATGAGCCAGTTCTACATCTGTTACTCATAGTTTTCCATAGAGAAAGAACCAAGTTCTTGGATAAGGTGAGAAGCAATCAGAAACATCGACAAAAACAAAACACTTTCTCCTACCTGCTTTGTAAGTCTAATTCTGTTAGAAAATCATACCTCTTCAGTGTTATTAATTAGAAAAAGAGACCAAGTGGATTACTATTTAATGTCACTGGATTGCTAACATTACCCTTCTATGCTAACATGGCAAAGGTATCCCAATTCCAAAATGCTTACACACCCAAGCACATTATTATCACTATATTTTACTTTATTTTATTTATTAAGCTGTTCTTACCTCAACCCATGAGCTTTACATTCTTTCGATTCTCCTCCCCAAAATTTCCTGCCCTGAATGGGGGAAAAAGGGAGGTGAGCAAGTGACTGAATGGTGCTGTGTTACTGACTGGGTCTATACCATAACGGTATATTTAAGAACAATGAAGCCCTGGAGAGTTCCTGTCTTCATAATATCACCTGCAAATAAGATATCGTATCATATTTACTGAAAAAAAAAAAAAAAAAAAGAAAAAGAAAAAGAAAAAAAGAAAGAATCCAAATTCTACCCTGTTCACCAGTCATGTAATAGACTCTCCACTTTCACTCACCTTCTCTCCTGCATAATTGCCTTACGTCACAGTCTGTCTTTCCTCTATTTAAAGAAAAGTCTCCACATTTGAACGTTACTGGTAGACTTTTTTGCCTAAAGACATGCCTGACCTAAAAATGCATTACTTTCCAATGGATCTAACACTTTTTTTTCATAGAACCAAAGCCATATATATACATAACCAAACCTGCATATGGACGCAAAGTATGGATTAATGGGGAAGGAGGAGTTTAACCTGCCTGCAGTCCTCCCCTTTTCCCATTTCACTGTCCAGTGAGAAATAAAAGTGTTTTGTGTGATGTAATGAAGCTTCACAGGTCCCTCATTGACTCCATGTCATCCTCAACAGGCAGAATCAAGGAATTAAAGGATACAAAATACAGTATTTACCCTCCTGCCATGTTTCAGGGTCTGTAAGTTGACATAGAATCATAGAATCATAGAATCGTTAGGGTTGGAAAGGACCTTAAGATCACCTAGTTCTAACCCCCCCTGCCATGGGCGGGGACACCTCCCACTAAACCATGCCATCCAAGGCTATGTCCAACCCAACCTTGAACGCCGCCAGGGATGAAGCATTCACAACCTCCCTGGGCAACACATTCCAGGGCCTCACCACCCTCACAGTAAAGAATTTCTTCCTCATATCCAATCTAAACTTCCCCTGTTTAAGTTTGAACCCGTTACCCCTTGTCCTCTCACTACAGTCCCTTATGAAGAGTCCCTCCCCAGCATCCCTATAGGCCCCCTTCAGGTATTGGAAGGCTGCTATGAGGTCTCCACGCAGCCTTCTCTTCTCCAGGCTGAACAGCCCCAATTTTCTCAGCCTATCTTCATACGAGAGGTGCTCCAGTCCCCTGATCATCCTCGTGGCCCTCCTCTGCACTTGTTCTAACAGTACCATGTCCTTTTTATGTTGAGGACACCAGAACTGCACACAATACTCCATGTGAGGTCACACCAGAGCAGAGGGGCAGGATCACCTCCCTCGACCTGCTGGTCACGCTACTTTTGATGCAGCCATGTATATGAACACAAAATAATTAATCATTCAAAAGTCAGGAAATAGTAAAATATAAAACCATGCATATCAACATCATCTCTGCATGTTTGGGTATCAAATACAGCGGTAGTATGAGAAATTGAAATGCAACTACATCATTACAAACTATGTCAGTTAATGCTAAGCAGTCCAACCTTTGCTATAACTTTCATTAACAATTCCTATTCTGCCTTTTTAGACAAAAATAAATTAAAGGGAAAAAAACAACAACAACAACAAAAAAAAAACATTCTGGAAAACCTCACTTTAAATCTTTGAAGGTCTGTAAAGAGGCACCAAATGAAAACTATAATCTAGGACTACGTGGCTAGATCATCCTGCCAGAACATCCTGTCCTATGTAGAAGCCTGGAAGAGGGACTTACTGTTGATCCACACATCAGAAAATACACAGCTGAGTGAAGGCTGCACTAGGAAACTGAGTTTTTCTAAAAATCAGAGCACAGTTGTCATGGAAGCACCATGTAGGAAACTGCAGTATACACAGACTGCCTACAAAGTAATCGAAGCCTGTCAATAAACCCAGTACCCTGCGTGACTCATCCCAATTCTCCGTCCCTGTGGTCTATTTCAGAGGTACTTTGTTTTGCCTGAATTGCCTCACTGCTTGAGCTACTCAGAGGCACAGAGTTAACAAAACTCAAATATGAGATCATGCAGCTCTGTGTCTTTATGAAGGGAAGGAAAGGTGGGAAAGGAGAAGCAGAATGAAGAAAGTGCAGATAATGTAGTTGCCTTGCCGTGGGCCCTTCTCAAAGCTATTGATTTTCTGCCATAGCATTTTACTGAAATCGCAGCATGGCCTTCTGGCTGGCTGAGATGCATTTTTGTGTATTCACACTCCCTGCTGTCTCTATATTATCACGTTATCCTGACATGCCAATTCACAGCATCTTTGTCACTACTAGAAGCTGACACAGAGGTTTCCTTTATAAAAACATAAAGCTGAAACAACTTCCAGTCCAGCTTAAACTAAATCCATTGTTGCTAATTCTTATTCATAATACTTTATTGCCAGCATCAGAATTCTCCTTCTCTCTTTTTATCTCTGAGGGAAAATGGTATTTGCTGAGAAGCTGTGCTAAAGCTCTAATTAATATGTATTGCATGAGTAAAAAACACACCAGAAAACATGCCTGTTTTAAGCTTATTTTAAAATCAAAACATGCTCCCTGTGTTGTTTAGGCCCACACAGTCACTTAGGGCTTACTGTCTCCTTCAATTGCTGGCTGCTTCCCAAGTTTTCACTCCCTTCTGTCTTATTCTATACCCATGGAGACAACAAATGAGCTATTTCCACCATCAAGAGAAACTCCTTGCTGAGTCAAAAGAATGAGCCCTAGTTAAAGAGGAAAATACTCTCAGACACAGGTGTGCAAGCAACATCATAATTATAGTCAGAATAGATGGCCTGCAAATTGTATGGCATTTGTAATCAACAGTGTCCTGTAACAAAGACCACTCTGTGTGTGATTACAACCTAATAATACTTAATAGCTGCATGAACAAAGCTTTATTTCACTGAGAAAATGTAGATCAAATATTCACATTAGTAATCTACCCTACAGTGTAAGATTCCTGACTCACAGATGAAATTGTGGGTTATTTAAATACCAATCAAGTTAAATTTGTTCTTAAACATTTGTTTTGAAGAGAAATTTAAGCCAGTCTAATGGTAGCTGCAACATGGAAATATTTCCTGGGACCTAATGAGATGCATCTGTGAGTCCTGAGGAAACTGGCAGAAGAAGTAGCTATGCTACTTTCCATCACATTTGAGAAAATCATGGCAGTCCAGCGAAGTTGCAACTGACTGAAAAAAGGGAAACATAGCCTCCATTTATAAAAAGAGAAAAAAGGAAAAAACAGGGAACTGCAGGACAGTCAGTCTCATCAGCAAGATCGTGGAGCAGATCCTCTTAGAAACTATGCTAGGGCACATGGACAATAAGGTGGTGATGGGCAACAGCCAGCTTCACTAGGGGCAAATTGTGCCTGAAAGATTTGATGGCCTTCTACAACAGGCTCACAGTGTTACTGGATAAGGAAAGAGCAACTGACATCATCTGCGTAGACTTGTGCAAAGTATTTGACACTCTCCCACATGGTACCCTTGTCTGTAAACTGGGGACGCATGTATTTGATGGATGGACTCCCAGTGGATAAAGAATTGACTGGTTGGTTACACTCAGGGAATTTAGGTCAGTGGCTTGATATCCAAGTGGAGAGTGGTGTTTCTCAGGGGTCAATATTGGGACTGGCACCGTGTGACATCTTTGTTGATGACATGAATAGTGGGATTGAACGCGCCCTCAGCAAGTTTGCCAATGACACCAAGCTGTGTGGCACAGTTGACACACTGGAGGGAAGGGATGCCATCCAGAGGGACCTTGACAGGGACAGGCTAGAGAGGTGGGCCCATGCAAGCACCATGAAGTTCAACAAGGTAAAGGGCAAGGTCCTTCATTTGTCAGGGCAATCCCAGGCACAAATCCAGGCTGGGGAGAGATTGGATTGAGAGCAGCCCTGAGGAGAAGGACTTGGGAGTATTGGTTGATGAGAAGCTGAACATGCTACAGCAGTGTGCACTTTCAGCCCAGAAACCAAACATGTCCTGGGCTGCATCTGAAGAAGTAGGACAAGCATGTGGAGGGAAACGATTCTCCTCCTCTACTTCTCTTTTGTAAGACCCCACCTGGAGTACTGCGTTCAGCTCCGGGGCCCCCAGCATCAGAAGGACGTGGACCTGTTGGAGCAAGTCCAGAGGAGGGCCATGAAGATACTCAGAGGGCTAAAGCACCTCTCCTGTGAAGACAGGATGAGACGTGGGCTTGTTCAGACTGGAGAAGGCTCAGGGGAGGCCTTAGAGCAGCCTTCCAGTACCTAAAGGGGGCCTACAAGAAAGCTGAAAAAATCTATGTAAGGACCTGTAGTGATAGGACAAGGGGGAATGGCTATAAAATGAAAGAGGGGAGATTTAGATTAGATGGAAAGTTCTTTACTGTGAGGGTGGTGAGGCACTGGCAGAGGTTGCCCAGAGAAGCTGTGGCTGCCCCATCACTGGAAGTGCTCAAGGCCAGGTTGGATGGGGCTTTGAGCAACCTGTTCTAGTGGAAGGTGTCCCTGCCCATGGCAGGGGTGTTGGAACTGGATGATCTTTAAGGTCCCATCCAGCACAAACCATTCTGTAATTCTATGATTCTATTTAAAATCATTACAATGGTTTTATTGCACTAAGCATTTGATTTATATAATAAAACAATAGAAATAATAAAATAACATCTACTCACTGAAAGTGAATTTCAGATCCTGCCAATGTTTTTATCATTTGGTTGGTTTTTAAGTAAAAGAAACCAAGGAATACTAATTTTTTATAGCACAGTGAGGTAAACCTGTTTCTTAACTGGTTCATTCAGAGTGCTTTCAAAATTGCCATTGTTTAGCCCTTCAGCCTTTAACAGACAACCTAATGTCAGATGCATGCAAAACCATAATGTGTAGTAGGTTTGTGTAGCTGCCCCTCTCTAAATACATATATATCTATACCGACTTTTTTTCTGCTCACCAGCCATGCCAGGAGAGATTTCATTTACAAGGAATGAACTAGTTCATCCTTATCCTCTACTTACACCCTCAGACTTCCATTTTTAATTCAGGATGCTTCGTATCTCTAATTGCTTTACAATCTGAATCAGCTGCTCTCATTCTGCTTCTGGAACAGGTGAAAACAGCTGAAGTCAAGTCATCTGTATTAAGTTGGTTGCTTTTAACTAGGACCACAGTATTTAACACACCATACACTCTCATAAATTTCTAGATCCCATTGTATCTAGTACAACTCCTCATTCACATACCACCAATTTTCTCTGCTCAACATTCAGTGTGTCAGTACTGATCAGTTTGACTCCTGGTTTTCTCCAGCTGAGTCCTGCTAGCACATGCTGGGCCCTGGTGACAGTGGGTATGGCTGCACCATATGATGGTGGCTTTCTGTAATTACTCTACACCAGACTGGTGGTTGAATTCTGTTCTGTGCCAAGCTCCAGGCCTTTGGTTTGCACCCTGGTTTCTGTTCTCACATATTGATTTTGAGACTGTATCTTTTTTCCATCCCAGTCCTACCTACTAGTCTGAAACTCTCTGGCCTGGATTCCTTGCAAACTGGCAGTTTATTCTACCCACTTATTCCCATTTATTTTCTCAAGCAAGTCCAATCTTTTATTTTTTCCATTAATACTGCAGGTGGCTCTGTCACCTTAGTTACTCTTCTGCACTATGCTTAATAGGAGCAAGACAAAAATCTTTCCATTTACCATTTACCATAGTCCTTATTTTCAGAGAGAAAAGCTGAATGTCAAGAAATTGAGCCCTGAAAATACTTACCACAAAATCTCGCAATTAAAGAGATTAATTGACAAAAATCTTGCAGAAGTAATGCGCCACATGAGTGCAAAAGCAAAATTACAAATAAAGCGTTTTTTCTCCTCAAATTAAGATTGTTCTTTGTTTTCGCTTCAAACAAAGGCGATTTTAACTTATTCAATGACATGATTCATAGAAATAAAAGGTGCAAATCTTGTAGGTGAGAAAGAAATTGGAACAATTTCTTTGAAGTTATATAACACTTTTACCTTCACCAAAACTCTGAACTTGTAATTTTCTAATGGTTGCTATTTTCCTTCATAGTGTCATGCAGTGGCCAGCATCCCGTTTCCCATACTCAAAAAAGAAAAATATTTTTTAAAAGAACCCTCTCTTCTTGCTCTACAAAGTTGATTTTTGGACTTCAAAGTTTCTTTCAGACCTGTAGTGAAGGCATTAACCAACCTTTATACTTTAGAAATCAACAGATTTACTGAATATTTTCCATCAGAAATCTCTATCTCCAGTGCTTTTTGGGCTGTTCCCTGTTAGAACAGATAAAAAATGAAAAATCTCAGTGAGTATAAGCAAGAATAATATTGGAAAAGATTACAAATTTCCTACTGCATCTTAGATATTAAAACAATGTTTCTCTGGTAAAAGTAGCCTGAATACCAGTTAATGCTCTGCTTAAGGTCCTGATTATTTAACATCATCCTCTCTTCCACCCCATGAAAGCATGCTAGTGGAACTCCACACTTTCTCTCACAGCGTTTTGTTTTCCCTGTGCACCACATCTAGATTAAACCTGGCTCTTATTTCTGGAGTGAAGAAATAAATTACTGTAGACCAACAACAGTCATGACAATCTGAGTCAAACATATCCCACACAGACGTCAACTCAGTTTGGAAGACTTAACTCTGAAATAACATTTATCAATTGTTAATTTCCTCTGTGAAATAGTAAAGTTTGAAGAATCTGTACTCTGTAGCAACTTACAAATTGACTGACTTTACAGCATTAAATTCTTTCTACTAAAATTGTTCCTTTTGCTATGCATTTGTGTTCTGCTTCCTTCAACAAGAATCCTCTCCTCTCAGCAATACTAGCAAATGTCAGAGATTCTAAGCAGTACTGTAGTCACTGTGCAGGCACAAGATTCCTATTGAACAGGACCATCTGAGATGTCCAAAGTAGAAAGACGTCTAAATCTCTGAGAGAGTCCTATTAGGCCAAAAAAAGAAAACAGATACAAAAGACTGCTAATACCTCAGAGCAACATGTCCAAAAGAGGACCCAGGAGAATATCCAAATGCTAAGGGAAATAACCAAGACATATCTGAGGATACAAGCCTCCTTCCTTTGGCTATGACAGACGGTTGGAGGCATTTACTTTCAAATCACAAGATGTGCTCAGGTTTTAGCAATTTGCATCCTCTAATGTTCTTGCAGCTTCTTGAAACCCTTACTTTGATTCTGTCTGCAACAATCCTTTTTAGGTTCAGGTAAATACTGAAACAGTGACAAGTATTTTGTTAGCACACTGACAGAGAAGTAAGCATCTCCATCTCCCCACCACTGCAGCAATCACAGAGCAGAATTCTCCTGTTAACAGTGAGAATGAAGAGATGGGGATAACAGTGTTATATACTCAAAAAACCTGAGTCACTGTGGCTGAGTACAGGTTTAGAGTTTGTTTACAGGGGCCCTAAAGTAACTACCAGAGAGGATTCCTTATTCCTGAAGACAGGAAAATTCTTCAACAAGTTCTTTCTCTCCCTAACTCATCTTGGCCTTGATCCTAAGGGTCTTTTCCAACTTAAATGATTCTATGATTCTGTGATCTCTGGCAGAAAGGACAAGAGGCAGAGTTGCAGCAGTCAGTGCAGGTTTCACCCCAAAGCTTACAAGTCACTTTGCAGAAAGCAAAAGGCAGTTTAAGATTGCTGATGCCAGAGAATCACCATTAATGTATTTTTTAATATATCCAGGGTTAATGGAATTGAGGAAATTTCAGTGTAAAGGCGCTAAATATTTGCTTATTTCCAATTCAAATATTATTCTGATGAGGTCAGGGCCCAATTGTACAAGGACACTGAGATCTGCAGAATAATGATAAAAGTATTCCCTGATTTCTTAAGGTAGAATAATAGCAGATAGCATTTGTATTACATGTAGCATCGAAGTATCTCTGAGCACTCTACAAAGCACATCTCTGGACTCTGCCACGCGAAAGTTATTCAGCAGTCCTCGAGGTTAGCAACACAACTACATTACACACCAGCCCTTCATCCTTGTTCAAAGGTGGCTACTGACAGAGCTTGACAGAACTGGTAGAGCCAAAGAATAAGACCAAGTGATAGCAAGCAACATTGTTTTGTTTATGAAACAAGCAAATTCAACAGCCTCTGAAAGTTCCTGGGGGCTATCTGGCATTCTTCATGCCTCCTGCAGGACCAAATTCCTATCCCTTGTCCATTTGGCAGCACAGGAATACCTTCACTGGAATAACAAAAGTCAGCTAGGTCTACAGAATGCCCTAGACATAATCCATGGGCTTTGCACACCTCATTGTGAGAAAAAAACAAAACATTATATGGATGGAAGAAAGAAAGATTGGATTATCTATACAGATTTTGGTAGTGTTCTGACAATTCATGCCAAACTAAATCTTGGCCAAAATAGTTTTAAATAGTAGCATAAAATTAAAAGGAAAACCTGGTGTCTGGCCACAGTGAGGGATTAGTTTTGTCATTACAAAACCTCCCTTGCTTGCTTACTGACTTGGCAAAAGCACTGTAAATAAAGGCAACACTGAATCTGCCAATTCCCAGCTTGTCAAGCTCCTCAATAACCAACAAACTACAAAAGTAATTACAGGCAGTTAAAATGCAAAGAGCAGGAGACCCTTTTCTAAAAAGTACAATTACTGGGTCCCTAGAGGCTGGGTTTAAGTCTATACCCTGGATAAATTTCCATTCATTTCCATCTGAAATTTGTTTGTCTTTCCCAAGATGTAAGTTTGAGCTGTTTCCAATTTATCTGAGACTTCATCATGACTTCATCATGAAGGAACTTGCACTACATATTTCAGTGACATCTTAAGTCTCTCATTCCCGTGACATTTGGCAATAGCCAGATTTCTGTGATGCAGGCGTCTAATCAACCCAAAATAAACACCTTGTTTTCAGCATCTCAGTTTACAGTTTTCAGTATTAATGGCTTTTGATTTGTCTCCAAAAATTAACTGTTCATTTGCAGGCACTTGTTGAGGATCCTATGAATCTGTGTTCTGCACTGCTAAAGATGGCCCTATGAACACCTAATCCTGTTTCTTGCATAGAACTGTTACAAATTTCACTAAATGTCCACAAGTGCTTGTGTTCCTCACAGCCTTTACTGCTGTCTGAACAGAAACACAAACACATATTCAGCATGGAAACAAGTTTGAATCCAGCTACATGTATGCTGTACAACAGAGGGAAATGAATGCAATGTTAGAGCCTTGTCATACTGCTCATACATTCAAGAAAGTGTTGAGTTTATGGGAGTGATCTTGTCCTCATAAAAGAATAAATAGATATTACAAGCATCCTAAAATTATGAAAAAATAAAGAATGTAAATGACTATTCTTTTAACTGCTGGCTAGAAAACCTGCAGTGGGAACCACTAGCTCCTATTTGTAATTGCAGGCTGCAACATCCGTGCTCCCAGTTCCTCTCTGTCCCAGTGTGACTCCTGGCTGCAGCCACAACTGCCATGCTGTACCTGTGCTGCTCAACACCATGAAAGGTGCTGACCAGTGGGCATTCACACCATTTACCTTTAGGTGTTCCCAGTTTAATACCTCACTTTCATATACAGTTACAAAAGAGAGGCAGGTTCCTAAAATGGATTCTCTATGTCACCCTCCAGAAGCCTCATTTTCCTCCAGGGAGCCCAGGTTCTTAGGAAGTATTATAAGAACATCTTTCACTTTGTCACTTTTCTGGCTCTTAGGTAGAATATGTATCATTCTTTCACAGTGGATAATTTATTCAGAGGCATTTTCCAAGTCAGAGGAGCTACTCAGCCTCAGCTGAACTTCTTGGTATATTTGCCCTACACAGAACAGCAAATACAAAGAGGACAAAGTGAAGAAGTGTTCAGCTGTAGCAGTAAAGCACACTCTGGGGCTACACAAACTCCACAAACTCCTCAGCCTCACTTGAACAACAAATTAAGGGAGAGGGGGAGTCTTTTCTAAATGTGGGAACAGATGGTTCCTATGCGCACGGTACTTGCACCTATGATTTTCCCAAGGTCACAAAGGAGACCAGGCAGATGCTGATTTGGAGAAGTCCAGACCATTTCTGCCATTCATTAGCATGAACAGCGCTGAGCAGGGTAGCAACTGCAGTCATATTGTTTTTACCTCTTTACACAGGGAATGTACACATAACACACTGAATGCAGATGCTTATATATCATCTACAGAAATAACAAGGTCATTCTCAGGAATCACTAGGAATCACACTGCAAGCATTATACACCTTTACAGTGAAAACTGTTTTGTGCCCAGGCAACACAACAAACCATAACCGAGGTCAATAGTGTTATAATACTTTCCTGTTTCCTAATGCAGTACACAGAAGCATCTGAAGTTTCTGTAAGACCTCTCTTTTACAGACATTTTTAAGACACAACCAGAAATAAAAAATTTCCACTTGCTGTTTAAGTCCTCCAAGTTAAGTTCTGCTAGTGTATATCTTCTCTAAAACGTTTCATTAAAGCTAATTAGATTAATGTCAGATAAGCATATGACTTACTTTCTTCCCCTGTACATCCTTACAGATGATCCCCACAAACCTTTTAGAGAAACTTGTGTTTTGTGTAATAGTCATAAAGGACATTAGTAAAAAGCAGTCTTCATTATTCACAGAAGCTTATATAAATTTCTAGGTTAGTCTTTCAGTTACTTAGTGTTGTTTTCTGCAAAAAATATGCAGGTTAGTATGACCTTTTACAGCATCTACCCTTAAGTTGCCTCCAAGCTAAGACTGGACTACAGAATTTAACATCTGCTGAGGCAGATTCAACATTTCCCATTTGAATGACCTGAAAAATGCAGGGTTTGCCCGTGTATTTTACCAAGAAATTACTGTTCAGAGGTTTTCACCTTTTTTTTTCCTCCTCTCTGCTGATTTGCGGACCCTTAAACATTTCCCTTTGGATCCCCTGTGTCAGCATACTAGCAGTATCCCTGCCTTTCTTAATTACCTTTCTCAGATCTCTCAGAAGTAGCTAATAGACCTCCAGGGATCCTTAGAGCATAATCTGAAAATGAGGAGTTAATAACCTTGTAAGGACAGACCCTCAAGTGGCTGCCTTTCAAAGAAGGACACACTTTAATAATATTGGATATATTATATACTAGTTGCCTATTTCTCTATCTTGCATAACAAAAGTAACAACTGCAATCTCCGTAAGCCCTTGAAACTACATTCGTTTAAACTGTCACAAAACCTGCCAAAAGCACATTGGGGAAGTCAGGGTCAGCAGAATGGTGAATCCCAGTCTGAGTAATTACACAAAGCTACAGTATGCAAAATATACTTGATGGTAGCATTTATTTTTATATGACTTCCTCCATGAGGAGGGTTACAAAGTGCTTCATGCAGAGCCAATCATTCATAGTTCAAGCATCCAGGGAAGGCACTGAATGAATCCTCATTTCAAAAGGAAAGTAATATAGATTTTAGTACTGAAAGTTTTAATGGTAATGCACACTAGAGAGAAATAGCACTTAGAAAAATGCACTAATGATACTGTCTTTTCAATAGAGACATCAGAGCAATGATTTCTATGATACTTTTGATCCTGGACTCTGAAGGTGAAATTTTCTGTTCAGGAGCTGATATATAAGTTTTTATGAGGCACTTATTAGCCTTAGCTTGAAACATTCAGTAGCACACATGCTTTTGCTAGACACTATATGGAGGTAAATTTGAGGCAGATTAAGTTTATTAAAACCCAAAACCAACAAACTACAAACACAATTCATCCATTTAGGATTATTTTATCTGAACTCTCATTTCCAACTGTTCTCAAACCCAAAAGAACAGTCACCTGGAAAGTTACACGGAGCATGCTGTAGACACACAGAACTCTAGTTTGTAAAATCAAGTCTAAGGCAACAGACGTGGCCAACAGGCAAAATTCGTGGTAGCTTTCTACAGTGTTGGGACACTGACCTGTGAGAAAGGAAATGAAAAATAAAAATAAAAAAAATCAAGACCACTTCTTAAGGGTGTGCAGAGAAACAGATTTTCAGATGTCAGTCCTCAACACCAGGTTCTCAATTCACAAGGTAACAGCCCGTTGTGACTTTAGCACCTCAGCAAGAAGGAAAAACAGTATTTGTGTACTTTTAACTCTCAGTACTGCTTGTGAGAGCTGCAATCTTTGAAAAACCTGGTCCTTGCTGACTAAACAAATAAACTGTGTAATGCTGGCTGTAATCTGCAGCTAAAATGTGTGTTTAAATTATACCCAAAACACCCTCAAATAGCATCATTCTTCAAAGGGTTTTCAAGAACCTCTTTAAAGATTTCTGTGGAAAAAATCCAAGCCTGTTTCAGAAGTTCTTTGACTCAGACCCCAACTCTATCTCAAAATTAAGTTTTCCTAACTCTAGACACAGCAACAGAGAGCAGAGGGATAGTGCAGGCAGACAGTTTTCATTAGGGCTGTCTCATTCTCTCAGTCAGAGACTTATCCGAGCAGCATGTACCATTCCTTGTTTTACAGAAACAGCCTAGTCCCAAAGGATTGCTTAACTATTCCACATAAAAGATGAGGAAGAAACACAGACAGTATAGGAGTTCACTGAACAATGCTATTGCTTGGCAAGAGCTATCCCATGTCAACCTACCATGAGGATGCCTGCTGAAGAGGAACACAAAAACCACGTCAGCTGCTGGATCTAAATGACAGCAGGAGGAAGTCTGGGTTTAGTTCTCCATGGAATAAACTCTACATACTTAAACTTTCAGTGCATACTTTTAAAGGGCTCACTGGCCCCTTTCCCTTACAGCAGAGACTGTGTAGCAGCAATCACAGTTTGTGATATGTTTCACAGTTTGTGATAAGTTTCACTACCAAAAGGCTATTACTACCAAGGGCTGTCCCTCTTTAAACCTGAAGAGTGGTTTCCCTATTCATCTAGAGCTATGCAGTTGTTCTGGCTAAGGCTATATTAGCACATACAGTGCAAGTAAGGGATGAAAGTGGAAGTAGTTTTGCTGCAACTTCCAACATTCACACCTGTGCTATTACACCGGTGGTAGTTGAACAGGGGAATAATTTCAGAAAGCTGCCAGTCTATGCGAGACTATAACGAAGAGACTCTCATCATAGATGTTTCATTATGCAAAAAGCAGTTTATTATGGGTTGGCTGCCATTGCTATCACAGTGACAGACTGGAACACAGCAGATCTCAGCTCTAACCTGTTTTCCCTTGTACTGAAAAGAGGCAAGTACAGGCAGAGTAAATAGATATGAGCCATCCTCTGCTCAGGGGTATCTGCCATCTACCATGGTTCACAGCAATAATGCTTTTCAAAGGTATTCTTGACTGTTAGTCTTGTTTTTTCCTCCTGTCCATCAACCTGTTAAGCTTAAAAAATAAAGAAGGAAGAAAAGGGACAATAAAAGCAGGAAAGGGAAAATTCTGAGCAAGAAGGCTGAGCCATTTTCCACCCACATAGCAGTCTCTATTCAGAATACTGTTTCTGTGAATATGACACACAAGCAGCATATATATGCCATTTTCCGTGTGGCACACAAAAATATGCCAAAAGCTTCAGCTCCATGAGCAGAGATTGCTAGTTACAATTGAAGGGAAGTAGTTCCAATGTCTTCTCTGGCTGTCCAGACACCTGCAAATGACCTGTTTTTGCAGTCCTGTGAAAACCTGAACACTGTTTTCACTGTGCTGCACATCATGTTAGAGAGCTTCTACAGCTAAAAATATCATTTTGCCTTTCAAGTTTTTCAATTGGCTGAATTGTGACTTCCCAAGCAGCATTTCTCTTTGCAAGTTTAATTTGGTATAATGTACCACATAATGCACTTGGAAAAATGCAGACTGTTTCAAGCTGCCTGGCTCTGAAGGAACAGCGAGGGCTTTTAATCTTGGAGGTGGGAAAGGAGGTAAAAAGAAATGCTTTGTTGTAACTCACTCTTCCTTGCTCAAAAGGCTATGCAACAGCTCAAAATTTTGACAACATAGCTGCATTTATATCTACTTGCAATGAGTCCCCATCAGTTCAAACCTGGCATTAGGCATGGCTGGTACTTCATTACTTTTTATAATGTACAAGCACTTTTTAAATCATAGCAATTCCTCTTTAGTGTTGTCATTCCCCTCTACGCTGAACGTGCTAACTAGCTTACATGCTTAAGTGGAGATGTACACACTGCTGAGCTCCAGGGCTGCGTCCGCTAGCAAGTGAAAACAAACAGTATGTTTATTCCAAATAGGGACCTGAGATTGGTGCTGTAAACTGTACTCTGAAATGGCCCCTCTCCCCATCCACCATAGAGATAGCCAAGATACATAAAATGAATAATGAAGGAACAAAAACATACAGCAGGGCTCCATTCAAGAATTAATGTGCTCATTTTAACTTAACAAGCTCAATCTTCCTTATTTACAGAGTGAATTATTTCCTTTAACATCGAAACAAGAGAGGGAGAACACTGTCACTGCTTTCGTCATGGTGAGTAGACAGGCACATGCTGCTACTTGGAGGAAAAAAATATAGTCCGCTAATAAGATAACATAATTTGGATTATATTAGCTGTGGAAAAATTGAGATGAGAAAGCCATAAGGTCATAATTATCAGGACACACAGGGCTGATTACTACAAAATGCTAAACACCTGCAGTTGCAGACTAAGTCATTGAGTGTTACCTGTGCTTTTTAATGTGCTTTTTTATATGACCCATCTTTTCAAAAGTAGCGGACAAAAGGCAGATTTTCCTACAACTACACATCAAAGTTTCTTTCATTGTATATTTTCTAAAATGCATTTTTTAAAATATGTAATTCATAATCCTAGTCATTTAAATCTCTATAAGTGCCCAGAACAGCAATACAAGTATCTATAATCCATATATAGAATTCAGAAATTTTATAGCACTCCATGAACATGCACTACTGCATATTCATAAAAAGCAGCAATATTATTGAGCCATTTCTTGAAGGGAGATCAATTCTCTTGACCAACACAATGAAAACAATTAGACTTAATGAAAAGATTAATCAAATATAATTGAAGACTTCCAGGTATTTCTCAATTTAAAGGTAAGAGGAAAAGCACTTTCATGCCACCAGGATTTTCCAGTGTGCTTAAGGGACCAGGACACAGTACAATTTAGCAAGACCAGGACTATATTCTGATGGTGGGATAAACGAAGGATTGTGCAGTGCTAGGTGCGCCTTGTCTGTGCATGAAACCCTGTTCTATTGTCCTATAGTGAAATAGAAATTACTGCAGTATAAAGGAACAAGATTAAAAACTTTGTGGTCAAGAAAAAACTTTGTGGTCAAGTAAAACCTTTGTGCCTGTGCCAAGTGGGCATCTCAGCTGGTATCAGCCCAGACAGGAGCTTAGAGCAAACATGATGAAGGGCAAAAGGCAGAAGTTCTAGCAGAAAGGCCATCAATGATACTTGAAGTGACTCAGACTGAGAACGGAGAAATGAATAAATTATATCGTCAAAGACTGCACTCACGTAAGACACAGGTTGCCAAATTAATACTTATTTTATGTTGGGGAAGCTCATTACCTGTAGAAATGTTCATGTGCCCTCTAGGAAAAAAATAAAAAGGCACTTTTTTCTTTCTTTTTTTAAATTACTATTATTGGCATTGCTACTCACAAGGACAAATACAGAACGACGCAAACCTGCCAAAATCACAACATAACACTTCAATGTGCCCATCAGCTAATGCTAATCTATAATTGAACACTACGTAGGTACTCAGGAAATCCATTAATCTATATAGATTGTTCCTTCAGGATCAGTGCTTCAGGTTACTTTAAATAAGGAAAGGCTTTTAAGGTCTAGGACACTGTTAAAAAAAACCCTTGGATTTTCAGAAATACCAGGTATTTCAGGAAAGACGTATGACAACTAAAATGTTTGATAACTTCGGAACAAATACACTCAATGACGATGTCAACCATAGTAAATATGTGCAAATACCTGAAAGGACATGACTGATTTTCAAAATACATCAAAACTTCTTCAAAATTGTGATCCCAAGATAAGTTCTTTTCTTTAGACGGACATTCTGTTCAACTCAAACAAATCTGGGAAGCAAGGAAAATGTATTAAAACTCAAAATACATTTTAACAGTTTTTAATGTTATTTGCTGATTGTCTCCATTTACCAAAATTAAGTTGTAGGGTAATAAAATTGAGAGAAAACCAAGAAAATCCCAACTGAAAAAAAAAATCCCAAACAAAAAGAACTCTTACATCTCCTGTAGAGAGGTATCGCTTTTACTTCTTCTGATACAAAATGTTTTGCTGCAAAGACCTACAACTCCCATCCACTTTTGAAACAAAACTCCCAGTGTTTCCTAATAAGCAAAATATGAGAACGGGTTCAGTGGAATGTCCAAACAACAATCACAAGGGAATAGTGCATCACTGGCACTATTCAGAACAGATGGAAATGCTCTGCAACACAGCAGTGATTTACTGAAAAACATATTCTTTGCAATACCACATTGTAAGCTAATTGCTATCTTTACTAAAGGCTCCTAACTTCATACATATTAGTTTCCTCCATTGGCTCCAGTTGTTCATATGGATTTTCACACATTCAATATTCTGATTTGCACTTCTCTATTTTGGAAGGATTTGGAGATAGATTAAAAGACTTTTGAAATCTTCTCACTGCCAGAAGGGATTGACTAATAAGAGTGTGAGTTTGGCAACATACCAGAGGAGAAAATGCTTGTTTGAGGACACAAACAATCATATGAATGTGTGACAGCAATCCAACAGAGATTTTATTAATGGCAGCATACAGATTTATTGCTGTACAGCTGAGAACAGAAAGCACTCCTGTCTATGTAAACACATGGTAGTTGAAAAGAGTCAGTCAATCCTTGCTTTGAGCTGTGAGTTACTTTTTATGATGAATGGTTCAGGCTCGCTAAGATAAGCACACCAGGTGGCCAGCCTGACCTGGAGATTATCTAAACAAGCATCCCAGGTAATATGCCTACTGTCATTGAAAAGGATTAGGGCAACTGAAATTATCTTGGACTGCTTCTCTTAGATTAAGACTTCAAGAAAACTTCATGAAAAGTTTTCCAGTGTAAGCAAAAAAACACCAAAACCTGCCTTCCTCACAGATCTGCTGAGAACCTGGGGATGAAGGCTGATAAGGCAAAGTTTATTTTCTATATTAGCAGAAATGGGGAATAAAGCAAGTTGGAAAGGCTATATAACTTAAAGGGAACCATGTTTACAATGCCATGAATACAGGCTCCATGAGAGCACTCAGAATCAGCATTCTGTGCTCCAAAGGAGACTCAAATTATTAGTCTGCTCTGAGAACTGGTGTGCTTTAGCCTGTAAAATAAAAATAGCATACCATCTGCAGGACAAAGCTGAAGTGTGTCCACAAAACTCTTACCTGCTTTATGACTCCTAAACATTTTAAGCTTTTAGAAATTAATTGCTTGTGACATGCTCTACCTGAAGGAAACATGGCATTTCAAGAGACCTATGCATAGTGCTATATATAACTAGTAGAAGGATCTTTAGAAAACATTATTCCTAATAGGAATGTTAGTGTGCATCTGCTCCTTGTTCCTCTTCTGCTTTCGCAGTGTTCTAAACAACAAGCTATATCCAAATGGGATTTCCTACTTACACTAGTCTCCTTGGTAGTCAGAAAGCCAAAGTCACCACTGAAATCTTCGCAGAGGCCAAGCATCAAGGTGGAGTAATTCATCAGTAATGTAAACCATTAGAATTGCAGATATACTGCTTAAGGATGGATACATTTATACAAGCTGTATACAAGATCTTCTTGCCATTGATTTATCCTTTGCCAACCAGTTAAGACCCCTGGAGCATGACACAGACTTTCAAAGAGCTGCTATCAGTCCACTCAGCAATATGCCACCTATGAGTTAATAAATGCAACTTGTACAGCCATTCTTTCTTATTCTGAAAGGGAAAGAAATATGGATTATTGGTCTGGACAATTTTTACTGTTTACTTTTATTTCATTTCTTGACTTCACAAAAGCCTTAATTCATTGAATTTTTAAAGTCAAAACCACTAATGTAAAGGTGTCACCGTTTCCTGTACTATAAAGTGCTGCCTGCCTCCCTCCAAAGGCACTGCTCCAAATTGAAAGATGATTAGACTCTCTAAAGTGACCTTGTGAGATAGCAGTAATGCATTTACTTTCTCTGCCTTCCAAATCAACCTCGCTCAATTTTGATGAAAAGATGGTTTTCCTAATTGCCAGCCCTGAAAACTCGAGCAGTCTTCTGAGACTCCAACTAAGTCTTTCAAGCTTGTGCATCAGCAGCAACAATAAAGATAGGAAAATAGTTAACGATTTTCAATGAAGACAGCAAATAGTTACTGATTCTGGGAGCTACTTGTAAGCAGAATAGAGCTCACTCATCCACAACTGTGCTGAATCTGCAAGGCTGACAAATAAAAAGCAATAAAAGTTTATTTTTGTCACAAAATGATCAGGCATAATTCACAACACACAGATACTTCAAAGCTGTTCCGCCAGAAAGTGACTTATCTGCATCTTAATTTCATACAACAATAAACCAAAGGTTTTCTCTGTCTTTTTCCTGAAATGTAACCCAATATAGGAGGTATATGTTAGCATGGGCAGCAACTCAAGAAATCCTCACTGGACTGTGAGGCTGATTGGCTTTATCTTAATGGAGTTCAACATGATGCCTAACAGCTGGCTTCAGTCATGGTCAATGAAATTGGCTCCCTATACTTGGGAAAATTAAATTCCCCTACAGAGCAAAAGACTAACCTGCATTCCCAGCAGCCGCACAAAAGTTTATCAACTATCCGTGTTCTTCCACCTGAGAAAACAGAGGTAGAGGAACATGGCACTGAGTAACTAGTTAATCTACTGAGAAAGGAACAGAGGTAGTAGCTGCCAAACCTACTTTTCTCCTATTGAGACTCAGTGCTTTGGCCATCACAAAACTAGCCCTAAGAGAACTTGGAAGAAGCTGCAAAGTTTAAAGAGCAGTACTGATTAGATTACACTCCCAAACACCGCTAGCAATAGCTGGGGACTCAGCGCTCACTGAGTAATGGTGGCTGCCATTGTCCGGAATAAAATATCTCTAAATTACAGCCATTTTCTATCTACACATCAGAAGTCACAGGAGTATCTTTTCCATGACATCATGCACTCTACCTTTGTCTCGTGCTATTCGTAGCAGCAGGAGACAAGCTTCTCTTCACAGTGGAAAACTGTGCTGCTGAGTGAAAATAAAAATTGTAGTAGCCATTAAGCTGGGAAAAAAATGTATTAGTTTTAAGAGATAAAGACGACAATGCTTATTCCACCTTTTTCTACACAGTATTTCCTTAGGTACTCCTAATAAGATGCATGTTTCTTGCTCATGCACATGCTATTCCAAATTCAAATACCACACCAGCCTGATTCCAAACTAGTGTTGGCATCAGTGTGGTGTATTTTGAGACTGGTCTTCTTTAACCAAGACTACTCAAGAGATACTCTACATTTCCATGCGCTGCATAGGTGGAAAAAGGCATTTCCAACAAAAGAAATCTATTCTTTTGCTTTCGTGGCCAATGTCTGAAATGAAAGGTCTTAAGAGATGCACCATGTGGAGCAAAATAGAGCATGACAGCTTCATTTCTTTTTGTTTTAGTAACTAGGACAAAAATCACACATACACACCAGGTTTAAGTTTTCTGGTTTTGTTTTGGGGGGGTTGTTTGTTTGGGGGTTGTTATTTTGGCAGGTGGTGGTGGTTTGGGATGTTTTTTGGTTTTGAAGTTTGTTTTGCTTTCAATTTAGCTAACAATCTGCTCAATCGTACAGAAGGCTACCAAAATGAGCTAACTGTAGCACCACTGATTACTTTCACTTGGCATCCTCTAAAGCCCAGGTGCAAGTGAGAAACAGACCTGGACATTTTCTTTTCAGGCGAACAAGCCTATCTGTCTAACTTCATTCACCACCCCTGGGAGGTCTTCCTGCTGCCTCAGTTTTAGGATACCAGGTGGTGGCCTCAGTGAAGAGACTAACTTCCATGCAGATAAAGGAAAGAAAGAAGTTTTCCTGGAGTGCAGTTCAGAGCAGGACCTGTAAACAGGCCCTCAGAATACCACTTGTGATAAAGCCCTTTTCTCCCACTGAGTAATCAGGGAGAGTAGGAAGGCTAACTCCTTGAATTATGTCCCTTAAATGAGGCTGTTTCAGGATCTTCTTACAGCTGAAATAGAGCATTTTGTGTTTTGAAGCTCGACCTGTTTTTTTATCCTTGAATTCATTTAAAACCAATTGATTTGCGCAAAAAGGCCATTTGAAAATTACTCACTTAAAAATACCAAATTGTCAGCATTTTTTGTGGACAGTATGATGTTCTCATGAGGCAGTGGAACAGCATAGTCACACTGAGTACATTTCATACATGCCTGGCATGTAAAGACCACCTAGAATGACGGGAGGGAAGGATTAATTTCAATTCTCTTTGGAATTGTGCCCCCTTTGCTAAAAATGGTGAGGTAGCTGTAAATATGCATCAGCATGTACTGGCCTTTATTAGGAACTAAAATAAAAAAAAAAAAAAAAACACAAAAGAAAAACAAAACAAAACATAAATATAAATATAAAATAAATATTTCCCAGAGAATTTTAACTGGTAATCGGCTTCACAAAGATCATAAGGTATGTAATGTAACTTCTGACTATTGCCACCCTGAATTGTATCAGAAAAATGGGGAATTTGTGGTAAAAACCTTTTATAACTAATGGTTAGTTTTTGGATTCAGAGTGAAGAATAAATGCAGTAACTTAATGGGAAAATATAACAGCCACTGTACACTTAACAATAGCTCAAGTGCAGTTTCATACTTAATATCCTTATCCAGCAAAAGCAATTAAATACATGCTTAACATTAAGTAATTCCACTGGAATTTACTACATCCAAAAAGTAACCAGTAATCATGAAGAAAAATGTTGCTGCTTGTTCTGAAAGAAAAGTTCTATAACTGAATGTCCTAAATGAGGCAAAAAAGAAGAACCTCATTGTGAATTTCTCACTGTTGAAATTATTTGCTTAATCTTTGATCTATTAATTTAAGCGTGCATATGCATCTATATGAAAAAGGATGAAAACTGGAACCCATTTGCTTTACATGTTGAAACCTCTAAAGTTTCTGAAAAGCATGAATTATAAGACATCTCTGAATTACAATAAAATTAGTGGTAAGAATTTTGCAAGTGTCTGTCCCAAGTACATTCCTAATTCTGATTCTAGGTCATCTTAAAGTTTACCCACTGACTCCCTTGGCATTTCCTCCTATCAACTCTTCTGAGAAACAGTTGTTTTGCTGCGCATTATCCTATTCAGCTGTGAATTGGTACAACCACTGCATTTTCATAGAATCATAGAATAGTAAGGGTTGTAAAGGACCTCAAGATCATCGAGTTCCAACCCCCCTGCCATGGGCAGGGACACCTCCCACTAAACCATGCCATCCAAGGCTATGTCCAACCCCACCTTGAACGCCGCCAGGGATTAAGCATCCACAACCTCCCTGGGCAACCCATTCCAGGGCCCCACCACCCTCACAGTAAAGAATTTCTTCCTCAGATCCAATCTAAACCTCCCCTGTTTAAGTTTGAACCCATTACCCCTTGTCCTCTCACCACAGTCCCTAATGAAGAGTCACTCCCCAGCATCCCTATAGGCCCCCTTCAGGTATTGGAAGGCTGCTATGAGGTCTCCACGCAGCCTTCTCTTCTCCAGGCTGAACAGCCCCAATTTTCTCAGCCTATCTTCATACGAGAGGTGCTCCAGTCCCCTGATCATCCTCGTGGCCCTCCTCTGCACTTGTTCTAACAGTTCTATGTCTTTTTTATGTTGAGGACACCAGAACTGCACACAATACTCCAAGTGAGGTCTCACGAGAGCAAAGGGGCAGGAGCACCTCCCTCGACCTGCTGGTCACACTCCTTTTGATGCAGCTGTCCTGGGTTCAGCAGTAGCAAAAAGCCTACGGCCACACCACCCTGAAAACGCCCAATCTCGCCTGATCTCGGAAGCTAAGCAGGGTCGGGCTCGGTTAGTACTTGGATGGGAGACCGCCTGGGAATCCCGGGTGCTGTAGGCTTTTTGCCGCTCTCTCACTCACTCCCCACTGTCTCTTCCCTCCGCTTCTGGAGGGATGGGAAGGAGAATTGAAAGAATGCAACTCCCACAGTTTGAGATAAGAACAGTTTAGTAACTCAGGTATAACACAAATCACTACTGCTACCACCAATAATAATAATGACAAGAGAAAATACAAGGGAAAAGAATACAGTTTCTCACCATCCAATATCAAGCCCAAGGAAGCAGTGCACCCCCACCAGTGCCCCCCACCGTGCACCCTCACCACCCTTCCGGGTCTCTATCCCCCGTTTCTACATCCTGGACATGATGTGCTGCGGTATGGAATAATCTCTTTGGTTAGTCTGGGTCAGGTGTCCTGTCTCTCCTTCCTCCTGGCTTCCCCTCCTCCCTAGCAGAGCATGAGGCTCACAAAGTCCTTGGCCAGCCTAAACATCACCAAGCAGTAACTGAAAACACTGGTGTTATCAGCACTGTTCCCAGGCTCAAAATCAAAAACACAGCACTGCAGCAGCTACCAAGAAGGGAAAAAAGAAAAAAATGACTGCTACTGCTGAACCCAGGACAGCAGCCCAGGATACGGTTGGCCTTCTGGGCTGCAAGCGCACACTGCCGCCTCATGTTCGTTTTTTCATCAACCCACACCCCCAAGTCCTTCTCTGCAGGGCTGCTCTGAATCTCCTCCCCGCCCAACCTGTAGCTGTGCCTGACATTGCTCCGACCCAGGTGGAGGACTTTGCACTTAGCATGGTTAAACTTCATTAGGTTGGCATCAGCCCACCTCACAAGCGTGCCAAGGTCCCTCTGGACGGCATTCCTTCCCTCCAACTTATCAACCGAACCACACAGCTTGGTGTCATCGGCAAACTTGCTGAGGGTGCACTAAATCCCACTGTCCATGTCACCCACAAAGATGTTGAACAAGACCGGTCCCAACACCGATCCCTGGGGGACACCACTCGTTACTGGTCTCCAGCTGGACACTGAGCCACTGAGCACTACTCTTTGCGTTTTGCCATAGCATAGCCAAAATAAGCACCAAGCATGTCTTTTGCTTTTCTAGATGTAGCATAGATTGCTATATCTAATGTGATAGAATTACTGGATGAAGAACTGGGGCACAGTGTGTGGACATCTTATTTTAATAATGGATGAGCGAAGGTCACCATGATGGATGAGGTGCTCAATGGACTAGCTTCCCTAATAACTCACTAAACCCAAACAGCTCATGATTTGTTTTCCTTCCAAAGCTCAGAAAACCATTGATAATTCCATCTCTTGGTTGCTTTGGGAATGAACCACTGGGGGGACAAATAGAGGGTGGTTAGCTGATGTTTCTCTCATACCAGTTTTCTTATATCAACAGAAGAGTTTCTAGCCTGTGTTATGACAGATGATTAAAGTCAGCATTTTTTATGCACTGAACATATCATTCACCAGGCAGTAAGGTTTGGTGAGAACTGAAACAATAAAAGACCCCTCTTTTGCCTACTGCTTGGACACACTTGAGGGGACAATGCCTACTTTCTCAGCATAGTAACAACATTTATGTCCTTGCAAAACATATACCTTCTACTCTGCATCACAGGACTTCTCCCTGGTTCATCTGAGCCGTCAATGTTGCTGTCTGTAACCCACTGAAAGTAGTGAACAGGGTCAGCACCATCAGCAATCTGAAACACAGAACAACTTTGTAATTATTCAGAAATTATATTTATAATCACAAACTCAGAATCAGACTTGTGTAGATTCTAAGGAGTTGTAAATCAGCTCCAGAGTGTCACAGTCACATGTTACCATGGTGGCTTCATCCTGCAGGGGGGCATACAAAGTTCATGATCCTTACTGCCTTCCCTGTCTATCCAGGCAACTGAAAACTTTGAAAGAAAAGTGACAACCATCTGACAACTAGCTTAGGATTTTCAGTTATTAGGAATCACACATTCTTCTAACAAAGAAAGACACAGGGCAAACATCTTTAAGACAAGGGTGCTTAGAGATAAAGCTCCTCACACATGTCAGATCTGTTGTCCCACTCCTGTTGCAGCAATACACATCTTGGGGCTTCCTCCTCCCTCCCCTTGTCCCCCCCCCCCCATAATTCAAAAGGTACTGAGTTTGTTAATTAGTGTTGAAGGAACCATGCAAACTAGCTGAAAGCAGCTTTTCTGCCTCTGATCACTGACAAGCTATTAGGCCTGACATTCCCTTCAGCCCAGTATTCCTTTGATCAATGCAACTGCACAATTATATTTTTTTAATTTGTATAATACTCTCCCATGACAGGAATTGATTTATAAACATAAGACAAAGATTAAGAATAAGTGGACTTTCAGTACAGGCAAAAAAAGTTATAATGAGGTTGACAGTCACAGTCAGGGTGTCTGTTACACTGACTGTGAATCTTGGACAATTACAGGGATGCTGTCCGGGAAGCTAGGGACCAGGTTAGGAAAGCAAAGGCCCACTTAGAATTAAACTTGGCTAGGGATGTTAAGGATAACAGGAAGGGATTTTATAGGTACATTGCCAATAAAAGACAGGTTAGGGACACCGTGGGCCCTCTCCAGAAGCTATCGAGAGAACTGGCTACCCTGGATTTAGAGAAGGCTGAGGTTCTTAATGACTTCTTTGCCTCAGTCTTCACCAGCAAATGCTCTGACCACACCACCCAAGTCTTGGAAGGGGACGGTGAGGGTGGGGACCCTGGGCCCACTGTGGGGGAGGATCTTGTTTGGGACCACCTTAGGAACCTGAATGTATACAAGTCCATGGGACCGGATGAAATCCATCCGCGGGTCCTGAAGGAGCTGGCAAATGAAGTTGCTAAGCCACTGTCCATCACATTTGAAAAATCATGGCAGTCAGGTGAAGTTCCCGATGACTGGAAAAAGGGAAATATAACCCCCATTTTTAAGAAGGGGAAAATGGATGAGCCGGGGAATTACAGACCAGTCAGTCTCACCTCTGTGCCTGGCAAAATCTTGGAGCGGATTCTCCTGGAAGGCATGCTGAGGCACATGAAAACCAACAAGGTGCTTGGGGACACCCAGCATGGCTTCACTAAGGGGAAATCCTGCCTGACCAATCTGGTGACCTTCTATGAAGGGGCTACGGAACTGATGGACAGGGGTAGAGCAGTTGATGTCATCTACCTGGACTTGTGTAAAGCCTTTGACACTGTCTCCCATGACATCCTTCTCTCTAAGTTGGCGAGACGTCAATTTGATAGGTGGACCACTCGGTGGATAAAGAACTGGCTGGATGGCCGCACGCAAAGAGTAGTGCTCAGTGGCTCAGTGTCCAGCTGGAGACCAGTAACGAGTGGTGTCCCCCAGGGATCGGTGTTGGGACCGGTCTTGTTCAACATCTTTGTGGGTGACATGGACAGTGGGATTTAGTGCACCCTCAGCAAGTTTGCCGATGACACCAAGCTGTGTGGTTCGGTTGATAAGTTGGAGGGAAGGAATGCCGTCCAGAGGGACCTTGACACGCTTGTGAGGTGGGCTGATGCCAACCTAATGAAGTTTAACCATGCTAAGTGCAAAGTGCTACACCTGGGTCGGAGCAATGCCAGGCACAGCTACAGGTTGGGCGGGGAGGAGATTCAGAGCAGCCCTGCGGAGAAGGACTTGGGGGTGTGGGTTGATGAAAAAACGAACATGAGGCGGCAGTGTGCGCTTGCAGCCCAGAAGGCCAACCGTATCCTGGGCTGCATCAAAAGGAGTGTGACCAGCAGGTCGAGGGAGGTGATCCTGCCCCTTTGCTCTCGTGAGACCTCACTTGGAGTATTGTGTGCAGTTCTGGTGTCCTCAACATAAAAAGGACATGGAACTGTTAGAACAAGTGCAGAGGAGGGCCACGAGGATGATCAGGGGACTGGAGCACCTCTCGTATGAAGATAGGCTGAGAAAATTGGGGCTGTTCAGCCTGGAGAAGAGAAGGCTGCGTGGAGACCTCATAGCAGCCTTCCAATACCTGAAGGGGGCCTATAGGGATGCTGGGGAGTGACTCTTCATTAGGGACTGTGGTGAGAGGACAAGGGGTAATGGGTTCAAACTTAAAGAGGGGAGGTTTAGATTGGATATGAGGAAGAAATTCTTTACTGTGAGGGTGGTGGGGCCCTGGAATGGGTTACCCAGGGAGGTTGTGGATGCTTAATCCCTGGCGGCGTTCAAGGTGGGGTTGGACATAGCCTTGGATGGCATGGTTTAGTGGGAGGTGTCCCTGCCCATGGCAGGGGGGTTGGAACTCGATGATCTTGAGGTCCTTTCCAACCCTTACTATTTTATGATTCTATGATTACTGACTGAGGCAATAGCAAGGATCTCTTAAAAGGCAGTGTGGAGTCAGCAGCACTTTCTTCTTATGGGGGCCTGTAAAAAATTCTCAGAGGACAGGAGCAGTATTTCACTTGTGGCAGGCCATATGCAGGAATTCTTATTAACTGGACTGTGAGAAAATGATAACTGGTATGGCAGATCCCTTGTAGGAATTAAGTCAGAAAACAGTAGGCAGTGCTTCACAGAATGCCTCAGGCTCCCAGCCTGATATTCATAGAACATAGAACGGTATGAGTTGGAAGAGACCTTAAAGGTCATCTAACTCCAACCCCCAATCATGAGCAGGGACATCTTCTACTAGACCAGGCTGCTCAAAGCCCCATTCAATCAATCACCTAAATGAATTCATTTTCTCTCCTTCTGTGTACTGCCATGTTTCTTCCATCTTTTTCTCTCCCTCTCCTACTACACATTAGGGTCCTGTAAGATCAGAGTTCCCTCTTTATCTCAGTTAAACCAGGCCTTCAAAAATAGCCACAGGTATCTAAACCAAACTTCACATCAACCTTTAAGACACCGCTGTACAAACCATATCTTTATGAAACATACATTGACATCCACTTCTAATGGTAAAGTGGGAGAAAAACAACTGTCCTACCCACTGCAGTCATGCTACAACTCACAACACAATTAGGATTCTCCTTTCCCTCCATACTGAAGTTCTTTCATCTCTTTTTCTTTTGTCTGTCTGACTTGAGCTCACCAGAAAAAGGTGTACAGAGACTGCCTCCTTGGCTGATCCCTTGAACAGTCTCCCAGCTCTCTTTTATGTGAAACTGCCAACAAGTCTTCAAAGGGCTTGCATAAAAATAAACCCCTTCTTCAGAGTTTCTATATGAATTATTGAAAATAAGTTGCTATTTTTTATTTATCTTCTTGTTCTCTGCTGAGTCAAGCTGCCTCAGGCTGTCTCTTCCAAAGCTCAATGTATGCTCCAGCCTCCTGAGCGCAACAGATTTTTCTTGTCTTCATGCTTACATGCATGAAATGTAACAGAAACTTCACAGTTATTCTATACTTTCATTTTGAAGTCTGAATGAATTTGCTGTATGAAATATTTAACCAGAAGGGTTTGGTCTGGATTTTTATTTTCAGCTTTTCTTTGGTAAAAAGCCACCACTCTCTCTCCATGTAAACATGGTCCCTTTTCCCGAATTGTCAACTGGAGATGTTGGACTGAAAAGTGGAACACCTGTTTGGTTGTTTTCCCAAAGTTTCCTTCATGGGTCATGGTAAATCCCAAACCCTCTGATAACTCTGCCAGGTATTCTTGAGGAAATATATCATACATGATCTTTTGGTATATTTGTGTCCATCCATCCTTCTGCTCTCATCCCTTCCTTTCCTCAAAGTGTGTTTTTAACCCATTACCAAGTCTGAAATATGAGCAGTTCCAAAAAGTTGCACAGAAAAGGCAGCCACATAGAAGAGTCTTCCTAGCTGTAAAAGTTTCAGACCACAGTGATTTTTTTTTTTCTTACCTACGTACTAAAGAAAAGCAAGCTATAAAATCCGCTCACTCCTTAACACACAGAAAAAACAATCCACATCAAGAATGGGGCATGGGAATCAATCTTAGAAGACTAAACCCCTTCACTAGACCCACCGTTCATTGAGCCATCTGTCTGAGAAAGGCCATACTATGTCTGACAGGTGGGTATGTCTACCAAGTGGGTATGTCTACCAACATACTACATCAACAGACAGTAATATCCTCTTGAAGGAGATAGCCATATATTCCTTTTCATTTCAGTTCTAAAAGTAAAATCTAGGTCTTCCTTGCCTGTACTATGTACCCTTGCCATCAGGCTTCAGCTACTCTCTTGCTACAGAGTCTGTCATTTTCATTTGCTTTTAGATCTGCATAATTTCCAGGACATTAATGAATTTCCATTAAAAGTTTCAGTTTCAGTGAATCAGCTTTTTCTAATGAAAAATGACACCGGCAGTAATTTCTCTGCCAGCTCTCACATTGGATAACCTTCAGCAACTCAGTTCACATCTTTGTTTCTCCATCTTGAAACAGGGTAAAAAAATAATGACTTCTTTCTTATAATCCTCTCTGATATCTTTGGACAAAGGCATCATGTAAGAACAAAGCATCATTATTATTTATTATTCTAAGCATCGCAGAGGTGATAAAGGAAAAGTAACACATGATGATACTCATTGAGGTAACAAATTAAGACCATTCCTCGGGTGACACTTTTTAACTGGTACAGCTAAGGTTTTCATATTTTTTTCCTCCAGGTAGCTATATGAAGGGTTGGCATAATTCCCCAATGCAAAACCTGAAAAAAATACTTAAGCCCTTAAAATACAGGAAAAAAAAAAAGGAAAGAAAAATATTTTGTAAGCATTCAAACAGCCACTAATACTTCTGTCTCACAGCAATATTTTTTGTTCCAGCTTTTTTCTCAAGCACACAAGGAATCAGCAATGAAAATACCTCCATAGTGCAAACACCATATCCAGACTTTTACACTTTAGAGATAAAATTCTTTGATATCTCAGAATAAAACTTAGATTCCGGTAACAAAAGCAAGTTAAGGACTCAGTATCCTGCCGCTCAAATTGTCAGAAAAAATCCACACAAAACGATGCTTCATGGAAAAAATTTCCACATCAGTAAAGTACCTATTTATTTAAATATCACTCAGCAGTTATAGATCCAAAGTCATCTCTCCTCAGACTGCAGTGAGACTGTAAAAATTTTAGAAGGCACACAAAAGTTCAAGACAGTAAAAAAAATTCCTCATCTTTCTGCAGAGAGCTCTGGAGGTACAAAAATGCCACCTAGGCTAGTAGTGCTGACACTGTCTAAACACCACTCCCATTAGACTGAAGGGCCTGTAGTCACAGAGAGATTGAGAGCTTCTCTGCAGCACCAGTTCCACTACAGGAACTATTTTTACAGCAATTGTTCATTTAATGTGTTAAATTCTCTGGGAGATGAGCTCTGGCAAATGTTGTTACAGTCTTCACATCCTGTGCTGGAATTGTAGTGTGACCCCAGAGATGCTCCTGTGTGGGAAACAGCACCATCCCTGGATACTCCACTTGAAATCTAAACTGTTACCTGAAGTCACCAAAGGCAGCTTTCCATTCAATGCCCAGACTGTGAAGAAGATCAGAGAAGGTGTAAATGCAAGTCCCATTCTAGCCAACCTGGCTATAGGAGCTGGGAAGTCTGGAAGAAAGGCGGTAGCAAAGTCACAAGAGTGGTGATGTTTGAAGCCCCCTACTGTTTGGTCACATCAAGATAGATCACCTAGCTAAGATGGAGGTTAGGTGCCAGCAAGCCCATTATTTTGGGATGCCAAAGCACACACAATCAAATCTCAAGAGAAAAGGCCTACTTCTTACAATCCTGATTTCCTCTGGAACAGGAAAAGGACTTCACCTTACATTAGTACTTTGTAGCATTTCCTCAGTGTTTCACATGATGAAATTATATTAACTCTGTCTTGTGAAACTTCTGCGCAGAGATGGTGTCAAAAAAGCACCTAGGTCCATGCAAGAAGAATAGGAAGCTACATGTATCAAAATACATCTTGTAAGCACAAAGTTCCAGCTTACATGTTAATATAAATATGGAAACCAAGAATACCTGGCAAGTAAGTAAACAACAGGTAATACTCACTGACATTCAGGTTGTTGCAATGGAATTTTTCTGATCATCTTCTTCTCCACAGTTCCACCATCTTTTAATTAGCCATGTGCCAAAGTATGAAAAAACTGCTAGAATTAAGGGAAATAGGACAAATTACATCCCTTTTGCCACCTACGTCTTCCTTTCCTACATCTTCTATTTCCAGATTCTTTTTTCAATTAAAAGGCAATATAGCATGACCATAAATATTATTCCATGCTCCTGAAAGATCCACTTGGCTTTGGAAAGAGCCTTTAAAACGTTCAATACTTTCTGTCAGATTATTCAAAAGTCATTTAAAACCTTTGGAAAATGTTCAAACCCTGTGACTGAGAGAGAATTATTCTTGTAATTGAACAACAACACACAAACTTGAAATAGCACATGGGCTCTTGGGAGATTAAATGATCAGCTACCTTGACAACTCAAAATATGAATTTGGGCTGCTTTTTTGGCATTTGTGGTTTTAAGGTGATAACTTCTTATTTCATAAAATATATTACAGCATTTTGTATAGGACGTTTCAGATCCATAAAAATATATATGAAGAAGCTAATGAATTTTCACACAGAGCTTACTTCACAGAGAAGGGAAATGAAAGTTAGCCTTCCTGCCAGCCTGTGCATAGTTTCATACTATCTACAAACAAAATGCATCTACTTGTGCTAAGCTGTGAGTTACTTGCATACCTCAGGCACAGGGCAGTTCATTTAAAGAGACTTATTTCTAGCTACCTATCCTTTCTCCCCAAGATTGTTAAGTGGCTGCTTCATAAAAAGCCACACATAGAAAGAAAGGTATCTAAATGCAATAAGCCTCCTAGCAAAAGAGGTTGATCACAGTAACAAAATAGGTCTCTGATGAGCAGCATCATGAACATGACATTTTGGGGAATCTGTCGTGTCTTTAAATACTTTCAGATACTTTACTGAATATCATTTGTTAGCTTTCCAGCTCTGAAACACAAAACTATTTCCTTTTCTCAAGTGGGTTAGCCTGTTCCATCAATTCCATTTCATTGTGGAAGACAGCTAAATAAATGATGAATGAGATACTGAACTCTTATAAAGTTCAGACATAATTCAGGTCAATTTCTGCACATTTTAGGCATAAGGGGTGTGCTTGATTCCTTGTTTTGGGCTTTTGGTGGTTGTGGTTTTGATTGGTTTTGTTTCTGTTTTATTTGGGTGGTTTATTTGGTTTTTTTTTTTTTTTTTTTTTTTTGTTTGTTTGCTTTTTTTTGTTGTTGTTGTTTTTTGTTTTAAGACTATTGTAGTTGGTTTATTCAGCCCCAAACAAATGACACAGTTTGGTCTGTGTTTTCTGGGTGCCTTTCTAGCGAATGTTCTCACTTTCTTTGGTAACTTACTGCAGCCTTCAGTCTCCAATTAGGCATGCAATCTTGTTTTTGCGTATATAAACAGTTCCATTAACATTAACTGGACCCATGTTTACAGAATCAACAATGAAATTAGTGGCTTGTTTGGTTCATTGGCTGCTCTTGCACTATAGTGCTAATTCAGGGGATCAAAGCACTGCATCCTTTTTTGTTTGTTTTTCTTCTCTTAAATTCAAAACTTGTCCAGTACTGTTGCTCTATTCAGCTTTTTATCATGCAAAATATCCCTCCAAGACAGACACACAAATATTATGAAAGTGTGCAGGGCTGTTTATGATTATTCTTGTACAACCAAATTCATTTGGCTGTGAACTTTTGTGCCTTTTCTTCATTAACCAGCAAAAATGGGGAGAGATTAGTTACTACAAAGAGACAAAACAGCAGAAGTAATTAAAGTGCCTCATGTTGAAGTAACACTTATAGAAGAGAGCAAATTATAGCACAGTAAGGATAAACTACCACAAAGCTGTGAAAACCAAATACAGGAAAAACAATCATGATCCAGAAGACTTGCTTCCACCAGAGGAACATGTATTTGCGGTAGCCGCTTAAAAGAATGCTGCTGTCAAATACAGAGACTGTGACTTGACTACATGTGTTTCGTCATCATTTTTTTGCATAGCGTCCTGATATTTGTCTCCTTCAAACTGTCGAGAAAAAAAACTATCCAAAGCTAGTCACTGGTTGTTTTTTGGGGGAGTTCCTCCATGGTTATGCTTTTGAGCACATACAAATAACATTTCCTCAATGGTTCTGAAGAGTGCAGTGACAGTATTCTCAGCCCTCCACCCAATTTAAATCACAGAGAGTATTAAAAGGATTGATCCATGACCACAATGTCACTATGAAACTGCAGCTGTTTTTCTGTTGCAGCCAGAAGGCCTTGAGAGTCTTGTTTCTTCTGAACTCTGCACTAATTTGCTACTGATAAAATTCAAACACAGGTAGTTTCAGGTGCTTTATTATTGTAGCCACCATAGTACTCTCCAGCTGGTTTACTGTCCTCCCACAGGCTTCTCAATCAATGTAACTTCACTTGTACAAAAGCTCTGTATCATCAGTGTATACCAGCTATTGCTCCATAGCAAGACCTAGTACCTCTCTTCATACTGTGGAAACAAACTGTACTTGTCCGGCTGTCTGGATAGATGGGTTTCAGATTCCCAAATGCCTTATGGGAAGTAAAAGAAGACTCACTCTGCCTCCCTTGTCTCTACAGTGCAACGAAGAATGGACTTTGCTGACAAATGCAAGAATGATGAATAAGGAGAGACAAAAACATGCCAGTGAGATACACCCTTGAAAAGCAATCATGAAGATAACTACAGAATTCCAGCTACTACTGTCTCAACATTTCTCTAAGCCACCTAATTTTTCCAAATATAAGAAGACATTCCAGGAAAGACTTATACAACCATTGACAGATGGTCTTAAAATCTATACATGCATACACACATATATAGACAGATATCTGTATATGTAACTTTCCCTACAAATTCACCGTTGTTTAATCCTTTGTCCTCCATATCTACTTTTACGGAAAATATAATCTAAATTTGTTGTTTAGAGATTGTGTAAAGTAAGGAAGAAAAAAAAAAAAGCCAAAATGAAAAGCAATATCTACTCCATATGCACGAAACACCACAGTCCTCAGGATATTTCGAATTGAATCTTATGACTACCTCACAAAAAATTCAAGGACACTATGTAGCATTGCAGGAGAATTTCCTAAAAGCTGGGAATCCTCGTCCTCAAGCAGGCTCAAGCAAAACTATCACAAGACCCAAAACTATATCCAAACACTGTGCAAGGCACTCTAAACTTCTACTGAAATAACCAAACAACAGCCTTAGACAGTGCTAACACAACCAACACCACTCCACCAAATTGTTTAATAAAGGACACCCTCTCTGTACTGCTTCTCTTTTACATGTTTAGGTTATCCAGGCTACAAGAATCATCAGCTAGATTCTTCAAAACCTCACAGTAGCTTTGAAGCCTCTCAGAGGTTCTTATGCACTCTCACAGTAGCAAGTGTCAGAACCCAGACAGAACACATCAGCAGCTTAATCCTTTACCTTGTCCTAAAGCTTTGCAACATATATGACAGCAACATAGTGCTCACAGAACTGGCTCAGCATATTTTGGTCTTGTGAGCTGGTTTTAGTTATGCTACTGCTGTATGGTAGTAATTATTAGGATATTAACTCTTCTGGAAATGGCAATGTTCAGCTGTACTGCAGTAAGGGCTGCCAGGAGGAAGGCAAAAAAAGGGGGAGAGGGGATGGTGGGGATGGAAATACGCACCACCATTTACAAGTGCTGCTTAACATAGCCTTTTGCCTTTGCGAAGAGCAACCACAGCTTTGAGAGTACTGCGTGAATAGTGCTATATTTTGAGATGCTTCCTCTTAAATAGAATTGGATTAAGGCTGTCTCCAAAAGAAAGGAAGGTGTCTCAATTGAAAAGGTAATATGAGAAAAGTCATAGCAGAGAAAACTAGAATCTAATAGAACTAGAAGATAAATTAGGCATCTAATAACTAAACTAGAAAAGAATCTGAAAGGAAAGAGGAATACAGCAGAGTGAAACACGCAAAGAGATGGGCAATTTAGGGTTAGTAAAATATTCAGAAAGGGTTAATTTTTATCATCGGCAAATTATGAGAAAATGCAAATGAGTCAAAGTATAGAAATGAAGGTAAAGTACTGCCTGTCTGGTAAAAGACATACTGTGTTACATAGCAAACCACAAGAAAGATAGCTCTTGCTCATCAAGCACATGAGCTACCCCACCTTTATGTTACACCAATACATTATATAATATTTATATATTTATATTATATTTATATATATACTACAACGCAGGTAGAAACATGCTGCAAACAAATAAATGATCCTGATTATCTTATCAGTAAAATATGAGCCTTTGGGGGACTATCCATTCACATTCAAATCTTAATTTCAAATTTATTCTAGCTTTGATTTAAGTGCAGTGCCAAAGCACTTGCAATACTAGCACATATTATCAACAAGGCCTCTGCCTACCAAAATCTCTGAGGGGGGGAAGGTTATTTACTCAATGCGATAAAACACAACATCTCTCATACTTTCTTCTTTGTGTGCAAGTGAAAAAGGGTGAGGCAGAGGATTACAAAGTCTGCTCTATCAGAAACATTTCTTCTGATGTCCTTTCGCAAAATTCTTATTATGATAAATAATCTCAGTTGGATCCTGAGGTTTCTTTTATTTCTTTCAGACATATATGTGGCACACAGCTACAGGACCTGAAGCATTACTGGTCCTGCAGGACCTGGTTCTACAGGACCTGAAGCATTATAGCTACAATGCTTCAGCATTTGCTCGATCTCTTTCTGGCTCCATGATGTATGTGACTCCACTGCTGAAGGCACTGACGATGCTCACAGCGATTACCAAGTACTGACCCCTAGAGCAGGAACAGTTACAGTGATAGGAAGGACCTGGAGTTTCTGGAGTGTTTCTCTCTTTTACATGGCTCTGGTCTTCATCTTTCCACGCACAAGTGGCCTGGCTTCATGTTCTTTACAGAATGCCTTCAAGTATTTGCGCACATTTATGAGATCCCCTGAGCCTTCTGTTCTCCAGGCTGAAAAGTGTCAGGTCTTTCAGTCTTTCCTCTTAGGAGATGGGTTCCATTCATTTTGCCAAACTCGTAGCTCTTTGCTAGAGCTCTCTCTAGAAGCTCCATATCTCTCCTGTGCAGGGGAGCCGAGAACTGTACTCTAGATGTGGCCTCACCAGTGCGGAGTAGAAGGGAAGTATCACCTCCCTCCGTCTACTGACAACACCCCTCCTAATGCAGCCCAGGATACTGTTAACCACCTTTGCCATGAGGGCACATTCCTGGTTCTTGTTCAGCTTGGTCCACCTGGACCCCCAGGGCCTTTTCTACCAAGCTGCTTTCCAGCTGCTGAGTGCCCAGCACATACTGAAACTGAAAGTAGCACTTCTCGGGATTTGCCTGGAAGTTATTATTACTGTTTAAAATTCAAGTCAATTTTGAGAGTGCTGAGTATTACATCTGGCAGAAAAGGTTTAATATTTTCAAAGCTTTTCAGTGCAAACTGAATTTTCCATGTAAAACCAAGACCTTTTGTAGAGTTTCATAATTAGGGAAGCATATACACTCTGGAAGAGTTAATAAGAATAGGCAGTATTATTTAGGATCCAGTTTCAAGTCTCTCCAGTCCTTACCACAGACTTTTGACCTTTTGGATTTCTTACTGCCCAGGTAAAAACCCTGAAAAAAACAACAATCATGACTGTTATGCCTGATCTTTTCCCCTGACACATGCACACACTTTATCACAAACTATACCGAACACAATGAACCCACTCAAAGGTCCCTAAATCCCAATGTATTCCTACAAAGCTCTCGTAACCCACTCTAATCAGCATCACCTAAGATAGTGTCTGACAGACAACCTACATTTTACTATTTACCACAGCTACACAATATAAATGACCCAATGAAGGGAAAAGAATCCCCAACTGCAAATTACATTACAACATAACAAAATCCCTTATCAAAGCCACTATCAGAACCACCGATGCAGTCAAGTGCAAGATATACCTGATCTGTAAAAGAAATTTGTTCAGCCAGCAGGATTTCAAGTCTTTAGGAAAACCGCAAAAGGAAGAGTCTTGTAATTTAAATCCCAGTGTAGAAGAATCTCAGATCCCAAGCAAACATTTTGTCAACAATTAGTTAAATTCAAAGAGGCAGGAATACTTAAAGCATAAAACTATAATCACTTTTTTGCCTTTCAAAACACAGAAGACTTTTTATTTTTTTCATTGCACTAAATTCAATCAAGTAATTTAGTAGTTTAATTTTGACTGGCGCCATGAATATACAGATCCCATTCTCTCCTTCGCCATTCAAACCAGCACCAGATTTGAATCTGGTGAGCTTTACAAGCACTGAGGTGCACAGAGGAAAATATAGTCAGCTTGAAAAGACAAATGTGTGTGAAAAGCAACTGCATTTCCTGTTCATTGTTTTTCCCTATTTATTCAGCTTATTGCTCTCATTTTATCAAAACAGAAATTCTGTCACTACAGAGTCCCAAAGTCTACAGCTGCCACATAGAAAAATGTGTCTTGTCAATCTATTAAACGTGTACACAATCCATTAAGAAACTTCAGGCAAGCCAACTGGCTTTACACTTCTTATTCTCTCTCTACTGAAAAAATGCCGTGGAAAATAGAAGCATAAATAAGAACATGCAACTACTAACACCAGTAGTGATTAACAATAAATAGCAAAAATGAGAGGCTCTCTCCAGATATGCATCCAGCAGACTTAACCACATAAGAAGGAATCTGTCGCACTCTTAACAGATCAGATGCAATCGCAGTGAGGTCTGCTTACATGTTCTTGCATCAAAAAATTATTTTAAAAGTCCACAGAAAAGTACCTTGGGTTAGGAGTTTGATTAAAATGTAATGAAAAATATTTTTTTAAATACCTGTTTATTTTAAAGTAGGATCTCATACTTTCATGCTGAAGTTGGGTAAATTCTCCAGAAGTCTGTGTTGCCTTTCAGGTAATTGCTTATTTACCAGTACCAGAAGCAGAGAAAATGTTGTATACATCTCCATTAAACCAATCATGGAATTCTCTCTATTGACTTCAGTTAACTTGGTATTAAAAGTTCAGCAGTGCTGGATGCATTTCTGTGAGAAACTCAGGATTCTCTGCCTGTCTTGAAGCCCTGAAGGTGAGCATTTTGGCATCAGTTTTGCATCCTTTCCAATTCAAGACTCCTGAATCAAGCTAATCCACTCACCCGGCAATTTCCAATGTCATTTGCAGCTTTGGATTGAAATAAATTGGTCTACATTTTTTTCAGATAAAAAATAATAATTGAAAGGTTACCTTTTCTCAGGGGAACAGAAATGGGAAATAATCTATGCAGCAAATTAAAAGGGGGTGATGTTCACACTGTTACAGGGAAAACTGTAATTTGACCAGGTTTCAGGCAAGGCTCTAAGTCAGGAAAGTCTACATAACACCTGCCCCTTATAAGAGAGTTGTCTCCAGCAGCAGATGTGGTATCTCACTCTTCCAAGTTCTAACTTCACCCACACATTTTTCAACATGAGTAAAACCAAGTACTTACTTGGTAATACATGAGATAATGGTTTGAAAAATCCAATACGCTATTGAAAGACGACTATTATTGAAGATATCAGCAGTTCAAATAGACACTTTTCAGAAATTAATCTTGAAACTGCACATCTCCTGTCCTTTTATTCTTTAAGTGCCCATTGATTGAGACTATTATGTGCATCCTCAAGCACAAAGGGTTAATTGCTGTGTACCACTACTACTTAAAATAATTCCAGTAGAAAAGGCAACTGCAATAGCCTATTGTGTACTTACTTTCAAGAAGTCTAAGCACATTTTCTTTAGAAACCATAGCAATTTTAATGTTCCTGGCAAACAAAGAAATAATTACCCTGGCAGTCACTGGAATAAATGATGTGCACATGATGAAAAAAAATAACTAGGAAGAAAAGTATCTATTTCAGCCTACTTAAACTGCAAAAAAAATCCCCAAACTTAAGGCAGAGTCAACTTCAGCAACAGAACTTGACCATCCTTTCTTTCAGTCCCCCTCTCTCATTTTATTCATTCTTTGGTAAAACATAGCTAAAATCTCTGTGAAAAACCAAGGTCTTATAAGTACATTCAGGCACTTTGAAAGCTACCTCTCCATATATTCTGTGAGTCAGAGACAAGTAAAGGTAAAAACAAAAGGTAGCTAGGAAAAAGAGAAAATGGAGGAAAACTAAAGAGGGAAATCTTCTGAAATAAGACTCTCAACAGCACTTTCTAAAAACTCTTCATTGCTGAGTACCTTGGAAAACATTCCTTCTTCTTCATATAAGCAAACTCCTTAAATATGGGTTTAGTTCTAAGGAAATTCACTGAGCAGCTCAGAGAAGACAGGGACAGGCTCTCCCTGTGGTAGGACAAATGTTTGCACAATCTGGAAATCAATGGTAAGAATAATATTAATAGTAATTCCCAGGTTTTCTTGGGTTTAGTCTCTTTGCAAACTTAGAAATGCTAGAGAAAACAGGTGTTTAGCTCTTCATTATTTCATTTGCATTGATTCCTCCAGCCAAATCACAAAATAAGCTGAGGAGATAAACATTGTTGCCTCTCACGGAAATGCGAACAGCACAGAAGTATGAGCTCAGCAGAGAGACCTTCATATGTATTATGGAAATTTAGTGGGAAAACAGTTTTCTGCTACCACTGCAAATCTTCTGTCCAGCCAATGCCTCTCTTCTATCAGCATTTTCCCCAGTTTTACCTCAGATTGCTTTCTTTGCTGAGGATGAAGAGCAGCTATTCTGCCATGTTAACAAAAAACTGCCCTGCTTAATAATGATGGGCCATGATAAATTGTTCCATGGTCAGGAGCAGGATCATATGGGTCAAATATGCTTTGGTCATATACAAGGGCAATGATCAAGCAGACTTACATCTGAAGTTAATGGTAAGCTCAAATCCAACACATACACAAGGCTTTTTATACAAAGAAAAAATGAGCATGAAGAAGCGAACTTGAGTAAGAATAATTTCTTTGGGAAAGAAATTGTGTGCAAACTATCCCCTTTCTACAATTAAAATTTTTGTTTTTCTTAGCATGCCAATATAAAAGGATGGACAACCTAACAAAATGGTTAACAGACGGAAAGGGAAATAATACATCTTATTCTGTCTCAGATTAGATATGCTTTCACAAAAAGGCTGCTGCAGCATGCTGAACAAAGCATCATTGCCTTGTGGATGAGATAGGAGAAATTACCTTTTCAGGTTTTCATTTTAAACTTAAATTTATGAAACACTAATGCATGCTCCATTAAAGTTAGCATCTGCCAGTATAGCCAGCAAAGCAGGAATGCTTACGAGCTTCCAGGAGTGTACTTTTTAAAGGAGAAAAATACCTGGAGTCAGCGTTTTCCATTGTTCACATAGTTCTACATTTGGCATAAAAAACTGTACGATCTGTTCTCTTTAAATCAAGCAGAGATTTTTCTTTTCTCATTCTTTGGTATATAGGGACTCACTGTAAAGGGAAGGGATAAAGAAGAAATCATTTTGTTGGGTTCCCCCCCCCCCTTTTTTTTTCTCCATATATATCCAGATATAATCATGGATCAGATCAAAGGCCCACCATGTCCAGTAGCCCAACCTTGGCTGCTTGATAGTAGAGTATATCATATAAGAACTACCATATGAGCAGAACAAATACAGTGTTATTTCCCTAAGACGCCTTTCCAGTCTCAAGTAGACTGCAGTTCAGAGATGTCTGGAGCCAGAAGCATTGTCTTTATGTTTACACGTCCTCAGTGGATTTGCCTCATTGCTTTTCTGAACTCATGTAAACTTTCAGCATTCTGAACATTCTGCATGTTGTGCAATCTACTATGGCTTTTTATCAGTGCTGGACTGACCACCTGCTGATTTCATTTTATATCCCTTAGTTCTTGTATTAGAGGAGAAAAAAAAATGAACTGTTTCCTATTTCTGCCTCTCCATTATATTATCTCTCAGTCACCTCTTTTCTGACTTGAAGAATCTTCCTCTATACCATTGATTGTGAAGAAATTTCAGGACTTCCTTTGTGAATGCTCCATCGCTGGTGGTGTTCAAGGCCAGGTTGGACATAGCCTTGGATGGCATGGTTTAGTGTGAGGTGTCCCTGCCCATGGCAGGAGGATTGGAACTAGATGATCTTAAGGTCCTTTCCAATCCTAACTATTCTATAATTCTACGAATACTGTCCTACTTATCGTTTCCAATTATACCCAGAAGCCTATTTCAATGTTGAAGAGAGAGAAGCAGGAATAGGCATAGTATTAGTGATGGTTTTGATTTGCTCTGTTACTTCCATCATATACCTAGCATATTATTTGGGTTTTAGGATAGTACTGAGAATTCAGCTAGTATTTTCACCACACCATCCATCAGGATGCTAAAATCTCATTCCCAATTGGGAACAGACAGCTCAGAACCCATCATTTTATATGTACAGATATTTTTTCTCTTATGTCCATCACTTTATCTGCACAGAGTTTCATCTGTCATTTCTTTCACCCAGTGACTTTAGCTCATAAGATTTATCTGCAATTCTTTGAAGCTGGCCTTTGGCATTACTATCTTGATGTTCTTAGGACTGTCAATAAACTGCTATCTGTCTATTCACTCCATTTTCAAGATTACTTTGACCATGAAAATTTTCAAGATTATATGTTGAACAGCACTGAGTCAAAGAATCATAGAATCATAGAATAGTTAGGGTTGGAAAAGACCTAAAAAAAATCTAAATCAATAATGTTTTCTTTTTCCACTCTAGCTTGAATCTAGCTCCATTTCTGTGTACAGTGCATTCATTATTCATGACAAGTCTTTGATCTTAACAAAGAAAGACAAAGGCACAGATAGCAAAGTATTCCCTGCTTTCCTGCAGTAGTGGTGATGACATTTGTCCCTCTATTACCACAGAAACTGAGTCAACAATATTACTACTTGCAAATAATATCTCACCCAAACGCACTGTATGCTATTAGCAATCAATATTTGCTAAACATCTGACAATAACCATCACACTCGACAATTTCACAGAAACAAAAGTTTGGAGATATTTACTCTTTGGAGACTGATACTTTAATGAGCATAGTCAAAAATACGTATTAATTTTATTTAGCAGCCTTCCAGTATCTGAAGGGGGCCAACAAGGATGCTGGGGAGGGACTCTTCATCAGGGACTGCAGTAATAAGACAAGAGGGAATGGGTTAAAATCTACATAAAGGAAGTTCAGGTTACATATAAGGAAGAAGTTCTTTGCTGTGATGGTGGTGAGGCACTGGAATGGGTTGCCCAAAGAATTGATAAATGCTCCATCCTTGGCAGTATTCACAGCCAGGTTGGATGTAGTCTTGGGTGGTCTAGTGTGCAGTGTCCCTGCCCATGGCAGTGGGGTTGGAACTAAATGATCTTAAGGTCCTTTCCAAACCTAACTCTTCTAGGATTCTATGATTTATCTGCAAATGCATGTTTCTCAAACATGTCTAAAAATTACCTCTGCATTTTGAAGATATGATTAAGTAACCTCAGCTTGCTAGTACTAGTACTTGCTCACCAGTTTTTGATGAACTTCACCAGTTTAGTCAAGTCACCCATCTTACAGTTTGGGCTGCTGGACTAATATGGCTGCAAGGCACTTATCTTGTTTTTACCAGAACATGAATGGTAGCCTTTGGCAACAGCACCACATAGGCATTTACTAGACAAATATATGCCTTGTTTACAGTTGTTAGTAAAAATATGTCTCTAGCTTAGCTTAACTGGCTTTGGAAGTGAATTGAGACAAACTGAATTAAAATTCAGTTAATTATATATGAGAGCCTCCACAAAAAGGTCAATGTGAAGCAACTATTCTACTCCAGAAGGTAAATCAGATTATTCCTTTTTGCTTGTGTCCGCCCCACATGTAGAACCAGTTTATGAATCAACCGCCCTATCCCCCACTCAGTTGGACTTTTAAGAATACGTGGTTTAGAAACACAAATAATTCCATCAACTTAAAAAACCATGCATATGTGCTTAAAGGTGTTTGCCTTTAAATGAACTAAATCAGTCCTTATGCATATTTTGCATACCTTTCTCCTCCCCTTGGCAACACAAATTTCTACGTTAGTATTCAGAGAAACTAGAATAAGGTAGCTGTATATTTAACTGTGCCACCCTAGGGAACACTATTCACACCTTGTATTATTACCTGCATGATGCATAACTTCAAACCTGTTCTTTTAAGATAAATGCTCTAGTCAAAACACAAATCACAGTTTCAAGCAGAAATTACTGGAATATCTCCTTTGGTCTGACCAGACCCTTGCAGCCTTCCCTTCCAGACCCAAATCTCCAGACAATCACTGGAAAGCAGTTACTGCTTTAATCACAAATTTTAATTGAAATAACCAGCCAAACATGGCAGATGCTGTTGAGTAAGTATATAACCTTCCTTAAACTCTTCCATTGATAAAATCTGTTAGAAGCAGAGGAAGCAAGCATGTGTATATCTTGTGTAGCGTTGTATTAGAAGTACCAAAATGTCTTTAGCTCCTTTTGTTTGCTTTTACAAAGCTGGAGAGCAAAGTTTGTCAAATAGCCATACCTTTAAAATGTATCTACTCAGATATGCTGAAGTTCAGTTTTTTTATGAAAGAGAAATCAAACTGCCCAAACCCCACTGGAAGAAACTGGTTTTAACTGTTCTGTAGTACATGGTAGTACCTCAATGGACCTTCCAGTTGCCCATGTGTCCAATCAGACTGCATTCCTAAGGTTTTAATCATCAGTCCCTCTGACTGGATTGGTGCTCACCCCTGGACTCCCCCAGAGCCTGAGTGTCTGAGGCTGAAGTTTCAGCTGTAACACTGAATGCTGTGAAACCATCTGTGCAGTATCACAGCAACTGTTCATCTAAATGTCTTCAAAATGCAACACTGATGAGTCTTTTCACTTCTGCTCAGTAGGCGATCAGAGACCATTTTACACTACGCTGTGGCTTAGCTGTATTGGGCACTAAATGCATTACTGTTATTTTTATTTCATTTTAGAGTAAGAATTAATAAGAATTACCCTTTGCAAGAGACCAGCTTACTCACCTGTTAGCTGCCACAGCATTGGCTGTGTGGCTCCTTCTAGTCATTCCCTGACACTAACCTACTACAGTAATTCATAAACCTCCAAAGAATCTTCAGGCCACAGATCACTTTGCTCATTTAGGGTGAATTTTCTGTCTGCATTGGGATATGCCTGTACTGTTCCCTGCTATCTCATCTTCCTTCTTTCTCTCCATCCCTCCAGATTCCAAAGCTGACCTTGTTAATATGCTATATGGAAAAAAAATACAGCTTTCAAAGGAAGTTACTGTTCCACTAACTGACATCCCTGTTCTCTCCTAATATTCCCTAAACAATTTTATCCTCATGTACATACTTATCATCCTATTGCATGCAATTGTGTGTCTAAGTGGTTAATGCAAGTATAATGATGCCAATTTCCAGCCTGTCAAAGTTATTCCAGTGATATTCCAGTAGCTCTCCTATTCCTCCTCTTCACTAACTTAATTGTTATAAACTCACCCTAGAGACTGTTAAGCTGGGGAACAGTAAAGGTAAACCAAGCAGTAACTAAAACAGAAACTATGGGGAGCAAAAAGAACTGGGAAGGCTGGCAAAGCAGTTCATATCATTACAAGCAGGTGATTAGTGCAATGAGACTCCATTTTATGAAACATTTCTTTCCTTCATTTTCACTCAACTTACTGTTCTTACTTTCTCTAGACTTCATTTGCTCTGCTTTGATTTTCCTTGTAATTGTGGAGTAGAAGGTGAGAAAGCAGTACATTGTAAAACTAGAGATTAATAGGTTATGTACCTGAACACTAGAAACTTACCATTTAAGCACCAGCAAAAGGGTGCTATGTCTAGTATTTCAGGCTATCTTCTTTATTTAGAAAAGCAGTAGAGGCTTCTGAGGAATGTCCTGCAGGAGGTGGCTGGTAAAGCCAAGAAAATTGGGCTACAGGGGCATGAAGAATAGCAAATTTGAAGAGTTCAGCAGCATGTGGGAGCAGTTACCTCATTTGCATACTGTTTACCAACATCATAAATCTTAGAAACAGCCAGTGTCCAACAGGCTCCAACAACAGAAGTAATTTTCAGAACAGAGAGGAATGACCATATGCCAGTGCACAGGCTGAAAAGTAGATACGTAAGAGCTCAGACTGAGCTTGGGCAGCCATGGCGAATTCCAGCTGCAGCCTAGTACTCATCTGTCAACACCTTAATGACAAGTACCTGTTCCAGATAAGACCAACACATCCAGCTGGCTGAAGAAAAATTCCTTTTTTGTGACCAACCTGTTTAGACAGGCCTTCCTGCGCTCCCCTGCCAGAGGGAACAAAGAGAGCTTCTTGAGGCTCATTCATTCATTCTCATGCATTCATCTGTATTCATGAGGCAGAACACTAGATGTTTTTTCTGTTATATTGTTTTGGGGTCTATTGGTTGTTTTCTTCTGTTTTATTTTATTTTATTTTATTTTTTATTTTATTTTATTTTTTCTCTCGACCATTTCTGAAGTCTTTCAAGGGATTTCAAAGAATTCCCTCTATAGATGCCACTCCGTGCTTTCTGACAAAAATCAAGCAATTCCTTATCTTACACTTAAGACAGACGCAGGACTGTTCCTGCTCTCAAAAGCTCAACAAAGAGGACAAGAAATGAAATAGAAGAGCATTAAAAAAATGCACAAATGTGTAATTAAAATCTCCAAACACTAGTATTAAACTTCCCTCAACCTGCTTTCTTGATGCAACCTGTTGGCTTTCTGGGCTTCAAGCACACATTGTTACTCTACTAGTAACCGTTCACAAGCATGACATTGCTTAATTATGGGGCATCTTATTCCAGCCCTTCTTTCATGCTCCAAACTTTCTGGTAAATTAAGTAGTTAAGACAAAAAAAAGTTACCCTCACTATAGCAGTAAAGGCCAGGCAAAGTGATGACCAATATAGCCATCACATCACACAAAGCCCAGAAGAGATGTGGAAAATTATTCCAGATTTCTGGGGGCCCCAATCCAGTGCCCCAGAGTGCAGGGCCCCTTTTCTATTACAACAAGCTTTGGCCTGTGAATTATAGCAAGCCCTTGCAATTCCACAGAAGGGGCAGAGTATGTGTAACTCATGCATCAGGAAGAGCAATTAGGTTTTTGGAAGTCACTTGGAACAGAACTCAAGACTACATAAACAATGCAGACTGATAATTTCCCTTAGCCTAATAAATCTTTTTCACAAGAAAGAGCACAAATGTGTCAGTGAATCACAAAGTACCAAGTAAATAGCATTTGTTTTTCTCAGACTGAAATAGCAGAAGAATATTTAGATCTCATTGTAAAACATGGTTTAATCCAATGCCTGGTTGCAGGTTGACTGGCCACACAACTTTGGTTCTCCTGGACACCAGAAGACCTTTGAGTTTACTCCTTTTCCATTCAAGAATATCTAGAAAAGCATCACGATATTATTTTACAATTCATGGAAAGAAATGTATTTTTGTCTGCTTGTAATTTTGTAAGGTACACAATGTAAGGTCTGGTGTTACAGAATTTAACCACAAGTGTGACAAGAACAGCTAGTCTCAAAGGCAAAAACACCTTAAGATGACAATCTGTTTCAATTCCTGTTTAGATTTAATGCATAGGTTGTGGTTTTTTTTTTCTCATAAGGAGATGCCACAGAAAAAAAAAATTAATCTCTCTCACTCTATTTGAATTTAGAAGTTGGAAGCTTGTAACATTTTCACTTGTACTAAGAGAAGAAGCAAGATGACTTCCAGCATGTTTGAGCAATTTTGGAAGATACAATAGGTAAGGAAGTCTTTAGACGCTGGTCAGACATAAGAACCTGGAAACATAAGCAATGGTTATGTTTTTGAAGTTAAAGGTTTTGACTTTCATTCCCCATCTTTGGTATGATACTGCTTTATGACATACAATGTACTAGAAAAGGCAACTCTTAAAAAACTGTAGGGACTACAGGGGCACATAAAGTAGCATATTCAGGTCAAGTGTGATACATTCTCTCCCTATTTGGAGTGATGGATAGGATCACAGCTCTTGTTTTGGGATAGGCTCAAGGTTCTAAAACCTGTGTCCCAGAAGTTGAGACACCACTTAGGTGCTCCTACCTTAGCCCAAAAGACAAAGTAGACCAATGCAGTCACTTTGTCTACTGCTACCAGTTCTAGCACTTTGCAAGAAAAGAACTATCTGTAATGTTTTCACTTACTGAAACAAAAGAAATCATTACAGATAACGACAAGATGCCTCAAAGTACCGAGGAACCTATCCACAGATAAGTAAAACTTAATGCTCCCTAAGACCTATCTTTTGCCAAAGCACACATTGCCATATTTTTCTGAGTTTGCAGCTCTCCTCATCCAGACACTGAGGGTTAAGAACAGAGAAAAACACACTAACGATTTCCTTTGAAATCAAAACTTCTATTTACACTCATGTAAAATAGCCAATAGACAACCAAAATCAGAGCGCAGTATCATGTGCTTTCTTGGATAAGCCTGTAAGAATGACGACAGCAGTATAGACAAGGTTTAGGCAATCTGGCCCTGGGCCAACAGCACAATGAAGTGATAGGCTATGATCTACTGTGAAACAATTAGGTTAAGTTTTATGGAGTACTGCCCCAGAGTGAAGCCTTTCCCACCTCAAGAAGAGAAATGGAGAATGTACCACAGCTACACTGACCCTGGGAAAGTGACACTGATAATAGATGCTGCTGAATTCAAGTGAAATGACAGGTGTCGTGGTTTAAGCCGAGCCGTAACTCAGAAAAACCACACAGTCTCTGGAGTCTCCCCTCCCCTTCCTCCCGGGACAACAGGATAAATCCGCTGACAGAAAAGTTATTCTACTCTTTCCTGATAAGGGCTTGGTGATTTAAATGCTCACCAGGACAGCCACTGAGGTCTTCAATAGCTTGTGTGGAAATAAGTTGAGGAAAATGATTTACAGAGATCCCCAAACTCGCATGCTTAGGGTTTGTTTTTTTTTTTTTTTGTTTTGGTGGTTTCCTATTTTGGGTTGAGGGTTTGGTTTGTTGAGTGGCTTTGGTTGTGGTTACTTTTGTTGTTGTTGTTGTTTTGTTTTTTCAAGCTAGTTGGGATTTAGTTTTATTAGTTACCATAAAATAATGGTTTGGGATTTGTTTGTTTTATTTATATCTGACACCATGTGATTGGGATTTTTGCTTATTTCTGTGATGGTGCTTATCTCCTGCCTCCAAAAAAATGACAGCCATATCTTATACTTTACACAACCTTGTCTTGCAAGCTCATACTCATAGCCTTTATACCAGCAACTGTTGAGCTATCTCCCTGCCCTTAATCTGACTGTTTTACATTCAGTGAGAATAAGGTGGATCCCAAAGATATTCTATGCTCAGTAAAAAAAATAAAAATCACAGCCTTTTTATTTTATATGGGTCTCATTTCACATCTCACGTCACATAAGATGTGTAATTGTGTATTAACAATTGTGTATTTCTATCTTTCATTTTGTTGTTTTTTCTTGTTTTAATTTAAAACTGCCTAGAGACAATCGATTGATGTTCCTCCCCACCAATTAGTCTAATGGGTCTGATATATAAAGCATATCTGCTGAGCATGCTGATGTTCTTCACAGGGAAAAATGGTTTTTATGAGGTTAGCTTTTTGTTGATTCAGAGAAAACTCCAGGAACAAACTTGCCAACAAAGTTTTAAGTTGACAAGCAGGTATTCTTTATTGCAGCGCTGGGAGACAAGGGGGATAGCTCCTCCTAACTGTCTCTGAATTACTAAACAAGCTGTCCTTATATAGTCACTAAGCATACATATTCATTACGTACATACATGCATATTCATGAGGCTACTTATGTATTACATCATTCTTCTAGAACGCTTCCCCACATGCTTACAAAAATGTGGCGGTGGTCTCTGGGGGTCGTTTACTTCTTCCAACAACCTTCATCACTTCTGGCAGCCTTTGGAGCATGTACGGTAGACGTTTATACCAGCTTAATTGATTCGTTAACACTACAGACATAGCAATCATCCTGTCCTTCTACTTATCAGTTAGTTAGCTGCAGCCAATCCTGGACACCTGCTATTCCAAGACACTCCTTATCCCTACATCCTGTTTTTCTATCTTGTTTTTCTTACACTTATTTTGTACTAAGGTCATAAAGACCTAAAACTATGTCAACTACAATGGTTTGTCTTATACAAGAATACTCAATGTGTTCTCTAGTCGCACCCCTTTTTTATTTTCTCTGTGAGCCATGCACCTCAGTAATTTTCCATTGCTACTGTTACAAAGCCATCAAACTTAACATTACTTAAAATTGATTCTACTTATTTACAAAGGTTTGTATTTCATTTTGTGCCTCCCTGTCTCGCTATCTCTTTGGCTCTTCGAACTGAGCACCACTGCACTAGTAGGACAGGATATTGCCTGGGGGAAGAAACAGGTAGACTCCACTGCACCTCCTGAATGGACCTCGTCACTGAATCATGGAATCATAGAATAGCCAGGACTTGAAAGGACCTCAAGATCAACTTCAGCTTTGCACTGCTGTGGTTCAGAACACCACCTTTCTTCTTTTTGATGTGTCACGGTCATCACATACAAGACAATAAAGTGGATAAATTGACTCTCTGAGAAATACAAACACTTTGCTGGGCATGACCTTACTTATCAGTAGAACTTAACAGACTATAACTGCCTAATTCCAAATGCCACTTGTACTAACAGAAATGGGAAATAAATGGGATCTAACAGTCCCATAAGACTACATTTGCACATAAGGCAAAACTTTGATTAAGCAAATTAAAACCTTAAATCTAAGCTTCTCTATGAGCAAACTGGGGAATGGTTGATGCAAGGGGCACCAGTGGAGTGGCTGTTGCTAATGCATTAGCAGACAAAGAACCAGTGACTGAGGGCATCATCATAAAACATTTCTTAAAGCCGTTTGCACAATGAAAGCGCTAGATAGTTGGATTGAGTTTGTATGGCAAGGTTTTGGTAGTGGGAGGGCTACATGGGTGGTTCTGTAAGGAGCTGCTAGAAACTTCCCCTATGTCCAATAGAGCCAATACTAGTTGGTTCCAAGACAACCTGCCACTGACCAAGGCCAGGCCCATCAGTGACAGTGGTAGCATCTCTGGGATAAAGAATTTAAGAAGAGGAGACAAAAACCTGCACAACAGCAACAGCAGTAAGAAGGAAGGAATGAGAACATGCGAAACAGCTCAGCAGAAACCAGGGTCAGGGCAGAAGGAGGGCAGGAGGTGTTCCAGGTGCCTGAGCAGAGATTCCCCTGAAGTCTGCGGTACAGACCATGGAGAGGCAGCTCTGCCCCTGCAGCCCATGGAGGCTAACAGGGGGGCAGATCTTTGCCTGCAGCCCAGGGAGGACCCCACGCCAGAGCAGGGGAATGCCTAAAGGAGGCTGTGACCCTGTAGGAAACCCATGCTGAAGCATGCTCCTGGCAGGAGCTGTGTCCCATGGAGAGAGGAGCCTACACTGGAGCACGTTTGCTGCAGAACTGGTGACCCACTAGGGGATCCACACTGGAGCCGTTCTTGAAGAACCGCAGCCTGTGGGAAAGACACACATTGGAGCAGTGGAAGAGTGTGAGGAGTCCTCCCCCTGAGGGGGAAAAAGCAGCAGACACAACATGTGATGAACTGACAGCAACTCCCATTCCCTGTCCCCCTGCACAGCTGGAGCAGGGAGGAGGCAAAGAAAATCAGGGGTATTGTTGAACCCAGGAAGAACAAAGGAATAGGGAGAAGGTGTCTTAAATTTGTGGGTTTGATTTTATTTCTTATTATCCTCTTCTGATTTGATTGTAATAAGCTAATTTTCCCAAGTTGAGTCTGTTTTTCCTATGAGGGTTATTGATGAGCGATCTCCATGTCTTTACCTTGACCCATGAGCCTTTTATTATATTTTCCTGTCCAGTTGAGGAGGGGAGTGATGGAGCAGCTTTGGTGGGCACATGGCATCCAGATAAGGTCAACCCACCACAATAGTGCTTTATAGTGTTTGGTTTTCTCCCTGCTCTCATGAATCGCTGAATGGCTGCCTCTTCAGGAAATTATTCCAAACTAGTTGAGTATTCTGAGTAAAGCCAGGCTACAGCCAGGACAATTTTATTCCTTCTGCATTACTCTTTTCTTCCTTCTCACTTATTGATTTACTTCTTATTATATGAAAATCATATTTTATGTTTTCTTATTATAGACATTACCTTGGAAATGTGCTAGATGGTGCTAGAATATATACATATGCAATGTTATGCTAATACAGTGACTTAGGTTACAATTGTTGTCCCTAGATTTCATCTTCTGATGCAATCGCCTTGTGATTGCTTGTTGTATATAAGCCAGAAAGCTGTGTCAGGATAGCAAAGTCTTATCTCCTCATACTCGGGGAGGGCAGGGGAGAAGTGCATACAAAAACTCAGCTGTAATCACATCAGGGCCCAGGTCAAGGAGATGAAGTGTCCCAGCTGCTACTCAGTGAGAACATGCAGGTCACAATTTTACACATATGTAAAGCAAACATGCAACTGTATGAATTCTATATTCTCACATCATGCATAAAAAAGCATCTTCCAGACACCACTATTTTCTTTCTCAATGCAAATATTCTTGGAGGAAGAAAACAAGAAGAGGAAGTAGAAGAAGGAAGAAAACCAAAAAAGCAACAAAACAAACAAGAAAACATCTGCTCCTAAGCAGGTCTACAGCAAAAAAGAATTTTGTAGACAGATACCCAACTTGTCTGTGACTTGTGTTACCACTGTAACTGATGTTAGTGACTTTGGAGTGGTTTGTGTGGGGAAATTTGAACACAGTATATTATTGCCCTGGGTTCAGCAGTAGCAATCATTTTTCTCTTTCTTAGTAGCTGGTGCAGTGCTGTGTTTTTGACTCTCAGCCTGAGAGCAACACTGATAGCATCAATGTTTTTAGTTGCTGCTAAGTAATGTTTACTTTGACCAAGGACTTTCTGAGTCTCATGCTCTGCCAGTGATGGGGGGAAGCAGGGGGAAGCAGAGACAGGACACCTGACCCAAACTAACCAAAGGGGTATTCCATACCATAACACATCCTGCCCTGTATATAAACTGGGGGCCATTACCCAGAAGAGCTAGATCACTGCTTGGATCCGGCTGGGTATCGGTCAGCAGGTGGTGAGTGGTTGTATCCTCTACCCTCGTTATTTCCCTTGTCATTATTATTATTGGTGGCAGCAGTAGTGATTTGTGTTATACCTTAGTTACTGGACTGTTCTTATCTGAACCCATGGGAGTTACATCCTTTCAGTTATCCTCCCCATCAGTCTGGGAGGAGGGGAGGAAGAAGCGGGGAGTGAGCAAGTGGATGCATGGTTCTGAATTACTGGCTGGGCTTAAACCATGACAATTATATATAGGAAGTACCATAACATATAAAGGAGGACACAAAGCCATATTGGAGCAATTGGACTACACAGTACAGATTTTGTCCATAATGTACGAGAACTCACATATATATATATATAAATATACAAAAGACATTTAAACATGGTATTAATATACTTGATTCTGAACACTAATGGATAAACATGTGGACACTGAGGGAAAAGAAACCCCAAGCAGACTAAGCCCAGCTTTAATTACTGCTAATCTGCAGAGACGTTCGCAGCGGAAATATCACCCTGGCATTTTCCTGTTTACCAGCTGCAGATCAAGCTCTGTAACATTTAATCTTTATAAGTACTTGCCCTTTGAAAACCTTGCTTTCCCTCATCTTTCAACAAATCACCTCCTCTGCACAGACTGTGCAGCAATTCCTTCCAGCCTCTCCCGGACTACTCCCTCACATAGAAAACTGGGGAGCTTTCTTTTCCTAACCCTTCTCCCACCTTTGCAGGTTTTTTTCCTTCCTGGGGTCCCACAACGATGTTGGGGATATGAGCTTGACAAACAAGAATCCTGGGAGGTCAGGGCAGTCATGACACGCTCCTAGTGGTGGGCACTGTGCCTGGACAAACAACAAGAATTTACCCAGTGGAATTGAGTACCTGTTATTAAAGATGAAGTAAAATGCCCAAAGAGCTGTTGAGATCAAAATATGTGGACCAGCATAGAAACACACAAGCCACTTCAGGAGATCTAGAGCTACTTTTTACCTAAATAAAGGCACAATCACTTTTTTAAAGGTTTAGCGCTTTGATGAACCCACACTTAATCAGATAGCAAGCAACAGTGACCACATTGGAACAATGTTTATCCTTTAGGCTAGCAACATCCAAGAAAACTAATACTTCTTTGCCTTCAATTTTGCTAAGCCACAGTATCCAATAAGTTTTGGGATAAATTAATTTGTTTTCAGCTTCTTAAGTATGGGAGAATCACGCAAATGTAATTGTTCAGCAGAAAACTTCAGAGTATCAGGTGCCCCTGAAATCTTTCAGAATAAAAAGTAAAACAAGAACATAAATGATAAAGCTAATTCACTTCTCAGAAATAACAGTCCTGCTTAACTGTGTAAATTAATCCCTTTTCTCCAGGAAAGTAAGCCTGTCACCACATACATCCTATCTCTTGCGTTCTTTCAGACCCATAGGTAACTGGACCTACCTTCAGAAGAGTTCTAGAAGTTTCAGTTATGCTTGATGCTTTCAAAGACCAAAATTGCATGGAACCATTTCTCCTTGACCTATCTTTTTCTGACACACTTCTACATGTTTGAAGAAACCATGTATAATTGTGATAAAAACATTTATTAATACCTATTTCTATAGATATGACTATGTGACATTTCCAGGGAAAAAAATCACTGACACTGGATAGATTAACTTCTTCTTGTACTTTCAATATGAAGCATGAGATTTTAATTTCCTGGGAAAAAGAAATAAGAATCATTGTTGCCCTATTGCTACGTAGACTGAGGTGAGCATTTTTGTTTTTTTCTTGCACTAAACACAGAAAAACTGAACAGGGACAAAAAGCCTGAAAGATTAGCACATTTTATAACAAACCACAAGTGCCAACAGAACTTCTGATAGAAAGCATCTCTGGAGAGAACACCGTTACTAGCTTTACTGACACTGGGACATTATTATTATGTGCAAAACACCAATTAAGGAATATTTTGGTTATTTTGCTTCTGAAAAAAAAAAAATAAATCATTTGTTCAAGCAAGTCAAATTGAGGATTCAGGTCTCCATTTAGCAAAGCATTCAAGAGCATTTCCAGCTACAACTCTTCACCTATGATTGTTTTTGCAGTAATGCTGTATCAGCCCACATCAGGCAATGCCTATTTCCTGTAGCTACTTTTTAGATAAATGGCTGTACCCCAAGAGAGACGCTCCTTTTAAATACAGCAGAAAGCACTTAAGTACCAATAAAATGTCTGCATTTGTAAAACTACAGCATCTGGATGGTCAACAGAAATTTCCAGAGTCTTTGAATCCCCAAGTCACACAGGTAATGAAATTAGCACTTCATTATCTGCTTTTCCAAATCAATAATCAAATCAGCAGAGGAAGTTCAGGTGGCAGCTATGAGAATAAAATCAAGCACATTTCCAGCTTCATCTCTTCAAGTAGTGACTTGGAAATAAAAGCCTGAACTGCAGAGAGGATTGCTGAAAATATGGAGAAGCTCTGGGAGTATCCAAGGCTAGAAGGAATGCAGAGAGGCAACAGAAATATAGATAACATGAGGAAGGTATCTGAAAGCTGCTTATAGTGGCGAGAATAGTTTCCCTTGCACAAGACAGAGATCCCACAGGGGCTCTGGGCTACCCCAAGAGGACAGGCCTGAGAATTATCTAGGTCTCCTTACCCTCAAAAGTAGGAAGAGTGTCTGGAGACATAACCAGGATAGCTAAAGATGGGAAAGGGGCCCCAATCCAGACATATGCAGTCCTCTGGGCCTGTGCAGCTTAAGCCCTTTAGTTCTCTGGCAGAGAGGTATCACACAGTACTGGCATCGTCTTAGTTCTGATGTGTCATATCAGGGTTACCAAAGAAATGCATTAACTTACTGTAAGGAGCCCCTACCCTACACACACATATTCTCTCTCATTTGGGAAAGGTAAGAGAACTCATCAGTACAGAAATTAATTTGACAGTAACTTTGAGATAGTTAGGGAAATACTTTAGCTTGCCTAATGGCTACAGAGGGGCTTTTTGCACTGGGATTTCACTTAACCTGTTTGCTATTTAAACAAAAAATAATCTTACAGAGCCTGCAACTACCTCAGATTGAGTCCCCTCGCAATTACAAAAGTGATTGTTTGAATAGCTGACTTTCTCCTTCACTGCTCTGCTTCTCTCCACTCTGGTGACTTCTACAGGGAAATCATTTTTTGGACATCACGGTTAGCTGCTTTAGGAGTTGGATTGTCGAAACCTCAGTATCTCAGCCTTACTGCTAGAACTAAGGGTGGAAAATAAATGGACTGTTGCAAAGAAGGGCAGTTGTTTAGATACCTCTGAGAGCCCTTATTCTGGAAAAGTCTCCTTTTATCAGCACTCATAGCAAGGAGTCTCTCTTAACCTATGACTGTTTCATGCAATCAAATTCCATGATTTATAGGGTTGGCATTACAGAAATAAGTAAGAAAAATAGAGTAGAAAATAACAATTTACGCTGGAATGTCTACAATCCCAAGTTCTCAACATGTTCTACAACTGTTAATGAAAAATACTTGAAAGACAATGGGTTATGTGTTTAAATAAGATTAATGTTACAGACCTTCCCAGTACAGAAATGTCATGGCAAGAGAATGACACCATCAAAACTAAACAAAGGGAGAGTGCCTGGGGTAACAGAATGAACTTATCTGTTTTTACAGATATTACTCGCTTAATTTCGTATTAAACAGGAGCTAAAGGTAGGAGGCTGTTATAATTTCATGCAAGCTTGCAAAGTTGAGTGTCCTTATAAAAAGAGCAATTATACACACACTTTAAGCACGAAGCAGCACAATAATTAAATGAGTAATTACCTTCCCACTTTTAAGCTGTCATGCAATTAAACTTAATTAAACATTCTCTATACTTCACTAATCTTATACAAACAGAAGAAGGTAAGAAGAGTGGTAAAGAAAGGGCCTTTGGCAGAAGGCAGAGCCTATTATTGTGCCTATAATAAAAAATAACACTGTACAGACAGCATTAGATGCTCATGTAATTGCCTTGTTCCCAATCAGAATATAACCCAGTCTGAGCTGCAGGAAAAACGATACACTGAGAGAATACAATACCATTTAATTTTATGTAGCATTCTTATATGTAACATTGCAAAATGCTCTTCAAAAGAGACAATTTCAAGGAAGGGAAAATGCTGGCATTTTAGAGCAGAGAGAGTGAAAAATTCCGTACAGAAAGTCCAGTGCAACTGTAAACCACAATCTTTAATGTAAGCACAAGTTCAAGGTTTCTGTTTTCCCTGGCAGAGAAATGTTTGCAAAGACACCGCAGAGAAAGGGCCGCAACGAGACAAGGGAACTTTACTGACAGGGAAATGAGACAGCTGTGGTGCAAGAACAATCATGATCTTGCTCCTACCCTGGTCTGAAAGTCAAATGAGCTTTGTAGGGGCATAGCCCACATACTGCTAATTATGCATGCATTCACAGCTTGACTGTATCACATGGACTGTCTCTAGCTGCATGTTATTCTTATATTAAGTGATCAAATTAAGACAAAGCTAAATCCTTTCAAGTAACAAGATTTCTATCTTATACCACTCCTGAGACAAAGGACAAAAAAGGCAGCAAAATGGGTACATATAGAAGCAAAGCCTGACCACATTCACTGGACAGATACAATATTTGTTAAGTCCAGGTGTCCTCAGATTCAGGCCCACCCTCAAGTGGATGTGTACACATGCTTTTTTCCTCTTTTTCTCTTCAACTGAGTCCTACAAAAGCAATTTAGGTACATCTCAGCAAAATATGGCTTGGAATATCAATTTTGCCATTTTCCACCCTCATTTCTTCCAGCATGCAGAGCAGTTCCTCAAAACTGAAACTGTCATTAATATATGCAGAGAGGGATTTAAACATAGGTTGAGCCTATAAGCACAATGATGGGACAAAAGCAAGATGCTTGAAGATAAATGCTGCTGTCAAACGTTAAGTGTCATTATGAAAACAATGAGGGGAAAAAAAACCAGCAAAACAAAACTGAACAGCATTCAGAACACTCTGAGTGGTGAGATGCCTGAACAACAGATGAAAAACACTGCTCTACACACCTACCTCTGCTGCCCTATACAAAGACAACTTTTTATCTATTTGCCATTGCCTGATCATAAACTACAAGTCTGGTTAAAGTCATAGAATTGTAAAATGGTTTGGGTTGGAAAGGCCCTTAAATATCATCTGGTTCCAACTTTCTGCCATAGACAGGGACACTTTCCACTAGACCAGGTTGCTCAAAGCCCCATCCAACCTGGCCTTGAACACTTCCAAGAATGGGCATCTACAGCTTCTCTGGCAACCTGTGCCAGTGCCTCACCAATTTCATAGTGAAGAACTTCCTAATATCTAATCTAAATCTCACCTCTTTCAGTTTAAATCCATTCCCCCTTGTCACTACATGCACTTTCACAAATTCCCTCTCCAGATTTCTTGTCAGCCTCAGATTTCTTGTCTAGGCACTCTTGGCTGCTCTAAGGCCTCCCTGGAGCCTTCTTTTCCCCAGGCCGAAGAACCCCAGCTTTCTCAGCCTGCCTTCATGAAAGAGGTGTTCCAGCCCTCTGATCATCTTAGTAGCCCTCCTCTGGGCTTAGTCCAACAGGTCCACATCCTTCTTCTCTTGGTATCCCAAAGCTGAATGCAGTACTCCAGGTGGGGTCTCATGAGAACAGAGAAGAGGGGAAGGATCACCCCCTTTGACCTGCTGGTCACACTGCTTTGGACGCAGCCCAGGATACAGTTGACTTTCTGGGCTGCAAGCGCACATTGCTGGGTTATGTTGAGCTTCTTGTCAACCAGCACCCCCGTAATGTATCAAGTTTAAAATTATAAAACTTATGGACAATATGAAGCAAATGCTTTTGCAGTGTGTTACGTGTCCCTCCAAAAATCTAAATATTAAAAAGTGAAAGATTTTCATCCATTCCTCTTAGTATCAACTTCAGTTCCAATCACAAGAGTATTATCAGGGTATATAACAGCCAGATGGATACTCACAGCATTTCAGCACACCACCAATAATCAATACCACTAAGTATTGCCTATGTGTTCCAAAGATATGTCACATGGAAAAAGAGCATTACTAAACAATGAAAGTTACATTAGAACAGTAGAGCCCAGAAAATCTTAGAAAACACTCTTAACCACACAGGACTTATCTCATCCCACTTTCAAACCACCGCGTTATTTCCAAATAACATTTCCTAACACTCTCAGTGAAAATATTACAAATTTAAAGTAACTGGTAGAGTTTCTCATCCATCAACAAACAGAGCTTTCTGTAATGCACTTCTCCCTAGAAGACAATAGTGGGTTTTATGCACCATAGACCAAAATAAGTAAATCAACATCTTGAAAAACACTGGCTGGGCAGCATTCAGGAAAAGGCCATTATGGCTGGTCTGTGTTTGCTTGTCCAGCTCCCTTGCTGAATACTGCTTTAGGAGTTAAGGACACTGACTCCAGTCCCGATTGCTGCACAACTGCAGGGAGCCTTCAAGAGCCTACAGCCTCAGCTGTTTAACAGAACCTGACAAGTTCCAAAGGATATTTTATTTCCAGTCTGCAATATTGTATCATATTGGTAATGGACTGGAAGTCAGCAGTTCTCTATAGCTGACAATCGTTAAGTACTGGGTGATTAAAATTCAAAATCAGCAACATAGAAATGGTATTAAAGTTATGGTTTCTGCCTTATCATCCATTGTCCCACCCATATCTGTGTGTCCAAAAAAGAAATCCCAGCAGACCAGAACTTGTCCACAACTAATATCATAGAATCATAGAATGGTTTTGGTTGGAAAGGGCTTCAGAGATCATTTAGCTCCAATCTCTTTAGGTCCTCCTCTGGACTTGCTTCAACAGGTCCATATCCATATGTTGGAGGCCCCAGAGCTGAACACAGTACAGTAAAACACCCTTGGTTTTCTATGATTTAGGTTCTGGTTTGGAATTATTTGGTTTATATTTTGCCCCTGCTTGGGTTTGTTTGGTTTTTTTTACCACATTTTTCTGTTAGATTTGGTAATTTTACCTTAACTCCTCCTGCTGCTTCCTGTCACAGATTCAACTCAGATCCTTCCAGCCCCATGAGCATAACTATCCCCTGCTACTGAGGAGCATTGTTCAGATAAATAGCTTCCATATAACCTTATCTATAGGAACAAAGGGAACAGTCGTATGAAACTAACTTGCAAAAGGATACCCTCAAAGGCAGCTCTAGGGAGCAGCACGGTGAACTAAACCATGCCGTTCTGCGCCGCTTGCCATATGCAGGCCAGCTATTTAAAGATAATTTTAGCATATCCAGAAAAGATGTGAGATTGTTTCCATGCCAGAATTTCCCTTTTGCATGATTTCCATGACAATCCTGACATATCTTACTGCATATCTGCAAATATCAGAAAAGCTAACCTCCTTCTGGACTTACAGTGTGAAATGAGACTGAATCACAGGCAGAACAGAGTTGTGTCTAATGCTGTGGGGGCTGCCAGAGGGATGTGTCTGACTCTGTCAGGGGTGGTTGTCTCTTGCTGGTAGGGGCTAAAAGGGTGTTGCGGGACTTGTTATTTGCCAGGTTTCAAGGAGCACTTTGATTCATACCAGCAACCTTTGCACCTTTACTAAAATACTTGCACAGTGAATAGTTGGAGCCTGCCTTCACTAGTCTCAGCAGCATGCCACCCTCTGCAATATCTGCTTCCTCAGGACTGCTCAGAACGCATAAGCACGCTTCATTAAAATTATCAGTGTTTTTCATCAACTGAACTTTTCATATCAGTTCTCCAAAAGGCACAGGAACTATCAGTATGTGGTTTGGTTGTACAGCACTATCATGGGAAAGCTTGAAGCAAAGAATATAGAAAAAGATAATTCGGAAGGCATCTAGAGATCCTCTAGCGCAACCTCCCACTCAAAGGAAGGTCTTCTGGAGGTCAGGTTAGTTATCTGAGCTTGCTCTCTGGATAACCTGGTCCAATATTTCACCACCCTTATGACCAATTTGTTTTTCCTAATGCCTAATGAGAATTTCCCTCATTGCAATTTGCCTCTGATGACTTTCATCCTGTCATTAAAAGCCTCCAGGAAGATGTTAGCTCTGTCCTTCATCCAGTCTCCCTGCTGTTAGATTGCAATACGAAATTCTCATAGCTTTCTCTTCTTCAAGCTGGAAAAAAAATAGTACTTTCAGTCTGTCCTGCTCCAGCCACCAATGCTGAAAATTGTGGGCAGATGTTACAGTTTACCTTTGGGGAGCACTGAATCCATGAACAGAGCAGGACCTCTGTAAGGCTTTACTCACTCTTTGCCGAGTATACGTCAAAGCCTTTCCAGCTGAAAACTTTTCTTAAGACTCTCCAGCTTTCACGTAAAGAATAAGCCTTAGCTTCTTATGGAAAAAAATAAAGCCTTAGTTTCTTAGGGAAAAACAGTGTGTGTGCTTCTGTGTTGAGTTCATAGCAAGGCAGACAGACTATATGCGAAACAATGTTTGTTTCCTCATTTTTCTGCTAGATTTGGTAATATTATCTTAACTCCTCTTGTTGATTTCTGGCATAGATCCAGCACAGATCCTTCTAGCACCACGAGTGTTTGCCACTTGCCAGTTCCACCTTTAGGGTGTAGCTGTCAATCCACCACGGTCTGGCCTCTAGTATACCTCTATTCCACTGCATGTGTAGGTAAGCCATTGGACTATGTTGTCCCCAGCACAGTTGAATAGACAACTTCAGCTGTACTCAATAACTAAAGAGCTACAATAATACATTACCTACCTTACACTGGAAAACCATTGCAACTTCACAATTAATAACTGAGGTAAACATTATGTAAGAAAATACATAGACATGGGTATGCCCTGCTTGAAACAGCCACGCTGTCACATTAACATAGAATCATAGAATAGTTAGGGTTGGAAACGACCTCAAGATCATCTAGTTCCAGCCATGTAGAAAAACAGAGCAATGAAGACCCATTCTGGCTTCACTGTGATGGAATGACACGTGTATAAGCTGTTCTCACAACCTTCGTTACTGCAAGAATAAACACAAACCTGAAAATGAGAAAGGAAAAAAATCCACTCAGCTCAGAGACTACTTCTTGGCAATCAACACACTCTAAATGACACATAAAAATGTGGTATACAAGAGGTAGTTGACAGTCAAGTCTCACCTTCCATCTTCCTTTAAACACTGATCTTCAGAACGGCTTTTCATTGAGAAGTGTTCACTTCTATCCTTGCTGCTGCTCAGCTCCGTTCTCGAAAGGCAAGGAAGAGTGAACAGTCATTGACTGCACACTTACACTTACAAGGCTGTTCTTAACATTGCCTCTCTGAAGTCTCCTCTAAGCTGATTTGAGAAGATCGGGGGGGGCAGAAGATGGAGCATAAACAGCAGAATTACTCAGATAAATACAGCTCAGTAAGGAGAGTGAAAGCTTCACAGCTCTGCTTTTTAAAAACCTGGTAAATAGGTGCAAGGAAGAGTTCTTTCTTTACAAGTTAGCGGGACCAGATCATGAATGTCCATTCTTCAAGCACAGCCTAGGAGGTAAGGTCAGAAAAGCACACAAACTGAAATCTCTCGAAATAAAACCCAGAGATATTTACCTTTTCTGGAAAGAAACCCAGAAATCTATTGTTTAGTGCTGTTGAAAAAAGTGTGGTTTCTGTAGAGGGAAACGACCCCCTACTTCAGGAAGTGGTCACTGCTAAAACAAGGAGAGTCAAGTCTTTAAAACACTGTTAGCACTATTAGTCCTAGCACCACAGACTAAGATGTTTGTGTACTAAACCTTTATGCAAAGCATGAGACAAGGATTGTGACTGATGTTTCATATTACTCAGAAATAGAGTTCTCTCTATTTTTATATATACATATATTTTCATGTACTTTTAACTTCTCCAAAGTAGCTATATAACCTATCAAGTCGAAAACAACCTATTAGGTCGTTTCAAACATGCCAAGGCTCTCTTCCTGACACACCATCTCATATTGCACCTAGATCTTCAGTCCCACCAGGCTGTGTCTTGCTGAGGCACTCCCTCCAGTCCTTTGGACATAGCTTCAGGTGCAGATTTCTCATCTCTTCCAGCAATATGTCCTACACAGTACCATTTCCAAAGCTATGAAGTAGCGTTGAACTCTCACACTCACTCCAGCAAACTCAGAATTCTTTTGCAGCAGTTCTCCAGCATGACCATCAGACTACAGTAAGAAGCAGAATGCCAACCCCAAGCACAGAGCAGTTTCACAGCCAAAAGAAACTTACAAAGCAAATAGGCCATTGCTTAATGTGTGATAGATGCACACAGGCTTTAACAGCATATACGAGCTGAAAGCCGTTTCAAGAAAGACACAACAAAGAAATACTGAAAAGTCAACTAACGGCAGGAAAAGAGAATATTTTGGAAAGCTTCCATCAAAAAGCTGTAGACAAGCAAAATTCCCTTGTGCCACCTGTGGCCACTGGGATGTTAAATGACTGCACATGCTCTCAAGCTGCTGCAGGAGAGTGGGCGTCTGTGGACAGTGAGTACACATTAACATGGATTCATTAATGTGGAATTAAAGACATTGCTCATCACAGTAGCAAGGCTGAGGAGTGAGAAAAATAACGCATTAGGTAGCATTTGAACTGATCAGAAAGACAGGTTTAAACTACAAGCGGCTACCCATGAAAGGATTGGCACAAGCCATACATAGGTCAAAGTAGCAAATGAGCCCAGACCTCATACAGCAAAGCAGATTAATTACTGATGCAGGCTCAGTTCTTAATCACTTAAGATAGTAATCTAAAGGTGGTAAATTTGGCGTATCACACTCCTAATCCTTTAAGGCAGCCACTCCACAGTTAAGTTGTAAATTCAGCTGAATGGTCCAAAATGTTGTTAAGGCTTTTATTCAGTTGGCAGCTTTTTACAATCTAATCAGCAAGCCTGGGTAGCTGAGCATAATTTGGTCAATTTCGTTTACAGAAACAAAACTCAGGGAAAGCAGAGACCACTGGTTGAGAACGAATGAAGTAACGTCTAGAAAAGTAAAAGTGGACCTTAATCTTAAGCCATTTCAAAGACGTATCTGACAATGCTCACATGTGCTGTCAGCCCTGACACACAGTTCAGCCATGACAATGGTGGTAGCAGCTAAAAGCACGGTAACAGGTACTTCCGAGACTGGAAAACAGACAATTTATGCCATGGCTGGTGCCTTGCACTATATCCAGGACTAAACAGCAGAAGCAAATGCGAAGCATATGTATGCGACTCAAGCAAAACAGAGTTGCACCTAGTTGTTTCCACAGGGTAATGCAGTGACAATGGCAAAGTTATTTGGTTGGATGCTCAAGTCCCTCAACTCCCTCCCATGGAGACTGAATGGCAATCTCTTCCTATGAATGGATATCATCAGTAGCTTGTTAGTAAGGGGTGATTGGCTGAATACTAAAACCAAACATTTCCTGTTTAAACACTTCAACCTTGTTTAGGCATATTATTTTGACATAGTATTTAATCTCCATCTTGTTCGTACCCACAAGTAAGCTATGAGAAACCTAAACCCAGCAACAACACATTTTTTCTTTCAAGAAATGTGCATGATTGATAGACTAAAAAAAAAAATAAATAAAAAAAAATCTGCTCTCTCCTGTCTTATCATTTTTTATAAAAGTTCTCATCATGATTTCATAATGACAACAAATATACAGCATTCTCCACCAGTAATATAGCTGAAAGGTCTGAGATGTGGGCCAGGAATATCGCTAACTTCATATCTGGTAGTAACTAAAGTGCTTCAGCATCCTCCTCCTCTAATTGCTCCCATCTTTGAGGGAATATAATATCTTACTTCCATTAAGTTCTGTGAAGTCCATTAATGGAATTAACTGTATACAAATAATAAAAAAAAAAAAAAAAAAAAAAACAAAAAAAAAAAAAAAAAAAAAACAAAAAAAAAACAACTATCAGGTAAGATAGAATAAGCTTCTTGCATTTGTTTTCACGCCAGGACTGAGAACAGCAACAAAACCAAATACAGATATCACTGGAAGTACCCAAGTATTCAAAATCCAAAAGCAAATGCATGAGTAACTGGTGAATCACATGAAAGCATGAAAAGATTAATAATACCACGTACAGGGGAAATCCTATAAACTTTTACTACCACTTTGCAGGCTGCTTTGATTACCTTATGTAGATAAATACACCTCACACAAGTTTAACTTAGTTATATTGCAATGAAGATATTGAAAGCAGCCTCTGAAATGGATATCTATTAACTCTTTCAGTAGTCTAATTAGGATTGTAAAACAAGGCATACATCACAGTGCACTATAAGTCTGTCAGCTGAAAGCAGTAGCTGGCTGAAACCAAGATTGCATGACTTTTTTTAACAATTTCAGACAAATCCCATAGGAAGCATCTCAACCTGGAATTTTAAGGTAATTCTTTTAAAAACACTTAGTAAATTAAACCATTTAGAGATATAAATTCTTCAGTGATGTCAACCATCTTACTTGACCCTTTCACATAAAATCCTTGTGGATCTATTCAAGTGCTGCTGCAACCAAGTTACTCCATTCCAACAAGGTACAGATGTAAACATTCTCCCCCTAGAAAACTTTTCTTCCAGCTTAGACCAAGAAAAAGTCTCTCTACCATTCATCCAGTAGTTAATGGATTTCCAGTTTACTTCTTATTTGGCTAAGACACTTTTCAGTTAGAAAGCCAAGCTGAAAGCAAATCCATATTCAGTTTTGAAGAGTAGAGATCCAAGATTGCCCAACATGTATTTTCCAGGACTACGTCTACCTGGTTAAATTTGTGTCATGCAATCTCTTCCCACAGTGATTGCACCAGCGCTGGCCCTGCAGATTTGTTCTTTTCAGTAGTATGATGAATGATGGCCATGCTAGTCTATTAGGTACCACAGAGGTGCTTAAGGGAAGGCTCAGTAGACTGGCAGTTTGTGTACTAAACACACTGTCACAGTTGCTCCTACTGTGCGCAGGGACAATGCTGGAACACCACATACCTGGAGTTTAACTTCCCTTGACCTTTTCAGGTTTCCAAGTTCAGGATTTAGCTGCTTGTCTCCATTAAGGACAGCAGGAAGTGAGCAGTTAAAATCCCTGAAAAAGCTTTGAAAGCTACTTGTGAAATGTTCCAATGCCTCTCTGCAATTCAGCAACTGGCAGGAGGGAGGGAGAGGAGGCTGAGGAATGGGGTGCTGTTAGAGCAGGAAAAAGGACAGGATAAATATGCAGTTTGGCTGTTACAAAACCAGCAGCTCAGAAAAGACCTTGAGGAAGGCTCTGGCAGCTCCCATTCATGCTTCATTGCATAAGGCTCTATTCTGCTAAGCTTCCCAGCTGTGGGAAAAGGTACTGAATCTTCCAAAGCAGTTTATTCTGTGCAAAGAGTGATTGACTTGGGGGTTTTGCCAGCTCTTTGACCGCTGCATCATGCATTTTTACACCTGAAACTGGCTAAGTAGCTGCTAAAGTAGGGTGGATCTTCCAAAAATCTCTGGCAGCAAACCAGCAGCTGGGAGTCCTGCATCTCACGTCTTGGATAAGACTGGAATCTTTCAGGGAGGAATGTCTTCTAATACGTACTTTCTAGACCCCACAGAGGTGGCATGCCATTTTAACAAGGTCACGTCTATTCACCCCTGGTCAGTGCCTACATTCTTCTCAATGTCTTGGAGCCTCATTTGTCTCTGGTAGTACAGCTCAATTATGTTCTTAACCTATTTGTAGATCAATACTCCTGATTGATTTAGAGTTCTGGATGCTGGGAACAAACTTTAAAAATCTGCATTGAAGGATGAATTCAGGTTCATTGTGGCAGGAGCAGGATCCTGGAAAGACTGTACAGAAACCCTACCATGGCCACTCCTGCAAAGTTGGTCAGTGAATATCTCAGTTGTTCAAGGACCTGCTGAGAAGGCAAGTTACGATTCCCGACTACAGTAGCAATATAAACCAGCAAGCTACAGATCCTACAGGAATTTGTTTGCCTCTGCTGCAAGAAGGGAAGAAAATCACCAAAACATGCAAAAGGAGGCACAAGTTTCCCAGTTTTAATAGAGAAAGGCTACTTCAACCATGAGTGGAAGGAGACAGGCACGTCTTTGATGAAAGAGAAATTCTGGGATAAGGACTCCACACAGTTTTTCTGCCAACCTTGTCATCAGAACCATAACAGGGGCTCAAAAACATATAATTACTCTGAGGTATGACAGAAATTATGGACCTGTATAAGCAATTTAATCAGGGCAGCAACAGATCTGCATTTTTGAATCAAATGGCGAGTTTTCCATCTAAACAAAGGTCAGTGGGACAGTAATCAAAACAAACTGCTCATTTCAATAAGTCTGGCTTCCTCTGAAAAACTAGTTCAAGCTACTCTACCGTGGATGAAGAGCACTGTTCAGGAAGAAACTATTCAAACCACAAACAGATAGAGGCCTAATGGAACATACTGTCTCAGCCATTCAACAGAGGATACATGTGTAAAAGACACATATAGACCATGATTATTAACCTCAAAAAGCATTTTCACTTGAATACTTTTCACAAAAACAGAGGAAACATCTGTGTGCTTTATAACAAGAAGGAGGATCTCTGGTTAATGTAATTACCATACAAGCCAAAGGAAGTACAGTACTAGAAATTTGCTTAGAATACAGATAAAGAAAATCCAGCCAAAAAGGGTAGAATTAGAGATCTAAGACCTAAGCTGCACTGCCTCAAATATATAAAGCACTCATTTTGCCCTGATACTGCTGGTCACTGATCAGAACCCATTTATATAAGCTTTTGTTAAACACAAACTGTGCAAGTAAAAGCAAATCCCTCTTTGAACAGTATCAAACAGAAATCACATCCCACTCCCACACAATTACCAGCCAGGGCAATACGCACAGTGACTAGACCAAGCCAGTTTAAGAGGCAGCCTGAGGATTTGCTGATGTATCTCACTAAGTGAGCTTGGCTCAGCAGAGGCTGACGGGCTACAGGTAAGGGGTGGTTCCCTCCATCATTTCTCCAGGTATCAGATGATAGTAATTTCCCTTCACAGTGCAGAGGGATACTTACAAAGAAATGGAAGGTATAGGGTACTTGTAAGCTACACCTGATCTCTCTCCAGATTTACTACTGCACAGCCTTTTCTGCAAATGTCAGGAAGGAGTGGGATATGGAATTTCTGTCCCCAGTGATGACTAGCTACAGCTGCTTCTCCTAGTTTATAGCTCCTACAGATATTGCACAGCAAGGGACAGCACAATGTTCTGCACAGCTTTCGCTCAATGCACCTGCACCAGTGTTGACCAGTGGACTCAGCCAGGTACCTAAAAGACAGTAGGTACACCTACTTTTCCTGCTATTTTTTCTTAATTTTAACTTCCTTTCTAAATTTTAATTTTCCTTAAGTTGCTTCAAAGCCCCTTCTCTCTTTTTCTGATGCTAATGCCTTCCACATTATTTGTATAAGTTGTTTGTACTGTTGGCTCCTTTCAGTGTCACAAACGCATATATTGCTTTGAGAATGTGCACATGCATACACTTGCACACACTTCAGACTACTGTCCCCTTAGATGTATTTAACCTGTGTGTTTTCATGCAGATATAAAATAGCTTTTCAGAAGTGCTTGCAGGGTCCTGGTACCCAGTCTCTGCTATGGCTCTGTCCTTCAAGGTCTCCTCAACTTTGTTTCCATGCTCTGAACTCCTTCCAATCTGACAGTGAAAAAAAGGGACTTTGGCTCTGCTTCAGGTGTAGTTCTCTCAGAGCAGGTATGCTTAAGACAATTGGTGGAAGAGGAAGAATAACGTAATACCCCCTAGAGGCATTGGACAGACTGTACAGAAAATTATCTGTAGCACTGATTCTGCAACCCTCCATATATTTGATTCTGAAGCTCCCCAGATTTGTCCTGAAATGAGAACCCGGCAATGACTCCCATATAAAGCCCAGAAGGCAGGCAGTCATTTCATATTCTGCACAGTTAAGTGAGACCTGAACGTTGAGTATTAAAGAAATGCTGAATTTTGTTCTGTGAGATGAGCTCCACAGCAGAATAAAAACCAGTGTGACATCACTTGACAGACTGCACAGGCAACCAACTGCGACAGCTTCCTCATTCTGAGAGCTCTGCATTGCAGTCTTAACAATGAGGGGAGGAAGTTACTGGGTTTATTTTAATTATTATTTTAGTAGGCTTTTCTCATTGCCGAGGAAATACACACATGTATCTAAACCAAGGATTCCCTCCCCTCCACAAGCACATAGGTTCTGATATCGAGTGGCAATCTCGTATACTTACAGGTAAAATGAAAGACCTAGGCTTGTTCAACATACCTAATGAGTCCACCTTCTCCCCCGCCCTGGTTGGAAAAGGAGACTATGCCTATCACAGCTGTAAAGCCTCACTGGCTACTCATAGGGTCATGTAAATCTCTGAGCTATGGAAGCTGTAAAACGAAACTAATTGCTTTGTTGTGCAAATCGTCGCCATCAAAACAGAGCTCAGACTGACTGGTTCCAGTTGATTTCCAGTATTTACAAGGTCTTTTATTTACTACATGCAAGCAAGGGGTGGAAACAACTTAGCTGCTCCTCAAAGATTTAATTATCAAGCTCATGCCACCAGTGACCCAGCTTGGCCCAGTGCAGCAGGAGCTGCCTGCTCTCACAAAATGCTGTTCACTAACATAGCCGCTTTCCAACACAGCAGCATCTTCCTTCTGCATTCAACCCAGGAAAACAATTATTGGTGGAAGTGAGGAGAAGATATCCTATTTGCCTGTTCCTTTTCCTACTAAAGCAAGAGGTAGGCACAGCTGATCACACACAAAACTAAAGCTTTTTTGATGGCAAATAAAATCTTGACAACGTTCTGGGTGGGCAATGTCCATATGGATTCTTTTTCCTCCAGTTTTCAGATTGTTGCCTTTTATCTTCCCCAAAGGTAGACATTTGAAAGACTCTCAAATGACTCCTGCACAAGCCCGACTTCCCAAAGCATGTTTTTTTTCCTCCTGAAATGCACCCATGGCTGGTGTCTGAAGTGGACTTGGGCAAGAACAGAGACACTCATGGCAGCTCAGATCCCTGAAACCAGTTATACTTGGGGGGGTGGCACACAGGAACCCTTGCCATCCCCAGGTGAGCAGTCATTTTGCTATTAGTGATCAGGCTCAGAACCATAAGGTAGAATTAGTAGCCCTGATGGGTCCATCTGCCCTGACTCAACACACGGCCTGTAAAACTGTTAAAGAGCAGAGGAGGGAACCAACTCAGCCCACGTCAAACATACCAATGCATCTGGGAAACAGAAAAACAAATAATTTCATCTTCATGTTTACAATGTGCCCTTGCACACCCTGAACTCTGCAACACCAGCCAGCAATAACAACCCCAAACAAAAAGCAGGGAATAATAGGGGTGAAAAAGCATGCCAACACTGCTCAGAACCTCTGAATAGTGCATCCAGTCCAACTGCAGCTCTGTTGAGAAAATACTGCTTTGCAAATGTTCAAAATGAGCTTCAGGTAGCAGCTTTATGAGTCTCAAATTGCAACATGATAAAGAGCATGTACAGAAGCCCCTGCAGTCTATCAGGGAGGATATTAAGACTTTCTGGTAGGGGAACTCCTGCAAATGCTTAGTCAGCCTGAATTTATGATCTGATCCTTCAGTTCTCTGTTCCAAATGTAACTAGCCCTTGGTTTTTTCGTATAAACTGTGCTCATTCCTGAGTGTGGCTTTTGGAAATGACAGAAGGGAACTCAGCTGAGAGCCAGCTCAGAACTTGGTTGCTGTTTTACTTACTGTTTTCTATTCCTTCTTTTTCAGTAATAAATGCTGCTAAAAAAATAATTCATTGTTGTGTACAGAGGTCAATAAATAAATTGGATATCTGTTCAGTCACCACCTCCCAGAGCTGAGAGTAATTAAAAACCAATTAAAAAACATGCATCTGTCTCCCAGTCATTCTAATGGGAAGTGAAGAACAATCATAGAGAGAAAGTTTTCAAGAGAAAGCAGATCTTCCTGGACTCCCTCTTATGGTTGATCATATAACAATTAACTTACAAATAAAATAGCCCCCAATTCATTATATTATAAACCACTGGTTCTGGTTTTACAAAGCAACAGATTCCTCTCTTCATTGATCATCTCAGCACATTTAGCACATTTGATTCATGAAGCTGCACCTGAGGTTGCCAAGAACAGAGCTGCTCCTTAATTAATAATAATGAGCAGTAGCTCAGAAGCCTCACACTTATCAGAACCCAAAGGAGCACCAGCTGAAGCAGGAATCTCAGTGGGCAGCATTTTATTCAGCCAGCAGCAGAAACAGAGATTAGTGAGAGATCGTGTTTACAAGAGATGCATTAATCATCTTTGTTGTTCATCCATAATATCCCCTGCACTGTGAAAAATAACACCTTTTGGGGTTTAAGCAAAGCATTTGGTACCACAGCCTATGAAACAACCTGAAAGCAACTGCATCCATAAGTTTAGCAACCACAACTTGGCAATAAGGTATCAGACAATAGTGAGGAAATTCACTGTAGCTGAGAAACAAAATGCATTTGTTTTTCTGTGAGAATGTCGTTGCAGAAGCAAATAATACAATTCAAAAACATTTACACACAAATAAATGAAGTCCATAGAATGCTCACATTATGCAGGAACCATTTCATCTTTTGATTTAGGACACTGAACATCAGCTATATTGCACACACCATTACTTGATTACTTGACTGCAGAATTAAATCTGCTAAAGCAGGAATGGCTGATGCAGGATCAGAATTTTGTCTCCAGCTCCATCCCAGGAGATACACCAGCAGAACCTCCAAGTCTGCCACTGTGCCCGACATTCAGCTTGGCTCAAAAGGATTGGTGGGATCCAAACAGGAAAAAGTAGCATCCTTTGACCAGGGCACTCAGGTTGATAAGCTCTGTGAGTCGCTAAGGTCCTAATTGGTGGTGGTGAAATAGATACAAGTGTCACCTGAATAACAATGCTGTTCAAAGTAAAAGGATTCTATGATTCTATGACACTGAACTGGCTTCCATGGAGCATCTCAAGCACCAGGACAAGAAAATGAAAACAATTTTATTTTTCAGAACTGAGCAACATTTTGTTCATTCCCATTATTTAGAGAGCAAAAGTAACAGCATTTATAAGTGCCAAGAAATCTTCTGTACCTATCAAACCCCTCATGATTCACACACACACACACACACTATACACACTGCTAATCCTTTCCGAAAGTCTGGTTGTCCTAGCCTGGTTCAACACCAAGTACTTCAGCTGCCTTGTGACAGAGCCTGGCTCCTCCCACTCCCAGCCATCCTGCAGAAGAAGTTCAAGCTCTGCGTACCCTCAAGCAGCCACCCCACCAACCCACTACCCTAGGCAGCGCAGAAGGTGAAAACCCCAGCCAGAGCTCAGCTGGCTCCACATCAAGAGGAAGGCAGTTGGGACCCATCACCCACCTGCATAATGTCTACTGATGGCAATTCACCTTCCAGAAATCTCCAGAGATGTGGAAATCCACACCAGACCTTGACTGTACTCCGATGCATGGTTCCCTTCTGGTCTGACAAGGCCCAACATGCTCCTAAGGATTACAGGACTCTCAGGATTAACTTAGGCAAAACCACGACTTCTGCAAAACATCAGACCACAGAAAATGCCATAAAGCATAAAAGTCAGAGAGACTCCTGAGTTGTGGGAGTGAGTTTCCTGTAATCCCCAGCACTAGTCACGTTCAGCATCATGAGATTCATCAGGTCAGTAGTGACAGGCGGTCATTGCAACTGACAGAAAGGCAAAGCACTAGCGTGCATCCAATGTAAACTTAACAACTGCTGCACCAGCAAACAAAGAACATCTGCAGAATATTCATTACCTGGGCAATCAGACAGAGATTTCCTGATGACAAGAAGGCATTTCAGCTCTGTGCAGAAAAAGGCTCCCAAAACAACAAAAGAACCCAAGGAGCCCAACAAACCAACCAAAGAAAATATATCTGAATGAATGGTCTTTCCTGGGAAGCAGCCTGCTTAACCCATGGCCATTACCTTCCAAAGAAAGAGAATTAACAACGAAAACAAAGCCACAGCTCTACACATGGCTACTAGCACCTGGGCCAGCTGCTGTTGAATTCAGGGCTGGATGTTTCTAGTGCAGCTCGCTCTGGTGTCCTGCCATGGCAGCAGGCTCAGCTGCAGCTAGTCAGAACACAGACAAGTGCCAAAGGTGTGATGGAAGATTATCACAGCATGCTTTAATGGATCAAATTAAAGGAAGAAAACAAGTGGAATTCTTATAAAAGCTGCAGCTTTAAAGACACTTATCACTAGCTGACTTAAAATGAATTCAGACAGTGTTTGCTCAGTTTCTCCACAAACCAGTTCAAGCTCCAAAGCTGAGGAGAATTAATTATTCTCATTCCCTCACTAGCACAAAGACTGACAATATGGCTTTAGGCAACAAGGAAACATCTCTGAGGAGCAGACTCAGGACTGAAAAGTGATTTCCTCAGTTCTGTTGGTAAAAGGTTAATTCACTGTGTACCCGCACTGTGATGTTGAAAGGCTTGTGTCCTCTGTAGTTAGGTGACAAAATGATGAACTTGGTAATGCCCATGGGTCACTATGGAAGAGAGGAACAAGTAAATAGCTACCAATAATCAGGTAAGTACCAAGATCAAATGTAATCTAGGTCTGACAGAAAAATCAGGTAAAATGATGTGGAGCTCAAAAGTTGGGCTATATAAATTGTCAGCAGATAGCTTTAGAAAAGAGAGGAAGGGAAAAGATTCAACATGCTTTATGTTACTAGGCTGATACACTTACATATAATTACAAACAGAAGGAAGCTATATATGTGAAAAGCTAGGGGGACTGTGGAGAAGCACAGCAGGTGAGAGTCTGTATATGTGTATGAAAGCATCCTAGAGGAAAATAAGAAAGAGGATGAAACTGGTATGGTCACATCTGCAGAGCCACTACATCCCAACTGTTTAACTCCTGCAGCACTCCTTCTCCCAGCTTGGACAGGACAGATCAGGTCCGTAATGGTACTGAAGATGTCAAAGGAAAAGCAGCAACCTTTTGGAAAGGCAGTCAAAATAGTTCAAGGTAGAAATCAACCTTTTTTGCCAGACCCTGCACCAGTATTACTTTGAGTATGATACAGCTGGCAAGACCAGAAAACATTTGAATGCATCTTCCACTGCCCTGTTTGTTTCATGTTAGAAAATAGACACAGATAGATACATACACTGAGGTTCAAGCCTGGCTAAGTACCTTCTGCATATGCGTGCTTTCTTTAGAAGCTCAAAAAGAACTGCCTTTGTAAGCTCTGCCCTGCTGCCTGTGATTTATTTTGTAAGGGCAGAAAAGGGAAAGAGAAACAAGAAGGCACATATACACTGGAACATGATGTGGTTAACAGGTGCCTAAACTAACGCCAACCTGAGCTACTGTGCATTGTCATGTAGATGACAGAGGCATAGTTATTAATGTAGGTGTTCTGCTTCTGGTCTTGAGGTTGCTGCAGTGTCAGGTAAGTTGCGCTGTATTCTGCTGTATGGCAAACATGCTCATCACACGGCCAGTCCTTCCTCCAAGAGATTTTGCAAGCTTTCTCATACAGCTTTGGTAATGGAGCTTCCTTCCAGCCTGCAACAGCAACTGACAAACCTTTTATAGTGGCATAAGTCAGCCCTGCTTTCCTGTTCTTCATGCTTCAGTGGCACGTATCAACCATAATTCATATTATAGCATCAGTGGAACACAGGAGAAAAAGCCCTCACTACATTAAAAAGAAAAAAATCAAAGATGACAAAAAAACTCCCTCTGCTGGATTCAGTCTGAAAAATGAATTGCTCTTGGTAATGGTACAAAGCACTCCTACCCTGAGATCACCACACAGGTCTAGCAGAAGCAAGCATGTTTGTTGAGTACCGTGTTATATTTCCACAGACCTTACACCCAAGGTACAACGACCTGACTGCTTACTGTTAAAATTAACATAAATTGTCATTTAAGAGGGATTTCTTTGCTATCGGTCAAAATAAGAATACCAGTTTTTCAGAGAAGAGAGGCCAGGAAAAATTACACGAATAAGAACTAGCAAACTTGTACGAGAATGTGGTGAGAGGCTAACATGGACTTCATGTGTACTTGAAGGTTCGAAGGGAAACTTTCAAACAAATGCATTTTAGGGGTCATTAAGAGTCTTTTTCCTTGTGTACTAGAACAGAACTGCTGGGAAAAAATGGCTGAGCCCAAGTTTTGTAGCCTGAGCTACAAATCAAACAAACAAGCAAGTCACAATGCAAAGCCCCAGGTCTAATGCATCACCAATTTAATTCCCTCAAAAAATTGCCTGCTTTTTTTCTATCCTAATTCAGGGCGGTAACATATATTTAATAAATTCTTCTAACCTTAATTCATACTCACTCTACTTGTGGAAACATTATCCTTAAATTAATATGATCACAACAGACCTCATGTTTCATAAAAAGAAAATCCAAATAAATAAGTTTGTCCCCAGGTTTGTCCCACGTTAAATATTCTCACTGGATTTCAGTGCATTCTCAGTGGTAAGCAAATTAAACCAAGTTCTCAACATATTCATATGTAAAAGCCTCCTCCTCTGCAGAAGGGAAGGCTTACTGCAGCAGGCTGCTCACTGCTATAACTTCTGCATATCCAAGTGCAAATCCTAACAAAACAATCAAGACTGCTGGGAAATGAAATATGGTAGTATAAGCAGGCAACACAAGTGATAACTTCTGCTGCTGAAGGCCTGAGGAGGAAGTGTTACCTACCAGATACTAAATTCAAGGAATTTTAGGAGTAATTTTTATTTTTATTTTAAAGGTCTAACTAAAGTATGCTCAAAAAATCAGGCTTATTTATAGCTCACTGAAAACTGATGACCCAACATTGATAATGATTTCTGGTTATTTAACCTATGCTATATGCAATAAAGATTATGCTCAGCTAGACAGGAAAGAAAACGCACATAGACCCTCCTCAAATAATATTCCTAGAAGTGACAACCAGCACAAGAAATTGTTGCAGTATAGTGAAGACAACACCTCAGGAACAAGGAGTTTCTCTTCAGGGTATGTCTGTGCACTGAAAGAGCAGTTAAAGATTTCTACAAGGGCTTGGAGTTGCAGACACATTTGCACGTTCAGTCTTTATCTCCCATATCCCTTGTGGATTTCCAACATGAGCAGTCAGTGAGCTGAATGAGAAATACAGCAGGCTGAAACAAAACAAGCTTGTCACAGAGACCAAGCAAGGAAAACAACTAAATTATTCCAGTTCAAGTTCTACAGATTCTTCGATTGAGGTTATCAATGTCTGTTTTACTTCCTGCACCTCCAAACAGACGATAGCATTTTTTCACTGAGCAAGGTTGCTCCTGCTCACCGGAAAAAAAAAAAAAAAAATATATCAGTATTGCTTAGTTTGGGGTTGTCCCATCAAAGCAAATAGGGCAGGATAAGGAGACAAATGATCGGTATGTTAGCCAAAAAGGCATAACCCCATCTATGCCTAGGAAGATGCTTTGACATGAAGAAATTACAGACGCAAATGCTATGGTTAAAACCGAGCTGTATTTCGGCTGCTTGCATTGCACTGCCCTCTGCTGCTCACAGGAGCGAAAGTCCAGCCCTCTGTCTGTGTTAAAATAGGTGGAGGAAGGGCAAGGGCGGACATTTTCGCTATTGCAACAGATGGAAACGTGAGATCTCTTTTATGCCAATCTGAAGAAGGGAAAGGAGTAGATAGATGTATGTTTCGACGGGATTTATCCCAGACAAAGCAGTTCATTTTACTTGCTTTTACCTACCTGCTTTTTACGCATTCACAATTAAAATAGTAACACTTAATTCTTGTCCTTTTCTGTCAGTAGAGTTATAAATTCTTTACCAAGTGCTTTACCTTTATTAGACCTTGTTATTTACCCTGCAACCAATGCCTAAAGCATGTTTGGTAAGGCCCATGCAAGCGGTCATCAGTTTAGAGCAGCTAGCACCATGTAGAGACCGATGCTCTTACATATTTTAACAGCTAGAAAGACCATCTATAACATTTATCCTGCACCCACTAGTATATTTTTAACTCCCCTCCTCAAATTTCTTTGCTCAGTTTGTACCTATACTAGTCACATTCCAGGATAAGACTCTGGGAAACATACAAAACACAGGTGTTGCAGTGCTCTGTGTTAGCAGAACTGCATACTATGGCATGGAAATGACCTTCATGACCCTATTTCTCCTTTAAAAGAAATGCATTTGTATGAAATCAGACAATATGGCGTAACAGAATAATAACTGTCAAATATAATCCCCTGAGAAAATTAACACCCTCAAAGCAGCTCAAAAAAGTGTCATTAGATGCAAAAAGGAAATACATATTCAGCATGTATAAATGCAAACTGCAACTACACAGTATTCTTTCAATATCCTGCATGTCTGAGAAAATTGGGGCTGTTCAGCCTGGAGAAAGCTGCGCGGAGACCTCATAGCAGCCTTCCCATCCCTGAAGGGGGCCTATAGGGATGCTAGGGAGGGACTCTTCATTGGGGACTGTGGTGAGAGGACAAGGGGCAATGGGTTTAAACTTAAACAGGGGAGGTTTAGATTGGATATGAGGAAGAAATTCTTTACTGTGAGGGTGGTGAGGCCCTGGAATGGGTTGCCCAGGGAGGTTGTGAATGCTTCATCCCTGGTGGCGTTCAAGGTGGGGTTGGACATAGCCTTGGATGGCATGGTTTAGTGGGAGGTGTCCGTGCCCATGGCAGGGGGGTTGGAACTCGATGATCTTGAGGTCCTTTCCAACCCTAACTATTCTATGATTCTATGATTCTATGTCCCAGAAATGCCACACACAGAGCTTTCCACAACCATTAATATAATGCGCACACATATCGCCCTGAACCAACTCTTTTGAAGTAAGAAATTGAATGCCAGCATAAAAGACACAGGAGTATTATTAGCAGAGAGCTTGTGTATCATTAAGTTTCCCTGCACGGTAACACCAAACCTGCAACAGCTTATAAGCATATGGTTTGAACATCATAGACTTTTCAGAAACAGAAGTTCAGATCCTGGCAGGATCAACTTAGCTTGACAACCTTCTGCTGTGTATCTTGCAGCAGTAACTGCTTCGCTGCTACTGTCTGATACAACACCTCACAGAAACAGCTCTCACCTGTGATTAGGAGTTTCTATGTTGCTACCTTGTACAAAAAATAATAACACAGCAACAATCCACTGAAGTTACACAGCAGAACTTGAAAGGGTTTATAACCCAAGACTGAACTCAAGAGTTGCTGGCAGCAGTCTGAAGAACACAGAAGTTGGTCACTCAAATCAGTTTGCCAAAGGTGAGTAAAAAACCCCAAACCTATTGCATAAACTCACAACTTTTGGTATAAACATAATACAACACTTTCAAGACCTTTCAGGAAGATAGGGACACAGGTTCCTACTACCCAATGATACTGTCAGTGTACTGTCTGAAATACATATTTGCATAAAAACTTGCTTACAGGGCTTCAGAGTACTTCTCTGCAGTTCTGCGTGTAACTTAGACATTATTCCCTCTTATTTATACTTTATGAATTCCTGCAAGTAATTGCTGTGGAACCCTAATAAGTTGTAAATGCACTGGATCTACTAGTAATGAAATAGTTCCAATAAGATCCCCAGAACTTGCCTTGCAAGTATTTATTTAAAGATTTTCTTTCTATTAAAAAGCTGAGCTTTGTATCTAGCTCAGGCCTTTGAAGACTCCTAAGCAGGCAAATGCAAGGAGATTAACGTAATATTCGAGAAAAAGAGCGAGGATTCACTTCCTCAGGGAATTTTATCATGCTGTCAGCATAGTCTTGACTTTGCTGCCACTGCTATTATTCTCATTATATATAGGAGGAAATTAAGGCACAGAGGTTAAAGGTAGCATGGATGATTAGTATAGTTTGTCAAACTGAGTAGCAATTCAAATGGAGCAAAGAGTTTTAGGCATCTCTGGACTCTCATATTACTAAGCACTGAAATCTCTCAGACTAAGTGATCCAAGTCTTTAAAGGCTCATAGGATTTATATGCATACACTTGTGCTGTAGCTAAATTAGTGATATTTACCATCCCTAGACTTACCACTGTGTGTGCAGAAAAGCTGTTCTATACTGATGATCATAAGGAAAGTAGGAAAACTTACACAGGCTGATTTCAAGGGTGCCTCTTTTTCTACCTGTAACACCCAAGATAATGATTTATTAGGTCTCATCAGAATAAAATCTGAACAATTGTTTTGATTGGAGAGGCATTAGGAGAACCACATTCTATCAAGACAGTGAAACTCCCTTGAAATCTAGATGTTTCTCCCAAACTGCTGCATTTCTAAAGATTTTCCAAAACGAAAAACCCCACAAACAAAAAACCCAAGTAAGGTAACTGTTGAAGTGTCCTGTTTCTACAGTTGTTTTTAAATGCCTGCCAGTTTGGGCTATTTCAGAGGCTGGCATTGTAATAGGCTTTAAAAGCCAACCTCTGTAATGAAATGCATTCAACAACTGAAGTGATTTTCAGTCTGTGTTGGATGGAACCATTTTTAACAGCTTTAAACAGCTTAAAGTAATTTACTTTAAAGTAAAGATTTTGGTCTGCTTTGGAATAAGCAAATCGAAAACACTCTTAAAGTGGAGTGTCCGGTCTGTTATGTGAGGCAATTACTTCTGCCTTTAGCTACTTACTAAGAACTCCCACTCCACTGAGTGAAGACTTTGAGCAAGCATACAGAACTAGCCCATGTATTAGCCCTAGGGACTCTTACTGACTGTGGTTTCACAGAAAATAACTAGAATTAACAGAAAAACCATGCCTTATGTTTCACATTGATCAATTAGCACTTAATACTTGGTTAACTCATTTTTAGATGTATGACATTTATATTCAGTGTCCTCTGCTAAAAGACAATTCTTATTTGAAACTAATAGGCTAATTCATTACCTAGGGAAAGCAGCAACTGCATAAATCTAGTTGATGCTATGTTTGCTTTGATATCAACTACTCTTGTGGTTCAATCATGCTTTTAAAAATAAACCATTTCTGTACAAGGAATGGTGCCAAGGGTGTTAATTCTGGGTTGCAAAATAAGGGAAATGTCATAAATCTTTCATCATCTAACACCTTCTCCTCACATGTAGTATTTTGTCCAATGACAATAAAGCAGATCTGCTCCAATGCCAGATGTCATAGAATCATAGAATAGTTACGGTTGGAAAGGACCTTAAGATCATCTAGTTCCAAACCCTCTGCCATGGGCAGGGACACCTCCCACTAAACCATGCCACCCGAGCCTCTGTCCAACCCAGCCTTGAACACTGCCAGTGATGGAGCATTCACAACTTCCCTGGGCAACCCATTCCAGGGCCTCACCACCACTTACAGTAAAGAACTTCTTCCTCATAGCCAATCTAAACTTCCCTGTTTGTTTCCTTTGTGTCAGAGTTAATTTTCTTCCTAGTAGCTGATGCAGTGCTGTGTTTTGGCTTCAGTCTGACAGCAATGTTGATAACACACCAATATTTTGGCTGTTGTAGCATTTACCTTGATCAAGGACTTCTCAGTCTCATGATCTGCCAGTGAGGAGGGACACAAGAAGCTGGGAGGGAGCTGAGACAGGACATTTGACATAAACTAGCCAACGGGGTATTCCGTACCACAGCACATCATGCCTAGCATATAAACTGAATGGAGTTGGCCAGGAGCCACCAATCGCTGCTCAGGGATAAGCTGGGTATCAGTTACAGGTGGCAAGGAACTGTATTGTGCATCACTTGTCTGTCTTGGATTTTATTCCTCTCATTTTTTATTTTTTTAGTCTCCCTTTTCGTTATTGTTATCATATTTTACTTTATTTCAATTACTAAACTGTTCTTATGTCAGCCCATGAATTTTACCTTTTCCTAATTCTCCCATCCCATGGAGGGGCAGTGGAGGGAGGCAGGGAAAGAGCTAGTGGCTGCACGGTATTTAGTTGCCACCCACCTGGGGTTAAAGCATGACAGCAGACCATGCTTTCAGTCCAGTCAGCAGAAGTTTGCTCTTCACTGCCTCAAGGCATTTGCCTCTGGATGGGAGAGGCAGGTGAAACAGGGAAACTGAATTACAGCTTTTAGGGACACTATTTACATAGTCTTTGCATCAGCTGTTTCACACCCAGTGATCACATTTAGGTGGATAGGCTTATCCACCACAGTAACACAGTCTAGTCCACCAAGTAATAGAGAGCACACTCATCCAGTAGAAACTACAAGGCAAGAGGACCCACAACATGCAATTACCTATTTGGGTCTCAATTGAGGAAGGTACCTAAAATGTGTTTGGACTTGGCAATCCTATGCAGGAGTTCCCCTACCCCAAAAACCTGTGGAAGTCTTTAAAGATCATCTTGAAGCTCTAAAATAAAGCCTTAGATTAAGGATTAAAAGTGTCTGCAGCATTTTCTGAATGTTCTTACTTCAAACTACAGGACTGCCCTCTACCAATCCCCAAATTGTGATTAAAATTTCAAACTTGAACTTCCATCTACTAAAAAAAAGTTAGATGAAATTAATGGAGCAGATGTTCTTTTCTCTCAAGAACAATAAACCATTCAAACCATGGGCAAAATACTGGTACACTATTAGGAACCTCTTATGGATGTTTATAGGTATGCATACATTGCATTGATTTGGACTGCTGTGGGGAAACAATTTTATAGAATCATAGAATAGTTAGGGTTGGAAAGGACCTGAAGATCATCTAGTTCCAACCCCCCTGCCATGGGCAGGGACACCTCACACTAAACCATGCCACCCAAGGCTCTGTCCCACGCAGCCTTGAACACTGCCAGGGATAGAGCATTCACAACTTCCCAAGATTTTGCTGGGCACAGAGGTGAGACTGACTGGTCTGTAATTTCCCGGCTCATCCATTTTCCCCTTCTTAAAAATGGGGGTTATATTTCCCTTTTTCCAGTCATCAGGAACTTCACCTGACTGCCATGATTTTTCAAATATGATGGACAGTGGCTTAGCAACTTCATTTGCCAGCTCCTTCAGGACCCGCGGATGGATTGCATCCGGTCCCATGGACTTGTGTACATTCAGGTTCCTAAGGTGGTCCCGAACAAGATCCTCCCCCACAGTGGGCCCAGGGTCCCCACCCTCACCGTCCCCGCGTCTGCCTTCCAAGACTTGGGTGGTGTGGTCAGAGCATTTGCTGGTGAAGACTGAGTCAAAGAAGTCATTAAGAACCTCAGCCTTCTCCAAATACAGGGTAGCCAGTTCTCCCGATAGCTTCCGGAGGGGTCCCATGTTGTCCCTAGTCTGTCTTTTATTCGCTATGCACCTATAGAATCCCTTCCTGTTATCCTTAACATCCCTAGCCAAGTTTAATTCTAAGTGGGCCTTAGCTTTCCTAACCTGGTCCTTAGCTTCCCAAACAACATCCCTGTATTCTTCCCAGGCCGCCTGTCCTTGCTTCCACCTTTTATAAGCCTCTTTTTTCCTTCGAATTTTCCTTAGCAGCTCCTTATCCATCCAAAGAGGTCTCCTGGCCCTCCTGCTGCACTTCCTTCTAGTCAGGATGCAACACTCCTGAGCTTGTAGTAAGTGATCCTTGAATATCAATCAACAGTCTTGGTCTCCCCTGCCCTCTAGGGCTGTATTCCATTTTCTCAAAGTAATCTCTTATAATAATAATTTTAACTAGTTAATTACATAAGAAAACCCTATGAAATACTCAACTCTGCAGTGCAGGTGAAATAACATACTTTAAAGACTAGCCACATCAGTCTTTTTTCATCTGGAAACAATACATTACAATGTTCAGCTTTTCTATGTCTTTCTTTTTTTCTCCCTTTAATAAAAAAGGCCCATTCTAAAAGCCTGCAAGTCTGTTGGAGAAAGACAATTCCATGAGAAAAAACAACAACCATAAGCATAATCTCCCCCTCCCCGAAAATTTCCTGTCTACAGACCCGTAATTCTCCAGTCTATGACTTAAAAAACACACAAGTGAACAGACAGAAGACACAGATACTTATTAGAATTATGACTTTTATTTTTATTCACTAGAGCAACACTGAGGAAAGAATTTTTACATACAGATTTTTTTAATCAACTTTACAAGCAAATATCTAATATACAGTATTTACTCTGGCCTGGGTTAAAAAATGAAACAAATGAAGCAGATAGTAAGGGTACCTCTTGTTTAAGCTAGTACTGAATTTAGGAGTTCACTGACACTGGAATTATATTGTTTTTATTGTGGTGCTTTTACAGTTAAGTAGGCAGTGAGCAGCTTTACCACAACAGTGACTAAATTTCCTTGATAGCATAGTTGCAAGATGACTATACTGAGATCTACCACCAGGATCACGTATTAAATCAACTCTGCTCAGAAAAAGCACTGTAACAAGATAATAGCCATAGAAGCCCAATTCAAGAACAGATTTCATTTGTACGGCAAGAAAATGTTTACATGTGGAGTATTATGTGCTGTGCAAAACCAGAAGTATTTCCCCCAACATGCAATCTACTCAAGTATGACACTTCAGAATGTGCATATGGATATGACATGCAAAGTAAATCACGCACATGGTATTCAGTTTCCTAGAATCATCACAATAAATCAGCACTTAATTCAAGGATGAAATGAATTTTACTGACCTATGATGCAGTCTAGTTCCTATGTCTAGTCTCACTGCTATGAGATGTAAAGTTGAAGAATCCACTCTTTTTGCAACTATGTGAAATAAAAAAGATCAGTGCTATTTGGTATTTTCAGGGCATTTGTGATTAATTTGAGAAGGTCCAGGAGATAATATTGCACTTCTTTTCTCAAATAAAAATGTAGGCTGGGAACATTATTCTCTAAGGGTTATGCTAGTCCTAGGGAACTTTTGCCGTTGGCCTTGATTTGCAGTAGGAAGTGCTAGCTTCAGGGAAGGGGAAGGTAATAATCCAGCTGCATCATCAGTATGAAAATTCCATGGTAAAATTAAGTCATTGCACAACAAAAAACTCAGTACACTATATGAATATTTTTAAACATGCTACAGTGCTTATCAATTCTGTGAAAATAACGTGAAGACACCTGGGAAACAGCAACACTAGACAGCAGGAGGCATCTAGACTATTTTAGGCACAACTCCAAGCAATTAAACTCATTTAAAGTGCAGTTCTGGTTTGCTTTTTTTCATGTGTGTTTATTAATATGTTAAAATGCGTAGTTGCCTCTGTACACACATACCGAACAGTAGTTTAATACTTTTGTGAATATTGCACAAAAGAATGAGAAATCCAACCAAAAAAATTCAATAAACCAGTTTTAGAAACTTAAAAACCCTAAAGCTATCAAATAATTTATGCATTTAAGATCATCTGCACCAGTACTGATTATGTATCTGCACCTTCCATTAAGGTAGATACATTACCCGAAAATACTTGCTTAATCCCATTTGACAAGCTCTACACAGAGCCCTCTTACCCATCTCCTCCCAACCCCCGTCCTTCACTGAAGTGAAACTTCAAACTTCAATTTTTCTCTCTCAGCTGCCCATATACTGACAGGCTTTGCTCATACTCTGGACTTACTATACATGCAACAGAGCCTTCCCTGGTAAAGTCTGAAGAGCCAAATACGTAGCTGTCTTTAGAGGGATGTGAACTCAGCAGCTGAATACAAATGCAATTCAGGGTAGCATTTGTCTCATCCGTGATCAAATCCTGCTGTCTCCAGCTCAATGTCTCACTAATCTGTCAGAACAAAATGGGGAAATGCTATTAAAAAACCCAAACTTAGTCTTCTTTAACACAGGAAAAAAAAAAAAAAAAAAAAAAAAAAAAAAAAAAAAAAAACCAAAAAACAAAACCAACAGAATAAATATTTTTTTGCTTTTCTGGAAAAAAAATAATTAGAAACTATCTTCTTTTTTATGAAAACACTGATCACTCTTTGCTTTGTTCCTTAATTTTCAGTAAAGGTGCAGACAGGTAGATATCTATACTTTTAAATGTAAACATAAAATTTTAACATCATTCATTCAGGCTGCTGCTACTTCTAGAACAAGAAGCCAAAGAATTCATGGTGAAATATCTGTCAATAGCGCTAAGTGAAAATAATCTTTTTACCAAAAATCATACAAAACTAAAAATAAAATCAGCTTCTCTTCAAGGAAAGTAAACGTAAAAAATCCCACGTTCCACAGAAATCTGTATGGACCAGAAAATGAACCAGGAGTCTGATCATTCCCTCAAGCAGTTTTAAACTCCCAAGAAACAGTTAGCTGCCAAGACCAGCTAAGAGTCAGTTTTATTCTCTTATTGAAAGTAAATACTTACAGCAAAAGCCATCTAACTCAACACTTTTCAAGGAAGGATTTGTTCCTGGAGAATAGTTGTTACAGCAATCTTGAATTGTAGTTGTTTTGATCCTGCATCAACTGTAACAATGTTACCCTGGTTACTTCTTGCTTGCATTGTCTTCACCCCAGTTAGTAGAAAGTCCTGCAAGTCTCTTATTTCAGATTGATATAATCGGTTTTGAAACAGAACTTCCTCCATACCTATTTTTCCCCCCCAAGCTTTTAATTTTTCCACTTAATTTTTCGATAAAACAATTTACAGTGTGACCAATCGAAAACTTTCTTGGGTATTAATTATGTACTGAGAAATTCAGGTGAGAATTATATTTTTATCCTTCCCCCCTCCAACTAAGGTATCCACCAGGATACTCCTATTTAAAGGGCTTATATCACAGAAGTTGATAATTGAATTTATTTATGAAATGTCTACACCTATTCAATCCTTTCAAAGAAAATACTGCTATCTCTCAATATCGCATAGCCAAAGCCTAGAAAAAATATGCTTCTTTTACTGTCATGATATGCCGTCCAAGAACCAATTTTGAGCGAAGTTATTGTAAGAGCCTACTACCACTGATTTTAAAACCAATCCAAGAACAGGAAAAATAAAGGGGATGGGGAACCCAAACGAAAAAAACCCAACCAAACCAATCAGTAATAGAAGAAGTCAGAATTGCAGATGGGACATAACATCAAGTTTCTGGAAAGCTTCACTGGATATGCACATATTTAACTCACAGCACAGATGTCCTGGTCCCACAGTTGCACCACGATGGGCGCATATTTCCAGATCACTTTCCAGAAATTATATTTCTCCTAGAGAGCAGGTTGATGTGGGTTTTTTTTCTGTTGTGGTGGTTTGGTTTGGTTTGGTTTGGGTTTTTTTTTATTCCCCCAAAAGCTCCTTCGCAGTTATTATGCACTTCTTCAGAAGCCACAAAATAATAAAAAAAATCAACAAAAACCCCAAACCCAAAATAGACATCTCTGAAAAACTCTTAAGAGTACCAGCTCCGTACTAGAACATAATAGGATTGCTCAAAGCAAATAAGTGGGGTTCATATTTTTATAAATAGTTGCTTTTTCATACAAGTTTTATTCTGTAAAATAATGTCAAATTCTTACACATATGGCAAAGTTTGTGCAAAATTCAAGTCAGGTACTTCAGAGTCTTTCAATGTTAAACAGAAATCAATAAATACAAGTAGTACAATTAAAGTTAAAAAATATTAATTAAAATGTATGCTGTGCAACCTTGACACAGGTGTTATGGACCCCTTATTCCCAGAGGCTCCCTACTTACCAATTTGTAAGAGCCTGTTTTGGAAGGTTTTGCACCAGTATCCTTAGCACTGCGTTTCAAAAATCTACCCAGTAATGTGTCTATTCAACAGACTAAAAACATACCATAGTATTTTAACAAATGATGATGTTTAAGAGAGAAGATTCACTTCACCCTGTGAAATCTGCTTATTGTCTGTGAACAGTGAAAACAGGATAAAGAACAGAGCAACCTCAAATTACAGCGAAACAAAACAACACAACCCACCCAACCCATCAGATTAAATAACAAATATGTCAGTCTTAAGATAAATACAAGGATTTTTGCATAGGCCTCTGGAATACAGAGTCAGAATTATGGCCAATAAAACATCTGCTAGCAAGCCTAATTTTCCACTGCTCTAACCTAGTGAGTACTCAGAACCAAGAAGTTAAAACAAACAGTAATTTCATTGTCTTGTAACTCAAATAAACAGAGGTAAGAAATTATTTCTGCCATCCTGAAATACATAGTGCAGCATTCTGGTATTCATGGCACCACAGACTTGGGTATTTGCTTCATTCCTAAGAACACTGGCAAATAACAATCTTTAATACAGACCTGCAATATAGAGAAGCTGCACAAGTCATAACATGAGCCTCTGAACATATCAGGATGAGTAAGCAAACATTAAAGATGCTACTTTTAATATTCACTCAGGATTTGCAGGCTGTAGCTAAAGCAGCCTCAAAGGCAGTCATAACATAGGAAGTAGTCTAATGTATGGTATCATTCAATGAGACTTAGGTATGTTCTCAGTGTGTCTTTGGTTTAGGGAGGCGGGAGTGCCGACTAGAGGACAAACTATCCCCAGAATGCAAACTGGTATTCTGTGTTTGAATGTTTTCCTTTCTCTGTACCGGTGGCTTTGGGATGTTAGTCTTCAAACAGGTGTTCTGAGGCTCTGTGGATACTGGTGTGGATTTCTGACTGCTCACTTGCTTAGATTTGACAAATGACATAGTTGGTGGGCGAAGTTTAGACACTTTCTGACTCTGTTTACCCTTTAGATTATCCTGACCAGATGTTGGCTGTAGCTGAGCTGAACTACTTAATGGTAGAAGCTCACGTTCCTTGGAAGCAGCGGAATGGCTTGCAGATCGTGTGAGAATGGCCATTGCAGGAGGCACTAAAGCATTTGGGGGCTTTGTGATTCTTAAAGTCTTTGGCCGAGAAGCCTGGTTTGTGAATGAGGGTTGACCTTTCACAGCTAATTCAGTCTGTACCTCTTTAGCATCAGCTCGTGTGGAGGTCTGAAAACAGGAACGAGATAGTAATGTACCTTCTTTATTACCAGCCACCTCTCCAAGGTCTTCAGTGTTTTTGTTTTTCAAATTTTCCAAATATGATGCATTCTCATCTTTCATGCTTAACTGTGTGCTCACTAAAGAGTTTACATTACTGAGGCTATTTGTGAGAGAGACATCTGCAGCATTTTGATTCTGATGATTACTATTTTCATGCAGACCACGTTTAGGATATTCACTGTGGGCCTCGATATGTGGCATTTTTATTAGTTTTCCCTGGGCGAGGTCTGTGGAACTGGGAAGGCTGCTGGAAGGCTGTAGTACTTGAGGCTGTTAAAGAGAAAACAATACAAAAATATATTAGGCAAAGAAAACATCAGATAATATTTTGAATCCAACGTGCGCTGACTGGATGCTTGATAAAGGCTGTATATCTGATTTATTAAAATCAAAACTTTGACTTTGGCAAAACATGATGGTTCATGGGATGTGTACAAATGTGACTTGTAACTTCAATGGAAAAAATTATAGCAGCACTGAAATACACAACAACATGGAGACAAAAAAGAAACCAATTAGCTTTAAAAAAGAAACATGTAAAAGGCATGGTTGATGATTTCACCTAAATCTGCAGGACAGTTTAAGAATGGCACACAAGTACTGATCAATTCTGACTCAAGTGCTTAATAAACAAATGTAATGGCTATTACACTGTATCCATCTTTTAATTTCTCTTCACTGCTTACCCAAGTTAACTATCCAAAACCTTTTATCAGTGTTCTGTACTGTACAAGCAAGAAAGGAGTTTAATGGACCACATGAATTTATAGTGCATCTTCCTTGTATTACTGAAGGCAGAAAAATTGACACAGTTATGTTGCAATTAGGCTACTGACTAGACTTAGGCAAGTGCGTTATTCTGAATGGATTTCAAATAGGCTGATAAAGAAACCACCTTCAGCAAAGCAGTAAAACAGAGTGCACATGAAGCTAGGGATCATACACTACTGCACTGACAGCTAAGGGATAAAGATAACTTAATGAAGACTTTACATTTTATCTGAAGATAAAATCTAGTCAGACATGTATCAGACAAGAGAACTGCCGGTACCTCTTATGGGTCATTTCTATTTTTTTACTCTTCCCTGTAAAAAGACTGTAAATATTAATGTGTGTGCTAGCTTCATAAACACATCCTAGAGCTGCAACTTGTATACAAGTTGGAAGAAATAAACTCTGTGCTTCATGGCAAAACCCCAAACCTATTAAAACTCAAACCATAGTTGAAACAAGTTTCAAGTTCGGATGAATTTCTCATTTTCTTTATAAAGGAGGGAAACCAAATTACTACAAGCCAGTTTTATCCCTAAGCTACTTGAATTCTTACCAGCTGATTTACTGTATGTACGCAGGCTTATATCTGTTTACTAGTGAAATATAGTCAATAAAAAAAAGAAGCGATGTTTCTCTTTAAGAGATTTAACTAAAACGACATTTCAGCCACTCTTTTGAATTATTTACAACTTCTAAATGTGAAAGCCAATTCTTTGGCTGGTCTTTTTAGCTTTTAGGATCAGCAGGAAGAACGCAATGATAGCTGCGCATGCCAGAGTCCTCTTACATTTCTAGCACAATAGCACATCTAGGGATTCTTTAAGCTCTTCATCTTTTCCTTGGCAGGATTACTTCTGAAAAGTGAATCCTCAAAATTCTTCATCAAGAAAAAAATTTAATGGTAATGAAAGAAATATCAATGTTTTTCAAGCTATTTTTGGTTTATTAGCAGTTTTCCTCTTAGAATATACCAGTTCTACCTCTTAGCACAGGTAACATCTAAGGTGGACCACTAACACCAGCAAGTGCTGATGTTAGACAGGTTAAGTGCAAGAGCAGTCAGAATATGACTGCTTTGGAAACAGAGAGGAGGAGGAAAATAAATAAAAAAAGTAAAATAAAATAAACAAAATAAACAAACTAAACTAAACTAAAACTAAACTAAACTAAAATCCTCAAAAATGGTGTCAAATGAGTATCAGAACACCATTTCTTATGTGACCAAAACTAGCATAAGTTTGTGATTTCCCTACATCACCTTGATAAGCTTAACCAAGCAATCCTAGGTGAAGCTATTGCTGAACACAATTAATAATTCAATATACATATATTTAGAGTTACAGTTTAAAAGACCCCCAAATTCTCGTGATATTTTTGTCATTTTTCAGTGTTTATGTAGGGGTTACAGAAGTCCTGATCCTTCCAGCTTAGGAGATAACAGAGAGAGGTTAGCCAAAATGATTTATTCGTTTGAGACCTCACCTTCAAAAATAAAACTGTTAAAAATGAATGCAGAAACCAAAGTAACATATGCCTGATTCCTACAAAAATACTCAACAAAAATTTTCTAATCCTACTTGAAGTTTAAAATTAGTACATTTACAGCAAACAGTATTGTATCAAATTCTAATATGTAAAAATAATTACCAGAAAACTTCCCCCCTCACCTATAAAAAGTTTCTAAATGCTAGTCTTCAAACAATGCAGATAATTATCTCAGCATTACAAATCCTAACTTAATATCAAATAATCCTAGTTAAGATAATCAGCAAAATGAAAAATCTCTAAGGTACAGCAGATACTAGATTTGTATGGAAAACTGAGTTAAATACAAACCCGACTGAAATACAGCAAAGCAGTAAGTTTTTGATAATGCTATTTTGAGTTCTTTTGACAAAAACTAGGTAACAGTTCAGCTTTTCAATTTGCACAACTTTGCATTTTTACATACAAAAATAGCCAAATACATATTTTCCTTATTATTCTTCATAAACTAAAAGGTCTAAGCAGCTTAATATCCAGGAATTTAGCAATTCAAAGGTAGGGAACAGCTACTTGCTCAGAATTATGAGGACACTAATGCCCTGGTATCATTTTTACTAAGTTGTTTTACATAGTGTACTGTTTTCTAATTTTGTATTTCTGTTTAGTCAAAGTCTGTCCAATTATCACGACTGCAAATTTTAATCTCTTCAAATTGTTACATGTGTTAACATTTGAGATGACACTGAAAGCTGAAAACCACCATATCTTAAATATGCAAGCAAATGTTCACAAGGTATCCAATATGAAAACTATATTATCTTCATCCACAGCTTACATGTTTGCCTTATATACATGTTTTTCATGGATGAATACTTGGTGAATTCCATTACAAGAAGGAAGAAGGATTGAAAGATGACGCATTCCACCTTCTAGGCACAGAATTTAATTTCATGGAAGTCTTAAAGTTTATCATCTGAATTTCTTTGAGTGTGCTTTTGATAATATTTTGGGGTGGGACAGACCATGACTCCTTGTAGACTGCCATGCTAACCAGACTTCTATTTTTGTCCCATAAAGAAAATATTCAGGTGGACAAACACCTGCACTTCTTCGAAATGCTCCTAAAATGTAAAGTTGTACTGTAAAGCATTTCAGGCACAATATAACTGAAGAAGATCAGTACTTCCATAATTGAAAGTACATTAGACAAAACACTTTGTGCACATGCTCCTTTTTGCATAACAAAGCAACAGATATTCCTGTACTGGCAAGAGCGCCAAATGCTTGCATGTACTAATGCACCAGTCAAGATTACTAAATTATAGTCCCTACACATTTACTTCAGAGAAATAAGAAAGAAAATATCTCAAACTGAACTGGCTGTTACATCATCAAGATAAAAATGACAACATATCCACAGAGAGGATTACCGTTATCACACAGTCATTGAACCACTGAGACTATGTTAGCTTTGTGTTGGAAAACTGAGACAAGTATGCTATATTGAAAGAAGTTAAATCAATGTGGTCATGACAGTGATATTTATTGCAATATCATTACTTTAGGATTCCCTTCAGTTTTGCACTGGTTATTCTGTATGTCGAACATCAATCCCCAGCTTGATTCCCTATATAATACCTCTCTAGAATAAAATATTTTTTTTCCCTGCAGTATTATGAGGAAAGAGGGAAGTGAAGCAATGAGAAATCTAGAACCACATGCACATCTCCAATAGACATGCATCATGCATAGGGCAAAATAAAACAACCCAATGAAAATGCGTGAGGAGAAGATGGGAAGAAATCTGAAGTTGTACTGTACCACGCTTTATCACAGAAGTAATGGACTAACTTCTCAACTCCTTGCCAATAGCATAATGGGAAAGCAGAGACAAGAAAAAAACAAGGACAATGATGTCAGAGGACCAAGACAAAACAAATGAGCAGTTGCCATGACAGACCCGCAACTTCTCACCATTTAAATTGCAATTACCATGTTCACCATTGGCTTTTAATCCACCTTCCAGAAACAAAGGTAGCAACAGTGTTTAAATAATGAAGTACAGACTATATTTATAGCAAGACCTGCATGGAAGAAGCTTTGCTCTTATAACTTTAAGTCTTTTAACAGTTAATCTCTTATGTTTCAAATACTGTTTAGACCTGTAACTAAAATTCATGTGTATAACTGTATACATCAAAAATATTTGCATTCACACACATACATGTTAGATATCTAAAATTAACAACGTCATAAGATGCACTGCATGACAGATTCTAACCATGCTGCCCATATTGTTCAGCCGATCTTCCTAACAACTCACAATCTTGAAGAGACTCCAAAATACCACGGTTTCCTTTTGGCAGCGAGATGTAGGGAATGAGGTGAAGGGAAGGGACACAAACCCTACTGCGTAGGTTTTTCATTTTCTGATCAGTTCTGACATCCCCTATCTCACTGCACTGGCATGGCGCAGGATAGGCTGTTATTTCACAGGCCTTCATTTGAAGGCACAGCCTTGCTAAATGGGAGAAAGAAAGGCTAAATGAGAAAACTCTTCTTTTCTACCTCTGACAAACATCATGATTTCCCACCTTAAATCTGTAGTATTTGCCAATATCTTAATTTTTGATTATTTTTTTTCCCTTTTAGCTAGCTATATTATACCAATATTTTAACATCGTAAAATAGGATTCCACAGTATAGACTGTAACTTCAAGTAGTGATACAAAACAACATTTTTTTTTTTTCTTTTAACACACCATTCACCACAGCATGAGAGTAATAAAACAACTGGTAACATGGTACAGCATTATTTTTTCCTGCATAATCTGTATAGAAACCCCAACTTAAAGAATAATACTGTCCTTCTCAAGGAAAAATTACTGAAAGAAATATATACCTACAACAAGGTAGGCATTTCATCCATCGATACAGATATAGGAGCAAAACCTCAACAAATATGTCCATATGGAAAAGTTTTGTTTGCAAATACAGATTTAGGTAGGTATAAAAGACATTTCTCTTTCAGTCCAATCTGCAACTACCCAACATGGGAAAAGGGGGCTTTTCTTAAAAAAAATTTCCTCGTATAGCTGAACACTGATTTCTCAGAGCAAAAATAATTACATATAAAGGACAGTAATTCCAGGACATTTTTAATAATCTGTCACTCTTTTAAAACAAGTCATAGAACTTCCAATATATTCTGGAACTGCTTTGGTTCTGCTAATATCAGAACTTGGCACACCCTACATGGAACCTGAATTAGTTAATAAATGCTCAGAAACATTTCACAGTGCTAAGCAAGGTACCTTAGAAAAAAACAACCAACCAACCAACCAAAAAGCGACCATGAGAAAGTAAAGCCTGGACCTGGTTTACAGTCAATGTGCATACAGCAGCTTTCTTGCTGGTAATCAAAAGCTATGTGTCACCTGACAGAATTGCTTACATACAAAAAGACAAAATATTTTTTCATGAAGTGCACACTAAGCACAGATGTAAATAACTGCAATGCCTGAGTAACAAAACAGTTTTCAGCAGTGTTTCTGTGTGGAGAAGCACTTGAGGCTAGGGGCCTAAGAAGAGCTTTATAATATCCTTATATTACAAGAAGATTTCATGCTTGGGTCATTAACAATATGTATTCTAAAAGCTGTGTTTCTAGAGCTGCACCATTAAAGCTCCAGTATACAAGTGCAAGCTTTAAATTGTATTGAAGAAAATTTGCTATGTCATCAAATTGCATCCTATAACCAAGAGAAAAGTAAAGAAAGTTGATTTCAAGACACACAATTTTGTTCATAAAATGACAAGAAACAATGTACTATTATGAAAGTGTTTACGAAATACAAAATGCAGAATTGTTTCCAAGGCTGTTGAAACAAAATGAAGTCAATAAATGTGGAAATACTAAAAAATAATACTTACTAAAAGTGCAAAACATACATCCAATTCTAAAGTGTGTTAAGAAAGCACAGTGATAAGTTCATAGGGCAACTTAAACAGTAAGTATGCTAACACTGTAGCTGGTGCTAATAGAAAAGAACTGTAAGCGTATGATAGTATTGCAGTATTACATAGCAAGGATATGTTACCTGTCCTGTACAGCAGTAATTAAATAACATTTAGATGTTATATATGGCAATATGAACAGTTTACAGATTTATACCCTCAAAATCTACAGTGTTCGTAAGTGATCTATGTATCCATCAACTACCAACAATACAAGGAAGAAACCTGCAGTATTCACAAGAGCAGTTGGTATCTTAGGTTCAGGATCCAGAAGTTAAAAAACCAAACAAACAAAAAACAACAAAAACAAACAAAAAACCCAACAAAAACAAATAAATGAAAAAAAAAATCTTGAATTTCAAGACCTCCAGACAGAAAATACAGCAGAACAAAGCTGAGACTACTTCATATTCCCATCGCCTTGGTTATACTACTGCAAAAGAACACTAACACTGACTTTAAGGCTGTTTTCCTACCCTCAGTGGCAATACTCATCTCAGTTCTTGTCTTAAAACCCTGCTTCTGGCATTCTATATAGCTCAAAAACCAGCAGACCTAAAACTACTTAACCAAGGGAAGAGGTAATGTGAAAGAAGGATGCTAGTGATAATTCCAGTAATATTCTACTTTATGGGACTCTCCACAAGCAATAAATAACTGATTTTGCAAGAGTGTCAGTAAAAATGTCCAAGAAACCTCCTAATTTATATTTTATTTTTATTTTCTGTATCTTTTGATCAAACCTAACACTTAAAGAAAAAGGCTAGGAATGTTCAGTTATAGGAGATATTTATTTTACTATGCAATAGGCTAACAAGCCTAGGTTAATTACCAAGGGCCAGTTTTCAATTATGTCATTTCCTTTACTAGTAGTTAAGCAAATGTAATGTGTAAGATGTATACTAAAAAATCCAACCTCCTTTAGTAATGGAAGTTCACTACAGAACCCCTGAAAAAGAAGCTGCTTCCAACACTGGAGGAATGACTGGTGGGGGCTCAAAGAATTGGTAAGAGATTTGGAAAGTCTTCTTCAGTACAGCAGTTGATGCGAATGATGTGACACCCAGGGGGATGCATCTGGCAGCTGTGACACCACCCTCCCATTCTGACTCTTGGATCAACAAGTCCCAAACCCACGACATTCATTTGCTCCTCAGGTCTACCACCACTCTTATAAAACTCAGACTTTCTGCTGACAGGACAGCAAAACAGCCAGGCTGTGCTACTGCTGGCATCTACCCAGAAGCAGAAGACAAGATGATCTTACAGGTTCTATGTTCATTAACACACAGCACACAGATTCCCACATTAAACATTACAGGAAACGAAGCACATCCCTCCATTGCATAGAGAAAAGCCTATGAGACAGGCCTTGCATTCCTGATGAGTTGTTTAAATGAACATTGTCACAGAAATATCAAGAGAGTATTTGAAACAATATACAAAATACAAGCTTGGGTTGTTTCTGGTTTTTTTTTTTTTTTTTTTTGTTTTGTTTTTTTTTTTTTTTTTTTTTTTTTTGTTTTTGTTTTTGTTTTTGTTTTTTTTTCCCCTGTAATTGAAGCGAATTAGGATTATAGCTATCTGAAATACATGTAAGCTTGGTATTCCAAGGTGCAGCTTACTCTTCAGATCTCCAATGAGACTGGAAATCTTACTTTGCTTCCATAACTTTACCTTTCCCTTTATTTCTTGTCCAAATACACTCTTGGTCTTTGCGAGGCAGCCAAACTGTAATCCTCAAATTACAGTACATTTTAAAAATATAACTTCAGCTTTACAAATGAGTTATATTTCTTCAAACAATTATTTATAATGCAATACCAAAGCACAAAGTCAGACTTACCATTTCTCTATGTAAGCATACAATTTTAAAATCAGCAATTGTCTTTTGTTTTGCAGATCCAAGCCAAGAGAACAACTGTTGCTTATCATCAGCCCACATTGTAGTGAGCACATAAGGAATGTTAATAAATCATGCAAGTTTTGCAACAGCCACTTCAATGTATTAGAAGCCTTTTTACAACAAATACCAAGCGGGCGGGTGGGGAAATTAGTTTCAGGGAAGCCATTCTGAAAAATTAAGGAAACTTCTCATGACAGGTGATGAAAACACTTTCTCACCAATATTTTTATGAATGTTCACGACATTTATGTAAATATATCCACATGTGCAGACTTATGAGCAAACAGAACACATACACAAACAGGATAGCATGATACAGCCACTGAAAATGAAGGGAAAATGCAGCAAGCAAGATTTATGGTAAGACAAGACTGGAAACAAGGGCCTATTAGGGTTTGCCTGAAGAACTGCTGACGCAAATCAGCATTTAATAACTGTTATAAAGACATAAGTTGTAGATGTTTATACACTGGTTGAAGGAAGCATTTTGGTTAGCCACAGACTATTGTGTATGCCTGTAAATCTGCCTGAGAAAGGAGGATACTACAAGGTGAACAGTGCGTGCAAAGGGGAAGCTTCTACTGGAACACGGTGAGGGAGATGAGTGAGAGGTACAGACTCACTCTGTCTGCGGTGCGGTGGAACAGTCCGAGGGATGCCCTGGAATGAGCCCTGCCAGGGAGAGAAGGAGGGAGCAGAATACCCACCCTGTGCAGAAAGAGAGAGGGGGAGAAGTATGATAAAAAAAGAGAACAGGATAAAACAAAACACCAAAAAGCCACACCATTCTTTTTCTTTTTCCCCCAGAAAGGTATCATTATATTTCCCAGTTGTTCTACTTCATTAAAGCAAATGCTACATGCTACTGAAGCCCAGAAGACAAAAAAGACGTTATGATGTCCTAAACTAGTCAGAAATCTTACAGAATACCTCCATTTTTGTTCAACAGATATGCACTCATTTCTGTTAAAGATGATTTTCAGGGATAAGTATAGAACCTGAGCTTTTCATGTTAAAAATACATGCTAAAAAAATTATTTTTATAGCTTTCAAAATGCCTCACCAAGTACTAAGTTGCTTAATACTAATATACTGGAAAACCACACAGTTATAGTTTACAATAATGCACAGAAATATTTTCTAGCAAGTCCGGGTGCTTTAGAGTCCACTCATATTTTGTTAGTATTATTGAATATGAAAGAGGAGGGGTGGCATAAAAATGTGTAACTGCTTTCCTTGCACTTTGTTCTTGGAGCTTGGGCCTTCCATTACTGGATCACAGAACTGTCACATCACTGTTATGCAGGGCTTGCCCATTAGATGTTTCAGATCACCACTAAACTGACACACTGCAGCAGCTGCAACCTCAAGCCAAGAAAAAGTAATTTTATGCAGTTTTCCATCTTCTCCATACCCTTACCTTTAAAAGAATTCTATACAGGTTGCAACTGCTCTCTTAAATCACAATCTTGATTTCCTATTTAAGCAAGACAGGTTTAAGTCTTTATAACCCCTTCACTGTTTAGCAGATGAAAACTGTTTTTATGAATACTGGTGTTAACAATAACAACTGCCATTGCCTCCTAGCTACCAGTAACCAGTAGATACCAGCAATAACCAGTTATAGCTACTCTTTCAGGCAGCAGGCATATCTGAAGAAACACCTGTATCAAAGAAAACAGGAAGAAAGTTTGTCCCCCCTCTCCAGTTTCCCTGTTGGCATATCTGCTGCAGATCATACTGCCAGTGCTGGAAAAACAATAAGGAAGTATTTTATTTCCATGCATCGTTTAAAGGAATGTTAAGCACCATATTACTTCTATTAAGAGATATTCTGCATTTATTTATCCTAGGGGAATTTTAAACACTGATGTTTAGATGAAGATATATAGAGACTCAGAGCAGCCCTGTGAAGGACTTGGGGGTGTTGGCGGATGAGAAAATGAACATGAGGCGGCAGTGTGCGCTCGCAGCCCAGAAAGCCAACCGTACCCTCCGCTGCATCAAAAGAAGTATGACTAGTAGGTTGAAGGAGGTGATCCTGCCCCTCTGCTCTCCTGAGACCTCACTTGGAGTATTGTGTACAGTTCTGGTGTCCTCAACATAAAAAGGACATGGAACTGTTGGAACAAGTCCAGAGGAGGGCCACAAGGATGATCAGGGGACTGGAGCACCTCCCATATGAAGATAGGCTGGAGAAGAGAAGGATGCGTGGAGACCTCATAGCAGCCTTCCAGCATCTGAAGGGGGCCTATAGGGATGCTGGGGAGGGACTCTTCATGAGGGACTGTAGTGAGAGGACAAAGGGTAACGGGTTCAAACTTAAGCAGGGGAAGTTTAGATTGGATATGAGGAAGAAATTCTTTACTGTGTGGGTGGTGAGGCCCTGGAATGGGCTGCCCAGGGAAGTTGTGAATGCTTCATCCCTGGCGGTGTTCAAGGCCGGGTTGGACATGGTTTAGTGAGAGTTGTCCCTGCCCATGGCAGGAGAGTTGGAACTAGATGATCTTAAGGTCCTTTCCAGCCCTAACTATTCTATGATTCTATGGTCCAGTTATCCTAATCTAGTTAGATTTTATCCACCACTATTCCAAGTGCCAGTGCTGCTAAGATGTAACTTAAAATAACACATGCATTTAATTAAGTCTTGAAATTTGCTAGCCAGCGTACTTTTAAACTAGAACAGGAAATAAAAACAAACAAAAAAAAAAATCTGACAAGGTTTCTTTATTCTTCTCCATAAGCAGACACAAAACAATCACAGAAGTAAAATTCAAAATGAAACCAGTTCTTTAATCCAATTATCTCTAGATGGAGATATTGATTACCTTGCATGTTCTTACAGTCCTCCATCATCAGCCATTAATGCCAACAGAATTTTTAGACTGCCACATGAAAGAACAACAGTACTAGCTTCAGCCAAGCAATATGACAAAATGATATAATATGTTGCATCAGCTGAGTAGGTGTTAAATTCAGCAATATTCCTGGGAATGAGCTTAATCAATCAATGACTGATAAGACATTAACAGAAGCTTTGGATTTTCAGTGTTGTGCAAACAGACACTTCATTTTTCAGGCCTGTTCACATTTCATCCTAAATTATATCAAAAACAACAACAAATTCTTTCCATTCTCTAAACGTAACAATTTCCATAGAGTGAAAAACACATCATAGGTCTCATCTTGTAGAGACTTGAGTTGGCAACGAGCTCTTTACAGAGGTCTTTGAAAATTTTAATGCATTAAGGAAAGAGGGGAAAATTTTATATTCTCTCCCTTCCTCTCTTTAAAAGAGAGATTAAGACAAGTACAAGCCAGCTGCACTACATAGCAGTTATGATACTACTGTAAAAGCACAGAAATATTTAGACGTCTTGATATATTCTAGTAATTTTTAAGCATCCATACTGGCACTTCAAAGCCTCGCAACTAAGTACAGTCTTCTTAATAGTTCTTCATTATATTTAATCATTACTCTGACTAGAGAAGTAAATGAAGAAAGTGCATGTAACCTCCTTTAGTGTTTTGTCTGCTAGACTGAAATGCTCTCCAGACACAGTTCAGTCCCCTTCTCCTGATTGCTGAAGAATATTCTATAGTCTGAGAAGAAGAACTAGCTCTTCCTCTGACAGCCATCCTGAGAGTTCACACTGCTCCATATAGGCATATGTCAAATAAATATCAGAAGTCATAGTTGTAAAAAAGAAAAAGTAATAAAAAATAAAAATCATAACAAGTACTGTTTAATTGTGTATCAATTAAGGTAATGAAAATCAACATCAATTAAACCAAATAATGACCACAAAATACAGCACTGGGAACTTACTAAGATGGTTGTTATGATTTACACCGATTTCAAAAATGATAACGGTTTTACTGATCCCACAGATACAGTACATTAAGAGGTAAGTATCTGTGAATAAGCCTGGCTTTTGAAAAGATGACTTTTGATAGTATTTTACAAGAGTCCATGAAATTTACAAAGCTTTCTCCTTTAAAAAATTCACATTCACCCCCTTCTATTAGTCAAATATGAACTGAAGTTCCCAAGAAATCCAAAGAAGGAGAAAAAAAAGAAACACACACTTATAAGCACATCTCTTCAGATTAAGGTCGGTATTCAAAATACACAGAAAATATGGTAGTTTTCTCCTAAATAAAGGGAAGAAAAACCTGAATGACAATTTATTTTATGCTTATTAAAAAGAGTCTATAAAACTATAAAACTCATCTGTTAGAATTGAAAGATGAGAATGTGACTTATCTCAGCTTCTATAAAAAACATCCCCAAAACATTTGATGGGATTCTTCTGGGTTCTGAAGCCTAATCTGATGCAAGTTCTTCCAACCTCACTTTAACTTCAGACAGCAGTCAGAACAGATCCTCCCCCCAGCTGTTATATGTATCCAGCCACTAAACTTAAATCCCATTGATCTCATTTCCAAGATACTAGAATTGTTAAATAGCAAAAACATCCCAAAGAAGAAGTGATTCAAAATTTTAACCATCAGGCAAAATGGGAGACTTAGGAGTGGAAAAATAACAGGAGCTGAAATAATGCAGCCGACAAACCAGAACAAAATAACAAATGCTCTTCACGGATCCTGATGAACTGTAGAAATGCTGCTAAACATATAATGAAGTTCTGAAGCTTGAGGGTGGTAGGTTTTGGGGTGATTGCTTTATTTTAATGGCTACTATGAAGATTAAAGCCACAGCTTTCTATTGCTATGAAAAAACCTCAACCTTAGAATAAGCAACCACATGAACAAAAGCAATTGCTTCTGCCAGAAAAAGACAAGATTTCTAAGCTATTGGTGTACAGTAATTTGTTCTTTTCCCAGTATCCTAACCAGCTACTGTTTTAAAAGTCTTTTCTGTTGCAGGAACAAATACAGAAAAGATCCATTTTTTTCGATACATATGGAACCTCTGAGCGCTTGCAAGAGCTGATTTTTGTGGCATCTCATATCCAGTTGTCTTATACAACCTTAAAGCTTCACATCATGAACAAACCTAGAATGATATACGTAAGTACCAATGCAAACCACATGGCTTTGCAGCAGTCTCCTCTTGCTAAGCCTAGGACCCAGAAAGGGATTATGAACGAGCAGTTCTGATATGCAAGTCTTTTTTCAAAGTATTCAGGAAAACAAAACAAACAAAAACCCAAACCAAAACAGGTCTTATGTGCTGGTTTATACTAAACCAACATGAATTGCTTGTGAAAGGCTTAAAAGACCTCTCTTCTGTGTATGTGCCTACATGTTATGCTCAGTCACTGTAATAGTACAAGAAACAGATGCACAACATGACTATCTAGTCCAGCTGTGGTTCTGTCTCACCAAGAACATACATTGTAACAGATCAGCAAGAAAACAGCAGAATACTAGACAATGAGAGAAACCTAGTCTAAATGTGAACATAAACACAATATAGTGACTAGGCTTCAAAACCTGGAAGTTTAAATTCGTATTTGCAGGGTCAAAGCATATAGGACATTCACTGCTAAGGTGGAAGGAGATACTAAAACAAAAAATGACAACAGTACACAAAGACTGCTAAAGTACTACCAAAAATTCATCAAAACAACCGCCATGAAAGGCTTTGGAATGACAAACTGGGACAACAGTTAAGTGGAAGGCAAAGAATATCTGAGTGCTGAAGTATGAAGCAGCGCAGCAAAGAATATACACACTTCCATGTGAACTGAGGTTTTTTGTTGTCATTTTACCACAGAAAAGAATGAACAGTTAGGAAGCAAAGATTATTGTCATCACTGTGCACTGGTCAGGTAGAAAGTAAAAAAAATCAGCTTTTCCTTTACACTAAACTATTGTTACAGGGCGTAAGAGAGCACTCATGAAGCAGGAGCAGTTGCATTATGCTAAGGAACTGGACCTCAGTTCAATATAAGTTATTTTCAATACCTTCTTCCTGGTTTTGGTACTGTTTTCTTTCTTCCATGATAGTTAAATGACAGACATCCATTTACTGAAAGTGAATTCCACATAAGAGATCCTTTCGTAAGAAATTCTTCTAGAAACATCATGGTTTACCCTGTTAATGAATACTTATCGAGCCTTTATTCTGAGGACGGCTAAGTAAAAATAATGCTTCTAAGTCTTCACTGTCCATATGAACAGCTGGAAATTACGTTAGTTTTGAGCATACTGTGAGGACACTACTTCCAAAAATACCATGTAGCAGACACAGTAGCTAGGCAATATGTAGCTACCTATTAATTAACATTTATTTTCAGCCACTAAGTTTTATCACATAAGTACTCAGCTCCAAGGATTAACCTAAAGTCACATAACTTCTATTTATGTACATATTTGTCTTTAAATAGGAAAAAACCTGCAACCTTACAAGTATTTTCAAAAAATGGTCTCTAAAGACAATCGTTACAGACAAGTTTATAATCACATCAGGATGGGCCATGCTCTAGAACTATCTGGTAATAAACAGATAAGAAGATAACTTTTTAAAGAGTACATTTAATGATTTCACTTGTCTACTTACTGGGAGAACCATGAAGTGATCAGAAATATTAGCTATTTCAAATGGACGGTAGAACTGCAATAAATTGTAACTCATATGGTCTTAAATTCCTAACTGAAATCCCTTCGTAGCTGACTTACTAGTTCAGTATCTATTCTTTATGAAACACTACATATTAACAATGTTTATTAAGCACATTTCTGGAAGCATTTAAAGTACTTCTTGAAACAGTAATTTACTATGTGTTCCTAGACACGTATAGAGGCTCCAGAAATCAACATGTAGTATCAGCTCTGCCAGAATTTGGTAACCATCACAACAATCCTGAAAGGTAGAAAACCAAACTAAATTAACTTCCTAATATTCACCATCATTTAAAGTCAGTGGCAGTTCAACAATTATAAGAAAATATGAAATAGTTATGTATTCATCAATTTTGACAACTATTACCAAGCTTAAAGGAGCAAAGAAAAAGCTGATAAAAGTTTCAAAGGAGCTATTCTCTTACTGCCAAGACTTCAATTACAATTTGGTTTTACAAAAGGGTAGTCTGTATAAAAACTTCATAATTTCATACACATTAACTACATTTCATGATTCATACTACATTTAGGACCAATAAACCTAACTTTTCTCAGCCTATGCTCTTAAGTCCATTATATTAAACCAACCAGAAATATTAATAAAACAAATTTTAACTGAAGATACAGTTTACTTGAGTGTCTCCTGCTGTTTCCATGTATTGTAATCATACCTCAAGAAAACAGAGCCAATTGTTTCTTCTTTCTGTCGCAAGCAACGTTTTATATCATTGGGTTATAGATCAACAATGATTTCATGCCAAGGTTTTTTCTACATTTATCCTTCTATTAAGCCATGCAAGGAAGCATACAGATATACAAATGCATGTTAGCAGAGAAAGTGTAAAACCAGAAAGTTGAGGTCAAGAACTAAAAATTGGCTATAACAGCAAGACTATGGCCCTACTTTAAGAAATCCCACATCAAGGAGCTCATATCAATTTATATTTCCTTACAGAAACCCTAAGAATTGTAAATATACAAATAAGACATTTAATAAAACCAATCCCACACATTCCCCCCAAAACTTTTCAGCTATCACTTACAAATAAAAGCTCCTGAAAAAGCAATGTATTTTGAAAATCTGTCAATACTTCATGAATTTTCCTAATTCCTTTAGCAATTTTCAAAAGAAACTTTATATGTAGATAAAAATACTGAGATATTTATAATGCGCAGCTAATGATCATATGCCTACATATATAGGTATGAGTACCATATACATATGTATGTGTATACAGGTACCCACAAGCATACAGACACCAAACCATGAGTACAATAGAGGGGTTTTAAAAACCAAACAAAACAAACCCTCTCCCTTTAACCTGAACAAAAGTGTCTTTCTAAACAAAACTACTGAATAACATTAAAGAAATATACTGAGCAACCTGACCAAAACAGATAATTGGGCTAAATGACTCCTTTTACCCAAGATATCAACCCACATTCCCCATCTTCTCCAATATCTTTGTCTTATTTAATACCACAGGTTGCTCAAAATAATGCGCTGTACTTTGCAACTAACTTTCAATGGTTATTAATCTGTTTCTGAATTTATGTGGAAAACAGGACACAAAAAAAATAAGGAACATGGAAACAACAATAGCCACTAACCTACTAATAATATCCACAAGAAAAAAACTTCTAATTAATATCACATATTTGAAGTTAAAGCTTGGGAAAAAGAAACAACAGAATAGCTCAAAAGCTTCAAAGTAACAGGAAAAGAGAAACAAACAGGATAAGCAAAGACATTACACATACATTCTGGAACAGAGGTGTCAAAGGAAACTAAAAGCAACTTAAGGTAATGATCTTTTTATATTGGGCTCTTATCAGGCAGAAGACCATTGGAAAGCATGGTGTCAATAGGATAACGCTGTTTGCTAGCAAGTGGTGAACATACAGAATCGTGGTATTTCTATTTTAGCACTACTTATTTAAAAGAGTAATTTTAAAAGGATAGCAGGGTAAATTATCTGTACTACAACCTTCCATCAAGCAACTCAAGGCAGGGTAAAAACAAAGAAACAAAAATCTAAACCATTTTAAACCTTTTAAAGAAATCTCTTAGAATTCTCTACCTAGAGCAGTGGCTTCAAGATCCAATGACTATTTACTGGTAACTGACAAAAGGCTTTTTTATCATTCAAAGGTAATTCCTTATTATTATTTAATATCAAATATGTTGTCCCTCCCCCATCTTACGTATTCTAGTAGTGTTCCATAAAGACACATGAAGCAAATGTGATCCATCCGACAAAAAATGGGAATGAAGATGTCCTTCGTCAAAGTGATTTTCAACCAATTGTTTTTTGAATGATCGCAGTTATTCAAATAAATGACAAAAATAAAGTAAAAAAAAATAACATGAAAATAAAAGATTAACCATTCTTTTTACACTTACAGACAGAAACTTAGAATACATTGCTGCTTTTCCTCAGTAAATGTGAGAATGTCAACAATGAAACTTTAATTATTAAAAAACAAAACAAAACAAAACAAATACACATACTTATGACTTTAAAATGAGGACATAAGAAAATATGTTATGTAGGATTAGATATACAGCTTGGACTGACTGTAACTTACATAGTGCAATGGGGGATTATTTTAAGAAGAGACTTCTCAAGTTTAATTACTTATTTTAGAAGGAATATTTGTAATAAATGTTTAAATAAGAGGGTTGCAAAAGAATGCAAGAGATGAAAAGCAGGAAAGATACCACTCTCACAGACAGCACAGAATCTCTTAAGCAAGGCCAACTTGTGTGACAGCAAAAGTAGTAGAACTGGGGAATTAAATGGAGAAAAATCATACACAGGAAGAAACGACATGTTTTACTCACAGAACTCCTCCTCCAGGAGGTTTGCGTAAATTTATCAGCATACGTGTATGCTGCCCCTGTAGGTTTTTGACTGTCTTTCTGGCAGTTAGATCTAGTAGCCTTAATCACCCCCAAAAAGAAAAAAAAAAGAAAGGAGAATTTGTTAGAAAATAAGTCTCTTAGAAAAGCACATTCAAGGCCCAGTATTCAAATGCCACGTATTACTTGACAGCTCAGCACAATACAAGTAAACTGTAGGAACTAGTATTTACAGTGCTCTACAATTGCTTCTTTTCCAAAAGTGTATTTAGAAATAATCTAGAATAAAAGTTGATTCTTGGAAAGTGTTTTTGATTCACTTAAATTTCTGAGGCACCATATTCTTTAAGTTGCCATTCAATAATTACACACTAGAACATGCAGAATCAGTCTGCTAGCTGAACCTTCACGGACCGATGAGTGAGGTGATTCTGAACAGAACCCAAATCTACCTTTGTTATAATGCAAATATACAGAAAAAATTAGACATCTAGCTCTAAAATCCTTCATAAGGATTACCCATTGAAGTTACACTCTGCAGCGCACACTTGGGATTTCGTTAAGCATTTAGCATTATACTTACAAGTTGATGTTCTAATTGGTTGATTGTTTCATCCTTTTTCTTCAGTTCATCTTTAAGCTGCCTGATCTCCTCCAGCAGATTGTCCATCTGCAATAGAACAGTGGGCAATACCGGGGGTTCTATAAGGGCTAGACAATCTAAATCTACACCTCTACAGGACGTATTACATCAGATGTTCATGGGGGACTGGCAGTAACATTAGCGCGTGCTTTCCTTCTCCTGTTCGTGTGGCGAGATGGGCTGCAAGCATACAACCTGAAGAATGATGAAACTTGACTAGAAGTCACTGTAAGAGACCGAGTTGAGCTGACCCACTAGATTTTCAGAGTAAGTAAATTAGCTGTATTTTTCACACAGTAATTAATCTATTGCATAAGAAAGTGGCATCAGGTAGATCCCTAGCCACTAAACTCTACCTATGGTCCTCATTATCCAACAAGAACATATACCGAAGGTTAAAGGTTAAGTGAACGGTTATTTAAAAATCATTAATATAAACCAACAGAAACAAGAAAAAAATCATCTAGAAACATATGCATAATTACGTTTATTGCATGCAAACAGCACGACTGATTTGAATATATCCTACTAAAAACTGAAGACTTTTTTTTTTTTTACAGTTTTTCTTCACAAGGTCATTTCAATGTATTTTATGACTGTGCCATTAAATTATGGCTAGGCCATAATTTAAGGCACACACTTCAATCTAGTAGAATACATCTACTACTTCAGTTTCACCAAAGATTTTATTAGTTACTGCTTTAGAACAACACCCAGACCAATTTGTTGCAAAATTTTTCAAACCACATCCCAATATCACTTAAAGAAGTGACAACTCAAAATGTCAGTTAATCCTAGCATTTTTTTGTTAAGAAGTTAAAAAGCAATACTTTGTCCTGTAGGAATTAAGACTAAGATTCTAAGAGTTTGAGGGAGATGACTGCAGAATCACAGGCAAAAGAAATACATCAGACAACAACTAAAGAGAATAGAAAGCATAAGTGTTAACAGGGTTAACAGAAACCAGGGTTGCTAAAAGATGATGCATATGGATCGATAGCTTTGGCAAGCATCTTAAACCCTGAAACAGGTTTTGGACAGATGACCTTCAAACAGAAATAAGAGTTCTTTGCTTTCAAGAAGTACTTCTAATTCCATTGCATCTTCAGTAAGTATTGTTCCCCTCGCATAAGTGCAGGATAAGTGATCTTTCTATACTGACTTTATAATATGAGCCAAGCAATGCTTGAAAACCTTACCACTGTAGAAAGAACAACATTACAAGTCTGTGACCGTAAACAATGACACTTTTTTGGAACACCCATTGTGATTGCTTCTCCCTTTAATACCCATTCTAAAAAAATAAAACTCATCTTTGACTGTGGAGCTCATGTTGGTTACATCTGCAATACTTGCATTATCTCAGGGCAAACCTACTTTAGATTAAAGATATTTAAAACTGAAGTCTACAATAAATGTAAGGAAACAGAGTAAGCAACTGAGTAAGTATCGTAGGATTCCACTTTAAAGCAAAAATTATCTTTTCAAATTCTAACATTTATCAAGTAGGCAGAAAATTTTTGAAAGAAGTTACTCTGTTAATTCCAACATGACTGTTACAAACACCAAAAGATAAAGCTATGTTAATTATTTAAACTGTGCTAGCATTTTTAAGTATGTATTTTAAAAGGTCAAATAAACCTATTTTAGCAAAACTGGAAAGATTAAAGTATTTAAGAAACACTACATAGTTATACACATTTTTGGTTTGTGCTTCTTAAACACAAACAGGTTTGTATCTCTTATCCTGTAAATAGGTGTCATTTACCTTAAAAGTTGTCTCAGGTTCTTGCAGTTCTGGGCTTGATGGAACTGACAGTTGAATATCCTGGAGTGACACATTTTCATCATTCTATCAGAGAATACAACCAAGAACAATACATCAAATTAGCTGCTGAAAGAACCCCCTTGCAAACTTGCTTTCAAAGGTGGAGATACATCACCTCTCTGTGGAACCAGTTACAATATCTGACCTCTGCCACCATGAATTTTCCTTCCCCCCCCTGCCCCCACCCCCCCCCCCAGTAGGAGAGCCTCCCTTGCTGCAGCATATGTACAGCGTCCAAATAAGGGTCATGAACAGCCTTTCCTCACAAAGCTCGAGGAACAGCTGCAGCTATATCACAGTATGATGATTTTGCACAAAAACGTGGCACAAACTGGCCATTGTGCTCAAATGTGTTATATGAGGAAGGAATGGTGATGCTATGTGATTTCAAAAGCTTTGTTTCCTTTAGTATCCATTCAAATAATGTCCAAGCAATATCAAAATATACAGCCAAAATATTTCAGCTAGGAATTCTTAACTAAAAAAAGCAACATTTGCTACTGTGCAGACTAATACAAAATGAATTCAGAGCCATCAAAACTAAATATCAATTATAAAAACTGTAATTACACAAAAGTATTCTTTCCCCTGCCATGACAGCCATGAATTCTGAAATTAAGCACAGCAAGTAGAAATTGAAATAACAACCAAAGATGCCAAAAAATGATTGCATAGGTATGTCCTGAAGCACTTACACTCCTATGACAAACACGTACACACAGCCATTATGTGCAGTACTCAAACCTGTGGAATTCAAACTTGGTAGGTTACAGAGTCAAGTCACAGACTGAATAAACTGATGGTTTATTCTCGTGATATGTTCTCAGGTTTGTCCCATGATGTCCTGACTAATCACTGTGATATCAAACTACACTACAGTTACATTTTTGGTCACGGAAAATCATAACCCCATTTCCTTGGTGTAAAAAAGTTTATTTCTCCCTACCTCCCTCTCTGTCCATCTCCATCTGCTACCCCCTTAAATACAAAATAAATGATTCTTCTACCTTATGTTTTTTCAGGTTCACAGACTGAAGTATCTTTACCAAAAGACTTCACTGCCTAACACTGAACTTGCAGAATAGGACAGTAGCATGTTTCAAAACCTGTCTAAAACCACTCTGAGCCTGAGACAGCAACTCCCCAAAACCCACAAGAGTAAAACTGCTGATCAAATGCTGAAGGTCAATTAAGGGAAAAAACAACAATAGACCTATATATGTTCTTTGTGAGGTATCTTTTTTGCTTTTTAATCCATAAGAAATATTTCTTACAAATTTAACTAAATTGCACAGAAACATTGAGATTGTCCAGATGCAAAAAAAAAAAAAAAAAACAAAAATTAAGATGAATGAACTTTTAACAATTCAATTTTTACTTTTTCCTACAGTCATCAATTACTTGCAACCAAAATATATAGAACCATCAGCAGTCTTAAATGATAAGAATACCAAGAACTATCATACAATTCCAAATTGCTTTCACCATACTACAGACAGTTAATTTAATTTCGCTTAAGTTTAATTTTATAATTTGCACTTATTTGGTATTGGTTTGTTTCTAGTTAGTTTGTGTTTTGTGTTGGCTTTGGGGTTTGGGTTGTTTTTTGTTGTTGTTGTTGTTGGCTGTTGTTTGGAGGGGTTTTGCTTTTTCTTTTTAATTCTTGGCTTTTTTTTTTTTTCTTTTAAATGCCATTAATTGTGAGAGCAGTCAAATTTCAAAGCTTCTGACTCTTAGCATAGCAAATATTTCAGCTTACACTGTCCAACACACAGCTGTGCTCAATTCACAAGTAACAGTTTGTCCCTTCTGGGCAGATCACCAGCAAGCGACAGGCTGACAAAGCAGCAGTTTCTAGTCTATGTTATGAACAACTTCTAATAAAGTAATTTTAAATAATTCGCACAATAATAAAGAAAAAACACTATCTAAAAATATTTATAAAATTCTACAGGAAATGAGTAATTAGAATCATAGAACCATTTACAGATATATTTTATTTCATATAAAATAACCATATTTCTATTATATTTTACAATTCATCAATATTTTTTCTTTTAAATAACTATGCAAACATACACACTCAGAAAGAAAAGCTACATCAGATGGTCTCAGTTATAATTGTGAAAAACTAATCAAAGGAATGGAAAAAACACAGAAGACGACAAATTGTTTCAGACAAAAGCCTCTTCCATGGCTTTTAAAACCTCTGCCACTGATACCTCTGGTATACCTTTTATTCCCATTAAAATGCTTTTATGTGGAGCAATCAAACATGAGACACAGAGAGTCCTTGGCCAGACCAAAACCTTCTAAGTAGTAACTGAAAACGCTGGTGTTATCAGCGCTGTTCCCAGGCCGAAAGTCAAAAATACAGTGCTGCACCAGCTACCAAGAAGGAGAAAAATAACTGCTGCTGCTGAACCCAGGACAACTACTTTGTGGCTAAGGAAAAATATTGTAATAATTGTAGGTGCATTTCATACAACTTAATACATGACACAAACCTTCATATTTCAGTCATTAAATCCGTTTCTTCAGGCCCCTTATAGCAAAAATAAATATCTCCTGCAGATCTCACCAGATGCAAAAAGAACGGAACATAATGAATATGTACTTCAAAGGTATGTGACTTACTAATCTAAAGCCTCAGCAAAAATATATTGGCACATTTAACAATGTCACACTATAGACTACATATTCATTCATACTTCTTCATATAAATGGACTAGTCATACCTGATAAGTCACAATAAAGATTCGTACTTGAAAAAGAATTTTTTTTTCATTCCAGAAAGGTGAGTTGAAAAGAAATATATAAAACTTGCCTCCCCTAGAAAAAAGGGCTTGACAGATCTTATGGCCCTGTGAACCTCTTCATCTTTCAGTCCTCCTTAAAATATCAGTAAGTGCTTATCTAAGACAGATGGTTGTGAATCATTGCTGCCAGTCTCGAGAGGAAGTTACTACAGAGGATGGGTCAATCCTTGCCTAGATCAAAGGCCCTAGGGCACCAGAAATAGTACAATTCTTATTTTAAAAAGGATGTTCTAATACTTTAGCTCTGTAGCCTCACCAGGCAAGTTGAGTAGCAAGTTTAAAAACTAAGGAGGAAGAAGGAAGACATTTTTAAGATCAGAAGAAAACTTATTTCTATTAAGCATGCAAATTAAGTACCTCAGTCAATGTTTAAGAGGCATTAACATTTAGATGTCAATTATTACTAGAGTTAGACTTCCAAAGCATTTTCTTTTTACAATATAAAGTTAGTGCTCCAGTTAAATATTAAGTGAGAACATTCACGAGTAGTTCAACATCTTCCTGTAAACAGTTACAACTGCATTTAGTGCAAGAAGAATGTATGTTTTTATACCAGCTCCTACAGAGTGAACATTACTGCACTGTCAGAGAAGGCTATACTTGCTGACATGAAAATTTTAAAAACCTCTGCATGAGATAAAACACCTAGAATTCCTGATTTCACTGTTTGAAGATACAGAAAGAGGCCAGTATCTGAGGAGTAAGCATACAGCACGTGTACTGCTGGCATTGTTATCCTGGTCACACAGAGTTCAGAAAAGGCTAGACTACTCAAAGAACTACTTATTTTTCCAAGCAGAACTGGCAACACACCACCAAACCCCTGCTGTTGCAGCAATATTCAGGATAATTTAGATACAGTTATGTGAACTACCGTCACAGCAATGAATCCAGTATAGCACATTAAGTTTCCCTAGGAGTCTGCTAGGTATGTATTCATTACATGCTATGTTCTACAGTAAGCCACAATATAATTGATAATTGTACAAAATTGCTTTTAATTAGTGTATCTTACTATTCTGCTGTAACTGCTCCTGTGAGCCCTCATGCCTAAGACCTGACTATAGCTCTATTTCTACCTATCCAAATTAAGTAATATTGCTACAAGTTGTAACTGCAAAAAACGCGCATTAAAAAAGTACACAAGAGTAGAATAAACATTCCAAAGTCCACTGATGAGTTTTGAAAGCAGAGAATCAAGAGAGGGAACATTTAGGTCAGGAAAATACAGAGAAGTATGCTTGGCAAAGTTTGAAAGGAAGAATAATATTTGTTGTTACAAAACTCACACTTACAGGGAGGGAGAGGGAGAAGATCAAGCTTTTGGCAAGAGAAGCAGTAACTTCTGAAGAACATACATCTTCAGAGGTAACAGTTTCTTCTGTGATTTTAAGGGTTGTTTTAAAAAAAGCTTAATCTGAGCTACTTGAGGCAAGGTTTGTTTTCCGTAACCTTTATAGAAATCTGGCTATTATAAACTAGAGCGAGATTTAAAATTCAACATTCTGCATGCAACACATTATTTGGCTGTAACATGCACACCTTTACATAATGACCTACACATGGACAGATCATCTATCTAGTTAATTGTGCTTGTGTTAAAGTTCTGGATAGAGTTTACTGCTATCTCATGTACTAATTGTCTGTGTGAGGCTGTTGGGAGTCTCAGTTTATGCTGTCCACTACTAAGGCATTAGGCTCTAAGAACACACCCTCCCTGCTTTGACACTACATAATTTTTGTTCCAATTGTATTTCTGATTTTGTCAGTGGAAAAACATCTCCAGTATTCTCAGTTACCACAGGAAACAAATGGTCACATTTCTAATAGGCACAATCATACCCTTTAAGTAGCCTCTAGGTTGATTTGCTTTTGGTTTTACTGTTTTGTTTTAGTACCTTATTTTTAAGGCACAAACTTATTTCCACTGCGTTATCCTGTTAGAAAAAGAACAGAAGTGTATCTAGTGTTAAAGAGAATATCATACAGATACTTTTCAATCCTAATTTGTCTATGACTCCAAAATGTCTCATAGACTTTTATTTTTAATAGCTAAGCAATTTCTGTAGCTGAAATGCCATACTTCTTGTGGAGTCATCCAGCAGTTTGCCAGCTCCCACAATTTGCCAAGTTTCGAGGTGAAATGAAAAAACTCCTTGAAAGGTTATAACAATTCAGTGATTTCATACACTAGGAAGGTTAAATTTGAGCACTTCCAATAGAGAAGACCCTGTAGGATTTACTCAGCTTCTTGTCAAAACACACAAAGATGAAAAGAATAACAAATAGCTTAACTTCTTCTTAAACTTCTTCTTAAAAAGAAGCTATTAGCATTGACTTGCAGAATGCAAGTTTGATCAATGGGACTGATTTTAGCATTTTTTAATTTTTATTTTTTTTTCTCCCAGCTTTTTAGGATCTTATTAAGGATATACAATGTTTCATAAATAAAAGCTTGTGCTGACACCCACTGATATTTTTCTTTTATTTAGCATTATTTCCTCAGAGAAGCAGAACAATACAATATTAAATATTTTTTGCACAGTGGTAAAAAGCAGAAAAAGTACTCATTTACATGGCAGTAAAAAGTGCACATTTTCTTGAACAGAAATTACAATAGCCTAATAAGGCTGAACAGAATAATACCCCATCTAGGCTCACTCTCAAATATATGTCACTCTTCTGTTCCATTTAAACAGCTCACCTGGTGCAGTAATCTCTTCAGTTTCAACAACTGAGTTTTTACAGCTGTGCAGTCTTGGACCATGTGCCGAAGGGTTATTTCATCAAGCATCACAGTAGTCTCTGGTAAGCCCACCACCTGTCTAGGAGCCTGGTAAAAATTTGGTGCTCCATAGCCTTCAAAGTGAGCAACAGGAGATTCTAGGTAGTTTGATCCCCTAAAAAAAAAAAAAAAAAAAAAAATGTATATAAAGAAAAATCACCAAGCATATTTTAAAACCACAGCGATTGCAAACTAGAGCTAGAGAGCACTTAGTAAAAAATGAAATGTTATGTAATGTGGGCCATGTTCACATATCGTGGCATACAGCAGAAAATAAATAAATCAGAAAATGCCAATGCTATTTCACTTAAATGCTGGGCTTTCTTCCCCACTCTGCACACATCTCTTGGGGACTAGTAACTTCAATATCCTAAAAAATGCTGCTATAAACTGTCATTCAAACTAGCCTGTAAAAACTATAGGACTACATTTAATTTGAAAGCACATGAATAAGTAAAAAGCTCTCTAAACTTACAAAACGTAAGTAATAAGACAGTGCAATGTTTTTCCATAGAACACCTGAGAATTTAGTCAAGCATTTATAATAACACATAAACACAAGTAACATATGCTTGGATTAAAAACCTTAACAGAAATAAAAATATTGAAAAGAAATTGTTACCAAACTCAGTGATGCTCCCACCCAGACATGTATTTACAGACATAAAACTATTCTGAAAATGTCTTGTACTCAGTATCACTTGAGACCCGTTAGCGCCAAAATAGATTTCTCATGACAGTATTTTAATTATTTGGAATAAAAGAGAAGTTCTTTACCTGTTTAAATCATTTTTACCATGGATATAGTGATCAGTATGGCCAAGATGATAGTGATCCTGTGTATTCCATCGCTGCTGTGTTGCTCTTTTCCAAAACCCCTCCTGATGCTGCCTGGCATTTCTGTCTTGTCTATCATAACGGCTCATATTTTCACATTCCTCTACATAAAGTTTAAAAAAAAAAAAAAAAAAAAGGGCAACTGTAAAATTTGTTCCTAAGACCTTGTAAATAAAATATTGAGCATGTACTGGTAACAAATGCTGTGTAAAATCTGTGGGGTTTTATTTGCTTTAACTGATCCAAAAAATGTATGTATTTTAGAACTGTCACGCAGATTTCTGTAACAATGTCACATTTCTACCAGCATATGAACTTGTTACAAGAATAACAGTAACCTGTAGCAGAAACTACAGAAATCAACCTTAACAGTATTTTCAGTTTCAGTAGAAAACCATTTGGAGGAGGTAGAGCTATGGTGAGGAAAAAAAAAAAAAAAAATCCAAGAGTAATGTTTTCCTGTCTTTCTTACCGACAGATCTTCAGGCCTTTAAAAAGTTCAAACAACAAAGAGAAAAAGATGACATTTTAGAAAAAGGCCAGTACTTCATTCCAAACAGAACAGTTTCACTTTTAAAAATACATACATCTCTCACCCTATTTATCTTGGGTTTTTTTCAACTTGAGAGACATTTAATATTTACTTACTTGGACAGAAAGCCTGATTTAAAAAAAGCAAACAAAATAATCTCGTTCTAAAACACCAACTTCTGCAAAGCAAAGCAGATTCCACAAACTTCTTGAGGGAACGAAAGCTATATTTGGCAACAGCTTGTAAACCACCAAGAAACAAAGCCAAAAACTAAGGCTATCCGTGCAGTCAGACACAGAAAAAAAAAGAACCAAAAGTAATAAGCTGCTATCCTGCCATAACACTTGCTCCTTTACTTACCCAAAGAGTTTTTGCTCACATTGTCAGTCCTTTGCTAGGAGAATAACTCTACACAGGAGAACATTGTTTTATTCGGCTGCCTACTCAGACATAGCTGCGCACAAGACGCTCATAAACAGGCCTTCCTTCCTGCTTAGCTCCCAGCTTGCGTGTTGTTGGGAAGTGAGCCCAGTTTTACCCTGTGATTTAAAACTGCCATCCTCACTCACTGCATACTTGTTGAGCTAGAACTGTTTCTATAAATAGCCTCCAAGCGGCATCCCAGACAACAAGGAGTGTTTCTGAGAACCTGGAAAGTCTTAAGAGGCTGATGTCAGTGAAGTCACACATAACTATGAAAGTGTTGGCAACAAATGCTGTTAAGTATTATTGTAACAAATACTCATATCTACAATTCAGTTTTTATCACCCAGTTTGTTAATCAAAAAATTACCTAAGAAAATAATCTTGTTCACCTAAAGCAACAGATTTATTTTCCTTTCCAAGCTTCCTTCTACAGTTCATAACGTGAAAATTTAAGTAGCTCTACTCAAAACAAGCCCTCCATAATTTTATATGCAATTTCATTATTATGATTCCCAGCTTCACAAAATGAAATTGAGACACTGACTTTTTCAGGTGGTCATGTTTACTTATAGGAAAGCTCAAAAGTGGCTTTTGAATTCTTCTGTTCAGATGCTTTTTGCTAATTCAGTAATTTCAAGAAACTACTATACCAGAGGCACCTAGTTTATGCCACACTAACTTTATATGGAACTCTAACTTAAAAAAAAAAAAAAAGAACCACAGCAGGTTGTCACAGTCACAAAACATATTCCAGCTATACAAACATTATTGATACTTAGCTGTAGAACTAGAAGTAGATTTAAGTTTATTACATTGATTCAATTGAGAAAGCAGTGACTTGAAAAAAAAAATCATTCCTCATTTGTGTCTAGAGTAAATGGGAAACTATTTTTTTTGTTTTCTGACATTCACCTTTAAAATGCACATATTTTTAAAATTTATAATTTCAAATAGAATTACTGATGCAGATGCAATGCACATTTATGAAAAAGGAAACTTGTAAGAAATTGATCTACCCTTTAAAAATGTTTCTTAGTTTTTCCCCAACAGAATTAGAATTACCCTTATTGAAAGAATATCCCATAGGCTTGGATTGTTATCTGTTCTGGAAAACTAAAAAAGTAAAAAGACAAAAATTGTACACTTCTCTGGGCAGAAGAGTTAGCGCTACCGTCAATAAGCACCCTTCATGTAAGTACTTTGGAAAACCTATTCTGAGATTTAAGATATTAAGTACAGCATTTCATATGTGCACACTGTTAAAATATGATGTGCCGCCATGGTACACAGTAAATTCTGTATTTGTTTACTGACAATTTGGCTTCATATCTAACATACATACAGGAGTCTTCACTTGTGCCTGTTATTACAAGGTAGGACACTGCAGTGCCCCACATTCAATGTTTCCATTCACCTCAGAATATATTAGCCTCCATTGAACTTGGAGAATAAAGCTAATACCCATTTCACTTGATAGTAACAATTTTTATTAATAGGTCAGGAATGCCCAAAAGCAAATGCCTGGTTTTCCAGGACAGGATTTGAGAAACTGCGACAATAATCTCCCTTACCTAGCTCATTCTAGTCTGCATTTGTATTATTTTAAGGACATCTAGGTACCGCTATCCTTTTTATGAAAAGTCTTCCAGCACGCACAATGACCACAAGAGTGCATAAAAAACATCTTGAAAACACATATTGTAAATCTTAAGGCTTCTGTTACCCTGAATTGTATCAAATATATTAGGATATATTTTCATTTTGTAGAAGAAAATAATAATAATAATAAAAAAATTAGGTTGTCATTCACTAAAGCTGAAAAAATGCCGCCCTAACAGTTTCAAATGCAGCTGAAGCGTGAAACTGAAGGACTAACTTAAAAGTTTGAAATTTATTCTACCAAAATAATTTCAATAAACAGAGTGCAACAAGGCTGCATTTTTACAAAAGGCAGTAAATTTCTAACTTGAGAATTCTTCAAATGCAAGAGTTGTAACTGGTAGAACAGCAATATTACATTTCATATATGTCAGAAAAGAGTTGTTACTTAAAGAAAAAAAAACTGAAGAATACATTGTCTTATTAAAGCAGAAATCAGAAAATGCAATTCAAAAATGCAATTCATATTGCAGTTTCACATTAAGATTGCTTGGCTAATTTACTAACCTTTATCATGAGGTGGGTCCTCAGGCAGGTCCACATCAAGCATGAGATCATCATCTTCAAGATCGCATGAATCAAGATTATTCAAGATATCCTGCAAGAAAGAAAATATGAGATACAGATGCTTTCATGAGATTTCATTTACCCTACTGTCATAAAAAGCTTATTCTAAAGCTTTGTTACTATTTGCACTGTACACATATCCAATATTATCAGCAGCTTTTTCTCTTTAGAGGACGAGATCAACTTTACTTGAGACAATTCATACAAACACCAATCATCACACATCTAGTAATATGATACAGCAACAGTGCTAGTTGAAATAAAGATGTATTGAAACATCTTTGTGCCTCATACCTATGGAATACTTCACCGATTTTTCTTTTCATTAATATCCTGCCTTCCCCCCAACTGGAAGCATTTTAAAGCAATTATTTTGCTCACTTAGAAGATGCTCAGTCACCTTATTTTGGCTCTCATACTGTATTACCATAGCATTAAAAGGAAGAGGGGGAACCTATATGTTATCTTGACTTTTTGGGCCAACAAAACAAAATATGCTACTACCACCACTAACCTCTGCTGCCTTTTATCTGTAAGATTGTGGTTCACATAAAGCTGTTTCTAAAGGAACTAACAAACTGTCACAATGCATGTGCGTGTTAATAGTTCAAGAAAAATGCAATGAAGTGTGATAGTACTAAATGAAATTCTACATATTATGTGTAGTCAGTCAGGTGTATTAAAAGACTGTAGCCAGGGCAAGTCAATTCAGTGTTAGAAAGGCAAAAATCGACCCCTCTTCCTTTAATACCAAAGTCGAAAAAACTCAAAGAGGCAAGGGCTGTAGAATATTCAACTTATTGAGCAACCAGAGAACCCAGATTGCGTTTTACTTATTTACTCGAAGAAGGCTAGACTTATTAATACAAAATGTTTACAACAAAAAATAGGTCTAAGAAAAATGTTAATCGTTAGACAGCTAACTCTTGAGCTCTATTTTCCATATCCCACAAAAAAAGCCATTACTTCAAGGCCCAAAAATAAACTCAGGCACTTCACACCTGCCTCTTTTTTTAAGAGCAGAAATGCAGTTTTTTCTTAGGTTTAATAGCTACCTCTAAAGATGATACGTGGGTCCGATATTGAAAAATTTATCAAATATTAAGTAGACAAAGTGTTTTACTAATTATATCACACTGGATAATAAAGTGATTGTTGAATACTTAACCAAATACTTGCATACAGACTATCAATACACTGCAAAACAATATTCACTCATAAAGTTACCCCTTTGCGGGCTACTGTTAGGTTCACTTTGTGAGAGATGCACAGTTGAAAAGGAAGAACATCAACAGGAACGTCTAAACTGTTGCTCTAACTGTTCTTAAGCAGTCTTCCTATAATGTTCACAAAGGACTACTGTACTTTATTACAAATCATAGAATCACAACATCAACCAGGTTGGAAAAGACCTTTAGGATCATCAAACCCAACCATTAACCCAGGACTGCCAAGACCACCGCTAACCCATGTCACTAAGGGCTTCATCTAAACCTTCTTTTTTTAACACTTCCAGGGATGGTGATTCCACCACTTCCCTTGGGAAGCTTGTTCCAAACGGTGGAAAGAGCTAAGCATATTTTAAGGTTTTGGGATTTTGTGACACACAGAACATGAAACATTCTACAATTCTGCAGAGGAAGTTATTTATTGACTTAGAAGAGAGAGTATGACATGAAAATAGTTAATACGCACTTTGTAAAACATGAACACTATAAAGGAAAGATGGAATACTTGAGACAGAACCATCTGGTTTTTGCTGTATTTCAAAGTCCTACCCAAAATATTTTGTTTACATATAGTACCCCAAGTATTTATAGGGAAAAAAATGAATCACAATAGAAAATACTATGGAAAAGTTTCACAGAGAAATGGAAGCCAGCTAAATGAAACGTGGATTGATTATCTGGGAGAACAAACTTCCTGGAAAAAATTTAAATTAAAACAAAAGGTAGTAAATATATACAGGAACTAGAAAAATTTCAACTAGTATGTATTTTTTAAACAATCCTGGAAAATATAAGTGTGTTTGAAAGGTAGCTTTGGTTTTTTAGTCGACACATTGTTTCTATGTCATGCTTTGATCTTCCAAATTAGTATGTACAAGCATTATTTTCTTCTACTGTGGGTAACTTAATGAGCATAGCAAATTACAAATAATGGCCACAAACACCTAAGGAAGTTGAAAACATTTGCTATTGCTATGCACAAGCATTAAAACAAGCACAATATAAAAACATAGTGTCAGAATGTTAACTAATAAACCTAGATAAGCCACTTCACTATCTTTGTATCACAAATTCATAAGTCTAACGATGTCAGAGAAGGTCAGCATTTGAGATGCCATACATTTTTCTGCCAACAGAATATTTCATTATGCTTCCCTAATTATACATTCCTGCATCACACTGAAGCAATTCCATGTGGGAAAAAAACACAACTGTGAATATGAGGCCTTCGTAATAGGTAGACCACATGTGAATTCAATTCTGAGTCATTTCCAATGTTATCTACTTGGAAAATAGAATTTAAAAGTACATGCCAGCAACATCATCTGGAAATCACTGCAAGACAAAGTGGCTTCATCAACAAATCAGTACACAAACCCTGTATTTTCAGACTTCCATTGTTATTTTTACTACTGCATAATGAACTGAAGTTAACTACATAGCAGTAACATTGTTAATAATATGTGCTGAACAAATTATCATCATGAAGTGACTCTGGGCAATGAGCTAAAACAGACCAGGAAATAAAATCTTCAGAAATGCATCAGCTCCAGCCCCACAGAATATTACACGTTTCAGCAATTATTAGAAGTTACAGTGAGAGAAGAATCCTATTTGTATAGTTGAAAAGAATAATGCATGCTAAAAAGGGCATGTAACTTCATAAGGCTGATTTAGCACAAGATTTTTAAGATGGTACAACCTATAATTGGGACTGCAAAAATCTTAAGTCAAACTACAACGCTGTCCCCAAGATCTCCCTCCGGAAATTTTTCAGGTTAACAGAGGTAGTAGTGCTTTGTTCTCTTACTGCGACAGAACAGGAAAAGCATTAAGTGAGAAACAGTTCATTTACAAGTAGCAGCATAAGTAGTCACATATGCTGAGTAAGCAGAGAACCTCAACAGCAGGTAACACTTGCACTGCATAAAGAGGTGAGAAAAGACAAAACAGAGGCAAAGGTAAGGCCGGCAAACAATCACACCATATTTTGCAAGTTTATTTTAATGTCCTGCAAATCCTCACTGTAGTGACTGCCCTCAGGTGCCAAGTCTTACCACAGGTTAATCAAGCACATACCAACAGTTCACCTACAATAGCTTGAGGGTTTTTTTTTCTAACTTGTTGGATGCGTAGCATTCAGAACATGTTTCTCAAGATGCAAAATAATACTAAGCTTTGAAGATAAAAAGTTCAATATTCAATATAAATTCTACTCCAGTTCATTATGATGGACACTAAGAATATTTTTTTTTTAAAGTTCTTTCTAAAAATTCCTCAGGCTACATATATAAGCCCTCTCTTCCACTGAAGAGCAGTATTTTTCCAGCCCACTAGCTCAAGTTCAATTTAGCTTAACAGTCCTAGGCAAGATACACGATTCTTAGCTTTCCCATTTCTTAAGCTAAATATATAATGCAACTAAAACTAACTTACAAGTCCAAATTAGAAGTACAGATACCTACATTTCCTTCCTATTAAACCTAAAAGGTATGCACTAGTGAAAGTTTATGACACAATGCATATTACATTGGAATTAAAAAGAAACAAATTTGGGCACTGGATTAGTGCAGAAATGCAAAGCAATTCCAGAGAAGCAACCCTCAACATTTCAGAGTGCTCACAGAATTCAGAAGAGCCTGGTCTCAAAGTACCAATTCAGTACCCTTCTTTTCATGTCAAAGTACCCTATCTTGCTTGAAAAGCAATTGCACTGAGGTAGTCATGAACTGTGGGTGAATATTTGGAGCAATATTTTACCTTTTCCCACAATTTAAGATCTCAGACCTCATTAATTTATTCTGCCTTTACGAAATCAGCTGTTAAAGGAAAATAGGTAATTATTTTGGTTACCAATTTAGTGAGTTAGGACTCAATTTCAATAATAATAATGTACTTCTGAAGCCAGTGGAAAATGGAAGCAAAACTCAGATGCTAAGTATTTTGTAGTGAAACAAGGAGGCACAAAAGCACAAAATGTAATCAGTTCTAAGTAACCTTAAGTCTGATGGCCTTGTAAAAGTCATACTTTAATCTCTTTGCACAAACAAATCACCAGTAGGTTAGATAAGACTTCAGACTTTTAGTTATTCTTGCAGTACCATGCCATATTCCTTTTGTTGAACATTTATTATAGCAAGTATCAGTAATGACCACTATGAAATTAAGGTTATTTTATGACTTCCATTAGTTAAAGGGGCTTCACTTATTTTGAATATTGTAAGTCTTTACTGACAATGTTTTATGCTTAATTTTACCTAAGTCTACCCGGAGCTGATTTTCAGCTTTTAGTAACAGGATAAACAGTTTCTTTGAAACTGTTGAAAGATGAAATAAAGCGATTTGTCCACGCAAAAATTTTTCTTCAGTTGTTATGTTAAAAAGATCTAATGGACACAGACAGGAAGAAAGCTTAACATTTATGACAGTTAAGCTAATTAACATATCAGAATTTTAAGCAATGGCTTAAAGAATGACATTTAAATCATCCTAAAATAAAATAAAATAAAATGAAATAAATATATCTCTATAAGTAACAGCCTTTTGAAGAGATTTCCATCAGAATCTCCCAAATAGCAGCATTACTTTTATAGGTCTTTTGGATAATGAGTACATGAAAAAAACATTTTAAAAATACTATTTTACATGGGGGAAAAAAAAATACTTAGGAAAAAATTAGCATCTCTGTATTACAACATACTGCTCTGTAAATTTAGAAAAGCAGTTGTCAAAGTCACTAAATCATTTAAAGCTGACATGTCTTTGTGACATTCCATAGGGGAAAAAAAATAAAAAGTAAAAGAAGTCAAACATCCTGGTCAGATGTCACCTTCATTCTACTACTGAAGAAATCCTATTTAAATGAAATGCTTGGTGTCTATATCAGCATGTCAATGAAGCCATGATACTGTGTTTAACAGGAGCATGATGCTATGGCAATGAGTATATTACCATAAATTTAACACTACCACACAGGAGAAAAGAGTAACCAAAGTAATTTCTCCAGGGAGATGGGGGAAGCCTCTTGAAACAACAGAAGATGCAAGAGTTGACAGGGAGATATCAAGTTATAAATCCCAGATGAAACATACTACTTTTTCATTAGTAGTCATGTCTCTGCACTTGTTAAGATCTCCCAGCTGGATGCTTCTAATGTGAACTTTGAACACTACAATTAACATGTAGTTACGCTTCCAAAACAGAATGTGTTTTATTTTCTACATTCACTTGACTGAAAGTAGGGATCACTGCAGTGAGTTGGCGTAATTTGGGAAGAACAATGAAAACATATTGTGTTTACATGATTCTCTGTGCTTTAATATTTCAAATGAGAAGAAATTGTACTATTTTGCATCTGGAAGTTATTTATATCTCTATAGTGTCAAAGTGTATTACAACTCTTATGCTATACTAAACGGACACAGTTTCTTACTTCAAACATGCTTTTGTAAATAAAACCTAGATTTGCTTTATGCTCAGAAAAACTAACAGGTTTAGATGCATGAAATTCCAGACATTTTCACAGCCCTTTACTATGCAGTTGCACATGCTGCATGTCCTATGCAGAGATGGTAAAATTTAAAGATTTCGGATTTTCATTAAAATATGTATATGTGTGTATACATAGAGAGAGAGGAGGGAAAAGACCACAGAAAAAAAAGTTCAACGAGCATAAGGTAAGCATGAGCAAAGTGAGGGAATTATTGGAAAATGTGCCCAAAAAACTCAAGGGACAATTGAAGAATTTGAGAGCACTATAGAAACTAAAGAAGTATCTTTTCAGGCACTTGAAGAATGAAAAAATGAAGTAGCTTTTAAAATTAAACCCTAAACAGACTGAGTCAGTGTCCTGGAGGGCAGATAAAAGATGACTGCAAAAGTCAAATATGATTGAAGGCTGACAACAGAGAAGAAGGAGACTTCCAGGGTCTTTGTCAATTCTATTTTCAGCATTTTACAACAGACCAGATAGAGAAGTAAAGAATGACATAGGAATTCAATGAAAGTGTCCAAAAAGGCAATGTTAAATAGGAACTGAACTGTTAAATGAAGGCAGAAAATAGAAGAAAAAGACACACGAAGGCACATAACATACTATACGCTGAAAAGAAAAAAATCCACTGTAAACAAAGTCATCAAAAGAGAAAACCACAGAGGTTAAAGAGAGAACTCTGCAGAATACCAAAAATTGGTCAGGAAAGGAGTTATTTTAAACACTGTACATTGCAAGTCACATTTAAGAAAATTAATCCCAAAATCCAAACAAGTATTTCATCACTTTACTCACATTCTGTAACAGAAGGTTGCCACGACAACAAATGCAACAAACTGTTCTCAAAATCAAAGATATCTTATGTTTTACTATTAAACAGTCTTAAATACTGATTTACTATTCTTGAAAACACCATTATAGAGGCATTGTATGTTCTATCTATGTTTACTGAATGTAGACAGGAAATTATTACCAGAAGTTATTACTCACTATATCTTAAGCAGCACCTATGCTTGCTGCCTTGGTTTTTACAGTTTTTTTAATGACAAAATCAGACATTAGACTGAGTCAGAAATCTGAAATTTAATAGTGTGATAGACAGAAAGAAAACCAGAAATACTAATCATTCTGTCAAGACTTCACCAGTTCATAAGCCACAGCACTTTCCAAACATGCTGCGCAAGTTAAACTCCACTGCTACAAAAAGCAGTGCCATCTAGCCTTTGGTAATGAACCTACAAAAAATATACAAGGGGGGGGGGGAGAGGGCATGTTGACTACCTTCCTGAAGAATTCCAGGGAGGGGGGGGAAAAAAAAAAAAAAAAAAAAAAGCAGAACTTTTTCTTAAATAGAATCTTTTTAGCAGGAAGTTTCTCATCTACTATTGAGCACAACAATAGAAAGCCATCAGCAGTAAGCATAAATAGTAACATAGAGTAGCAGAGGCTGAGGAAACACAGATTGCTCCCAGTCTGTTTTCAGAAAGTCTACCAATACCAGAGGTTCAGCATTACTTTTACAGTTTGCCTACAAATAACTGAGCATTTACACAATAAAGCAATATGTAATTACTACACACTCCGTTAATTGTCAAAAATAACTGAGAATGATCCTTACTCCACTGACTTGCAGTTGTACTAACAGCGTGAAGTTCAGCTTAAAGGAAAATAGGGAGGCTTCAAATAACTTCCGCTGAGAAAGAAACCAAACCATAACCTCAAAATTCAGAGGAACATCATGGGCATGGCTGCTTCCAGATCAATTATGTTTCCTCCGCATAGGTAATTTGAATTATACCCTAGCTAGGTTTTTGGGGTAATGTGAATAAGACTTGCTTCACAGGATTAATGAGTTCTATTCTTATATAGTTAGCATAATATACTTGTTTCTAATTAAAAACAAAACAATCCTCAAATACATCATAACTACTTTTGAGTAATTCTATTTTGACCAATCTCAAAATGAACTGCTGATACCACCAGAAGCATCCTGTCACCTGCACTTCCAAAGCTATATTCTCACTACATTATCCTGATACATTTCAGTATGAACCAAGAATACAAAAAACACTGAAATGCTGTTTACTGAGAACCACCTCATATGTGAAAAAACAGTGCTTTGCTAAATTTCCTGTCTCAAGAAGGATGGCAATTACAGTTACAACAGACTGCAGTTGATATGAGTATGGCCTCAATGCAATGTTAAGTGTTCTTTGTTCTTGAAAAGAAGTGCTTCCCATACCTAGAACTGTGGGGACACTAAGACTGGAATTGGGTGCACACATTTCATCCAGAGGCACCAAAGCTGTATGTACTAGAACAACAACTGACCCCAACATGTTTAAAACACTGCCCCCTCTCCTAAATTTCTGATGCTTCGCAACAAGAAGCAATTTGGAAAAAGATTCAACACCAATGCTCCTATAATTTATTTTTAGGTAAAAAGAAAAAGGAAATTTTATTAAAAACACCTAGATTGGCACACAGTTACCTGCAAAGTGTCCAGAAACTTCAGAGCTTCTAAATGTACTTATCAATTTGTTTTACGTACTTTTAAGAAAATGCTTTTCTTGTTTAGACTGATAACTTTGACAAATGTGCCAACTTTAACACTACTGTTCTCTTTGGGCCCATGTTTACCTGCTCACTATGGTTTGAAGATTTCCTAGAAATAACGAAAATAATGCGCAAGACTTAGAAGTTCAGCAATACAGTTAAATGAAGTACACTAGAGTAACTCTGAAGTCCACTGCTACCGAAAAAGTGATGGTACTTGCTAGAATAAAGGACAAAATTTAAAAAGGAATAGCTTTAAACTCACATTAAAATTTAATGCTGAATATGCAGCTACCAACTTTTCCAGGAAACGTCACTTACAAGGAGATGAAAGGAAAGAAGCTAATTTCTACCAGTATTTATTCTCATATTTCACATACCAACAGATCAGCTGTTGCTCACTCCATCTATCCACAATTCAGATTCGGTGCTGTCATTAACGGCTACCCCAACTGAAACAAAGGAGTACAACTGAACTTGCCCTGACTTTAGCAGCTAAAACAGATGAGATTTACTGTGTCAGTTCTGAACCAAGCAGCTCTCAAAGGCATGTATGCTTCCCAATCCCAAAGGAAAAAAAAAGGTAATTTGCCATAAAAGCTTGTTCACAAAAATGTCATGCTTCTCAAACCAACAGCACAAGAGGTTTGTGCACTGTAATACAGTCACATAACCTCTTAATAGTATTTGAGAGCAGGGACACATATATCACAGAAGACACAGGCAGAAACACCATCTCATTAAATAATTTAGTTTCTTACTACCTCCCACTGCTGTAATAGTTAAGCTCTGAAGTTGAAGACTAGAGCAGCAATGGGAGGGTTGTGGCCATTTTCACTCTGAAGACAGCACCTTGAAATCAGTTTCTACTGTCATGCCTCCCCCTTTCCCTGCCACAAGCAGAAAACGGTCTGCCAGCAAACTCTGCTGAAAGACTGGTTGAGGAACCCTGCTAACAGAACATACTGAAACAAGTTTATACTCTTAGTTCCCCATTGACAAGTAATAATAGATGTTTAGTTTGGTTTTTTTTGTCTGTTTGTTTGTTTTTACATAGCAGTTGCAGTTTCATACTAAAAGCTTAACTGTAGACACATTAAATAAGGATGCTCTCACACTGATTCAGTATGCCCACAGACATCTGCTCATAACGGAGACTAAACACAGAACTGTGACACTGACTTCTGAGGCTTTGAAATTGGAAGCAGTCTACTGGTTTTCCTAATAAAACTTTTTAGTCACAACTGAAAGTTTTTTAGAAACTGATGATATGAAAAACAAATGCCAGAGATTTTTATACTTGTAATGTTGGAAAAATAAAAGCAATTATATCAACCTAATGAAAACTGTGAAGTTAGAACAGTACAATTTAAGACAGCCAGCATCATGTTTGTCAGATTCTGGAATACTGCAGGAAGATGTTGGGACAAAAGAGCATGGAACTTAGACATGACCTTATCAGCTTAACCAGAGCTTACCCAGAAACACCAGCTTCAGCTAAATGGCACCCAGATGCATGCCAGTGAAAAACACCTTTCAAGGCTGACATCTGTATGAGATTCCAGTCCCAGAGCCACTATATTTCTGAGAAGGAAGTTTGAACCACTTCATGAATTTTAGAAAACAGAGTAAGCCAAGGTTCTTTCACAGACATTCTAAGGAGAAATGGCAGCTTACCAACACATTTACAATAAATCCTCTTATATTACAAGTAAAATTCAGACATGGTGTTTGCTGTTTTCTAGAATGCACGAGTGAAAGCTACAATCTCACAGAAGACTTCATGGGCTACTTCAATGTCTCTTGCCAAGAAAAACCTTGGCTTACAAACTCAAAAGTCAGGCTTTCAGGTAAAGGAGTATGAACAACCAATTACTCACCCTGCCCTTCACAGGACAGGATTTCTGCGATGATCAATGCAACAAATGATCTGAAACAGAAAATACAAAACTGCACTCTGCTATTCCACATTAGTGACTGTAGGTGCTATATAGCTTTGTCCATAAAAATGGTCTCCAGTACGCTGGGCACAGAGGAAAATGTAGAAGGAGATACAATGCAAACTACAAACTGACACTCTCTGAGTTTGCTCTTAGTCACTTCCCAGGAGGTTCAGATAATTTGACTTCTACAGTGAAAAAATTCTTCATGAAAAACTTCATAAGAATGCAGCTCATTTTCAGCCCACGACTGTAAACAAGTCTATAAAAACTGCTTTTAATTCAGAAGCATTTTGCACTGAAAACGCTTCCAATGGCTGTTACATAATCTAGTCAGCACTGCACGGAGACTCAATATTTACCTGTTTGAAATTAGCATTGTACCATTTCCAAAAAATTTTCAGCAATTCCATTATATACTTCCATCAAGAATTCACACTGGGCAATATATATCTTATCTCAAATGGCAACCTCTAAGGGATTCACACTTCGTAAAAGTCTCCCAAATGCTACTTTGAAATCAATCCTTGTATATCTGAATAGCTGCTTTATTCCATACTTTTACATTATCTTAAGCTTACTTGCACTTGCATTTTTATTACAGCTGTAACGAATCTACCCAAAATTTTAAGAGCCCAGCCTCTCATACAACAAGAACTATGGCTTAGGTATTAACTCCCTGAGGAGGCTGTGCAACTAAAGAATAGGTAGAACACCTAGAACACTTCACTGTATAGAAGCAAAGGTATTGGAAATAAATACAAGTCTGAGTACACATAATAAATAGTCATTTGAGAAACCAAACTGGCAATTTAAACCTTACTATAAAGTCATTTTGAAACATGAATTATTAAAAATATTAGAATATTAAGGTAATTAACACAATTACACAATTTCTTACACAGTGAAAAATTAGTGATTGAACTAAATAATGCTACCTTAGCAAGTTTATTTTCTGTTTAAGTGGAGCAAATTTCAGTATATTTCACTGCGTGTACCTACACTTCACAAACCAGAAAGCATTCTGCCCAGTTTCAAAAATTAATTCAGAATTGCCCTTTCCAAAGTTTCAATCACAAAGGGAAAAAACAGAACAAAACAGAATTATTATGAGATTTCAAAAATTACCGAGGAAGAAGAGAAAAACATAATCATTTCACACTCCAGAAACAATTCTGGCCACCTGTCAAGAACCAACAAAACAGATTCACTCCAATGAGATCCAGATTTCACTCCAAGGGTAATTAAATTCTCAGCAACTAAAGCCCATCTGTCTATTAAAACTAGATTTCAATTATTATTCCAGAATCCTATATCCTTTTAATTACATTGATGCTCACCCTTTATATACCCAAAACACTTTGCTTTATTTATTTCAGTAAATAAAGACTCATATTGTTACCGAAGCCTACAGTAACAAGGAGTCAGAGGATTCTCTTTAGTCTTTTTCTAATATAGGCTCCTGTGACAACCTGATAAATGAGGGAACACTCAAAACAGTTTCCTGTCTAAACTTATTTGCCCAAATGATATTGATTTAAAGAAAATCAAAACAAACAAAAACCCCAAACACCACAACGATATTCTCTAGAGAGTATGAAAGAAAGAAGTCAAAGCTACTGGAATATTTTCAGTCTGAATTTTTACTTCTTGCAAACTATTATACACTAGAAAATCATAGTGCCTTTAAAAATGCACATACCTCAGAACAGTACACACAACTGTATCAGCTATCTTATTTTTTACGTAAATAAGAACTTTGACTTTCCAAAAATATTCAAAGCTTCACTCTGATTCAAAGTTCATATATAAAAGTTTGTTTCTTATGTGTCTACTTAATACAACAGACAGGAGAAAAACTAGATCAAACTTTGATACAGCAAAAGAATTTCATTAGTCATCAAGCAAAGGAGCAATAAGACTTCAATTAGGATGCATGTTTTAGGCTACATTGCTTGGATGCATTTTGAACATCCTTCCAGACAAAAATAATGAAAGAAAAACATAGCAAGGATGATACACTATAGTACAAGTTCTCACTCTAGGAAATAGGAAAACATTTGTTTCCCGCTTTCTGAAGTAAAACTATTTCCGTCCTAAGCAGTTGTTACAAAGATAGTTGTAGAAATCAGACATTCAGTCCTTCAGATGCATAACTAACAGACTTCTACTGAGGGAATGCTAACCCTCTCAGCTGCTAACTGAACAGGCACAAGCAAGCAATATACTAATACAGTCTTGCCCTTCAATGAAATTCATTTATAGGAAATAAGAACTCAGTCTTGACTTCAGCCTGGTTCTGTAAATCAAAGTGGGTTGTTTTGTTTTGTTTTCATGAAGACAGTTGCATTACAATCAAGAGCACAATTCAAGCCTAGAAACACAGAAAACGTGTAGATCCGCATTAATGTTTGTTTGGGTTCTTTCTGGTTTCTGGTTTGTTTCTTGGCTTGGGTTTGGGTATTTTTTCCCTTTCTGTAATGAAACTATTAATTTTGTTTGCAAGGCTTTTTTGGTTTTAAATAACTGTAATCTAAGATTTGATTACAACCACTCAGTGGCAGTGAAATGAAAAAACATTCTAATTATAACCCTTAACTTCAGCTGAAGATAGCTAGTGATAGAATTGATGAAAGTGTATATAAAAAAACTAAATAAAACCAAAACAAACACCAAAAAATCCACACAAAAAAAAAAAAACACCAACAAAACCACACATACAAACAAAACACATCAGAAGCTGTACTTCACATTGTTGAGAAGCTTTCTGCCATGAAACAGTAAAGCAGCTCAATGTTTAGAGTATGTAGCTGAAATAGAGAACATGAGCAAACAGTACAGCTAAACACTGAGAATACGTATTGACAATTATTGTCTATGTCAGTGATTTACAGAGCCATCACAATTGCTCTGCTAAGCATCAGTCTTCTCACACAGAATTAAGCAGAAATTGCATCAGCGATTTGGTGCTCAGCAGCAAAGACCAGTTGTTGAAAGAAATACAAGGAATACCAATGAAATGAAATGAATGCTTGAAGATTTGAAAGGAGTTCAGGTCTTAGAATGTTAACCACATGATTTTTGCCTTCAAAACTGGAACTGAAACAGAAGTAGGGACAGCGGAATCAGTTATTTTCTGTTACACACACAAAAAATAATCCCGACAAGGTCTCAAAAAAAAACCAAAAAAAAAAAACAAACCAAAAAAAAACAAAAAACTACCTAGGTGTAAGACCCCATGGCATCATCTTATGAGAGGTTATTAAGATTTGTATAACTTCCAACCCTCCAACACTGGATTCTGTGTTTAGTCCATAGCTGTTTGGTCAGCTAGTGAAGAACAGAAGGACTGCCCTAAAAGTGGCCAAATTTATTTTATTTCCCTACACACACCATGTTCTTAAAACCAAGCTCTACTGAGAACAAAGATACCCACTTTTCTTCTCCCTCCCAAAAAAACCAAAAAAGGAACAAAAAGATAGAGTAGCCAGCAAGCTCCTTCCACTGTCTTCCTATTGTTGTTGCCATGCCAGAAGCCTAGTTAACATCCCTCTGCAGAAGCTGCCCTTTCAAAAATGGTCAAAACATTCCTAATCTACGATTACCCAGCAAGAGCTGCACTGCCATCTATGGAAAAATTTAGAAAAAACATTTAATATTTGTTGATATTAAGGACAATACAGCTTAAAAGACTAACAATATAACAGTAGAATGGAAATAAGAAAAAGATAGTTTGTGCATTAACCAATACCAATTACTCACCATCTAGTTACCTGAATTCAGCTACATTGCTTCTACTCACTCCAGCCTGATGCCATGTAAACTCTAGAACCAACTATATGTTTTGCAGATTACCCTAGAAACCTCAATTCCAAGGGGCAGTTAATCTGGCATCAGCTCAAGCACTCAAAATTCTTAATTCTGATGCTTATCAACTGGATTTTGACAGATACTAACAGCTTTTACCCTCACCACACTAGAACACAGAAACAACATAATTTGATAAGGTATCTCCCAGCAATCAAAGTATCTGATATGCTGATTATTCTCAATGCCTTCAGGTCTATTTTTTTACCTGTCTTTATACTTACTGCAGCAGAAAAAAGGAAAAACAAGTAACAAAAGTTACATTAACCAATGCAAGAATATAATTCTTCAGAAATAATGACTAACAGCATCATAAATTCCTCTGCGTCTTCAGATTAAAAAATATAATTGCTCAGTCCTTAGGCTAAAGAATTTAAATGCATCATGCTTTCTACCAAAAACGACATGCATAGGGAATAGAAAAAAAAAAAAAAAAACAAAACCAAACTCAACCACCACTAAAAGCCAATTCAACAAACATTTCAGAGCTACAGTTTCCCCTCAAAACCCAACCTGACCGAAAATACATTTCTGCCTTACAAAAATAAAATATTTATTACTGGCTACCCTGGATTTGGAGAAGGTTGAGGTTCTTAATGACTTCTTTGCCTCAGTCTTCACTGGCAAATGCTCTGAACACGCCACCCAAGTCTTGGAAGGCAGACGCAGGGACAGTGAGAATGAAGACCCTGGGCCCACTGTAGGGGAGGACCTGGTTCAAGACCATCTTAGGAAAATGAACGCGTACAAGTCCATGGGACCTGAGGAAATCGATCCGCGGGTCCTGAAGGAGCTGGCAAATGCAGTTGCTAAGCCACTGTCCATCATATTTGAAAAATCATGGCAGTCAGGTGAAGTTCCCGATGACTGGAAAAAGGGAAATATAACCCCCATTTTCAAGAAGGGGAAAAGGGATGAGCCGGGGAACTACAGACCAGTCAGCCTTACCTCTGTGCCTGGCAAAATCTTGGAGCGGATTCTCCTGGAAGGCATGCTGAGGCACATGAAAACCAACAAGGTGGTTGGTGACAGCCAGCATGGCTTCACTAAGGGGAAATCCTGCCTGACCAATTTGCTGGCCTTCTATGATGGGGCTACGGAACTGATGGACAGGGGTAGAGCAGTTGATGTCATCTACCTGGACTTGTACAAAGCATTTGACACTGCCCGACATGACATCCTTGTCCCTAAGTTGGAGAGACATCAATTTGATAGGTGGACCACTCGGTGGATAAAGAACTGGCTGGATGGCCACACGCAAAGAGTAGTGCTCGATGGCTCAATGTCCAGCTGGAGACCAGTAACAAGTGGTGTCCCTCAGGGATCGGCGTTGGGACCAGTCTTGTTCAACATCTTTGTGGGTGACATGGACAGTGGGATTGAGTGCGCCCTCACCAAGTGTGCCGATGACACCAAGCTGTGCGCTTCGGTTGATACGTTGGAGGGAAGAAATGCTATACTGAGGGACCTTGACATGCTTGTGAGGTGGGCTGATGCCAACCTGATGAAGTTCAACCATGACAAGTGCAAGGTCCTACACCTGAGTGGGAGCAATCCCAGGCACAGCTACAGGTTGGGCGGGGAGGAGATTCAGAGCAGCCCTGCAGAGAAGGACTTGGGGGTGTTGGTCGATGAAAAAATGAACATGAGCCGGCAGTGTGGGCTTGCAGCCCAGAAAGCCAACTGTATCATGGGCTGCATCAAAAGAAGCATGACCAGCAGGTCAAGGGAAGTGATCCTGCCCCTCTACTCTGCTCTCATGAGACCTCACTTGGAGTATTGTGTGCAGTTCTGGTGTCCTCAACATAAAAAGGACATGGAACTGTTGGAACAAGTCCAAAGGAGGGCCACGAGGATCATCAGGGGACTGGAGCACCTCCCATAAGAAGACAGGCTGAGAAAGTTGGGGCTGTTCAGCCTGGAGAAGAGAAGGCTGTGTGGAGACCTCATAGCAGCCTTTCAGTATCTGAAGGGGGCCTATAGGGATGCTGGGGACCGACTCTTCATTAGGGACGGTAGTGATAGAACAAGGGGTAACGGGTTCAGACTTAAACAGGGGAGGTTTAGATTGGATATGAGGAAGAAATTCTTTACTGTGTGGGTGGTGAGGCCCTGGAATGGGTTGCCCAGAGAAGTTGTGAATGCTCCATCGCTGGTGGTGTTCAAGGCTGGGTTGCACAGAGCTTTGGGTGGCATGGTTTAGTGGGAGGTGCCCCTGCTCATGGTCGGGGGGTTGGAAGTAGATGATCTTAAAGTCTTTTCCAATCCTAACTGTTCTATGATTCTATGATTCTGTGTTTCTCTCATGTAAGATAAAAACGCACAGTAAACACTGCGATTCTGAAATAGCAGTAACAGGATAAAAATTAAAATGGATAGAAAACACACATGACTTTCTAGATTCAACAGTAAGTTTTAAAGCCTCCTCTCCTTTCTCCACTTCCTCAAAACATAGTTCATTCCTTCATTTTTAAGCCCTCACTAAAAAGTTAATTACTTTCAGTAGAGAAAGAAATAAACAAAGAAAAGAGAACAAAAATATCAAAAGCTTCTAATGTACCTCTGCTCCACAAGGCTTTCAACAGCTTCTGTCAATCAGAACATTATCTGTTCACACGCAGATACATGGAGGTCACATGTATCAAACCCCGTGATACACAGGGTCCAAAACAATGGAAAGTAATTTCTTTTATTTGTTTGAGAAATTACATTTTTCATGGGCAAAGTTTAAAAACTTGTCTTTTTTCCTGGCATGTGCATGCATGTGTTTGCAGAAAGGGTGTTTGTTTTTACAGCAGCCTACATTAACTTTTTTGTCCCCTATAAGTCAATATCAATGAAACTACAAAACTCATTCTGCAAGTCTCAAACAGCTTTTCCAAGCTGGCCACAATTACAACAAAAGTTAATAACCATTTCTAGACTGTAAGCACTAAAGCTCAACATCATTATTTAAAAGAGAAAGCAACTATATCATAAGTAGCTGAAAAAATATCAGGGATTTGTATGCAGTTACACAAAAATATAATTATATAGCTATGTCAAATTTTCAGGAGAAAGCTCTGCTATTCTGTTCTGGGACTACAGCAAACAACCCAAGTAAAAGTACAAATCAAAGTCTAAGCAGGTGCCACAAACCCTGACCAAGTCCAAAAGTACATTACTAAATTCACAGTGGTGTCACAGTATCTAACACGCTCAAAACACATGAAGCATGACACTGATTATACCAAATTTTTTTCTCTTAGAAACTCTAATTTTTAATACTGTGTTGCTAAAATATGACCTGCTTAACTCAAAGGTCTGTTTGGGTAAAGTAATATGAACAGTGAAAAGTGACAAAGGACAGACAAACAAGTATTTTCCTCATGCCCACTAAAATGCCAGGGTTGGCTCCCTGACTTCAGCTGGAGGGTCACAGCATTGCAACAACTCTCCATCCTTTCTTCAGGCTGAATTCTGAATTAGTCTTCAGACTGATTTCTTAGAGATCTGCTACAACTTTAACAGTAAGAAAAAGGTTGTTATGCATCTTGTGTATCACATTTGAGACATACAAAGAGTCCTGCTATATGAGTTACAGTCAGGTATCTACCTTACAGATTCTATGCTTGAACAAACTGAAAAATCAAAATAAACCTCAGCTCAGAAGGGTCCTATACATATAAAGTATACAAACAAGATGACGCAAGTCAGACAGGCAATAGCTATTTTCTTGCTTTTTCACTCCTAAGTTTAGAGACTGGTAGGAAATATTTAACCTATCATTTGCAAAAATTCCTTTCTTTATTCTTTGTGAGCACTACCATGAGACCGCGTAAGGATGGAGCTGTTCAGCCCTAACTTGAGTATAAGGAAAAAAAAATAAATGTGTGACTCAAGGTCACGTGTCCAGGAACAGACTTCCTAAACAAGAAGTTTCAAAAAGAAATCAACTACAGACGAAACGATTCTGAAGTAAAAAAAAACAAACAACAAAACCAAAAAAAAAAAACACAAAAACAACAACAAAAAATCCAAACTACATTAATTCTGTTTTCAAAATAGACTTAAGCAATAAATTCAAAATACTACATTTATGCAAGTCATACATATAAATACATACTATGCTGTTCATTTCTGAAGATTCGTAACTTCCACATGGATGGACACTCCCAATAGGTTCCAATCCTTCTTCATCCCACATATACGTGCCATCAGAGCTGTCAGATGGAGAAAGCTCAAAAGAAGACCCAGCTCTGTAATTCATCTCTGGAGAAATCACATTCTCAGCAGTATGCTTTGTGCTTTCACTGTTGTCATCCACTGCTTAGAGAAAACAGGAACAGTTGAGATTCCAAAACCAATCCAATATTTCAAAAACGAATACTAAGATGTCTATTACTAGTACTTGTCTGTAACTACACTGTAACAGAATATCTGAAAGCATTCTACAGTATCGTTCACTCATCCTAGAGGGGAAAAAAAAAACTGAAGCTGGTTTGGTAGCTACAACCAAGTATTCTTACAACCGGCATCTTGCCTGGCCTTTTACGTTGCACTAATTCACAACCTACATCTTTCCTGGCCTTTTACATTGCACTAATTCACCCATCATGAAAGCTATTTTCTAGAAATCAGTATGTTTTTAACTTACCAGAAGGTGGGTCCAAAAGTATATCTTTTGGACCCAGTCTTCCAACTGTTAACTTCTCTCAAAACAAGTATATGGGAAGCCCATAACTGTTTTGAAAACATGGCTTTTAAAAACATCTTCTGCCTCTTCAACTAATTTTTAAAGAATTAATATAGTATGCATGGGGGGGGGGGGAAGGGAGAATAGTGACACTGCTATTTAAAATTTAACTGCTTTAATTAGACACACTACACTTATTCCCACTACTTAGAAGCATTACAGCTGTTCTCTGCCTACGGAGACAGAATGGAGAGAAAAAAATTTTCTTAAAAGATCACCAGTCCAGAGAAAAGAATCACAAAGCAAGGATATGAAGAACCCCACAACCATACCACAAGTGTGGTTAACAGAGGTATCTTTCATTCTTATTCCATAGAAAAAATTCTTCAAAGTCATGGTTGGGAAAGAGAACTATCACGGAGAAAATGCACTGTAAGAAAACAAACGGGCCAGTATAGAGCAAGGTTCCATTCTGAAACAATTCACAAGCAACGGGCACTTATATAAAACAACTTAATTACAGTTACAGGATCTTGCTTTAGTACCTAAAATTTCAAACAGAACAGAACATAAAGTATTTACCAGACACATTTATATCAAGCCACTCATCAGTATTACAGCAAGATCCTCCACTTTCCTTGAGAGAAGTGAATGGTTCGATTGACATTATATTCCCGTGATCTAATTCTTGATGGCAGTTCTCCTTTCCCTGTATTTGTATAGTTCTGTTTGGGTCTTCTATATCTATGAAATCATCACTGAAGTCTTCACTCAAATCAATTTTTTCAGAGGATGACAAAGAAGATATAGATATTTCATCTCCATCATCGCTCATACACATGACTTTTGACCCATGTTTTCCCACACTTTCATGCAAGCCCTCATCAGATTCTATTCTTTGAGCATTGCTCTCTATAACACTGTTTTTCTCAATTGTTCTGTTAATATTTGTTGAAATTTCAGAGTTCTCCATGATGCACATGTCAGGAGTTGTCCTTTTGTTGTTATCGATATTTCCAGCAAATCGCTGCCGGGTAGGCTTCAGCAGAGAAGGCCGACTTAACCTGTATCCAAAAGAAGGTGCTGACCCAGATCCATTTGATAGTGGGGGCTTCTTTGAACAAGGAGACATACCAGAGTAGGGTCTGGCAAATCCATACTTCATAGGTTCATTTCCATTGGGTACATCCAACTGACATGCATTTCTTGACAACAAAGTTGACCTCTGAGATGTCCTGGCAGCTAGATTTTGAGTATGATAAGGCCTTGTAAGATCCACAGCTTTATTAAAAGAATGTGACCTGGTTAAAGATGCAGTGGGAAGGAAAGAATTCTGAATGGAATGTGAGAAACTTTGTGATCTTACCATTTTTTCACAGGAAAAAGCCTTGCTGTTGTCTGTAGCTTGTGTCAAGCCTTCTCCTGAACTTGTCCTTGTGGAACTGGAATTAGCTCTAGGTCTCTGCAAACCTACCACCGTCCTATTTCCATAAAATCCATTCAAATGGGCTTTTGGAGCACTGAGTCCAGAATACGAGGTCCTTCCTGACAGGGTACCTTTGGCAAATTTTGCTGAACTAGAGAGTCCAGGCAAAGACTTTGGGTTTAATTCCTCAGTAGAAGATACAAACATATTGGTTTGTTTTGCGGCTTTTGATGTAACTGAAGCAGTACTGTTCAAACCCACCCTGAGCAGATCATTATACAATGCTCCTTGAGATTGAGAATACTTCTCAGAATCAATTAATTTTTCATTACAGTTATTTCTAGAGTTGGTGTCTCTCCCATTTTGATCATGAAGTTGGTATTTATTTGACTTCTTCCAGTTGAAAGAAAACGAAGACATGCGAACAGTGCCATTGTGCTTGTTGAAACTTTTGCCACCATTATTCCCCACTAAACTAACAGCTGTTCCATTTGGCACAGGTTGCAAAACACTTCCTGAAGTTTTCATTCCATATTTCGGTAGCCTGGAAACCAGGGATGGCCTGATTTGATTTTTTTCTTCCATGAGCTATGGGGTACATTGGTCCTTACAGGGTGCTTGAATCTAAGAAGATCAAAAAAAAAAAGCAAAAAAACAACAATATCAGACCTGAATCAACCACACATTAAACAAAATAATTTTATATACATTTGCATCTATAAATTTACTACATTCCTGTGCCTAACTCTACCTGCATGGTGATACAAACTAACCCATGCAAATTTTATGAACTCCAGAGAAATACCAGTCACCAGCAGTTAGCTGGCAGTAATTATGTTACTCAGGTCACACCCAGCCCCCAGCTTTCATTCTCTAGTTAAACCACCCCGCCCCCCCTTTTTTTTTTTCCTTTCTTCCCTTAGAAATCTATAAAATAAGCTTAAAAAGGGATCGGGTTTGTTGTTGGGTGGGTATTTTGGGGTTTGGCTCCACATACACACACACACACACCCCATTTACCTATTTTGAGCAGTAAACTGAATTTTTCAACTGTGTTATGATTATTAAATTACTCTGTATTTTTAAAAAAATCCTACAAATAGAACATAGCTCAAATCTTGGGCCAGCAGAGTAAAACTGCAAAACCTATCATCTAAAATCTGATTAAGAGCTAATGTTTGTTTGGGGTTTTTTTTCCTCCAGTTTCCCCAATGTCTGTGGTATGAGATATAAAAGTGATCATTTACCCTCACCACAGCATTATTTTTCAAGATGTTATTGATGTCACAAATTCAAGACAAATATTTCTAGGTAGCTTTTCCTCTCTGAATGGAAACTATAGTCTATTTTGGTCATTATCTTATTCATGTACAAACTTCAGATACAGGGCAACAGTTACATTAGATCAGTGTTAGTAAGTGAATTCCAAAGTTTTACTTCTGTGCGGCAATACATGAACACATCACCCTAGCTACAAGAGTATGAAATAAGGCAGCGATCACAGCATACACACACTCCCTTGTACCTTGAATTTCACTCCTGTAAACCTGATTTGGAGTACAGAGACTCCACTACATTCTTTAATGAATATCTCAACTTACAGTCATGTCATTTTGGTCTATTTTGTATCATTTTTATAAAGACATATCTGCATTATAGACATATCTTTTGCCTTCCTGTGTTATATTGCTTTTTGTTTCTTCCTCCCTCATCTACCTATACATCCTACTATTTGGGCAACGTCTGTACCACCCTTTTGTACAGCACTCAAGTCTGTCATTTTGCCTGGCTATTCAATACAAACAACCTGTCTAAATGTTATTATTAAGATTTGCAATTCAGATAAGGCCTTGAGAAGTCTCCAAGTTTCAATGCCACATCTGAAGACAAGTTTTGTGTTAAATTCTCTATTTGCAAGACCAGGTTTCTGGTTTTTGTCCCAAGACAGTTATAAAAGAATATTGCTTTTGCTAGCCTATACTTGATGTTTTCATCAGTTCCACTTGTTGGTCTTACAATAGTGTAAAGACACAGTTATTCATACATTATTCCCTGAAACTATTATCCATGTTTCTCTTTACACAGACCTGCACACAGCTGGCAGGACTGAAGAAATAAATTTTTAAACCACAATAATCATGATGAGAATGAACAGACAGCAAGTAACATTATATTTACTCAAGGTACGGAAAATAACTTGTGTAACAGCAAGCATTATCTTAAAGTGAGTCACTCCCCAATCTGCAAGACCTCACACAGTAACACTTAAGAAAGAAATCAAAGTGGCCTTAAATTCATGCAAACTGAAGTACCCTTAGGATTTTGTAATGAATAGGATGCCCCAGAGCTGTACTTCTGTAAGTAGATCTACATTCAAAAGATATGAAGAGGAACACAGACGCATGCTTATTCAGGAGCTTCTACATAATGAAAATATCAGAATCCACACACTACAATTGGAGTGCATTTTCATTTAGAAACACACAAATCCAGAGTTTTCAAAAAATTCTTGCACACCAGAGGCACCCTCACATGGGTGTACAAAGCAGCACAAAAGTTTTCACCCACCGCTCCCTGAAACAGCAAACTGTTTAACTCATTATATGTAAGTGCCTGTATGTGGATTTAGGTGTCTAATGTTATACTTCTCTCAAAACCACTATGATGAATATCTACCAAAAAAAGCCAAAACAAACACATTCACAACAAATCAGTCATGTATTTGCAACCATAAAAAAGAAACTTGCCTACTTTGTACTCATATATCTTACAAATGAAAAGTCATTATGCTTTAATATCAAATGTCAGATATTTGTCAAATATATACAGTGAAGGCAATAAAGTACACCTTTAAAAAAAATCCATGCATTAAAAATGGCCTTTAATATCTTGATGAATTCATTCAAAACAAGCATTATACTGTGTATACATCAGAAGATATCCCAACTCTAACAAAAATCTTCAAGTCTCAAAGAAATCTTCCGAATAAAAAAAGTTAAATTAGAAAGCTGCTAATTTAACTTTTATGCTTTATGGATAATTCCCATTTCAAAATCTGTCTACCATCTCTTAGGTGACTGCAAAATTTAAATGAGGCCATTTAATTAGATTACTTTAATCCTCCACCGAATGCTGCAAACTGAACTTGAAAAGAAGACCCTTCAGTTCTCTAGGAAGGGTGTTTGCTCATTTATCCTTGATTAGGGAAAGATAAAACATTATCTTCAAAAGTGCACTGACTGCTTAAAACACTTCAGATAATTAAATTAAAAAGACAAGTAATACTTGTCTGTGTTTTATTAGCTACTTAAGCTTAAGTACTATCTCACCTTTTCAATTCTAGGTTGCATTTGTTTCATTGAAATAAAATGCCACCAAAAAAAACCCCAAAACTTAACAGTATCGTGGTCTGGAAGATGTTTCTTTTCCCAGAAAATGGGAAATTTTCTTATTAAATTCTCTTAAACATCCTCAATCTTCACACATACTTACTATTAGACATAACACTACCCTAACCATTACATTCCTTTATCCAGCAGCACAGTACCTGCAACTTACAGTATGATTTCTACGTCCCACAAAACTCGGGTTCAAGATAATTTAAGTTGTAGTCTGCTGCATTATAAGGAAAATTGAAGTATTTTTAGACTTCAGCAATCTATAGATTTTTTTAAAACCAGACTTTTAGGAAATGAGTCTTGTATGTTTTGCCTTGGGAAATACATTACCTAGCACACATAAGCCTAATCAGGAATTAAGCTAATTATAAAGAGCCAAGCCTTACATAATGATTCAGTGAAAGGAATTAAACCCACAGACCCTCTCTGAAGTATAATCTAAGTTAACTGAAAAACTGCTACTTCCTTACCTTCAAGGATATTCAAGATCCTGCTGATCAGCAAAAGGATATTCATTCTTTCTCTCCTTTGTGCTGTCTGCAGTGGATTATTTACACCTCAACAAGCCCCTCCAATGTTAGTGTCAACTAGCAAACACAACATTCACTTTTACTTTGTTCGCAGTCTGTTTCAACAACACCAGAAAGGCAGCTTTCTACATATCAATTTCTCAGTAAAGTTTAGCTTTGTATCTGAAACTCTACCCTACACATTTTGGAAGTATTATTACAGCAGAAGACAGCTTAAAGTTCACACATTTCAGTGTTTGGACACCTTAAAATATTGTGATCCCTATGATCTATGCCACCGGATTGCTAAACAGCATTGTCAAGTTCCAAACAGATTACTCTGAGCGGGACCAAACTCCTCTCCCACTGTCACAGCAGCACGGAATAAACAGCTGCTGGATGAAACGTATCTGACAGACTGGCAACAGACAAGCAATTCTGCAGAACTATTGTTATGCCAACAGTTTCAGATGTATGCTTCATTATTTTTCACGATTTTAAGACCACCTAAGCAGAAATACTGATTAGCTAACTTAAAGCGCTTTCCTTAGAGCAACTTCCTTCCCAATATGAATAATATTTTTCTTGAGGCAGAGACAAACTTAAAGTAACAGGATTGATACATTTGCAACAATCCTCTTATAACAGGATTGTGCTGGAAAACCAAGAGAGTTACCACCACCTTGCTGCTTCTGGATAACATAAATGGTACTTTCATGTAGGTCTGTAAGAAGCTGGCAACTACAGCAGTACACAAGCTTCCTTACCTACCCCCAAAAAAATCATGCCCATCATTGTCCATATATCAGCAAAAAACAATTATTAATCAGTTTGGGGGGTTGGTTTTTTTTTTTTTTTTTTTTTTTTTGTTTTTTTTTTGTTTTTGTTTTTTTTTTGAGGATGGGGGAAGAGGAGGTATTTGGTGTGGGCAGACTGACAGAATAACGGCTATAAAGCTCTGTTAATATTTCTGCCATTAAGTACTTGATGTTACTGTTACATTCTAAATGAAATTTTAAAATGGGCAGTTACATGAAAATACCTCATTTATACCAGTATAGGGAGGTACTGAATTACAAGGGATAATATTGCAGGGAGGACCTTGCAACAAATACAGCAGAAAGCTTCTTTAGCAAGTATTTAGGAACACTGCAAGATGCTACCACAGCTGCAAGCCAATTTTCGGCTTTAAGAGGTCCACAGGAGCTTGCCACCTGAAAAAACTGGCATGAGATCTAGCTAGCAAACACCTGCTCTGAACAGGACAAGCTCTGACGAATTAAAGATAATGAAATCTGAGAAAATTTTATATGTTGTACAAGTTAAATCTGAGTGATTACACTTCCGAAAGTTTACAACTGTCAAATTCTTTTGTGTTGCTTACCCTGCACAGACTGGCTCCAGTTAAAAAAGCTGCTTTCTCTCAACTCCAAGATCCAGTAAGATTTATCAGCTCTGCAATAAAATCTTTCCTTCCTTCTCCTGTCTTCAGGATCTCTGAAACACTTGTGTCAAATCAATTCCCAATGCTTTATGAATTTTACTGTCTGTTCTATATCCAATCTGCACAGTGATTAATACTAGCTTCTCTAACAGTCTATTCTTTGAAGGTACCATAGTCATAACATATGACACTCAATGCTTAGTGTATCTTATCTCTGAAATCATCTTGTTCTTCTGTATTTGAAGTTTACAGATTATGTTCCCAGATCTCAGAGAGCTTAGAGGTAGCACTTTTTCTAAACTTCCTCCTTCACACTTAGGTATGCTGATGTTCTATCGATTTGTAACAGTTTGATCCACAAACACCAATGAAACCAGTTTATCCAAGCTGCTGTTCTGACAGTAAATAAAATTCAGCACAAGGCACTAGGGTCAAGGAATATAAGCAGAGCATGACAATGAATAGAAATAAAGAGAGAAAAAGACAGACATAATAAAAGATTAGGGTTTCTGTATTTCTAACATTGGACAGTATCTGTAGTCAATACAGCAAAAAACATGTGACAATCCTTGCAATCTTTAAAGGTGTTGTTGTTCATCAGAATCGGTTTCCTGATGCCTTCTAAGGCTAGAGGACACAAGCACTTACTGGAGAAAAAGAAATAGGGAAATTCAGCTCTCTTTGTAGAAGGCAGCTACCAGAACACTTCCAAAATCAAAAACTCCATCCACATCCCTTACGGCCACACTCTCAATTCACTCTGCCAGAATGCCATTTACATTGAGTATCAGGCACCTCAAGGAAGAAAAACGGGCTAAGTGCTCTCTGCCCAGAACGTATGCTTTATAAAAATTTGCCCACTTGACCTTTCCTTATTAATAAAATAGAGCCTGTACATTTCAAACCCCAAATTTTTACATCAAAAAGGTTGAAACAAAACAGGATTTCAGTTATAAAACCCTTAAGATTTTTTTTTTTTTCTTCACTAAAAAGTCATGCAAATTTTAACTACAAGCAAGGCCTTCATTAAGGTTTCTCATATAGGTAAAATTTGTCCCAATTTCTGGCATTCTTACATGAGTAATAAAGCAGAAGGGAGGCAAGGTGCAGATGCTTAGCCAGCTACAGCAAAAGAACAGCTTCAGGACAGGAAAAAAAGAGGATGGAAGAAGATAGCTGGTGGCAGGGCTACATTACTCCCAACAAAAGAGAGTATCAGGGCCACCAAAAAGGAAGAAATGGACTTGAAACAGTGTATTCTCTCATTTCTCTTCAATGTTAATACAGGCTATTACAGTTAATTCAAAAATGAGACATGAAATGCAACAACACTCTTTTCTGCATTAGCGCTGACAGCCTAACTTTTCTCAAGGACAGAGGTCAGCTAGCAACTGGAATAAAGCACTGTTGAGGGATGACTCTCAGAAGGGGCCAATCATCTGATGCATCCTCCTGGGGGAAATGAGCAATTCCCTCTTCAAAGAGAGGGAATTAGTGGCTTTTTGCCACAGCAGAGACAAAACATAGGTCTATTCTGACATGGTCAAAATTCTAGAAAATGCCTTCAGTAAGATCTAAATGTGGCTCAGACAGTGCTGGACATTGGGTTTTCCTTAAGTTTCCTTTTGTGTATTCTCCCAGCTGTTCATCTAAATGCAGCAGATCCTATCTAGTTAATAAACTACTAATAACATGCACTATAAATGCCATGCACTTCCTGCATAACCACCTCTTCAAAACACATGATCCAGAACATGGTAAGGCTTTCACTGGAAATCCAGAGAACACAAGGCACAGATGGTAAAAAACACTACATAAAGTCTGCTGATCCCAAGAACAGATAACAGCTTTCAAAGTATTGCAAGAGGCAGATGGGATAAATTGTAATAAATCATAAGCAGAAACAACAGAGTAATCATGACTAATATACCTCCAATGCAGAAACACTCCAGCTAGAAGGAATTATGTGGATTACTTCATTTGCCATGTTGCAGAAGGAACAGCCTTCTGTGAACAGTACCAATTCAACAGATTCAACCTTAGCAAGTAAGTCATGAAGACCAAGCTTCTTAATAGAATAGCTTAACAGCTCTTAAAACAGCAAAAAATGTATTGTTTCTTACTCTTCATTTAGGTTTTTAAAATTCCTTCTTAGGGCTTTTAAGGTATGATTTTATGTCTCCTCATAGTCTGATTTAGAAATAAGTTTCTTTTCCTAGCATTTTTTTCCTCATTTTTCTGTGTTGCTGGTTTTTATTTTCCCTCCTCTCAGTGCTTCTGCTCAAAGATGAATGGAGATAAGCTATATTTAATTCGTGATTATAGACAGAACTAAGGGGCAGGGCAATAAAATTTCTGCTCACAAGTGTAAATGCACAGGCCTGATTGGCCTTCTTCTTCCTACATAACTTATCACTGAATGCTTTGGTAAGGCAAAACTCATCTCTCTGTTACTGAAGAGCACTTGTGTTGAAAGAGACTCTGTTTGTGTGGTTTTCTCACCCATTTATTTTGATTCAGAGAGTGATATTGGAAAGTCTAGGTGTGTAAAACGCTACAGGGGTGGTACTATTTGGTTTTACAGGAACAAAGCAAATTTTTCACCCTAGCTAAGCCTCTCCTTTCCTCTCTTGCAGTCAACTCCTGAACATTTTTTGGTTGCACAAATGCTTGAAAATTGTCAGAACTGAGAAAACTTAGCAAGTCTGTTCAAGGTGCATGTAAGTTATGAATGGAACGAAGAAGAATTGTTTTAAATTATAAGGTGTATACAACATTGGCCCTCTTGTGGTTGTTCGTAGTATATATATGTATGTGTGTATGTATATGTGTGTATATCATAGAATCACAGAATAGTTAGGGTTGGAAAGGACCTTAAGATAATCATGTAGTTTATCATAGTGGTGTTTAATCTTTTAGCTCAGATCGTGACGGGGGATGGTAGCAGACTGAGGTCTTTCATTCGCTTTGTTAGTAGCTGAGATTGCCAGAGTGTGTTGATTACAAAATGGTCCACTTCTCTTTTTTGCAGAGGGAGGGCTGACACTCCACACTCCCTAAGGTGGTTAAACATTCCTTGAATATAGAAACTGTAGCAATGGCTTGATGCCTGCGCAGGGAAACTAGGCTGCCATTGAAATTTGCATATCCCTCCCGCATTGTGTTTTCTTTTGGGATGGAGAGGATGCACAGAATTGTTTTGATGCATCTCAGGTTTTTCATCAAGAATGAAATAAAAGTGTGTATTTTCAGGAGTGAACCTCTCCTGTAGTCCTTAAAGCTTGTAATATACAGAAGCAGGATGTCCAGACCACAATTGTGGAGAAAAAAAGAAGAGATACCAGGATCTTTATAGAGGTACTAGAGTCTATAGGTCAATAAGAAATTCTGGGGGACATCTAGAAAATTTCTCATAAAATGATGCCTTGTTAACAATGTCTTTTAGATCACAGCTACAGGTTGGGCAGAGAAGAGATTCAGAGCAGCCCTGCAGAGAAGGACTTGGGGGTGTTGGTTGATGAAAAAATGAACATGAGCCGGCAGTATGCACTTGCAGCCCAGAAAGCCAACTGTATCATGGGCTGCATCAAAAGGAGCATGACCAGCAGGTTGAAGGAGGTAATCCTGCTCCTCTACTCTGCTCTCGTGACACCTCACATGGACGACTGTGTGCAGTTCTGGTGTCCTCAACATAAAAAGGACATGGAACTGTTAGAACAAGTCCAAAGGAGGGCCACGAGGACGATCAGGGGACTGGAGCACCTCCCATATGAATATGGGCTGAGAAAGTTGGGGCTGTTCAGCCTGCAGAAGAGAAGGCTGCGTGGAAACCTCATAGCAGCCTTCCAATATCTGAAGGGGGCCTATAGGGATGCTGGGGAGTGACTCTTCATTAGGGACTGTAGTGAGAGGACAAGGGGTAACGGGTTCGAACTTAAACAGGGGAAGTTTAGATTGAATATGAGGAAGAAATTCTTTACTGTGAGGGTGGTGAGGCACTGGAATGGGTTGCCCAGGGAAGTTGTGAATGCTCCATCGCTGACGGTGTCCAAGGCCAGGCTGGATGGAGCCTTGGATGGCATGGTTTAGTGGGAGGTGTCCCTGCCCACGGCAGGTGGGTTGGAACTAGATGACCTTAAGGTCCTTTCCAACCCTAACTATTCTATGATTCTATGATTATTCTCAAAATCTTTGCTGGTGAAGAGATACAAAGAGCCTTTATTTCTCCAATTCTTTGATGACATGATTCAGTTTAAATTGTTACCAAATTTGGAAGGATAATAAAGAAAAGGTGGAAAACCAAACTAAGAAGAGACATACATTATGTGTCTGCCTTACAGATCTAGTGCTCTGCAACCTTAAGACAAAGTTATACAGCTACAGAGAACTAAACTATTACTCACGCATTATTCCACAAAGAAAACTACTGTGTCTATAAAGCACACCTACGTTACTCTCCTATGCCATTTTAACACTTGGATGTATTTGTCAGGATTTTAATCCTGGAAAATAACCAACAATTGTGTATATTATGCACGTGTTTGCATACATATCCAAAATACTCTGATCTTTCCCATCTGATGTAGATAGCTGCCTTTCAAGGGAAGTTTTAAACCTGACATTACTATTTACATCAAAATGGTAAAATAAATTTTATGCTGTAGTTAATATTGACTGAATAGTCCCAAACATCAACTGCAGTCTAGAATCCAAGCTTTCTAGAAGGGACATGGTAGGTGTCAATCTCTCCTTTCAAAAATTTGTGACTATGTCAGCACCAAAACAACTGACACGAGAAACAGGCCACCACTTTTGCTGATGGCATTATTCCTCCAGCAACAGCATTTCACGTCGGCAAATTCAATCTTTCAGAAATTTATTCTTACAAAACACAATCTATCTCTGCGTTCAGCCAAAAAAAGCAATGTCATTCTGCAAATGAGTAGGAACTACATGCTGTTGTCTGCCAAACATTTCACTTAAAAAGAGAGAAGCCTCCCGTTTCTCTCAGAACTCAAGTACCATCAACTAACTCAAACACCCTACTCCCATCTCTTAACTCTACTATGAAAGACTTGCCTTGCTACTGATTCAGTAACAAACTACAGTCAGCTTCCAGTTACTGTTTTCTGCTACTTAGTAATGCATGCTACTGGAGCAGGATTTTCTGGCTGATAAGAACAGATAAGAACAGGCAGGCTGGAAGCCAAGTGAAACTTTGAATACAACCTATTATAAATGGAAATATGTTTTTTGAGACTGCCACCTTGTCCATCCTACTCCTCTACTTTGTTTGTTCAACTAATGTAGCTTTTCCATCTAAGAACACTGAGCTGCCTTGAGCTAAAACCGACTTAGAATGGTACAAAGAGATATGGTTCAAAATATTTTTGTATTGATGATATCATGACTAATGACAGAAACAATACTACTCGTCTGAATCATTGCTAAACAGTTTACCTATGTAGATATACCTTAAGATTAAAAATTCCCATTAGTTTAAATCTGCAACTAGGCTATGCTTATCACTAATACAGAAGATCTTGTTTTCCCTCCAGCCACACATGCTCATTTTTTCCATCACTGAGTGAGAAAGAACTCTGGTTATAGGTTAAGCCAAATGACAAGCAGAGATAATTGAAGGAGACCGCATGCTATTCATAAACATGCTGGTACTGAGATATCTTCAGGAAGCCTGAAGAGGTTCACAGGTGATAATTTAGCAAGACTAGACAAGATGAAGCAGAATAAAGATAGAATAAAATAGTTCTGGGAATTTCTTTTCTACATATTGCCAATGTTGTTTCAACATAGTTTAGTTTTCAGATCACAATCTTGGGACAAGACCACGTCAAACCATCAGCCACTGCTGGACTAAAAAAAAAAAACCAAACAAAAAAAAAAAAAAAAAAAAAAATAAAAAATAAGAAAGAAAGAAAGTGACAAAGAAAATCTTTAAAACTGGTTTGGATCATGGCAATTCAACATCCAGATTCAATTCTCCAGCTCAGCCCTCAGACATACAGCTCTAGCAGCCAACCTTATTCTAAAGGTGATGAATAAAAAAGTCACATTGTCACCTGCGGTAGCCTTAAAAAAAAGTGCACCAAAAGGAGGGTGAATGGGGCAAGCATAGAATGCGACCTCTTTCATCTTCAACTACTTTCAATTCATGGGATTTCTTGAATTTTACCTAGTTTGTTTTGGAACCCTCCACAGATCTCTCCTCTGCTATCTGTCCAACCTGTCCTTGAGACCCCGAGTTTTTTCCATCCATGACCACCTTAAGCACAGAATTCCAGAGCCCTACTAATAATTCTTTTGAAGATTATTTCATTGCCTTGCACAGATTCCTGAAGAAAACTACTTGTAGATTCCCCACTCTGGAAGAACTGGCCACTTATTTCTGCTCTCCTTGCCACCAAACATACCAGTTGTACTGATCAGTTAGTTTTTATATATATATATGCTTTCAAGAAGATATTGGATTACTTGCATTCTTTGAAGTGAAGTTTGACTTCTCTTCAACATTCACCCTTAAGCAAAAATACTACAGACATATACAGGCACATTACAGCTTCCAGTTGACACTTATTGTTGGCTTATTGCTGAACCACACCTTCAAAGTACTACTTGCCCGCTACTGAAGTTAATTTCAGTAGCGCTAGACACCTACAGCTTCTGCTATGATTTAATTGTTATAAATTTGTTCCTAATCTCAAAATCAAACTCTCTAAAAATATTTCAGTACCAAACAACTTTGCAGGTTCACCACAGCATGATAAATATCAACATATTTTGTAACCACAGACTGGCAACCTTCTGCAAGTATTTTAGAGTGTGTTTTGTATTTTCTCACTGATTTTCTGACACACAAAGTTTTATCTATATATACCTATCAAGGTTAGTTTTCTACAGTACAGAAGACACATACTTGTTATAGCCTCACACATGTGCAATTGAAAAAGATTCTCAAAGAAACTGACGTGTAACTTCAGTTACTAGTGACAGTTTGTCCACATGCTCATTTTCTCCCACATTAGCTTGCAGTTACAAAGAGACAGTCATTTGTGCTTATATTCCACTTGAATTTAAAGGAAGTTGATACATATCATGTTTTGTTTAATCAAGATCTCAAAATTAGTCATCATAAAGTATTATTTTTATAAACTATCATTTCAGAGAGGTTGCATGAGTGAAAGATTTACATAGAGATGGATTAGGATTTTTCTTTAAACTCTGTTTACTGATGGACAAGGCTATGTAGGAGTACAGATTCTGCTCCTTTTTTCAAGTCTCCTGTTACTAACAGCAGCAGCTTGGGCCTTGCCAAGTTTCCACCTATACAAGGTTGGTTATCAAGAGGAAGGTTAGTTAAAAAACATAGATTCCCCCAAATCATCGAAAATACTGATCAACTCATCTGTGTAATGATTTCATCATATAACATAAAAAAATGCATTTAAGTAAAACCTATCTTTGATTTACAAAAAGAACAAGAGTTGAAGATCACACAAATTAACATTGCGCTCACATCTCTGTATCCATCTAGACAAGATTCCTGAATCTCCAGCTCAAAGTACACATGATATTGAGTCAAGAGAACTCAGGGTGTTCAATTCTCCCTTGACACTTTGCTTATCTTGTGGTGTGCGTGTGTCACAAGCCATCTGGCTAATTAGCCTAAAAGCACAGTTCTTCTGCTTCACGGAATAAATTCAGGAATTGTTTGCAATTTAAGGGTTATTCCAGATCTATAACTTGTTCAACCACCCCATAAAAGTAAAACCTTATCAGCCATTTTCCTCTGGCTAAAAAGCCAAGCCTCCTTGCAACGAAAACCCTGCCAACATTAACCATAATTCTGCTTCAATCAAAGCCAATAAAATGCACTTTGCAGCAGACTACCTCAACTCATCACGGACTAAGTGCTCATGAAAACCCCAGCACTCTGTAGTGAAAAAAGGCATTTCACTGAGAACTTGTGACACCAGCTTCCCATGTGACCAGGGATAAGTATTCCCCACCCCAAGAAGCCTTTCTTGCTTCACTCACTACAGGATATTTTCAGAACTGCTCCAGCTGAATCCTTCCCTTAGAATACAGAATAGCTAGTGAACAAAATCCAGATCTCTGCAAATCAAGCTACTCTTGATCAAGGAAGAAACAATATTCTCAGAATGCCTTCCAAACCACACCTATTTGATAGAAGTTTAACAGTGAGATGGATATGTGTACCAGAGGTGTGAAGAAATGCAAAGACCTACACTGACTAGCTAAACATCAACTCTAGAATAATTATTTTAATACTGTTGGGATTTTATTGTAACACACATGCGTTCAGATCTCCAGAGATGTACATAAGCTTTTTTGTTGCTCCAACAGAAAAACAATACAAGATTTTAAACCTAATTATCAAAAGTATCATTAGTATTTTGACCTTCTTAGTATCCCTGTTGGCACAGAATTTAACTCTGCCTGAAAGCTTCTAATTAAGAAGATGGTGCTGCTGTTTACACTTCCAAATAGCATCTAAAACAGAACACCACAACAACTGCTGCAACTGGCCCTCTTTTATTCCTCCGTCTTCCATTTTCACAGATACACACAGTCTAATAATTTTAGGCAAGCAGTGCTCACCTTAAGGCTGATGGTGTGATGGCTTTTTATCTAGAGAGACAGTGCCAGCACTTCTTTGTAACTGGTTTATTCCAAATAACCAATCCCTCTTAAAGGATGATCAGGTCCAAAAGTAATAGGTTTTACTCCACTGAGCTTTTACACGAACAGTTCCATTAAATGGGATTACTCATTAGTATAACAATACATTAAATGAGATCATTGTGTTAAATTGAGATCATTACTATTAATTTTTTTCTAAATTCATATATATTATTACTTCAAAACCAAAAGGTACTATAGTGGTCAAAAATATCAAATATGAAATCTTCTAAACCTGAAATATTTCCACTGTTTAAATAGCTTTACAATTAGAATACTGAACTGATTTTGGAGCCCAAATACTGAGATTTCTATAACGAAAAGCACTGTGAGCAAAAATAACTTCAACTTTAAAAACATTTTTTCTACTTCAAATGCTACGTTAAAGTAGGTCCTTAGTTAACATTCAGGCAGCTGCTTATTACTGATTTTCCATGTCAGGCCATAACCTCTTCAGCTTGGAATCATTAAACTCAAAATGGGCCCTCAGAATTTTGAGTTATGCGATCATTACATGCATAAGAAAATATCTGTCAATTGTCATTCAGTATCACTAAAAAATGTAAATATTTACTGCCTCACACTAATGGGATGAAGAGTTTTGTATTTTCAACTAGTCCACAAGAGATTTTTCTATAGTTTCACATAATACTTAAGGTGGTTCTCAATTATAAGAACATAGCAAAAGGAGACCTTAGATCCAACTTAATTTTGCTTTTAATACCTTCATAATGAAAATTTCTATTTTACATCAAATTGGGACTCAAAGCCCACAAACACCAGGAGCAAACACACTATAAATATGAAGCATGACTCCTACAAATTGAACTAATTCTCTTGAAAACCAGTAAATGCCTTTATACCACATACATCTGGACAGAGTACCAGATCTACAATCTTCTCTTTAATTTGTTGTCTGGCCTGGACAGTAATGCTTTGCTACAGCTCTAAGTTCCCACTCAGTTTTGCTTTCTTTAACTGGAGATAAACAGCTCAACTTCCTCCAACTCAAAGTTAAAGGCTGATATACGTTTCACTGTGTATCAAAATACACTTAAAAAAATACAGCGATAACAGCAGGCTCTGGGTGATGACTGCAAAGTCTTGGCATCATTAAAGTGAAACCACCATACATAACATCCCCTTGTTGTTATAATCGAAATCTTTACAGATTGTAGATAAATTAGATATTCAACTATTTTTTTTTTTTTTCTTCTTAAACTGTTGTCTATGAACCACCACATTCTGGGTACTTTTACTTCTTCCCCTTTTTTGGGCTACAAAGAGCTCTTTGCAACCAGGGCCTTCAGCAGCTGGTTCCCAATATACCTGCAGGTATACCTCACTAAACAGTATTAAAAGAGGCATAAACCACTGCAAAGCAGGAACTGAGGGAGGAACCCAGCGGCAGGCCTGCCTTGCCAGATTGCCTTTAACCTCCGGGATCAGCGCAGCTGACGAACCCGAGCGCAAACCCCGGGCACGGCCAGCCCGGCTGGCACAGCTGCGAGCGCCCTGTCATCTGGGGGAGACCACACGTGCGGCACGGCTCGCAGCCAGCGGCACTGCGGGAGCCTCAGCTAACACCCAGGCCCCCAAAGGTGAAGGCTGTGCCCGGCAGGGACACGCAGGAGGCGGCTGCCCCGCCCGCCCTTCCCAAGCCTCCTGCGGCCTGCGCTGCCGGTGATGCTGCAGCATCCCCTGGCCGAGGCGACAGTCCCAGACCCAGCGGATGAGGGACGTCGGCAGGGCAAAGGGAGGAAGCAAGGACCGCTCCCCCCTCGGCGCCTACCAGAGGACCCCCAGCCGCGCAGCCCACCGCGAGAGGAAGGGGGAAGAGCGACAGGAGGGCGGCGCGGCAAGCCCCACCGCCGCCGCACTCACCGCCGGGACGGGCGCAGGCCGGCGCTCTCGCCTCCTCGGGCAGGGCCGCGGAGCCCGGCGCCCACAGGTACCGGCGCGCACCGCCCCGCACCACCCGGCCCTGCCCGCGGTGGGAGGGCGGGCACGCACAGCTCCGCCGCGCATGCCCCGGGAGCCGAGCCGGCCGCCTCCCCACACCCCTCCGCGCCCCCTCGGCTCACCCTGACGTCAGCGCGGCTGGCACCGCCCCCCGCTGGCGTCCGTTAGGACGCTGCGCGGGTGAGTTGTCCTTTCAAACGGCTCACGATGCGCGGCGGCGGGGCGGGGCGGGGCGGGGCGGGGTGGGGCGGGGCTGGCAGGGAGCGGGGCTGCAAGGACGTGGCTCCTCGGCCTTGCCCGGCGGCCCGGCTGCGGCAGCGCTGCCCGCGCGCTGTGCCTGCTGCCCGGGGTTTGCAAGCCGTGAGGCCTGTGGGCTCTCTGGCTGCGTTTTACAGTGTGGCCTTACGATTGGTGTGCCCATTGATGGAAACAAAAATGTGATTGGTGGAAGTGTTGCAAGTGTTCTGAGGCGCAGGGAGTTCTCACAGGGGAGAGGGGACTCAGCAGCTGCGTGAAAAGCCTGGATGGGCTCTTGCAGTCAACAGCGACATGCAAACCCACAGGAGACTAGGCTTTCTCCATGCCAGGGCTCATGGAAGGACTTGAGAGTTTGATTTCCCCCAGTTTCCTGCCTGTGCAAGGAGTCCAAAGGCACTGACAATATCAGGAACTTACACGAGCTTCGGGAAGTTATTTACTTGTGCTTACATGAGATGGTTCAGAATCATTTCACTCAGTTTTTATACCATAATGGTTTTCCTATCCACGTGATCGGGTCTTGTGTTTCAGTATCTCCCATGGTTTGGAACCTTCATGTATATGGGAACCTTTTGACACCCGTATTGCTGTGCCTCAACTTTCGATTTGCAAAGTTTCATTTTTCTCAGAAGTTCTGAGTGCCAATATTTACACATTTTTGGCTGCCTGCTTTAGCAGCCCTCCCGGAGAAGAAACCGTGCAGTAGCTTCAGGCTATGTTCATGCAGGAAAAAACCAACCACGCTGTAATTGATAAGCATCATCTGCCACACCTCTTGACTGGAAGTTGGGTGCACTGCCAGGGTATAAGACCTGTCTACAGAGGCCAGCCCAGGCACTGCAGGTGCCTCCTCACCTTTCTAGACACTGGGTGTGAACACTCCACCTGCTCTGTGGATAGCCAGAAAGCCTTTTGCAACAAATAAGGGAATGAGAAGTGAAGTGTTTGTATGTCTTTTTGCCTGAACTTCAATGGACCAACCACGTTAATGCATTTATTCTCAGAACAATCTGAAGCATAATTACTCCCCTGTGGTACAGGAAGAAAAAAAAAAAAAAAAAGCAAGCAGAGAGATTAAATCTCCTGCACAAAGCTAAAGAGACACCAAGGCCAGGAAATGAACTCAGATTTCCTGAGTCAGGCGTCACTGCTTTAACCACACAACCATCCTTTTTTTCAGTCATGCTCAGCTTCTGAGCATTAATGTGAACACCAACTGCATTAGCACAGGATCGATTTTTCCCTACTCTGTTAATCAGAATGACTTCACTGTTCCCACTGACATTTTCTCCAGCAAACTTTCTTCTCCATTTCTTTCCCAGAAGTAGAAGAGATTATATTGCAGACTCACTGGGAAGGTGAATTGTTATTACAGACTCATTAGGAGAGCCTTAAATTTCCTTCCACTCCCTTTCTGCAGAAACCGACAGGTACTTCTTCAACCCTAATACTTTAAGCATCAAGTCACAAAGCTCACAATTTTATTATCTGAAAATAATTCTGAAACAAAACTCTAAAAAGAAAACTATGTATAAAAGAAGAAAACAACCCAGAGATTTTTTAGGACAGATTTGAGAGCCTCCAGTATCTGTTTCGATGTTTAACAGATGTCTACAATGCTTATACAGCCTCAAGATTCAGATCCAGTCTTTAAGCAGAATTCATAGTTTTTGAAAAATAACTTCAAAAAAGGGAAGCATTGCATAGACAACTCAGCTTCTAACTACTTGAAAGGCAGTCGTAAAAATCCTACCAAAAGACTAGAGACTAAGATCTAGTGATGACCAAGTACAGTATATTATCAATTTAATATTTGATACATCTGCAGCTTGAGGACTTTACATTTCATTGGTTTTATAATCAACTTATTTAAATGGACTTTATATTACACTGGAAGATGGACTAGAAGCTTGTTTTACCCACTTCACTTACTGATTTAGCATTGCATTGCATCCAAAAACCAGAGACAAAGCAACAGGTAACACCAAGCACCAAGGGACCTTAAAGATCATCTAATTCCAACCTCCCTGCCATAGGAAGGGACACCTTCCACTGGTCCAGGTTGCTCAAAAGTCCTGTCCAACCTGGCCTTGAATACTGCCAGGGTTGGGGCAGCCACAATTTTCTGGGCAACCTGTGCCAGTTACTCACCACCCTCATTTCAAAATATATCATTCTGTAAAATTTATTCATTGATGGGTATCAAAAATGAACTCTCATCTCTTTTCTTAATCTATGTCTCTATAAATAGTTCTTTTATTAAGGAATACATCTTTTATGTTTTCCAAGTTTTAATTTGACTCTAGAGTCACTGTCTCCAGAATTACCCATTTAATTTTAAAGTTCTCGTACTTTTTAAACTACACAAGTAATTTCATTTTTGTATTACCTTAAAATTGTGTACTAAAATGACAATGAGAAGTTGATGAACTTGTTTACTGAGATAACAAAACAAAACGATGGGCTAAAGTGTGAGATGTCCCTGCCCGTGGCAGGGGGGTTGGAACTAGATGATTTAAGGTCCTTTCCAACCCTAACCATTCTATGATTCTATGATTATATGATATGCAAAAATACTTACCTGACTGTGCTCATATGTGTGTATACGTATTCTTTCCATGCATGATGTCCACAGGTAACTAAACTTTGTACCATTCTGCAGTAAATAATTGGGTAAAAATAAGATAATTAATAGGAAATTCTGCTTGGTGCAAGTTGAAGTCTTTACAGGGGTTCATCACTGCTTCTTTTGTGTATGTATGGGAAAACAGAGATGAGCTCAAACTCATTTTACTGAAATACATGATAACCTCATCACATTTAAGAATAAGTAAGTCCTGTATTTTTCCTAATCATTTGTAAAAGAATCCAAATTAATTACTTGAGCATTTGATACCATTTTAGGCATTAGTGATCTATCTACCACTTTTTAAATAGTGTTTAGGTAATATTTAAAGAAGATACTATTTAAATAAAGAACTGCTCATTATCAGTTGGCAGCTGCTTCATTATTTAAATAACTGGCTCAGACATCTACCTTGGATAGGCAAAGACAATGTTGATATATTTAAGGTTTTGGTTGAGTGAATGGTGAACTGACCCATCTTACACTTCTCCTTTCAGAAAACAGATTTTTTGGGGAGGGTCTTGTTTAAGTTAAATCTTCTGAGCATTGCTTTAAGAATACTTAAATCAGTCCAGGGCATCTGTTTTTAAAATCTTGTAACGTATTACTCTGTGGCATTGCTGACATTCAGAGATGCTCAGAATGTATTATGCTGTCTCTTCATGTGATTAAAAACAAGTGAAATTCACAGGCCTAAACTACTCTCTCATTTTTAGTATTTCCCATGTAAATGAACAAATGGGCAGGAAGCTTTCCTTTCTTACCCTCCCTCTCAAGGCACATGTACCAAATGTAAGTTAAACTCATGTAGATGAAGATCACGTGCTTGACATTACCCTTTCTTTACTCTGACATTGCTGTGGTAGAAGTAGCCTGGATCAGTTCAATAAAAAATCTGCCACTAAAATCTGCCGCTGAGCAATCGTTACACCTTGTTGCTGCTGTCACCCTTTCTTCTAACGGCTGACCACGCATGATGCTCCAAAACACTACTTTAGTCTTAATAACTAAGTAGGTCTGAATTTAAACGGACTAGTTAAACTGATTGAGCAGTCTAATTAAAGCTACTTCATGAGACACTGCCAATTTTTTCCTGCATAACTTCATTGGCCCTATTCTGACAATGCGTATCGCCTTTACAAACACAGAAAAGCATATTGCGCTGCCTGTCGTTTCTTCTTATACATCGTAGTGCTCCTCGGTATCTAACTATTAAAATGAATTAGTATATGTTTCATTTAAGTCTGATAGTTTCTTTTTTATTTTCCATTGCAACTTAATTTGTATTCACATGAACTGAATGCCCAAAGCAATACAATGCCTAACATTTCCTTTTTTGAGGAATCTGAAACATAAATAAAAACTCTTATTTCAGCTTCATTTAGAGGTGTGGAAATTATTTCCTTCAGTGTAATTAGAAATTATTCTAAATCAGGCCAGGTAAACATTTTTGTTGCATTTTACAACTGGAAGTTTGACTGATAATCTCAGAACTCAAAAAATAGCCTTCTGCTAATGACGCTTATAAAAATTTATCTAGAGTGTTTAGGATTTTTTTTAATCTAATCTGTGAAGTCATCATTCAGTTACACAACAAAAGAAATAACAGGCTTATGTTTCTAATAATTTAACAGAATGACAAAAGTTGACTGGAATTCAATGAATTCCCAGTAGAATTCAGTAAAAGTATTAAAATATATTTGACATCATATGGTTTAACTTCATGTAAACATTGTTACGAAGGATCCTGTTTTAAATCAATCCTAATCCTAAACTGATGTGGGTGACTTGTATTTTTTCTGATTTTCTTATTCAATAATATTTCAAATACTGTAGCCCTTAAAATGTTAAACAAAGATGAAATGCAGCCTTTTTTTGTTTGTATAGTTAGTGTCCTCCATTTTACAATACGATTATAGTTTTTGATCCTGAGATTTGCAGAATTATTAATCTACTTATAAGCAGGACAGGACAGGACACAGTGGATAATGTAGTAACAGAGCTATCCATGTTAAGAAATAAAATGTAAAAGGGAAAAAAGCATATCCAAGAAGAATACATGCAGTTAGAGCATCAGATTTATGTGTTTGTTTTCATTTGATTGCTCAAGGTACATACATCATTCGTATGAAGAGAGAGACTGTCAGCATCACTCAGCAGTTGGAAATGAAGAACTAAACAAGACCCATTTGAGACTTGTTTGAAACAATATTTAGAAATTATGAAAGACACCTGGATGGTGTGGTAACCAAAGACTTCTGCATGCTGTTAGCGCACAAATAAATGCAATATGCAGAGTGCAGTTGTTCCTTTATACCTCCAATGATGAGTCTGTACTTTGAACTGACAAGATAGCTGAGACGCACCAGTTTTGTTCTATAATATGGTGAGAGATTATACAAGAAAGATAAGACAGATAGAATTACAGATGAATTGCACCTTCCTTTCTTAGGGAAAATTCCCATTGACTTGGGAATTATATGAAAATATATAGTTACTGAAAGTGTTAAATGAGATGCTTACACATCCCATAAGGAAGCATTAATGAGTAAAATATATCCTCTGGTCAATGTTATTATCTAGTTAGCAGTGCAGATAGAGAACAAGGATCAAAGAAAAAAGAAAAGAGAAGAAAAGAGAAGAAAAGAGAAGAAAAGAGAAGCAGAAAAGAGAAGAAAAGAGAAGAAAAGAGAAGAAGAAAAGAAAAGAAAAAAGAAAAGAGAAGAGAAAGAGAAAAGAAAAGAAAAGAAAAGAAAAGAAAAGAAAAGAAAAGAAAAGAAAAGAAAAGAAAAGAAAAGAAAAGAAAAGAAAAGAAAAGAAAGAAAGAAAGGAAAAAAAAAGAGAAAAGAAAAGAGAAAATAAAAGAAAAAAGAAAAGAAAAGGAAAAGGAAAAGAAAAGAAAAAAAGAAAAAGATGGAAAAAAAATCCGGCCCTTTATCTGTACTTCAAAGGGAATTTGGCCACAGCAACCTGAAATGGTGAGGCTATAAATGCTCTTGGGGTGTTGAAAGGACAGCTCAGACTCTTGCCTGATAAATACTGATCATATTCCACCTGCCTGAGCTTGGTTCATCTCAGATATCCCTGCTGGCCATACACCACAGGACAGTCCTTGCCTGAGCAGTTAGTTTATGGAGCAGTTGTATCTTGTGCAGGATTCCAGCTTGCCAGAAGCTGGCGCAGGGAATACTTCACACTTGCTCAAATGAAACGTCAATTCATTCTTATTTATTTCATCCCAGCGAGGATCCTTTTCAGGGGAAGTGTACATTTTCTGAGTCTTGATGCATAGATGAAGCAGGCTGCAGAAAGGAATTACCTAAAATAAAATGATACTGTTTCCGTGAATACAACTTCAGTCGTGTTATTTACTTTCAATTACCTTAAAGAAAAATAGAAGCAGACTGCTATAGTAGCAAACAGCACTTTCACAATACAGCTCAGTATTTTAAAAATAGTTTTATCCATGTATATATTTAACACTAATCTTTCTTGTCTGAACATGTGAAAGCATCAGAAGATAAAATACAAAAACTGAAATTCCATTTTTCAGTGATTTTCAGTGATTATTGTCAGTATTAAATGGCAATGAAAAACAAAGAGCTCAAAGATGCAGATTAAAAATTGCATCTTCTTCTCAGTTTTGCACATGGCAGTACCATTTGCACTGGGAAGAGAGTTGACCTTATCCAAAACTATGTATGTGACCAATCAGTAATTAACGAACTGTTTCAGTGCTCCACAGGAACATCAAGACAGTAACACTATATGCTCAAAATCACAGTTGCTTGGAAAAATCATGAAATACTATCTTGGAAAATATTTTATAAGGATTTCTTTCTCTTTTGTACTTATTCTCTCCCTTCTTTTTTACGAGCTCTAGTTACTCAAGAAAGCACTGCTTTATATATACATGCATGTGTGAATAAAATATATTTACATAAAATGCAATTTTTACATATACCCTAATATACATGTATGTATATATGTCTGTATATGCATATGCATATATATGTGTGTATGCCTGTGTGTGCATATACATAAGTAAAATTGTCCTAGGCATTGGGAATCATCTAGAGAATATAAGTGGATAGCAACCCTGGGCTGTTGGAGATTATTTATTAATTTATACAGATAGAGATTAATTTAAACAGGTCACTAGTGATCGGCCCTCCAAGTGGGGTTTGTTAGCCCATCTCAGCGTTGGCTGGAGGATAAGCTATCAGTCTGGCTCCAAGGTCCTTCCTTAACACTGTATCTCTCTGAAAACTGGCTTCAAACTCAGATGCAGTTTGGTTGGAATGAGTGTTAAGTACTTGCTTTCCTGTCAGGTTATAAAGCTGTGTTCTCACAGTGTCAAAATAGACATTTTATTCTTATAAGCTGGCACCTGCCTCTGATTCATTGACTTCTGAAGGCATTATCACAAGAGATTCTGTCAGATTCCTGAAACACTGGCACCAAGAGATTCAGTCACTGCTCTGTCTAGTAAGGCACTTCATAAGGTTCTTGTGTACTTTAAAACTAGGAGATGTTGAAGGTGTTTTGCTTTGAGTTAATAATTACTATCTGGAGATAACAGCAAGAAAGAGGCTGAACTATTTTAGAGATGGATGCAATAAATAATAATAGGTATGCTTTAGACAGTCACAAGGCTCAAGGACAAATTCTGAACAGCATGACTCTGTCTTTTTAATGGCTAAAAATACGTCTTCAGTCTACATTGTGAAATAGAAAATGCTAGCAGACAAAAAGTTACATGCAGAATTGCGAGTAAAACTGCTGCTCTTTCATTCTCACTATAAATATAGCTATGAAAAACATTTTGTGCTCTAGATCCTTTGAAATCAAGGAATTCCCAGTGCTGTGCAAACATGAATGTATCCTTAGAATATGTTTAATAGAGTTAAGGTTTCTTCTAATTAATTTTAAATAAAATGAGGTATATAAAGGTGCCAGGATCAAATTGGCAGAGCAGTGTCAGGGACAAAGCTAGGATCCACCGTTCTTCACTGTCAGATGAGTATATTTAGGATTGAACCATGCACTACCCTGTATAAAGTCTGTCCCGTACCAAACTGGTGTAGAGAAAGAACATAAAATGCAACACACTGAATGTAAGAAAGCTTTAACAGTTACAGCTGCAAATATATTCAGAAATATCTGTGGATATTCATCTAAATGTTGATAGTGAAAAACAGAACTTCTGAACAGAGGTTCTGAGAGTCTCAAAGGTGCAGAAAAGGGACAGCAAAAAAACTGTAGCATGTCTCTTTACTGAGAAAGCAGTTGAAGTACAGAACTAAGACTGCAATAATGGACCTAACGAAAAGATGTTAAATGATAAACTTACAAAGAATGCACAAATAGGTGGATAAGCTTTTAGGGAATGTCTTTCTTCTGTCCTTTAACATAATTGTAAACTTCAGTTGATTGCAAAAAAAATTTAGATGTCTTTTGGGTTGGGTTTTTTTAATGCTACATTTTTAATCCATTGCAATCATTTTCAAGAGCAGAAACTCTGACCACAAGACTGTCTAAGTTGCAAGAAAAAGTGAGGACAAATATTTTAGAGAATTCAATCAGTAATACAATGACAGCTGCTAGGTTTGAGTATGATTTCTGTAGGTATAAAGAAGGATCTTGGTGAAGGGGGAATGTTCTTCTGAATTATTCACTTACTACAGTGAGAATGGTGCTCCCTGAGCTACGCCTTTTCCAGTACATCCATGACATACATTGTACGTTTATAGTATTTAATCACTACTAAGACTCCATATTCCACTGCTGTGTAACATAAAATGGTACACACCTTTGCATGGTATATAATTTTCTTTGTATTCATCAGAAAGCACTTAAGGGAAAAAAATATTATTTTGGAGTCCAAATATCTAATTATAATTAGCTCAAGACACACTGTTGTATCCAGTGGGAAAAGGAGTTTGGAGGCATTTTCATTATAAAAGAGAGACCTTATTAATCCTCTGAAAATTTTTCAGAGGTGATAGGCATTGTTAATGTGAAAATTCAGCAGATGAAATTCTGTTACTGATTCTAAAGCATGTCACAAGAGAGAAAGTAGATGGAAAAAAGATTTATGTTAATTTTCTTTAGGACAGAATTCTTAACAAGTATAGTGACCTAAATAAGTAACTGTATCCACCCTGGCAGAGGTACTGTGATAGTATGCATCTAAAGTGACGTATTTCAATACTAAGAAAATAGTAGCATGTTCTGCTGATTAAGTAAATCATGAGCTGTATTGCAGACTCTACCTAAGAGAAATGAGCCTTAGTTTTTCCTGACTTGTGCTTCTCTTATAGTCCTGGTGTCCTGGAAGTCTTCTTCTTGTAGAAAGCATAGAAGCAGCTGCAGATAAAAATATTGCCATTTCTCTAGATGCAGGTGACCTGAAGTGGTCCAATGATGGGAGAAAACAAAGGGGAATAAGAGATTAGAAAGGAGGAACAGAAGAATACAAAATGTAACAGAAAAAAGTTTTCCATATCAGAAGGGAAAGGCAACCCTCTTAGTAAGAGAAGATCAAGTCTCATGAGATACTGAAGAGAGAAGTAAAAAAAATAGGCCTGCCACTTTAGCCTGGAGTGGTGGAAGTCCCTGCTTTGCACTCACTTCATGCTGCTTTTGATTCCTGATGCTAATACAGTGGCATCCCCTAGCTAGATAGATACACTAGGGTATCACTGGGGAAATTCAATTACAATCTGTAAAATTGTACACCTGAGGCCAGTTTTAAGTACTTAGCTAAATATATAGTTGGTATAATCAGTGAATGAATTGAAGTGTACGTATCTGATAGAAACATAATGGGTTTTAGATCTGTTTTCTAAATAATATGTTTATAGGTATATGCTTATAGGTACATGTCAATCTCTTTTAGTTTGTTTGTCACTGAATGACTAGGTGCCATTGCATGAATCATGAAAGTACGTTATCATTTTAAATGAAGAAATGCTTACTTGGCAATTTTGGGACATTAGAGTCCAAGGTTATTGGCTTTTTAAAAAAGCTTAAGGTATGATCCGCAGTCCTGTGTGACACTTCTAGTTCTGTGCTGATCTTCCAGGCACAAATTGTAGATTCAATATCAGTTTGGGTAATATTTTATTTCAAATTTAGTTTAAATTAATTCATTCCGTAAATATATTTTCTGCAGGTTCATGATGGATATGCAAATATTTACCGTCCTCAAAAGCTTTTGCCTTGAACACAATAAGCCCACAGAATTATTTCTTGTGTTAACGTGATCCCATAAATTTTTAACTATAGGATTTTTGGTAAAGGGCATATTGGAATACATTTTTTTTTTTGCATCCTCAACAGATCTTTATTTAAAAAAAAACGAAACCAAACAAAACCCTAATCTCTTACTACTGTTAGAGATCATAAAAATCACTCAGCTGCCTGCTTTCTTCACCAAGTTGTTGCTCAAAAGTATGTTGATACCACCAAGACTTACTAAAGGGGTCCACAGCTGGTGGCAAACATCTAACAATAAAAGTTAATTTGAGAGGAAAACAACCCACAGATATATTGATGGATCTTTTCAGATCTTTCCATGATTAATAATTCAGTGAAGCATGATTTGGGCCTCTTACAAATTTAGGAAGCTGTGATGATAAAGATAACAGATTAAAATACCTGAAAACTGAAATCCTGCATTTATACACAATTTAGGAACAGCTTTAAGGAATATACTGCCAACATTTATCTTCTCTAAGCTAAGAAATCCTCTACTAACATAATATTCAACTCTATAGAATAAAGGGCAGGTGGTCACAAGATATAATACTGATAACTACTGAGAATAGGAGTTTTCACTGGAAGTTTGATCACTGTGAACTATAGTAGGACTACAGCTTACTCTGTTGCTCTTTTAATAGCCATTAGGCTATATTGTCTATCAGAAATAATGCATTATCTTCACTGAGATGTGACCTAGTTGGTGACTGTGAATTGAATCGCACTACACTCTCTTTACTGTTCCTTTGAGATAAAGGCCCTATTATCCATTACCTCTGTCTTTGTAGAACATGTAGTTTCTTATGAAATTTACTAATTCAAAAGCGAATATGTTTAAAGTTCTTTATTAGATGGTCTTTGGTTACTGGCAAGTGAGAATGAAGCTAATGCAAAAAGTTCATCAATGTGTATAGTAAACAGAATGAAAACAGGTTAATGAGAATGGTTTACATTTTCTCTAAAACACTGAGTTCTGTAAAGTAATATAGACAAGTCAGAATACATTTCCATATCAAATGCTGTCAATAGCAGGAGGCTATATTTTTATTAACATAGTAAATTCTGTATTGGTCAGCTTACAAATAAATTAAGGGGAAAGAATGAGAAGGAATGATTATACTGGTGATCTGTCTACAAAGATATTTCTTTTCTTACTGAAGGGAAAAAATACCATTATTACAGGTCTGGTGCTTTCTTGTTTGTACTTAAGAATATAAACTAGATTAATATTTTGGTTTTATGCTTATTTACATAATTAATTCTCCTGACTTAATTTTGTACATCTATTTACATTTATATAAATATGTATTGTATACATTTATATGTATATATCTTGCCAGCTTGTTCCTAGAGTAATGAACTCAAGCACTCAGTCCCTTTGGCTACTCCCAGGCTTGGCAGATATACACCATCACTGAGCCATTTCAGTCATTGCTTTTAACTGCTTTGCAGGTCATCAGCTTCTGGAAATGTTGAGACAGAGTGAGTCATGTCTTCAAATGGTGTTCTTTTATAGTTAAAGACGAGAGAATAAAAATAAGGCAGAGGATAAAGAGGACTTCCCAGGTTTTGTTTGCTGGTGCAGTTGAGACCACAATCTCAATATTCCTTATCTCTGTCTTATCTAACCAATGTATATTTCTGCTTTAGGCCCAGTAATGATGCAGTTTTGAGGAGGGTGTGGGGGAAAGCAGGTGGGCTTCTCCAAATCCCAGGAATACTAAAGATGGCAGAGATGACAGTAAAATTCCTTCCATTCTCCCAGCCTTTCTCCACAGCCACTTCCCACACTTTTTAATGACTTTAAAACACATAAGGAGAAGAATCATCCCCCCATTACCCTGCCACCTAATTAGTTCTAATTGCCAGCACATCAATTATGATCCACTAATTTCTGGTTCTGTTCCTCCCTTGTTTACCAGATATAATGACAGTCCAGTTCGGGGGTTGTATCTGTAGATGTTTTTGTTTTCATCAGTTCAGTAAGCCACCTCTCCACCATCTCTTTCAGCAACTGTTGTTAGAGGCAAATAGAACATTTTATGAAATGTCTCTTACTTAAAACTCCAATTTACAATCTGGTTCAGCCCAAAAAGACCTTAGCGATTACTGAAGAAAATCTAGTGTGTGAGTGTCTCTTAAGAATTAATCAACTTTGCTCCATATAAATGCTGAAGCTAATGCCATTAAATTTCAAATTATCCTCCCCTCTAGACCTGCAATAACATTTAAGTATGAAAAGTATTATGCTCTATGTTCACTTTGACAACTGTGTCACTCCTGAGTGCTCCTGGCCCCAGGAGTATTTCCGCAAGGGCAATATTGGCTTTGTTCACCCACTGTGTGCAGCATATCAAGTCATTCTCTTCACATTATGCACTAACTGAAAAATAAACATGTCGTATGACAAGTTAGATTAAAAAATCTCTGAAGGACAGACCTACATACAGTAAATCAGCTGATATTTTGTGCCCTTAACTATGGCTTATTTCTGTTCTCTTAAATTACATTCTACTGGCTGATCAGTTCATAAAGTAAATGGGCAGCTGCAGTAGAGAGCTGACATTTTAATAGTAGAGTGCTGTAGACATGGCCAACTGCCAAAGAACACATTGTTAAAGCAAATACCATAAAATGAAAAATTAAGATCTTGGCACCAAGGCCTACTGGTAAGAGCTGAGGGTCAGTAAAGGACACAGCAATAATCTAAAAGATTTTTTCCACTAGATTAAATTTAGGACAGGCAAAGCATCCTTGCTTTAGGGAAGTGTTCAGCAGTGCTGGAAACTGAGGCGAGTCTCAAAGCAAGCATAAAAGACCCTGTTGGCCATCCTGGCTACCACAGTTTCTCAGCAAGTTAGCAATCTGGTACAATCCTCCTTTATAGCACAACTGTCGCAGCTGGACATAACACCACTCCGATCAGTTCTGAAACATACTTTGTCAGTAATCACTGCATATTTTAATGTGTGTGCATTATTTGATACTCTGTCATGTTTATTTGGTAAACATTAATAATTTCATGAAATTGCCTTTTGCCTGAAATAAATGCTGAATAACAGCAGCAAGGCAAAACAGTATATTCAGATGCTCCTTCCTCAGTAACTGACATCATTCTCACCAGTTAACATACACTGCATATGAAAATGGTTTAGAGAGATTCTGTAGTGAAATGGCTGAGCATTCATTATTCAGAGAACTCCACATGTATGATTACATATCCTTTCCTCTGGCTACATACATTGTGCTCCAGTCTTTACTTACTTACTATCATATACTGTTACTCAAAGAGTGTGATGGGTTTTTGATTGCTGTCCTATACGACTACAACATAACCTGTGATGTTTCTTTATTCCCCTTAGTAATTCTATTGTCACTAACTATGACCTAATGCCTCTTTATTGACTCTGACTTTTTTACATAAATAGTATTTTACTCCACAGATGCTTTTAAATAGTTTGTCAGCATCTGTATGCCATCCCATTTATTTCTGTGCCTGAGAGTACTCCTTCGTTTGGCGCAATTTAAAGCTGAGGCAATTAAGCAAGCAGATGCAAATAGAGATGGTGAGACTATCAACTGTGTCTTATAGGACCTGTGAATTAATATTACAGTATCATCTTAAACTTTTTTTTGCTTTTTTATGTGGAGTCTGATGACAAATATTCCCCATGGTCCCTGGAGAGAACAGCTCAGAATTAGGAGAAGGCTTCTCAACTTGTGGCTCTTCACAAGCAACAGGAAATCGTAGCTACAGATTTCATTATTTGGAATCATTTAGCCAAAACTAAGGGTGAAATACAGCCTCTGTGTGTGTCAGGAAATGCTCTTAGCTCAACCTAGGGAAATTCTCTTTCAAAGCAGAGCAGCTCTGAAAATTCTAAGGTGAATCATGAAGAGTGAAGAGTGTCCTTTTGTGAGTTTTTATTATAAAGCAGGAGCATTACTCTTTCAATGGTTTACAAAGCATGTAGGGATTGAGCCTGAACATCTTCAGCACAGTATTCATTATTTATCCATGTTAGTCAAGCATAGCTCAGCCTTCCTTCTGTTGCATTGGGCAAGAAATCAATGTGTCTGTGACTATCAGCAGTGACAGAGCCACCCTGACATGTGAGATGATAAGAGGGAGAGAGAAGGGGAGATCTACTCAACCATGCAATAGCAAACACATCACAGGATATGGAAAGTTTTGTGTCACACTCATCTGTGCTCACATGGGAGAAGGGGAAGTGCATGACTCCATTGGGTTTTTTTTCTTTCCTCTTCACCACACCTAAATCCATCATATTTACCTGTTGGTGGAGACTATAATTGCTATCTCACTGGACCAATTGCAATTCTTACACTTTAAGGTTAGGACTTTAATGTAAAGGATCAATGCCTGCAAATGAGTCTGGTGCTGAAGGAGGAATAGGATGCATATTTTATAGAACTACAAAGAATCTTGAATGCTCCATCGATGGCGATGTTCAAGGCCGGGTTGGACAGAGCCTTGGGTGGCATGGTTTAGTGGGAGATGTCCCTGCCCATGGCAGGGGGTTTGGAACTAGATGATCTTAAGGTCCTTTCCAACCCTAACTATTCTATGATTCTATGATTTGTCTGACCTCGCTCCAGATTATTTTTAGACATCAGGAATGAATTACTGTTATGAATAATGGCGCTTTCTGACATTTTGAATTGGGAAACTACATAGAGGAGCTTGGGAAGTATTACTGATTTCTTTTCAGCAGCTTAATATAAGCAGTTGAAAACAATGGAAAAAACTTAGCCTTTTTCACATTACACATTTTAACTGGAATGTGAGTGACATTTCTACTGTCCCCTAATTTCTCCTATGCAAATCATCTCAACAGGGTATGAAAAGTCATAGAATCAGTCTAAGCTTCCTTGATAAGAGTGTCAGCTTGGATAACACTCTTTCTGACACCCTAATCAAAAGGTGTTTAAAAATGCAAGCCTTTAAGATATGCAACCAGGTATAGGTATTTCGTAGCTGCATCCATATGGATATTTTGGGCTTATCCAGACCGGCCCTAATTGATTGTCACTGTGCACTCAGTTTATTTTAGAGCAGTCAGAGAGCCTGAGTCAATTTCTCTTTAGAAAATGGAACTGCATTTGCATTATGTTAATACAAGATGAAGAAACGGGCTGAATATAAGGAAAGGTTAAAATCTGGCACAGAAAAATCAATCTGACTCTGCATATGCATGCCTGTGTTGTCTTGGGCTGTACCAATCAGGGCTGATACAAATACAGTTATTAAGCTTCCTTCCATTTTAAGCAGCATTATTAAAAATACCTGAAAAGTGGGACAACTTAGCGGCTTAATATCACTTTAACGCAATGCGGAGACTAATCTCTAATATCTTTATTCAGGACGTTCCTTCTCTGTGTTCTCTGCCAACACTCTTTCCCTCAGCCCTGTCTCAGCAAGGGAAGATCTAGGTCCTGAAGAGATTTGGGTCACTGGGGCAGCCAGCCCCAGTGATATAATCACAAGACTGCAAACAACAGGCATATTTGAGCCTCCCATAGCTGACAAAATCACAGCTACCCACAAAATCACAGCTTACCTACCCTGGGGGAGAGAGGAGACGGAGACAGACTCACAGCTTAGCCAGCTGTCAATACGGATGCCCCAAAGCCTACAAACAAACAGAATTTCTCACTGATCCTCAGTCTCTTTGAGAGCTGGAGTCATTTTAAACTTCGTCACTAGGATTCCTGAACAGAAAAACACCACTACTGGTAGTTAGTGAATGTATTAAGAAGGCTATAACAAAAGACTATTTTCTGAGGAGTGTATGGAATAGTCTAAATCTAATAAGGGGCTGAAGATTGAAGGCTAATATGACTAATCTGTCCTAATACCTCCAACACATATTATTGCTGATAAAGTTGAGTTAGAAATAAGGAACGCAATTTTAAAGGAAAAAAAAATAAACACAGGCATAAATTAGTGAAGCTAGAGTCAAATATAACAGTGACAATAATGAGTGCAATAAAAAATATCAATTTGTTGCTTCTTTTAGAGATAAGACTCTCAGAGTAATAAAAGTAATGTACATACTAAGTATGTTCAAGGTTAAAATAACACCAAGGCTCACTTGCTTCAGTTCCTCCACATTCTGAAACCCTCTCTTAAATTTTAAGGCTTCAGTGGCATCTGCTGTTGGAGACCTATTTAATTAATTAGCTATAATTTAACAGATATTCCCTCTAAGTGAATTCTTCTTCCACAGAGTTTCTGATATTCAGTTCTATTTGTGAAGTTCCCTGTCACCATGGAAACCCATTACACTGATCAGAAAACCTCTTAAAGCAGCAGCAATTTTCTCTCTGCCTTGTTTCTGCCCCTCCTTCCAATTACAGTACATGGAAATTGCATGAGCACATGTTTAACTGACAATAAAGCTATCCCCAATGTGTTCATATCCATCGGTGGAGTACCAAGATGTAGTTTGTGATCAAAAGGCAAACACAACAAAAGGCCCTCTGTAAAATGATCCTGAAACTTTGTAAATTAATACTTCTGTTCTCTCACAGAATACACTAATCGTTACCTTCATTCATTAATCTGTGGTTCCCTTTCACATGTGACCTTAATGCTCCTAAGAGCAGAACAGTAAGGCCAACAGCTTCTAATCAAGCCCCTAATCCAAGCAATTCAAGAAAGGTTAAAGGAAGGCTAAAAGTCTGATTATTTAGCTCAGAGCAGAGACAGAATAATTCAGAATTAAACTCACTGCACTACTCAGTCGACACCACCAGTTAAGTGATATGGTGATTAGTATCCATTAACAAGATATGCTACAGCAGTACGCATTTGCATTTCTTGGGTATGATCAAGAAATGCAACTAACCAGAATCCTGCTGGTTGGTTGCAGTTCTTCTCACTCTGGAAAAAACCCTCTTCACATTAGAATTAATGGCCAACACTTCTTCGGTGCATTAGAGCTAAGGCCACGGAGTCGGGGTCCAGAATTTTACATCCTGTTTCTGCTATAAAATTGCTGTATGAACTTGAGTAAGCCACAAAGTTCAATATTAAGCATTCCACATTTCTACAAGGATGATCAGCTTTGTACACCAGATAAGTTTCTTGCAGAAGTACCTGTTACACCTATAGCAATAATGGAAGTGACTGGAACACACAAGTGTTTTGCACCCAGGAAGCCCTAGACCAAGGTCTACCAAGCTGCTCATCCAGAAACGGAAGCATTTAGCATTAAAGCGTCTCTTGGAAATACAGATCTCATGTTCCATTTCATAGAGGTTTTGTGGTTGATACATTAATTTCCCAGTGTTCGGGCTCTATTTATTACTGTTACTGTGAGGAGTCAATGAATAAAAAGTAAAATGTGATATAAAATCTAAACAAGCAAAATCCTGACTCCTGTCTTCAGTTGCTACTGAATATTAGACAAATATTAATAGCACATTGTCAGAGCTGCTTGCAGACAAGCAAAATGTTACAGACCTGTGACACTAACATTTGAAGCTCATAGCAGGCACTGACTTTTCAATTTTATTTCATTAAAACACTCTACGCGTTAAAAGTCAGGTGAAGGAATGAAGCGAAGAAGCCAAGGGAAAGCTTACTATTGCCCCATCAAACTTTCAGTCCTCCGCATCATTGTAAACCAATGGAATTTAAGCAGTTACGAAACATAAGATTGTATTATTTATTCTGAATCTTTTTTAAACTGTTTTTGTGACTGTAACATCTCTTCTCTTGAGCATTTTGATCTTGGGTGCAACTGTAGTAAGCAGAACCAGTTCAATTTAATGGTTTTTCCTCACTGGAAGGGATCCAGATCCAACTTTAGCAACCATTTGGAGATTCTTAAGAGTTTCTGTACAGCTGCCTAGGCAGGGCAGGGTCCAAGGTATGAAAAATAACTGGGTGAGGAAGAGACCTCTCTACCAAGAAGAAGTAAGCATCAGCAACCCATAAACTTAAAGAACTACACTAAGTAGTAGGAAATCTAAATTCCATTTTAGCTAATCCTGTTAGGAGTAAATTGTTGCAGTGTAGAACTAAATAAGACTTTAAAAAAAAAAAAGCCACCAAAAAAGAGAATTCTGACTTTCCAAAATGTGTTTTCAATGTACTTTGAAGTTGGATGCGTGATGCATTGTTATATAGTATTACATTTTTAAACTGGTTGTCACAAGAATTTTGCTGATATTTATCAACTAATGAAAGCTGCTTTAGTATAGAAAGCTTATTCCAAGGCTATTTCCCTATTTTTGGAATCGAAGCTACACAAGTGTTGTACCAGTGAGAGTTTCCTGTTGTACAGAATAAGCAAATCTTGTTCAGTTTACATTTTGGACCTTGTCACTTCCTTAATGGAGTAGTGGTTGCATTTTTAATTACTTGTTTTTCTGTTAGGTTTCTTGAACTATAAAAAAGCAAAGTTATCATGTTTAACAAATTTAAATATGATATTCTGTTACTAACATATAAAGTCTAATTAGCAATGTTCTATTAGTAATATTAGTAAGTTTATTAGTAATATCTAATATTCTTGTGAGCCACATGACACATTACCTGAGAAATACTCTTCCACATTTAGGCTTTATAACAAAGTCTTCCTTATCTGATTTATTTTTCCCATTACAACACAAGTGGGATATGGATAATAATAACTACCTCTTTTTAGATTTCTTTGTCAGTAGAGCTATATCTAGATGTTTTACTTTTATTTGGTGTATGGTGCTTCTATTTTGCATAAGCCCTTACTGTTCATTTGCAATGCAAACGTGATACCCAGAAATCCAAAGCTGTACTGAAAGCAAGATGGTATGATTTTATCAATTAAAAGTTACACAGTCCAACCCCTGTAAGAGGCTAAGAGTAGCACACTGCTGGAGCTCTCTCCCAGTGCAATACTCATGTTCTGGCAAACCTCCTGCACCAACGCAGCTCTCCTTGGGTGTGTCTCTCTTCCTCTGTGGGTCAAGTCACATGGGGAAACATATGTTTATGCAAGAGGATTGCTGCTGTGAATAAAATTCCTGAAGGCTGTCACCGGGGATTTGTCTTCTGCTACTCGGAATACCAAGACTCTGAAAAAAAGATGAGAACTCGAATAATTAGGAAGGGGAAAGGGGTCAGGATAGATGGTAATTAGGCTGCTATATTTATTCAGGTAAAATCATGGTTTTACTAATTGAATTAACATCAGTTTTTGACCTTAAGTAGGTGTAGGACTGATTTTTTTTTTTTTTTTTTTTTTTTTTGAGCTTCCTGTTACTCCAAAGTAGCATTTAAATTCCTAAAATAACAGTTTTCAGCGTATATGGAAGTAGGGTTTTTTTATGAAATAATTTATAGTAAGTTTAAGTCAGGCTTCTGTTATATGTTCTTCCTGAAATAACTTCCATTAGAAATTAAGGACTTAATCCATAAATTAAATATTTTAAACACAAAGGCTATGATTAGGTCTAAGACCTTGACTACTAATTGCACATTTAAATAAAAGTTAAACACTCAGAGTTTAACTTGCAAAAGCTGCTGCCAGACTGTAATACACTTAAATGCTTCCTTTCATTTTTTCAGGACCCTGTGGGACTCAAGCTCACAGCTAGGCACAAAAATCCTGAGACTGCTTTAATCTTTGCTAAAAGACCAGAGGAGCCAGAGTGCCAATAGTACACTATACCCTGAAAGCTGTGAAGGGTCTAAATACAGAGGTGAGTAAAACTTCAAGTACCCTGTTTTCTCAGGTCTGTTGGGAACCTTTTCTCTGATTCATCCAGCTTTTTTAGACATACCCTCCCTCTTTCTGCATCTGCTGTAGTTGATGCGAAAAGCCTCCATTTGCTTTTCAATTGCCTTGAAATTATGCTTCAGAGCTTAAGCATCTCTTTTAAAATGGCTTCAATACACTTCTCTAGTCCTTTGACTTGCAAAAATGACCAGAAATATGAGAAAAAAGGGGAAGCTAATATGTTGATACTTGTTCGAGTCCAAAACATCACCCAAAACAATCAACTAGTTTGAGAAATGAAAACTGGTACATTCATCTGAATGAACTGGTAGTTGTATTACTTGCAAGTGAATATGAAATAATGCTTATCAAAAATTCCCAGCTAACACAGTTATGACAGTTCCAAGTTTCCTGCCTCATGCTTGCAGGTATACAAAATGCTGTGTCCTACTCAGATAAATCCACTATATTTTAGTGGCTTTAATATAAAAATATGTAGCTCATAGGTAGCAATTGCCAGATAGCAGTCTGAATTCCATTGTAGTGCTGGGAAATATGCTTGATAACTTTTATTATTAATGTTTAATTCATTGAGATAAATTACATTTTAATTTCATTTGAGCTATGTAAGAGTCTTAGAAGCTGTAAAAACAACAGCCAGTAACCCATTTGCTTGTTAGCTCTTTTCTATGATTTGCAAACCCATGGATGTCCCTAAAGTAAGGATGACCAGGTGATGGAGTTCATATTTTAATTTATAATCTGCAACTCAGGCCAAACACAGCCAGTAGGTAAGCATCTTCTTGGCACCAATTCTGCCAGCATGATACAATTTTCCCAAACATTACAATGACTTAAAAAAGAATTAAAGTGATTGCCCTCAAAAAGTGCAAGTCACTCCCATTTGCATGAAAACACCAAAGTTTGAAATGCACAGTCCTAGAAACACCCTTGAGCATATTTCTTTTAAAGGCTGGAAGGAACAGATGGCTTGTAAGGTCCTTTCCAACCCTAACTATTCTATGATTCTATGCTGTGGGTGCTGTCTGCATGATGAAGCACTGTATCCTCATTTGTACCGATTGGGGTCAAATCAGCTCTAGCCTTTAATTCACCCTAAGCACTGAGTATTTCTTCTAATTAAAATGTATGTCATTACTGATTCCTACAGTAATGATAACCTACTAAACTCTAATGGATCGATCCCATCTGCCTTGCTGTGCATAGACTCAGCCATTTCACCACTCAGAAGAATTCACTGTGGCACACAACCTAGGAATCACAAGTGCTGCTTCATGTATTGCAATGCAAATTGAGCAGTTATTCTGGGTTGCACCGTGATTTTCTGCATGGTTTTATTACTGAAGAGTTTGGAAGGTCATTCCCATGAGAACCTTTGACAGCCTGCAGAGCTAAACATGAAATACAAAAAACATGGAGAGTGTTCTTCAGCTGAAAATTGCCTTTTGTGAAAGACAGAGATAAAGAGCACCAAACAGATGTGGTCCATCTAAATGCCTAATTTTAATGTCTGGTAGGAGTTCATACATTATAGATTGAATTCTGTGGACTTTGACACCTGGTTTAGACCAGAGGCACTGGAGCATCACCCCAACAGGTAATAGATGTGATCCTGGCATCTACTGCAAAGCAATATTCGGAGCCCTCACAGATCTGTTGATGTCCTGAAATGCTGGTGCAATAGTTCATTTTATCCTACCAAAGATGCCTTCCAGGCAGGAGAGTCATGGAAGGCCCACGTGCCATGTGGTAAGCTCAAAAACAATTTAGAAACTGCTGCTTATTTAAAGAGGATTTAACTACTGATTCCAGCTCATTCTTCCATAGAGAGGGATGTTTTGCAGGGGAAAGAGAAAAACAGCAGTCACATTACTAACGTTGCATCAGGTTTAAAAATAGTTTTACAGGTCTACAGTTTTGGGGAAAATAGATTTTCTATTTCCTCCCCATAACTGTCCACATTCAATATACTTTATTGCCTTACATTTTTTCTCTTCATGGTTTTCTTCTTGCTTTCATGCCCCACTGACGCTTTAGTAAGGCGATGTGTGGAAAAAAACTCAGTAACTAATAAAATTGATATAGAATTACTAGAAACAATTGTATTTGATACATGAACTGACTACAATGAAAGAGGGTGAATTCATCTGGGAGGTCAGACTCCCTGTGCAGAGAAGTTCTGCTTGCCCCATTAGTTTGAACTAGATCATTATCAGCAGACAGCAATGGCAGTTTTAGGGAATATGGAGACCATGGCCTTTTTATTTCAACCCAAACCAATGGTCCTGCCTTTGCCTGCCTAAAGGATGGCAAAGGAAGCATTCACATCCTTCAAATAGATGCTTTTAAATTTTTGCCCAGAAGTAGTATGTTAAACTGTACAGCAGCCATAGCTCAGCAGAGAAGCAGCCTTAACTGGGAAAAGGATTCACAGACTGGGAAAATTTAGGCTGGCAAATACTGATCTTCATTCTCTAACTCACAACAGATCCGAGGTGTCTGGATAAGTTGCAAAGTTGCTTAGTTGTGCATACCAGCAGTGGCAGAAAATATCTGGTTTGATCAGCCCCGCTAGACCTTTGAGGTAATATTCTTTCCTCACAAGGGTACTCTTTGACACACAGGCTAGTTATGCTGACAGAAAGGTTTGATCCCAAGATGGCTGCTCTGAGTTGACCTGCAATTATACCAGTGACTGAGAGGGAGGATTGATTAAATTGTTAAATTATTTTGGGTAAAACACATTTGTGCTTACTTTATGCACAGCTTGAAAGTGAAAAGAGATGGTTCTAGCTTTTCACATCCATCCTAGATATCTCTATTTTTTCCCCAAGAAAGCGCTTAGGAAAATTCAGTTCAACATGCGAGATGCTTTCTGACCAGTTTTGCTAAATTTTGGCAAGAAGCTCAAATTTAATTTCCAGAATCAGGTATTTGCTTCTGGAGCATGAAGATCTAAAGGCTTGTTTCTGGATTTCTCTACTGGCAGCCAGTTATCTGCCAGTAAAATACAGATGCAGCAGCAACTCCAGAGATTGCATCGGCATAAAACTGTTGCACAATAACTGGAAATCTGTACCATATTCTCACAGAAGGGATGCACCAGGGATGAATTTCTATAGGGAGAGATGACAGATCAGTATTGACCAGCTACCTGGTCTTAGCTGGCCTGGAGGGTCTCCTGGGGCCCCCAAGCCAAATGGTATCAGGAACACCAGTGTCCCATTGGTATTAATTATCAAAATGACAAGTTGCTTTCAACGGCAACTATACTATTTTCTTGCTAGTCTGGAATTAGCACAAAGAATAGGTGTCAACTGCCAGCTTGGATAGAAAATTAAGATTACGTGCTGTGTATCTGTGGAGCTGTATCAGTTCAGGAGAAGGATTATGCCACATGGTTACCTGCAGCACCAGGAAAGCAGACAGAATGGCCAAAAAGATCAGTTCTAGCCTCACGGCCTAGTATCATAGACTAGCCTGCTTTTGGCCTGAAATATCATGCTCTGTTAGCAAGTTTTTGATTGATCAAAGAAAGGATAAATGGGTGCAATAGTCCATTAATGCACGTTTTTCGTTATATTAAGAGTAGGGACCTTATGAGAGTGTATAAGCATTCTTCCATAGGCAACATGGGCACAGATCTACAGCTCCTCCAAAAAGTGCTCTAGAAAGGATTTTAAAGGTCATTTAGCAGTTTTTGGGGGGTTAGCACGAAAGGCTATCTAAAGTACTCCTGACAGGACCTGAGTCTGTGGAATTTGGATAAGGACCACAGCAGCTGTATTAGGATACAGAAGATGGTATCTGGAACAGCCTTATTCCATCTGAACTGACTGATCCTGGAGGCAGTGTTCATCTACAAGATGAGCCTGCTAAACGGAAAAGTGGGATGCAACATCTGATCATGACATTACATCCCATGGTACAACTTCAGGCCGGGATGTGGTCACGACTCTTTGCTTCTTATGCAACTGAAGAGCAAGCTTAGCCTGGGACTTGAATCTTATGTTACTTTTTCTTTCCTTGGTTTCTCTGAGGTTTTAAAAATGAGAATCTGTGCTTGACCATTAACTACATTAAAAACCAGTTCTAGTAAGTGTGCTTTAAGAAAGTGCATTCGTGTTCACAGAATAATTATCATATAGTTTAAAATAAAGGTTGACCTATACCCAGTTAATCGCACAATGGAAATCACATTGTACTTGTACATCCATACTTCCCCTACTTCTACATAAAATCAACGCTTCCTGTAGGGCCAAAATCTTTTTCATATTTACTATTCGATATCCTAATTGGGTCAAATTCAAGATAATTACTGTGGTACCATGAAAAAAAAAAAAAAAAAGAAAAAAAAGGAAGAAAAAAAATCAATATTTTTTTGCCTTTGCGCTGTGTTGGCCTTAGCTGGACACCAGGAGCCTACCAAAGCCACTCCATCACTCCCCTCCTCAGCTGGACAGGGGAGAGAAAATGTAACAAAAGGCTTGTGGGTTGAGGTAAGGACAGGGACATCACTCAACGGTTACTGTCACAGGCAAAACAGACTCAACTTGGGAAAGTTAGTTTAAAATATTACCAATCAAATAAGAGCAGGGTAATGAGAAATAAGCCCAAATCTTCAAATACCTTCCCCCCACCTTTCCCTTCTTCCCAACTTAACTTTACTCAAGATTTTCACTACCTTAGCAGCACAGGGAGACACGGAATGAGGGTTGTGGTCAGTTCATCACACATCATCTCTGCTGCTCCTTCCTCCTTGGGGCAGGACTCCTCACACTCTTCCCCTGCTCTGCAAGGTTGCTCCCATGGGACCCAGTCCTCCATGAACTTCCCCAACCTGAGTCCTCCCCACAGGCTGCAGTTCTTCCCAAACTGCTTCAGTGTGGGTCACTTTAACGGGTGCAGCTCTTCAGGAAAAGACTGCTCCAGCATGGGTCCCTTCCACGGGTGCAGCCCTCCAGGAACAGGCTGCTCCAACATGGGTCCCTTGCATGGGGTGCAGTCCTTCAGGAATGCTGTGGGTCCCCTGCTGGGTCACCAGTCCTGCAGCAAATCTGCTCCAGCATGGGCTCCTCTCTCCATGGGGCCACAACTCCTACCAGGACCCTGATCCAGTGCAGTGTCACAGCCTCCTTCAGGAATCCCCCTGCTCTGGCTTGGGGTCCTCCCTGGGCTGCCAGTGGAGATCTGCTCACTCATTAACCTCCATGGGCTGCAGGGGCACAGCTGCCTGTCCATGAGCTGCACCACAGACTGCAGGGAAATCTCTGCTCTTGCACCTGGAGCACCTCCTGTCCTCCTTCTGCACTGACCCTGGTGTATGCAGAGCAGTTTCTCTCACATATCCTCTCTCCTCTCTGGCTGAAAGTGGTTTTGTGCGGGTGTTTTCCCCTTCTGAAACCTGTTATCCCAGAGGTTCTACTACTGTCACTGATAGGCTTGCCCTTGGCCAGCAGCAGGCCCACCTTGGAGCCGGCTAGCATTGGCTGTATTGGACCTGGGGGAAGCTTGTAGCAGCTTTTCACAGAAGCCACCTGTGTATCACCCTCAGTACCAGAGCCTTGCCACACAACACCAATACAGCTTCATAGCAATAGCTACAGTCCTAGAAAAAATATTAGAAAAAGTGGTTAAGCAGAGTAATTTTCTATAATGTCTTGATTTTCTTCTGTTTTTGTTTTTTTTTTTTTTTCTTTCTTTTTTCCCTAGGACTAAGCAAAATAAGTGAAGTCTTGAATGTTTTTTCATTAACAAGAATTAAAATAAACACTTTGCAGCAATGGGTGGTTTCCTCTTTAGATTTTAGTTTGAAAAAATACTAATAAGTTATTTCACCTTAACTGTTATAGTAATTATTGCATGTATTATTTACCCTTGTTTATCAATGGTAACACACCTATGCTTGTGTTATACTTCTGCTTCACCTTGACAGACATGCAGATATACTAACTTAATTAAATTCTTTGCATTCCTTTACTGACTTGAAGCCTATAATCACTAAACACATTTCAGTCAATAGGATGTTTGACAGCAATGGCATAGAGCATGGATTAAACCCGATTCAGTTAATCGCTCTTGAGAAAAAGCTTCAAGTTGCTTTTGACAAATGTTCTTGCAGCAAGACCAGAACAGGCTGATTACAATGTGGTCTTGGGGTAGGGATTTGCATGATATGTTGCTTCCAGATGCCAGAGCAGAATGGAAATAGCTTTCGATATGCCCTCATAGTGTTAGAACAGCAATAACAGGAGATGCTTCAATGTTTTGTCTAAAGTGTAGCCACTGAGATACAATTTTCCAAAGGACTCTATAAAACGAAAACATAGTAGAATAGGTTTATGAACACTTGCTGAAATTCCTCGCAAAACCAAAGCTTTGGATAACAAATGAGATCAGGGAAAGCTTCCTGCCAAAGTAAGAAATCCTGCCCTGGTTCCTCTGCTACTGGTTTCCAAATAGTTTGAAGCACCATAAAAAAGAAGCACTATTAGCATACTATAGAGCTGCAAGTGCTATTAATGGTTTCTAGTGTAAGTACAGACATTTTGCAAGCAAACCCAGGAGCACATTTGTACTCCAAAGCCCTTTTCCTCCCATCAGCTTCAGGAGTATTCCCAATATTTCCCACAAAGTAAATTCCAGTAAGACTCCTTGCATTCGCACTTTTCATTTAACATAGCTGCATATTAAAGTGAAACAGAGCACAAACTTTTCTTTCTAGGCAATGATTACTTACTGAAGGTCTAAACAATTATTTAGAGTAGGATTTGCTTATGCATGTGAAAACACTGATTAACTATACAAAGCCAAATTTTCAACTGGTATGAAAACTAGCTCTCTCCCATATAGACAAACAAAAGGTCTGATGAGCAGACCTTTTCTTTGCAGATAGCCTGAGTACAAAAGTCTTCTCTCTCAGAGAAGTGAGGGAAAAGTCTTCTTGCCCTCAGCGGCAGAGAAGTGTAGGAGAAAAGACGACAAGTAGTGGAAAAATTAGAGTAAGTGATATTCTAGCTGACATTGGGCCAGGACCTGGTGTCTCTTACCCTAGGGTAAAGACCTGATTCACTATCCCACACTGATATTGAAAGCATTTAAAACAACAGCACTACTTATTAGAATACTCCTAGTACATGTTAGTCAAGTAGCAGCAGGGTTACATGGTATCAGTGTGGGTGATGCAGCAGCCGTCCTCACATTGGTTTCATTTCTGATGTGGCATACTTTTTACTTTCATGGGACAACATTTTACATATGTGCTAGTGGAAAGACTGATCCCACATGTTATGTCTGACCATCCAGCTCTGCAATGCTGTCTTTGCATTGTTCACCATCATTAGGTCTTTTCCTCAGCAGAAAGCTCCTCTTGTTCTGTCATAAGAGCAGAAATTACCTATTACACACTAAAGAAAAGCTTGGTATCAGAGCCACGTGGGTTAAAAACTGAACAGGCCAGGGAACTGATTTGTCCTCAGTGATACAGCAAAATGATGCATCACAGGATGACACTGCAAAATGAGAGAGTAATATCCCAAAGGATCCAAGAGGAATTTTCCTTTCTGAGCACCATAGACAGGTATCTAAAATAAATTTTAATGTGCACATGAGAGTGAAATGGATCTATGTAAGGACATCCAGCAAATTCTGCATCAATAAATAAAATGTTTACCACACAAGTGATATACGAGCTTAACTTGCAAACTCTACAGAATTTTCCTTATGTTTAATACAAGGGACAATAGTTACAGGACCTTGATAGAAAATTGATCAAACCTATTTTATTTCCTCACCCAGACAATTCAGTCTGTGACAGCTTTCCTGGCTGCAGGCTGGAATGCATTCAGCTCAACTCCTGTCTGATCCGATTCATAAACCAGCTCTTTTTCACTCCTGACTCTTGCTTGCTCTATAAGTAGCATGAAAATTTGAGAAGCTACATAAACTTGTATCAATGGGGTAAGTTCTCAGGCTTTTGGCTCTTGCCATCATTCTGACAGTAATAAAAACAATCAAAACAGCAATAACAGTAATGTCTTTAAAATCTTTATCCTGTGGCATCTATAAGCCTCCTTGGGCCCAAATGAGAGTCTTCCCAAGACAGGCTGTGGAAAGGCAAGGACACAGCTATGCTCCAGGGACCCAGTCAGCTGTACAACAAGGGGCATTCATTTTTTTTTGTCTTAGTCATTTGTTATCAGTCTGGCAGCTTCAAGCCAGCACAGAACTAAGCCTCTTGTGCTAGAAGCCTAACAATACCCACTTCAGTATACGTATTACTTTCTTCATCTTGCTGGCAGGAGGGTCCTTTCTGAGGTGTACCATGTTCACAAAGAACACAGAGTGGATAATGAATTTTCCTCCTGGCCATCTAAAGAAGAGCAAGGAGGACAGTTGCTGCCCAGAAGCCCCAAGAACTGGGTATATACTGAATATATGGTAACCCTGTGAAGGTACTCAGCCTCTCAAATATCACTTCCCAAGGGCACTATGCAACTCTAGAGGGCTGGAGAAGCACAGAGCATTGCTGTTGCTTCAACCAAGGTTACAAAGCAGATTAATGCTGCAGCTACCCTATTTTGTCATAGCACTATTGATGTTGTCCAGGAAGCTAGGGATCAGGTTAGGAAGGCTAAGGCCCGCTTAGAATTAAAATTAAAATTGGCTAGGGATGTGAAAGATAGTAGGAAGGGATTCTATAGGTACATTGCAAATAAAAGACAGGCTAGAGACAACGTGGGCCCCCTCCAGAAGCTATTGAGAGAGCTGGCTACCCTGGCTTTGAAGAAGGCTGAGGTTCTTAATCACTTCTTTGCCTCAGTCTTCACTGGCAAATGCTCTGAACACGCCACCCAAGTCTTGGAAGGCAGACGCAGGGACAGTGAGAATGAAGACCCTGGGCCCACTGTGGGAGAGGATCTGGTTCGAGACCATCTTAGGAACATGAGCGCATACAAGTCCATGGGACCTGATGAAATCCATCCATGGGTCCTGAAGGAGCTGGCAAATGAAGTTGTTAAGCCACTGTCCATCATATTTGAAAAATCATGGCAGTCAGGTGAAGTTCCCGATGACTGGAAAAAGGGAAATATAACCCCCACTTTCAAGAAGGGGAAAATGGATGACCTGGGGAACTACAGACCAATCAGCCTCACCTCTGTGCCTGGCAAAATCTTGGAGCGGATTCTCCTGGAAGGCATGCTGAGGCACATGAAAACCAACAAGGTGGTTGGTGACAGCCAGCATGGCTTCACTAAGGGGAAATCCTGCCTGACCAATCTGGTGGCATCCTTGTCCCTAAGTTGGAGAGACATCAATTTGATAGGTGGACCACTCGGTGGATAAAGAGCTGGCTGGATGGCTGCACGCAAAGAGTTGTGCTCAATGTCTCAATGTCCAGATGGAGACCAATAAGGAGTGGTGTCCCTCAGGGATTGGTGTTGGGACCGGTCTTGTTTAACATCTTTGTCGGTGACATGGACAGTGGGATTGAGTGTGCCCTCAGCAAGTTTGCCGATGACACCAAGCTGTGTGGTTTGGTTGATACACTGGAGGGAAGGAATGCCATCCAGAAGGACCTTGACATGCTTGTGAGGTGGGTTGATGCCAACCTGATGAAGTTCAACCATGACAAGTGCAATGTCCTCCACCTGGGTCGGAGCAATGCCAGGCACAGCTACAGGTTGGGCGGGGAGGAGATTGAGAGCAGCCCTGCAGAGAAGGACTTGGGGGTGTGGGTTGATGAAAAAATGAACATGAGCCGGCAGTGTGCGCTTGCAGCCCAGAAGGCCAACCATATCCTGGGCTGCATCAAAAGGAGCGTGACCAGCAGGTCGAGGGAGGTGATCCTGCCCCTCTGCTCTGCTCTCATGAGACCTCACTTGGAGTATTGTGTGCAGTTCTGGTGTCATCAACATAAAAAGGACATGGAACTGTTGGAACAAGTCCAAAGGAGGGCCACGAGGATGATCAGGGGACTGGAGCACCTCCCACATGAATATGGGCTGAGAAAGTTGGGTCTGTTCAGCCTGCAGAAGAGAAGGCTGTGTGGAGACCTCATAGCAGCCTTCCAATATCTGAAGGGGGCCTATAGGGATGCTGGGGAGTGACTCTTCATTAGGGACTGTAGTGATAGAACAAGGGGTAACGGGTTCAGACTTAAACAGGGGAAGTTTAGATTGGATCTGAGGAAGAAATTCTTTACTGTGAGGGTGGTGAGGCCCTGGAATGGGTTGCCCAGGGAAGTTGTGAATGCTCCATCGCTGGCGGTGTTCAAGGCTGGGTGGACAGAGCCTTGGGTGACATGGTTTAGTGGGAGGTGTCCCTACCCATGGCAGGGGGGTTGGAACTGGATGATCTTAAGGTCCTTTCCAACCCTAACTATTCTATGATTCTATGATTCTGTGATTAGTTTAAGCCTGTATATGCAGTATTGTGAATACAATTCAGGGTCAATTCTGCCTGGGTGTGTGACAGTTAAAAGGAATTGCATGTAAATACGCCAAAATGCAAATCCAGCCTAAGTAAAAGGGAAGAGAAAAATCCAGGATAAAAGGAAAACAAAATCTGAGCAGCTAGCAGAGTATGCTGTGCATCTGCTCTTGAGTTACTGCAATAACACTTGTAACTAAATTGCTATACGTAAATGATGATGCTGTAATTATAGTTTAGGAGACTTTCTATTCAGAATAGCAATTTTTTTCCTTTATAACTGTCTCAAGCTGTATAATAGTCTGAAGTAGTTCATGTTAAGTTCTAGCCCAGAAATAACTAAATGCACAGAATAACTACTTTTAATTAGGTGAGTAAAAAAACTACCTGATTTTAGGTAGCAATTATTTTAAACTACCCAATACCAGACTTTTGTTGGTATATGCATCTACCTAACCCATATCTGCTTCTTCCCAGCTCTTAAGCCTATTAATGGCAGTATCTAGAAATGCAAGATTAATGCTTTCCATTGCATCCAAGCCCTTTCTCCTTGCACGCAGGAGCTCTTTAGTACAGTCGAATCCATCTGGATCACAAACAGCAGGAGATGATGTAGGGCATTTTTATGGACTGCCTTACAAACATGGGAACACTGCAGAGCTGTTGAAGAAATGCTCTTTCTAGTGCGTATTTACTGGGGTACTGATGCTCTGTGTCAGGTTTTGGAGATTTCTGGATGAGTCATCTCTTTCTATTCCAGTTTCAAGTGCATCGATGACAGGGATTTTTGCCTGAAGTAACAGATAAGATGCATCAATAATGTGGCACTGTCATGATCTTTACAAGCAGGGGGTTGCCAGTATGTATAAATCTTTGGCACACTGATAACATTAGAGAGACAAGGCAGTCTTATGATCAGCATATCCTGACACACAGACTGCATCTACAACACCAGGGACAGAACCTGGGCTGCACCTCATAGGCACTTTATGCAGTGAGCACATGGGACTCACTGCGGGTATGTGGACAACTTCCCAGCAGGACCTGGGGAAACCCTGGGGTCGGGCCAAGCTCTGATAACAGCTTGCAGGTCCCTGGTTAATCTGATACTATCCTGACAGGCCTGTAATTTGTAGGAGATTTACCTGCTGGTATACAGGCTTCCCACCCTCTATGAGTAACAGCACTTCCTTATGCTAGAAGCTGCTGTGGAGCCCCGTGAAGAGCCAAACACGCCAGCTTCTTATAGCCCTTGTGCTGGGAAGTGCAAGGGGTCCGTACAACCACTGCACAAGGAGATCAGCATCTGGACCTCATTCCCACATTACTTTCAGGAAACCTACTCACTGAGGCATACACACTGATGTACTCCTTTATTTCTTGACTTTTTTCAGTCATTTTTTCCACCTCTGCTATAGTTGCAAGCACTACCCATGCTTCTTGAACTCAGCAGAAGATTCTTATTGAAGTAGGTCCTTTGAAGGTTTTTTTCCATAGTCAATTTAGATTTGAATTAACATTACATATTTTCTGCTGTGTTAATTTCATCATAAGTCCTTTTATGCAGTTGAGTCATTAATTTCAATTCTCATTAAAGTATTGCTATTGTTGAAACCCTATTTCAGAAAATAATGGGATGTTCTTTTCTGAACAAATATTTTAATTGTTGCTTCAGTTTAGATAAAGCTACAGTGTGATTAAAATTACTCATTATATACTGTTCAGTTTAATTCTTGTGATGTTTCCGGGACCATATCTAAAATTAAAATGAAAGCTAGCTTTTTTCGCAAGTTGATACAGGAACTGCATTATTTCTGGCTCCTTGGTAGTCAGTTGTTTTGATTTAAATTCACATAGTACATAGATATTTATAATAAAACAATTTAACAAACTAATATGTTCCAGTAAAGAATTTCACTTTTTGAAATAAATGTAAAGTACAGGTGGCAGCCTATATTTTTTATTTATACATTGCCTCAGCAGCATGAGATTTAATTATTCTATTGAGTTTCATAGAGAATTGAGATTTCTTTTGTTCCGCTTTTCTTACATGCATATGAGGCACTGACCAGTGTTACGGCATTTGATGTACATGTATCAAAGACTGTAGGAAACCAGCATGAGAGATCCCAGTTCTCTAGGTACCACCTGGGGAAAGGAGCAAGGAAAAGAGGTTGCCATGTAAAGCCATTGTGCTTTGAAGGTGTTTTTACAAAAATGGTCGTAATCAAGCTTCTGCACAGCCAGTACAAACTGGAAACAGCTTGGGGCATCTCAGCATCTACTCTACTCCTTTCATCCACTGAGGGGTGAAGAACAGCAGTAGTTCAATATTCTGACATCCACCCTCGCTCTTGGATCTTCCACCCTGCCTTGCCAAAGCCAGGCTCAGAGATGCCTGATGCCTCAGCTGCAGCCCCGGAATGCCTCCCCGATAGGATGATTTCTGTGCTATTTCCAAATCCTTTATCCACTGCTAGATCAATGAGAAGGAGCCATTAAAAAAAAAAACAAACAAGCAACAGCCCTACCCAAATGTATGCAGCAGTTGACACAAGGGAGTTAACTGTTCCTCAGGGGAAAAAAGCACCTGTTCCTAGTGGGCACTGCTGGGTGCTATGAAGGCTGACCTCAACTGCAGCGCCATCTCAGCCTGCCTGCTCTTGGTCCTGGCTCTTACTGAGGGCCCTCAGAGCCTAGGGCTCTTCTGATGGGGTTCTGTGATGTTGGGGAAGAAATATAGCATGGTATGGGGTGCTGTATAAAATGATACTGTGTCTGAGTATTGACAACCTGCCTTGAAGGCTGAGAATAGGGCTTGTCCTTTCCCTGCACACATGGTGGTTGCTTTTTTCAGGCTCTGGAGAACTGGGATAAGTCTACATGCTTATTATTTTACTTCCTGCATTGCTTTTTCAGAAGCAAGCAATTTTTTTCATAGAGAATGAGCAGAACAGGTATTTATTCTGTGAGAACAAACATGATTTTTCTGTCTATGTTTTGAGAAGGAATGAAAGGACAGTAGTAAACAGCAAAGCTTCAGATTCAATAAGCTACTTAAAGCAGCTGTGCTGATGCCTCCAGCCGGCAATGTGCTCATTTCAACAGCTGCATAGCATAAATAGGAGCTGCTCACTCTTGTCTCTCAGCTAAGCACAGGCCTATGTGCTTTAACCCCTGTAAAAATCCTGTACCATTCCTTCAGGAGAAAGCAATTGTTTCCTAATTGAGATGCCCCTAACCATATAAACAGCAAGCTAAATCACCAGGAGACCTGCTATAGCTTCTTCCTGTGTACATCCTGATAGTCACTGAGGTCTGCCGAGACCCAAAATAAGGAAATCTGATCTGGTTACTTATCCCAGTACGGACACTGGCAGAGTATTGCATTTAATAAAATTACAGGTATTTAACTATACACTTAGCACATTTCCTAAGCATCAACAACAGCTGTTATGTGGTACATTTCAACAAGGTAGTTACAGCCAAGCTTTCCCCATATTCACACTTTCTTGTTGCTTTAAGAGCATATCCAAGTGTCCTGCACACATGCTGTAGCAGACTTCTAATCTATTAGCCACTCGTATGCCGCAGAGGTCTGCTGTTTGTGAAACATCTGACTTTGGCAAAATAAGCAATTCCAGTGTTCCTCGGTGCAACAAAGCCAACATAACAGCTTCACAGCTCACTATAAGGGAAGCATTGCCAGCTCCCTCCCAAGCCTAAGTTTGTACTAGAGTAACAGAGAAGGCACAACCCTCCCCAGCACAGAGCCTTGTTACACCAAGCACCAGACAAAACACATTTTATGTTGCTAACCATCAGCAAAGGCAGTACATTAAAAGACTGCATCACAAAAGTCACAGCGTAGGTCAGCAGCCCGCTGTCTCACTTGCCTTCCTTTAATTTCTGTTAAATAAAGTATTTTAGACATAAAAAAAAAAACATTTTGTAAATGTAATTCACACTGGTATCTCCCATGTCTCTTATGAATCATAGAATCATAGAATAGTTAGGGTTGGAAAGGACCTCAAGATCATCGAGTTCCAACCCCCCTGCCATGGGCAGGGACACCTCCCACTAAACCATGCCATCCAAGGCTATGTCCAACCCCACCTTGAACGCCGCCAGGGATGAAGCATTCACAACTTAGTTTTTGTTAAATAAGAACCAAATAGTTAATTGGAACCCTAAATTTGTATTAACTATTTTCGAGAGTTTCCTAGTGAGGTTTACAGAAAAGAATATATGTAAGATGTGGAAGCGGCGATTGTGGAGTAATTGCCATTTCTTCCTAATGAAGGGGACTGTTTAACTGCATGCACTGGAATAGAAAGTTTTTGCATGTATGAACAGTATGAAGTAGTACTTTAAGAGGGCAGAGTCTGCAGTGCACCTGACACCATGTCTTCAATATAGGAATAAGTTACCCTAATTATACAGAAGATAGACTCCAAGATGAAGAAATTTACATGTGAAAAATGACAATATGGGGGGGGGGGCTTTCTTTCCACTATGCTGAATTAATGGTATTTCAGAGTATTTAATAATACCTTGCAATAAAAAGTTGAGGCATGACCTATGAAAGCTTCTTTTACCAGAAAAATCCCAAGGGACTATTCATACATTATCACCAGGGATCGGTGTTGGGACCGGTCTTGTTCAACATCTTTGTCGGTGACATGGACAGTGGGATTGAGTGCACCCTCAGCAAGTTTGCCTATGACACCAAGCTGTGTGGTTTGGTTGATACATTGGAGGGAAGGAATGCCATCCAGAGGGACCTTGACACGCTTGTGAGGTGAGCTGATGCCAACCTGATGAAGTTTAACCATGCCAAGTGCAAGGTCCTACACCTGAGTCAGAGCAATGCCAGGCACAGCTACAGGTTGGGCAGGGAAGAGATTCAGAGCAGCCCTGCAGAGAAGGACTTGGGGGTGTTGGTTGATGAAAAAATGAACATGAGCCGGCAGTGTGCGCTTGCAGCCCAGAAAGCCAACCGTATCCTGGGCTGCATCAAAAGGAGCGTGACCAGCAGGTTGAGGGAGGTGATCCTGCCCCTTTACTCTGCTCTTGTGAGACCTCACTTGGAGTATTGTGTGCAGTTCTGGTGTCATCAACATAAAAAGGACATGGAACTGTTGGAACAAGTGCAGAGGAGGGCCACGAGGATGATCAGGGGACTGGAGCACCTCCCGTATGAAGATGGGCTGAGAAAATTGGGGCTGTTCAGCCTGGAGAAGAGAAGGCTGCGTGGAGACCTCACAGCAGCCTTCCATTACCTGAAGGGGGCCTATAGGGATGCTGGGCAGTGGCTCTTCATTAGGGACTGTGGTGAGAGGACAAGGGGCAATGGGTTAAAACTTAAACAGGGGAAGTTTAGGTTGGATATGAGGAAGAAATTCTTTACTGTAAGGGTGGTGAGGCCCTGGAATGGGTTGCCCAGGGAAGTTGTGAATGCTTCATCCCTGGTGGCGTTCAAGGTTGGGTTGGACATAACCTTGGATGGCATGGTTTAATGGGAGGTGTCCGTGCCCATGGCAGGGGGGTTGGAACTCGATGATCTTAAGGTCCTTTCCAACCCTAACTATTCTATGATTCTATGATTCTATGATTCTCAGAGCTGAAAAATGATTTATCTGTTGCTCTAAAAACTGATTATGTTTTTCAAATTGAAAAATCATAGCAAAAATATGAAAGTACAACTATTTCCAGATGCAGCCTTTTAATTAACATGAACAGATACTTAGTGCATTATGCTAATTATGTTACCCAAATACATGCAAATAATATGAAAAGGGGGAGAGGGTTGAGGGCATTCTTAGCTGCCTTTACAGTATTGGGCAGTCACTCAGAGTAAAAGATGCCTCTAGGGTAATCCCTGCCTGGATGTTCAAGACAGCAGGCATAGCTAGGAACACTACTGATTGTCTGGAAATGTAACTTATTTGTAAGACCACATGAAATTTAAGGTCAGAGCTGTAAGACCTCCCCATCCAGATAGGATGCAAGAGGTAGCTGTTAAAGAGAAAGATTTACCAGTAAGGAGAGCTGGTGAAACAGAAGTATCAGAGGATTTGTAATAGGACAGCAAGCTTTTTACCCTTATGTCACTGGTTCAAATCCAGTCCAGATGGGAAATTAAAGTAACTAGAGTCCTTAACAGCTGGCTAAATGGGTTTGTATTCTCAAACTAGTTTAATGGGCAAAGTCTTTCTTTCAGTCTTTCCATTACTGTAGGCATGAGCACCTGCTTAGAACACTGCAGTTATGATCTCTAATTACCAGTGCAAAGCACTTTAAGGTACTAAAAAATATTTTGCAGTGCATGGAATAGATGCTGTATGGATCTCAGCACACTAAACAGCTCCATTTCCTTTTTTTCACATCATCTCACGAACTGAAATCACAACTGGGGCAAAACTCACCAATCGCTGTCTCTGCCATCATTTTGATTTGATTATAGTGGGAGCAGGACAGAGTATTTCATGTTTCAGTTCCACCTCCTCAGACAGCAGACCAGCTGTAAAGTCTAGTCCAAACTGAAAAAACAAGACTGGAGTAGTAGTATCAATTACAGAGCTGTCTGTGATTATGTGGCACTAGATTAGATACCATTACTCCCTTCTCATCCTGTGCTCGTGTCGCATGAAAGCTTCTAGTGTTGTGAGCTGAACTTTGCTGACATACCAGGCATATGCCAAGGCCCTCAGAGCGCTCTACAATGAACCTTTATTTTGTATGTAGCTGTATTATACTGCACATGAGAATAAGTAGCACAGCTGCTAAGATTTATGGCAGGCTGTATGCATGGCTTTATGTTGCTGTTTCCTGAATGTACAGTTACACACACAATTTCTATCGCAGGATAGAAAGGGGTCATTTTCACTGGTCATATTAATCCTGAATAAATAATTATAATAGTCACACACTACAAGCTCAGTTTATAGTTGAATTAGCCTGCATCTGCTCCCAAGAATCAAAGGCAGAAAAATATTGTTGAAGTATTAAGTGATAGCTTTGGTTACACTTTCAGGGCATTACACAGAATTGCAGTCATACAGCTGTTATTTTAGAGAGAATCACGTAGCTTAAACGCTGTGTGAGGCTTTGAGAAATCTAGGAATTAGAAGAATCCATCTGACCTGCTCAGCATTCTGAGCATTCAAGGGCACTAGTGAATACTTAGCACGAATAACTGATGGAAAACAGGTTTAAAACCAGGTTTAAAAAAATATTGAAGCTCCTAATGTGCACTTAAAGATATGAGTTGTATAGAGATCTCCAGAGAAACCTCTGAAAGAGGCAAACTAAACTATGAAATTCAAGAATTATTGTAGAAAACAGTACAAGTCCTTAAGGAGGCATGTCACAGCTTAATACAAGTAATTAAGTAACAAACATAGATAAACACTTGATGACTCAAGGCCTCACTCTGCAGGTGGGTTTATACACAAGCTAATCATCTCTGTTATCAGAGCCAGAATGTGGCATAATGGTGCTGTTCTCTAAAGCAAGCACTGTTTCTACTGTTCACTTTGTTAACCCACCTTCCAAACAGAGGGCCGTTCTATTCCAGACTGTGGTGCAAGGTGGTGTAGATAATCTTCCCAATTCATACCTTGATGTACTATCTCCAGGGAGGTTGTGCTGCAAACAAGCAAAGTCAGTCATGGCTATAGAGGTTTCTACAGTAAGCTCCTTTGTTCTCATTTAGATGCTCATTTTATAAATAGTAGCCAGGTTCATTTATCCATTACTCCTGTGTTTTCTAGCTATCAGTTAGGAGAAAGTATGCTGCAGCTAAAAGCATTATGCCATTCTGCCTGCCAGAGGGTTATATCTAGAACAAAACAAGACATAAGTGACAGAGGTAAGCATAGAAGTATAAAACAGCATTGCTCATTGTGACAGGCAGTGATCTCAGACCACCAGCAATATTGTCTAACTCTTGAACCTCTTCATTTGTTGTTGAGACAGAGGACAGTTTGGAAGAGATTCAGGTAGAGATTAACATGAATACTTTTAGTGGAAGTTTTACTAATATTTGTTATGGAAAGCCCAGAGGAATCTAAGAAATCTGTTGTAGTGAAATAAAACCTTGTGAGACCTCTGCAGCCAAAGGGATGGTGAAAGTTGCTGTTGTGGGCCAGTCAGAAGCAAGGTTTGACATCTCACCACAAAGGGGTCAGAGGCACTAGACTGTGTTGAAGGAGAGATCAATAATATCTCATACGCTAGAACAGATAGTGATGAAAGATGGGAGACTCAAAACAGATTTAAACCAAAACAAAGTCCTTGCCTCAGCATGTCATCAGAATGCAGAAAGCATAGAGAGGAACATACTATAGTAAAGGAGGTGTGAAATGGTTGTAATCTGAGGAGGAGGTTTAGTGTGGAGAGAAAGAAAGGACTGTATCCCTTATAGCTTTCACTGAAGGTCAACTAGTGCAATATTAACCCCTTTTGGGCATAAGGACATTTACAGAGGTCTGGATGATATCCACACTGTGGGTATTGCCCTGAGTCGCACCAGGACAGTGGTGATGCCTGCAGTAGTCAGACAGAAAAAGCTCAAACACTGTGCTAAGGTGGAGATTGACATGGTGCCAGCAAGACTTTCATTTGGAGGGAGGGATAACAGAATGAGGATGCTAAAGTGTGTGCATAAAGACACTTTTGTGTGAGGTTTTGTAGGCAAGGTTTCCCACAGCTAAGCTATAGAGGAGAAAGAAAATTGTATCAAAATTCCTATGATCGTGGCTAAAGCTTCTCAGACCGTTAGAGAAATATCTTCCAGCAAACGCTGCTGAAGGTAGACAAAGGGCTAGACAATGACAGCATCACAGAAAGCAAAGGACAGCTTTGGGGAGGAAAAACATAGGGAGGGATGCAGGCCACTGCCTGATCCAGAAGGGTGAAGAGGGTGTGCTTGATATGAGTCTGAGGAGCTTCAGCAGCATGAGGAGAATTACTAGAGAGAAAAAGAAAAAATAGAGAAAAAGAGCCCTAGAGAAAAAGGCCAAGCTGGGAGGAAAGGAACTCCTGACAGCAAGGACAGACAGCAGTCAAATCACAGCAGTAAAGGGGAAAGCAGCCAGAAATGGAACAAGCAGATGGAGATCATAGGTAGGTTTATAAAGACCATTCTTTCACATTTTATGTTACCAGCGAGCAGATGCACGTTTGACCTTGTCAAGGTTGAGTTACAGCTTTTATTATAACACCTTTTTCACTCCTTCATCACTTTCTGAAACAAATTCCTTAAGGTTTGTAGTTTTGCACATTTGGTTGCAGCATAGAGGGTGAAAGGTGCGGAGATCTGAGGCTCAGGATATGCGCGCAAAGACCGTGGCCCCATCCCATACTACATTTCTGAAGATGCATACACATGTTTCACACGCTCTATGCGCTATTGGTAGTGTATTATTTGACAAATAACATGAAAATTTATGCTATCACATAAAATTAAATAATTATAAAAATAATTTAAAAATTCATTATAAATTCAAAATTAATTATAAACATAATTTTAAAATTATCTAAAAATTAAAATAATTACAATTATAAAAAATTACGAAGTTCTTCTGGGCTTTGACCCTGAGTTCTGCATTTTGATCACATTGGATTTCAATATTAAATTTTATTTCCTGATAAATGCTTGATTATTAATTTTACTAATCATATTAGAATAATATATACAAAACATGAAAAAAGGATAAGTACATTTATATATGAATTATACCCACAAAATACCATTCTAACACTAAATGGAAGAAAGAATTTCGAGATGTAATGTAAGATTGCTTTAGATTTTATGCTGAAAAATGCCACCATTATTTCTTCCTAACCTGTTTTTTTCTAACAATATATTCTGAAAGTCCTATTGTTTTCCTGGTAACAGCTATTTCACTTTCCCATTTGTAGCTGCCCTCAAATAAGAACATGAGTTTGAATTGGAGAAGTTAACAAAATAGCAATAAAATACTTTCTTGAAAATATGAGTGCAGATGACAGCTTTGCACTGAAATATTGAAGTATTGACCTTGTTTTGCAGAAGGGTAAAAAAAATAAGATTCATGGGGAGGTCTCAAAATGAGCCAGCATGGGCAGATTTGTTGCCTGCAGCCTTGTGCTCAACCCCCATTGTCACGACTCTCCAGACACCATCCAAGCTGCTTGCTACAGCAGCCCTGGACAGCAATGTGCTCAGCAGGAGCACAGTACTGGTGGCATGGAAGCCCTTCTCAGGGGCAGCCCATGGACTCTTATAACAATTCATGCACTACACAAGTTCACAAGTAGTAACACTGCATAGCTGCTGTTACAAACTTCATAAACAGCATATTAACTGGCCAATACTTCTATCCTCAGATCTGGGACAGCAGAATAGGGGGAGATTCCCTGCTACAGGAAGCTGACAAGGACTGCAGCCTGCTCCAGCAGGTGACCCACGTGTAGTATGCTCCATGTAATGGGAGCAGCAAAAGCCTTTGCAGCTCTAAGAGTTCAGCAGCATTAGTCTGCATATCCTCCCAGACAGGGAACTCTGGAGTGCCTGCATGTTGAAACAGTGACTAACACAGTGAGGCCATGCCTAGGGCTTATAGGAATAAGCAGCAAGAAGTCAGGAAATGCAGAGTCATCTTTACCCAAGCCTGTGCAAAATGCCTGTCTGAGGAGATGGAGTAAGAGAGACTAACACCCCTCCCAGTGCAGGACAGACAGCATCTGGCAATGAGAGAAGGGTGTGACATAAGAGAAAGTGAAGTGGCAAGAGGATTAAAATAGTGGGTGAAAATTCCACGTTAATCTTAGAGGATAAATATTTTTTATTGATGCTTTCAAGCATTAGCTTTAGATATATGTTCTCAAAGTAATTTTTTTCCAACTATGAAACCACTTGATGACTGCTTTTATGGCTTTGTTTTTACTAAAAGCCTAATTATTACCTTTTGTTCATTTCTACAGAAGATGCCACCGAGGATGTGAAACAACATACACTGTTAATGAATACTAAATGAAACCAGCAGTCATTTACATCACTGTCAAGTTTCAAAATCAAATGTTTTAATCATAAAACAAAACAAATTTGCATTGGAAGGTAATTTTTTCCCCCTGTCATAGGCCTCCTTGTCATCAGAAGTGCAGCTTTTCTCCTCTACTTTGAGCTCAGCCTGACAGCCAAACTTGTTTTGGTATTAAGCTTTCATTTACTACCCTCTGCTGGCCAAAACAAGCACAGAGAGAGAAGTCGAAACCCCAGCCTCCAGTAATAAAGATGCTGAAACCCATCAGTGACCTTCAGCAGCTATGACCTAATCTGTCGCAGGGGAGAAAGCTAACAAGCACACTCAACCCAAAGTAGAAAAAATCAATACAACGCAATGCAATGCATCTCTCAAAGCCTAAGCAGATTTTTACAATGCAGGAAGTGACACAAGCACTCTTAGATGTATCATCAGCTGTATTCACTTTCCTAGCATTAGCTTTTGTTAAAAATAAAATTGCTGCTTAGTCACCTGGAAGGAATGGTGAAAGCCTGAGGTATTTGCTCTTTCTTCCTCCTACTCAAGGAGAATTGTATGCAGATAACACTGTAACTTGCTCTTCCCTTCTTCTCCCTTTCTACAGTGAAACCTTTCAGTGAGAATTTTTTCAGTAGCTATTATGTATGAAGATTTCCTGGCATGAACTGTACTGTCTACAGCTGAAGACAATCACTGAGCTGGCAGGCAGGGAGCACCTCTGCACTTCTGCAGGCTCTCCTTCTAACTCATGCAGTGCTTTCCTTTGGGCAAGCTTTCAGGCACGGGCCACCTTTGAGCAGTGCCCTGCTTTGCACAGTGATTTGCAGCCCAGGCCTCTTGGAGGCACATTGCTTTACCTTCCCTGGTAAAGCGGCTGTACCTTGGCTAGATTCACATTCTGGACACACCTGGCTGACGTACTGGGTGACTCAACAGGGTATGCCTACTCCAGGTTTTACCATCAAATGACAGGGACAGTCACCTCCATGCATAGCTTACTCTGAGCAGACTGAATAGATAGCACTTATCCAGCAGGCTTTCACACATCCCAAAATTATGGTCAAGGTAAACTCTGTTCAATTATCCTCAGCCTGTGATCTTCTCAAATTTCACTGCTGCTTTTTAAGCCCAGGAAAAAGACTGCCTGCATCTTGTATTAATGCACCTATCCTAGCCTTTACCTCTCCCTAAAAACTGCTTGGATGAGTGGCTTGACTCAAGAGAAGTCACCAACCAAGCAGAGCAGCACATTTATTAGGTTCAGCTCCCGATCCAGGGCTCCAGTGCAACGTAACTACTGGCCCTGGCAGCCAATATTGCAAAAGTGTCTGCTTTCGTCTTGAAATTGGCATCCCTTGCACAAGTGGTTGAAGGCCAAGGCAAGACCTCTCCTCTTGCATTTTCTTTCCCATTTCACAAAAAAGCTTTGCAGGCTCACAAAAAAGCAGCAAAGCTGTTAGGCACTCATGTCAAATAATGAATGCCAAGCAGAAGTCTGAAGTGTATGTGTGCATTCACAGGCCTGCCTCAGGTCAGGATGCAACATGCAATCCAAACACCCCAGGGAAACCTGTCACTGTGGAGCAATACCAGAAAGCTCTGCCTACTCAGTGGTATGACATGCAATTCATTTTTGTCTACAGCTTATAAAACAAAGACAAAACACTTCAGCAAGAGTTAGCCATCAGCATAGTGATAGGTAAAGGAGCGTCACAGGGAGATTTAACACAAAAAAGACCAACCTTGCCTGTTACTTTCTCATAACAACACCAGGGAAGCACATTACTAGCAAGTATGTTACACCGTGGTCACCATGTCAGACAGTGGTTTTTAACTATGTCCTCCTCTTTAGGGTAAAACCCCAAAGATCTGGTTTTGGTTCCATATATAATCTTGCTAACCATGCTTTAAATAGTCATCAGACTGGCATTTTGTAACAAGGCCATGACCTTGGCAATTGCTGAACTCCAAAGCAACCACTGGCTGAACTGGGCTCTTGAAAGGGCGCTGCCTTGGCCAGGATCCCCAGGGAGCCCTGAGCCGTGCTGCCAGAGCCAGCAAGGTGCCTGAAACAAGTCTCTGTCAGCAGAGGAGAAGCTCTAGCAAGCAGAAAGGTGGGGGTCTTGTCACAGGCTTTGCCAGACGCAAACATTTATTCTTTTTTTTTTCCCAACCCTTTATCCCCAGACAATGGAAGGCTTCCTGCCCACCACAGGTAACTGTCAGCTGTCCAGATCTCATAGGATCCTCCACCAGAAGGATTTCGGTTTTCCCTCCCAGCACGTCTATGCCTGATTTTGAAAGGATAAGGCCCCCTAAGTAAAAGTACCTCATCTTTCCTTTGTCATCTTTGAGGGTGGCATAGAAAGAAGTTAAAACAGAAAGCAGGTACTGGGCATCGCCTACTTAGAAGTGCCTAGAAAGACTTCCAGCAAAACGCTAAGGCATCTCAAGAACTGTTAGCCCAGACAAGCAGTTTCCTATCTTTCAGCTACTGCTGTGTTCCCAAGGAGGTGCATACCTCCTGACCAAGCCTGGCTAAGCAGAGGCAATGCACCAGCTCTCCTCATGCCTTCTAGGGTGGCTCTGTCCTAGACAGGTAATGGTGATCAGCGGAGCAGACAAGCACTGCTCCACTGTGAGGCAGCCCAAAATCTGGCCAGGGCTCAAACAGGGAAGCTGTGCCCATCATTCTCCACAGAACAATTTCATCTCTAACAGCAGTACAGCCACTTAAACTTCCCAGGACGATTGCCAGCCCCAAATCACATCTGTGCTGTACTTTAGGGTACTCAGGCAAGAAACCAGATTATAATAAAGTAAAAACAGGAGAGGGGCTAAAAAATATTCTTCCTAATTATAGTTCATCTTGAAAACTCCATTTCAATAACAGGTTCAGTATGAGAGCTTCTGGAGTTTATTCCTGCTTAAGTCCCTGGTTTCTAGTGCACTTCCCTATTTGTTGAGGACCAAACATGGCATCAGGTAAGAGCATTCACATGCCTTGGCATGCAGTCAGTCCTTTTTCCTGTCCCGTATATGCTAGTTGCTTGTCTTTTTTCTTTCGCACACAGTTTGCTGAGCAATGCACGACAATATCCAGGCTTTTTCCTGAGTAATTATATAATCAGTTAACAACTCTTGAGTACTGTTGCATGGTTTAAATTAATTCATTCTTCTCACTGGCATTATATAGGATTTATTGATTATGTATTTAATTTGCCATTGGAAAACACTGAAATCTGAAAGGTCCTTGGAACTCCTATCATCTCCATCTCACTTAATGTCAAAAACATTATTCCTTGCATCCTGCGTAATTGAACCTGGGCTTAAACAAAACCTTGAGGTATGCCGTATTTAACGCACTTTTGTGCTGAAATTTAACTAAAAAGCTTTTCATCAGTTTTCAACCTGTATGTAAGCCAGGACATTGCTTTAATCCGTAATAGCGTAGTACTTTAATAAGCTCTTAAGAGTTGTGTTGGCAACAGATATTTTTTGAGATCGCAAGGAAAGTATGCCTTTGTCCACTGTATTGCTGGTGTACTTGAAGTTCAGCAAATTAGAAGAACACAATTTCCTTTGAAGAAGCCATTATCCAACCAAATTTATAGAAGGACTTTAAAAGATAACTGTTTAACTACTATCACAGCCAAACTGTGATGGTTGAAATAAAGAATCTCTGAACCTTTCTGTCACTCTTACTTTCTCACATTTTAAATGCTAGATACAATAGGCCTAAACTACCAGTATTACAAAAATGTTTTGATTCTCTAAGCTTATTCCTTCCTTCCCTTTTGGGAATATTGCAGTGGAGAACCTACACCTCAGAACATAACAGAAACCATGGATGTGGTCAGCAAAAGCTGAAAAAGCTTTATTATCTGCACCTTCCTCTAGTATAGTATGCTGAAGCAGTTTTCCACTAGAGCTTGGTGAAAATCCCCTCCTGTTAAACAACAAACACATCATTTCTATAAATTGGTCAGGCAGAAAGCTCTACTTCCTTTTCCAGATGTGCTTCTCTGTTTTCACTCCCCTTAAATGCAATGTATTTTATTTCCAGGTGCATTAGCTGAGACCCAGGGGATGGGAAGGTACCTCCTGAAGATTGCATCTCTGAAGAACTCCCCCATCCTTTTCTAAGTATGGTGCTCAACAGGTAGCAGTACCTCCTGGAACCTAAAGTTTAAGTAAAAGTACAAGAGAGATCTTTCAGCTACACATTTCCTCAGTAAATCTCTGACTAGAAAGTCTGAGGAACTCAGAAGGTTCTAAACTGTTCCCTCTTCACCCTGCTGCAACCAAGATGATAAAGTGTAAGAAAAGAAAATCAGGACAGCAGGGTTTAGAGGAAGCTTTGTGTTTGGCAGAGAAACGGCACATTACTAGTGGGACGTCTAAGAAAACTTTTTGCTGTTTTCCTCTGACTGTTGACCATAATCCCTACCTGTTATCCGTGCCTGCAATGTCTCAGTTTTCATCATCCAGCTAGAAGTGAAGCTCCACAAAAGTGAAACTCAAGACTCCAGTGAAGCAGGACATGCCAATACTCAATTCTGCACATTGCTGGGCAGTCTTCGGCTGTCCTGTTCCCTGATACAGCTGCGCTGCCACCCTGGGAGAGCACAGAGAGAGACACTTTGAAGTGCTTTGCTGTCCACGCTACAGGAAGGGGTAATACAGCACTGACCCTAGAGTTTTACACAGCCACCCAGTCAGGTGCACAATGCTGGTGAACTAGGTCCTGGTTAGCCATCCTGCCAACACAGTATAGCAACTTCAAGTTTATGGATTGGACTCTCGTCTCAATGAGCCAATTTTTATAGTAGCTTTGGGGCAATGTAAGGTAGAGTACAAGGCATGAAAAACAAGCCGATGAGTTGCTTGTTAGGGTGGTGACATGCAGGTGTTCCTCAGAAGAGCCTGCTAAAAATACATAGTGCAGATAATATTACTGACAAATATTTGACACAGTCTAATTTAAGCTCACAGCTCATATTACCATTGCTTTATTTGAACACTAAAGCAGACTAAAGCCGTGCTTGTTTAAAGCCATTCACAAGTTATCAGCTATCATACACTAAATAAGATGGTATTTCCAATTTACAGCTCTAGAAGTTTGCCAGTCTCTGCAGGTATTTGTATGGTCCTCATTCCTCTGAAACTCTCAGGTGCTGTAAACATTAATGACTTACCTCTCCCACTCATGGGAGAGGCATACTGTTCTGTTGAACAGATGCACAGAGTTCAGATTTGCCAAAGGTCATTCAGAGGGATAGTGGAAAAGCAAAATATTTTGCAAGTCTTAGTTCAGCCTCAACTTGGAAGCTTTTTTACCTATGCCAGAGGAGACAAAATGAAAGATTAAACCTTGAGAGCATTCCAGTCAACCAATAAAGCAAAGTCTCATGTTTAGCACAATGATCTTCCTTTTGGCCCTGCAGAGCCAGATTCATGCACTTTAAGAATAATTTTCTCTAACATCACAAGAGCCAGTATTATATTCTTGGCCAAATATCCATACTGGTAATCTATTTCAGTCACACAAATTCCAGCCTAGAAGTGAGGTCACTTAAACTCTAGTCTCTTCTACACATGTCTCTTTCTAGACATGAAAAGCAGGACCAATATTTTCTAGCACTGTGTGTTTGAACCTAAGCAGGGGAGAAGCAGAAAAGGAGAGGAGAAGAAGGAACAGGAAAGGAATCAATGAAACATATTGTCATGGGTTCAGCAGTAGCAGTCATTTTTCTCCTTCTTGGTAGCTGGTGCAGTGCTGTGTTTTTGACTTTTGGCCTGGGAACAGTGCTGATAACACCAGTGTTTTCAGTTACTGCTTGGTAATGTTTTGGTCTGACCAAGGACTGTCTGAGTCTCATGCTCTGCCAGGGAGGAGGAGAAGCCGGGAGGAAGCAGAAACAGGATACCTGATCCAGACTGACCAAAGAGGCATTCCATACCACAGTACATCATGCCCAGGATGGAAAAACTGGGGGCAGGAACCCGGAAGAGGGCAGTTCACGGCTTGGTCATCGGTTGGTGAGCAGTTGTATCCTTTTCCCTTGTATTTCCCTGGTCATTACTATTATTGGTGGTAGCAGCAGTGGTTTGTGTTATACCTTAGTTACTGGACTGTTCTTATCTCAACCCATGGGAGTTACATTCTTTCGGTTCTTCTCCCCATTCCCCTCCCCCCCTCCAGAGTGAGGGGGGGAAGAAAGAAGGGGGAGTGAGCAGGCTGCGTGATTTATGGCTTAAACCACGACACATGTGAAAGAAACACCCATTGAAAAGTATGAATAGTGTAAGAATACTGTGCTTTTCCCCTCTCCTGTCTATTTCTTCTCCATCACTCAGTTCCCTTCCATACACCATTTCTGTTACTTTCTGATTCATTCCTGGCACTGGCAAGTCTAAGTGTTCCTAAATTGAAAGTCAGACCCACAGAATTACTTGATGACTTACAGATCACACAGATCTTGAAAACAGCCCTCCTATGGTGCGCCTGCAAAGTTCATTTCTTCACACAGCATAGGCCCACAAGAAACTCAGAGTAACAGCTGATACACTAAATGCTACTGAAGAAGAGAAAGAGCTCCTTATAGCTCCTGTTGGACCAGAAAATCTATCGAAACCATAATGTTCTAGAGAGCTTTGCATTTAAACTCAGACCTTAAAAGAACAGGCTTGCTTACCTGTACTAAACCCTTTATTCTGGTTTCTGATTTCCAGGTTATTAGAATTTGCTCTGTTTATGTTTCTCTGCAACTGTATGGACTTTTTTACCCAGAAGCTGGAAATAAAACCCATGAGAACTAAAAAGAAAGCCAGAGTTAGTAATACCCTGGCTGTCTTTCAAAAGTAAGCTTACTTTAATTGATATTTAGCTCAGAGGCGTGTTGCGAGCACTTGCGGCATTGCAGCGTTCCCACAATTCTTCAAAGAGAGCAGCTCTGTTATTTGCAACCCACTTTCAATCCTCTGAGTCCTGTGACACAGATGGAAACAAGAAGGTTAACCTGGATGAGTGGATCAGCTGTTTGGTAGATGGCTCAGAAACCTTGTATGAGGATTTCACTTAAGTAGCAAATCCCTAAAATATTCTGATAGCATGGGAATCAAATAAATAATCCCTGCTGGGACCCCTAGATTAACCAAGCACATCCTTGGAGTTTCAGTCTGCAGTGTAAGTTTGTTATACATATATTTATCTCATAGCCAGAAAGCTATAATATTACTTGGTTTATAAGTTGCAGTTAAAACAAATAGCAGCTCATGGGCTCCCAGAAATCAGCCATTTTAAGTGTCAGCAACACAAAGCAAAGAGAAACCACATGGAATAAAAGAGTTATTTAGTAACCAGAAAACAAGAATGTTATTAAAATTGTGAAAGATATCTTTAATTACGGTGCAGCAGTTGTGGGAAACATTACTAGTTACATCTCTATAATAGATATAAATTTGCAAGTCATCACTGGAAGGCTGTAATCAATCCTGAATTTGTTTTGCAATCCAAGTCAAAGAAAAATTTTAATATAGAAGTAAATACTATATCCTTTCCATGGAAAGAACACAGTATTTTTTATTTCTACCACCTCCACATTTCCATCAGATTGTCTTTAAAAAAGCTTTTAAAATACAGATTCAATCATCAGGCTTGAGAGGTATTACAGAACATGGAACCATGCAAAGGGATTAACTCCTAATATCATCCAGCTGAACAGCATGAGCTCATCTGGGCTTAACCTTCTGAATCCATTCCATTTGAAAGACCCAAGCAAAAACAATAAATCACAGCTAACAAGCAGGCAGGTTTTATTTTAAATGTTAAGGAATAGATTACTTGCCTTGCATCTCCAATAAGGAACCAAATTTTTCCTGGAAAGGGCATATTTATCCATTCATGGCTGCTATGTTCCCATTAATGCCAGGCAAATAACTCATAAGGGATCATCTGACACAGCACATCCCTTTCAGCTCACAGATTGGACACAAACATAATGTATTTCTCTCTAAATCATTTGTGAACACAGAACAAGGAGCACTGGACTGTCACGCGGAGTGCAATTCCCAGTTAGCACATGGGCCTGGGGACACAGCACTGCACAGGGCACAGATCCTTCCCAAATGAGAGAGAAATTCAGCAAATTGGTTGCAGCATATGGTAGAGAATTAAACCCGTCTCTCACTTGTACTTTAGCTTTTCTGTTCAAGACTCCAGTGAAGCGGCACATGCCAATACTCAATTCTGTGTACTGCTGGGCAGACTTCAGCTACCCTGTCCCCTGAAGTATCTGCACTGCCACCCTGGGGGGGCACAGAGGGAGGCACTTTGAAGTGCTTTGCTGTCCATGCTATAGGAAGTGGTAACACAGGACTGACCCAGCAAAATGAATCTCTCCCTGTCCCCTCCCAAAATCCCCCATCTCCACATCTGAGAGCAGCCTTCCTGCTCTCAAGTGCCTTCCTGTAACCCCTGTCCATACAGCTTCAGCAGCAAAAAGCAAGCCCGGAATCTGGTTCCCTGTATCAGCACCATGCTGCTGTATAGCCGCCTGGCATTAGACCTGGCTGCATAACTGCCTGCGCAAGGCCTGGGAGGGCTGATACAGAGCAGGCACCCCTCTGGTGCCTCTTGGCTCTAAGAAGATTTTAGCAACTGTGCATAGTGATGTCAGTAGGGAAGGGGAATTAGTGCTCAGAGCTAAGCACAGACAGCGCACAATTTCATTGCTGTTAGTAGTGGTAAGCCAGCTGGCTGACAGGCTCTGAAGAAAGAAAACTACAAGTCTTTCCTTTTAATATCCTTTTCATTTTCAAAAGGCTGATTCTAGAAAAATTAGTGGCCAGTGCAGTGAAACAGTGAAGGGAAAGCTTTCAGAAGGACAAGATTATAGAATTATGCAATGGTTGGGGTTTGAAAGTGCCTTAGAATCATCTAGTCCCAATCCCCCTGCCATGGGCACGGACACCTCACACTAGACCATGTCATAGAATCATAGAGCCCAAGACTCTGTCCAACCTGGTCCTGAACACTGCCAAGGATGAAGCATTTACCACTTCTTTGGGCAACCTCTCTCAACTCACTGCTTTAAAACAGCCTGATATCTCATCCATGTTTCAGGCTCATCTGGGTGGGAAGGCTGCAGCATGACTGCTCTTTGGCATAATTACCTAAGCCACCTTGATTATTTTTCGCAGTCCATCCGAAGTCATATTTCTTTTTTCACTTTCATGCATCCTGCCTATATTTTGCTTCGAAATTAAGCTCCCTCTGGAAGCACCATGGCATAGCTGTATGCACAGATCCAGCCTGAGCCATCCTGGACAAACCCAGTCCAAGTGGTAACAGTGAAAGGTAATTAATCATTTATAGCATGTGTGACTTACTGCACAAAGCAGTTGAAAAGAAGCACAATTCCAAGTCTTACGTACACCATGGCACAGCAAATAAAACATTTCTGGTTTGGGAAGCATGCTCCCATCTCAGCACAGTGGCTCAGACTGCATGGGGGAGGCCATGCTTTCAACCCAGTGGAGATCCAGCACATCTACTCTGTACTGCCCTTCTTCTGCAACACTCTTCACCCGAGGCTTCATGGAAGCTTCTTTCGAACATTTTCCTTTAATTACAAACCACACTGAATAATTATGCAATTTTAGTGATCAAGACAATTTTATTGCTTGGGATGACTCAAGTAGGTCACATGATGTCAGTTCTCAGGAGGGAGGGATGAATGCACAATCACTGATATGAATATCCACCCCATGGCACTTGAACAGCAAATATTCATGTGTGACCATGACATTCACTTGTTCAAAAGGCTTTTCTAGAAAGAACAGCTATAAGTTTATAGGAGAAATCCTGGAGCTGTCTGAACAAGCCTGGAAAAAAAACAAAGGGAGAAATTAATGTAAGAGTCTAGCCAGAGGTGCTGTTACACTCATAGCTGATAAGTGGCAGTGTTCTCCCTTCCAAACAGCACTGAATGAACAATCCTGAACAGGCATAAACAGCTTCATGCAGAAGCATTATCCCAGTTGATGAAAATTACAAAGGCAACCAGCAGAAGGGACATCTGCCTTCAGTCAAGAGCCAGGCCTCTGGCCCTTCACTCCCAATTACAAGGTAAACACTCCAAATGAGAAGCGTAAAACCAACAGAGTAGGCAACATAGGAGCAAGATTCACAAAAAATAAAAACCAGACAGATCTTGTTGAGCAGTAAGTAATTCGAATTCACGTGCAGGACCATTGCTTGCTGCATACATGCGCAGTTGCTGCAAAATTACTTTCAGCTGAGGTAACTTGGCAAGTTGAATACCAAATTTAACTGCTATTGTGCTCTAACCGAGGCAGTGCGTATGCTCTGTGGAACTCTTTCTTACTGTTAGTTTTCACTGTTGATCCTACTGGAAACGGTGAGTATCTAAGAGCAGAGGCTGGCTCCAGGCTTTTTGGTAAAACAGCCTGCCAAGGGCATTGCCCTGTCTGCATCCCTTCTGCCTGTTATTTATGTCCCCTGCTGTCTTGACAAGAACCACTAATGCACGAAGGCCAAGCAGCAGACTCCAGATAGTTCTCACTGTATTATGTGCCAAGTTTTAGGTGACAGAGGAAACAAGCAGCATTCACACACCTGCTGGACTGGCTCACAAAGCGTATGCAGGGATGCTGCTGAACAGAAACTTTCAGGAATTAGCTGTAAAGGCAGATTCAAAATGGGTGGCTCTAGCTACTACCACACACTTCCACACACCTTTTCCATGCCTGAGCTGGAAGAGAGCCCAGCACAGCTGTAGTCATGATGGTTGAACTACATATTTGATTTTCCTTTTCTTGATTTACATAAATAATTGTTAATTTCCTATATTTTTCCTCAGCTATCAAACTGGGGCCCAGCAGTCTACCATATAACAGGCAGCCAACAATGGGAAACTGAATCCACAGAAGCACAGTCCATTTCCTCTTTACCATTAAGAAGAGGAGCCAGACCAAAAGTTAAACATGACTGCTGAGAGAGGTGGCTCACAGCTTCTAGCCATTGCAAAGAGCCTCATCTTTCCCTGCTCCGTGTCAACAGCTCTCCAAAGCTGTATGCAGTGCTCCAGGACAGTGCCTAGTTGACTGCAAGTACAAAGCATTCTAAAATTGTAAATGAGGTTATAATCTACATGTGTTTCTGAAGGCATTGCAATAAGTCAGCACAAAATCCACCTTGCAGAATGCTGAAATCCAAACAGCATGTTCCAGCTTTAGCACCTAGATGTGGAATGGGGATCTCAACTCCAGGCAGCCTCCTGGAGGAAGGAACACCCATAAGCTACCTCTTCAGACACAAGCACCTTTTCCACCAATGCACAACAAAGCTGTTAGTGTGTGAGCGACAGAAACCACATTGCTTCTGTAGTTACATGCATCCTTAGCTTGCAGTGAACTGGGAGAAGGGGAAGACATCTAAATATCTAATGGCATCTGCACATTTATACTTTATTAATGGAGAGAAATTTCTTCCCAGAGCTTTCATTTGGAAAAATGTAACTGTCAGCGCTAAAGATTGCCCTGGCTGGTTGTTGAGCTTTGATAAGGAAGCAGCAAGGGCCATTTACTCCTTAAGGGACAGGAAAGGAGGCAAGTACAGTGACAAGACTAGCAGGACAGGTGCTTTACCAGCCAGAGCCCCATCTCATAGTACCTGAGCAAAGCAGTCTGGAGATAGCAGCCTAGATCAGACAAGCACAGCTACAGGTTGGGCAGAGAAGAGATTCAGAGCAGACCTGTGGAGAAGGACTTGGGGGTGTTCGTTTATGAGAAAATGAACATGAGCAGGCAGTGTGCACTTGCAGCCCAGAAAGCCAACCGTATCCTGGGCTGCATCAAAAGGAGCGTGACCAGCAGGTCGAGGGAGGTGATCCTGCCCCTCTACTCTGCTCTCGTGAGACCTCACTTATAGTATTGTGCGCAGTTCTGATGTCCTCAACATCAGAAGGACATGGAACTGTTGGAACAAGTGCAGAGGAGGGCCACGAGGATGATCAGGAGACTGGAGCACCTCCTGTATGAAGATGGGCTGAGAAAATTGGGTCTGTTCAGCCTGCAGAAGAGAAGGCTGCGTGGAGACCTCATAGCAGCCTTCCAATATAGGGATGCTGGGAGTGACTCTTCATGAGGGACTGTAGTGAAAGGACAGGGGGTAAAGGGTTCAAACTTAAACAGGGGAAGTTTAGATTGGATATGAGGAAGAAATTCTTTACTGTAAGGGTGGTGAGGCCCTGGAATGGGTTGCCCAGGGAAGTTATGAATGCTCCATCGCTGGCGGTGTTCAAGGAGGGGTTGGACATAGCCTTGGATGGCATGGTTTAGTGGGAGGTGTCCCTGCCCATGGCAGAGGGTTTGGAACTAGATGATCTTAAGGTCCTTTCCAACCCTAACTATTCTATGATTCTATGAGGAAGGTCATGACTAAGCCAGTCCGCATGTGTGGAGCAGTAGGGTATAAAGCCAGGCACAAGCATGGCTAAGCTGGAGACCAGCATTTCTTCAACACAGCTCTGGTTAGAGGTGAAGGCCCAGGGCTGAACTTAAATGAGCTCCTGACATGGGCATGGGTTGTGAGTGTAGACCCAGAAGAGGCTGGTCAGGGCCATTAAGGCTTATTAGTGAGACTAGTAAAACTAATTTTTCTACAAGAGGTTTGCAAAGGTTTATTGTCCAGCAGAATGACCAGTGAACAATTAAAAGGCTTTTTGTGTGTGCCTCTGAACAGAACTGACAGATAACAGCAAAACAGTCCAAGACATCTAATACACTGACTTCTTATCTCCTGGTGCAGTATGATTGTTCTCTACTCTAAAAATTAAGTGACTATTGATGAAAGTGATTGATTGACAGCTCTGCAGATAGATATCCTGTGTCCATCCACAAAGCAGCCACTGCAAATAAAGACATGACAATATAACATCAACAGATGCAACAAGACGGTGACAATTCTTTTCCTGTGCTGTCAGATCTGTAGGGTGGTTTGACCGCCACACAGTTCAAGCAGTGTGCTTGCTTAGGTTTTAGTCACTCAACATAATGGGACTGCATAGACTACTTAAAAATCACTTTCAAAACTATTTAAAGTGTTTATACAGGGTGATCCTTTTAGATTTCCCAGGGTAAGAAAGATTTCCATCCAGTTTGCATAACCTCCTTGTGCCCTTTCCCATTTCCCGTGCAGCAGCAGCAGGTTCTGCACAGTCTCTGACTCTGCTGGTGAGATATTTGTATATTCTCCTCATCAAAAGTACCAAAACCTGATTATAATGAGAGGCATATTAGTGGAGGAAGGGAGAGAGATATCTCACCTGGAGAACAGGACCATCTCACAGAGGACAGTCAAAACTTTCAATTATATTAGTAGATCCCAAAGTTACCTAGGGTCGAAAAGCTCCATATTCCATTACCAGAGATAAGGAAATTGAGATTCCCTGTAATTTAACTCCTCACACAGTGGCATTTTATCTCCTACTCAAATAATCCAGATGCTTGTAAAGTACTGTTAACTCTTTAGAGTGATGCTAAACTACAGGCATTTTGCCGTTTGTACTACATATTGATTTTTTAATGATACTGCAATTGATCTTGTGAATCAATGCTTGAACTTATGGGTTTATATTTTTATCAACTTGCGCTCTTTTAGAGAGATTATTTTGATGTACTTCTTCCTGTACTTTTAAAAAAATAAGTGGAACGGTGCTAAAAAAACCTAGCCATTATTGTCAGCTATTACTACTGAGGACAAGTACTCATCTGACTGTCTATATCTCCATTACCAAAACTGCCCAGAGGCTCATCAACTTGTCCTAGCTAAATAAATGCCTTTCAGCTCTATTGGGAGCTCTATGAACTCCATAAACACTCAAGCATTCCTCTCCTACTCACCCAGAGGGAAATGAATGAGAGGGAAGAATGAAGTATTTGGAACCTAAGGCCTGAATTTAAGACATAGACTGCTCAGGTATTCTCCAAATAGGGATGTTACTTGTGATCAGGTTGCTTATTCAAGGTCAGAAAAAAGACCTAAGAGCTGAGGACCTGTTTGGAAACACACAGCAAAGAAATTTAGGACTTTAGTGGAGGTCAGGAAATGGAGGACCTTTTTTTTCCTTTTTTTTTTTTTTGGCATTATCTGACTTCTGAATGGCAGCATTGTGGTGTTAAAGTGAATCAATAACAAGAATAAAGGATGAAAACCTAAATGGAAAACCTAAATGTCAACATCAAGCTGTTCCATACAAATCTGTCTACCAGTCCATCTCAGATGACACTGCATCTCAGATAACATTGAAAAATACCCTGAAATAAACCATAGGTAGGAGTAGATTAACTGACTATCATTCATTTCAGAATGCAGACATCTACTTGTAAATGCCTGTCTTAAGGAAGCAGTCTTGTCTCTTACTTAATCTGCTCTCTTCTGAAAATCAAATCAGTGACTTAACTTTTCCGGTTGTGACTCCCAACAAAAAAGCACCATTCACAGTACTCTGGGTCCCAGACAGATCTTCACACCACTCTGCTCCATCTAGCAACGCAGAAAGGCTGAAAGGGTCATGATCTGCAAACAGAAAATAGTTGACTTAAAGGTGGGAGGAGCTACATACTCACATACTTGAAGTCTCAAGAGCAATTCATGAGGGAGACAGGGAACCTGTGCTTTCATTTATGTCCACTCTATGAAACAAATGGCATCACTAAGTGTGCAAGTTCTTATTCCTGTCTAAAGTGAGTATTTTTTTCCATCTGTGGAGAAGAGAGCATGCTTCCCAAAGGCTCCAGTGTTAAGACACAAGTAAGAGGAATTCCTCCCTGAATTCCTTAGTGCAGAATTAGATGTTGCATACGATGTGCTTTCTCAGGAGCTGTATTTTTTTGCTATGCATTTTCTGGAGGAGGCTGATATCCCTGTTTAAACTGGAACTATTCTTATTTCATTCTATTACATTTATTTTTGTTTCTAATTATGATAATGTGTCTGTTATCCCTAGCATGGCTCCTTTTCAGCATTATAAACACACCTGTTCTTCAATCTGCAAGGGCACTGGCTGGGTAGATCTTATATTACAAATTAAATTGCTATTAATAAAGGTTCTCTCTTTCCTCATACCTGTGTCAGAGAGGCATGAGAGTCATGCTGTCTGGTATTTGTCCTTTGGTTAGCAGAAACTCCACAAGGAGGGAATCTCTTCTTCTTAAAATACAGAGACACAGCAGGTGAGGCAAGAATCAAGGCTAAAACCTTTTGAATGACAAGCTGTCTGAATGACAGAATGAGAAGCAAGTACCAAATTTGGCACCAAGAATTAGTGCTAGTGTCCAAAAAGCCTACATGCCCTTCTCTTCTATTTTAGCATTAAAGGCTGCTTTAGTTTAAAGAGATTTCCTACATAGAAAAGGTTTCCCTCTGTCCACCCCTTTCGTCTCACAGGGACTTTTCCTAGTACTTCCACATCTGGTGTAATACTGGCTTGAGATAAGCCTCATTTCTGACATTGCCCTCCACCGCTCATGTTCCCATCACTACACTGTATGTCCCACTCCTACACGCAGAAAATGCTTGTAGATCTGTGCTGGGAGCTAAGAGAAGGGCCCAGCTGCAATAATCCTACTGGAAGGCTCACACCGCAGAGCCAGGAATGGCTTCACCCATTGTCACGGGAGAGGGGAAAAGGTTGTCACTGAAAAAACATGCATGTCACACAGTGATTTTGCTTCTAAAGTAAAAAAAGTTATTCAAGTTTACATAGTCACTAGATCTGATCATAGTCTTTATTTACTGTAACAGTTCTTTATGTGCATGTCAAATACAAAGGCAGTACCCCCTGTAAAATATGGAGGATCATGTATCTGGGCTCCCCCTACAGAGCACCCAGAGCCACCAGAACTTGAGCCTCCTCCCAAAAAACTTTTCCATGCTTCAGGCCAGAGTGTTTTATATCCAAGGCTTGTATGTCAGTCAGTCAAGCTCTCATCGTTTTCTGTCTGCCTGAAAGTCCCATCAGGGGTTGATGTAAAGTGTTAAAGCTGAGTCTGACTGTATCATCTCCTGCCAAAAGTAGTAGGGAAACATGCTGTCTCAGGACTCTCAAGGTCAAAGACAGAGGCCTAATCTGCACTGCAGAAACTATATATATTACAATACAATTAAGAAGTTGATATACCATCTCTCACATGTGCCTGCTGTCCATTACTGATGGACAGAAATAGAGGTAATGTCACCACACAGCAATCGTCAATCGGCTTTTTAAGATATGCTTGATGGCAAAATTTTCAAGGGCAGCACAACCCATCAAATGGCACCCTAACTTCTCTACATATGCTTCAGAAATTGATATTTTAATATAGGGAAAAGATGGCTTCAGCCATGCTGTGATTATTAGAAGTTATTCTTTTCTGTTGCTGTGAAACCACTGCTATTATTTCCAGATGGTTATTTAGTCATTTTAATTTCTGGCACCTACAACAGTTCGTGGTTTTGCCAGGGTTTGCAAACATTTCTCAAACTTTCTTTAATCTTCCTGATGCTGTGGTTAGTTAGAAGGCAAAAGTATTGTATTTCCCACAGAACAAAAAGGGCAGACCAAAGACACACACCTACCCAGAATGATAGAATAATAGTGGAGACAAAATTAGAAACAGGGAGAAAATACAGAGAAAACTGGAATCCCCTGTACTGTACTCAATGTTCTTCACAGGGAAGTGCCATCTTCACAAATGGTATTGGAGGACATCATGATCAGGACTAACCAAGGGTGTATGTTCCCATGTGCCTGGCACATGGCCTGCTCACACTCAACTCAGTGCGAAGTCTCCCAGTGATGGGTATAGAATGAAATTAATTGAGGTGGGAACATGCAGAGAGAATAGGAAAGTGGAAGAGTAAGAGAGAGGGCTCAAAGTAAATGTAACCAGCAAAGTTCCACATGCGACTTGTCTTCTTCTGTTTTGACCAGTGAATATTGTGCTATCCCCATTGCCTGTGGAAGGAAAAGCCTGGGGAGGGCGTCTAAGAGAAAGTAGATTTTTCTCATTTAACCAAATAAAACACCATCATCAACAAAAGTTAACCAGATTTTAACTAGATAGAGGACCTCTATAAGAAAACCTTAACAGCATGTACAGTTTGGAGCCTTTGCATACTTAAATGCTGATACGCATTGTCACTTGTGTAATAAAATGAGGGCACGTCCCTCATGAGTGCTTGGATGACATCAGCCAAAAGACCCTGAAAGGAACTGAGCTCTGGATCTGCAGCAGCTTGGCAAGGGTTGGGGACCTCACAGAGAATCCACCAACTTTCAGGAAAAAGAGTTTTTTCCTTTTTTCAGGAAAAATTTTTATCCTCTACTTTCAGAGGAGGCTCTTGGTATTCCTTGCAAACCACATTTGATATTCAACCTATCCTACAAGGAAAGAGAAGCTTCTACACTGTTTCTTACCAGCTTCCACTCTTTTTTCTCCCTGTTTAGCTGGAAGTAGTGTGGACACGTCAGCAGAGCACAGGCTGTTATTTAGCGGGGGCAGTTAGGGAGATAAGTTAGGACTACTGAGCCAGTTTTTGCCACCAGAAACCTCTCTGCAGTTTGGTTTATGGTGGGGAGCTCAGAGGAGGCAGGTTTTCCATCAAGGTATCATAGCAATCTCTTTCTCTGAGCATTAATACAATCTGCACCTGCTTTCCCTTTGCGTAACCTTTAGACACCTCCAGCCAAGAACAAAGCTGCTCCCCAGGGCCATGCTCAGCCTCTGTGAAAATGCTCAGCCTGCTCCTATTGTGGGGCTACCCAGAGCACCACAATGTTAAGGGTGGCCTGCTGTTGATGACCCAGCATACGGGTCTGGCACTTCTGCGCTGTATCGCAATATGCAGTGTGCACTCTCGTCCCCCAGGCTTTCCAGATAATGAAGGTAGCTGCAGTCTCAAATCCTCCTGCAGGAGCTGCCAACATGGAAAACAGTTTTTTGAGATGTGGAAAATCTCAGGGAAATCTCTTATGTGGAAAGTTAAGAGGTAGATACTCTCAAAGCAGCTTGGAGAAAAGGTTACACGCATTTCATTTTAATAAGTGGAAACTATGTGGTCAAACTGCCAGATTTTTCAGCCTCTTTTGTGCATTAGGCAGCTATATAGAGATGATGAAGTTGTGGGGGGGGTTCTGACTCAAAGATGAGGGGCCCACCTCTTGGTAAACTGTGTTGTTTGCAGCTTTAATCATTTTTTAATTGGCTTTTTAAACCATGCAATTACAAGCACATTCTTAGCACCTTTCTAAGCCAGAATGGGTTCTCTGGGCGAAAGACTCAGCTTTGTAACCACTCACCGCTATGCATAACTTCACTGGCAGGAGAAGACTTGTTAATAATTCATGAGTAATGCTTGCAGGTTGAGCTCCTTGAGCACTTTTACTGTTGTGAAGAAAGGAAAAAAAGGGTTCACTCTGTAAAGGTATGACATTCATATTAAAAAAATCCAAACCTGAAACGCCCAGATTTGAAAAGGTATTGTTGGCTTGCTCATCAGAGGACAATGGAGCTAACTTGGTCATCTGCTCTAAAGTTCAGAGAGCTCATGTGTGGGCTTCCCAAACACAGGAATAAAGCCAGCTTGGCCCAAACAATGTCTCGTTTGTCTTGATCATTTAGACTGCTGACTTTCCTTAGCTGCCTGTTAAATTTCACATCTTCATATGAATGCAATGTGCATTCTCTAGTTTAGCACCCTTCTATGGCTGGATCAGGTTGGCATGTTGGAGTGTGAAGGTGGATTTCATTTCCTTGTGCTCTTGTAGTGAGACATTATTCCTTTGAATGCATTTCTCTTGACAATCCGCTTTGTATTTCGAAGTAGATTCTTTGAGGAAAATCTACTTTCTTTCTCCACCTTTCTCCCCCAACTCTCTTTTAGCATCTTTCTCTGAGCCAAGATGCTTTATAAGGCTTTTTCCCTTCATCATATAAATGAATTAGGTGCATACTGCAGTGAAAAAAGCATTTTTAATCAATTAACAGAAATCCCCTGCTGACAGCAGTGCAATCACTCAGCTAGAATGATACAGATGCTCATCAGAGGAGATTATGAAGAGATTAATTCCTTTAGGAATTGCCTGTAGCTTCCCTGACAACAGTGCTAGGAGTTGTTTTGCCTAGAAAGCTACTCTCCCAGAGTACAGTTATCAACACCTGATTTCCCAGCAGTTGCTTGTGCTTTCTTATAAGTTCTACTTATCTGATTCTTCCCCTATTCCCCTGTGAAAAGGGGGTTTATTAGCATAAATCAGGAATATAAATCTGGGATACCATGTGTCAGACAAACTCACCCCATAAGCCAGGTGAGGAGGGACGTGTTTTTATTCTTTGGCCTATGTAGTTCCAGGTTGTGGAAGCTAATAAAACACAACACACATTCACTCAAGTTTCTCCAGCCAAGAAAATCTGATAAGCCTGAATTGTAAAAATGCTCGCCCCACCCACCAGCACCCAGCCTTTAGAGGCAATGACCTGGAGCTAAAACGGGGTGGCTGTTCCTGCTCCCTCCTGTTCCTGACCTCCTGGCTCTCTATTCATCAACTCATTCCCTTTGCTCCTCAGACAGCAGCTTCCCTCTCTTCCCCTCTGCTCCTCTTTATGTCACAGGGAGGAGATACTGCTCCTGTGCTGCCCTTGCCATCTGGGGCAGCTACCTATTGCTTTGCACCTAATTGAATTTGAAGAGAAGCAGGGAGTTGGTCTCAGGAAGAGACATTTCCTGACCCTGCCTTAAGACTCCTCCAAACACAGCATTTGCTTCGAAAATTAAACACCTCCTGAAGCTCTGTTCCTTTCTGCCTTCACAAATTCAACAGTTGCCTGCTGTTTATCCTGTGGCACACCATATCTTGAAGTTATGCTTTTCTCCTACAGCTGACTTGCACTATTGCTTCCTTCTAGGGTAGCCCGTTCTGTGACAAGCACATCCTGCCCTGGGCGCAGTCCCCGTCCTGTGTCTTCAGAGGACTTAAAGCTGTTTTTTCCTATGTGGAAGGGTCAGACGTAGCCCCCAGCTCCCCCCTCACTCTCTTGAGTTGTGTGCAACACAACAGACAGAAAAACAAGTTCCTAAGTTCCTAACAGCCTGGGGGAGAAACAGTACACAAACACGAGCAGCCCTCCACATGAAGCGTTCAGAGCAGGAAATGTTGAAACCTTATGGTTTTGTACCCTATTTCACAAGGTAGGCCGTGCTGACGGATAACTTGTTTTATAAACCAACAGTTTCTAATCACTGCTCAAAGAAAGTATGAAAAAGCATAAATTGACGTGCAATCCAGATGCACTTACAGATGCCAAGGATCTGGCAACATCACAACATTAGGTAACTTATTCTTAGTGTCCATCCTAATATTAGACAGACATTAATTAGAATCAAGTCTGACTCAACCCGAAAGAATTCCATGCTAGGAAACCAACAACGAGGCATTAAATTAAGTTCATGGAAGCTCACAGACAGAGAAGGAAAGCTCAAGGATTTCTGATGATCGTTCCTCTTTGACAACATGTTCTTCAGGCCCTTGAGAAAACGTCAGCCTGAAACAGTTTGGCATTACATTACCAGCACTTTTTACTGGTTTTAAGTGCCAGACGCAAAAGAAAACTGGTCTTGGGAGCAAGAAATCCAAGTTTTGTGGTCGGTGAGTGGGGCTGGCAGTGTGGGGCACCGCTTATGGAACAGGCCTCTCAGACCACTCTGTGCAGGAGTAGGCCCACTCTGAGCTGCTTTCTGGAAAGCTGTGCACTGGTGGGGAGCTCTAATAAGGTGGTGAAATTCCATTTCAAGCTGAAACCTAAGGACAAGACTCAATAAGAAATAGCCACTGACCAAGTGGTAAAATAAATGAGGCCACTGTCAGGAATGAATCTGAAAAGCTGGACAACACAAGAGCTAATCTAACGTCAGAAACAGTATTTCAACACAGACCAAGTCTGACATGTAAGTAGCTGTGTCAGCAAAGGGAGAATACCGAATTAGTCCCACCTGAGCTTGTGGTTGCACTTCCTTTGCACACATTTGCCTCTGAATCAGTGCAAACCCAGTCCTAGTGAGCATGATGTAAATGGTGGATTTCCCCAAATCCTCTGCAGTCCTGCCCTTGCAATGCCATCACTGCTTTTCCTCCTGTCATAGGACTCTCCAGAGGCCTGTCCATGTGTCAAGGAACTTGCCCATGGAGACTAGGAGTCGCGTGAGTACAGCAGAGGCACAGAAAGGGCTGTATCTCTTATCCTTGCCCTAGATAGCTCATGTAATTCCCCAGAATGAATTTGCCATTGGAGCTCTTCTGGTTTTCCCTAGTTCCCCCTGGAGCTGCAGAAGCCTCAAGGGGTGATTTGGCACAGTCTTTTCCTTAGGGATGGAGATGAAGCCACATGCTGGTGGAGTCAGGGCAGTGACACAGCTTCTGCTCAGACCACGCTGGTGATCCACTGGATAAGCTGCTATCTGCAGAATGTGAGGACCAAACATCTACAGGAAAGAAGGAACACAAGGAAAATGAGCTGAGAACATTACAAAGGAAACCCTTCTTCCACCCAAGGGCTGAGCAATGCTCAGTCACTGCTGTTAGAAACAGCCTGGAAGTGTAGGTGTTCATGCTATGCTGGATCCAGTGTAGAAGCAGAGAGATTCATTCAATTTCATTATGAAATGATACCAGTACCATAAAGTATCAGCTTTCAAGTTCATCACTTGTAAATGAAGTGTAAATAGCCCATATTCTGAGCTCTTCTCCAGCCACTCATTTATCTTTCCCCGTGAAAAATTAATGAGTCTATAAAATAGCTTGTAAATTTAGAGCAGTCCTTCAGCAGAGTGTTTTTGTTTTTTTTAAATCAACAGTGTGATTTTCATAGACATCCTGAAGCATTACCTGCCTCCAGCCACTGCTGTTAATCACCGGTCTTAGGTGTGCTACTATGCCACAGGAAAGCTTTTCCAACTCCTGCTAAGACTCCTTGCTGCAGACCAGTGCCAAAGACAAGATGAAGCATTCTACAGTTATTAGGCCGTCCTAGCACAGCAATTCCTGCTTTCAGCAGCCTGGCAGACTGCTTCCTTCAGGGGGTACTTGAGGACTTAACATCTTATCCAAGACATCAGGAGAAGAATTAGCAAGACAATTTTTATAATAAAATTTTCTAAGTGGAAAATTCACCCCAGGCAAAACTTGTGGTCTATGGGAAGGAATACGAGCAGAATCAGATCAGTTAGCTCTGTATTTCCACCAAGAGGATTCTCTAAGGGAATCTTTTAGGCTTGCCTCTGGACAAGAAGCTTTGTGGGTCATTTTCCAAGGCTCTCTGCAACCTTACAAGGACCTGTATCCCTTCCCATTGGTGTGTGCATTTACCAATCTCATGTAAAGATCAGAGAGCAGAAGGTAATCAGAAGGGACTAAGTAGGCTGAGGGAAGGGATGGAGCAGGCACGGTGCTCCAGGTGTTGGGATCATGAAAGACTGCAATAGCAGAGTGCAGAGAGCAGGCGACAGACTGGTCTGGAGGTGCCCATGTGGGTGTGAAGGCAGCTTTCCATACAGTTGAAGACATACCCCAGCCTACCTCCCTTCTCTTCTACCACTTCTGTGGACTTTGCTTAATGCCTAAATAAATTAAAAATTCAAACCCAAAGAAGTTCTTGTACAAAAACTCTGTATCAAAATGAATTGTTGCTTGCTGGTCTGGGCTCACTCAGAGGTGCCGGAAGAGGTGGCAGGATTTCGTGGCTGCTAAGGCATCACAGGAGGGGATGTTCTGTATCACAAGGGAGGGTGATATCAAGAGATGCCGGGTGAGTTGGCTGTAGGACGAGTGCCATGATTTTCTCTTAATTTTTATACTTGTGCTCAATATTTGTATGGATTTGCTCAATAAAAAATTATGGTTTTTCTTTTTTTTTTTTTTTCCCCATAGAAATAAACTCTTATTGTTAAGCTTTCTTATGAAATATCCAGTTCTTTTTAATGGAACAGAAAATAAACCAACCAACAAAGCATATGAGAATAAACAAGGTGGAATAAACAAAGCACAGAAGTTACTTTTCCCCTTCTGTATACGTATGTATGAAAATGTTTTGTATTCCTTCTTCTTTACAGTCTATCAATCATGAACAGCAAGTCACTGTGAAGATTTATGACAAAAGTGGAAGATTTTATTGGATGTAATGGTAACTTATTCATCAAATTCTTACAATAAAACATTAAAATTGATATTATTCCTCTGGGGACAATTTGGAGACGCAAATGTAATGACTTTATCTCTGTTGCACGTAAAATATTTGTAATTGAGCAGAAAGCCTGATCCCAAATGCTTAAAAATATAAGGCTGGGGCAGCAAATGTGATTGGATTTCTTATAATCTAATCATTTTACTCCATATGTGGCCCCCAATCTGTTTAGGATTGTTAAAATTCCTGGATATTTCAGTGCCTTCCCCAGAGAATGCTGGGAAGAGCTATGGACAGCCTGGACCAGATGGGATGCCAGTGACTCCAGCCAGCAAAGGCAAAAAAGAGGACAGTGGTTAACTCCTTCTCTGCTGGCCTCCGAAGAGGAGGTCTGGACAGGAAAAATAGTGCAGGCTGCTTTGCAGTACTGTAAAAGGCAATTTACAGTATAAAACTGCTGGGATCAAACTGTTGCAGTCCATGAGGACAAACAAAGCAAGGTCTGATAATCGCATCCTTCTGAGAAATTGTTCAGCACTGTAGGTGGAAATTTTGGTTGCCTGCAAGTTCCCCTGGGTATGTGAATGAAGGAGGGCTCCAAGGAGCCCAAGAGGAAAATGAAACGCTGTAAGTGAAACCAGCATCCTCAAGGTGAAAGGCCTCTTGATCAGATTGAGGGTCTTTTTAAAAACTTACAGAGTAGCGCAGGATCAGAGAGTCTCCCTCCAGATGCATGGAATTTCACAAGTCCACAGCTGATTTAAGAGCAAGAGTCTGGCTGCTCAGCATTCTCTTCCCCCAACTTGTTAGTGAAAGGAGCTAAACTGGCACTTGAGAACTTCCGCCATAAGAAACACTTGGATGCTTGTTGTCCACCAGGGTGGATTAGTTCTGTTCATATGAGTTTAATCCTTCTGCATATAAAACAAGCAACACTGTAGCTAAAACCAAAATATAGGATTACCCTATTAAATTGGCACAATGATTACAGACAATTCCACTTCTTTCCTTTCTTAACTGAGATAACCAATAGCTTTTAATTAAGCTGAAAACCTCACCTACTTATTCCATACCTGCCCAAACTGTTATGCTGCTTTGGTGGCTTGAAGGGAATTTTGTAGGTGTTTTCTAAGGCATTGTTTAACAGGACTTAACCTAAAATCCTGAAAGCCCAGGGGTATGGTAAAAGGAAAAGGAAATGAAAATAGCAGCTCAGGATGTTCAATATGTTTTCCTCTTTAATTCGTAAAGAAGCTGTTACTGTAATACTGACTCCTGGCTGGGGACTTGAAGATTTTTCTGTTGCACTGAATCTATACTTGTGGAGGAAAAATTCTGTCATAAAAAGAGTGAATTTTCCCATAAGTTCAATATAGTAACCTTAGAAGCAACCACTTGCATCCCACAAGATCAGAGCTTTGCACAGGAAATCTCCCCTACATCACATCTATTATTTCTTGAAAGACTTCTTAATTTTTAAAAGCATGGAACACAGAAACAGTGAAAGGTAATCATGTGTCCAAAATGTCTACATTGTTGCTTACTAAAAGACCCTTTAGGTCTATCTTTAATTTCAACAGCATGAGAAAAAGGTAATTTGCAAGTGTAAAGGTGCCAGTGTCGGATCATGGAGAGCGGCTGCTAAGCAAGAAACTCATGTAATTTTAGTAGATATAGCAATTATCACAATAATTCCCTGGAGAACTTCTCAGCATAGACAAGTCATAACTGGGGCTATGGACCCAAACTGTAAAAGGCCACTCCAATACGTGCTGCCAGGACAACCCACCAGCTTCCAAAACAACCTATTCCTATACTCTCACCTGGATATATGCCACAAGAAAAGTTCAAGTCTGTTTTGGACTTCTAAGCAATCCCCTGTCTCTCCTGCATATTAGCACCTCTGAATAGGAATAGACTAGGGTTTTTCTTATCAGACAGTCCTTTGCGTGTTTGTGCATTGCCAGGAGTTGATAAAACCTGGAAGAAATAGAAGCAGCTGCCCCACTACAGTACCCTCAATAGGTTTTAAGTGCTAGACTTTAGCTTAGACTTGTCTTTCACAGCTTCAAAGGAAAGTGCGTTTCTTTTTGGACCCCAGCTGTGTGTCTAAGAAGATGTTTTTTGAGCAATAATACTAACCAGAATTATGTGAACTTCTCAAGGACCACTAGCTCCAGTTGCTGTCAAGAAACAATTCAATCATTCTGCTTGGGAGAGGATTTGTACAGAAATCTACTTCCACCTTCTCATAGCGATAAGGACAAGTCAGAAGTTAGATTCTTTTGCCAAGAAGAAAAGACTGCAACTTGCAGCCATGAAAAATGCAAAAAGTATTTGGATGCTGTAATTCCCCCTGCAGATCTGACATGGAACATATCTTCAAAACATCAGACATCCATAGCCACTTCCACCCAGTGTTATGAAGGTAGTTTATAAATGCTATTTAGTTAAGAAGGTAGTTTGCAGGCAGAAAGATTAACAATTTCAATTCAGTTATTCATAGGATATATGTGTGCACGTGTAAAAGACAGAAAAGCAGAATATGACTTGTCTCATAACTGAAATATTAGATTTCTGTTTCACCATGCATTTTTAATGTGCTTACAGAGTTTCATGAGCCAGAACATCCTGGGCAGGGCTGGGAGTGCAGGAAAGTCGTCTGTGTTTGGGTAATTGCAGTTACAGCCAGGGCCTGATCTGGCTGGGTGGTGGATGGGAAGACTGTGCAGTTCTGTTACCACTCTGTCATGTGTCATGCTAGTGGGGGGGACTGGAGTTCTCTTGGCCCTTCACATAGATACAATTTCTTGATGAAGGTGACCTGACCACCTCAAGGTTGTCAGGTCAGGGGAACTGCCTCATCAGAAATACGTGTGGTCAGTTTTTTGCATCTCCCCAACCACATACAAAGCAGTGTGGTATGGTTATCAGAGAAATGCATGGGGCAAGCCAGGGCCAGCTGCACTGCTCCAAGAGGCACTCAGAGCATCTTCTTGCAAAGGAAGCAACCAAATGCTGCAGGCAGGGAGTGCTGTGGGACACTGCGCTGTCAGGAGTGTTGTCAGGATCGTGGAATACTCCTCTGACTTGCAGAATCCCTCACCTGAAATCACCTAAATCCTCGATGGTCTGACTTCTTGCTGCCATTTCAACAAAGCTCCTTCATTTTCAGAGTCACTGGTCTTGTAGCAGAGCGACTACATAATAGAATATAAACCAAGCCTCTAGTGACAAAGGTGGTCATCTCTTGCATTTGTGAAAGGTGTTGATGGCTAGCAGGGCTGGGACAAAAGTAGGATCTCTAAACAGCCTTCCTGAAGTCACTGACTGAGCTCTGAAGTGCAGCAGAGCCTATTCATTACAGATTACAGTTTTCTAGTGAGAAGTCTGCTGTATCAGTTTTGTGCCAAATCAAGGGTTTGATTTATCCCTGTTGTAACTTCACTAAGTTCATTCAAGCTATATGAGTCATGAATTTAGCTCTTAACTTGCTCCATAGAGAATACTGGTTTTTCTTTGATACTACTTCAGTGAAACTCAAAATTTATGAACAAGCATCCTGCTCCAGCAAACCATGTAAGCACACACATGGGAAGTATATGTGACAAACTATTGTGAGAGGAACTGGACTACTTCCACACTTAAACCGTCTTGTCAGCCTCTTTCACCTGACATCCTTGCTCATATTTTACTCAGTGGGAGACAGAGTGCTTCTCCAAACATTTGGCGTAACATAACTGAAATGATGGCCAACAGAAAAACTCCCATTGCCTTCCCTGGAAGCTGAATTAGCTGAATTATGCCCTGGGAAATGGCTTGACTTGATATCAGTGGGGAGTTTCGGGGAGAATGAGACAGTGAGTACATCCCTTCTGTAAAAAACTTGTCCACTGTGTCCATATTGACTAGGGATTTTACCAAATATGAGTGACATCTGCTCCTGGGCCCTGGCCAAAGATCTACTTTACAACACTGCTTACTTCCTACCCATGAATCCCGCCAAATCTCAGCAAAATCACGCTGTAGTCCCTGCACTTGTATAATGGCCAATATCTTTTCTCTCATGCCCTGGTTTTAGTGCACATTTTTTGAAGCATCCTCTTCCAGCCTAGATTTCCCTCATCCAGGCCTGCTTTGGGAACTTACTGGAATTTACAGCACTTTTTTCTCATGCTTTTCTTCTATTAGGAGAATGGTTTGCTTCTGGCTGGTGCTTATATTTTCATTAGTTCCTATGTCTATTACTCAGATACTACCTGTTCTGGACTTCACACCAGAATGACAGTTCAGCAGAAAGATCCTATTTGCTTACTACCCTACTTTTGCTAGTTGTCTAGCAAGCATCTTGAAGTGTCCTTTCCTATCTCCACAGCGCCAGCACTGTGATCATACAGTGCCTGTATCAAGGCTCCCAAACACTGTCCCTTTTTAGAAAGCCTAATTGCCCAGAAAAACTTTTCTGCAAATATTTTTAGCAGATGTTCGATGAACAAAATCATGATTACTCCTGCCACCTTCTGCAATGAGAGAAACACTGCAAGTATTTCTCTCCATTACATTAGCTGAGGAGAAAATTTACATTTTCATTAAAATCTGCTCTGCAGAATCTGTTGAAGCCTCCTTCTACTTCTCCCTCACCTGCCCCTCCCTCTTCTTAGCAAGCTTTTCATCTCAGGAAGTCTTACATAATACATCCTCAAATTCAGGGAGACAATGGCAAAGGGATGCTGCAATTCACTCAAACACTGAAAAAGAGACTCTTATTAAAGGCCCAGCCTCTCTCATATACTCTGTCTTTTCCCTCTGCAAAGTACCGGCATAGAAGCTCATGCAGCTTTCTGGGGCTTGCCTTTCTAAGCAGACTTGGGGCTGAGTAGACTTCGCAACAGGGATGATCTCAAGGCTCCTTTCATGACACCTCAGACCAAGAGGCCAAGGAGTACAAGCAGTGCATGAACTCTGGCCGTACACTGTTCTCATTCAGCAGGAGCCGGCCTTTTCAGGACCATGGCATGTTGCAACTGCTTTGTAGCATCAATTGTTTGCACTTGCTGTGAGGCATTTCCTATGCACCCTTTTCCTGCCTGCTCCCTCAGCCACAATACTTTCACACCAGAAATACTCCCCCAGCCCATATGCTTTTGGAGTTTCTTTCTCACACAGCCTCTGCAAGCCAAGAAATCTGCTCAGCTCTATTCAGTAGATTCCTGTCAGTCTTCAAAAGATCACTAATTCCAGTCTGCTTAAAAAATGCAGAGAATTCCCTCCTTTGCAGCTTTTCAGCCTTTACTTCTTTCTGTAAGCCAGCTATCACCTGTTGGACCATAAAAAACACACCAGAAACACAATACACCTGAAACTACCAGAAACTTCTGCAGTGCGGTGAGCGAGGAGATTGCATGGCTCCATGGAAGGGCCATCAAGCTGCTAATGCAACACTAGTTTTCTGGAGGAGACTGGTGTGCCCCTGGCTGGTTCTTATTAAGGGCAAACAAGGGTTAACAGTGTTTACTCTTTCCATCTCACCCCCTCCTCCTTTCTGTGCTTTTCTGTCAAAGACCTGCTCTCTGGCCAGCCACCGCTGGGATTAGGCTGCTCCAACAGTCTGGCTGACACTCTGTACAGGAATAAAGTCCGGCTGTCTGGAGGCAGCACACTTGAACCTGGTTTACAGCCCTCCACAAGGAACTCCAGAACTGAAAAGGCAGCAATCAAGACTTTGAAGATTTCCAATTTACGCAAGTTTAAAATAACCTTTTAAAACACCAAACATTGGATAACATCAAAACTCTGTGTTGCTGGGGTTTTTTTCTGTTTTCTTTTCTTTTCTTGAAAAACTGTAAGCATTTCAGTTACTATGCCTGTTCAGGAGCCATATGGAAAAATCGGTTCTGTCCTGTTAAACTGGTTGCGCAGTTTTGGTTTTCATCTGCCTACAGAGATCTGAAGAGTCTATGCTGTTTTATTTTATGCTTTTTCAGCAAAGAAAGAGACCTGTCTGGGGATCATCTGGCCAGGAACACAATAGGTAAGCATAGTAATTTTTATGTAGCATAATTTCCAAGAGTCTGAGAGTAAACTGTTTGTGCAATTGAGTGAAATCAGCCTTTAGGATGATGTTCTTTTTGGGATAAGCTGATTATAGGTCAGTTGCTTGCTTGGCTTGTTTGTTTTCCTGGTCAAGAATAGCTGAGCAGCCGTGGTATCAGTGTGGTTTTCAAGATCCTGTCATTTAAGCAGCAGAAAGGCTTTTTCTTTTTTTTTAATCCTCTCTGAAGCACGGAGCAACTCAGATTCCACTGTCAAAGGTAAAACAAAATATTTGGGGTTATATTTTGAATCTATAAGCTATAATTGGACTACAAGAATAACAAAGTGGCAAAGTGACTCAGAGTTGTAAGTAAGGCTCTTTTATGAGAACATTAAAAATGGAATCGATGTAGTAATCTTTACTATTCTTTCAACTTGTTCAGATGGTTGTTTAATCATGCATTCAGCCAGGGGCTAATAATATTACAAAGAGGAAGATAATATCTTAACTTTATTAGGATGTCATATATTGAGACTTAGATGACCAGGTAGTGCTAATTTCACTAATAATCTCACTGATACTAAAGATGTGATTTACTTTGGGAATCACAGATGAAAACAATTTTTGTGAAGCAAAATCTTCAGATGTATTTAATGCTACGTTTAAATATACATGTTTGAAATATTTATAAAGAAACTGGTCCTTTTATAAAGTCACGTTAATTGTAATGGACAGCCGATCTGAGGAATTGTAGATACTTTGACTGCCTAACATCTTCTGCACATTTGCAGGCATCATGAGGAAAGGGCTGAGCTCAGAAACAAATAAAACAAAAGCCTTTGTCTTTAATGTTCTCATCTATCATTCACCAATAATCAGATTTAATCAGGTTCTTTACTGCTTGGGGCTTGTAAGATGCCATAAGCTGCTTTTTCTTCAAAAAAGGGATCTTGCTCACAGAGCTCCCTCTGCTTTCCAAATCCCTGAGCTACAGCTTGGCACCTGCGTTAAACGTCTATGCCTTTCTTCTCCCCTTTCCAGTTTTGCACTTTCCTCTCTTTCTGAAACTGGATGTGGCAGACAAAAAAGTCGTAAGGATAATCAATAATCTCACATAGTGGTGTACTGACAAAATTTCTTGTCCTAACTGGAGTCTCCTATCGTATAGCTGTGTTCAAAGTACACCGCAGTTTAAATAATGTCAGCTGTGATGGTAGATGTAATGCCAGAGATGATTTTTGAAACTGTGTACATTTCTTTCATAGATACAAAGCTGATAATAAAACCTCCTGGCAAAAGGAAGAAGCATACATGCTTTTTAAAATAAAATATCTCTTAACAGAGTGAATGCAATAGAGCTGTTATAGTTCCAGTGAGCAGCAAATGTTTAGATGGGCTGGAAGTGATACAGGTGGGAAAGGCAAAACAAAAATCTCTAAATGATTTATCCATCTGCCCTATAGCAATAAAGCCTTCTTTTAAATGAGAAGAAGAGCTTAAAGTGTCCTAAATATCAGTTTAGGGATTCTTATCCACGATTCTTCATTTTTCACCAAACAGTATCTTACACTGCTCTGAGTAGGTTATGCTGATCCTCTTCTCTACACATACCTACAGTCACAGTGGATGAAATAAAATTTAAACCATCTTTGACAGAACAGCAAAAGCAGTGTTTGGGATATAGTGACCTTCTTTGAGTTTGAAAGTGACAGTTCAATTACAAATAACCCAGCCTTGAAATTTAGCAAATTCATTTATAGTTCAACATTATAAACTAGGAAAAATATTTTAAATTTAATTCTCCACTCATTTTGTTAGCAGTGAAAGTAATTTTATAACTGTCTTGTAATATTGCACTTGTGTTATATTGACTATATCTTTCTGCAATAAAAAACTTCATAGAAGCTTCTGACATAAAACTTTTGCAGAGAAATCCTTTAAGAAATGTTTCTTTGCGAACTTCAAGCAATTTGGCAAGCTGGAGACTGGCACTGTTTGAGTGTCTGGCTTGCTCTGATTATGATTAGTAGCAAGAAAAGAACTGAAAGAGAGGGTCACTGATTATTTTCACTGCCTCCAAGTCAGCCGTTTCCATTCACTTTTGCCATTTCACTTTGCAGTACTGAAGATGTTCTGGTTCTGGTTTTATCAGCCTCTCCACCTTCTCATGGTGGCTTGTTTGTGTCATTCCATAAAAGCACCCACCACCAGTTCCCGTCAGAGCTTCAACACCAATCTCTTCAATTTCTACCACTCCCTGATACTTGCTGATGGTAAGGAGACTACAGTTCACCTGCTGAAGGACATACCTAAGAGGTAAGAGCAAATCAGTCACTTCTAGTCTCAGACACCTCTCATGACACTGATAGCTGCATGCTCTCAGTACAAGAGTTGCTACGCACATGCAAAGTTCTATCGGTGTACACTGAATTTCCAGATAAATGCTCCACTGCTGTCATGCTTGGGTGTCATCGCATTGCCCAGAATCTGGAATGAGCCTCTGAGATGAGGTATAGATTCATGTACGCATTTCAGGCAGCTTTCTGTGGTGTTTATCAGAGCAGTAGCTGAGCTGACACAAAGTGGGTGGGCTCCAACAGTAAATAGTTGTATCACAAACAGCCTGGCTTTAGAACTGCAGAAATATCAGTAGTTCTGCATTCACTGTAAAATACAATAATTTTACCTAGCAAATTAACTATCCCCAAAATCAATAGAATATCTGCACAGACTTATTAAAAAATGTCGGCCAATGTCCTGCATGCTGGAAGTGTTTTGTTCAATGGAACTAAAGCTTGCTAAGATCAAAAGAGTTTTGCATGCAGACATTCTGCAGATTCTTCACTTCCCCAAAATACCTACAAAGTTTTCTGTGATATCTAGAAATGTAGATGATATAGGTATTACAACTGGCACTGCATCTTGGGCAGCAAAGACCAATTTGCTTGTTTGGGAAGCCATGCACTTCAAGTGGTTTAATCAGATTCCACTTTGGACAGTGATCAACATGTACAGATTTTGACATACACCCAAATGGAGGGGCCATGGAGCAGAGGGTGAGACAGATGGTTCAGTCTTGATATGCATTGCACAGAAAGAAACCAGAACATGGCACATGTTACATAATGTGAAGATGCTCACAACTGCAAAACTAGGAGCTCTCCCTGTTAAAAGAAAGTGAGTATTGAAATCTCAAGGAAAAGTTAATTTCACTGTGCTCTTGGAGCATAATATCAAGATTGCAATCAGGAAGCCAAACCCCTTTCAGTTTAGCATAATCAGGTAAGGACCTTATGAACCCCAAAGCCATCCAAACAGGAAACCCAGAGATGACAAGTTTTGGCTTAAAGTAAAAGGTTCAAGAACGTGAAACTGCTTCCAGTGAAGCTTGACTGTGTCCCAGCAGCCATATCCTGAAAGTAAGCCAGACCTCAAGGCTCACATGATCTATCCATAATGACTAGGCTTGTCTCACTACTGAACAAAACCCCTTGAATTGCTTTCATTTAACTGCAGAGTGAGTGACACAAGTGGAAACATTTCTGTGTTTGTATACAGTCTACATCCACCAAAACAACAGAAATAAACAGAAAACCAAAGGAATGAGGCAGGAGGCTGCAATCAAAATTTAACAGAGTAGACAGATGTTGCTTCTTACTGCTTACATGCAGCAGCTTCTGTCATGAAGGCAAGTAATTTAGGACTGGCCTGTTCCAAAACAGCCATTGATGTCTGATAATGTTCAGGACTGGCTAAAACCATTCTGTTACACCCGCTTTATCTGACACCCAGGAAGACCCAGGTATGTAAGCACACAAGAGGGAAGATAGTCTCTAAGAGGTTTCATGAACTCCAGTAAGGAAACCTTGGGGAAATGTATATCAAATTCCCCAGAGTTAGCCAGCTGGTAGTTATCTAAAAGGCATTCAGTTTAATCACATCCATCATCCAAAATAACCAGGTAAGTACTGATATAATATATATAATATATAATATAATAATATATCTTAAAGTGGGAAAAATATTGCCTATGGTAAGGAGATAAATCTTTCAGCAAATATTTGTGGATTAGAAAAAAAGCCACACTAAGTATTCTTCCCACAGCTGAAGATTTCAGACATTCACCATCCCCTTGTGTTGATGAACCTCAAGTGACAAGTCATTTCTACTCACATTGGAGTGTCCCACACCCGAATGGCTGATTCCAAGGAGTCTCAGGTAGACTTGAATTTCCTAACATTTTCCCTCCGGTTTTTATCTATATTTACAGGTATTACTTTGCTTTGGAGGAAGGTAGAGCCCTTGCACCTTTCACAATAACAGTGACCCCCTGTGATGTTCCAATCGAATGGAGTATACTTGTGCACAAGGCTTCAGCAAGTTCCCTTGGAAAAGCAGAACAGGGTAAGATCTTCAGTCTGCTAAGCAGAGACAAAGAAAGCGTATGCTATTCCTAAGGAGTTGTGTTACAGGAAATTCCCTGCAAGCTTAAACAACTCATGCTTTCCTCTCCTGTAAACTGACATGGGCTGAAGAGGACATCTCTGTCTCCATGAGTAAAGCATGGCAGCCCATGGGATTTTGCAGTCGAGTCAAGTAAATTAAGGATTAAATGCCAAAGTCCAAATCTAGGATTAATATTTGGGAGAAACCCTGTGTCTTCAGGGCTCCACAAACACAGATCAGCTTCGTAAAATGTTTGTACTGGCCCAGACTTCCCTCTGCTGCCTCAGCTATTTTTTTCTGTGGCTCAGGACACTTCAATCTATCATTTTGTTCCCTACAGCAACGCAGAGAAGATTTGGCTGTTTATTTTTCTTGGAATACCATCTACCATGGCAGTGGGTATTATGCTGCCTTTAGCCTAAAATGAAATTCCATTCTCTGTCATGAATTTTTGAATTAATTTTTCAAACTAAAATCTGAAAGCTGCCCTTAACAAATCCTTACCTGTCAGGCAGGTACGCCTTACTGAGGAGTTCAAATATGTTCCCTTGAGGTGATAAATTTTCCTTCTTCACAAGAGATGATGGCACAAAACTAAACTAAAGCAAATCCCTTTCACAGAAAGTATGAGTCTCCTTGACGTAAAGTACATGAAGAGACAGCCATTGGAAGAAGAAAATTATAGGGACATCAGGGACAATGCAAGTCAAGCTTTTGCAAGTTGTGGTTTTAAAATTGTTGATCTCTTGAAAACACAATTCTACAACTGCACTGCTACAATAAAAGCTAGTCAATTTTTATTTTAATAAACTGCTAGTAGCAAAAAGCATTTTTAGTTATAATTATTTTCAAGAAGCAAATATGATGTTCCCTGACATGTGAACAATAAAAGCTATTCAGTGTGCTTTATTTCACATCTGTTTTTTAAAAAAAAAGCTACAAATCTGCTTTTTGCCTGCAGGTGATCATGGCACACAAGAGGTCTCAATGTTTCAGAAGGCTCCAAGCATGGTGTCCACTATTTTCAACTATAAAGGAAATTCTGTAGAGACTTACATGGGTATGTCTTCTCATTCTGCCCTTTATATGCTAGAGTTCTTATCCACTGAGCGAGACACACACATTACTGTGTACTTAACAACTGACGCAACATCTGGGCACCTCTATCCAGAACTTCCAATGGATCCACGGATAGATGTTATTGGCATTGGGCATACAACAGTGACTCTAACCTGGAAACACAGTCCCTCTGTCTTGCAACATAGAGATAACATTCAGTACTGTCTTCTAGTTAATGAAAAGCACAACTATAAGAGCTTGTGTGCTGCTGAGACAGCAATCAGATCCTCTGGAATGAAACTACCGCCTATATTAGCTTTGTCTCTCTCTCCGTACCTTCTTGAACCACAGCAGGTGATGATATTGTCCAAAAGCGAATTGAGCATCATCAACAAAGTGAGTAGTGGGGAAGTCAGGCAGATATGCATGGGTACCAAGAACACTTACACAGTGCCCAATCTCAACCCCAGCACCCAGTATTACTTTGATGTTTTTGTTGTCAATCTCCTCACAAATGCCAGTGCTGCTTACACTGGGACGTTTGCAAGAACCCTGGAAGAACCCGAACCGAAGGTGAGGGAGCTGAAAGATGGGAAAATGATTCAGGTTGTCCTGGATGGGAAAAAGCAGAAATTCTACAGCCTGCAGTACCAGGCAAGGCATAAGAAAATACAATTCACCTTTCAGTTGTGTCGTGGCCAAGTACGGGTTCACATAAGTAAGAATGGTAAAGCAGTGGCATCAGAAAACATCTCAGGGCTGAGGTATTTCTCATTCAAGGGAAAGCTGCTGGACACATATTTGGTGCAGCTTAGTTCCACAGAGGAGTCTAACTCTTCTGTGAAAGTACAGGTGTCAACCCATTTCCACAAGCCCTTATTCCCACTTCTTCCAGAAAGCTTAAAAATCAAGTCCTTCAGTAAACTGAGGACCTGCAACTCTGTCACTATTGCGTGGCTAGGAACACAAGAGAAGAGCAAGTACTGTGTGTACAAGAAAAGGATTGAAGAGCATCAGGTCTGGACGGAACTGCAGAGTGCGGACAGATGCTCTGGGCCTGAATCTCGACCCAAGTCAGAGAAAGTGCTGTGCAAGTATTTCTATGATATAAATCTTCAGCGAGCTGTCACCACAGAGACCATTAAAGGGCTGGATGCAGGGACCCTTTACCTGTTTGATGTATATCTCTTTGGGCCATCTGGCATCCCCATCAGATATCACAGCAAAATTGTGAAGACCAGAAAAAAATGCTGAAGGTTTTAAAGAAACGTTTTGCAGTGAATGAATGAAGACTATGATCAAAATATATGCCAATCAATGCCATAGCCTGTGCAATTTAAATTATGCTGACACACAAAAGATTCAAAGCTGTGCGATTCTAAGGAGGAAACCTCTCGTTTATCTAGATCATTGTGATTACTTTTGCATCTTTTTTCCTATATAAGTTGGTTTTTTTTGTCCTCTCATCTGACTAATTCAGACATTGAAAACAGACCTGCAAAACAAATCTGTGCACATGGAAATAAAACGCCCACAATGGCACCCATGAGAAATAGATCGGTTACCTAAAAAGATTCTGAAATCTAATACAGAAGTGATGGGAAATGCCTCTCAAGAAGCACACATCATTATTTTAAAGTCCCAGAGAGTTTTCTACTCTTTGTAACTGCATCAGCTAATGAGGAACTGAGTGACACCACAAGTCAAGCTGCTTTTGAGGAGCTGAACTTCCCCACTGCTTGAACAGGAATGGAGACAAAAAAAGAGATTAATAAAAGGAGTGGAACTAGTATAGAGCTCCATGCCTTCAGTAAAGCAGGCTGAAATACATCTTCCCCTATCACCTGCATGTTTGCTTGGCTTTCATTCCCATAGGGAAAACGTGCTTGCTTAGAAACAGACAACATTCAGCCCAGGAACTGGCTCTGGATCCAGCTTTCCTAAAGAACATACAAATACACTACTGTGCTGCTGTCCATTGAGAAAAGCAGCATGTAGAATATGTGGTCATGGAAAGGAGGTTTTTATCGATAGTGTCTGATATCAAACCCATATCTATCACTGTGTGACTCCTGAGTGTAATATACTCACTTTTTATATCCCTAACCCAGGCTTTATCAATGAATGAATTGCTTTAGGAAAAATTAAATGTGGTTTTCATATTAAATATCATAGAAGGAAAATATTTGTAGTAAAAATCCTGACAAACACTTTTTTTTGTTGTCTTTTTTCCTTGATTACCTTTGTTAGATGACAAGAGAGACAGTAAAAGAAAATTTGACAAAAACCCCAAACAAGCCAACAACTCATAAAAGCCTCCTTATGCTCAATTCCAATTATCAGCAAAAAATATTTTTAACATAGGCTTCTGGCAGGACTAGAATTTACATATAAGGAGATACAACAGATCCACTGACCCAGAGGTTACCAAGGAAATCTTGCCTACCATAATTCTTTTTCCTCTACAGTTACACTAAGCAATAATACAGATGATTAATTCTATTATTGTATATTTCAGAAGTTCACTAGTGATTCTTTGTCATCAAGGTTCTAATTTACTCTGAGGTAATAATTATTACCTCCCAGCATGCTCAGATGCACTTGTTAAAGACTGGATCAGTCCTCTATGCAGAGGATCATGCATTTCCTTCTCCAAAGCCTTCATAGAATTGTGCACCCTGTACAGTGCATGCTAAACATTAGCAGACTCACTAACCCAGAAGGGTTCTGGCCTTCACACAGGATCAGCTGCAATATCTGGGATTTGGCTAGGCTTTACATTCCTGCAGGCACTACTCTGGATTGAGCAGTGCCATGGCAGAAGCTGTGCACTTTGTGACCTCCTCTCCACACTCCGCAGGCCTTTTGGCTAATTACCCGGGCTGGGAGCCGCACTGCCTTCTTTCCAAGGCAAACCTTCTCTTCACCACCCAATCACTCCTGCAAACTTCCTAATTTTCCTTCTTGTTGGTCTTTTTCTTAATTTGCATGAAATTTACTTATTTAGGAAAGACTACAGAAAGAATATGAAGCCATCGAGTATCCTGATGACCCACACTGCTCAGGGACTCCATTCTGCAGCCACCTCACAGGATGAGGACTGATGGCTACAGCCAAGTCACATGAGAGGTCATCATGCACTCACATAGTCTGAGCTCAAAGAGCAGCAGAGGTCATCTTCACTCGGAAATCTTCACGTTTTATTCAGCTTTCCTCCTCAATTGCAAGCATCTCTATTCTGGATGAACTTCCCTTAGATACTACAAATGACTGTAGTAACAACCATAATAATAAGAGGAGGAACAGGAAGATCTGTTTAACTTCAGATGCAATATATTCTTAATCCACTGCCCTCAGCTGGTCAGAGCATTAAGCCTTGCTTTTGCCCTTTGTACACAAATGCCACAAAAATGCCACTTGGAAGAGGAAGACACATTGGCGCCTTGCCTGATACCAGTGCCTATAAGAAAATATATCTTTCATAATAGAACTGACTTTAGACTTCTCAGCAAAACTTTGGTTTAAGGCTGTAGGCAAGAGGTTCTGAGGAAGGGCCAAAAGGAGAGTCTGGAAGAGGGCAGAAGGAGAGCTGAGCAGTCAGAAGTGAGAGCAAAAGCTTGCTGTAGCACTGAGCTGACTGACAGTTAATATCTGGAGGGAAAAAATTACAGGTTTGGAGGTCAACAGATATTTCAGTAGGACTTTGAGAAGAGCCAAGAGATTCTCCTCCTCCTCCCAGCTTTACCAGCTCCTCTTCTCCTCTCCCTGACTACTGCCACACATTGAGGAGTGGCTGAGTCAGAGACCAGAGGGGAGCTTTGAAGACAGTGACTGCCTGCTCCTTCAGCCTGGGCTGTGACACAAGCAGAGCAGTGGCTACTGCTGCTGCTGGGAGAGCTGATGCTAGTCCCTCACTCACAGGAGAAGCCGCCACCCACACATACCAGTCCTTCCATCAGCAAAGGCCCCTGCACATGGGAGGGAGAGCTTGGCTATAGAGAGGAACATGCTGTTCTGTCACAACCCATCGCCTCTAATATAAGCAGAGCAGGCAGCCTGCCCTCCAGGTGTCAGCCCACTTCGCCTACACGTGCGGCCAGCCATGGTCTGTAACATGGACCCCAGGAGCAGCAGAGAACATTCCTCTCTATTGATATTTCCACTGTGTTGCTGGCTGTGTGTGCCAGACTGCAAACCTGTTTTTGATTCACTCATGCCCATATCCTGCTTACGAGGTAGCCTTTGTATTAAAAGTTATTGTAAGTTGGGTGTCGCTTTGATGGCTTCTGACCTGGAATTGAAGTTTCAGAGCTTTATCCACAACAGAACCATAAGTACTGCATTATGCCATTGGTGCTCTTCCTACCCCCTACCAACTGCACCTGTGTGGAGATCTGTGTCTTCAGGAATCAGAAGTCCTTCTTCAAAGCAGTTTGGCATCTTTCCATCCTCTCTTCATCCCATTTGACTAGCGCTTGCCTACTGCAGTCTGACCATATATACTTCCCAAGCCACATTTACCTCCTTTCTTAATGCTTTCTGCAGTCTTTCTTATCGGATTTCTAGGGAAGCCCACTTCCTTCTGCCCAGCCTGCCCTAAGCTGCCATCAGTTCTTCCCATCTGCTACCCATCCCCATTGAATCTGAGTCACATAGAATGTGCAGATAGATATCCTCATGAAGAACAACGTTTCAAGAGCAATGTTTTGCTTCTGTGGATTGTTTAAGTTCTCAACACTGTTATCGTCAGGCCAAAGTATTTTTCCTAGTGTTCAGTGGTAGACGCCAGCTTTTGTGTGCTTCCAGCTATCATATCTGCTGGAACAAGTCCAAAGGGGGGCCATGAGGATGATCAGGGGACTGGAGCAGCTCCCATATGAAGACAGGATGAGAAAATTGGGGCTGTTCAGCCTGGAGAAGAGAAGGCTGCATGGAGACCTCATAGCAGCCTTCCAATATTCGAAGGGGGCCTATAGGGATGCTGGGGAGGGACTCTTCATTAGGGACTGTAGTGAGAGGACAAGGGGTAACGGGTTCAAACTTAAACAGGGGAAGTTTAGATTGGATATGAGGAAGAAATTATTTACTGTAAGGGTGGTGAGGCCCTGGAATGGGTTGCCCAGGAAAGTTGTGAATGCTCCATCGCTGGCGGTATTCAAGGCAGGGTTGGACATAGCCTTGGATGGCATGGTTTAGTGGGAGGTGTCCCTGCCCATGGCAGGGGGGTTGGAACTAGATGATCTTAAGGTCCTTTCCAACCCTAACTATTTTATGATTCTATATCTCAAGATCTGCCACAGATGAGATCAAAGCCTGAGGCCATACATCTCTTCCCTGCATTTTTACAGAATTGCTCCATTGTTAAGCCACTTCTCCACATGGGAAAATGGGGTGCCAGGTACCAGAAATAAAGAGGGCAAGTAGCAAGAGAAAACAGGTTTCATATCCACATCCCTTTTGCTGTGCTCATCCTCATAAATCACCGCTTACATTCTGAAAATGAGGTTCCGGTATCTGAAACAGTAAAATAGCAAAGCATGAGCTTCTAAGTTTGCCATTGTGTATGCCTGTAAGCTGCAAACCAGTACAAGGGGCTCTTTGGCGTCTCCTTCTAGTATTTCATACAACTGCTATTATTGGAAACTTTAAAATTAACTTAAGGCAGTAATTGATTGTTTAAGTTGTACACTTTGAAAGATACTACTGCCTGAAACTGGTGTAGAGGCTCCTGACACTGGGTTCAAGGACTGATAACATTCATGCGTTAATATTTAACTGACATTGAGAATCATCTATTTTGTCAATCCTTTTTCCTCCTGTATTTAACAGCCCATTTATTCATTCCCTATTACTTTGATTTTTCTAACAAATGTAAATAAACCCATCAAGGTGGTTCTGATAGTCTTTTAGAAATTGTTCCCTATCTGCCCACAAGTACATGCAGTGGTGCAGCCACAGCTTTGAGCAGCTCTCTTATTTATTTCACCTTTGCATGGTTCTTTTCTGGCTAAAGCCTTCCCACTAGGAAGACTTGCTTCAAGCTTAAAGCAGTATCTTGAAAATAGTCTTGCTATCTTGGCTGGACTGAAATCTTGCTCACTAACTGCTTTCAAAGACACACAGCTGATTCGTTTGTTTACCTGTCTACACATCATCCTCACGTTGGGTTCATTACTATAAGTTGCTGGGGTTTGGTGGGTGGAGTTTATGAGTTTATGACACTGCAGTTAAACATCCTGGCTACATGTAGCTTTGTGCAAGGCTTAAAATCTAATTTTGAAAGTCAAATAATATTAGCACTGACAGCAAGTCCAAACCAGTGACCCCAAAATGCCAAAGCCTTTCAGGTGCTTTAAAAGCAACTGAAGCTGTCTGGCATTTAGGAAAAAAAACAAAAACGGATGACTTGGCAGCTGAACACTCATTCAGCAAAATAAAAAACCCAGGCAAAACAAAATACATTATTGTATCTTTGGGGGTAAAGGTGAACAAAAGATGCATGACTGCTCAGTCATCTATTTGGCACATGCTGGATTGAGAAATCGAAAGGGTAACAAAACACAGACAGGTGAATATGTTTCTCTTGCAAAATAGCAGATATTTCCTGGGCAAGTCTCTCTAGGAATATTAAGAAATAACATTGTAAAAAGCAGCTACATTTTCTAGAAAAGGCAAACAATAAGCATGTCTCACTCCTGCATTGCATTCTTCTGCAAAGCAACATGGTACAATTCAAGGGTGAGCCCGGGGGACTTTGGGCTAACAAGCACTGCTGGCACAAGCCACTGCCACTCCAGCAGGCAGTGCTGCCAAGATTTGGTTGAGCATCCCAGGCAGCACATAAAGTGTCATGCTGCTGCTGGGCCTGTGAGTGCAAGAGGGCAGCATCAGGTTGCATGAGAGGTGGAAAGAGCTCATTTGATAAGGCTTATCAGGAGTAAATATTTCAGCAAATTTAAAAAGACAAGCATCTTGCTGATAAGATTAATGAAGAACAGATGTAAGAAAAATCCAAGGAGCTTACATTTTAGTATCTTTTAGTCTTTCAAGTGTTCCAAATTCATGTGCTTACTCTTGTTTTAAATTGAAAGTGACAGTCAAAGAACAAAAGAAAATGGACACTTCCTGGAAGCACTCTAACAGCAGTGTTTCCACTTCCTTCAAGATGTTCAAGGCTGCCATCACTGATAGGGCCAAAACCCCTGCGAAACAGAGAAATACAGCGCTGCCAAGGACAATCACAGATTTCATGAGGTTTAAGTGGGGAGTGGTAGCTCAGACACGATCTGCCCAGCAAGTTGTGATCTCAGGCATCCTCCTGGCAATTCTATCTTCCCCTGTAGCACCCTTGCCACGAGGGAGGTTCTTTGGAACATTACTTCCCTGCCTTACTGGCAACAGCACCTGAGCAGCACCAGAGCTGGATGTCTCACCAGTCCTCTGGGACAGGAGCAAATAAACCCATTTCCCAGGGATTTATTCTTCAGGCAATTTGGTCACTGATCTTGAGCCCTCTGTGAGAAACTGAGGATTTGCTTACAGGGACTAAAAGTCATCCCTGAAAATTGTACTTCTGAGGAAGTTTCTCTCCAATACTGCTCCTCTACCTCAAACTGATGAAAGTGATTGAACAAGGATAGCCTTCCACTGGCTAGCAGCAGCATAGACTGAAGAAGCAAGCACCAGCTTGCCATTTCTTTTTGCAGGTATTGTTCATGAGTGACACAGGCAGGGCTTTGAGAAGGTGACCTGGGACCTCAGTTTGAAATGTGGGGTTTTTTTCAGACTCCTAAGGTAATGTGCTCTAAAAGCAGAACATAGTGGGAAAGGAAATCTTCGGAGGCCGGGGTGGGAGCAGAGACATGAGGAATCTGAAGGTAATGAGGTAAAATTTGAGTCTGTTAGAATCTTCTAAGAAAAGGAAAGACCCAGGCTGGATCCACATTTTGCACTGAGCTCCCATTTTTATAAGTTGCCTGCAATTCAGGAAACCTTTTTGCGTGGAGAGAGATTTCACAAGAAGGGCATTAATTTTTCAGCAGGGCTCTACAGGAGCCCTAATAAAGGCTGCCAGTGAGATGCATCAGTCCTGACCCTTCCGTAGGATTTTCCAGGCACCAGCATCACAGTGATAACTATGATACTAATCACTTTTTCATTCTCTTTCCAGCAGAAGGAAGATTGTGCTAGATTGAGCTTCACTACTGATTCATTTCTGTCTCTGGAGATTCAGTGCCAGCATATAAACCCACTAAGCCCCTAGTATTCCTGTAGCTCCTGACTCACACAAACAGAACTCAGCAGGCAGCATGTTGTCTGTACCAAGACCATGACTGTATGGAAATAATCTCAGAGTCCCCTTTAGAGACCTCTGAAAATAACCACAGACAACACACTGTTAGGGTAATGTCCTGTAGGATGAGGATTTCACATTTAACAGATTCGCTACATAAAAACCCCACAAAACCATAACTGTTCCTTGAAGCAGATAATTAAAGTATAGCTCTTCTGCTTTCTACTTTCTTCTGGGGGGCATAAGTCAAAACCAGCCTGGCAACAAAGTGGCACTATACAGCACAGCTGAGGTGGTGCCATGGTTGAGAAAAACATAAAATTTAAAGACAGAAAGTACTTGTGTGCACTCCCATACTTTTCTGTGGAGACATGAAGAGCCTGGTGATAGCTTTAAACAGGTTAAATATATGTCCACTATGAGATTAGGGCATGATCTGCCTCTTGCAAGGCCACAGAATTAACTAGAAAGTTTAACGCCAGCTATTTGAGTGGATCTTTCAGTTACAGGAGTACAGACTTTCCTGTCATGTCCAAGTGAAGAGTTTCACAGGTGCATCTCTCAGAAATGACTGAGAAGCACGGCTACAATTTGACTGGTTTCCTAGGCCTCACTAAGGAGGTAAGTAGGACTCAGGGCTGTTGAAGATGAGCACCATCTGTTTGGAAAATTATTTCAAATCAATACTTATGCATGCACATAACTGACAAAGTTATACTAAGTACATTTATAAGATGTATAGGTGAGAATCTGTAAAGCCTCTTCCTGAACCCATCTTCATTTTCATAAAACCTATGCTTCAAACAACTTCATGTGAGGTTGGATAGATATCAAGTCATCCCTGAGCAATGTGTGCTTTAGGAACTACTAAGGAACAGAGTTAAAGCTGTCTCCACACATTCACCCAGCCACACAAAAGGCTCCTTAACAAATCCATTCTTTCAAATACCTTTGAACTTTTCTTAGAAGAAATTAATATGGGCAGGGACTGGAAAAACTTGCCATAAATCATAACTCAGATGATGTTTCAGAAATGAAAAAAGGAGGCTGAAAAAAGTAGATGGGTTGGAGTTTCCCATTATTTCAGGAGCTAAGGAAGCTACCAACAACATGCATAGCATTGCTTGTTCTCACTGTGTTTCCAGGATGTTTGCAACTTTGTCATATCACTTGGAGTATTGTGTGCAGTTCTGGTGTCCTCAATATAAAAAGGACATGGAACTGTTAGAACAAGTGCAGAGGAGGGCCACGAGGATGATCAGGGGACTAGAGCACCTCTCGTATGAAGATAGGCTGAGAAAATTGGGGCTGTTCAGCCTGGAGAAGAGAAGGCTGCGTGGAGACCTCATAGCAGCCTTCCAATACCTGAAGGGGGCCTCTAGGGATGGTGGGGAGGGACTCTTCATTAGGGACTGTGGTGAGAGGACAAGGGGTAATGGGTTTAAACTTAAACAGGGGAGGTTTAGATTGGATCTGAGGAAGAAATTCTTTACTGTGAGGGTGGTGGGGCCCTGGAATGGGTTGCCCAGGGAGGTTGTGGATGCTTCACCCCTGGCGGCGTTCAAGGTGGGGTTGGACATAGCCTTGGATGGCATGGTTTAGTGGGAGGTGTCCCTGCCCATGGCAGGGGGGTTGGAACTCAATGATCTTGAGGTCCTTTCCAACCCTAACTATTCTATGATTCTATGATAATTAGCTGTGTGGGACAAGCAGAGCTATTGCTGTTCACTGCAGTGGTACCAAGAGCTCATCTCCTAATGCTTCATCCACTGAACCCCTATAATTGCGTTTAGCTAATTCCTTCCTTCACCTTTTCCCATTCTTGATATACAGAAAGTATTTGTATGCATGAGCTACTTGGCTTAACAGTATCTCAATCTCATAACTTGGGACCATTTTAATGATTTTTAAGCATTTGAAGTTGACAGCACCCATGACTGTGGATTGTCAGCTGCAGGTTCATGAAGGACCATGAGAGCAAGAACAGTTTGCTTACGATGACAATCAGGAAGCCTCAGGATGCTTACTGTAAATGGTGGAAATTTTTAACTTGGAGGATTCTTTACCCCTTTTTTTATATAGAAGAATCCCAACCAAAGAGGGAACCAATATTAATCATTACTGTCAGTGACTTGTGCCTTTGAGGACAACAGCCCTCCACCCACAGAAAAGGATTCCTTTCTTTATTGACAACTCAAAGAAGGAAACAATTTTATTACTCGGTTGACCTAAAAAAAAAAAAAAAAATAAAATAAATTCAAGGTTTGTTTCAGGCAGCTAGGTTCATAAGTGGGCCAAACCCTCTGGTTTTGTAATGTGGCACAGTCCTCAAAACCAGATTCCCCAAAGCATATAGTGCCAGTTTCTCAGCTCAGACCGAGAACCCACAAATTGGTTAGACCATCAGAAGTGCTTTGCACATAATATCTCCTAGTGGGACAAAGTCTTTTAAAATCTGTCCATAACTCAATGAAACCACAACAGCACATCTGCAAGCAATTTGGCCCATAATATTTTCCTTCCTAGTCATGCTTAAGCAAAGGGAAAAATGCTACTTTTATAACTACTTTATACATAGGTACTGATTCTCAACTTTCTAGAATACTTGACGGAAAGAAGCAAGGTGTGGGTCTTTATTTTTCTCTCAGAATGGAATTTAATTAGCTACAAAGAAAACTGTAAGCCAAAACACAACTATTCTACAGCAAAAAGGCAGATGGTTTCACTTGGAAACATAGCTACTCTACAAGTGATATCACAACTCCTATTCATGCAAAATAGTTTTTGTTGCAAGGGTAGTTATTCTTGAAGAAAAGATTCGAACACAGAATTGAAAGTTGATTCAGAACATCCAAAAAACCCTGTAAGTTTGTAGTTCGAAACAGGACATTAGAGTGGGAAACCACAGATCACATTGTGTTGGGCACAGTCAATTCTGACTAGAGTAAATGACAAGTTATTTAATAGTCTTTTGAGTTTCAGAAATTGGCAGCAAACCTAATATTTCAACTATTTGGATAGAAATGTTCAGTGTCTCTAGGGTATTGCTCTTTATTTGCCTCAACTCTTAATTCCATCTTGACCAGGTATTCAGAAAATGTGTGATAGCAGAATTGATCAGTGAAAACATACTGAACATTCTTTTCCAGAGAATTGAGAAATCATTTAAGTAGAATCTTGCAACATCTTTTGGCTACTGTCCCTCCCACTAGCTTCTTATAAGAATAAAGAATTGCATCTTTTTTTACAGACTTTAGCAAAATATGCACATACACTTTGACTTTGTCTGGTGCAGGAACTTATGTCCCCTCTCACCCTCATAATAGAATAGCTCCCCACCAACTCCCTAAGAAAAGGAAGTAAATTGTCGCAGCAAAACACCACGACATCGAGAGTGTCTCAGCAAGCTTTGTAGAGTTCCTGGATCTGTTTCAGCTTGCAGGTCTTTTGCCTTGCACCTCTACAAGGGGTCCCTTTTTTCGCTCTCCAGCACACTGTCTGCCCTGTGGAGTGCCTTCATTGTAAAGCTACCAAATGTGCTCTGAAACACAGTCTACGAAGATGGTGCAAGTGAGGGGCATTACTGCCATGCATCCATGCTGTATTTCCCACATTCAAAGGGGCATCTTTCTGCTTCCGGGAAACTATGCAGGACCAGGAAATTGCAACATTGTGGCAAGAATGCAATAAAAGAATCTAGACATAAACACAGGATCCCTATCTGAATTTTGACCCCTATCTTTTGGTTCCCAATAGAATAAGGGTGAACAGCATATTGTGGTTTTTATTTGGTCTTTTACAAAATTGTGGGCTATTTTCAAAATGCAGCTTTGATTCAAATTCGAGTTGGTTTGGTTAAGGCTTGCATCCAAACCTTTTAAAAACCAGTTAAAACAGTGAAAGGAAGTAGTATAGGGTTTACTGTACTTTTTCCTTTAACAGTAATATTTTGACTGGAAGCAATTTGGGTCGGGAGATACTTTTTGTGATATGTATATTCAAGCCACAACTCTGATCCTGGTGGACCTACATGCAATAGTAAATGTGGTGGATACTTTAAAGCAATAAACAATGGGTAACTGAATAACTTTACCATTAGGTGGCACCAGAGAATATTTTAACATTAACAGGAAGCACCCCTGGAACTGTAAACTGGAATAGCAGATGTAGCCACTGAATTAAAAAAACAGTCATCTTTGCTATGCATGAGCACATCAATTATTTGACTATAAGTGATAGCTGTACTCAGCTCACAGAATGCAAGTTGCAGCTAAATACACGATTTCCTTATTAGCAAGTTTTTTTCTATTCTTACTTGCACAAGAAGTGTTCAGCATGAAATTGCCATGCAGCTTAACTAGGATGAGCAGCTTTGTAGTGTTTTATTTGTCTTACTGAGAAGAGAAATATATCTCTGCTCAGACAATTCCAAATGTACGGTACTAAAAAAGACACTTTCAAGAGTCCCTGTGCATATCTGGTACAATTCCAGCTACATCTATGAATAATTTACACGCTAACAAACTCTTTTGTGTTTATGAAACAATACTCTTAAGAACACTAAGGCAGGACCTAAGCAGCAGCCATATGTTTCTTCTCGAATTCCAGCCAGTCAAATGACCTGAAAATTGCTGTTGCAAGAACTTCTAAAACATACGGCTAAGTACAGGGAATTTGTTAACTTCTTGTGTCAGATCCAAGAGTTTCCAATTATCAACAAAAGATGGCATACCAACCCAATTACTCCTGATATATTCCCGTCGAGACAGATTCCATGTAACCAAAGCTGTGTGGGTGTATGTGGTTTGAAATAACAGGAATCACTGAAAGTTTAGTGTAAATAAAAAAGTAGACCTTCTGCATATCACATCCAGACAAATGTGTCCCAGTGTGCTGAATGTGCTTTCAACAGGAAGCAGGAATTTTTAGGCATTCTACCAACACTGATTTCAAGCCATCATAAACTATTAGAGGTACATTTACTTTCCAGCATTACAAAAAAGTCCTGAAACAGCTTATTTCATTTGTCGAAAGAGTGGAAAAAATACACGTTTCTTACATAAGAAAAAAAATACCAAATAATTTTCTTCAAAATTATTATTTGCAGATTGCTTTTTAATGCATCATCCTTGTAGTGCAGGCTGAACATGAGGCTACAATTAACAGTCAGAACACTGGTACATTATGCACATTTCTGATTTATCTGACTAAGCAACTGAGTCTGGTCCCATGTTCTTACTCACAAGAGTGCTTAGACCCAGCATCTGCAGACACAATGTGTTTTCATACCATGCCTGACCAAAGAATCTCTGTGCATTCTACTTGACAGAAAGATGGAAAAAAGATGATATATTCACAACAATGAATCAGAATTCACAGAACCACTAAGGAAAAAAGATGAAGAACACATTTGTAAACTAAACAATATTTCATATTTATGCAGTAAAATTTATTGCATCATCTAAAGAGCTATATAAACTGTTAAGGACTATTTGCACTGTACTATGTCACTGTGTTGATACAGGTCAATAATATTATATTCTTCACTAAGTATTTTTCTGGTTTAATTCTTGTTCTAATCACACATTCATCTTGCAAGGAAGACGAAGGTCCACAGGTCACTTCATGCTGCATTTCTATTGTTGAAATTTTTTGATTTCTTGTTGAAAGCCACTGCATAGATCCTTTATTTTTAGCTTCTAACTACTGCAACTGTTCTAAGGTTTAAGGCATGGGTGGTAGCAAAGCTTAATAAATGGCAATTATCCACTGGCAAGCCAATTACTAAAACCCTTCCTTGCCTTTTAATGAGTCACAGCCCTGTAGTCACTTCTCAGACATAGGTCCCCTTGGGTCAAGTTGTGCAATCCCTACCAGAGCAGAATTCTCTTACTACAGTACAGACCTTTGGCTTTGCTCTAGTGGGAGTACAGCCGGACTAAAGGCTGCGAGAAGAAACATACCTTGTGGGCCACTTGCTGAAGAAAAGGCCAGAAAGAATTCATGCCACTGGTGAAGCGAGAGGAAAAAGTCCCACAAAGCCCAAGAATCTCATCTTCCTCAAGATTTCCAGCCAGACAAGTTGATCATAGAATCACAGAATAATAGAATAGTTAAGGTTGGAAAGGATCATGAAGTGGAGTCATCTGTTCCAACCAAAGTAATCAAATTTAATGGAAAATGATCCCAAATATTAAAAATGGACGAAGCATTAAAATAACTGCACATACAAAATCTTTTTTAAGTCTAAAAATACAATCTTCAGTACTTACTTTCATGAGACTGATAATCACCGATTTAATTAACTACTCATTTATTTTTTTGACTTTAAGAGTAGTACCTGAACTATTAGAGTAAAAAACCGGCAGATCTTTAAAAACACAACCTTAGTCTAATTAATGTGTCACTAGGAAGAAAATAAAGAGGTGAAAAATGGCATTCTGCACCTGCTTAAATTTATCTAACTAAAGAAGGAAGAAAAACCAACCCCAAACAAAAGACCATTCTGAAATTTGCTACTTCAGTGCTGTCTGAGTGTACATGACTGATGCATTTCTCCCAAAGATAAAAACTAAACTGCTGTTCCTTATCAGAACAAATAATATCTGCACTGTTCATAAGAATTTCCAATATTAACCCACCTGTAAACCAAAGAAAACATTTTCTCATAGCTCAGGAATTACAGTGCCATGGCAGCTCATTTGTAAGACACAGGAATGTTGCTTGTGAAACTTAACCTGGTATGAACACATAGAGGTTTTTCAATGATTAGCTACTGTTTTATCAGTTTCATGATGCAAAAAGATGAATTTTCACCAGTATCTTACTGGTATCTGTCAATGCTCTCTCACCACAATAAATGTTAGTAGTCAACAAGTTTCCCCAAGTGTCCTTATAGACCTTTTTTCCTGTTAAAACATGGGGAAAGTGTTCAGAAGACTGTGCTGTGAATCAAAATACCTACTTTAAGTCAGCAACAATCCACCTGCCAAAACACTCATCCACACTGCACAATATGATTCACTTGTCAAACTTGTGCTCTCTCAGACATATGGCAACAACCTAATGCATATTGTTACCTCTTCCTTTCCATGATATTTTGTTGGGGATTGTACTTTCTTCCTGAAGCACATTGCTTCACATGCCGCAGCTTAAAGTATGTGACTCCATTCCAGCAACACACTTAAGCAGACACATGAATTCAATCACATATATAAGCCCATTGATTTTGGTGAAGCTATTTGTATGCATAAAGCCAGAATTCAGCACCACAGTGAATTATGGCTTTTCTTCATAATCTTACATATTGTCTAGAATTATCTAGCTACCTTGATGCCAAGAAACGTATGTGCAATCAATCAGCTTTAGCTATTTCAGAATAGTTATGTCCACATTTTTTACAGTATTAGCTAAACATTGATACTGTGGTACCACAGAGTGCCTACCCCACAGATCTAAATCCTTCTCACTCTCCTTCCTGAGGAATAAGATATTACAGGTGAGTCTCTTGACTACTATACTCTCAAAGGGGATTCAAGAAGTCTGTTTCTCTACATCAACATTTGCTATCTCTGCAGGAACTGTACATCTACCAGTGGATAATGTCTGTCATGCTGTATTTCTGGACTGTGTCTATATATAAATGATTATGCATGTTTCATCTGCTCTCACCTCAAGACAGACCAACATGCCCTTTGCCACTCTACCACTATTCATTTTGTTACATGAAATGAGTTCAGGAAGGGTACTGATTAGTTAAGTGAGCTTCATTCAGTATGCAGCATTTGTTCAAAAGCCCTAGTATTGCAACATCACATTCCATAAATGAGAACCCATCTCCCTGCTTTCTTACATCACTCCAAAATTGCACCACTTTTCACTAACTCCACCAGCTCTTTCTTGTGCATGATGACAGTATGAAGAGCACTGCTCCGATTACGTGGAATTGCTGCTGCACCTATTAAGATTAATTTGGTTCAGTGGTCTCAGCTAGTAGTTTTGTACTGGATATCAGAAGATTTATTTTATATATCCTGACAGAGTCAGATAAGACACACTCAGCCCATTTTAATATAAAATGCAAAACATTCTCAGAGCAAAACGTGAAAAACTCCCACAACTACTTCAGTTAATAATTAAGAGGCCTTCCCTAGGGTTAACCAACTCAAGTTAGTGATTCATTTAATTTAAACATGTACATACAAGGACAAAAAGAGGAATGGAAAACTGTTTAATTATTTCACATTTCATCCATGCATAACTTCATATTATAACTGTACGTAGAAGTGCAATACACATCCAGGGAAGTAAAATATTGCTATATACTTTAGTAGTTTTGACAGAGTGTAGCAAGCCACATAACTTGAAGCCATCCAAGCCTCTCAGTACCCCTCAGGTTGATATAGGAGACATACCTGCATATCTGAAACTGCTCTGGTGACTGCATCAGTTCAAATGCTATAGTATTCACTCAGAATACAGGCAGACTTGTACATGTAAAAATACATTTGCAAAGTCACTTGCACTTTATACCTCCTGTATGGTTCATGATGACTTGTGACTGGTAATCCTAGCCAGTCACTTCTCCAAAGGGTGCTTGAAAAGCAAATTTACTTTAATTCCAGTATTTTTTACAGCTTTGTAGACAGACTGAACCTCATGTAAAGAGAAGACAGTAAGTAGAAAAAAAAAAAAAGGCAAACATTTCTGGAGGCACAAAAAGGTATTGGGCTTGATTCCTACTGTAAATGAATCAAAATTGACTGCCTAATTCCACTGGTTTTCTGAGAAACTTTTTTTAACATACTCACCTACACCAACTAAACGCAAAAAGACAATAATTAGAGTAGCCTCCAGTCTGGCATTCTGTCTCTGCCTGTTGCCAGAAAATTCCTCAGCAGAAAAACAATATCAGTGTGGTCTACCTTACAATAGATGAGTATTTACCTGATACCAGCTGACCGTAACATGAAACTCCAGGGAAAAGACTAGAAGCCTCCTCCATTAGGCAATAAACAGTGCTTTCATGCCAAACATAAATCTGCCCCCACACCCCCCATCCACAGGAATCAAAGCACTATGCGTAACAAGAGAAAAGCAGCAGCTCCAGTTATCAAAGTAGAGGTGTTCTATTTCCCAAAGGGGATATATGAAAGAAATACAAGAGTGCAGCACCAAACACAAAACCAGAAAAAAAAGTAGAGACTGGAAAAATAATCAATGATACTAGAACAAAGTATTAGTACATGATTTTTTGAACACTAATGACAAAAAATGGCCAGATTTCTCATGAATATGTCATGGCTTCAGCTAGCAGATATAGTGCATATTAATAGCGATATAAGCCTTTAACAATGTTCCACATATCATCCTTATAAGTAAACTAGAAACTTGTGGCCTGGACAAAGTCTCTGGACTAAGAACATATAATGGTTTGAAACATAAATTCGGAAAAAAAAAACCCTTAGCGTATTTCATACAAGAAAACAGAACCACAGACTGAATTAAGGTAGAAGGTCATCAAACCCAGCCCAACAGTCAAAGCAGGGCAAATTAGATCATGTTGCTCACAGCCTTGTCCAGTCAAGTTCTGCTATCTCCAATGATGGAAATCCCACACTCTCCCTATGTAACTGCTGCAATATCTAACCAACCTTAAGGTGTTGGCATTCTAAATAAAATCTGTTCAGGACTTCATGTACTAACCTGGGTCCTCTACCTCCATTCTGTCATCTGCTGACTGCTCTTTCAAAAAAAGAAGAAGACTGGTTACCAATCAGGCAATCCTGTGATCTGCAGCCATAATAGCAGTAGAGATTGTGTGGAGGACAACATCAATTGCTCAGAAAAATATTGTTAAATTAGTTGTTTGGAAATAAATACTAAATTACGGTTTAATCCATTTTTCAGATGAATTCTATGACAGCATACAAGCTTAATAATGACAGTGGAAGCCCAAGTTTGGCTTTACTACTTGTAGCCTATTCATGCAGTAAGATAGCAAGCATTTCTACAAAATCTGTCATGCTAATAATTGTGTTAAGAAGTATCTTTTTTGTTGTTGTTAAGAGCAATATACACTTTTGAAGTTTTCTGGACAAACCACAGGATTTTTTTAAAAAAGTAACATTTTAAAAGATAGCGTACTAGCAAACTGAGAGTCGGGTACTTATTAGGCAAACTAAAGAACATGCTTCATGGCATTTCCAAAGAGTGTTTGTTACACTAAGATCTCTGGATCAAATCTTTATCTGTTACATGTGCAAATTCCTTTACTCTAACATGTCCATGTAATAATGTCCAAAAGCAAAATGTATTCTTTCATGTCCACTGAAGTTCTTGGCCATTTGCAGTCACTAACCTGATAAAACACTATTACAGTCTTGGTTTAGGAATGTAATTCACTCATTTCAGTGCTTCCTGTCTCTGCCTCTGTGGGCTAGTAAACTTGACTTCAACAGTTTGGTTACATTAACCTAGCTTTTCTTGCCATCACTACGATGTTTTTATTTCTTCTGAGTACTATGAGTCATTTCCTTAAATCTTTCCTGATTTGGCTGTAGTGTTTAGGATAGTAGGAGCTGCCAGTGCTCCTCTTCCACTTCTAGCTTTAATTCCACTGTGTGCTAAGAACCATTTCTTTATTACATTAGGTTTATCTAAGCTATTTTTGTTGAAATAATTAGATTTTCACCTGATGCAAATCATCCAAGCTCAGTTGACAGCAGGGCTTCATGGAAGCCATGGAAGTTTATAGTTGTGGAGGGTCTAAGCCCTATGTTTTATTATCATTCTGATAAAGCAGTTGACTAGCTTGTTTAGAAACATGGCTGTACCATTCCATTCTTTCATACCCCAATTTAGGCTGAATGAATAAATGGAAAAAAAAAAGTTCATGCCTATGTAAAGTCTACTGGTGATTTTGATGGCTCAGGTAGTCCTCTATGTATTCCTAAGCCTTGGATAAAGGAAAACACAAAAGGCACAAGAATATCAATACATGTTTGACTACTTTTTTTTTAATTATTATTCATTTATTTCCTTCCTGAATCACACACAGAGTTCAAGCCAATTCTTAATAAATAAATTCAGGTGGAGAGTACAGATTTCTTAAAAGATACAGCTCAAGATTATAGGTCCAGAAGAGTCCAGGTAAAGGAGATTTGCATCATCTTTAGACTGCTTGGGCTCAAGACTGTTAACCATTAGTGAAATGGTTCTTATTGATAGCAGACTTTAAAGGATTCCATAAAAGTATAAGCTATCAAATGGCATTCCACAGGAAGTGTCTGTTTCACCAAAGTGTTAGATAAGGAAGAGAAAAAAGGATGACTGCTGAAACTACCTCTGCCCTCTGGTAACCTTCCTACTGGCACCAATGGGAATGGTGAACCCGTCAAGTATTGCAGGAGCCAGCAGGAGCCGCAAAACTGCGCTGCTGCTCCTCTCTTCTCCCCTATTTAGATCTTATCTGCATTGGCTTTAGACTGAAACACATTGGAAAAACTAAAGCTACTCTCTTCCCAGTTGTGGTCCATGTTTAATATGCGCATTGAAATAAGCTAGTTCTAAAAAAAATTGAATCACAAAATAGCTCTTTACCATTGGCAGACCAAACACCCCAAAAGGGAAGAAATCTCTTTTTTTCCTGTTACTCCTAAATTAGATATTTAAATTAACAACTTGCATGGCAACTAATAAAGTATGAGAACTGAAGGAAAAAAAAATGATGACTCTCATGCATCCTCACAGTGTAATTTTTACAGATTGGTACTGGTTTACACACAGCTATACTTAACATTCAGAGAGGTATTATGCTGAATTTAAGGTAATACCTATAAGAATAGGAAATAGAGCATTAAGGAATATAGTCTCCTAAAAATTCTGCCTGTTCTGAATGACTACAACAAAACCAAGTTTCCATAGTGCAGTGCAAAAAAAAAAAATCATGCAAAAGAAAAATCATTTTCAACTCTCAGCTTCCTTGTGCTTATGATGAGGCACTCTGCTTTCCTCCTGCTGAGAGTTTACATGTCTTCTCATAGAGACAAGAAGTTTCTTGCTTTCACAGCCAGTTCTGTATTAAAAGCTCATGGACTTTTTGCATCCCTTCCTTTACCAGAGGTCATATGTTTATTTTGTCTTTGATAACTGAACAAAAAGTTCTTCAGGAACCATGCAAAGCCAAAAACATCAAAGCTGCTTGAAGTATTAGGAGGAAAATGGAATTGAAAGTAAAAGGAGATGTTTTCAAGACATCTTATTTTCACCTACAGTTCTATGATCCAAATAAATATCATGTCTGCCCAAGCCATATTACTTTTGATAAAACAAATCAGACAAATTCAAGTTCTTCAATCTCCAAAAGGAAAGTTAATCATCCCTATTTTTCATGTGACTTTTTACTTCCTATATTTTGTTAAACTACTTATACCTATACAAAGTACACATCAGTGTTACATTAGCAGTAAATCATAGGAAATTCTGAAATGGTAGCACTTGACACTGGCAGAATAAGTAACTACACAGAGCAAAGGGAATTGGACAAAGTTGCCTGAAGTTCAGACTACAGCTCCTAAGGTTCCTTTTCTTTTTTCTGATACCATGCCCATACCACTCTGTACTGCTGAAAAGCTTGCTCTGAAACTGTGTGTAGCACCACTAGCAACACCTTTAACATTCCAATCACAACTAAGCAGTTCAAGTTTGCAGCATTGACACTTTCCTACTCTGAGTTCGGCTCCAAAAAAAAAAAAAAAAAAAAAAAAAAAAAAAAACAAAAAAAAAACCAAAAAAAAAAAGAAACAAACAAAAAAAAACAAAAAAAAAAAAACAAAAAAAAAAAAAGAAACAAAAAAAAAAAAAAAAAACAAAAAAAAAACAAATCAGAGCAGCAAGTTGAAAAGAGACCATCTACGACAAGAGGAAGTTCCTACTAGGGAAAGCAAGAGCAGGGCTGCTCCACAAGGCAGGAGACAAGCCAGGAATATGGGACAACAGCACCTTACCAGCCCAGATGCAAATCTACACAACCTCGACAGATCAGGAAGAAAAGGGTGCTGATAACAAGTTATATAAACAATCTCAGACACCAGCCAGTGATGAGTCACCAAGACCCACATAGCACTAGCAAGAGGCAGAACAGTAAATCACCTACCTGCAACACAGGCCCAATATTCAAGTAAGTCAGATAAGAGACAAGACAACAACCTAAGCTCCAACATAGGTGAAACCAAGGACAGTTCTTTGAGGCCAAGCTTAAATAGAGATCCAAGGCCCCTGGGTGATGAGTTTAGGAGGTGCCCCAGGTGAGGCTGGTCAGGGAAATTAAAGCCTATTAGTGTGCTCATAGTCTTGACAATGCAAGAGTGTGGTAAGGAGGACTGCCAGATGAGTAGTTGCGTGGAATAAAAGCAAGCATGTTTTAATCACTAAATCTATGTTGGTGTTTTGTTGGTTTTTGGGTTGTTTTTGTTTGTTTGTTTGTTTGTTTGTTTGTTTGTTTGTTTTACAGAATAATGACTCACAAAGTGCAAGCAATTTTATAGTAATGAAGTCAAGTACTGGTCTTCTATGAGAAAACAAAAAAAAAAAATGTCTTCAATCCCATTTTTCTATTTGATTTCTGCTAGACAACCAAAGGCAGATCTCAGTGGCTATTAGGTTTTACTATCAAAGTGGAGATGCACTTTTGCACAGTGTGAAAGCCTTGAGTGACCGAGAGTCAACTGTGCAGTGTAAAGGAGAATTTTTTTTAGATGAGGGACTCCTAGAATAACTTAGTAAGTCTTATCTGCCAATACAGATTAAAGAATAGATTTTTAAAATGCATCATTGTTAAATGTGGCATTTTAGCTATGCAGGGTGCCAAGAATGTACACTACATGTATAAATAGCAGCAAAACAAAAATTACCAGAATATTATTAGTAAAGGAAGTTGATCCATTTGGAACTTGACTGCAGAAAACACTTTAACCTTTCTTTAATTTTATATGTATTAATTTAGGAATATAGAAGAAAACTGTTGAAGTATATATTTGACTTCACATGAAGGATTAATTCCCCTCAGGGATAAAGTCAGAAATTATTAAAGATACCTTCTCCCTCTTCAATAGACATTTTTTCCTGCCTGCCACTTATTTTTTTTTTTGTTTGCTTTTTTTTGTTTGTTTGTTTGTTTGTTTTTAAATGAAATAGAAACAACATGAAATACCTAAAAATCACCTATGAAGATTACATTGGCAAGAGGGGAGTTTCAGAACAGGAATAATTTTTCTTAATCCAGAAGGACCTTTTTCCAGTGGCTTTTAAAGAACAGAGAGTCTCTCTTGCTCTTAAGTTAGGAAACAACTTGGTTATCAAATTCAGGATTAAGTATTTCGACTCTAATTTACAGAAAACATTACAAAACACCTTTTCCTAATTTACAGATATGTAATGCAGTTCCTTTGACAGCAATGTGGGATTTTACCTGGCAAGACAAGGAGATTGCCAGTGCAGTATTCATGTTCTCAGTCTTTCTGGTTCCTTATAATGCCATCTCCAACTCTAATTCATGCTATTATTTATTAATTACTCTTCTTAAAAGTTAGACAATATCAATATATTGTTTTCTAATCGGCAATATATAAATCTCTCTTTATAGTTGTTCTCTAATTAGATTTAGAATGTGAATTTATTGCTTTGCTTCTGAGAGCCAAAAGAGACAGGTTGCACTCTTGCCAGGAATTGCCAGCGCAACTTCCAAGAGTGGAAATTCCTGGGTTTCTGAGTCTTACGCATTTGTTTCTAATTCTCCTAAACATTTCAGCAAAGACAAGGTTCATGAAGTCCATCTGTTGAAAAGTCTTCCAGAGATTAAGATGTTTAAAACTTCATGGCTACAATAAATAACAGTGTATATATGAGGTTATATAGCACATTGAATATTACGAAATGTTAACACCTTGTGTGTGATCAGTTAGACTTTTAAGCCTAGATCCTATGGTTTTCTGTCAGGTTCACTAAGGCTGTATTAATTCCCCTGCTCATTCTCACAACCGTTAATGGTTTTCTTTAAAATTCTTTGGTGATGTGTAAGGTACCAGAAAACTGAAAAAGGTCAGATATAGTGGTGGTCTCTAAAAGAAGTCTAGAAAGGACCAAGAAATTTTAGCCTAGTCATTTAACTTCAGCTCCCAGAAATATTCTAGGGAAAAAAAGTGTCATGCAAGTTTGAACAGGTGACTCACTCTAGCAGGTAACTTAAAAAGGAGATCTGTACACAGTCAGTATAGATCTGGCAAGATTAAATCCTATCAGACTAATATGCTACTGTAATAGACCAGGACTGTCTGCAGATTGAGGAGTAGCAGCAGAGGCCGTACTTCAGGATTTGAGCAGATTTGCGACCCTATTTCCTGTAACATTCTCATAAAGCATAGCAAAAATTGTCAGTTGATGACATAAAAATGGGTGAATAAGCTTCTCCACACAGGATTGCTATGATTGTTTCACTGTCAGAATGGAAGGATGTGATATACAACTCTGACATTCTACTCTGCGCCCATATCTGTCCCGCGTCTCACTGATGATCTGGATGAGGAAACTGAAAGTGTGCTTCTTAGAGGCATAAATTAAACTGGAGGAGTGCAGCATTAGTGCAAATAGATGTTAAAAAGTAAGGAACACAGTCTTTAAGAAAACCAGGATGAAATTCAATAGGGACAAGACATGAGACTATGCTGGGCAAGAGTAATCAACACCAAAAATAAACAATAAAGAATAATTAGTTAGACAGTAGTCGGGGCTTGTTTTCTGTTTTGTTTATTTGTGGGGTTTTTTTGTGTTTTTTGTTAGCTTATTTGTTTTATTTGATTGGTTGGTTGGTTTGGGGTTTGATTTGTTTTGTTTTGTTGGGGCTTTTGTTGGTAGGGTTTTTTTTGTTTGGTTTTTGGTTGTTTGGGGTTTTTTGTTTGTTTTTGTTTTTTTGTTTGATTGGTTTTTGGGGGTTTTCTGTTTGTTTTCCAGAAAAGGACATAGGGATTATAGTACTTCAATACAAACCAGTAAGATCATGGTGAAATGAATAAGCAGTAGTACAAATTGTGAGATGCCTGATAAGATCATGCAGTTCTGTTCAGCACTGGTAAGACCTCAGCTGGGGTACTCTCCCATTTTGCTCTTTGTATTTTAAGGAGGATGTAGACTATTGTGGAAAGAGTTTGTTGGAGAACAGTAAGAAATATGACCTTTGAGAGTGACCTGAAAGACTTAGTAGTGACTAGCGTAACGACAAGGACACTTAAGGATTGATCAGTGCTTGATAAAAATATTCACAAGCATCAAAGTTTGATACAAAGAAGAAACAACCCATTCACTGTGCCCATGGTGTACAGGACAAGAACTAATGACTTTAAGTTACAGCAAGAATAATTCAAGTTACTTATTAAGGGGGAAAAGTACTTCTTGATGGTAACTGAAGCACAGGAATTTCCTGGAAAGGTCATGGAGACCTCGTCTTTAGAAATTGTAGAGGAGTGGATAAACAAATATCTGTCAGGAATGAACTCAGCATAGTTAGGAGATGAACTAGATGACCTTTTTGAGATCTCTTTCAATCCTTTTTTATGGTCCCATGATTCAGTATAGCTAAAAAGATGTTTCAGAATCTGTCTGCTTTTATGGTCAGAAAAAGAATTTATCTTGTGAATTTCTAGGGGTGGAGAAGTTTTTATAACAGCTGTGGAGGACCTTTAATTTATTTGCTGGTGGGCCTTAAGTGCACAGTACTTTAGTACACAGAAGGCCACATTATACCATTCTGAGAAATTGGAGCTAATGGGACCTACTTGGGGAATATGGCACAACACCATGAAAAACAAAATATTACAGGCTCTTACTTCTGCAAAATAGATGAATGCAATAAAACCTTTCAAAACATCTCCAGCATTAATTTTTATCAGTTATAAACCTCTCTGTCATGGGTTCAGCAGCAGCAGTCACTTTTAATCCTTCTTGGTAGCTGGTGCAGTGCTGTGTTTTTGATTTTCAGCCTGGGAACAGCACTGATAACACCAGTGTTTTCAGTTACTGCTTGGTGATATTTTGGTCTGGCCAAGGACCCTCTGAGTCTCATGCTCTGCCAGGGAGGAGGGGAAGCCGGGAGGAAGGAGAGACAGGACACCTGACCCAGACTAACTAAAGAGGTTATTCCATACCACAGCACGTCATGTCCAGGATGTAAAGACGGGGGGCAGAGACCCAGAAGGGTGGCGAGGATGCACGGGGGGGGGGCCTAGCTGCTGGTGGGGGTGCACTGGTGGGGGTGCACTACACGGTTGGGCTTGATATTGGATGGTGAGAAATTGTATTCTTTTCCCTTGCATTTCTCTTGTCATTATTATTATTGGTGGTAGCAGTAGTGATTTGTGTTATACCTTAGTTACTAAACTGTACTTATCTCAACCTGTGGGAGTTGCATTCTTTCGATTCTCCTTCCCATCCCTCCAGAAGCGGAGGGAAGAAAGAGTGGGGAGTGAGCGAAAGCGCAACTGCATGGGTTTATAGAAGCTTAAACCACGACACTCTCCCAAGCAACTAAAACCAAACTCACTGCTTTCCCCAGAAAAAGCATTTCTAGATACCACAGATCATTAAAGATTCCGTGTGCCTCCTGCTCTTTCCCCAATGTCACTTTGTAGCCTTCCAAGCTGATCTTCTTGCACATGGCTGCCCCCTCAGAAAAATACAGATAAAAGCACTTTGATCATAATGGTGTTGTGAGGCAGGTAAATTTGAGACCAAGAATAAAAAATAAATGCAAGCTCTGGAACACAGACCATGCTGTATTAACAATAAGTTACACTGTGTCACTCTTCCATTTATAGGTAACTTCTGCATCTTGTGCTCATGTGGTGTAGAGAAAGCCAGCCACCACTTTAACACTCAGCAGCAGCCATCAGGCAGACCCAAAACCATCTAATGGTGTTCTCCATGCGCTGTCACTTCATGTCTGCAGGCCCAAGGGTGGACCCACATTCTTCACAAGAGAGCTCCTATACTACCTTCAATTTGGGGGTTTTATGCAGTCCCAAAGAAATGAGACTTATTACAGTAGATCAATCAATAAATAAATCTCCTTAAAATTCATAGGATCTGTTTCACGCCAGTGAATATCATACCACAGACATTACATATAGGCTGAGTGCAAGAATGAAACACTTTTATATTCAGTTATGCTTTTTCTGAGATTTGCAGATATTCTGTGCGTGTGAGGTGAAGAAAAGAGAACAGGATGAAAAAAGAGGGAGAAAATGTAGCAAAATAGACATGGTATGACACAATGAGAAAGATCCTGTTATTCTTTTCTTTGATCAAGCTACTGGCCACAGAAAAATGGCCAACATAAATTTTATATGCCAAAGTCAGCTTCAGCTGATGTTCCTTCTAGCCATTTGATCTTTAATCTGCCAACTTCCACCCAGTTTCCCCACTAGTATCCACACTTAATATTATTTTAGCCATTAAAAACGTGGTTTTCTACTTAGTTCAAGTTTTCTGTGTAACAGACATTTTATTCTCCCACTGCAATATATTGGAGAAATGCAATGCCATTAATGCAACAGAAGTGGTATTCTACTGAATATATACTACTAACTCCTAATCACTAAAATGGTTTGGGTTTTTTTTGACCATTTGTATGTATTTCAATAGAAAAACAAAGAGTTTACTTCTTATTTTTAGTCTAGAATGACACCATGAAGGGGTAATTTTCAATGAATAAAACCTAAACTGTGTATATCATTATTTTTTAAGATATTTTTGCTTTATTACATTGTTTGCATGGCTACCAAAAAGAAAAGAAAAGAAAAGAAACATAACCAAAACCCAAAGACCACTGGATAGTGTTTCTGTGGAACTGCAGGAACCGATAAAACTTGAGGAAAGAGACCTTCTAGACTGATAATATCTGACTGTAAATCTCACTAGTTTATGAGTGGAAAATACCCAAATAATTGTTTTCCTCAGCAGTGCTAAGCACCTGTAGCTGCTGTGGACTGTAATTGGCGCTGACAACACTCATAACATTTGGACTCTAACTCTTGTGGTACAGGCATGTAGAAGACAGACAACTCCAGTTGGTGCTCGTTTGGGGCGAGGCAGCAGGCTTTGCTGAATTTCAGGTTGTTTTAATATGGACAATGTACACTTTCCAATCTGTAAAAAAAAAGGTGCTTGATAGCAGTTGTAGTGAAAAAGACTGCCAGTCTTTCCTCAGACTGCCCGGCACGCCTGAAGTACAGTCATGATACAAGCATGTTTGCTACAAGCAAACGGAGATAAATTGAGATTGCATTTTTTTTCATGACCTATATTCATATTTTGTTCTATTAGTTTTGACTTTGGGCATTTTATTTCCTATGTCATAAGAAGTATCAGAGGATCTTGTGAGCTGTAGGTTGCCTGCAAGCCACTGTTCAGCATCTGCAGAGCCTGTGAGACCACCAAGAGAATGAAATACTATAATTGAATACTAGACATTTCCACTGAGACTGCCTCCCTCCATGCACACAATGTTCAGTAGAAAAGAAATCATGGGTGTTGCAGAACTCACACTGTCATTGCACTTAGGTAAAGATTCTGTAAGTCAAAATCTGAGCCTCTGTATAAAAGACTGCATATTGCAAATGGACACAGCTCAGTTTCCTGAGGTTTCAGCACAGCTCCTGATGGATTTTAACATGGTCCTTCTAGCTGATGTTAGCTATGAGGTAAGTTCACCATCACCTAAGTCATCTGCAATTTCTGTATTGCTTTCCAGTGTGCAGACAGCAATCTGGTTTGGCTGTCTTCAGAATGTGGTTGCTTCAGTACTAGAGAATACAAACGACAGGAATCTGCAGTACTGCAGGGGTGGTGTGATGCTCTCAGGGTGGGATACCCTGTGGGACTCCAGACACATTGCTGCTGGAGCATCTTGTAGCAGACTTCTTTTTTTGCTGGAAAACAGTAATTAATTGAAACAGAAAGCTTTTGTTGGAATGTGTGATTTGTAGCACAACTTTTTTTTTTTTTTTTTTTTTTGTCAGAAAGGATTTTTCACATTCAGGAGAAGCAAGCTGACTGAGAGACCCAAACAGAGAGGGGTGTGCATGCCTAGCCTCACTGACCTGAGTCAGGCAGCCAAATTTTGGGCAGTGATGGCCTCCTGAGTGATGCGTCCAGCTGCAGGAACAGAGAAACAGCACTGCTGCAACTGGACAAGCATGACGGCTCATGCCAATGATTCCTCTATGCTAGTGTGTGCTTTTGGGCTTAAAGTGTTTGTTTTTATAAGTGATATAAACTGGGCAGTTGCAAAACCTAGCACTGGGATGCTGGGTGCAGGTTAACACAGTTATGCGCAGAAGGCGAGGGAGTCTTAACCCGGTCTCTTGTGCTGCACAGCACAAAGCACTTCGCCTTTCTGAGGCTCCGTACGGAGCTGAGCAGAAAGCCAAGGCCCCCATTGCCGTGAAGAAATGCCTCGGCCACTCCAAGCGAGCAGCGTTTCCAGGACACGCCGGCGAAACCCTGTCTTGCTCGTTCCTGCCGCACAGACAGGCACGTTTCGGGGAGATCGTTTTTGGTCAGGAATGTTATTTTGGGGCCGTTTTCCAGGGCCGCCACGCCGCACGATCGCTGCCGACCCTCGCTCAGCCGGCGGAGGAGGGATGGCTGAGGGGGCCGAGGCAGCCCTGCGCCCCCCGCCCGGGCATCGCTCACCTTACAGCGTAAGCCTGCCCAGAGAGGAGGGACGGGCCGGGGCCCCCCTGACAAGTGCCCCCCCACCAGCCGGCCCTGAGGCGGAGGCGGTGCCTCTGGGGGCGGCACCTCCCCACCCCCTCCCTCCGCCAGCCGCGCAGCGCCGCTGCCCCCTCCTCCTGGGCCGCGGCGGGGATATCCCCGGCCCCTCCCTGGCGGGCCGGTGACGGCCCAATGGAGGTGGAGATGTTGTGCGGGCTGCGGGCGGGCTGGGGGCGCCGCCGAGCCGCGGACGCCGCCGCCAGCCCGGGGGCGCGCACACTCGGCGGGGAGCCGGAGGCAGAGCAGAGCGCAGGCGGCGGCGCCGGGGCCGGGACTCTGGCAGGCGGCGGCTGGGATGAGACGGTCGCGCGGCTGTGGGGGCAGATAGCGTCCCGCGGGGAGGCAGCCGAGTGGGGCTCGGAGCGGCGGCGGGGCCCGCCCGGCAGCGCCATGGCTGCTCAGTGCGACCCGCTGAGCGGGTACCTGCAGCAACCGCTCTCCGACCCAGGCTCCAACAGCGAGCGCAGCACAGACTCGCCCATGCCCGGCTCAGAGGAGGACTCGACCGGACAGCCGCGGTCCCTGCACAGCCCTGAGTGGGGCGAGGAGCGATTCCGGGTGGACAGGAAGAAACTGGAGGCCATGCTCCAAGGTGAGGGCGGGGAGAGGCGACGGCGGTCCCGTGGGGAGCGGGGCGGCGGCGGCCTGGGAGGGGAGGGGGCCGCATCCCCAGCCCACCGTCCCCTGTCTTCTCCGTCGTCTCCGGGCCACGGGTCCCGCTGTCAGCCGGATGAAGCCTCCGGGGCTGCAAAGGGGATGGCGCCGGTGGTCGGCCGGGCGCCGGACGCCGCCGTGGGTCTGTGGGAGCTCTGCGGGCCGGTCCTTGGCTGCCGGACGCTGTCGTAGCCTCCCGGGCCGGGGCTTTGCGAGGCGCGGGGAAGGAGGAGGAGGCGGCTCCTTGTCTCCCTCTCTTCAGACCGGAGCCGAACTTCGCGAGCTTGGCGACGGGGGCACCCCCGGGTCGTAGGATGTCGCTTGGGGCTGGGGCGGTCCCGGAGTTGCGGGTGGTGCCGGTGCCCAGCCCCGGCGGGGCTCGTTCTGCGCTGGCAGCCGGCGCTGCGAAGCTACGGCTTTGAAGTTCTTTTGAAAATCCCTCTTTACAAATCTAATATCCCGCTCAGGCACGGTGGTTCAGGCTCTCGGCTTTCGAAGAACAGCCGAGGCCGCCGTGTAGAGGGAAGGGAGCCTGTGGAGCTGGGCGTCCCTGCCGGGGGAGCAGAACCTCTGCGGGAGAGCTGACAGCCCAGCCGCTGCCTTAGGGCTTGTTCAGCCTTTGGCTCTACTTTCTTTTTATTTTATTATCTTTTTCTTTCCTTGAGACTACATATTTTGTACCAGTATGTTTTTAATTATCCGTCGGTGGAAGTTACGTAGTCAGCTTTTGACTGAATCGTGTAGGAGTAGCAATTGCTGGTTTTGTTGCTAAAAAGCACATAAGTATGTTTAAACCAGTTTAGGGTGTTGCTGAATGAGACAGTTCCCTGGGACGTTACTTGCTGTCTGATCTGAAGAACCCATGAGAACAGAGGCGAGTTTCAGGTCAAACCTCTGGGCATGTTTGGATCAACAAGGAAGGATGGTGGTGGTTTTGAGAAGGTGCTCTTGCCTTTGGGACTACTGTTATGTAAACATTTAGCGTTACACTTAACAAGGCAACTCAAGTATTTATATACATTTTTAAAACAAATAAACCCTTTGCAAATATTTTCTTGTTGTTCATGTGGCATGTCACATGGAATGCATGTCATTCACTTAGTGGAAGTCGTAGGTGCTCACTGCCTAAGCATCCCTTGTCAGAACACCTGCCTCCAGAGATGGGAGGCTGTGGGAGCTGGTGGAGGAACAGAAGCCCGTGAGTTGGGCTGGTCACTGAAGAGCTGCGGTTTGATTTGGTGATTGCAATGATTGGAATTCTTTTAATTGAGATTCTCTCTCCTGGGGGCGAGTTAATCTTTAATGGGTTAATACTTTAGTGCTAGTAGAAGAATCTCATTATGTAATGCAGTAAAGAGAAAGGAATTCAGAGAAACAGAGGTCTCATAAGCAGCAACAACTATTAGTAAGATGGGCTCATCGAAAGTGTTTTAAAATCAAACCCACATGGGTATTGAAAAGAAAAAGCACTTCTGTGTATGAAGTGGTAGGAAAAAGAGTCAAAAGTTAAAGCACTTCAAGAGGATTGAAAGTGGCCTTAACGTTTTTCTCTAGCAGCAATATAAATTTCCATTATCTAATCCCGCACGTAGTCCTTACTTCTATTGCCTGAGCTGGTAAGCATGTGAGAGTAAACAGAAAGCTCCTAAGCAGAATCCAAGTACTGCATAGGTAGTGTCATCCAGTAGTAGCAAGTGTCAAAATATGAGATTATTTTTTTTTTAATTTGCTCCTTTTAATTTTTCTTTCTTATCCTCATGAGAGAAGTACAAAGTATATGATTGATGGAGTACAGTGAGTAAATGCAAACGAATGCTGCCTGCTTTTTGATGAGAGGTTGCTATATGTCCCGTCTAGAATGCACATGCTTCAGGCCATGGTTTGTGGAGTTTTTGCATCAGATAGTTATCCAAATGTGTTGGACTTGGTAGTAAGAGATTTTCTGTGGGAAACATGAACTTTCTGACTTATTGGTAATGGAAAAACTACTTATTAAGAAACACAAGGCAAACAGAGTAGTCCTTTCTGTCAGAAAACTATGAACCATTTGTTAAATGTTATTGCTTTCATTCAGTTTCCTCTCTGTACTTTACAAATATTTGTTTCATCTTTTCGCTTCTCACAAGATAGCTTTTACTTTTTTTGTTGTAGGAGAATACCTCAAGCACTGAGTAGCAATGCCGGGCTGTCACAAACAGTGTTGTGAAGCCAGATCTGTAACCAATACTCAGAAATTTGGAGTAAATTATACTGCTTATAACAAGCTAAAGACAGTTTTATTTTTAACATTTTCTGTGCTCCCCCTTTTCACCCTCACTTCATAGGGTTGTGTTTCCTATGGTTTCTAATACCAAGTCCTTCATTGCGAGTTCTAAAGATGTGCAAAAGTTGCATTGGAAAAGAAAGATCTCTGTAGTCTAAGTGGTGACAACCAGATTTCTGATTCTAAAATGTTATTCAATTTTTTTTTTCCTTTTTTGAGCTGGTGTAAATACAGCTTCCTGTTCATAAGAAGTACTTGAAGGGTCTTCTTTAGCTTTACCAGCTGCTAGAGAGCATGTTTACTCTTGTGAATGTTACTTTTAAAGTTATTTTAAAACTTAGGATCTCTTCTAGTGTTCACCATAGTTTTCTTATATTATGAGGAAGTGGGATCCATCATCTTTAAGACAACATCAGTTGTCTTAAAAGCCAAGTTTGAAACAGCATCTGTTTAAGAAACCTCTCAGGAAATGTTCTCGTTCTTCTTGGGGATGCCTTATTTTTTTTTTACTTTTTTTTTTTACTTTCTTTTTTTTTTTTTTTGCTAGTCAACATCTGTTGTTTACTGTACTAGTGATGAATTGGGGTAGAAAAAACATGAAGAAGCTCAGTTCTTCATGTTCTTATACAGAAGCTCAGTTCTGTAATTGTATTGTTGAATTTTTTGTGTTTCTGCCATTGTTGTTTTTTGTCTTTCCTTCTGTTTATGTTTTGTGGATAGGTTTTTGAGGTACAGTGCTGACTTCAGCAAGGCTCACCTGGGCATATCAGAGTGTATAGCTCATGGAGGGACTGGGATACCTTACTGTTAAATACAGAGCCCACAACTGGAGTCAGTGCTGTAACAAGGCACTGGGTAGCTCTCTGTCAAGAAAGTTGATGTGGCTAGTTTGCTACAAGTTGTGTCTGAAGCAGAAACTGAATCTGAAATGAGATGTTAAAAAAACATGATAGCTTCGAGAGTGCTTCTAGTATTTTTTTTTTTTTCCCCCCAGTTTGAAATAATTGGTTTAGTGTGTTTGGTGTTTCAAAGCTTGGTTCTGAATAGCCTTAAGAGAAATATGTTAAATGAAAGGTAGAGAGAACTTCTCTGAGAGCTCTGCTTTTTGTGCTTGGAATATCAGAAAATGCAAAAGCTGTGGTAAAACCCTTGAACGTGTGGCATGTAAGCAGTCTTATGCTTCATGTCTTCATCAGGTTTTTGTGAGCAGATCTCTTTAGGATGATTTTTTTTTTTTTTTACCCTCCCCAGGGAGCATATTTGAGTAAAATGGATCAGCTATTCTTTTCAGGTGGTATTTCATAGTACCTGTATTGATTGTAGCTGTCCTGCACTAAATTCTTATGAACGCTTATGTGACTTAATACTGTGGAATGATTTACTTAATGCATATTTGAGTGCCTGTTACCATAGTAGCTGAGTATTATTACAAAAATGCAAAACACTAAACTTCGATTATGCTTTCTGGACAGCTTTTCTTTAAAGAAAACAAAAAAACAAAAAAAAAACAAAAAAAAACCAAAAAAACCCCCACAACACAAAAAAGACAAAAAAACTAACCCCAAAGCAACAAAACCAAACAAAACCACAAAAAAAAAAAAAAACAAAACCACCCCACCAGACGAAAACACCAAAACAAAAAACCCCCACAAACAAACAAGCTAACCAACAATAAAAAAAAAGCAACAGCTTTTTCTTTTTCCATGGGGTGTTTTATTCTTTGCTACAAAGTGTTAAGCTAGGCTTGCGTTTCAAATAACTTTTTCTATTTTATGTTACTTAACAGACATTGGGGGTTTTGATGGGTTATATGCACAGTGCATGCCTAAATACTTTGTGACTTTATGATGCACTATCACATAGCGCTACTTTGGTAAAACACCAAACCCACGCTGTTTTTAAATGAGTCTAACTCTAACAGTGCTGTGTGTGCCATATTATACATGGATCTTCTTTCAAAAAAATAGTGGTATGCCTGTTAAATTTTGTGTTTTTCTTTGTTCTGCTTTGTGGCTCTTTTTTTGTGTGGGTTTTTGTGGGTTGTTTTCTTTTGTTTTCTTTTTATGCATCGTCTTTCAGTTTGAGGACTCTTTGGGGTAATTTTAATTATGGGATCTGAAACTTTATGGGTGGTGTGTTGGATTTGGTTTTGTTTTGTTTTCTCTGTCATGAGATAATTCAGCAGATATTTGACTGTTGATAAACACATGAAGAAAACGCACAGCCCCGCATGCTCAGGAAACTCTGAAGAGTACTTGGCACCACAAGCACTTTGCTGTTCGGCTCATCTTACAGAGCAGGTTGTGTTGATAGAGAGTGGGACTCTTGGAAAATAGCACTGTCCTGGGCTCGTTTAGTACTGACTCATTAAGTGCTTTCCTACGTTGACTGGAGGAGGTTAGAATTATAGGACTCATGTAAATCTTTATCTATGGAATGTAGACTTGGTGTCCAGAAGTAATGACAAATCACTTATTATTTTTCAGGTAGTGAGGATAAAAGTACTGTGACTCAAATTTAGTATGAACAGTCAGTGTGAGCAGTTCATTTGTGTACCTTTGCGTAGCTCTCCCTCCTGCTATTGCAGTGCTGGGTGAGTGCTCCCCTGTCCTGCTCCTGCAGTTTTGGTGCTCTTTGCCTGTCATGGGGAGTTAGAGAAATGCTCAGCCAGTAATTTTTCACCAAAAAAAGTCTTACTTTTCTTAGAGGGAAGTGACATAAATACTTGCATAACTTTTTGCAGAGTTTAGTCTAGGTGAAACTTATTTACTGTAGGTTTGCTGAAAATCAATTGTTAATTCCTTTGCCTAAATCTCACCCTTGAGGTTGTTGCACAATCCTAAGACTGTACTTATGCAATGTCTAGTTCTGATGTTTGGATGATAACCAATTTAGTTTGTTTGTTGATCCATCAGGTGAAACTTGCTGTATTTAAACAAGTATATTTTTCCCACTTAATGCATAACTATGGGGAAGTGTACTTTAAAATCTTTTCTTGGACTTCTCTACTAGTTTGTTTCAACCACAGAGGATAATAACTTGATAAGTGTGACAAGCAAATTTGGGGTAGATGGGGAGAAGAACACTTGTATTTGAATGTACTAAAGAAGATGGAGATATTCTAGGAAACCTGGGCCTCTGCTGAGATTTTGCTACAAACAATAGTTTTTATTAGAGGCTAGACCCTGAAGACATGAGTTAATAGATTTTGAGTTAGCTGCTTTACAGGCAATTGTACTTAGAGTGGTCCCAACTGTGTTGGTTTTGGTGTGGGGATAGCAGGCTCAGTGATAAGTTTATCTTACATTTTTATGTTTAGATGGCTAACCAGGAATTGCTGTTTCTTGTCTGGATTTTGTTATGGGATGGTGGCAGGAATTCATATAATAAAACTAAATGTACTGTGATCCCTCAAATAATTAGTGCACCTTTCTTGCAAATGAAGTTAAAAATACTTGGTATGCTATTGATTTTTATTCCTGTTTAAAGTTCCTGTGTCCCTGTTGGAACTTTAAGACATATGAAGTATGTGTCTTGACCAGATTCTCACTGAAATATTTTTTCAAAGTCTGTAGTTTATTAGGCCCTGAGCAAGGTTTATTTTCCTAGACAATAAAATATTCTTTTCTACTAAATTGTCCTATTTCTGTTAGTGTTTTTTGGTTTTATGTTTTTATTTTTGTTCATTATGGTTTATCAGCATAACCTGGACAAGGACATAGTTGTGGGGAAACTGGAATCTTTCTAATAGCATTTACATTTGGTGTTTAACTTGCATGTAGCAAAAAGAAAATAACATTCAAGTTCTTTGTCAGAGTTTCAAATCCCTAAAGTGCTGAATAGTCTATTTCTACAAAAATAAATATATGAAATGAATTTGTGTGACTTGTAGTTTAAAAGTGTTCTTGCGTTCCATTGTTAACAATTGTAATAATATCACTTTCTCAAGTTTCAATGGTTTTTAAGTAGTACAACGGACTATCATGGTTTGGCATGAACTGCTAAGTTAAGTATTGCTGGCTTGCACATTCCTGTTGGTTATATTGTAATCTTTACCTCCATTGGAAAATATGTCCTATTTTGAGTACTTATTTCAGTCTCTTGGCTTTATGCCTATCAAACAATGAAACATGCTAGTTTTCTTCAATTTCAGCCCTCTGTGTTGAAGAACTAATAGCTTTTTTCCAACTTTTTTTTTCACAGTAATGCCCCTTATAGTGAAGCCTCAATGGTGACTTTTGTAAACTTACAGCAGAAAAACTACTATGACTACATATGAGTTGGAGTTCAGAGAGCCTGTTAGTTTTATGTACTTTTTGTGGCTGAAGGAATGAGAACTCAGTTTAAGGATTTCTTCTTTAAGGATTTCTTCTTTAACATGCTACCTGTTAATCAGTGGTAGTTTTTAAACTAATTTTGACTTAAGCAACCAAAAATGTTCCTTGCACATATCTACAACTTTTGTTCAGTGTCTGTTTCTGTTTATGACTAGTCTTTCATGTCTGTGATTCAGGTCAGTAATCAGTATGACTGTATTGCATTGGCAATGTAACTCTTCATGTTTCGGTGACTTTTATAGCTGATTTGTGTAAAAGATGTTTACAGTGATATCCTCTTTACTGGAACAGGAATACATGATTTAAAAAAAGATTATTGTTTCCTGTTAAAGGCTCATTGTTGTGAGAGAACAATCATGAGTGATGGCAACCCCCTGCAAGGTCACTGTATATGTGGAGCTATTGGAGTAACTCTAATCCTCAGAAAGCGTAGGGCTCTATGCTTTCTGTTGTTATGTCTCTAGCTCAAGGCCTTGTTGAACCTGGCTTTGAACATTGCCAGAGATGAAGCATTCATAACTTCTTTGGGTAACCTGTTCCAGTGACTCATCACCCTCACAATAAAGAATTTCTTCCTTATATCCAACCAAATATTCCCTGTTTATGTTTGAACCCATTAACCCTTGCCCATTCACAACAGTCTCTGATGATGAGTCCCTCTCCTGGAAAAGATTCGTGTGGTGGGTAGGGGGTTGTAAAGAAAGAGAACAGACATAACACTAGGTATCCTGAATTGGTAAGTTACTTGCCTAGTAGCATAAGTATATTTAATTTTTCTGCTACAAGCCAAATTTCACAGAGGGGTTGATGAGCAGATAGCAACATTGGTCTGGCCTAGTCGTTGTCCTGGCTGTGTGGCTCTACTGTAATAGAAACCAAGGCATAGAAATCTGGAAGGCACATAATAAGCATGTGTCTGCAGGACAGTTACAGGAGAGGCTCTCATACCTCTTTCTGGGAAATCCACACGAGTAGACACCTCCCTGAAGCGCCTAATGCAGGTGGATATCAGGCAGGTGGAACTGGAGGTCTGCATGTAGTTGCAGGGTTACAGTCTCACTGAGGTTGGAGAGTTGTGGAAGGATAGCTCTTGGGACTGGAGTCCTTCAGTGGCTGGATACAGGCTCTTTAGCATGAATAGGCTGGGATGCTGAGGAGGATGTGTTGTCCTTTAATGTGAGAGAGCAGTGGGTTGCATGGAGCTCTGCCTTGGGGCAGACAATGAGCCAGTGGAGATTGTATGGGTCAGAGTTACTGGATAGACCTATCTGGGTGGTACGGGTGTCTGCTACAGACCATCAGATTAGGAAGAAGCAGCAGATGAGGCCTTCACCCAACTGGAAGAAGCCTCATGTTTGCAAACCTCCGCCCCCTTGGAGGACTTTATCCACCCTGCTCTCTGCTGGAGGAGCAGCACAGCAGGGCACAAGCAGTGTATGAGGCTTCTGGGGTGCATTCATGACAAGTTTCAAATATAGGTGATCAAGAAGATGAAAGCAGGAGGTTGTCTGTTCTACTTGCAAACAAGGAAAATCTGGCCAGGGATGTGAAGATGGAGGGCAGCCATTCAGAGGGACTTTGATGAACTGGAAAACCAGGCCAACAGGGAAGTCATTAAGTTCAACAAAGGAAACATGAAGTTCTGCACATGGGAAGGAGGTACTCTAGATACCATCATGGGTTTGGGCCTGACAGGCTGGAGAGCAACATCTCAGAAAAAGAGCTTGGGGTCCTGATGGACAGTGGTCATGAGCAAGCCCACAGTGTGGTGTTGTGACAAAGAAGCCCAACAGCATTCTGGGCTGCATAAGAAAGCGTTGCCAGCAGATAGAGGGTGATCATCCTTGTGTGATACTCGGCCCTGGTGAAACCCATCAGGAGTGCTGTGTTCAGGCCTGAGTTTCCCAGTGCAAGAGAGATGTGGGCATACTGGAACAAGTCCAGCGCTGACCAAAAAGCTATTGAGGGGCTGAAGCATCTAGGACTATGTAGTTGTAATCTTGAGAAGGCACAGGGAAGACCTTATTAATTTTGCTTATGTGCGTCAGGGTATATAAGCAGATGAAGCTGGACTCTTCTGTGCCAATGCATTGAGCACTATTGCTTTGCTACCTTCAAACAGCTTTTAAAATGATCATCAGACAAGGTTATAATTTATCTCTAGTTAGTTTGTGTGCTGCCCAGCTGTTTGAGTTTGAACTGAGGCAGCAGGGTTCACTTACAGGAGCTGAATAAACTATCAGGAGATTCAGCTGCCAAGTGGTGGGAGCTGGCTGTAGGTTGCAGTGGTCTTGCTGTGGTGCAGGTGCTGTAGTTGATGGACTCTGTGCTATGGCTTACACTATGTTCTGATGAGCTTTACATTCTTACTTGATAGAGTGTTAGCAAGTTGAGAAAACGGGATTTCCTAATGCAGCTTAGATTAGAGCACAGTCCTGACACCGCTATCACTTGGCTTTTGTTGTGTAAACCACAGAAGAACTTATTGCACAATGTCCCTTCCTAGTAGTCTCTTCTGTGCACATGTGAATGAGAACAAACACGAGATAACTTGTTCTTCCCTAGATTTATTTTCTTTCAAGGGTGATGGGCTCTTAAAAATGCTTGTAAATCTATCACTGTTTGTGAGAAAGACAGGCGATAATAGATGTTGCATTTATCTCTAGTCATTCTGACTACCTCCCAAACAGCCAACTGCAAGCAGCTGTGTCTTTTGAGTTTGGCTTCTTGAGATGAACAGTTTTATAAATGTTGTGGAATAAAGCTGCTATTTTTAATGCTTAGGGTTTTTGGTTTGTTTCCTTTTTTTTTTTTTTTTTTTTTTTTTTTTTTTTACAGTTGCCCAGGTTGATATCCCCCAGATCTTTAAAGTTCAGATTTTTACCCATTATATTAGAAGCTGGAAACTGTTGGAGCACACTGTGGTGACTTGAGGAGGTCACTTGACAGGGCACATAAAATCTGTGGTCAGCTGGAGATAATTTGAAGACATAGTTAGCACCTGATAAGTGATATGTGTGTATCTAGTTAGATGCTTTAGCTGTTGCGCTGTCTCTAGAGAGGTACAAATGCAGCCTCATAGAAATGTTTCTGGACTAGGAGCATTATCCTCCATTGATCTGCTTTAAGACTTCAATTAAATTGTTTTTCTTTCCCCAGTCTTGTCTCTTGAGCCTTTTTCTAGAGGCAGGAAGCTGATCAGCATGGTGCCATCCACAATGTGGTCTCAAATTCCCTGTTCCTATACATTTGCAGTACTCATATGGTGTGTAAGAGTTCCTTATGTGGAAGAGTTGATAAACTTGTCTAGAAAGCTTGCTCTCAAATATTAATTAAAATAAATAGTGACTTCTAATTTCTCTTTTGGCTTTTTGCTTGTTGGGATCATGTGTAAATGCAAGTGAAGCAGGAGCCACCTATTTTCCATTTGCCAGTCCTCTGTGCAGGCCAGGCTTTTGTGGCTTGGCAGAATCTTGGTTACATTTTCTGCTAAAACTATGTGATATGCATCAGGTCTCTAAGAATCATTTTTGATTTAAAATAAGCAGTAATCTTTATGCTTATATGGTTATTGTGAGGCTTGCAGTATGTAGATGCGATGCTGAAAAATTTCTTTGTAATCCTGTCGCTTTTATAGGTACTTTTTGCCCTTGTCCTACAGCAAAGGTTTTCTGACTTACTTATTTATTTTTCTGTGGGTCTGCTAAACATTTTATTTAAGAAGCTATGGGATGGTCATTTTTTTAGGTCTTTCAGTCCTTCTCTGAAAATCTTTAACTTGCAAAGGTAATGTTTATTTGTAAGAGTTACAGTGCCTCAGAATGTTTCTGCTTTAGATGTTATTAGAGCATTTGAAAGCAAAAAATGTAAATAAAAATGAATGCCAAGGAAAGAAAAAAATGAAATGTCAATCCAAATTATTCAAATGAACTACGTATATAATTTGAATATGGGTATATAAAAAAAAAAAGATCAGGCTGTATTTATTTCGTGGTTACTTGGTACAAAGTATCTCTAAAAGCTAGATTCATTGCCTGTCCTAGCAATAAGATAACAAGCAGAACAGAACAAAAATGCTATTCTGCTGCTTGTAAAACAGGTCACATCAGGGCTTCATCTGATTAAAATTCCTTCTTGGAAAGCAATTCTATTTACTTGTGAGGGAAATTTGCAACATTTTTATAATGAAGTTCAGCTAAATGGTTTATTGAATAACACATTTGAAAATATGCAATAAGCCAAGTAAATCGGGCCTGATAGAAATAATGTTTATGGGTAATTGGAGGCAGAAATTGGTGACACTAGTGATTTCTCTTATTTTAAGAGAAAGCTGCATTTCATTCCTTTTGAACATATGTGCTTTTTTTCTTAATAGATGCATACACAATCAGTCTGTTTTATGATTCACCTGTATGCTATTAGTATCTTGCTATAAGAAGTTTTAAAATTTTAAATTGTAGTGATATTCCAAAGTTTCATGGTAAGGTTACTAGATATCCCAAAGTTTTAAAAATATTTTCACAGTTTCCTTTTCTGTTTATAAAATATTACTTGGTTCTAATCACAGGTGAGGATAATTTTTTCCATTTAAGCAGAGACTGGTTTTAGTAATCTATGTTGCCACTCTGAATTAGCAGTTTAAACTAACTTTTACATTTGCTTTTTTGCTTATTGCCAATTATTTTGTGTGAATGGAGGGCTTTGATTTTATCTATTTTTATTGGCTCTGTTCTGTTCAGACTATGCTTGCAGTAAATTAATGGCGGTTGGGTATATGTGACTGGTAATTTAAGACTAAGCATCTTGAGAATATAAAAAAATCAAATGTGTGATTCCAAAATAAATATTAGGTCAATTAAGTGATGTGGTGAAGCATTTCTATGTTAAAGAAAACTTGAGCAGATTGAAGTCTTGTGAAGATATTCCCCATGACCTTTATGGTAAGATAATTGAACTGCTCAAGGAACTATAATCTGTGATTTGGTTTTTGAAGTATAATTAAACCAGCAGCTATGATGTAAGGTAGCTCCTGTGCAGAATATTGCACTGCACTGCTAAAAGCCATGATGAGTGAAATGTTAATTGCTGATGAAAAAACACCTGTGTTAAAAATGGTCTTTCTCCATAATACATGTGCTTGAACAATAGATATTTGTACGTAACTCAAATGAAGGATACATATGCATGTTGTCCTTACTGTCACATGGAAATACTTTGTTTAATCATGATCTGCTTCAGAGCTTATAAGATTTGGTCTTACTTTCTGAATTTGTAAGTGCATCCATGGGTGAGAAGTGCTATAGAATGATGATATATTAAATTACATTAAATGGCCTTTGTTTATATGCAGTTAGAGCAGTTAAAATAGCGTTGATTTAAAGAGTCTGGATATGGAAGACTTTCTTTTTTTTAAATACTGATTTATATAGTGGAAAAGAGTCTTGGTACTTTTTTTTTTTTAATAAAACAAACATAAGTGCTGCTTTTCCTTAGTAATTTTACTTCTGGAGTGTGTGTAAAATAGTGGATAAGAGGGAATCTGTTCCTAATCTATTCCATGTGCAGAAGTAGTGAATAAATTTGATCAAATCTTTAGTCCTTTATAAGCAATTCCTTTTTGAAATGTGAATGTATCTTGCAGAATTTTCTGTCCTCTCCCTGTGTGGAAGACATTACTGTCATGAGAGTCCAGAATACATGGATTGTCAATATGTGTGAAATTCTTTAATGCGCTAAACAATTGAACATGTAAGGATGTTTTCTAGGTTGCTTAGCAGCAGTCAGGTTTTTTACTTTAAGTGGTCTTCAGTGACATCTTTAGGTTGGCAGTGACATCAGAGATTTGGCAGAAATAAAAAAAGTCATTCCAGTGTTTGAAGTGTGAGGCTTGTTTAAGCAAAGAAAAGAACAGGGTTTGGTTATTGTAAAGTTGGTTGTGGTTTTTTTTTTTTTGTTTTTTTTTTTTTTTTTTTTTTGGAAGGGGGGTCATATTTAAAGATTTACAGAACTTTGTACTCTGCATTCTTGGAAATATTTGGGAGAAGTGAATGCGAGAAGAGTGTTCTGCTGGATGTCAAGTATAGCTTTAGCTGACTCTACCACCTGAAAGGTACAAACTTAGATTACAGATCGATTGTGTTTAACTTTTGTGTTAGTTTTTTGTTGGTCTTTTTGTTGTTACTTGATATATATCCAGTTGGAAGTATATTTTCAGTACTTATATGTAGATCTGAGTATTGTAGTGTTTTAAGAATAGAATTCAAACCAACTAAAAAGTAAAATATCAAATATACTTCCCCCCCCCCCCTTCCCCCCCCCCGCATGGGATATCAAATGCATATTTACAAGAATCTTTAAATTGGGTGGGTCTCCTGTATCACTGCAGAGCTTGTGTTGGCACTGCCTTCCACTGTGGCTTGAATAGCCAGCAAAGTTTGAGGCTGGTTTAAATAAGTGTTAAGAGGTTACTTTTTGTCAGCTTTGTGCTGCAGCTCCCTGCTGGCTTAGGATGGTTTTGGTGTGTCACTTCCCTGCTATCTTCTTTTCCGCATTGCCCAAGTTAATATTCATCATCTAAGTGGAGTAGTGGCTTGAGTCTACTACTGGACTGAGTAAGGCGTGGGAGAAGCAAGTGGCTGAGTTAAAGGAAAGATTTACATCTCTGCCTGTGCAGGTTAGCCAGACCAGAGTTTTAGTAGGAGTGTGTGAAGGCCAAGGTTTTCAGATGGATAAGAAATACTTTTGAAGTGGGAAATCTTGGGACCCAAAATGCAAATGGAGATGTGACTAAGGATTATAAAAGTTCAGTAGCTTTGGACACGCACAGGGAAGATCTCCCCCATATGTTGCACGGTGGCCAGACGTGCTGTTCTGAGAGGAGCTGCTCTTGGCACTTCTGTTCAGCTGCTCTTCTGCTCTCTTTCTGTTCGTACTGTTTTATGAGAGGAGAGGAGGAGAAACCACTCACCAGCTCTGTTCTGCCTCCTTCTAGTTGTGTGATGAATACAGATCAGTTGGAACACATTTGGCATTTTTGCAGCTGGTACACAGACTTGAGGCTGTTGCTGCCTAGTATGAGTGAGAGTAGACGAAGGGCAGGCATGAGAAGCTGGGAACCCACAGGGGTTGGGTAAGCATTAAGCTTTCTTCCCTCCTCTCCTAACATGCTATTTCAGAGGCAGTAGAGCTTTCCTGGACTCATTTTAGTGTATACTTTGGTGTAAATACTTTCCTATTTAGCTATCCAGGCTTGCCTTCTTCCCATGTCATGTGTTGAGTAGGGGGATCTTGTGTGTATGTTGTAAGAGTTACTCCAATTGATCAGATCTGCTTTACTGGAATGGAGGCAGTGGCAAGACAGTTGGGATTAATGCATTTTCTATTTGCAGCAGTAAAGCAGATTCAGATGTCTCAGCGCATATTGGCTTCCATCTTAAAGACTTAAACTTGGAGACCCATGATGTAGAGCTGCTAGATGTGCATCAGTTGTCACGGGTTTGCACCATTCTACTCTAAAGAGAAAAGCAACAACCATAAAATAATTGTAATCTTCTAGACAATGGTAGTGATTTTAAGAGTATAGCTTTGAGTATAGCTAAGTATTCAGTTGTAAGATATCAGTGTTATGCTGTTTACTGATCTTCTTAATATCTCATAAATTATCAAAAATAGACAATATATGTATTTTTAAGGTAGATCAATTTTATCTGCTAGTGTGATGGCTGTGGTAAACTTAAAGCTTCTTATTCTGAAATGCTTCAATGTCCTTAGTATTTAGCATTATGTTGTAATCTATCCTTTCTTACATGATTCCAGTAAGTGAAGGAATAGGATTATTCTTTACAATGGATCAGTAATTTTATATCCTGCAAAGGATTTTAGCAAAAGCAAAAACTAAAATATTATACTCTCTTCTGATTATAGAATAGAGAAATCTTTCATTGTGAACTTTTGCAATTACCAAGTGATGTAGTCTTCTCAAACTGCTCTTGGGCTCTATCTCTTGTTCAGGTTCAGAAATAACAGATAAATAAAAGAAACTGCCTCTGCAGTTTATCTTTTAATTAGTCCTTGAGTTAACTTTACTGAATTTAAAGGAATAGTATTCCAATGTTTTTGAGGACAGAAGAAATGAAGAAGATGTTTTAGGAGGAAGACACCTTTTTAACCAAGTTACATAAATTTTAAGTTCGGTTGGTTAATGTGCTCTAATAACTCTTGTACTTTCTTTTGGTAATGGCAGTTACTGCCCTACAAGGACCACAGGTTCAAACCAGGATGTGACCAGCTTCTCTTGCTCAAATACAGTCTAGTTTGTGGCTTTCTGGCAGGAGCTATTCAATTACTGCAAAGTAGAGATTGGCAGCTGACTGAGCATCCACACCAATTAGGGATTGGTGCTTGAGCTAGCTCCCTGATGCTATTTCTCCAGCAATGTAAGAATAGTTTTACTTTCTGGAGAAACCTCTCTAATTAGACCAAGTGGGCTCATGCAGGCACAGTTAGAGCTGGTAAAGGTTTTACTGTGACAGCTTAGGCAATAGAAGCCAATTTGTTTTCTAAAACAAAATGTTTCTTCTGACACGTTAAATTTGATGATTATCTTTCAGCAAGTTAGAGAAGTTTTGTATCTATTTCTGCAATTCACAAAAAGGTTGTGGGTTCACAGTAGCCAAGTTGTCTCATGATTTCAGGGTAGCAACTTCCAGAACTGAAAAGTATTTTATCTTTGAAGTTACCTGAGCTGTAACAGGAACCCTGAATTCAAACAAAATCAAAATAAAAGGAAAAAAATGCAAGCAGGAAATAGTGTCTTTTTGGCAGTCTCAATAATTACTTATGAACTCTAGAAATGAAGTAGACCATCCAAAGGTTCACCTCTCTTAACTCTGCCTTATTATTAGTATTAAACATGAACATTCAGAATTTTGAGGGCTTCTTTGACTTTTATTTATTCTGGTTCTTGCAGTGTTGTTTCTTCTATGTCAGGACAGCTTGGGAGCTTTGTTATGTCTATGGAAAAATAATTTATAAAATTGGCTTGTCCTTGCAGAGCAATCTACTAGTTCCCGTACAACTTGATTACTCCTAATATGTACTGCCTTGTTTTTTAGTAATGTACAAAAAAAAGCCAACAGTGGTTTAAAGGAACAGCTGAAATAGTTGAAGTAATACTGGAAAAAAACAGCGTGAAGTAAGAAGTGTGAAAATGCAAATTAAGTGATGAAGTAATTGTTTACGCAGTCGAAAACACAATACTGTCATGTTTATCTGAAAAACAGGTTCTAGAAAATATTATTTTTCTCAGGTAATGGAACTGTATGAAGATTGGAGCTGTGTCTGATGTGTTGTGCTATTGCATGCAATTGATGGATACACTTCTGTAATATTGTGATCTCAAGAGTAAGTAGTACTGATGGTGTTGAGTTTGGTGTGTGGTCAAATAAATGTGCATATTGTTCCTAATTTTTTTGTTAGAATACCTGAATTTCAGTATTAGGAGATTGTATTCCAAATATTGGGTTTGCATTTCAGTGCATTTGTGGGCATGGAGTCTAACTAAGAAACTGGGGTAATTCCCGTGAATTCCTATGCCTTAATTGCAACTCCAGCCAGTTAAAAAAGTCAATAGTAGAAGGTTCTGCTTGATACTTATCATGTGTGGATAGGGCTATGTGTGCCATTTTTCTGGAGCAGGTGTAATGTAGTTGTGTGCTTTTTACTGTAAGTGGGCACTCTTCCACTTTAGGGATAATTTTTCTGAATTTAAAATGCTCATTTTCTTTGTCTGCAATGTGACAGCAGAGGTGAGCATCTCCTCTGCTGCTAGAGTTCTCTGCAGTCACATGTCAATTATCCTTTATCAATGCTTTTGATGTAAGATTACTGGACGAGGGCTTCTTTGAGATTTCAAGAGCTAGTTCTTGTGCAAATACCTCATTTCTGGAAGTGAAGTTTCTACTGTGGTACATTTGCAAGAAAGTTCTACTAGTATAACTTCCAGTCCTACAAACCTTCCTCTTCAAGTTAAGCATTATGCCGCCTTGAGGTACTGCTTACTCTGCTTAAAGAATCATGAAACATCAACTTTCAAACATTCAGCGGAGGAACTGGACCAGGAAGTCCTCACTTTCCCTTTCTGCTTAGTTTTAAAGCTATCCATTTTAACTGCATGAGGAATGTACTTTTCTAGTTAGCTGGTTTGCACTGCATGAAGCTGCAATTCACATTGTGGAACATCTTAAAGTCTATGTTATTGTAATGGAAGAGGAATGTTAGGAATCTTTTGTGGACAATTTACTTTTTTTTTTTTTTTACCACAGCTTTCTGTGTCCTTGCTATGGATGGTGAAGAGCAAAGACTGCAATTGCTTGTTTAATTTTTCTGTTCCTTAGTAGTTGCCGTTTTCTGATGTGAGCGCTTTATGATCTATGTTCTCCTTCCTGTCTTAGTGGAAGAAAAAAAAAAACCCGCCCAAAACCAAAAGCAAAAACCCAACAAAACCGTAGAATAGCTGTCCTTAAGTTTCCCTTCTTCAGGTAGTGGCACACCCCTGTTTTTGTTTTTGTACGTCCCCTTCCATCCTCCCCATAACTTGGTGTCATTATTCAGTGTTATTCTAAGCTTTGTGTAGTTCTTAAAAACCTCTGGGAATACAGACCTGGCTTTCTGAGTTTTCTCTGTCTCTGAGTAGCTGTGTGTGAATAAGTCTGGAATAGAGGTGAAGAGTTCAATGGATTGAAAAGAACACATAATTTAAGAGGGTGGTTTGAGTTTGTTTTTTTTTTTTGTTTTTTTTTGTGTGTGTAGTTTTTTTGTTGTTGTTGTTGTTGGTTTTTTTTTTTTTTTTTTTTAATTAATTTATAAGAGGAAGACACACTAGGGGGCAAAGTTAAATGGCAGAACTTGCCAGAAGTGTAAATCTCACCCAACACAGAATCATAGGATGGTTTGGTTGGAAGGGATCACTTAGTTCTAACCTCCCTGTCACAGACAGGGACACCTCCCGTTAGACCAGGTTGCTAAAAGCCCTATGCAACCTGGCCTTGAATGCTTTCAGGAATGGGGCAGCCATAACTTCTCTGGGCAACCTGTTCAACTGCTTCGCTGTCCTCATAGTAAAGGATTTCTTCCTTATATGTAGTCTAAAACTACCCTCTTTCAATTTAAAGCCATTATACCTTGTCCAATCACTACCTACCTTTGTAGGAACTCCCTCTCCAGATTACTTTAGGCCCCCTTAAGGTATTGGAAGGCTGCTCTAAGGTCTTCCTCGGACCTTCTCTCCAGGCTGAAAAGCACAACTCTGTCCTCACAGGGGAGGTGCTCCAGCTCTCTGATCATCTCTGTGGCCCTTCTCTGCACCTGCTCCAACAGGTCCATGTCCTTCTTGTGTTGGGGGCCCTAGAGGTGGTTGCAGTACTCCAGATGGGTTCTCATAAGAAAAGAGGAGGAGAATCACCTCCCTTGACCTGGAGCTGGCCATGCTCGTTTTCATGTCAAAGATGTGAGACTTCTTTTGTGAGCGCTCTAAGAAGCCTGGAGAAAGTAATGGAGGACCTTAAAAATTTCAAATTTTTCCTGATTGTGATACTTCCCTGTATACATTACAACTTGGTGTTGAAAAATCATGTATATGATGTCTGGGAATGCTGACTCTGAGTTACTTTTCCCCTCTCTGAAGTGGATTCTATTTCCTTAGGAAGGTCCTTGGAAAGACCCTTACTTGTTTGAAACAAAAGTGTTGTTGAATTAGAAATTACTCATTCATACTGTGTTCTTGTTTTCCCACATATCAACTACAGATAGGCTTATTGTGAATTAAAAGTAAGTAATTTGTATAATTGAATTGAAAATAATTTCTATGTGTATACTGACTTGTGTTTTACCTTGTACAAATCAAATGCAATTAAGTACTTATCAAGAGCAAACATGGCTCCATAAATGAGTCCTTTTCCTCATACTACATACCTTTATCATTCTTAGTTAGGAAGCAAATCTCCTTTGGTGTTCCCTAATTATGGGTGATTGCTGTGCTGCTCTTTTAAAGACTTTTTGGATAATGTTTCCTTTTGTGAGGCTTACTTGCTGTTGATATTTTAGGTTAGTTATTTCTTGACCTATTTCAAACTGACTTTATCAATAGTTCTGCACCTGTTAAATAAAAACATTCTTTCCTGTAGCCAGTTGTCTAACATCTGCTGCAATAGCAATCTAATATTTACATGTTCTTGGATAATACTTTGTTAGTATTTGTTATGCAAGAAATACTAGTAAAGTATTTTATTTGCTATCAAGTCCTCAGAGTGACATTATGCTCCTTGAATATGAAACATATCTTAAAGAAAATAAAAAAAATAAGGCTTTTGTACATTGTCAGCTCAGCTTCAACAGTTGGACCTGGAAGTCTGTGTGTTAATTATTTCAGTTAATTATGACTACTCCAAAGAACACAAATTGCAGGTAATAGAACAAATAAGGCTTTAAAGTAAACTTGATTTTCTTGTGGGTTCACTGATGTTCTTTCCAGATTAGTGGTATTTCTATGTCGCTAAGAAAGTGAGTGTTTTGGCAAAAGCTTTATGCAGGCATGAAACACATGGACAATACTTATTAAAACTGGAATGTTTTGCAAGTACAACATATTGACAGATGTTACGCAATGTTTAGTACACAGGGCTTTATACTGACATGTGGTAATGTCATTCTGTGTTTAGTGATAAAGAATTAGGGGGTTTGTATTTGTCACCCTCTTACTTAAAATCTACTCAAATTTGAAAGAGCTATAAGCCTTTTCATTTATGTGGTGTACTGCACATAATTGCACTGTCTGAGTATTTTTTTTAGATGAGTAGGATGGTATGCCACTTGAGAAAAGAGGCACTTACAACAGAGCTTGACACTAACCTTTCTGCTTTATTACTGAATATGCATACAAAAGTAAATGTAAATATAGACTTTAAGGGCACAGTTTATGCCGGTAAATTCCATGCTGGGATATGCTAAATGCTTGGTGTGTTTACTATCCTTTTCTCATTAACTGTGAAATGTGCCTTGTGCTGACCAGCACATACTAAGAAAATGGAAATTTGAATTACTAGGTCACCTTAGGCATCACTTCTGAATGTGTATTATGATATATTCAAACTTTGTACTATAGATTTCGTTTTGATTAACTTTTCCCCTATGTACAAGTTATTTAATTACTCTAAATACTGAAAAGGAGTTGATAACTGATATAACACAGAAGAAAAAACATATCTGAAGTCTTACTGAAAGGAACTGGGTTGAATATTACTGAGCAGAAATGGTAAGAATGTATTCCTGAAAACAGCATTGCATTAAGTGAGCTACACTAATATCTTACTACTTAATCCTGGTTTTATTTGCAAAAATACACTTATTTTTTTGAGCTGAATCTGCCACACAGGAACTGGAGGCAGAAGTAGGCCAAATATTAGTTCCTTACTTTATCATTTGTTTTTCTAGATTTTGGCAGAAATCACACATTCTTTGTTTCAATTTTTCACTTCCCCACACTTGACATTTTATATCCTTTAAGGTTACAAGTTTCTTTTCAGTTTGTTTTGCATAAACTTAAGGGGGGTTGCTGTTGTACCATTTCTTCTAAGCAGGACCTCCTTGAGTCTTAGAAATGGAAAAGAGGAACTTGTAATTTCAGAAACACTCAAGGTTACTAGATAAATCAGTTGCATAACTTAGAATTACAGTTGTCTAACCACAAAACAATGCTTTCTTGTTTACTTGTGGTCATTAATTTAGCTTAAGAATTTCCTGCACTGTATCACAAGGTTGTGTAAATGGAGTTTTCTAGAATTTCTCAGGCTTATATTTAATTCTTGTAAACAACAGTTTTAGAAATAGCTTTGTGTCCATAAAAATACAAATTGGCTAGCAGGGGGCTAGATGCTAGTTTTTTGAGCTCATGCACTGTAAGTAATGATTTGCTTGTGTGCAAAAAGGAGAGGAGTCTTATGATTCAGATAACATATTTTGTGCCTGTTTGTGTAGGCAACATAACTTCAAAACAACTGTCTGCTTCCTGACTATTTCTTAAAAGCCTCACTTTGTTTAATAAAGGTCAAATAAAAGGTTCACCAGTCCACAAAGGCTGGCTTTCGCATCTTGTTATGCATACTTGTAAGTCATGTTTATTTAGTTAGTCTGATACCTATAGCAGTTTTGCAATATTCACTTGGACTCCTCAGACCTAGTAGAGACTTCAGTCCTCTGCAGGATTGCTTCCTAAATACTGAAAGTGCAAATGAAGATTTTTTTTTTTTTATTGATATTTTTTTCCACATCTTGCAAGTGTGGCAGTTCAAAGGTGTTGCCAGGACTTTGCAGTCTCAGGAGCATTTCAGCTATCTTGTGACAGACAGGATCTTGCCTTCACTTAGGAGGTGGAAATCACAAGGAGTCTAATGGTTAGTAGATTTGATTTTCTAAAGACCCATCTCTTCAGAGAGTTTGGGTGAGCTTTGTATTTCTATACATCTCCCATGTAGCCACAACAAATGATTTGTAAAACAAGAAAACTTGATTTCAGTGCTTTTGTCTATATGAAAGTGTGGCTCAAAAATACATGGGGAGGTTTCATGGTTGAGCTACAAAGCTGGTGAAAATTATTATTCCTGTAGCATGTTCATGTGTTTTCATTTGCTCAAGTACTTCAAGTTTTGCATCCTTGACTAATTTTTGTTGTCTTGAGATCAGCTGAAATTTGTGAGCAGTCCCTATGTTAAAATGGCTGACAGCCTAGATCTGTGATTTAAGGAGAATAATGCGTTTAAAACTTCTCATCAGCTTTCCACCATCTATGTGTAGTTCTGGGTGATACATGCTTCCAGCGTGTCTGCATTTAACTTCAAAAAGAGCTTTGGGATCTTTCTATGAGACAAGTCTCAATAGTATTGAGCTATTTGAATATATATCATTGTACGTTCTGCCAAATAAGTTTTTGTTTTGTGTTTTAACTTTTGGGTGACTAACTTATAGGCTCTTTGCTTTGACTGTAATACACAGCATGAGTTCAACTTCATAATTCGTGAACTATCATGTATTCTTGGGAGGTTCCAAGGCAGTTTGGAGAAGCTTGTAGATATACACTTAGCATTAAACTGAGCAGTTATCAACAAAAAGATGAGTATGTTACTTTGCTGCTTGCTCGCGTAAGTTGAAATTCTGCTTTTATATGCCACCCTTACAGTCAGTGTAGCAATTATACTTAGGTTTTCCGAAATAGTAATTAGTAAACTGAAGGCAGCTTACTGTCTGCAAACCACTCTGAGAACATTTTATAGAAGCCTTACTTTGGAAAACATGTTGTCAGTAAAGAGGATACTCTACCAGCAGTGTGGAGCTGCATCTTTGTGTCCAGGTGAAGGTTTTCTTCTGATGCCAATTTAGAGCAATTTTTCTCTGGGTATATGTGTAAACTGTGTCTCGGCCCAGTACTGTTTATCTGCAGTGTTGCCTCATTGAAAAAGCAGGTAGAATTTCCCAAATGGAGTAATTTAAACGAGGAGAGCAAACTAATGTAATTGTTTGTTTGTCTGTCTAACCCTCTAAAATCCGAATGCTTCTGCTTGTCTTAAGCTAAACAATCCACAATGCTAAAGTAAAGCTAATAAATTAGGCTTAGCAGCTGTTATGGATCCTAGCTAAATTCTACCGCTGCAATGTAAACCAGTGCAGGCTTCTATCTTAGTGTAAACTGTATCTAGAAATCCTAATTATACAACATGACATTGTTCACTCTCTGTGTATGCTTGTATGTTTTTATTTATATGCATATGCATAAGTGGAATCATTTAATGCTTCGGCAGCTGTATATAAGTTGTCTCTTAATGTGTGAACTGATCATAAGAAAAATCTGTAGACTTTGAAAATGTGGATGTAAAACCAGCTGTAAAAATAAGTTTTTTCACCTTAACACAGGGTCTAGACATCTGTTGTGCTTTGATCTTCTTACCTAAACAATTACTTCATTTCCTTAGTTTCTGAAAAGCTAAAAGATCTTGGTTTGTAAGTAAATTTTAGTGTGACAAAGGAACTTATATTGCTGTGTTTTTGTGCTGATACGTAATTTGAATTCCTAGCAAATGTATGGGAAAATGGGTGACAAAATGGCACACATCTTGTTGTGATACATAGCGCTAAACCAGATGTATGGGTAAGTTTCTCATTTCCTCTACCTCCACCCTTTAGGGACCTCCATCCCACTCGCTCTTCTTTACACAACTAGTTTTCAGCTTCCACATCAATGATGTTTGCTCTATATTTTGCAGTGCATGGAACTAATTGTATTTATTCCTGAGTGGAACAGATGAACTTGTTTTAGTCAAATGTTATCTAGATTAATGTGGCACCTAAGAATAAGCTGAACTGGGAGAATTTTTTTGTCTTTTAAGCTGTGAACAGTGTGAATTGAAGCAGACAGTGCATTGCTGTAAGCTGGGTGGCAGGTTACAATGTGATCTTTAGATTTTTTTTTATTATTATTTTTTTCAATTAACTAAATACTTGAATGCCTTGCCCCAGTGCTTCTCCATGTACTTATTTAAATCTGTTTATATGTTATGCTCTTCTTTTTTAAACTTTTTGTTCTTTGCTACTTTAGACTAGTTTAGAGTCCAGTTATATTTTTCATTAACTACCTTCAGTGGGTTTACATTTTCCTGTATGTAAACTTGGACTTCTGTTTTTTTGTTCAGCAGTAAGAGATACATAAAGGATCTGAACTGGTTCTACCAAATACTCAAAGCAACAGTTGGTCAGTGCTTCAAAAGTAGTGTGAGTAGTGTAACGTGTTATAAATTTAATGTAGAAGAATTACTTGCAAACTTGCCCTGAACTGGAAATCAGTTTGTTGAAATTTAACAGCCATCTTCTTCAGTTTCTCTGTAGTTGTGTACCTAGAATTAGAATATACTAAAAATAAGAGTGAATGGGATTTGATTTATACTTGAAATATTAGTAAAGGCATTTTATGCTTCTGCAAAAAATTTTTTATAGGTTTATTATATATATATTTTATAAATAATAGAGCCTGTTTTCATTATGACAATTACATGTAGTACAGTAGGTATTGAACGCTTACTTGAGTACTTCATAAGGAGACTGGAGATGTGAGGCAAAAAGACTAAAAGGTTCTGTGAATAGTGTCTGGGAAAGAATTTACGTCTGAGGTGATCTGTCAGTTTTTCAAACCGATTAACACAAAAAAAGGCAGACATTCAGAATACTCAGATTAAGGGAAGAAATATGCAAAGCAGCGTGGATATGTGGGTTTGTGAGTGCACTCGTTTTGATACGAGGTGTTACCAGATGTGTAGGTGTGCAAAAACAGGGGCTCAGATGCCTAGAAAAGTATTTATAACATGCCCGCTTTTAAAAGAGCTCTGGAGCTGTTTTTTGTTTTTTTTTTTTTTTTTTTTTTTTTTTGCCTTTGGGTTGTTTTGGTTGGGTTTTTTTGTTTGTGGGTTTGTTTTTTTTTTTAATTCCAATAGGCAGAAAGGAGAAGAAAGTGTATTTTGGACAGAAAAAGGGAGCTGTTTGTGTTTTGTTCTCCAAATATTCCAGTTGCATCCAGGAAGATGGAGTGTGTGGTTTTGGTTGGTTTTCAGAAAAGGAAGAGACCTCTGAATTCCAGATGAAGTTTTTTTTTGTCCCTGTCTGTATGTATTTGCAGAACCTTGTTCATAATGGTCCCAGAAACGCAAAGTATCTCATTACTGTTTGAAAAGGCCTATTTTTTTTTTTTTCCTTTTCCTTGTAGCTCAGTATGTAACCTGCATTGCAACAGACTTAAACTGGTTTCCTGTATAAAGCTTTGTCTTTGACTTAATCTTGGCTTCTCTCCTGTAACTCCACATCTGTGAATGACTCATAACAAGCAGGGCCATCAGAAAAATATTGTGTACGTTTTTATCCAATTCTGTAGGGTTTTTATTTCTAATTTTTTTACAGCCTTGCTACATTCTTCACTTGCATGTAATGAATCACACAGTATCTGTGTGCATACCTGACAAGAAAAATGGTTGTACATTGAAAGAAAGTTGAATGCTAAACAAATAGAAAGAATATCCCTAGCAATCAATCTACTGAGAGCAGAGCTTTTGTGTTTGGCAATTATCCTCTGTCAGCCCCTGGAGCACTTCTGATATTATGATTTTTCTTTCCCCCTGTAAACTGCAAGTTCTGTTATAAATGGATGCTTTGGCTCAGGGGCAGAGTGGGATCTGTTGGACGCTGGCAGTCAGGGAGATGCTGTCTCCTGAGGCAGTCAAAGGTTTTCTTTTGAACCTTCACATCATCCAGTGACTCAAGAAGGCAGCCCCACTACAGAGCTTTTTAGAAAAATGCCAGGCTTTACATCTCCTTTCTTACCATTACATGAATGTTTTGACTTGTTTCCAGATGTGTGACAGCATGGGGGGACTCAGTCAGCTGCTCTGTCCCTGCAGGAATGTTTATGGTGGCTCCTCTCACTAAATATCTTCATAGGTGAACAACAGCAAATTCAAATTCAGTGTGAGTTAAGTGCATATCTGCTCATACACAAATATCAATAAAGGAGTCAACTGAGGTAGGCAGGATGAAAGCGTGGCTGGAATGGCTTGACCCTTCCACATTTTCATTTCTTTGTGTCAGGGAGCAAGTGTAAGGTAATGGAAAAGTCAGTTGCTGGCATAAATAGGTTTTAATTGCTGTACTGAGAAGTACTTTATAAAAGCAATAGGTCATATGGCATATTGGTGATATTTTCCTACAGCTACCAGAGCAGCCTTCTCCAGTTATCTTCTCCTAAACTACCTCTCTTTGGGTCATCAGTCAAGAGAATTGACATTATCTAGACTGTGTTTCATGTGGGAGAGCCCTCTTACTGGTTTCATGGCTGGCTGTTGACTGCTTCTGTCAGTTTTGTGCCTACAAAGGACATGGAACAAATTAATACAACGTGAAGATTATTTTTGGCTGGCCTATTCTTCTGACCACAGATTCCCAAATTTCCTGAAAAATTGAAATGCGGAAAGGCCCATTTGAAGGAAGGGAGACAACTTCTGGAATAAAATAAAAGTTTAACTACTTTAGCTTTTCCCTCCTTGTCTTGGTAGAGGTGGCACTTCTGGGGATGGGATTCCATTTTGCATCTTTCTAGATGGCAGCTGGGCCAAGGAGTATAAGACGACTGAGGTAACAGAGGCCCTCTTCTTAACATTTAGATAACAAAAATGTTTTGTGAGCATCAGAATTAATCGTTCTCTTTCCTTCAGTACTCTATCTAATATATTCTCAAAAATATTTATCTCAAAACTGGATGGGGGAAATACTGGGGTGAGCTACAGTGCGTGAATGTACTTAGCGTTTTTATCAGGTTTCACTCATGCTAATGGCTGTGGATCTTAATAAATTTCTCATTATGATTGACAGTATTTGATAGTTTCACTTTCAAAAACGCGCTTATCAGTAGCATCGATAAAAGTTTTTTTTGTCTTACGAGAAAATAAAAATAGGTGGTTAAACTCAGCTACTACAATATTTAGATGCTGGAAAGCTGCCTTCATCTGTTGATTGAAATGGAAGAAAAATGCTGCTTATAGTTAAACCTGACAATAGTAATCTGATAATCTCTTGGTGAAAAAAATGTCAAAATTTAGGTCTCTGTTCTTGGAAAGAAACCTCTTCACAAAGCAAAATCTCAGCCTGCCCATGCCTGCTATTTTCTCTACCTTTGTATAATGTATCTGGAACTCTAACAGTGTTATTTAAGTCCTCATGATAAAACAAGGAACAATTGAAATCATAAGTTTAAATTCTCAATTTATAAATACTTACAGTAATGTGCTGGCTCTTCTTGTTTAAGAAATGTGGTATTTTCTATGACCAGCAGCCCTCCTGTTGAGATGTCCTGTCTGGAATTCTTTGAGAATTGCAGGGCTGTTGATTTAATCATCATTAAAATCAAGAATTCACAGAGGTTTTTTGAAGTGTAGGATATAGAGTGACTTTCAAAGAGATTCTTAACTCTTTGATTTATCAAGTTATGGTTGAGCAGCTGAGTATTCTAAGGGAAAAAGAGGCTTTGGTTTCAAGCTACTTTTTGAGAGGGAGAAATGAAGTTGAGAACAAGAATCAGAAATGCTCACGTCAAACTAAAGAAGTTGTAAAAAAATTAGATTAAGGAAGAGGAAGCTGAAAACTTCATTTAGAAGTGTCAGCTGGCATATCTACAGCTGGAAATGGCAGAAGTCCTTGAATGCATCTGAAAGATGACATAGGAGACTTCCAGGGATATTTTACTTGGTATCCTAAAGCAGAGTAGAAGAATCAGCTGGTGCCATATTGGGATAGACTGCCAGTAATCTTTTTTGCATTTTGGTCTCTTCCTGATCTATGATTGCAGTTCTACCAATAGCAATCCTTATCAACCTACAAATCGGAAAGTTTTTTGTTTTACTGAGAACAGGTGTTGATCTGAGGCAGCTAATAGAGTAGTTTCAATCAGGCAATGCAGTGCTGACAGCCAGGCTGCTTTCCTCATGTCATTCTGAAGAGTGGCAGGAAGTAAAGCCTTCACTTCATTATCTTCATTAAAATCCTAAATCTTGTGCTGCGAGCTCGACTGTGCTCCAGTCACATAAGGAAGTGTTCTGTGGTTGTGCAGATGAGCTAGACCCATGTGTGCCTTTCAAAGGAGAGATTTCCAACATGGAAAAAGGGGCTTCCAAAGCAACCCCAACTTCACAGCTTGCTTTCAAGCTGGGACTTGGCCATAAAAATAAATAAATAGACTTTCTCTATGCAGACACTTGGCAGACAGCTTTTTCTCTAGAGATAAATTAGTTTTGCAAAATTAGAAAAATCTGGTTTTTTATATCTAAAATTTACAGTTCTGTATTGGATTATTGGTTCTAGATAGACTTCTATGGTTTTGCAACTCTAAAATATTTATGGGAGGATTGACAAGGTAAGTAACCTTCAGTGTAATAATTTTTTTTATTTTTTTTCTTTTTTCCCATGATGCTGTTAGCCACCAACTGCATGGAGTCCTCATGGGAACTAGAAGCAAATCTCTAGGAATGTTTGTTCAAAATCTACGTCTTTTTGGTCTTTGGAGTGTGTATGTTGTTTTTTCTTGCATTCTTTCTTGGCAATGTATGCAGAGGTAGTTGAAGTAAGCATAGTTTATTTTAAGCTTTCACTTGTTCACTGTTGTTTGTTCTTTCATCCATTCATCACTTCCGATGATAAAATTTTATGAATTTGTTGTGGTTTAAGCCCAGGCAGCAACTCAGAACCAAGCAGGCACTTGCTCACTCCCCACCCCTCCACCCCCCAACCCCCCCCCGCTCCTGGAGGGATGGGGAGGAGATTCGAAAGAATGTAACTCCCATGGGTTGAGATAAGAACAGTCCAGTAACTAAGGTATAACACAAACCACTGCTGCTACCACCAATAATAATAATGATAAGGGAAATAACAAGGGAAGAGAATACAACCGCTCACCAACCACTGACCAATACCCAGCCTGACCTGAGCAGTGATCTAACCCTTCCAGGTAACTGCCCCCAGTTTATATAATGGGCATGATGTGCTGTGGTATGGAATACCTCTTTGGCTAGTTTGGGTCAGGTGTCCTGTCTCTGCTTCCTCCCAGCTCCAGCTTCCCCTCCTCGGTGGCGGAACATGAGGGACTGAAAAGTCCTTGGTCAGAGGAAACATTACTGAGCGACAACTAAAACCATTGGTGTTATCAGCTCTGTTCTCAGGCTGAGAGTCAAAAAACACAGCACTGTACCAGCTACTAAGAAGGAGAAAAATTACTGCTACTGCTGAACCTGGGACGGAATTTTAGTTGTAGGATGGTATTATTTACCAGCGATCTTAATTTTAATATAGTATGCAGGGGAAAACAGGTTATCAAAGTAAATATTCTAATAAGTGAATATATATAGTCTTCATGATATTATATTTCAAAAAATGTGGGATAAAGAGAGAATGAACAATATGGACATCTTACCTGTCTGCATTTATATATGTGTATTCAGATGACATTGACCTTGATCCAAGAAAGTCCAATCAGTTAGCAAGTAGTCTGAAAAGAGACCATAGACACTGGACTTCAGGGGCCTCATAGGCATTCTATTTCAGCAGCAGGGTAAAAGTAACCTATACAGAGTCTTCCTTTTTCCTGGAATTACGTCTTTCAGAAGTTAGAGCGCATCTGGCCCCTTTATGGGTAGCTTAGCAGTTTATGTATCAAGTTCCTTCTAACAGAAGGAGATACAGTGTAACCCACCCAAAAATGTTCAGATATTTAATAGTCTCTTTATTATCATTTACTGACCATGCTGAAATTCATCCAGTCATTCTTTGGCTGTTCTGCCAGAGGAGGAGTGCTCTCATATGAACACTTCAGGTTTGTATCATGGGTATCTTTTTTCATGCCTTCGCCCCCCAATTTAATAAGTGGTGACACTCTTGTTCTCACCTCCAGTCCAAGGGTCCTTTAATCACAGAATATGTAGATATTGGGTAATTTTCATAGTATTCCAGATATTGTGTGGGTTCTGACTTGACAGATTTGTCAGCATGGTATTTTGTCAGGTATATTTTTTGCTCTTCTTGGTGTCAGTACTTTCTTGAGTATTTTGGGGATTGTCTCCCCCCATTTCAAATGTTTCCTATTGACTTTTTGGCTTTACTCTGACCTGTCTGTGGTAAGCATTCTCAAAACCTAAAGGTTGCTGTATATATGAATTAACAAAAGCTTAAATGCCTGATTTTCGTTCATTGGCTCTGGAAAACTTAATCATATTTATAAAGCCACTTGAGAACCTAAAATACTGAGGTTACTTCATGATATTTAGTATAATAAATTTAGAAGAATATGTAGTCTTACTGAAAAGCAGTATACAAGACTATTATGCAGATTTCTTGTTACTTGTCATGCCAGACCCTTTTATTTTAGCAGAGTTGTCTCTCTATCTAACTTCCTAGTTTCTAAGCAGACTACTTTGGTAATTACAAGAAAAATGGAAAATTGTTTTGTTTGGATTTCAACAAATTCAGTTTAAGGTCAGATATTTTTTCTTTAACAATGTGTGCTTTATCTTCTTGTTCCTAAAAGCATATTTTCAGCAATTTGGCTTAGGCCTGTGGCCTCTGGGGAGGAATTCTTTATCTTGGCTTGATATAAGCAAGCTTTCAGAGTATGTGTGGGTTAGTGTCTGACTTTGTGCGCAGGAAAACATAATCTTTTTGTCAGGTGGTTTGTGATTCAATGAAATAAGTTTGGGTTTTTTTGGTTTTTTTCTTTTTTTTTTTTTTTCCTGTAGGATGACTGGGGAACTTCTGAGAAATAGCTCAGGCTTTCAGTATGAATAACTATCCATTTCATTTAAAAAATAATAATAAATACCAGCTACAAAGCTAGCATGTTTCTATGTCAGTTTTGGGGGGGCGGAAATAAGTCAAACAGGAGGGAAATCTTGATATAAATGAGTTTTCTCATTCAGTTGATAGGGAAGGTAAAGGCTGGTTGGATGCTTCAGCTATTGTATTCTAACATTTCTTGAAAACCTGTTAAAATTAGAATAATACCTTGTTATCACTTCCTTGGAGCATCTTGATGCTCAAACCTGAAGAGCCAAACATACTTTTATGTCTCTTACGAGTGTAGTCTTTTAATGCAGACAGAGGAAGAAGTTTTGACAGTAATAAACATAAAAGCAAAATCACAACCATGTATTATATTGTGTTTTGGTAACAATTTCAAGAGTTTAGAAAATGAGACACAAAGCTAATGTGTGAAATGAACACCAAGTTAGAATAATTCATTTAAACAAGACTTGATCAGTGTATCTTGGGTTCAGTTCCTGTAAAATATGGCGTGTATTGTAACAGGGTTTTTTCATAATTAAAATAATATTGGAAGTTCAAATTCATTTTTCCATGTGAACTGAGAAGAAACTACAATTGGGCTTTTTATGATTTGGTGATTAACTAGACAAGTGGTGTACTTCATGGGTACCATAATAGTTAACACCTGTTTCAACTGGTTTATATTTGTATTGGATGGAACTTTGGCAATCCAATATATCTTGAAAAGCAAAAAGTCTAATACTAAATATTTCATGGTATGGAAGAAATTACAATAAACAGAGTTCAGCTTAAAATATAAAATGCTTATTATGCACATTTACATAGCCTTTCGTCTGTATTTCTGAAACTGCTACCAGTTTTGTAAAAGTAATCCTAGTTTTTTTGAAGGTCAGTTAAGTGATTATTCAATGTCATAAAATAAATACTGCTTCTTAGAAAACTGTTTCCTGAGTCGCAGAGGTTGGCAGAAATGAATCAATTTGTAAGAAGTCAGTACACTGTATTAATTACCATTCGGTTTGTGGCTTCTCTCAAATCTGGTTTGAGGACAGGGACCATTGGTAGAAGAGTTGACTGGTCTCCTCAGGTGTGTAACCAGGCATGGTTTTTCAGAACTCATCTCAAAATCCTGTCACAGCACTTATGCTTTCCTGTTTCTTAATAGAGGCACTGTTCATTTGTCATTGTACTCATTTAGTTTTGTTCAAGGAGTACTTTCATTGACTTGGTATGTTAGAAAGTTAATGACTCTTCTCCTACTTGGGTCATATCTGTGGTGCCTGGTCCTGCTGGCAAAGGAGCCTGTGGTACTGGAGAAGACTTAAAGAAAGCTAATTTTGTCTCTTTCTGCTTCTTGAAGCTGTCATTGCCTGAACACCTTCAGCTGTCATGTGCCAGAGCTGCCAGCTAAGTAAGCACAAAAAAAAAAAAATAACTGGGAAGGACAGAAGGAAGATTTAGGAAAATTTGGGGGGCTATTCCAGTAAGTGCTACTTATTATAGCAAGTAAAGCTAGACATGCTCCCTGCTGTTGCTGCACAGGAAGTTGTACTGTCAGACAAAGGAGAGCAGCACAAGGTGGAAGTGAGTAGCAAAGGCTTTTTGTTTTGGTGGCTGAAAGCTTTCTTGTACAACTAAAACCTGTCCGTCTTCCACGAGTAACTACTTGGACTTGTCATTTTAAAAACATTCCCACAGCAACTGAGGGTAGTGGGGCTCCAGTGACCTCCATCTGTAGGAAGAAAGATCTAAAAGTATTTATAAATTATTATTTGAAGTAGAATTTAGCAAGCCATTAAATAAGTGAACTGCACTTGTTGACATAATGTTTCCTAGATTAGGATTAGTGACGGTAACTTAAGTGATAGGCTTTAGTGTCACTTCTTAGTGTTGTTTGTTACTGGTATATTATTTTGAAATCATTAATTTCACTTAAAGTCAGAAAACGCAACACTTTATTAAAATATGAAAGCTTATTTCAAATTTAATGATGAGTGGGCTACATAGTGCCTTCCATGCATCACATGAACAACACTGTTGGCCTCCTCAGCCTCCCACAAAAGACTTGTTCTCTTGGGTGTTTGAGAACTTGGAAATTTACTGCTTTTTGAAAGAAGATTCATTTAAGTTTTAAGTGATATCAATAAAATTACTAAAATAATCTGCCATATACGTCAGATCTAAATTTTGGGAGCTTTTCAACATGGTATTTCAAAGATGAGTTTGTTTGGAGAATCAGGGTTAATATTCTGTAGAATTGTTTAGAAAAGTTGAGTTTAGGATGCAGTGACCTAGTAGATGTTTTTCCTAAATACAAAGTAATCCTTGCTTTTGTTTCTGTTTATCTGATTTGACGTAAACCTCAGTGACTTACTAAACTGCAGCTCATTGTAGTGAACACTGTAAATGGTTTCCATTTTTAATGACTTGCACATAGATGTCATTACTCCAGAATGTTTCTCTTGCTCATTTCCATGCAGAAGATGCTGGTTTTGTCTTGTTTAAACAAAAACCTGTTTAGCCTTTCAATAATGAAAGAAATGGGTAAGTTTCCCCTTGCGTTTGGCTACATTTAATGTTTCCAGAGGTGCTAGAACTATCTTTCCCTGCTTTGGAGAGAATGAAAAGCTTCAAGATAATTGAATATGAATAGTAAATGTTTTGCACACATTGGAAACTTTCTTAAGTATGGGTACTTAGACTAAAATATATTTAATTGTGGTTATCGTCCCAAAATTCATGCACTACTAATGAAATTTAATTTTTCTTAACTGTAATTTCTCCACCTAGAAATAAGAAAGTAAATTTTAGGAAGCAAGTAGAATAAAAGAGAAGAATAGCTAACCTCACAGGAAGCATAATGTACTGCTTCATGTAGTTTGTCTTCAAATTTTTAGGCTTTTTTTTTTTTTTTTTACTGGAAGTTCCCATCCTGAGTGTGATGCAGTACTTTAACCCTTTTCTTCCTCTCCCCCCCCCCCCCCATTTTTAAGTGCATAGTAGGGATGGTAATGACTACATCACCTTAATATACAAAAACTATTTAGATGAAAAATTTGGAGGCCTACCTCTTCATGGATTAAATAGTGCTGTATCATTGAAGCAAGATGGCTAAATACTAATATGGCACTGTATGTTTGTAGTAATGTGAAAGCTGGTTTAAGGTACAGGGATCTTAAACTCCAGTGTTTCCTTCAAAAAAGTCATAGTCTTCCCTGCCTTTTCATAGATATCACCAGTCCTGTCAAATAGGTTGTCATAAAACATCTTACATGCCAAAGATCTATAGTGACAATGTCTTTATAGTATGGTGCAACAACTAAAACCACTGAGTGTTAACTCAAGATGTTTCAAAGTGCCATTTGCTCCAACTTCAATGTTCTCTGCACTATTTTGTTATTCGGTTGTGCTTTTATTTTTGTGTTTGTTTTTGTTTTGGTTCATTTTTTTGTTTGCTTTTTTTTTTCTCTTTGTGAAGCGAGTTTAGGATGTTCTCATTCCCTCTTCTTCCTTACTTTGTGCTTGTTTGAGTCCATCTGTTTTACCATACAGTTGTTGAGGCCAAGCTGTAAATCAGTTCACCAGAATGATTCAGATTAAAAATAACCCTACAATAAGAAGCTTGGAATTTGCTTTGTCAGCATTCTGTTTAAATGCCTTGCAGAGCATCACTGTTATATCTAAGCCATCTCTTGTTTGTGTTCAGTTTAGAAATATGTAGCTGTAGTTGGAACAAAATCTGTCTATTCTCAAGACTTTAACTTCAGCCTCACATCTGTCATGTTCTCATCTCCAGTTTATCTGCTCTTCCTTCTGATTAAAAGTGCCTTGGTCCTGTGTTTCACTTGAAAAACATAGTGGTACTCCTTGATTCCCAGAAGTGTTTCACAGCAATTCCTGAGTTAATGGAAAACTTGTGAAACAACATGCATCTATGAAGTGGCTTCTGTCAAAAGAAAGTAGTGGTTTTCAGAAAGAGTTGTGTATTTCTGTGGTATCAGTAGTTTGCAAATCTCAAAAAACTGAAATCTTCCCCAGTTGTTTCCTCTGCTTCCAGAAAATTTTGTTCTGGTGAAAGTGCACCAGTTCACTCTTCTCTTAAAAGTGCGTGCAGGTTTGAGGGTGAGGAGGTCTTTGTTTTCTTCTCAGACTTGTGGAATTGTTGGATCTGGAATTGTTCTACAGCAAGATGACTGCTTGACAGACTTCATTCGCTTCCTCTAGTCTGACTATGCTTGAGTTAAATAACAAACTTCTGAACTGTATGAAATAAAATTCTTGGTGTACACTTTTTCAGTGGTATTAAATGTTGATATTTTGAGAAGCCTGTTTCAACTGCAGTGCAGTCTTTCCTCTGCAGTAGAAAAAGTTGCCTTGTGCCTCTAGCCTGTATCTGCTCAGCTGCATTTGTTCTTAGATTGAGTTATCTGAGTTAATGTTAACTTCAGTTCGGAATTGCTTGTGTAATTGAAAGAGTGGGGAGAGCTAAGTATCTGAAACAGTTTTGAAGACAAGGTGATGGGGTAAGCTAAGGATTTGTTTTGTACATGAGAAACACAGACAAATCACAATGACAATGAGTTTCTTCAGAGATCCAACACTATTCAGGAAACTTCATTTAGGACTTGGAGTTCTGTTTGGAGGTATCCCTTTGTCTAGAGAAAAGGAAATTATCCTTTTCATCAGCAGCTTGAGCTACTGTGTTTTGAATTGATTGCTAGGTCTCAGGTTGCTACCTAGATAAGCTACAATGTAAGCTATATGCACTATGGCTTACTAAAATCTATGATTTTAAGGGCTGCCATTTAGATTAACTAAATTTAAAATTATGTGCCTAAATACATATGGGAGATAGTAAAATTCTTACTCATGAAATCATTAATTTATATGATTGCTTCTAGGCTATGTTCTGCAATGATGTTTTTTTCTGCCATTGTGATGGTCTTAGCAGTGTTTTTGAAAGTACTCTGAAGGCTCTGTACTCCCTTTACAGCCACATGTACTTAGTTGTTACTCACTCTTCCTTTTGTTGGCATTACCTTTTATGTAAATACAAATGTTCCAGTATGATCAGTACAGCCCTACAGTAAAGGGAGTGTTTTGGTGTGCTGGCACATATACATCTAGGTATGTAGGTCTGTTTTCACAAAATCAAGATTTTTACCTTTCAGCCTTTGATTTCCTAGCCTAAGAGAGTGAAAATCTTAATTTTCCCTTGTTTAAGAAGTTTCTTTGCCCACAGTTGCCAAGCTCTACCAGTAGCCATGTTCAGTGCTGCTTTTAGCTTTTGAGTCACCTCTCTTGAATGTCACTCTCAAGTGTTCAAATGTGCTTTGTACAATGGCACAATTTCTAGTGGAACTATGTAGGGTTACCTTTTGTTTTAAAGCTGCTTTGAATGTAGTAGTTCATAAACATTGGCTAGTGGAAAGTACATGTTGCAAAATTTCACTGGATAACAAATGAGAGGAATACTTAACTGCAGTAATAGCTGTTTAGTTTTTTGTGGCATTTGCTCAGTCTCAGAAAACCAGATAGCAGTAGCTCTGTATTTCTCATCAATATATAAACTAGCAGAATAGAGGAAAAAAGATTTTCAATGTGATTCTGGCTTACTGTAATGCTTATTCTTGTTTTGGTTCTAATTTTTAACCTTGATATAGCAAAACTTGTGCCCTCCTAGCTTTATTTTGATGCTTCTGTTGGTGGTATTATACAGTAAAGTATGCAGTGTGAATGTATCATTGGACTTAAATGTCTGTATTTACTTTGTAAGCAGAATATGTATCAATATATTATAGCTCCAGGTTGCAAATATGAGCATCTGCTTGGATTCCGTCCTGAACAAGTGACTTGCGAAAAGTTGTTCTGGGTCTTAGTGGTTAACAAATATTTACTGTATGAGAAAAAATTACTGAGTTACAATTTCACATTAGCATGTACTAATTGAGAACTTCTCTATGTAAACCTGTAAATTTCCTTGTTTTTTAACCAGATCGCACTTTTGTTTTACAGCTGCTGCAGAGGGCAAAGGAAAAAGTGGGGAAGACTTTTTTCAGAAGGTAAGAAAGATGTTTAATTCTATAACATCAATTGACTGGAGAAGAAACAGCCATTGCTCATTCATCAGCAACTTAATGTGCTGTTTACACTGTATGGATCAAATTCCAAAAATGTTTGTCATTTAATGTGTCTACTAACCATCAGCTGTGCATGGATGGGATGAGAAATGTTCTCTGGTGTATGCTGATGTCATGTATGCGCAATAACTTTGTTCTTCTTTAACTGAAATGTCAAAATGTGTGTTATGAAAGCTTATTTTTCTTAATAGTGGGGGTTCATCCAAAAGAGGAGATGATCTTGAGGTTTTTATGATATGCATTAGCACTACATCCTGTTACTGAAAAACTGGCATGAAACTTATTGTGATATTGTTGAAGGCACAAATATTTGGTTGAGAAATGCAGAGGCCTTTTAAGAGAGAAATGCACAATCCACAGAGTGATTCAATAAAGTTTGTGGTTAGAAAAAGGCATGGAAGGACTGGAAAAAATAGTCCTGCAGCAGCTAAGCTACAAAGAGAAGCATGTTCAAGAGTAATGACTTTGAAATTAGCTTTACAAAGCAGCATGGGTTGTTCTTTTGTGGGGTGTTTTTTCTCTTTTCCAAGGATAGTGTGTAAAATATTTTTCACAAGTTATATTAATGAAGATCTGCATACAGTATGCTAATAAAAATGAGCTGCTTTGTCTGTTTTGCCTGTAGAGAAGTCATTATAAATGTTTGTGCTGTATACTAAAATGCCTTGAAACTCCTTTTTGATTGGTTGACCATTAAATAAGTTTTGCTATATTCTCCATGTTTTCTTCATATTTGTAAGTGGTACTTCAAGAAAGATCTCCCTCTACATGTAAAAGAATACTTTGTCCTGCACATGGTTATCAGCTGCTTTGATGAAGGGTGGTGGGGAGGAGTACATATTTTGCTGTGTGTTTATTTTTTAATTTATTTTTATATATATTTATATTTCTATTTATTACTTATGTATATTTGTAATGTATAATGTAAAAGTCTTCAGATGATGTTGCTCTTGACTGACATAGTTGTGTTTCAGAACATGATGCTTGTGTTTCACCGTCGAATATTAGTGTGCACAGAGAAGAATGTGTTAATAATTCTTAGGATTTTATAAAAATGCATCGAGTTTTTTATTTGCTGGAACAATGCTAAGCCATAGTAGCATATACTTCATTCTGTGCATCATTTGTTTTACATCAATGCTTTCTCACGCTTGTGTAAATTTGCTGATAGTTCTTGAAGCTGTGGATAAAATGTTTCCTCTGTGTTGAGACTGAGTGATTTAAATACTTGTGTATTTGAATACTTGATTATTTACTGTAGGTATGATGCACCTGACAACCATAGTAGCAAAAGATCTTGATTTTCGAGGGAAAGCAAAATGTGCTAAATTTGAAGTACATGAATGTGTATACTACTTATCCATATAGGTAATAGATGTAGTGACAATCTTAGCATTAATATATTGTCATGCATGTGCATAATTAGTATAGGGCCACGGGGTGGATGCTGCAATAGGTTAAAGCGGATTAATTTTTACTTTCTTTGTACAGTCTCATCAACTCAATAGTTTAGATTGTAGAAGTTTGAGTACATATGCACAATGCTACAGCTAATAAAACCAGATGGAAGCTATCTTCTTTGAGAGTTTTCTTGTTCAAAAAAAAAAAATCTTTGGACTGTTGCTCATAGCTTACTCACCATCTCTGTCTGTGCAATTTCCTTTAATCAGAGTTAAGCTTTTTCCTTTCTCATGTGAAATGAGTAAGGCAGAATTTCTGGAGGTAGAATGAACACCCTTTTCATGTGTTTCAGGTTGTCTAGTAAGGAAAAAAAGTGATTTGTAACATTAGAAACACATTGCAAACTGAGGCAGCAAGATACTTTCAGAAACTTAATATGGATTTGAAGCTATAGTAAATGCATTTTTTTAAATAGTTTTGACAATGAGATTTCAGGGTATTATTTACAGTCTTTTGAGTGGAATGTGGAGGGGAAGTGCATCATTTCAGAAGCACATCAAGGACTGAGGGTACAATTTGCGTAAATAATGCCATGTTTAGTATTTTTTGCCAAGCTTTACTCTCAACGTGTTGAGAGTACTATGTGGAAAGGGGAGTGTGAGGTGAAAGAAGTCGAATGCTCATTTCAGATGGAAGTAACAAGTCAAAGATTCAGCAAGGTGATTTCATATGTCAAGACATGCAGACCAAGAGGGAGGAGAGAGGAGGCTGGTACTGGAGGGAGTGAGACAATGCTGACTTCTTGCAGATTGGCTGTTAAGTAACTTCTGGGTCTTACGTGGTGGCTGGTCAGTGGGGAACAGCACTCAGTTTTGTATTAGCTTGCCCTCAGGACGAAACAAAATTGCTCATATGTTCTCTGATTTGGGCTCAAAATCAGGAACTCATCCTAGATTAAGATACATACAGTATGCTCTAATGAATCTGTCATGCTTTTGAAGAAGGGAAAGTTAATACCAGGGTTTGGTGCTAAGTAGTTTTTTACTAGTCTTCTAACTTGTGAGCAAGCGGTATTTGAATTTTCACGATCAAGCATACTCTCAGTGGAGGGAAACTGCTTGTATCAACTTTTGTCTTTTGAAATTTAATAACAATTCAAATGTCAAAATGCATTATTTCACTGAGTGTTTTAGCAGAAACAAGCACGTGTTCTGTACTTGCTGGTGAAGTTGCAGAATAAGCCCCACTTCTTAGCTGCAAATGACAAATTAAGCTAATATTTCTGCCCTGTCATGGCAGGGAAAATTGAGTGATGAGTACTCCTTCCTCTGCTCTTCAATTGAAGTGAAAAGTAGAAAAATTGGTTTTGGTAGCAAAACACTTCTAAAAAAAAAAAAAGGCACAAAAAACCAAACAAACAGCCCACCCAAACAAAACCAAATAAAACCTAAAGACTTTATTCTAATATTCCCAACTTTTAGTACCACTTCAAAGTGGGGAAAACCTAACACAGTCTAATATGGATTTTTCAAGTCACCTGGGAGCTGCTATTTATTTAGCAAGAAATAAGTAAATAATGTGATAGTTTTCTGTCTAGAGCTCTCCAATCTGTAGCTTGGTGACAGGTAATCCTTAAATAAACATGGATTGGTTTGCTTATGTGTTGTATGCTCTTTATGTAAAAGATCTTTGTGGACCTTCCTTTATATATTATTGTCCTAATTCGTTCCATGAGAGTAATACATAATGTGAAGCTATTACTAGTTCTTGAGCCAGTGTCCATTTCCAGTTGATGGTGGAATTTTTCCATTGAGTTCCATAACATCTGGTTCAAGCCTCATAGGCAAGCAAGGCCTTTCCCAGACAAAGCCAGGACATTGTTCCAAGGAACATGTAATTTATGTAGCCCTATAGATATGCATGGCACTCCTACATAAGATGTAAGAAGGTGGTGGGTTTCTGCCCTGAAGAGATCATAATCCTAAACAGATGAGTGTTGGCTGTGTAGACAGGGGAATTTAATGCACCGTTTCTGTTTGCTTTTGGTTCTTGTGTTATGAAGGCTTTAACTTTTGAACACTTGGAAGTCTTAGGTTGATAACCTTTCATTCTGAAATTTTTCAGGGCAAGTGTCTAGCCCTATAATGGGACTGACAGCAATATAGTGGATGCTAGTTGAAGATTGTGGGATTAGAAGAAGTTGGGGGCAGTTCTTGCACTAATGTAGTACTGCATGTGCAGAGAGTAGTGACTGGGAACGGTGCACGTGTGATGCTCTGCCCAAGTCCTTTACTCTAGGTCAGATGTAAACTCACTTCAGCATAATCCAGTGTGTGCGTTAGCCATGGGTGTTTTGAGTATTTCTGAAGGGGCACATTGGCAGCTCTTTCCTGGCTTTCAAGAGTACATTTTCAGAATTTGATTGAGAAGCACAATATACTACCAGCCAGCTGTAACTTGTGGGGTTTATTGTTTCTGAATGTTTGAGATTTAGGTTTGTGGGGGTTTTGTTTGTTTTGTGGTGTTGTGGTTGTTGTTTGTTTGCTTGTTTGGGTTTTTCTTTTTTTTTTTTCTTATGTTTTTTATTACTTAAAGAGAAACAGTGTTTATAGGAATATATCCATTTGCATAGTTGCAGATACCTAAGGTTTTTTAAGGTATCGCTAGATTTACTCAAAATGTATGTTTAAATGCCCATGCTTCTCTTGACTGAAAACTTTGTTACTCCCTGAAGGGGATGTAATCATGCTTGGAAGTACGAAGATGCAAATGGGCAAATGTTGCGTATGTGTACCAAAATCTCTTCTGTTAAATATTAGAAGTTTAGAAATGTAAAGAAAGACTAGGGTTTTCTTAATTTCTTCTTCCTGTTCTTGCATATAACATGATTCATCTGTAGCTTTGTGTTTTACTAAATTAATAGCGTCTTAAAAGTCCTTTAAAATGAATTGTGTTTCCAGTATATATATTGGAAGCACTAGTAGTAAGAGGGTTAAAAATAAATAAAAATCCTGAAACTAAACAAAAATTGCAGTTCTTTGCAGGAGAAAAAAAAAAAGGTATATCTAATTGAATGTTTAATCAACTTGCTGTTAAATTGCTCCTCTGTATGCAGTAATTATAAATGGATGTGTATTATCTTTGTTTAGGAGGCTCAGTCATGAAAAGCAGCAAGGAAGCTTCCTCAAGCGCTGTTTGCTTATCTAAGACAATGAAAGAGCTTGTTTTGCAACATACTGTTTCCTCTTGTATCTTTCAAAAAGGTTTAAGTTGATCTACAGAAAATCTTGTAACTTCTGCAAAATCCTGTATGTAACTATATTGATAGTGTTTATGTACAGGTGACTGGTTTAGTACATGTAGGTAATACATACTGATACAAATAAATGTAACAAATTGTATTTGTCTTCAGTAGGGCAAGCTGAAAGTTGATTGGTCTTCCTTTTTAATCTCTGAACATGAAACATGTAGCTAGATCTTCAACTGTGAATGGCTTAGGGCATTTTCAAGTGTAAAACATATTAATCATTGACTGGGGACTAAGATGTCTCAGGCTAATTATTATCCATGTTCAGCAGTAACTTCTGAAGTGCTTTCTGTGTGTCTTCATCCATGACTTCTCTCCAACTGCCTGTTTACAATTATAGTTTCCCTAAGGCTGTATTCCCATTTCTGATGGCAACTGCTCAGCTATCAGTTTCTTCCACTGCTATTTATCTTGCTAGTGACATATGGTGAGTTCATGGTTATTATACGTTATCGTGGGTTTTGTCTCTATTTCAATCACAGGAGCAGTTTTGAACTGCAAAAACTGGTTCCACACCTTCTACTCTTTCCTGCTAGAAATCAATATCTACATTAACGTTACAATAACCTCTTGATGTAGAGTTTGGCTCATAGTGTATGACAAGGATATATATGAAGGCCATACATTTCCTGAATTTCTTTGAAATGCCTGGCTGTGCTAGGCTGTAATGGGAATATTGACGTGCACTTCTAATTTGAATTTAGCTTCCTCTCATCTAGCTTTCTGGGAAGAGGAAGCTACTGCTCGGAGAAGATGGTATAGTTTAGGGAGTTGAAAGAATGTCAGTGGCACTCAACATTTGCAGGAAATCTTAGATTGGGAGGTTTGTCTCCCTTTTGGCAAAACCACACCCAGTGGAAGGAAAGAGACTGTTTAGGTTGGATTGATTTCTCTGAAAAGGTAAATTAAGAATGCTTACTTAACTTTTTGCTTAGTTCAGGCAGAGCTAAGTGGTAGGAAGGCTTCATTCTTGTAGAAATTTGTCACTCCTAGTATAGTAAACATTCTGTTAAGGGAATGGAGTAATTACAAGGCTGTTCTGTTTTCTCTTTTTATTTCATCTTTATTTTACTCTCTAATGTTATATATATATTATATGTATATATAAAATCAGGGCAATCTTGAGAGTTTGTTATATCTGTAACATGAAAATTTTCTCTGATGGACCTAATTCTTGTAGCTTCTTTCTTCTTCTTCACACTGAAGGTAGATTAAAATGGCAACTGTCCTTGATGGGTTGCTTACGAATAATTCACTTGGCCAGAAACAGTGGGAGTTTTGATCTCTAGAATTATTCTGAGTGACTGCATCACTGCTTAGAGGTTGGTCCAAGTTCCAAAGGAATCGGAGTTTTAGGTGGTGAAGTTCCATTTTATACCACCTCCTTATTATACTTCACATTTCGTGCAAGATTTCTTGCATTGTAGAGCAATGGCGAAGGAGCAATTTGTCACCATGGTGTCTATTGAGATGCTTAAACATTTTCACTCTGGAAACTCAATCTTCTCAAAATAGCAGAGTGGTTGTGGGGTTTGGTTTTTGTTTTGGTTTTTGTACTTAGAAATGCTTGTACTGTTTACCTCTGGAGAAAAAAAATAAAGTGGAGGTAAGTACGAGAAGGGTACAAAAGTATCAATACACTGGGTTCCTGATTTGTAGGGAGGAGACGTGCTGCTTCCAGTTTAGAGAGAAGTTTTCTACATACTGGTGTTTCTAATGATGTGCTGTGGGGGCCTCATTGTTAAGTAATTTATTTTTTTTTTAAGTTCCTCTTGTGTAGAATTAATTAATTCTGCATACACAGATTGATAGCTCATTTTCTTGCATGCTTAGATAATACCTTCTTGCATGCTTAGATAATACCTTCATACCTTTCAGTATCCTTTGAGTCATTTATTTAAAATGAGTGTATTGCCTGTGACCTTTCAATTAATATTTCCATTGAGGGTGAAAGAAACATTCAAGTCAAGTAAAAGGAGGACTTCAGTGTTTCTCCATAGGTAAAGGCATTTGACAGTTCTCATTTAACTGTATTTGCTGTATATACAAATAAAGTACAGTTATATAAATGCTATTTTTCACTTAGTGCAGTTTTTGGATGCAGCAACAATACTAAAATACTTGCTTGCTTAAGACCCCGCTTTTAAAAATGATCTTTTGCAGTTCATTTCAGGTAAAGTGAAGGCTGAGAAAAGATGCAGCATGTATGCGTGCATGTATATGTTCTTTTCCCTTCTAAGCTTACTTACAAACTTATTAAGCGGTTTTCTGTGTTATAGTTCTCTCTGTGCCACCACGCTGCACAGGAGGTGGTTTTTCTGCCACTCAGGGTGCACAAACTACAAACTCTAAATGGTGTTTTAGTCTGGAATGTGTGGGTGCCTCAGGGCCATTTGCTGTTGCTGCTCCTGCTCAGAAATAGCACCTTGCCATTACCTGCAGAAAGGTTGCATTAATAGTGTGGAGTCACACTGTACTGTCTTCTAAGAGTACTGGTTTTATTATAAACAGTAAATTCTAGTTCTGGATTACATATGTAGACCACCTGAGGGGGGAGGAAACCTGAGAGCAGAGGAAACACAACAGGGCTTGGGAAAGGAATATATCGGTATACCCAAGATATAGGCCAGACTTGTGAAAGAGCTACGTATTTGCACTGAGCTTTGGGCTACATTTTATCATCTCCTTTCTTTTAACTTCTAACATGCCCTGTATTTTTGCATCAAACCCAATAGTCCTTGACACTGTATCATTGATGTGTGTGGCTTTGGCGTCTCAAGTGCTTGCTGTGGTCCTGCCAGTTCTAGAGGCTGAATTCATGCTGTCAGTTCCTGGGTAACTTTACACAATTCCTTCTTGTGTCTTCATCTTCCTTTTCATCCTTGTTCTCCTGCTTTCTCTTCTTCCCCAACCTCCAAAAAACAGCAAACCATTAAATATAATACTTATTCTGGTTCTAGCTACACCCATTGCTCTGTTCTTGCTGCCGAAACTCATGTTCGGGGATTAGTCATCCTCTCAGATACTGCTTCTTTACCACTTCTGCATTAGGAGAAGAAATAAGTATTAGCCCATGTAGAATTTTGTCTACTGTGACTTTCCAGCTCAGGTCTTCTGCTTACATATAATTTTGTTGTTGTTGTTTTGGGGTTCATACATACTGAGGGAATCACACTACTCTAATCAATTTCTCTGAATGCAGAAGGTGCAAGATGAGCACTTTGTGAAACAAAATATTCAGAGAACGGGAAAATAATCAGAAACCGTTTTTGTTTTGGTTTTGCAAGGCATTCTGAGCTCTGGTTTTAAGCTTGTCACGTCCCCGTTTGGTTAATACTGAATCAGATTGTACATGTAATGGTTTCATTTTCCAAAACAAAATGCTCATTTGGATGTTAAGATTTTAATAACGAGTGAAATCTGCAGTACTGAATTTTGACTCTTTTTGTGAGAATTAGTTAATTGGATAATGTCCTTTTGCCCCGGTACTCTTGCCTTGTTAATTACAAGCAGATTTTGCATGAAAACTGTGACTGTCTTTATGTTGCGATTGTTGTCTGTGCCTTTTTTTTTTTTCTTAGAAAAATATTGTTGTTGTCAAATTTAGAATAAAATTGATGTTCAACTGCAACTCCAAACTTCCAAATATTTTATGCACAGCTCCAGTTTTTGTTATGGTTCTTAAAGCTATGTTCAGAATGCAAGTTTGTGCTTTCTGTATTCAGTTTGATTTAGAAATATTAATTCAGTGGCCTTTTCACTTCTTGTGGCTGCTTTATTGAGTTAAAGCAGTTGTAGCACTTGATTATGAAAAACAGGCTTTTAGCAGAAAGTGTTGTTATGAAATGCAGCTTCTGTGTGTTTGTAAATGATGGTGGGTGAGGATCTGTATTTGTCTTAAAATGAGGATTTGTGTCTACCAACATGCCATTTTACAAATTAAGATAGTATTACATGTCAGTTTAATATTAAACAGCTTTACTATTTATTTAAGATGGTCTTAGGTGTTAAGGAAAACAGGCAGAAGATGAAAATGATGGTGATCTTAAAGTAAGATAAATGTGATCAGATAATTTGGGTATTTCTAATGGCAATTGCAATTACCTACTGAATTTTGTATTCTGAAGAATAATTTTGGTAATAACTTGGAAAAACAAAGCTTAAAAATCTGTAGCAGATGATGGATGACATAATGTAAGGTTCTGCATGTTTTTATCTCCTTTCTATGAGAAAACTGGCTTCGGAGTGGTTTTGATGCTTTAAAAAAAAAATACCTGATGTTTTACAGCCTTTCTTTTTTGAGCTCACTTAATTATTCAAAACCATACATAAAAGCTTTTGCAGTTATGTCATCTTGAGGTTATTCAACCAGCATTGTGATTTAACCCCACTGCTGAAGTATTTTCTATTTTATCCTCTGAACAATGTGCTCCTGTGAATAATTAAGCTATTAAAATGTACCTGTAGAAAGCAGAAAGATATGTGCTAGGGTTCAGGAATTATTTGTGATTGGAGAAATCAGGGTGAGTGATGGCAGGTATCTTTCTGCTTGAATAGCGTAGTAGGATATTGGCATAATGCTTGGCTTCATCTCTGCACCCACAACAGCAAATGCTTCTTTACTGTTTTGGACTTGCAAAAGAGTGTTGGTTTTTAAGATAGTGAGACTTATCTTCCCATTAGTACTCCATGTTTATGGAAAGATATATTAGTCACGTTTTGAAAAGCCATTTACTATTGATATTCTCACATTCCATTTTCTCTGCTGTTTTGCACATCTTTTATCTTTGTCATCTGTAAAACTGATGGAACAAATTTTCTTGAGGATTTGGGTAGAAAATAGTCCAATTGAAAATGGGGATGGATACAGTGATGTAACAAAATCAGTCAGTCACCTTCCCTTCAGCAGCAGTATATGAAGTATTTCTTGGGGATGAGTTATTGTCCATAAACATAGCAAGCTATAGTGATTAATAAAGAATTCTGGGGTTTCCTTAATCTGATGTAGATTCAACTTCAAAACAAGATTTATGAACATCTATTTGTAGAATTTATATTATCATGACCTTTATATCAATAATACTTTCACTAATCCTTCCTCTCCTTCTATGTCCTCATCCTATATGGAAATTTCTCCTCTGCAGCATTTTTTAACTCTACTCAGTTACACTGGGAAAAGTTGTTTCTTAGTAATACATACTGGGGGTTGTTTCTGGCTCCAGACTCTTTATAGTCCTCATGTTAGTGAAGAAAGGGATATTCACTGATGCTATGCTAAAATGGAGATTAGGAGCCGTTTAGGAGTTCCAGATGGTCATGTTGTCAGAAATAGTTCTCTAGATGTACCTACTACTGACTGCTCCAAGGTATGCATACAAAATATGAATGAACAGTGTCTATCCTGCATTTCCAGTCCCTCCCTAGTATCTGCTAGATGGGGAGCTTCATCCTTGCACCTGTTTTCTGGGGGGAGGGAGAGCTACTGATATAACTCAGCCATCTATATTTTGTCTCTTACTTCAGGGTGGTATTTGTCTCATTCACTGTACTTTTCCCTCTTTCCCCATTTGCTTTTTCCCTTGGCTTGTTACATTAGCATTGCATCAAACTTTTTTTAAATTTTTAACTTGATACTGCTTGGAAAAATTTCATATGATTTAGTTATACCTCTTTGTCTTGCTGGAAGGTTATTCTAAGAAATAATCTGAGATGTGTAAACATAGGGCTGAAAATTGACAGAAAGTTTGGGTTTGGTCTGGAAACATGGACAGCTTCTGAGGGGGGAAAAAAAATCCAAAAGAAAAAAAAGATCTGGGAAGGATATAGTGATTTTTTATTTTTTCCCATAGTGTCCTCTTTAGCTTTGTCACTTATGCCTCCTTCAGTGCCCCCAGTATCTCAGGGCAAACTGGATCACTTTTACACTGTTAAATTAGAAGAAGTACTGCTTGGTTGCCTCCCCTGCTTCTCATCCACCTCTTTTATGCTGCCTTAGAGACAGTAATGATTTTTATTTTCATAGATATGATCACCTATAGTTATTCACCTTAATTTTCATGTGTGTAATTTACCCACCTGGTCTGTTAAAGTATTTCATGCATGATATTCATTTTTCAGTGTTTGTCACCAGGGTCATGGACAGGAATTACAGTTTTCATCCAAGAAATGGAGCAGAGTCTCTAAAATATTCCAGAGTTGGCAAAGAAGTTAGGTGCTCTCTGAGGTTATACATTGATAGCTGAAAATAAGGTACCATTGCAGTACTGCAAATGTTTAAGTGTCTAGTCCCATTGTTGATGTTGATCTAAGGCTAGGTGTTTCTGTTATGTTACTTTTTTTTTTTTAACCCACACAGATGGAAGCCTAGGAAGTCTCTTTGAAGACAAAACCTCAGCTGTTCAAAATAGGGTATGGACAGATAAATAAAAACCACTAGTGGGCACACAATTTCATTACTTTCTAGGGTTTTTAGTAGCATGAAAAATTTAGGGTACCTACAGAACCTTACAATTGTGTAATCTTAAAAAAAATAAAAAATCTTACCTATAGATTAAGATAAACATCTAAAAATATCATTTAAATGTGTTAGCAATTTTTTTTAATATCTATACTTATTGATACTCTGCATATTGAAGTGGTATATATGTGCTCTGTTGTATTAAGGTTAAACTGAGGAAGCACTGAAAGAAAGGGGTTTTCCACTGATCAAATAAAAAATTGGCTTTTTCTGATAGTTACTTTGTTATTCAGTTGGAATGAGCTGCTTGTTGAGCTAAAGTTGTGAAAATTCATTCTAGAACCTTACTGGTAGATGCAGGTTCCTCTCCCATTATTCTTTTCACTCTAAATAAGAACTGAGGCAGAAATGGCCAAGATGCATGAATCCCAAAGGTGGAAAGATCGGAAACAGATAACACTAGCTGTAAGTAATACTACTTTAAAGTGCTTGTTTTAAACGTAGAAAGGTCTGTTTGGTATGTTGCTCTTTTTTTACCTGCTGTGTGTAAAATACTTCCTTTGAATTCTGAAATGCTAATGGGCTTTTGGGGAGTTTTTATTGAGGTTTTTTTTTTTTTTTTGCATTCAAGGTATTCCAATTTCCATCCAAAATCATCTAAACAAAAATTACAATGTATGTAAAAATAATACCTTACTGTCTTAGTATAAAAACTCCCCAGAGTGCTTGACCTATAATTTATTTTCAAGCTGGAATACAAGTAAGCCAAAAGCTTTTCTTCCAGCTGCTAGATGTTTTTTGTTTGTAATTTCTTCTTGAAGGCCCAGTGATTTGCAACTTGAGCCAGTTTTTTTGGGGTCAGGGCACAGTCTTATTTGTTTTGTTGGCATCTTCCAATATCTAGTGTCACCTTCTCTTTGTTCTCCACTGAGAATAACTTACATATTTTGGCTGCATGAACACTGCAGTTTCTCGTGGGGAAAGAGGAAGAAGGGAAGATGTAAGTAGCTCATTTCTTAGGGTTTCCCTCATTTTGAGAAGCAGCATGAGATGATTTACTATGGGATTAAGTCTTGCTGCCAAATATGCCTGCTACTTTTGGTCAGTTGATCCCTCAAGGCGAGTACCGATTAGAGCAAAACCCATAGTTCTGTATGAAAAGAAGGGAAGCCTAAGCAGAGGTGCTTGCGCAGAGATCATGAACTCTGATTCAGTTATATAAATTTACTCAAAATGTTTTATAACTGAAGTATTAATGCAATTAAATGTGTATTATATCTGTATTACTTATAAAGTGAGTTCTGTTTTCCATTTTGTTCATTTGAGAGCAGCACTTCTGGTTTCAGGGTATGTGGCATAACGCTGTTTTCACTAATGAAATTGTTACATTGTAACATGCAGTTGATGGTTTTATGGCATGATTCCAAATCTGGTTGTGGGGGAAAAAAAAAATAATCCCGGCACTTTAAAGCTGCCTGGGTTAGAACGGCTAAACAGAACTAAAAGTTGATTGCAGCAGTGATCTACTCTAGGCAGAGTTTGTCGTTCAGTTTTCAACATAACCTTTTCCTTTGAGTTTAACAGCTACAGTAAAAAATTCTTGTTTTCTAGAGCTTTGTGATGCTCCTGCTGTTACAATAAATACATAAATAAATAGCTTAAAAAATAAACAACATAGTTGAAACTCTTCTTAAGGGTTCCTATGAAAGCCCTGATTTCTCAAAAATAAAACCAGAATTTATTTCCCATTGAAACCTTTTTGGGCCATTAAAATTCTCAAATTGTTTTACAGGCAAGATAAATTCTCTTCATTGGTGGAGAAAAAAGTGCTGTAGCAAAAAATTATTATTTTCCTATACAATATGTGGTTTTCAAAATTGTGGAAAAGATGGTTATTGCAATCAGCTTGGAATTTATCTTGGTTTACTTCCTGGAGTTCACAGAATCACGGAATTGTTAGGGTTGGAAGGGACTTTTGGAGATCATCTAGTCCAACCCCCAACACATACTGTTAGCATTTTTTGTATTTCAATAAACACATTTCAAGTAAATATATCAAGACTTTTTTTTTCTTCCTAACTGTCTAAGGCAGGAGATAAACTTTTCTTGGTAGTGCCAAAACTGAGTTGGGTTTTTTTCTTTAATCATAAATGTGGCTCTCAAAAGAGGATATTAGGTGACCAAATTTCAGTGGCTGGCAGTTTAGACTGCTTTTCCTTTGAAGATCCTCATATGTATTTTTATCATATGTCCCTAGAATGCGTGAATCTCTCAAGTTTTGGTTTGGTTTAGCACGAGAAATGTGGAGGACTTAATGTCTTTAAGACAGAAGTCTCCAATATTGAGAAGTAAAAGACTGATGGGATGCAATACTTGTGTTGAATGACATTTGTTCACTCCTCTTTTGTCTCCTGTCTTGTGTTTCCTTTCATACTGGATCTTAATCTCAGTCCTGCACCTTTCTTTGTTTTAGCATCTCTCTTCTTTTAGCCAATGCCTTCCTATTTTCTGTGTATTTCATTACCTGTTGCACAACTAATCTTGGCCCACAGACCTCTATCAGACACAAGTGAGTTCTTTTAGACAGATTTTTTTTTTTTACATCTGGATTGGAAAATTGTGAAAGTATGTATATGTTGATGATAGAATTTCACCCTTCTGGAAATGTCTTATTTCAGCTGTAACTTATTATCCACTAGTTGCTGAAACCAGAAATATAGCATCATGAAGCCTGGCTGACACTTTAAGTTTTTCCACGTGGTGTACTAATCTGGCAGGTGTTGTGATGTCCTAGGGATTTGGCTACGGAAGATAAGAATTAAGAAGCATTAGAAAAGTCTTCCTTAGATTTGAATTGTACTATTATGGGAAACTTACTAGTAGTGTAACTATTGTAGCTGTTTTCTTAATGCATTCATTTTCTTCCTGGAAGTGGCTTTGCTAATTATACTAAAATATTTTTGTTTGTTACTGCTTATGTTTGTTGCAGATGATTAGGAGTATTAAAATGTACTGCTTTGCTTAACCCCCTTCCCAGTTCTGTTGAGGTGACCTTTTTAGGTAGTATCTGGGGTTTTGTATGGTAATTCTCACTTGTATCAGCAATCAAAAGAACACGATTTTTATGTTGTTTAGTCCTTCTGGGGAAATTGAAGAAATAGTCCCTTACAGGAGGAACCGTACACTGAGAGTTGCCATCTCTCCTCCTCTTTTCCTATGTTTTTCCTCCTGACAGCAAACAAATATTCTTTCAGTTTGTCTGATTTAGGGGTGGGTTATTTGGGTTTTCTTTGTTTGTGGGTTTTTTTTTTCCTCCTAGTTTGAAGGCTAAGTTTACAGTTACCACTTGTTTCTTTTGTTATATGTATTAAATAATCTCCTTAATAGTTAGTACTTGCCTATGTGTTTTTGTGTAGATCCACTATCTAAAATAGTATGACCCAGCAGATCAAGGGACATGGCTGCTTCTGTCTGCTCTCTTATTGTGAGGCTGCATATGGAATACTTTTGTCCAGTTGTGTCCCACTCAGCCCAGGAAAGATCCTGACAAGTGAGAGTGACTCCAGTGGATAAATACCAGGTTGATCAAGGGCCTGAAGTAATTGATGTACAAAAAGAAGCTGAGAGCAGGGCCTATTCAGCATGGAGAGGTTGAGGTAAAAGTCATCCAATAGCAGTTTTCAGCTACCCTACAGGTGGTTAGAAGATAGGCTGAGTCAGGCTCCTCCTAAAAATGTGCAGGTAACAGGTAAAGGTTGAGCAAAGGAAAACTCGAGATACAAGGAAATAATTTCTCAGTGAAGGTAGCCGCACACTGAAATAAGTGTGCAGTGGTGCTGTGGAATATCTTTTCTTAGAGGTAGTGAAAGCTCAGTGGGTAAGGCCCAGGGCAACCTGATCTAACTTTGCACTTGGTCCCCCTGTGAGCATGAGGTTGGACTTGAATGACTTCCTAAAGTCCTTTTCTTCCAAACTTGTTCCATGATTCTAGGACACTTTCTAATTGAGATAGTCAAACTGATCACTCTTAATCTCATTTATAGTGAGCTACTGAAATTTTCGAGGGAGTGGGGACCCTTTTGTTCTGCTGTACAAAATCTTGTCCATGTATGAACAGAACTGGACAATTTGTACCAGGTGAAAGTTCATCAGGGCCTTCTAGGATTAATATTTCTATCAGGAAATGCATTGTCTGTTGTAGCCCAGCATGATTTTTAATAGATGCATTCTCTCAGTATCTTAAAACCATTTAGATGCATTTCCTTCACATCCTACAGCCCTCTTGTCATGGGCTAATATGGCAGATCTTACTCATTTCTTCAGGTGATCATTTTTTCTTCAGGTCCGTATTTTTATTTCAGGTTCATTCATTTTTTTCCCTGTTAGGTACTTGGAGATATACAGATAGGTTGTGCACTGTGTTATAATAAATGCTGTCAAATCTCTACTCTGAACTGCTTAATCAGTCTGGATATGCTCTACAATAAAAAGTTGCTTTCAGGTAAAGGTGAGGCAAAAAAAAAAACTAACCCATGAAGGCAAACCCATGTATCTTGGCTTATGGAGCCTTAAAAGGACTTGATTTAAATTGAGTGGGCTTTACTTAGAAGTCATTTTAAGATAACAAAAGAAATACTTTTATTTCATTGTAAATCTTTGAAATGCCCTCTGAGGTGGACCTGAAATATGCTGTAGCTGGCAGCAGTCACTTGATCTTTGTAGAAATTGTTGAGCATCTTGGTTTGCTCTTTGGATTTGTTTTGAATGGTCAGAACTCAGCTCCACCTATCACCAGACAAGAATTCTTCTCAAGAAAACAAAAAAGTAGACTCATAGGACCACAGAATAGTTAGGGTTGGAAAGGAGCTTAAGATCACCTGGTTCCAACCCCCCTGCCATGGGCAGAGACACCTCCCACTAAACTATGCCACCCAAGGATTTGTCCAACCTGGCCTTGAACACCGCCAGGGATGGAGCATTCACAACCTCCCTGGGCAACCCATTCCAGTGCCTCACCACCCATACAGTAAAGAACTTCTTCCCCATATCCAATCTAACTTCCCCTGTTTAAGTTTTAACCCATTACCCCTTGTTCTATCACTACAGTCTCTATGGAAGAGTCCCTCCACAGCATCCTTCTAGGCTCCCTTCAGATACTGGAAAGCTGCTATGAGGTCTCCATGCATCCTTGTCTTCTGCAGGCTGAACAGCCCCAACTCTCTCAGGCCATCTTCATATGGGAGGTGCTCCAGTTCCCTGGTCATCCTTGTGGCCCTCCTCTGCACTTGTTCCAACAGTTCCATGTCCTTTTGATGTTGAGAACACCAGAACTGTACACGATACTCCAAGTGAGTTCTCACGAGAGCAGAGGGGCAGGATCACCTCCCTTGACCTGCTGGTCACGCTCCTTTTGATGCATCCCAGGGTACGGTTGGCTTTCTGGGCTGCGAGCGCATACTTCTGGCTCATGTTAAGTTTCTCATTGACCAACACCCCCAAGTCCTTCTCCACAGGGCTGCTCTGAATCTCTTCCCTGCCCAACCTGTAGCTGTGCCTGGCATTGCTCTGACCCAGGTGTAGGACCTTGCACTTGGCATGGTTAAACTTCATCAGGTTGGCATCTGCCGACCTCTCAAGCGTGTCAAGGTCCCTCTGGATGGCATTTCTTCCCTCCAACGTATCAACCGAACCACACAGCTTGGTGTCATCGGCAAACTTTCTGCGGGTGTACTCAATCCCACTGTCCATGTCACTGACAAAGATGTTGAACAAGACCGGTCCCAACACTGATCCCTGAGGGACACCACTCATCTCCAGCTGGATATTGAGCCATTAACCACAACTCTTTGCGTGCAGCCATCCAACCAGTTCTTTATCCACTGACTGGTCCACCTATCAAATTGATGTCTCTTCAATTTAGAGACAAAAGTACTTAATGACTTGTGCTATTTTTGAGTAATAACAGTCAATATTTTAAAGTGGTAAACATAATCTTTTCCAAAAATTACCTGTTGAGTTCACAGGAAAACAATAAAAAATGTAATCATTCATAAATGTGTTCTTTTTAACAGATTATGGAAGAAACAAATACACAGATTGCTTGGCCGTCAAAGTTGAAGATTGGAGCAAAATCAAAGAAAGGTATTTTGGTTTTTGTTGAGTTTTGGGTTTGGTTTTTGTATTTTTTTTTGTTTTTCTTTTTTTCTTTGTTGGTTGGTTTTGGGGTTTTGTTTGTTTTTTTGAATGGGGTGGCATTGGTTGTAATAAAACCAGAGAATAAACAATTCTTTTTAGAGTCACCCTGTAAATACTGGGCACATGAACTATTTTCATTTCCGTTTATTGTTTGTACAAGAATTTCTTGTTAAAGTTTTCTCAGCTTTATGTAGGTATTTGACATACAAACCCACTGTAAGTAGCTTGTACTTCTACAAGTATTTTTTTTATCAACACTCTTCTATTTACTGTCTTTTAGTATGTGTGCTTTCTTCTGTATAATACTACATCTAATCTGAACAATTTATTTTGCAGCTTTCGGAAGCTAGTCTTCCTGGTAACATTGTAGGTTAGTTCTGTGGGGTTATATGTAGTACAAAGTACTATATAGAGAGTACAAAGATAGGTGTTGGTCAAGCCCAGTTAGAACAATACAAACTCATAATGTCTCTGGCAGAGACAGTCTGCATATTTTTTTTAGTTCCTTTTAAGAACGTAAGTAGACCTATTTCTTAGGAACGGCCAGTATTATGGGGGGTTTTTAAAATTATGCTTCTTTGGAAGTACAGCCTAGTAATGTTAACCAAGTATACAATCTGGAACAACTCTTTTGAAATAAGCCTTCTAATTCTGTTCTTAAAGAATCATGACTGTGACTGAATTAAACTAATACTTAATTTCTCTTCTGCAGAAAAAATTAAATCGAGAGGGATTTTTAACATTGCATGTATTTATGTTCAGGCTGATATACATTAAAAACCAAGAAAGTGGAGTTTAATAATTTCTCTGTATGTTATATTTGGAATGCATAAGTGAAGATGTGGGCAAACAACCTTTGTAAATGAAGAAGGTCTCATGGGAAGAGAAATAATTTCTTTAAAAAAGATGCAGGATTAATAACATTTTTATGGTGTAAAGTGATATTCAGTCTTTGAGATACTTCTCCATGTGGTATTGAAGTACAAACTAATTTATTTGCTTTCCACACTTGCAAGGAAATAATCTCACTTGAGATGGGAGAAGTGGGTAAGGAATTCAGACTGGAAAAATATGTAGGTGTTGTATGTGTATATTCATATGTGGAACTAATGTTTGTAGTAATACGGGAGTGACAAGGTCTCTGCAGACCTGTGCTTTACCTGTAGTGTTCTACATGCTTTTGAGGTGCTGTGAATTGATATATATGTAAAGCTTCTCAGGAAATTGAGATAGGAGCTGTTTTTTTCTTTTGAAAGGGATAAGAGGAAAAAATAAATTAGTACCTATATTTAGGTCAAATTTAAATGAGCCTAGTTCTGAAGATGAAAAGCATGGATGAAAGGCCATGAACAGAGGGCTAAGAAAGGTGGCCAGCTGGTATTTTGGATTGGTATTTAGGGATGCATCTTTATGTGTAGATTAATTTAACCTCTTTATTAGTGATTTCAAGAAGAATATAATGTTAAATTTGTGGTGAAGCTCTGTCAGTATATGGAATGAATTTGAGTACCAGGGGAAATAAACCAGCTGAAAATTATGAGCTGATAATAAAACTAAAAATTGAGGGGAGAGAACACAATACAGCTGGGCATACTAAGTGCATCTGCAGTAGGAATTATCTTGGAAATTCTTTATGCCAAAAGAAACTTTAAATAGCGTTTGGCTGCAAACTAGGCATTTTAGTAATATACTATACTTTAAAAAAAAGTTTGAAATGCCTGTGGACTGCAGAGTGCATCTAGAATTAAGCCTTTTACTGTCTGGCTAGCTTTGCTCTAGGAAGTTGTGTATGTATACACCTAAGATATGTAGTAAATTACAATATGTGTACAAAGAACCCCTTAACTTACATGTTCCTATTTCTTGAGAAATAAAGTGTAGTTTATAAATTCTGTTTACACATGGTATCAATTGTTTGCATTTCTCTAACTTCCGATTTGCAGCTACAGCAGATGTTTATATAGGGAAAATACTCTTAAGTGTTTAACATACTCTAGCTTCACTTAATGACATATTGTGATTAAGAGGAGAGTCTGCAACAAATAATTGGCCAGCTGTCTGGGGACTTGAATTCAGAACATGCTATCTTTCCCCATCCTGTTGGCTGGGAACAGACTGCCTGATAAGCAGTCATTCAGTGAGGGAGAAGCAGTTACAGATGGACAGTCCTATGCCCGAACAATACGCTGTACCCTATTGTAATCATGTGATACCAGATTTGTCATATCTTTCCAGTATGATTTGCCAGTTTCAGTAGCTTTACATTCTGTGGATGTATATTGCGGGCTCTGGTCATTCACAGCTCTCCTCTCAAAACATGAGGGGTAAAAAGTAATTGGGAAGACATCTCTAGCTGTAGTGTTTGTCGTGTTGTTCAGTCTGTTATCAAATATTTAGGGCCTAATGTAGTGTTCTTACTGCTTAAAAATTGGTTTAAGATCTTTGATATTAAATCAATAAAGTCAGAGCAGGTATTTTCTTTCTAATTCTAACTGATAGGTATTAAAATTTACAGACAAGGTGTGCATAATAATCTTCAGATCCTTGCTGAACCTTAAATTCTATTCAAGACCTAGAATCTTCTTATAAATTTGTGTGAGGAAAAGAAAAAAACTTACTGTGAAGCTGAAGCGCTAAGAGTCAGTGACCTGCAAGTTCACAGAATCATAGAATGGTTTGAGTTGGATGAGACCTTAAAGATCTTAGTTCCAACCCCCCTGCCATGGGCAGGGACACCTTTCACTAGACCAGATTGCTCAAAGCCTTGTCCAATCTAAATCCTACCCTCTTTCAGTTCCCTCTTATCCTTTCACTACATGGCCTTGGAGAAAGTACTTCTCCAGCTTTCTGGTAGGCCCTCTTCAAGTTGCTAAATCAGGGGTTTTTTTTCCAAGTTATATATGTTACAACTTTTAAATTGATGACTGTGAAATACTATATATTAAGTGTTGTCATTGTAATTCATCAACTTAAATTTGATAAATACTTTCTGAAGTTTTTTGAATTGCAGAAAACTGATATCTGGATTTGGCATATGCAGAACTTAAATTGCTGACTAAAATTTGTTAAATATGAAATTTATAAAACAGCTCTTTGCTAAGTTTAGAATTAAAAAATCTATTATCAACTCTCAATAGTTTCATAAAGAGCAAACCAGGAATTTCCTGGCTTTAATGTACACCAGATGCTGCAGTCTTGCTCTGGCAATGTAGGGTGCTGAGGGCTAAAGTATTTTGAAAGACGTGTTTAGAAAATGCACAAACAAATATGAATCTTCAAGTAGCATCTTTAAGCAAGCCATTTGTTCGGGTTGACAAAGAAATCCTGTAACATTAAGGTTTCAGAGAGAGAAGTGAAACAACTTAAGGCGCTTCTGTAATGACTGATACCTATTCCTGTCCAGCCATAATGAAACAGTTGGCACCAGTGTGGTCTCTCCTGTTTGCATGGGTGCTGAAGGGTTCAGGGCATAACAAAACCTTATTTCTGGAGATCTCAGATCTGTGGTCTAGTGAATTAGTGATCAAACTCAGAGACACTAACTTTTCTATGCATTCCCCTTTTGCTCTCGACATACATACTCTTCAATTCTCTTGTGGTTACTGTTCCTTAGGAATGCTATTAATTGTCCTTAAAAGATATATTCAGCAGTATAAAAGTTTAGATTAGATTGCCAAATCCTAAATGGTCAGATGCTACAGTTCCATGAACACTTTCAAAGCAGACATAAGCTAATGTTTAGGGTTTTTTCCCCACTCCTTTCCCAAAATACTGACCTGTCCTGCTCTCCTCTTGTCCCAGCCCCTTCGGCTGTGGTATTACTGCTGCTTATATTGTTTCACAGGGAACCAGGGTGGCTTAAAATTAATCATAGGTAATTTTTGCTATTGAAGAGGGGCTTTTGTGTATTTGCTTGCCGCTTTAACCCTGTTTTAACCCAAACTGTATTGTCAGTCTGCTTCACCATATGGTTGTATGAATATATAGTGTTTAATGCATTGGGAGCAGGCGAATATCATGTTATTCAGCAGCAGTGCTTCTTGAGGGTAATCAAAGGTGCTCTTTAGGAAGCTTAGAAAACAGATATACGTGAGTTTATTTTGCCTATATTCCTTATTCTTTTCCCTTCCTTTACACCTTCCCTCCCCTCCTTCAATGCAGATGTGTGTGTCTTTGTATTTCAACAGTCATAAAGAAGTTGGGAACTACGCATATGCTCAGAATGCAGACAACCCTGAAAATAGCATTTGGGTAATAAGCAACATAAGAATGAAAAAAAAAAAAATAAACCACAACAACAACAAAACCCTGATTTTACTGCACTTCTGTTGCTCTTTTTTCTAGCTGTTTTTTCCTGTATTTTCATGTTACTTCTGCTTTCTCCAGATTACAGTCCTCAGCTCTTTTTGATCTATGACATATGTTATCTGCTGAAGTTACCCACTCATTTCTCATCTGTCTTTCCTAGGCTGCTCTTGGTTCACTTACCTGTTCTTTCAGTGCTGGTTCTGGGGTTTGTTGGATTTTTGTTTCCTCCCTTCCCCCCCCTCTGGTTACTGGTGCATTTTAAGGTGATTAAGAAAAAAAAATCCAGTCCATGTTCTGTTTGCATATTTTTTTCTCACCTGATTTTGTTCTTTCAACTTCTATTTAAAAACTCAAGCTTCAGTAACCTTTAAATCTCAACTAGTTTGCTGTTAAAATAATCCACATGTTATTTTTCATTAGCATCTCTCAAAGACAAGTCAAGTACATAGCATGTCAAATTCATATCTATGGCGAATGACAGGATGGGAGGAAACATAATGGCATTGAAGGCTTTAGAAGGAAGGCAGCGATAAATAGCAATGGGCACTGCTGGCATTCATTGCTTGGCATTTTGCTTTCACACTTTTTCCTTAAAGTTTGTCTTTTGCAAGCCATCTTGCAAGCAGAGTCCAGTATTTCCTTCTTTGCATCTGAAGCTGCTGAGACCATAAAAAATAAAGTTAGGAACTGTAATGTCATAATTGAGGCAAATTTATGAGGGATTTCAATCAAATTAGTGAAATATTTATGTAAGTGTTGGTTAAACACAAGGGAAGAGCTTTGCACATTCTGGGAGGCATTATGATAAAAACTAGGGACTTTTTTGTTAAAAAAGAAATGTCACTGTATGATGAACTTAAGCCCAAACTTGCATGCGTCACTGTCGTACATATCAAGAGTAAGCTCAAAATGTAGTCTCTGTATGTTTCTTCATACCTTTAAGTCATCTTTGAATTGTTTCCCAACATTGTAATAAAAGATGAAGTTTACATTATGAGAGGAAGAAGGAAGGGAGAGAAGATGGGGTGTCAGGCTGTGCAGCCTTTGAATGTGTGGAAATACAATTGCTAGGCTATTTATTCTTTTGTCATAGGTTTTCGCATAAATCTTCAGTCTGAGTTTATGATCTTCAGATAATTTTTTTCATTTTAGAAATACTTAATGTTCCTAATTCAGTTAGTCAACCAAACTTTTAAAAAAGAATGAAAATTTATTTCAATGCCAAATCTTAGTGACGTACCATACATGAACTGGTTAACTTAAGAGCAGTTCAGCACTGTACTTGTCAGGTTTTGTCCCATGTGCACAACTCCAAAATTTAAACATGTGTTCCATGGAGAGATTACGTCATTTCTTAAAACATGAACACATCCCTGACTGTTATGCAATATTGCTTTCAGTGTTGGAATTGAGTAGAATCCCACACTTGTACAAAAGAGAGACTGCTTTACCCAAGTAACAATTTCATGGCAAAAAAAAATTGTGGATAACGCTTCATTTTGTTTGTTCCAATGTATTAATGAATACAAATGAGATATTGTCAAGGGCTGTGTTCAAACCCAATAATTTATGATAAAATGTCAGTGAAAATAGGAGAGTTAGTAATTCTGTGCAGCAGCATTCTGTAGGAGTTATGTGAGCTTTGAAACAGTATCATAAACTCTTCCAGTGTGTCTACAGGTCCTGCAATGAAAAGTGTCTGTGTGGAATAAAATGGTCTTGAAACCTCACTTAAGGAGATTCTCATTACTTTGATATTTTGTAATAAATGCAGAGTTTAGGCAAATGAATAGATTTCTCTGCTTTCAATTATTGCTGGGATTGCTGGAATGCTAAAAGGATTTCAGTATATACTACTAAACTCTAAGTTGCATATTTAATCTTTTTCTAAATACCAGGTGGCTTGGTGTACTTTAGGGGCTGGCAAGTCTGCAAAGTGCAGTTGTATAATCTAAAATTTTCCCCAAGAAACTGGCCAAGTCTGAGTTTAGTCAAACAAGCAAGCAAAGAAGTCAAAAAAAGTAACTAAAAATTACCTAATAGCTTACTTTTACTCCTTTGTCATGTAACTCCTTGAGTTGAAAGCCGTAGAGTGTTTCCAGCAGTTTGGCATCTCCAAGACTGAAGACCTTGTAGTTTAGATATGTAATGCTATGCTATATATGTATGTGTGTGTGTGTAGAACAAGACTGTTATGATTGCTGTATTTTACAGTCTTCAGTGTTTCCCTTTTCTCAGGCTTTATTATGTACACAGTACCTTACTTGATATAGTTGCAGCCAGAATACAGCTTTTTAATTGTGTTTTCCTTAAATGATTTCATTCTTCTGGGCTGAAGAGAGATTAGTTTGCTTCCCTTTTTCACAATGCATATGTATTATGCCTGCTTTTAATGTTGTTAAAAAGTAATTTAAAACTGGTTGTATGTGGAAAACTGGCAGTTGTTGGCTAACACAGCATCTATTAATTAGAAAAAACAGGACACCCTGTTAAGCTTGAAGGTCACCTTCTTGTTTGGCTTTGGGTGAGGAGGTATGTTTCTTGTTTGCCTGTCTTCTTTAGATATAAAAAAAAACCCCAGACCTGTCCCAAGAAACATAAAAGCCAACCACCAAAGCAAAAAGAAACCCGTCAACTGTCCCACAATCCAAACCCCAATCCAGGGCTATGAAAACCTATGATTTAAACAGCAAGAGCTGTTCTGTAATAAATTCTGTCCCTGTATGTTGTTTTCAGTATTGGCTACATTCTGTACAATATCATGAGATGCTTTCTAAAAGTGTTTCTAAATGTAAACGGTAAGGAGGATTTGTTTTGTTTCTTTTAAATCATTCTCTGTCTATACAAATGGCATCTCAAAAAATGACCAGAAAAAGAAAATAACCAACCTGTTGTGATACTCCATTAAAGTTGATCATGTCAGCCGAACCTGGCTGTGTAGGAACTTTTCTGCTGTTTGCACTATCTAGTGAGGGGGTATAATATTAGTTTTTTAATATTTGGATTGCTGAATTGCTCATGGAGAAGATCAGTAGAGTCTGGAAAGTTAAAATGAAGGTATATGTGAAGGTATGCATATATTTTTATATATAATGGAGGAAACTAACCATAACAAATGCAAGGTTCTACACCTGGGTCAGAGCAATGCCAGGCACAGCTACAGGTTGGGCAGGGAAGAGATTCAGAGCAGCCCTGTGGAGAAGGACTTGGGGGTGTTGGTCAATGAGAAACTTAACATGAGCCGGAAGTATGCGCTCGCAGCCCAGAAAGCCAACCGTACCCTGGGATGCATCAAAAGGAGCGTGACCAGCAGGTCGAGGGAGGTGATCCTGCCCTTCTGCTCTCGTGAGACCTCACTTGGAGTATCGTGTACAGTTCTGGTGTTCTCAACATCAAAAGGACATGGAACTGTTGGAACAAGTGCAGAGGAGGGCCACAAGGATGACCAGGGAACTGGAGCACCTCCCATATGAAGATGGCCTGAGAGAGTTGGGGCTGTTCAGCCTGCAGAAGACAAGGATGCATGGAGACCTCATAGCAGCTTTCCAGTATCTGAAGGGAGCCTAGAAGGATGCTGTGGAGGGACTCTTCCATAGAGACTGTAGTGATAGAACAAGGGGTAATGGGTTAAAACTTAAACAGGGGAAGTTAGATTGGATATGGGGAAGAAGTTCTTTACTGTATGGGTGGTGAGGCACTGGAATGGGTTGCCCAGGGAGGTTGTGAATGCTCCATCCCTGGCGGTGTTTGAGGATGGGTTAGACAGAGCCTTGGGTGACACGGTTTAGTGTGAGGTGTTACTGCCTGCAGGGGGGTTGGAACTAGATGATTAAGGTCCTTTCCAACTCTGACTATTCTATGATTCTGAATAAGCAACTCTCTTCTGTGAATATAAATTCTGAGTTTAGGAATGTTCTCAGACTTCTTTATGTAGGTTTGGACAGATAATAGATGCAACCTAGCCATAGAAATGTTTCAAATTGGTGTTTAGTCTATACACTCAGTTTGGCAAATTGAGACTTAAATATTAGGAGAGGACAAAGGGGAATTTATATCTGTAGATGAACTTGAGCTACTGCATCACAGATTAGCTGAGGTTGGAAAGGACCTCTAGAAGTCATCTTCAGTGCATGGGCTTTTTTTTTTTTGAGGGGGAGAGAGGTTTGGATTTTTTGGGAAGGGGTTGGGGTGTTTTGGATGCATGGGATTTTTTGTTTGTGTGTGGGTTTTCTTGTTTTTTGTGTGGTGGTGGTGTTGTTGTTGTTTGGTGTGGGGCTTTTTGTTTGTTTCTTTTTTTAAGAAATTAAAGGCTATGTATTTGAGAGATGGTTTAGGTTTCATGAAAACACGTTCTTCCAAAGGCTGAATTTCCTAATTGTACTTGACTTGATCTTAATTTTTTAATATAGAAAGAATCCTCCTACTTTTCTAAAGAATACACCCAGGTAAATTGTGTTGAAAGTCTTCATATACATATATTCTAGAAGTCTGCTTATCATTTAATTCAGTTTTAAAGTGACAGTCCCTTCATTCATAACAATATGTAACCTTTAGAACCGCAGGAACATGTGATGAATTAAGGAAAATAGTACTTAATGCGCTGAAATTGCTTGTATGCTTGCCAGTACACATCTGTGTAGGTATCTTATCAGTCTTTAAGCTTAATAAGAATACTTTTTACTGTAAATTGCTGTAAAAAGTTAGACGTTTGTGTTTCTGTAAATGCAATAATGCACTGAGTAAAAAAAAAAAAAAAAGAAACAAAGACACAACCGCAAAAGAACCCCACAAACCCAACCAAATGGGGTGGGAAAGAGTGAACGTGGGATATAATTGACTAGTTTTCCTATCTTAAATTCAATACTGTGTATAGTCACTTAATTACCATAAAGCCTTAAGATTCAATTAAAAAAAAAAAAAGGGGGGGGATTATGAGGCGTTTGGATACCTGCAGTGGTATAAGGAGCTTTATGACAAACTTCAGCTTCTAGTCCACTAGGGTGCTTTTGAAATTTGTACTAACTAACTCTCCTGCAAGGCTATAGCATAGCTTTTGATAGGAACTGAAAACATACGGAGTCATGTCCACTTGTGAGCAGCCGCAGCCTGTTCTGTCATCTTTAACTAGGATGTAAAGTGGTGCAGAAAAGAGCCCCTAAGCCACTTGAAATGCATAGATGTGCTTAAGTGCTTGAGAACAAAGGTAACTTTAGTTCTTGATCAAGTTGTAATTCTGTTGTCTCAGCATTTATTTTGGTGCAGTTGAATAGAGGTACAGGTTCAACTGCCCAGTGCCCTGCTGCTTCGTACAAAGAATTTAACATACTGCATACCAGAAGGAACTCTGCCAGCACCAATGTTTCTGCTGCTAATCTGAGAATTGGTTTAGGCTCTTGCAGTGCTGTTGAGTGCCTCCCCTTATCCATGTGAATCGCCACCTTTGGAGGACAAGGAAGATAGTCCCCTGTCAATAATGGATCTGGTAAGATGGGTGGAGCTGATGCTTTGACTGCTGTAGGCACCTGTTTCCTCAGAAGAGGAGCTCTTCTTCTGGTTACCTGGGGGTCAAGAAAAAGGTACTATGAGATGAGCTTTTGAAGTTGCTCCACAAATCTTTCCCAGCCATAAGTGGAAACAGGATCCTAGTGCATCAGTGTGAGACACTTCATATAATAGTAGTAGACACAATAGTTTTTGATTGGTGAATCCCTAGGACAGCCTTATTCTCTATGTTATGAATAACAATAAAGGTGCACCTAGTTACGCATTTTCCAAGTACTTGTAAAGGGAATGCTGGTAACTACTTATGCAAAAAAGATAAAATCAGGGGAGACAACTGTTTTCACAGCTGCTAAACAGTGCAGTTTTGGTCTTATCTCTCCTGCCTTACTGCATGTTTAAGGTCTGTCTCTCTGCCTCCATAGCTACCTGCTAGGCAGCCTAGCCCTGCAGCCTGGCATGCCCTCACGTCAAACCCACGGACGGAGAGGGCATTCAGGACTACTGGCTTGTTGAGCCCTGTGCTCTTTTGTCAGCAGAATTTTTCTTAACGCTGTTTAATTTGATTCCTATGGTATAAAGTTGTAGGTCTGACAATACCAGTTCAGTAAAGGTTTTCTTAAAAATCTTGGCATTTAAATGCCTTTTCCTTGTTGGTGCCCATGACAACAGAACCGTTGGTTTGAGTATTCTGTGTCTGTTCTCTATGCATGGAGCAAAATTCCTTTGCAGCTTTTATTTGACCTCACTAAAAACAAGAAAAAGATTCATGTTGTTACGCAGTTTTTCAGCTGGTAACTGCAGGTAAGTAGAGTTGTTTAAAGTATGCTTGTGTTTTAGAAGCACCTGAATTTCACAACAGTGTGTTTCTCCATATTCAGTAGTGGTAGTCAGAGCAAATGAAAAAGGCTGCTCTGTAATGTTTCTTGAAACTGCTAACAAGACCTGAGGGGGGTAGAAGATAATTCTTCTATCTGCAGTTGCTTCAGAAAATAAAACTTCCATCAAATCTGTCACATGATTTGGGAAATTGCAATTTTTTTCCTGTTCCTTAGAATTACGTTAAACTTATTTTTGTGCTTGACCTTTCTACAGTTAAAGTAATGCCTTTTTGCGTTTTCCCATAGGTGCGCATGAAATAACTTGATCAATGGGATGTCTTAAATAGCTTTTTTGTTTGTTTTTTTGGGGGGGTGGCAGGAGAGGGGTGAATCATGCAATTTAGGTGAAATAAAACTGGATAGCTACCTAATCTGAAATGCAGAATTTCTTCATTTTGGAAATTCTTTATAAGAGAAGTACTTGCTTAATTGTTTTATGCCTTTCTCTAATAAGGCTGGAATGACTTGTGTCCTCTGAATTGCTTAAAATTTGTTTATCTGACTTGATCTTGATCTGATGTAAATCAACAGGCATTTTCAAAAGAAACAAGGTTACAAAAATGTATGATTAGCCTTGCTTCATCAGTGGCAGTCATCAGAATACAGAAAATGCTGGTCAGATAATTCCCATCAATCAGTTAAGTATTTTGGTCTGCCAGGTTTTTGAATGTAGCCCTTGGGAGGCTGCAGTCATCTGCTTGTAGTACTATATGTTATCTGCCTGTTAGCTGTCACTGCTTTAGTGCTTCCGTTTTTGAAGGGTTTATTTGTGCTGTTTCGTATTTTTCATGAGAGAAGATAAACTTTTGGTGCTACATGTCAGTTGAAGCTCACAGTAAATTTTAGCTTTGTTTTTCAGCGTGTGCTTTCTTTCCTGTGTTTGGTTGGAGAACTGTTGAAAAAGGGAAAGTGTCATGTTTCATCTTTCTTAAGTATAAATCACTCCTGCTTCTGTGTATTTAAATCATAGTAATTCAGAAGGTTTCAAGGGATGTTGAGAAGTTCTAGATGCTAACTTAATACATTATTGTACACAAATGGTTGACACTAATATGAAAACGTTATTGTGAGCCTGGTTGAGGATGCTAATTTAAACACATCAGTTATGCGGTGTTAGTGAATGGTAATGATATGTTAGGCTAGTAAACATGATTAAGTTTTTGTTTGATTTGGAACAAAAATGGCTTGAGTGGCAGAGGCCAGAACTCCAAAACAGCCTTCAAACGCATGGAGAAACCAGCGTGCACAGCAGAAATCCACTTGGGGATCTTGTCACAGGTTTAAAAAAAAAAAAAAAATCAAGAGGGGTGGCAAAAAAACCTACACACAAACCAAAACAACATGTACCCACAAGTGTTACTGGGGAAAGCACTGCATTTTTACACTGCGAAGGAATAATACCTAATGTGTGATATTCTGTAGCTGAAAAAAATTAGTCTTTCAGTTCTCTTAATATGGTATTTCTGTAACTACCATCCAAAGACCAGTCTTCCCTAAAGAAAGCCAGTGTCCCACCTGATGTTCCAGGTTTTATTGCGGACAGTAGCACTTACAGGTAGGGCTGGTTACTGCATTCCCCTCTTCAAACCTGTGGAACTCCTATAAACTTGTCTAGAATTACAGTGTAAGTGAGAATCATCCTGTCTCTGCAAATCTTTGTATTATAAATGAAATTCTGATTGGTTTTTTTTTTTTTTTTTGGTTTTAAATTCCTTTGGTTTCAAACATCCTCTGTACTGTGCATTCTAAATATAGATTGAGTCTGTGCCAAAGACCAAGTGCAAACATACAAAACCATCATTGATAGAAAGTCTCTTTAATGACTTCCTCTGGAAACTATAATTTGAATCATATGATTCTTCTGGAGTAGCTGTAGGAGGGAATATCTGAAAAATATAGTATGGTTTTCAGATTTTTAAACTTTTCATCTGTATGAACTTAACTTTGTATAAACTGTGCTAGTTATTTTATTCCTTGATTATTTGGCAAGACTAACATTTCCTGCAAACCAATTCAGATAAAAAGAGCAAAATTTAGGGCATAAATAGTCATCTGGTGATGGAGGGTTTTTTGCCCCCTCACCCCACTTTTAGCAGTTACAGAATAATTGTTGTTTTCTGGTAAATGCTTGTCAGGAAATCTGGTGGTAGCCTGTTGTTTTGGCTGTGTAGCTGCAATTGAAGCTGCTGAATTGGTGTAGTCTAATTAGTGGGAGTACTCCATCTGGCCAATGTTCATCAACCAAGCCTAATCACCGAGGACTGTTGGCAACATATACTCCCTGTAGTAACTTCTGTGAAAGAGGAAGGCAAATGATCTCTTGTTAATGGGAGGAAAGCTGTGGAAAGGAAAAAGTTGGGAATGAAGTGGAATGGGGGAAGTGAGAGATACAGAGAGGAAGTGGAAGTGACTGATGAAGAGAATGAAGGCAGTTGGGAAGAGGTAGATGTCATTCAGCAAATGAATGACAGGAAATGTGAGGTTAGAGTGGGAGTCTTAAAGAAATTAGGCTTTTGAAAGAGAAGAATAATAAAGAGCAAGTGACAAAGGTGATATAAAGATAATGGGAAAACAGATGGAAGGTTGAAAGAGGAAGATGTGGTGGGAAATACTGTGTGAAAATGTTTATGTCAAAAAGTGGAGAAGAGGATTACAGCCCAGTGTTCCTAAGTGTCTAGATTTTCAATATTTACCATCCTCTTGAAAATGAGATTGGGCACAATTCTGAGGTTCCTACTTGTGAATATCCTGGGGGAAAAGCTGGTCTACACCACTGTATTGATGCAGACTTTCATTACTGTCCTTTTGCAGTGATTAGATGTCTAATGTGTCACCATTCTCATCTCTAATGTCTTTGTACTACTACCATAAAGATGAAGTTTAGATGACTGCAATTTCAATTTGTTAAATGTTTAACAGATGTCTTGTCTTGCATCAAAACATATGTATGATTTAAAACATTGAGAACACAAAACATTTGTGGTCCATGGGAGTTGAGGATATTGGCACTTTATACTAAAAATCACAAAACAATTAGAATGAGTGCAAGTAAACCAAAATGGCAATAAAGAGGATTACATTTGAGTGCAGCTGTCATCCAGCTAATTAGATTTGTGTCCAGTGCAATGTCAAATAATGTAAACTGCTTGGTTTCACAATGTTGGAGGAGAGTGGTATTCAAGAAAGTAAGCTGAGAAAATACTGTGTTTGAAGAAAACGCAAGCTGTTCTGTGGAACTTGCTTGAAATATTGCAACGCCAAAAAGTTCATACCAAGATTTTTAGCAATAAATTTGCAGACTTATGCTAAGCTATACATGTGCGAAATACATTCCTGTGTGTATTCCTCATCTCCTCTTTCTATTGTAATGAAGTGCAGTGAGATGTTAAGCTTGTTAGATTTTCTGCCTGGGGAGAGTAAAAAGTGTGAATAGACTTTCTTATACATACACATTTTGTCACATCAAAGAAAACCTAAACTTTCAGAATGAGCACATACTTTCTGGGGGAGGAAAGGGGGAAAACATTGAACATGACTATTCAAGTGCAGTATTTGTTGTTTTCTCTACTGCTTGCAGGAAATTTGCCTGAAACCTAAGGAGGTCCTGTGGCTTCCCATCTTTAAAATTATTGAAATGTAGCATCTTTCCTTCTTTTAGTCTGATATAGTACTCCATACTGGGCAGTGTTTTCATTGATCATTAACTGATGGGATAGTATGTATTTATATAAATTTGCAACTGGCAGCAAGTTGACAGAACAGAATTTACACTCAAAACAAAATGGAGAAACAATGCAAAATTAGTACCAATTCATGAATGGTAACACAGTCTCCTTGTGGAAGAAAGATCAGGTGCACAGCACTGAAGAGGTTTAAATGTCATTGTGCATGACAGATTAAATAGGCGCAGTAGTGTGATGCTGTACCCCAGAATAAAGCAAACTGGGATCTATATTCAGACTCATGGTTTGTGAATAAGTACTTATTTTGTGCAACCTAGTACTGCTGAGGTTTCACCTGTGAAATCGTAACAGTTACCAGTGCTGATTTTCAGAGTTTGGACAATCTTGAGAAAATCTGGGGGAAATAAAAGGAGGTGTTTGAAAACAAGACTTGAGAAGAATTTAAAGAAAATTTCATGTTGTCTATAACTGAAAAAAAAAAAAAAAAAAAAAAAACGAACAAAAAACCAATAAAACAAAAAAACCCCAAACATCAAAACCACTATGTGCGAATAGGAAAAAGGTAATTGTTACCAGTGTCTACTTAGGATTAAAAGCAAACATTTCTGTCGGAGATTTCGCTTGGATTTTAGGGAAGACAAGGATAACTAATTACTGTAGTAGTTTGCATGGGCTTTGGAGTCCCTGCTAGTGGAGGCTCTCTGGGACAGATTAAGTAACCATCAGCAGTGCTGTATCATATTAGATCCTGCCACAAAGGTGGCTTAAATGACCATGTGTAGTAGTTCAGTCATTGACTTCTGAGCCTTTTTTTTAAAAAGAACTCATCCCAGTTTAGGTGCTTATTGAAGAATGGTGCAAGAATACATCGATGTAAAAGCCATGACAGTGTGCAAAGACAGGAGCAGGCTGTTAGATTCTGTAAGTAAAGATGAGGTTTGTTCCACAGTGTAAGGGAGTTAGAAGAAAAATAAGCAAAATATTACTGTGGAGAAGGGCATTTGTAGCATGAATTATTGGCAAAATGAAGGATAAAGAGGTAGTCTTTTCATCTCTAAAGAGAGAAATGCTTTTCATCAGCTGACAGTATATTAAAAATACTAGCAGCATAAATAGCATATCAGCACAAAGGAAACATTTTCAAGTAAGAGACTCTTGAAAATTAGCTTTCTCCTCTTCCCCCCAATACACAAAATACACAATGGGACATATTTTTGCATTTTTTTTTCCTTCTTCCTCTTTTGCTTATGAAAAATAATTAAAGAAAAAAAAAACTTAAATCACAGTTATAGCTGACTTCAGCAGCAGCTGAAAATGAACATCCGGTAGATTATATTTGAGTGCCTAAATTTATGTTCCTAAATCTGTATCTGCAGGCGGTGCTGTGTACTATTCTGCCCTTGTTGGCTGGTAGGGAAAAGATGTGAGCACAGAGGTAGGGTAGGAGTTGGTGCTGGGGGTAGGAGGGGGCATTCTTGATGGGTGAGAAGTAGAAGTCTTTGGCTTTTTTTTCCCGTTTAATTCCTGCACAGCCTCAACCATCATAGTGATGGTATTTCACAACCAGTATTCTGTCATTAGCAGTGCTAAGGTGTTTAAAGCCAACTGGTGAATATTGTGCTATCCCAGCCAGTTTTTCTCCTGGATGGCAGGGGACCCAGGTTTGTTGTGTCTTTTGAACCAAGATTATGTGCAGCAGCTCAGCCATACCTCCCCTGGTCCTTCATTGTGTTAGTAGGTGGAGAAAAGCCCATCAGGTACAGGGCAAATATTTAGAGTAGGTCAATGAGTGGTTATAGAGGGGCATATGACAGCTCTGTATGTCCATGCTTCACCATGGATGGGTAAATTTGGGCTTTTGGGAGACACAGAGGGTTTGTGTTTGTGCCACTGAAGTGTTTTGTTCTGAAAGTATTGCAAACCTCTGCTTCCTGTATTGAAATGGACTTTTTCTCCTCACTTGATGACTTTCTTCAGTTGCCACTGGCTTTATCACCTTAATGACAGCCTTTTCTTTCTTGGCATGGACAGGCTAAAGGTTATCTAGACAGTGAGGTATGTAAGGCAAAGCCACTAATTAAGGTATTGACATAATCTTGGACATGCAGGGGTTAAGCTGGCATGGTAGCATGTGGACAGTGCAAAGTTATGTTTCCTAGTTTCCCTCAAGCAGACTTTCTTTCTGAAGTCTTGTGTTTGGAGGTAATTTTTGAAGTGACTCTCATGCCCAGTATTAGCAGTAAACAGAAGCAAGTATTAGCAATAATTATTTGTTTAATTTTGGTTGAAATTTGTCAGAGTAAAATCTGAGTTTGAAGGCAACTTTTTTTATATAGTGTAAATTTATTATTGAATTATCGATTTTTACTTAATGGAAAATGTATCTTCACTTACAAATATTTAGACAGCTAAACTGTAGGGGCAGTTTTCAGCTGTCCTATCTTGTTTGTCCACAGCAAAACTGAACACAGGGATTTTTCTTTTACTTCAAACTGAATATAGAACTTGAAACAAAGATGACTTCCTTTTAGTTTCTCAGCCTCTCAGCGCAAATGCCGCTGCCACCATTCTTTCTAAGGCCCAAGTTTCCCATACTTCACTATATTCTAGTCCAGTTTTGATATGCTTTGCCCAGATGGCCGATGTTTGCATATTTAGCAGTCTGAAATATCTAGTCTCTCTTTCATGAGTGGCTGCTGTCCTCAGGTTGAGAGATAAAGCAGGAAGAACTGTATTCTTTGTTTATGATGTTTGACTTGTGAATATGTCAAGGAAAAGAATCTGTTGTTTTAATAGCTCCCCACATAGTAACCTTAGGTACTCACTGCTAAGCTTCATAATTAACCTAGAGACTACCTGTTGCACTTTTTTAACTATTGCTTATCTACACACAACTTGTAAATGGCAAATATCTTTTGTACCATGTCGCCAAGGCAATCAATACATCATTGACTTAAAGACTTAAAGCAAGTATCTTGCTGACATTGTGTTTACTGTTTGGAATGCCGGATTAATTACAGTGTGTATTGCAGTTGTTGTATTATGAGCTACATCTGCTTTTAGTGAACTTTCTCTGTAAATGAGCAACTGTCAGTGCATACTGTTTCTCATACTCTGAAGAAAAATTCTCCAAACTTGTAATTGTGTACTTTAAAAATTAAAGAACCATGTCTTTAGATCACAAGTTCGTTTATTTCTTTTGTTTCTGGAGGAGCTGACTCAAGCATAGATGTCTCCTCCCTGTTTTGCAATAAGTAAATGAACAGAAGAGACAGACCCAGGCCAATTGAAACTTGGCCACCGGAGTTCATGTTAATTCTCTGCGATCTGAGCAGCTAGACACGCACAAATCCACAGCATCCTGTGTGCCAGAAGCTAGCAGCAAATAATTCATTTACTGGAATTATTTGTACAAGCCTCCAGACTGCTACCATTTCAGAAACCAGGCAGATCAATTCTTTCCTTTTTGTGTGCAGTGTAGGTGACAACTGAAAAGGCTTTTAAAGGAAGTAACATTTGCTTGAGCCTTTTCTCTTGTTTGCAGTTAGTTTGTAGATTTTTCTGTGCTTAGTGTGTGTGTGTGGGCCTACAGCAATGAATGCCAGCCCTACAAAAAAATGTAAGATCATTAATTTGTATTGGCTCGGAGAAAGGTACAATATATCTGTGGACTGATTTTTAGGAAACAAATTATAAGTAGCAAAGGAAGCCAACAGGTGAGCATGGTACTTTAAATTTACAGAAATGTGAAACTGCTCATTCCTGTAAGAAGAGCAGGAACAAAGGTTGGAGCTTTTCTATTTTTGATTGGGGCTTGCCATGCTTTCTGTAAAGAACAGTGATTTACTTATACTCAGGCAGATAGTGAAGAGCCAAAACAAAAAAGCAGTCGTAATATGAAGGGAATTAGCAAGGGGCTCAACATCCAGTTAGCATGCTTGGCAGTAACTGTAGTAAAAACTGACATTTTGGGACATGGAATGTAATAAAATAAACTCTTAGCATTGGAATTTAAATTACTTGCGAGTACAAATTTTTCCAGTGAAAACTGGAATTAGCTGATGTATTGCGTTTGGATTTTTAGGAGCTTCTATCCATTAGTACGCACCTTGCAATGTCTCCCATATTGTGTTTACATGTAAACTGGAGACTGATACAGTGTTCCACTCAGACTCCCATCCTTCTATTTAAAATCAAATTTGGGGCATACAAAAAAAACATTTTATCAGGATGAGTGCTGAAATTTGCATCACACAGATGTTCAAGAGGCAATTAATTTTCCAGAGGTAAGTTTTGCTGTTGGTCTAATACTGGAAAGAGACAGATGGAAAGAACTGATGCAGAGAAAATTAATCTGGAAACAGCTCAAGGATGATTTTGGTTTTGTATTTTCTTTTTTTCTTTTTTTTTTTTTTTTTTTAAAAAAAACAATACTTGATGTCTATCAAGTGGTTTTGTTAAAGCATATCACAAATCAGATTCCCTGCAGAGGAGCAGTATGGGCAGTGTTTTGTTCATTTGCTATGAACCCCTCCCAAAAGAAAAGTGGAAGCTTTAAGTAGGTTACTGGTCTTCAGGAGAGGAAGTTTATTTCCCAGGTGAGCTGCAAAGTACCTGTCGCTGTGGGGAAGAATCACTTAGTAACTGTGAATAAGAATAACCTTTCAGTGTCTTAAGGTCCTTTCCAACCCTAACTATTCTATGATTCTATGTAAAATATGCAAGTGTTGTTGTGCCATATGCTAAGAGCTGAGCGATGGTAGATTATTATATTACAAAAATGTGTAATTCAGTATTCATATCAAAAATTCACATAAAAATCAAGATGCTGTATAAAAGCATCTTGAAGTTTTTAATCATAGTAAATAATTTCCACTAGGTTTCCAGTTCTTTTCTTTATTAGGTGCAAGACACATGAACTTAGAAGGAGGGTGGAAATATCACTTCCTTTATTTGCCTATTAGCATCCTGGAGACTACAGCTGCACAGCAGTGATGCATGGAAGAAGCTATAACATTGCCATACTGGCTTAAAAAAAATCCCAAACAAACAACCATGCACTTTTGCATTTATAAAGTGTGAAAAGAAATAGTCTTGTTCAGTGAATGGCAAAAACTTGTTTATAATAATCATAACAATTTTAGAGTCAAATTTCATACACTTATTATCATAACATTAAAATGTGTTGCTATTTCAAGCCTAAGATGTAGAAAAGTGTATGTGAAATGATCTAACTTTCTGTGTCAAAAAAAAAAGTCTGCCTTCTCATAGCCTCAAAAAAGATTTAGATGCTTATTTTCTTTAGTATCTATCTATTGTAGGCAATGTTATTTGTATGAGGTACATGGAAAGACAAAATAGGCAGTGAATGTGATTTGCTTCCACTTGAATTCTCTTTCATAAGAGACTAATAAGCCATTAACTTAATGTTAGACTATGGACTGTTAGACTAAAGTTTTACTGGATTGTCAGTAGTATAAAAAAAACCCTGTATTGTGTCCTTACGAGTCTTTCATTTGCATGCGCTGTGTACCAACACCACACAGGTAGCTGATGCAGATGTCATGCACTAGGTTTTATGAACAATAAGCTGATGAATTTTCTAAATACTCAGATCTTATTTTTATTAGAAGAAAAAGTAAGTACTATCATTAATGTGTGTTCTGTTAGAACTCTACACTCAGTCTTTAACAATCATTCACTATAATGCAAATAGTAAACCACCTAATGAGGCATTTTATGCTTGGTGTTTTCAATATTTGCCCGAAACCATTTAGGTTCTCCAGTGGCAACTATTGAATCTTCTGGGCTTCTGACCTCAGCAGGCATCAGCCTGTGTTTTGGCTCACAAATCTCCTGTTCCAGCATTTGAGCTACTTGTTGCTCTGCCTCCAATATTAGCTCCGTGAGACCTGCCTGTAATCTTCTGCTCTTGCAAAGGCTGTTTGTTGATGGGGATCTCTTCTCTGGGATGGTCTGCTTCTCTGTGTGATGTTGCATCTTTTCACTGTGTTCATTGCACTCAAGATCTTTACTTTGCAGCTGATTGTATGCTTAATGTTGTGCATTTGTATCCCCTGTGTTTGGGTTGGGGTGGGAAGCTTAAAAGTACTCTCTGAAAGGCAGATAGACTCACAATGCATGATCTGACTATGCCTTGCTGTAATTTGAACTAAGAATAATTTTTATGTAGGTCAAGCAACTGTTGCGACATGGTTAGCTCTCAAGAAAGCAAATTACTTTTTTATTATTGGACTTTCAATTTTTCTCTTAAAACAAAACAAAACAAAAAAAAAAACAAAACAAAACAAAAAAACAACACCAAAAAACCCCACTCACCATGTTCATCAGGAATACAGTTAAAATATGAGCCTCTAAAAACATAATAATCCCGGAAAGGGCAACTTTTCTGGGGAGAATCCATTTCCCTCTGTGGAAGTGTGATCCTAAAGCAGAGAACGTAATAGAGTACTTGTAATCATAATCAAAATTACCATATCTATCTGTCTCTGGCTTTAGTCACCAGGTGTGATGTTCTGTCAGAAAAATAGTTATTTCCATCTTTCTGAGAACATTTCATTTCATACCAATTCTCAAGAGGACAGTTTTGTCCTGTTCGCTCAGGTGTACCTAGTACAGTAGTTTTTGCTGGGGACTAGCTGCATCCTCCTGTTCCAACTGCAGAATTAATACTTTTCCATAGCTGTATAAAAATCAGCTCACATATTGGAATGCAGTGAGAGCAATCAGACATAAAAATGTGCAGCAGTAATCAGGAAGCATGGAGGTGTGAAGTAAGTTTAGTTAGATATGGATGTGGGAGAATTTGCAAAGAAGGTTCAGCCTGAGGCATGAACCTTCTCTCATTTAGGCTCATGAGTCTGATGTTGTGATGTTTTCATTTAGCAAAACACAGCCACACTGATTTTTTTGCAAGTGCGTAAGAACCTAAAATTACCTTGAGGCTCATGCATCAGAACTGTAACCTTGAATATGACTGTGTGTGGTGAAGATGGTATTATGATAGGAATGTTGTGGGTTGTTTAAGACTTCTAGTGAGTTGATCTTATAATACTATAGCTTTTTTTCTTCAGTTTATTTCTTATTTTCTTTCCCAGACGTTGTGGTTCTGTGTTTGTGCTTTGAGATACAATGGTAAGACATTTAAGTAATGAACTGTGAATTCATTGGTTCCATGCTGAAAAAATAAGACATAACAGACTTTGTGTCCTATTGAGAGATTGCCTTGCATTGGATGGTTGCTTAGGCTAAAGGCTGAAGAACAACTGCCTGTGAAGTAGCAGAATTGCAGCATTATGTGTATTTTTTAGTGTCTGAATGCATTTATATAATGTCCCTAATGACCTTTTTTAGAGAAAGTGAAATAAGGAACTTAAGCTGATTATGGTGGTAAGAAACTGAAATTTTGTAACTAAAATGAGGCCTCTGACTACAATTAATTAATTCTTGTTTCTTCTTTTCAGGTTTTCTTCTTCTCCACCTTGGCCTTCCCCTTCTGCTTTCAAATCTGGTTATTTTTCCTGTTTAAGTTGCATTTGTTCTGTTACTTCTTCCTTGCCTTACCTCTTATGATTTAAGAAGTCTTTTCAACTTCATTTCCTCTGTCACTGGGTCCAAAATGCAGTCATCAATAGCTTATTTCTTCAAAACTAATAAGTTGTACAGGTAATCTATTTTTCTAAAGCTTATCTGATGCTTCTGGCTAATTTTCACTTAATTCCGGGCATTCTGAACATTAATTTTCACTGCTCTGCACATGGTTTCAAGGCTATTGAGAGATCCAAATGTGGGATTCAGCTCTGATTTGATGTACAAGTACACCTCATCTTGTTTCTTTTCATTTGTGAGGCTACACCAAACAGATATTTCACTTTAAATAACCATTTTACTGAAAGTAGTCTTGCAGTTTTTAGAATTTTCTTTTGAACTGTACTGAAATCTTTGAGAAACAAGATTCTTTGCTTTACCAGATGTTGAACAGCATTTCTTCAGTTGTGTGTGTAAGGTTGGTGTTTTACCCAGTCTCTGCTTTATGAATGTCTGTGTGTGTGTCTGTATGTGCCTACACACACATTTTTATAAATGGTGCAAAGTAGTAAAGTGGAGATTGTCGCCTTCACTGTCCTGCAGTTGCTACAGTGCAGAATTGAAAAGCAATGCTCTGATGGGTCAGTGACATGAACAGTGGGATTGAGTGCACCCTCGGGAAGTTTGGTGATGACGCCAACCTGTGTGGCAGGGTTGATGCAATGGGGAGAAGTGATGTGAAATTAATGACATTCAAGGTCAAGTACAAGGTCCTTCACATGGATCAGGGCAATCCCAAGCACAGCAACAGGTTGGGCAGAGAAGGGGTGAGAGCAGCCCTGATGAGAAGGGCTTGAGGGTGTTGGTTGGCAGTGTGCACTTGCAGCCCAGAAAGCCAACAGCCAACAGTACAGCCAGCAGTACACTGGATTGCATTGAAAGAAGCATGACCGACAGGTCAAGGGAAGTGATTCTCTTCCTCTACTCCTGTGAGACCTCGAGTACTGCACACAGCTCTAGGACCCCCAACACAAGTGGTATGTGGACCTGTTGGAGTGAGTCCAGAGGAGGACCACGAAGATAATCAGAGGTCTGGAGCACCTCTGATAAGAAGACAGACTGAGAGAGTTGGGCTTATTCAGCCTGGGAGGTGAAGGCTCCAGGGAGGCCTTAGGGCAGCTTTCAGTGCCTAAAGGGGGCCTACAATAAAGCTGGAGTGGAACTTTTTTCAAGGGCATGTAGTGACGGGACAAATGGGAATAGTTTCAACTGAAAGAGGGGAGATTTAGGTTAGACATTGGAAAGTTCTTCACTATGAGGAGAAGAACCAGCACAGGTTTCCCAGAGAAACTGTGGCTCCATCCCTAGTAGTGTTCAAGGCCAGGTTGGATGGGGCTTGGATCAACCTAGTCTTGTGGGAGATGTCCCTGCCCATGGCACAGGGGTTGGAACTAGATGGTCTTTAAGGTCTCTTCCAGCCCAAACCTTTGTGATCCTATATTTACTGCTCCTCAGACAACTATGTAATAGCAGCAAAAATGTAAAAAGAACAAAGGGTTACATGTAAACTGCTTTCTCTGATGCCGTGGCAGAAGCAGTTCAACAAATATCTACTCTTTCTCAGCCTCCTTGTCATAATCTGAGTAGAACAGAAATTCTTCTAAAAATGGTTTGAAGTTAGATGCTAGTAAAGTAGAAAGTTGAGCTAAAGTTCTGAGAAGACAGTCTTTCAAATATGTGCGCAGATATAGGCAGTGATTCTAGCTCTTCCCAAGGATATTTTGTAATCAGCCATTTGTCCACAACAAACAAATCCCCTAGAATGCCCAGAGCCTCAGGGTATGTCTACTCTGAAGACACCATTAATTGCTTGCAGCCCATGTTGAGTTTTGTGATGCTTTGAGTAGGCTTTTGATCATGCCTAAGTTAACTAGAAATCTTGTTCAGAGATGACGATGCTGCAGTCTAATTTAAACTACAAAACAACAACAATAAAAAACTCATAAGCCAAAACCACCACCTATGTTGTTGAATGTGTCTGAGGATACTCAAGGAGTCAGCAGTAGGAAATGCCCACAGCATTCTGCTTTAAAACACAAGTGGCTTTTTTTTCTCCTGTGGTTTGGATACCAGGAGGTGAAGGAAGTACACTGAGGTGCATTGGGGAGAAGGTGAGAATTCTTTTAAACTGATAAGCTAAGAGCAAGAAGTGTCCGAGTGACAAATCTCCTTTCTTATTCAGTTACTTTGCATATCCCTTTAATCGTGAGCATTTGCTGCATGTTTTTAGCCTTAATGTTTCTTCTCCATGGGAACAAACTGAGCTTATTTCAAGACTCTCATCTATCACAAATCTAGTTTGGTCAGTGAATATCCACTCTAACAGCTGTATGTGTAGTATTTCCTAATTTATTTTAAAATATTAAATTGATTCAATTCAGTTATCCATTTTTCTGTATTAATAGGAAGACCTTGAGCTTTTTGATTAATTCACTTGTTTTATAGACCTATGTTTCATCTTGTTGTAAGATGAATGATGAACTCATATTTTCATTTGAGAACTTAGTGTGTTCTTTTGACTTTCTCTTTTTATTTTAACTTCTCATAAAGTTTAGTGTGGTTTTGCTAGTAATTTTGGGGTATTTTCATAGTTTGTCCTTAAAAATGTTAGGCCTGTTTGTGTCTATTTTAATTTGAGTGGTGCAAGCTCAGTAATACTCATGGGCTATTCAGAGCCTAATCAGCTTCTTACTAAGAATGACTGTCATCTGCTCTGGTGTTGCCCAGTTGTCTAGCTATTTTTAGGATGTTGTTATTTCTGTAACGTAAGTAAAGTCTGTTCATCCTGTAAACAAGCTAGATGCATAGCTGTGGTCTGAAGAGCTTGCCCAGATGTTAAATGTGATTGTCTGAATCGCAGGAGAGGCCTACGCAGTTAAGTGGTTCAATTATTTGAAATACTTTTTGCCTGGCAAAAATCAATGTAGATGCGTTTGCACTGGCACAAACATATCTTTGCTTGGAGTTTTGTTTTGTTTACTGAAGTTTTGCACACAATAGTAGCAAAAAAGCTGGAGGCTTGCTTGTATAGCTGTGGACAAAGAGGAGGTGGAAACTCTGCCAAAGTGCCGAGTGAGGAATTTGAGGATAGGAGCAATAAAAGACCACTTGAAGGCAGGAGTCTGCCAAATGAAGACTGTTGAGAAAAATTTCCAGCATTTTCTGTTGTGTAACTTGTGTTTTCTATTTTATGTAAATATTCCCCCGTTCTTGAGAAGGGGGGTGAGATATGTTAAAATTAGTTTTATCTTTTCCTTTCTTAGGGAAAATGATACTTCCCATCAAAGTCATTGAAAGATAGGTTACTATGCAATGGCATGGTTTTTATATTTTGCAAGACACTAATCATGTTGTTTCCTATGAATCAAAAATCTTTTCCAGTTTCCGATACTACACTTCTGTTTAAAGCGCTAGAGCTTTATATGCTTTCAGCGCACAGACTTCTTCTGAAGCCTTTGTTCTGTGTTTACAAATAGTTTATAAAACTTTGGTGTCTTGTTTTTTCATTCATGGTAGGAATCTGTGCTTTGCTGTAGCTCTAGTTTTATTTAAAGTATATTTCCAGCTGTATTCAAAAGCTTAAGAAAAAAAGGTGGGGGGGGAGGAGGGGGAGAGAAGGAAGGGTAGGCAAGGAAATGGGATTTTCTCACCAAACCACAGTAAAAATAGATAACAAACCCAGTGTTCCTTAGGGATGAAGTATGGCACAATGATCTTGATGATCAGATACAGTTGTCACCTGGACAAAACTGGCATTGCTATGGCCCGAGTTGCAGCAAAAGCCATTTCTGTGTTATTGGTTGATCTTGTTCAGTGGGTGGTCTCATGCCAGTTAAGGCTATGTGCAGGTGCTGGGGTCTGTTCAGATACTGACTTGGAGGGTGACTTTATGCTTATCTGTACTGACAGTACTATACATACGTTACACCTGCTATACCTTTAAGCCTGACAATCCTTGTCATGCTTTTAATAGTGCTATTTATCTTGTTTTGGACTTTGTTGAGAATGCGTTGCAACAGTTGCAGTCTGTGGGTGTTTCAAATATGTGTAGAGCTTTGTCCAACAAATATTTTTGTCTTAATACTAAGGCAAGGTGGTATTTCTTGTTTCTAAATAAATAAAAAAAAAGTATAGCTGTTAATCCATGGAATAAATAGTTCCACCTGTAAAATAGGTGTCAGGGAGAAGTTTTATGTTCAGCCCCATCTAATCTAAATACAGCAGCAAACATATATTACTTGTCATATGCAAGTACTAAACACCCTAAATTTGTGGTTCCAAGAAGTAATAAATTGTCCAGAATAATTTTGAATGCATTTGGCTCCTTATTGGTAGCAACAGCTTCAGAAAATGTTTAGAAATTGTAAGTCAGCTGTTTTAATTACTCCTGTGTGTTGATGCTCAAAGACCTTACATGTTTGTTTCATCCCTACTTGGATAGGAATTCTAAAAACAGTTTTCAGATAGGAATTCTAAAAATGGTTTTCAGATACTGTCCAGTTTCGGACTTTTCCACAAAATACTTTGGATATATAAATTGGATTATAACCAGAAAGCTGAAACTGAAGTTAAATGCTGATTCCATTAGTAACAGATTTTCTGTATTTAACAGACAGTTATTTAAGGTCAAATGCAGCCTGATCTGCACTGGGTTTGCAAGAAGCTTGGGAGAAACTTGCCTTTTATCTCATGGTAAATGTGCTCTTGGTGCAGGATTTTAAAAACAGAAACAGAAAGACCTGTACTTTGAAAATAGCTAACTTAGCCAGGAAAAAAAAAAAAAAAAAAAACAAACAAAAAACCAGGCAGCTTCTTTAGCTCATTTTTCTTAATGATTGGTCGAATGAGAGTTTAGGGTTGGGCTCAGAAAGAGAGTTTATATAGAATCAGAGAATAGTTAGGGTTGGAAAGGACCTTAAGATCATCTAGTTCCAGCTCCCCTGCCATGGGCAGGGATACCTCCCAGTAAACCATGCCGCCCAAGGCTCTGTCCAACCCGGCCTTGGACACCGCCAGCGATGGAGCATTCACAACTTCCCTGGGCAGCCCATTCCAGTTCCTCACCACCCTTACAGTAAAGAACTTCTTCCTCATATCCAACCTAAACTTCCCCTGTTTAAGTTTTATCCCATTACCCCTTGTTCTATCACTACAGTCCCTCATGAAGAGTCCCTCCCCAGCATCCTTGTAGGCCCCCTTCAGATACTGGAAAGCTGCTATGAGGTCTCCACGCAGCCTTCTCTTCTCCAGGCTGAGCAGCCCCAACTTTCTCAGCCCATCCTCATACGGGAGGTGCTCCAGTCCCTTGATCATCTTTGTGGCCCTCCTCTGGACTTGTTCCAACAGTTCCATGTCCTTTTTATGTTGAGGGCACCAGAACAATGATAGGTGATTTGAAAAGTGTATCTTACCAGACCTTCACTGAAAGACAGTATTGAAATTAAGGGTTATTTAATCTCAGGGAGGGGAAAAAAAGGTCGAACAAGAACCAGTTAACCTGAGTGTCAGAAAGCAGGCACAGATCTGGGAGGCTGTAATGGAGGAACCATTAGAGCCGTCAGTTCTCTGCTTTTCCACGCTTTCTAGAGGAAACTATGCAAGCAAGCTAATTGATTCCACAGAGGTATATTTAAGAAATTTAAAGGTCTGCATTATACAGAAAATCAGGTTATACAATTTAATTGCCTCTGTATATTTTTAATGAATTCCTAAAGTGATCTATTTTTTCGATGATTTAGTGTTATTTAGGTACTGTTGGGTTTCCTGCAGACCCTACAAAATTTCAATGCACTTTCAACTCCTGCAAAGCCAGTTCAAAGAATTCAAAATCTGTTAGTTGCAAGTAACTCTTCTCCTGCAGAACTTTGAGCAGACGTCATATCTGAGTTTTGTTTCCTTGAAGAGTGAGCAAGTCTCAAAAGAAGAGTGCTTAACTTAAAAATGATTTTGCTCATATCCAATACTAACCATGGTGTCATTGAGAAGTTATCAAGTAAGGAGAGGGTACTTTAGACCAGTTTTGAAAGATTTTGTAGTATAGTTTACAATTGTCACTGGCATCAGTGGATTCTTTTTTGCTTAGTGGCTGCTGCTTTGCAATTGTTTTGAGCTTTTTTCCTCCAAAAAGAACAAAGAAAGGTTAAACGTAGAAATATGGAGGGTTTCTTGCTGAAGCTGTCAGTATCAGCAGAAAAGGATTCCAACTGAGATGAGAAACAGACAAAATAAGTATCCTAAAATGTCTTTTCACCCATGGCTAAACGAATAGTATTATGGAATGATAATCCTCACCTTTGGTACTAGAGGATGACAGACTTGATTTCAGACTTTTTTCATACTTGTAACCAAATGCGTATTAAAATACAATGTTTACAAATATGTGAAAAATCAACCCCAAAGTGGTGGTGGTTGGATTTTGTGTTTTTCCTGGTTGTTTCTAAAAAGCGCTTGGGGCATACGTAGTGTGCTAAAATCTGCTTCTGGGAACTTCTGCCTGTGACATCCACTTCAAATATCATTCACAGCTTAAACATATTAGAACCACATGGCTCACTGTCAACTTAAAAAAGAAAATAATTGCCCTTAAGACTATTTTATTTTGGGATTGGATTGTTTCTGTTGCTGTTGATTTGGGGCTTTTTTTTTTTTTACTTTGCCACATTGTGTAAAGGCTGAAGCAGCAGATTTTTGGAGCTTCTGTAGGTTCAGTGTGAATACCATGTTTATGCAACTATAGTTGTTCCATTTTTTAAAATGAAATATATGTTTCTCAGAACTCAAACTGCTGCATTTTTCTTGACTTTTATGAAACTTGGCAGTGAGTCTTGTGTTCCTTCACTGTTTCTGTATCTTCAGCCTAATGTGCTCAGACCTTCCCAGTGGTAAAGACTAGAGATTTTTTTTTGTTCTTGTTGGAACAAAAAGAATATCCAGGCATGGCTTAAACAGTTTCAATTTTCAGTTGAAGACAACAGGTTTACAATCTAAAGCTGTATTTTTTGGCATTTCTTTAGTAGTGATTTTTTTCAATCATTGAGACGATGGGAAAGGCAGATACGTTGTGTTACAGCTATTGAGAGTATATTTATTTTCACATACCCTGACATGTATGTATCTGCCTAGCATAATGAATTAAATTAATTCATTAGCTGGAAGAGGTTTTAGAATTGTATGGGGTTTTTTGAGAACAGTTCATCCCACTACAGGAGAAAAAGCAGTTACACTGAAAAAGGGCAGAGGACTCAAGAACTGGGGAAAGAAATTGGCATTACCTGCAAAATCATACCCGTCATTCTAATACTTAAATATTTTTTTGTTTGCTTTAATTGAACCTGTATCTAACGTTTTGGTGGTAATTTTGCGTTGTGGCGCTTTATGCTTCTGGACACCAGATGGTGCTGCTAAACTATCGCGTGGGTAATTTTCACCCCCCCCCACCCCCCCCCTTTTTTTTTTTTTTTTTGAGTAATTGATACTTGATCTAGTTCCAAAGTCAGTTCTGTACTGTCCAACCAGGTTTATATTCCAGGATGCAGAACTGTACCTGATAGTTCAGTACACTACCACCTACTGTTTAAGGACAGTGGTCTGAAAATTATTATGTAAACTGAAATATGTTGTATAGTCAATATTTTTGATCTGGCTGTGCAAGAACTGCTATCAGATGGTGTTCCTCCGGGTATGTAGCTTAGTAGCAAATCTTAATTTATGAACTTGACAATTCAAAAATTTGATTTATTAAAGGATCATTTAAATCTGATTTAATAACTTCAATCAGAAAACTTCTGGTGGAGTCATCTTTATTGCCAGGTTGTAATTGCAAAGTTCCAGAGGCTAAATATAATGAAATGGTGATGAGGGTGGGTTTGAGTTTGCATTTTTTTCATAGACGTTGTTTTTGTGAGGCAGACCAAAAGCTTTCAGTTGTCCTCTGCTAATATTTGTTTGGAAAATATGATGGCTTAGGTACAAAATTTCATTGCAGAGAACATTTATAGTACAGTGATGCACACTTAGCGTTTGATTTCTTTTTATTTTAAGTTAGTTATCATGTTTGATAAACTCATCTGGTAATCCTCATTGTGGGCCTGAAGGGGTGGAACAGTACATTTGGTGCTGAATCCCAGAGATTGGTGGTACAGTTTATCACTGAGCTATAAATAGTGCATTCAAATTTATTTAAGCAATTAGGAAGATTTTTAGATATTTTTCTTTATTTTCCTTACATGTCTGTCTGTCATTTGTAGATCCTCATATTAAAGTATCTGGAAAAAAGGAAAACGTTAAAGAAGCAAAAGAGAAAATCATGTCTGTCTTGGACACAAAAGTAAGAAAACTTCTTTAGAATGACACCTTATCCTCCCATTTTGTGATGACATTGGTCTCTTTTAATGGGCTCATTTAAACAGAAATTACTTATGGATGTTCTGAAACTAAGTCTCCAGTATATTCTTCCTGGATGTTGATATTTGATGTATATGTACATATTGAAACATGCTACAACAGAATACTTGCTTAATGCATTTTTTCCAGATCTGAACTATATAGAAATAATATTTCCAGCCATATGACTAAAAGCATGCCCAGTTTCATCGTTGTATTGGGGTTTTTACTTGAAAATCTGAAATACAGTTTCAGCGCAAGCAGTATATAATGCGGTGACTTCAGCAAACCTAAAATTTTATTTCTGTTTGAAGTTCAATTTCAGGAGCATTTATGCAGTTCTGTTTCTAACTTACGGCATTTTTGATATCTGAAACATTAGGACCAGAATTTCTAAAACATCTAGATTTTGTTCAGGGGTTTCATATGTTCATCAGATATTTCTTTTCATCGAACAGCAAGACTTTTGGGACAACGTGTATGGCTTCTGCCTAGTTGTATGCCAACTTTTTGTTTCTCTGAATAGATTGCCAAAAAGAACTCTCCAGTGATAAGCACCATTTTTTTTAACAACTATTAACAACATTATTATGGACTGTTAACAATACAGCTCCTAATAACAGCTGTTGGCATTGTTTGTTTATTTCAAAAACTGATGTACCAGTAAAACCTGGTATGTTTGTTAAAGGAGGAGAAAACCCTGTTATTTTAGGTCCTATGGCTTTGATTTGCTGGTCTGCATCATATGATCCTGTGATAGATCAGACACAGGTGTGTGACTGCAATTGAAAGAACATAGAACTAAAATAAATTAGAATGGATTGCCAAAGGACATGTAAACCCCAGTTGATAGAAGCGAGGATGTGTTTTAAAAGCCTTAGACTTTTTTTTGAAGATACCTTTTGGGGTATATATTTTTGTTATCTCACTGGAAAGAAAATGTGAATGGTTTAGCATCTGAGTAAGATCTATATTAAGAACATCTTACTTGAGTAGAAGCTAAGCCGTAGCAAAAAATACTTTGGAAATACAATTTTGAATGTCATCCTTGAAGTTACATTACTCTAAAATACTCGGGTTCTGCTGTGAACAAATCTAATCATGGGTGCTTGGTTTCCAGAGCAATCGGGTAACCTTGAAGATGGATGTTTCGCATACAGAACATTCTCATGTGATAGGTAAAGGTGGCAATAATATTAAAAAGGTGATGGAGGAAACAGGATGCCATATCCATTTTCCAGACTCAAATAGGAATAATCAAGCAGAGAAAAGCAACCAAGTAAGTTTGTTTACTATTTAACTCATTTTTACTGTAATTCCTGAAAGTATAAAAAAATTTTAAGTACTACTACTTTTGTCAATTTGGGCTTTTTGGCAGGGAAATAGATTTTTGGTGTTTACACTCTGTGGAAAGCATGGGGCTTCCAAAGTGAGCAAATCTTTAAAAACAGATGGAAGTAATTTGTGAAGGCTCATGAATCCTTTTATTTTTTTTAAATTAACGTTATTTTGAGCATATGGAAGTCAATAACTTAGTGCAAATGGTAGAGAAGGGGTATGAAAATCACTGGGTTTGTAAATGTTTTGCATGTTCAACACCTGACCTATTTAGAATACTGATTAATTTGGTGCTTTTGGTTTATGGTGTAACTTAGTTGAAAAACCTATCTTGGTGGATAGCCAGCAAAATTGGATGCCCTATTATAAGAGTTCAACTTTCTTAGAATAGGCCATTGCACCAGGGTTATACATTTTTTTTTGTAATGCTGATACTACTGGAATGTTCAAATTTTTCATCACTGTATTTAGAATTTCCTCTTGTGCATCTGAGTGGCTGCTGAGAAAAATGCAGCAATTTCAAAACGTTCAAGAAAACCTACTGTTGTTGAATATTAGCATTGAGCACATGTATACACAGTAGTAATTCTTGATTTGATCCAAACTACTGTTCTGTTTGCTGTATCTTTTTTTTCCTAGTTATTTAAGCCTATGTAACATAATATGCTATAATATTTATTGATTACTTTTTAAACTGATTTTGGTTTTCAGCTACTGTTTAGAGAACACTTAAGATGTCACCGGGTGTGAAATAAGTGTTGATTTTTTTTTTTTAATCTTATTTTTATTTTTTAAGAGAACACAGGTACCTGAATAACTTTTCCAATGCCTCATTTGAAAATGCTCTATTTTCTATATTCTTGCTCTTCCAGGTGTCTATTGCAGGACAGCCAGCTGGAGTGGAGTCCGCAAGAGTTAGAATTCGGGTAATAGTCTATTTCAGTATAGTGTTCCCTTGAAAACACCTGAAAGGGGAAGAAATATAGTTTTGAGAACCCTAGGGTTTTCTGGCTCTGTCTTATGAGAGCAGTAACAGGGGAACATATGTGAGTATCCATGTGAGTGAAATGTAAAGGGCGTTACAAAAGCAGCAATTTGCATACTGGCCAAACTTAACTAGCCCAAGGTGGACCTTGAACACAAAGTCTGCTGGTATAAAAAAGACATAATAAAGCATCCCACACAGTATTTAAAATTACATTTTAATTTACCCTCCACAGATGGCCCGTAGACACTCGGGCATTCTGTATGTATTTATGACTTGAAAAAGGCAATTACTGCCTTTTTAATTTAACCATTTTGATGTATAATTTGTGTAAATAATTTAGTGGAATTTAGTTTCATTCTCGACTTGTAGCACTTTTCTATCTTTACCTTCTAGTTTTGACATGTATGTGTATTCTGCCATCGATAATTATAAGTCTAATAATTAAAACTTGCAGTTGTTATAGACAGGTATGTCACTTGCAAAACCTTGGTCTTGACAGGTATTAAACCTGATGTGATATTTATGTAGCTTTGTAGTTGACTTCAGGATGGGTGAAGGGGAACACAAGAAACCAACCTGTGCAGGAGAAAAGCTTGTACAAGCCAAAAAACTCTCTTCCCTGTAAGAATTGGTGCCTTTTTCCAACTCAAGACATAATAATATTTTTATCAGTGAACCCTGAACAGAGGATGTTATGTCAGAGTAATCATCACTTAGTGGTACATTATAATTCAGTAATAAGATTGTAGTTTGAGTATGACTCAGTTTTCAGTATTTGCTCATCATTATCGTTGTAGGAGCTGCTTCCATTGGTACTCATGTTTGAATTGCCTATTGCTGGAATTCTCCAACCAATCCCAGATCCTAATTCTCCCACAATTCAGCATATATGTCAGACATACAATATTTCAGTTTCCTTTAAACAACGCTCTCGAATGTATGGTGCTACAGTCATTGTCAGAGGGTCACAGAACAACACAAGTGCTGTGAAGGTAATGTCGTCTGAAGTAGGTGTTCTGTCATAAACAGATACATAGTTTAGATACTTAGGAACTATATTGATGTTATTTCCTGCCTCATCAGTGCATGTTATTGTATGGTCACTTTGGAAGCCTGAGGAATTGGGGTTTGGGTTTTTGTGGGTTTTGTTTTGCTTTTTTTTTTTTTGGTGGTTTGGTTTTTTTTATTTTCTTTTTTTAATAACTGACGTAGGTGAGGTCTGAAAATGCATAGAAAATAGTTTTAAGTTTAGGATTTAGCCTTACTTGTGCTAAGGTTTCAGTCTATCTTTCATCTCTTGCACACCTGTTCAGGTTGTGCAAAATTGACCTAAAAGATGGGTCTTACTGTTTTTAATAAAAAACAAACACAAACAAACAAACAAACAAAAAATCACAAAACAAGCCCACCCACCCCTTGAATTCCTTATGCTTTAGTCTTCTCAATGCGCACTCAAGTATATAACCTCAAAAATTGCCCTAACATTCAATAAAACTTGCCTTGTGAAACCAGGATTGCGAGAAATAAATTAGACAGTTGAGGAAAGGAACTGCCATGAGCCTATTTACCTTAATAAAATAAGAAATTTTCTTTGTTAAGAACTGGCAGTGTGAGAGATTGATACAGTCTTGGGTGGGTGTATCTCAAGCCAGTAAGAACATCTTGGACCAAAATTAAAAGACACATTTTGCAAGTACATCTACCCAAATCTCCGTCTCCTTTCTTATTGCTGTATGTGGACACAGGTCTATTGGGATCAAACCATTTGACATTGCCTTATTGCTTACAATGGTAATTAAATGCTGGCTTTGGTCAAGAAATAGGAATAGCAGGTAGAGTTTAGTCTGTCTGTTACCTTTAAAAAATCAAATAGATTTTTAAACAAAACGCTTTATTTGTCTTAAATGTGGACTGTAGAAGTGAGGAAACATTCTGTAATGTTGGTTTGTGAGCAGTGTTTCACCACTTTGTCACATTTCCTCCACAGGAAGGAACAGCCATGCTTTTAGAACACCTAGCTGGGAGCCTGGCCTCTGCAATCCCCGTGAGCACACAACTAGACATTGCAGCACAGCATCATCTCTTTATGATGGGTCGAAACGGCAGTAACATCAAACATATCATGCAGAGGACTGGTGCTCAGATCCACTTCCCTGACCCTAGTAACCCACAGAAGAAATCCACTGTCTACCTCCAAGGCACAATTGAATCTGTCTGTCTTGCTAGGCAATATCTCATGGTAAATGCTTTCAGTGAAACTTGCTTGAAAAAATGCCAGATTATAGCAAATATGCTCATTCTGCAAATATTTATGGGTCAAATGTAAGTTAGATGCTTAGAGAGGAAGCATCACTACTCGCATTGCAAAAAGGTGATTCAGCTGTGTGCTCTGTTTTTGTCAGGGACTTGTGAATGTTTGTAGTTAGCTAAAATATTTCTAATCTCTGGTGTCATTATTTGAAAATGACCTTGATAAAATAAATACAGCATAAGGAATTCACATCAACAATAGCAATATGCTTCTGAGTGAAAGGCAGGTTTTTGGAGGGTTTTGATGTTGGGTAGTGGGTTGTTTACTCTGTTTTGCCAACCTGCCTTTTCCATGCTTGTCAGAGAAGTAAGTTTCTTTTGGGAGGAAGTAGCAGGAATTTCTCAGTTCTATGTAAGTGAGTTTTCAAGGAAAATGCTGAACCATAGGAAATAATTACTCATTCTGTAGTCTTAAATTCTTACTAGTACCATCGGTCTCAATATTACACGACCTGTTATAAGAATAGCTCTGGTGATAAATGTTATTAATACAGATTTTTCTTGTATTGGTCTTTAGGCTTCACAGGAGCCTTTAGGCATTGTTGTAGTACTAATGTTTGTACACGGATTTTTATATCTATGGATATTTACAAATAACATATGAGAGTATTGGACTTATATCAAATTCAAAACTGGTATCAGGATAAACCACAATACCATTAAAATCCAGAAGTTGGTATCTCTTACATTGCACTGTGCCTTGCTTAGAGTGGAAAACAAAAGCATAGTGTTTATACAGTTATATTCAGTATTATTTTCTAGAATACTGTTGTCTAAAAATGGTAAGAGAGGCCTTTATTCTATGCATTTCCTTGGTTAGTTGTAAGTAGCATTTTTCTGGAGGGTCATGAAATAGAAGGAAATGCAAACAAGCTATTGTATGAACATCAAAGTACACCTTTACTCTAGAAACTTAGAATTATACAAGGGCTGGGTTTTTTCATTGTCAAAGATTGATTTAATCCCAAACACATCAGTATAAATTAGTATCCCACATCTCATTCACTGTATCACCCTTAAGAAACTATACTGACCAGGAGACTGTCTGTTTCAACTTACAGGCATTTCATGTCCTGAAGCTGTTGTTTCCTGCTTTGTTTGTAAAACAAGTATTAAAAGCAAATTTTGTAAAGAAAGAATATATTTTTTAATCATAAATATTTGAAAACATGAGTGAAGAAGTGACTTACCTGATAAGAACTTACTTTCAATTTCCAACTTGGTAAAAGCAGTATTTTTCAGCTTCAGATAAAGAAATGATATGCCATGCATGCCTAATACCTGCATGCTGCAGCCATTGTCAGCTGATTTTGAAGTTAATTTCACTTTTTAATTCTTGAGCATTGTTCAGGGGAATAAGATTTTTTTTGTGTTCTGGTGTGATTTACTGCAAGGTGGGACTGTATTCGCTGCCTTTCTTGCCATGGTCACTGTTATTGCCTCCTGCCAACTCCTCTGATGCAGTCAGAATAATAGCTGATGCTGTTTCACAGCTAGGTAGCACAAGTGGTTTATGGGGTTGGAGAGGGGGTTTAAAAATGATGATTTCATCTCTGCAAAGCTCTTAGAAATAGCCATCGAGAAGCATCTGAACATCAATACCAAGGAAATAAATAATGTTTTTTCTGAACTTCTAAGTTGTTGTGATTGTAATTTTCATAAAAGACTAAATCTGAGCCAGAGTTTACAATGTTAACAGAGAACACAATGCAGTGCATAGATACCTTACAGTAGGACAAGTGCTGTCTTCAAAAGTTGCTTAGCAGTATGTCTAAATGCAAACTTTTAATATTAACCAGTAACTAATTTCATTGAGAAAGCTATGAATTCTAAGATGTATGAACTGCGAATAGCCCTTATCTCTGATAATGATTGCAAGTCTGCTTCTAATCATTAGCATATTACTTGCAGGAGTGTATTCAATGTTGTGATTAAGGCAATACTCATAGCAGTGATGAAGGCAAGTTGTAAAAGGAAGAAAGACTACATAGTGATTTAAAATTAAATACTTATTTAAGCAACAGGGGTTTGGAGTCATGCTGAAAATGTTCTTGTTCTGTATCTAAGGCTGGGTTGGATGGGGCTTTGGGCAACCTGGTCTAGTAGAAGTTGTCCCTGCTAAATCAGGGGGTTTGGAACCAGATGATCTTTCAGGTCCCTTCCAAACCAAACTATTCCATGATTCTGTGGAGGTGCCTTGCTCAATTTTTCCTTAATTTAAAATTATATTTAAATTTGGGAAGTACTGTGTAGCTGTAGGTGGTACTGTTGAGAAGTCCTGTTTAAAGGTAAAATAATAGTGAACTAGTGATCTGAAGAATAAATACTCCCATCTGTTGCTTTTCATTCTGAAGCAAAAGCAGGCAACTGATTAAACAAGACTACTTTCATGAATGTTTCTTACTGCGTTTTTTTCCCCATAATACATACAATACTGTTTATTTCCTTGTGAATCTGAAATCACAAAAACTAGGATTATTTACTGACTATACCCTCTGTTTTTGTTGTTGTATTAGAAGTAGCAACTTAATAACTTCTAGATATCCTGTGACCATTGAGTTTTAGTTTTTTCTTGGGTTGGGGCTTTTTTTTTCGGGACTCTTTTGCATTACTTATAGTTTCAATATTTCAAGCATTTCAGAGATGTTATCCATACCACTGGAAAATACTTATCTAGCTGATCTAGTACTGGGGAAGAGAAAGGCTGAAGACTTGAGCAATGGTGACTTACAGAGAGATTTTCTCAGAATTGTTTCCTTATCTCAACCATAGTTTAAAGTGAGCCATTGGAGTATATGAGAGTCCTACTATCAGTTCCTGACACTGTTTTGTTCAGATTTAATAGACAATAGTGGTTTCTAAATTTGAACTGTGTGGACTCTGAGTCTTTATAAATAGCTAATGCAGAGTGCATATAGACTGATTGGAATGTCAAATGTTCAACAAATCATTTTGCCCTTATACTGTCAAACTGCATGTTCTGAATCCCAGGGTAGAAATATACACCTGTATTCTTGCATACAAGGAAATAGCTCTACTTAAAATTTCATCTTTGATACTTTTTCAGAACTTACTGTATTATGATGTATTGTGTTATAACCTGTTTCACCTTACTGCTAGCATTTTTGTGGGAAATAGGTGGATTACAAGTTGTATGTTGTTTTGTTTTTTTTTTTTCTACCTTTTCAGGGTTGCCTTCCACTTGTGCTCATGTTTGATATGAAGGAAGAAATTGAAGTAGAACCACAGTTTATAACACAGCTAATGGAGCAGTTAGATGTCTTCATAAGCATTAAGCCAAAACCAAAGCAACCAAGCAAGGTTGGTGAAAAGCTAATATATTCTTTTTAGGCTTTCATGTCAACTTTTCAGAGCTGGTGAGTTTGACGTGTGTGATCCTCCTCCCTACTTTAATGGGTCATAAACTTGGAAAAGGTATATATTTTCTGCTTGAAATGCCAGTTTAAATGCTATAACAGCTCTCCTTAATGGCAATTTGACTTTCATCAACTATCTGACAATACAGATATTAGCTGTTATATGGAATATACTGATAAAAGAAAGAAATTATGTGGGGACAAACTGTATCTGCTCTTGATTTCTTTGTAAAGAAATTAGTCTTAAATTGCAGCTCCCATGTAACTGCACTGTTCTTTAGCAGTCAGAATTAAACACACACAAAAAATAAAGCCCCCAAAAAGGCCAAAACAAAAGAAAACCCCTAAATAATATGACTGAGAAGTCTGACTCTGTTCTATGCAAGATGTTGGAAAGAACCATGAGAAACAATTACAAAATACTTCTAATGGGAGTTGTTCATTTGTACAGTATTTGGGTGAGTATGGATAGGCAACTCAGTTACCTGCTTTGTTTTATGTAATGCTGTAACAAGCAAAAAGTTCAAAATATTAAATGAGTATTCCATTCTGTCAATAAGTAAGCTTCTGTGTGTAAGAATATATGAAATCAATACAAAGAAACATTGTGTAGAGAATGTACAAGAAGGAAATAATGGGTTTTGTAATTTAATTTTGCAGGCGTTTTTTCTCAGATAGCTATGAATTTCATAGCTGAATTTGATATGAAGAACTTTTTGTCCACTTTGAGGTACAGACTTCAGCTGAGAGAAGATAAGATTTTAAGTGGTGATTCACTTCTCTAGATCTTGGTGCATTTACAATTAAGTATATCTGATAGCACCAAGGTGCAGTAATTACTTTTCTTACACAGAAAGGTCTTTCATCATTCTCAGTCAGGTGCATACAAAATCCTTAAACCAACTATCAAAGCCAACTAATGGACATTATCTCATGCTGTCCCATACTGCTATATTACCAATAGCCATGAAGGGAGTATGAAGGAGGGTTTGTGTGTTGCAGATCCATGTCATATAGTTGTTACTCATTGGTTTTAATTTTTTGTTGTTTTGTTGTTTGTTTGGTTTTTTTTTCTTTCCCTACAGTCTGTGATTGTAAAAAGTGTTGAACGAAATGCCTTAAATATGTATGAGGCACGGAAATGTCTCTTGGGACTTGAAAGTAGTGGAGTCACCATAGCATCAAATCCCTCTGTCTCGTGCCCTGTTGGTCTGTCTTGTCCTGGCTTGGATATCTTGTCCTCAGCAGGACTAGGACTCACTGGGCTTGGTATGCATTATAGTCTCTCTCTACCTATCTATCTATATATATATTTGTTTTTATCTTGTTTGAAACTCAGTTCAGTTGTACTAGAAAAAAGGACCAGATGTGTGTTTCGCATAAGGAATCATGGTAAAGCATTGGAGAATTCCAAAAGCATCTGGTCTTTCAAGGACTTGTTGCTATAAAACTTCTTCCAAGACTTTTGTAATCAGGTGTGTGACTCATCTCTGGAAAATCCTCTAAAAGCTTGTAAACAGCTCAGCTGAAAGTGTAGAGGAAGGGGAAAGTACAGCTGGAGTAGGATGTTGCTATTACAATTTTGGGAAGCATCATTGTCAAATTAAATATGTGTTTTCATTAATATTGTGATGTCTTAGACTGTCCTGAATTTGGGTAGGTACTTAAGCTTGTCAACAGTACCATGAAAGTTAACACTGCTAGAGCACATTTCACTTCTGGCAGTATCTTGCTATAATTGTGCCAGTAGTATAGACCTTACTTACCAGTATGAAATTTAGGACAGAAATATGTAAGATTTCTATCTTAATGGAATTTTATAGAAGAAATGTGTAGTCCAGACTTGGAATTAGACTTTTAATTTCAAGCTCTGGAAGTACCTTTGCCAGAAATGTATAGAGAACCAGGCAGGCCCAGAAGAACTTAGTCACAAATCCTGACACTGGTTCTCATGTAACTCAGAGTTCTCATGTAACCGCTGTGTTTCTTTGTGACCTGCCATCCAGGAGAGCTGCATAATTCCATGTCACATGCGTTCTTGGGAGTCACATGGGGCAAGCGTTTGACTGTGGTTTTTAATGCTGCTTTTGTGAATGTTCTCGTCATGCCTGCACTTTGGAGTCGGTTTTTTAGCCTCTTCTGAGTATAGTGCTGAACTGCCTTGTGAATGCTCCTACATGAAGAGTTGGCTTGAGGAAGTTCTTTGGGAATAAGCAATGCATTTGAGGGATGATTTGCAGTCATTATTGAAGATGCAAAAAAGAATTTAATAGTTCTTAGTATGGAAGTACTGTTTCATTCATATGAGCTTCTGAAAGATTATTGTCTTGAAATAAAAGTAAGGTTCTGTAGTGCGGTTGCTTTCTTTGATGCTTCTTTTGAAATAAATTGACAGAAGTAATAGAGGGGATACAAAGAGATGGTGAAGCTGAGAAGCAGCTGGTGCAAACTCTGTTATGACAATATTGAGTCCAGTAGAAGGACATCAAAGATGTTCCAGTTCTTGGATATGTAATTTTAAGTTTAAGAATAAGCATGCTTAATGTGATTTGTCTACCAAGTTAACAGCAGGTTTAATGTTAAAATTTGTTTGTAAAATACATGCTGGTGCAATTTAGTGGGGTTTTGTTTAGTTTTAATTGGTACTTTTGTGAAGTATGTTCTTTAAGTTTTAGCTAAACATTGATTTGCACAATTTTTTGCAGGACTTCTAGGTCCAACAGCCCTGTCAGTGAACACATCAACTGCTCCGAACTCTCTGTTGAATGCCCTTAACAGTTCTGTTAGTCCGTTGCAAAGTCCAAGCTCAGGCACACCTAGTCCCACGTTATGGGCAACATCTCTTGCTAACACAAGTAGCACAGGTTGGTAGATGTCAAATGTGAGTTAAAGGAACTGGTCAACACTAAGTCATCAGAATGACAATTGAAAAGTTTGGAGTCATTCATTCTTTAGAACTATAATAATTCCAAAATCTATCTTAAAACAGAGAAATATATATTTATATATAAGTAATAACCTAATATAAACTTACAACATGCTGTCACATGCAATGCTTTCATCTTATATGATATAGAAAACTGTTAACCTACAAAGTAATGGTTAGATAAAGCATTATGGTTTTAGCAGTTCTAATGGAAACTTGTTTAGTGTTGTATCAAGGCTACATAGAGATTTTATATAAAGTACTATGATGCCTGAGAAAGTTAAATGAGAAACTTAATCAGTACATGACCAAATTTTGTTATAGGTTTTTCTGCTATTCCACACCTAATGATACCATCCACTGCCCAAGCAACCTTAACAAGTATTCTGTTGTCCGGAGTACCTAATTATAGTCAAAATACTCCATCTCCACCACCAGGCTTGACTCCTGTTGAAGTCCACATTAATGGCATGCAATCAGAGAGTAAAAAAGGCTCACCCTCTTTAAATGGTCATGTGAAGGTAAGTGGTATTATTTCTGGAGAACCAGATTTCTTTGTTAGTACTCTACTGAGAAAATCACAGAGAAAACCAGCTATATTAGTAGATTCTTAAACCTGCTAAGTTTAGAAATAAACAATTCTGTTGTCAAAATAGGACTTAAAGATGGACAAATGGAACATTCAAACATATTGTTCTCCTCTGTTGGGAATGAATTTCTTCTTTTCCTGCTCAGATTGGAAAGGGAAATTCTTTCAATATTTCCTTAAGCAAAACAATCAATGTTAGTGATTTTTGACAATCATTTCAGACCTCAAATATCAAGTATGCTGCACTGTCTGCCACATCACTAGGAGAGAATGTGTTGAGCACAAACCACAGTGATCCGGTAAGACAAAAAAGTACTCATGGTGCCTCAGAACAAGTAGCTTCCAAGTCAAATAGTGCAGAAGGTAAGATTTTGACATTTTATTCTTTGTGTTTGTGGAGTCTATGTACAGTTCATGAAACAAACATAATATATTGCTTGTACATTGGTTTTGCAGCTATGTTAAAGGAAAATATCACCGGATCTTCCAGACTTGTCAAAGAAGTAAACAGAAGTTGTAGTAGCCGAGCTGTACAGTTAATAGAAACAGCTTAAATAAATGTAACTGCACCTGTAGCATTCGTTTGGTTGTTTTGGTGTTTTTTGTTTTTTTTTTTTTTTTTTTTGTAATTCCCTAAGAGCAGAGGGAGATAATCTTTGAAAATTTTAATGTTTTACAGCAGCTAAACTTCATTGCTTAAAACAGTCTCAAATAATGTTGTAACTATTTATTTCTATCGTTTTTACAAAAGGAAATAATGACTTTGAAAAGGTTATGCAAAAAATTGTGTAGATCAAACTTGGATGATGCTGGCAGACGGAATATATTTGCATGTTTTTAACAGCATTTATTTTGTGTTGCATTTTAAAAGCTAAAGGAACTAACAAATTGTCTCTGTCCTTCTTGGAGGAAGGGAAAGCCAGTTCCCCTTCAAACTTGAGCAAAGGCCTTGTTGCCTTGCAAATACTGTTCAACACGTGGATGCTCTTTTATTAAGGATTGTGGTCGTTTGAAATACTTATTTGAATAAAAGGCACATTTCCCAATTAAGGTGACAAATACTTGTACAAATTCGCTGAAAATATATTTGAATGTTATCTGAGCACCTGGCACGGTTTATTAAAACTAGATATAAAATCAAATTTGTTTAAAATGCTTAGTGACTTCTGATTGTCGGTCTTCAGAAAAGGAAAATACTTGGTGTGTCTGCTGTATTTATGAACACTAACACCTTTTTTATGCATCTGAACTTAATTTCTAATGACTTAACCTAGACCAAGTTGTTATGCCTAATGACTGCAATAACTCCGTAAGGAGAAAGAGCAGGTTTTGTTCTTTAGTTGTCATTCCTTCAGCAAGTTCACTAGAATGTAAACAGGTTTTTGTTTAACTGTTCTCTTTATTGGTCTTGTAGGTTGCAATGATGCTTTTGTAGAAGTGGGCATGCCAAGAAGTCCGTCCCATTCAGCAAATACCAGTGATCTGAAGCAGATGATGAGCTCTTCCAAACAGGCCTGTGCTAAGAGACAAACAGTTGAATTACTGCAAGGCACCAAAAACTCTCACTTACAGTAAGTTGAATGTACAAATACTGGACCTTTTGCTGTGCAAATATACTCAATACCTTTTGTAGGTAGAAGGGGTGGTTCAGACATAAGATGAAGAACTGATTTAAATTGGGCTTGATTCTTAATCATATTAGGCATTAATATGCTTCTCCCAGTTTGCCTGATAATTGCAAATTTTGAATGCTTATTGTACATTTTTCTTTGATTTAAAAAAAATAAATGCCTTTCCTCTTCCACAAAAGAGTGGAGATGTTTTCTCAGATGCACTTTTATTATCTGTTTCTAAAGGATACATTTCTTGCACTCTTCTTACTGGTTGCTTAAAGAACAGTGCCTGACTGACAGCCTTTTCCCTTTTGTGTGTACCTGAGGCTGTTTTCTTCTTAGAAAAACGATATTCAGGGCATAACAGAATGTTCCCAAACAGTTGTCTCAATGATTTTTGCTTGTTTGTTTTGGATTTTTTTTTTTAATGAGCCAGCATTGGGAAAGGCTCTTTTGAGTCATAATATGTCTTGGCAACACAGGTTTTGAGCTCAACGCAATGTTTTCTCTGATCTTTAAGCAGTGTTTTCGTTATTCCTTTTGGGAACTGTTTATTGTCAGTCATTTGAGATGTGTATTTTCTCTTGCCTCATTTCACTGTTAAAACTGTGGTATCTATCTCATTAATTCTGCTCTCATCATTTAGAAATCCAAGAATTCCTGCTAACCAGACTCAGTTGTTTGTATGTCAGTCGGTTGTTTGCATGTCTTACTCTCGTTGTTGAGGCTATAGTGCTCAAAGTTTCCTTAGAGCATTTTTCTGGGTTGCTGTACAGCATCAAAACATGATCACTTTGCTGTGAACTAAGAGCTTATACTGTAGTTGTACAGTAGGCATAAAATGTGGCTGATTTTTTTTTTTCTTTTTTTTTGAAAGGAAAGGTTACCTGAAGAGGTACTTTGGCATGTAGCACTGCAATTATTGAAGCTTTTAAAGCCTGTTGAACCCAGGTTAACTTTCTTAGTCCCCATTATGCCTTTCTCTTTATCCTGCTACTATCAGTCTGGTTAGAACTGCTGAACTGCTGGCCTGAGCAAAGCTGAACAGTATGAATTCACTCAGTAGGGATTGCTTGTGGTAATTCCACATACCAGACAGCTCAAATCTAAATCTATATGCCTTATACGTGGTAATATAGGAAGCAGCAATGCATGCTTTATTTCACTGGTGGAGAAACAGGTAAAGGGAAAGCTGACACTTTGGAAATACTGGTAAAAGCACTGAGATGTTTGTGTACTGGAATTTCTTGAATTGTGCTGCTAGGCTTCTCAAGATAGAGCTTGATTTTTCAAAATGGCATTGAATGTTCACTGCTTTATGAGAAAGCAAGCTGGAGTTAACTCTGACTTTGTTCCCCCAGTACCGCAGAGAGGCTGCTCTCAGATGCAGAGTTAAGTGCTTCTGAAAGTCCTGTGGCTGACAAAAAGGCTCCTGGAAGTGAACGGGCTGCAGAGCGAGCAGCAGCTGCCCAGCAGAACTCTGAGAGAGCACGCCTAGCTCCACAGCCGTCGTATGTAAACATGCAGGTACGATTCCCTGAATAAAGCCAAATCTAGAGCAAAACTTAGTAACTGCAAAGTGAAATTACCACAGAATACAAAGGTGACTGTTGACTAGTAGACTTATTTGCCATTACCATTTCAGTAACAGCATTTCCCAGTAAAGTTGTTAACACTTTCAACTGAAAAGACAGTTGTAAACTAAAAGTCTTAAAGACAAAAAAGCCCTTATGCTTGTGTTGAATAAGAAAAATTTAAGTACAGAATAAATTAGGTATCTATATTAGTCAGCACAAGCATCATTTGTATGTAAAAAAGGAAAAAAATCTTATTGCTTTGAGAACAGCAAATTAGATCTACAAAAGATTTATTTTTTTTTATTTTTCATAAGCAGTATCAACACAATTTTTTTCCAGTAGCTTCAGGTTCATATACAGGGGGGTTACTGGAGTTAACTACATTAGTTTTGTTTTACACATATGGATTTCTACATATTTGTGTCCCTGCCCATGGCAGGGAGTTGAAACTAGATGACTAGGGTCCTTTCCAACCCTAGCTATTCTATGGTTCTGTTTTATTTTTTTTCCCTTGTACTGGCCCTACTCTAACTACAGCCTACTATAGACTTAGTCCATGTTACTGCATATGTCCCTTAAACAGAGAGACCCCTTTGTCTGCAAGCAGTAGGATCAGAGTAGTTTTCAATATAGATCTATCAGTATGTGGGCTAACTAGACTGCATGGAGTAGTAAAACAAGATTAAGGTTAGTGTTTTGCAGCCTTTTTCCATAGTTATTCATCTAGTTGTTTCAAATTTAGGTTGTGCTTCAGGCTAAATACTGCTTTTTTGTACTGTTGTGTTTGTTTAGACTTGTTAGTCTGTCATTTAAAAAGTGTAAGTTTTTTAACCAGGGCTAATTAAACTTCAAATCTTTTTATTTTTATAGGTAGTTCAAATAATAAGGGGTTTTAATTCTCTCAAAACTGAAATTCTTCTTCTTTCAGAAGATGACTGCATGCGGAATTAGACTTGAAAGATTATTAAACATAACTCTGGTGACTAGATTTGCTGTTTAAGATAGTATATATTTTGTACTTTTGAGGAATGTTTAAATGCTAAGAACAGATAATCAAATAACAGGAAATATGCTTGGAAAATGTCTTACTGAAAAAATCAAAGCAAAATTCTGCCTGAAATGTTTGTAAATACTGCTGCAGCCTCATTCAAATGGATATCAGGTAGTTAATTAAAATCTGTTATCTATTTTCAAGTGAACACGTTTACTAAGGCTCAAACTGGACTACTGTTAAATTATTGTGTAGTACTTCAGATTTATCCTAGATATATTCATTGGCCACTTTCAAAACCTTTGTTTTTACAAGAGCTGAGTACTGGAATGACATATATTCAGAATGGCAATTAAGGCTATCTTCTGCATGTTTACTTTCTAGGCATTTGACTATGAACAGAAGAAGCTGCTAGCAACCAAAGGTATGTGGATAAACAGTGACTTCTGAGAAGTTTAGTTCATGGCTGCAAGAATTTTCTGAACTTTCAGTTTTGTAATAGTTTATAAAGCAAATCTAAAGCTTATGTTTGTATTATGTAGTTTTCACATTTCAAAAGTTTCTTAATACCAACATAGTATAAAACACAGTAAAAACAACTTGCAGGTGGAATGCTCTCTGTGCAAGTGTATCCATACGGAAATGATCTATGTTGGTTTGGGGTGTTGTTGGGTTTTTTGGGTGGTTTTTGTTGTGTTTTTTTGTGGTGTTTTTTTTTTTTTTTTTTTTTGGTTGGTTGGTTTGGGTTTTTTTGTTTTTTTCAGAAACTTTGTAGCTGTAATACTTGATTTTATTTGGGTGCAAATTAAATTTTCAGATGTTTATCATATTGCCAAAGTTGCTCCTCATGTTCGGGATAAATTATGCCACAGAATTGGTAAGGGACTTGACCATAGCTTCGGTCCAAAATAAAACTGGAAACTCCCCTTTTTGAAACAGATAATTCATTTGGCTTCCTTGCAGCCCTATGGGGTTTAACTATATTCTCACACAGTAAATTGCCTTAAGGATAGGATTCAGGCTGTGTAGCAGGTGCAAGTTTTTAGAACTTACTCTCTGGTGGATTGAAGTACATTTGCATGCATGACTTTGGGATTAAGGTTGAAATTTCCTAATTTGTCTCTCTTTTTTTAGCTATGTTGAAGAAGCCAGTTGTAACAGAAGTGAGGACTCCAACAAATACATGGAGTGGTTTGGGATTCTCTAAATCTATGCCTGCAGAAACTATCAAGGAACTAAGAAGAGCAAATCATGTATCTTACAAGCCATCTATGACAACTACATATGAGGTATAAAAATCTATACTGAGTGGAAATTTACTTCAAATGAATGATCCTGTTATTTCTCTTGAGAGACATCTAACTTTTCTAAAAACAAGTCTTGCAGATAGGATTTTTAGCTTTGTTTTTTGGGTCCTAAATATTTTGTATGGTAAAAAATGTTATGTAAATATTAAGGCATATAGAACACATTCAGCTAAACACACAATTATACCTTCTTTATAAGTCTTACATTAGCTTTATTAGGAGCCTGCTCCTGATAATGTATTTGTTTAAAGAAACTTAAAACAACATATAGGACCAAATGTCTCAGTCGTTGTGGGCAAGTGGTAGAAATTTTGTAACCTAATTAAAACACTGTATATATAGAGAAACTATATAATGTGAATCACCACATGATGGAGCAGAATGTTAGAATAAGCTTATCTTCTGTTGATAAAGCTGTAGAACTGGAAGAGTTTTCTCTATTTGCACTGTTCACTGGGCCGAGAAATTTCACTGAGAGAAGGCAGCCACAGGTCCAGCAGGTCTCTTTAGAGTCCCTCCATAGTAATCTTGCACTGAATTTGTTCCTCTCTTTTTCAGAGGTGCTCTGAATTGCTTTATGGTGCTTTTACTTGCTGCAGTCTTTCCTAGATTCCATAGAGACACCTTTTTCCTTATTTCAGTCCTACTTACATAAAATGTAAATAGTATGTTTCTTCAGGAATGGAACTTCATACAACTCTTCTTTAGGATGTATCTAACTTTTAATGCAAAAGAAAGACTCAACCATATTAACAATATACCTTGGTGTTCCTCACTTGACATCTGAACTTTTTGTGTCATTCATTGAGTGCGCCCTCAGCAAGTTTGGTGATGACACCAAGCTGTGTGGTTTGGTTGATACATTGGAGGGAAGGGATGCCATCTGAGGGACCTTGACACGCTTGAGAGGTAGGCTGATGCCAGCCTGATGAAGGTTAACTATGACAAGTGCAAGGTCCTCCACCTGGGTCGGAGCAATCCCAGGCACAGCTACAGGTTGGGCAGAGAAGAGATTCAGAGCAGCCCTGTGGAGAAGGACTTGGGGGTGTTGGTTGATGTGACAAGGAACATGAGCAGGCAGTGTGCGCTTGCAGCCCAGAAAGCCAACCGTATCCTGGGCTGCGTCAAAAGGAGCGTGACCAGCAGGTTGAGGGAGGTGATCCTGCCCCTCTTCTCTGCTCTTGTGAGACCTCGCTTGGGGTATTGTGTGCAGTTCTGGTGTCCTCAACATCAAAAGGACATGGAACTGTTGGAACAAGTTTGAAGGAGGGCCACGAGGATGATCAGAGTTCTGGAGCACATCCATATGAAGACAGGCTGTGAAAGTTGTGGCTGTTCAGCATGGAGAAGAGAAGGTTGTGTGGAGACCTCATAGCAGCCTTCCAGTATCTGAAGGGGGCCTATAGGGATGGTGGGGAGGGACTCTTCATTTGGGACTGTAGTGAGAGGACAAGGGGTAATGGGTTTAAACTTAAACAGGGGAAGTTTAGATTGGATGTGAGGAAGAAATTCTTTACTGTGAGGGTGGTGAGGCCCTGGAATGGGTTGCCCAGGGAAGTTGTGAATGCTCCATTGCTGGCGGTATTCAAGTTGGGGCTGGACAGAGCCTTGGGTGGCATGGTTTAGTGGGAGGTGTCCCTGCCCATGGCAGGGGGGTTGGAACTAGATGATCTTGAGGTCCTTTCCAACCCTAACTATTCTATGATTCTATGTAATAGGTTTGAATACACATAATATATGCAAATTATTTAAATACAGATAATGAGGTTTCAGGAGTAACTAAGAGGAGAGAAAAAGCTACAACCAAAATCTGTGAATCTTTTGTTTGGGTTTTTTTTACATGCTTTCCTGTACTGACTGACCTGGGGTGGGGTTATCCCCCAGACTGTGATGGTCTTCTGTAAGACTTACAGTCAATTCCTGCTTTTCTTTATTTGTTGAGTTGTAAAAAACATAGCTCACATCTTCAGGTCTTGGCAATGATAAGGAGCTTTTGCCTTCTTAGTTCATTGGTGTCAATTTTCCTGAATACCAGAGAAGATTGCTGCCTCCTAAGTTGTGCCTTTTTTTTTTTTTTTTTTTTTTTTTAATTGAAATCTGATGCAAGTGTATAAAATTAACTTGCTCATTTGGTTACACAACTTTTATTCATCTAAGTGTGTGGTATCAATAATGTTAATCTCGTTTCGGGTACATTCCCACCTAATTCCATATTTAACTGCTGCTGTCAGGGAATACCGTTATCTTATTTTGGAACACTCAGATTCACAGTAATGAAAACTGATAATTAGTACTTTATAAGATACAAACATTTGTTAAAAAAAAAGAAAAATTCTGAATTCACAAACCAGTGTGGAATTATTGTTGTTGTACTGTGTACAGTAGTGTTGTTAAGTATGGTGTACTTGATCAAGTTGCTTTCAGATAGATATTCTGTTATGCTCTCTTCCCTCTGAAGGGGTGTAGTTGGTAGACTGCTTTGTCTAGAATTCGTCTGGGAATTTGATAGGATGGAGTGTTTTGGAAACAAACTTGGAAATACTGAGCAAATTATTTTGAAGCATGGTCTTTAAATAACTTCTGCTTAAAATCTGTAAACTACAAATGTTTTAAGCACACCTGCTGTTTTTGTATCCGGTTTGTGATTATTTGACTATTGATCAATTGCCAAAAGAATGTTTTCAAGCATTAAAGGCTGGGATTTTTTAACTAAGCTGCTTCTAAGAAAACATCTGAGTCACAATGAAACTTTTGTTTACTGCCCAAATTCTCTTTTTGTGAATTGCAGGGTTCATCAATGTCTCTCTCTCGGTCCAACAGTCGGGAGCACCTGAGAAATGGCAGTGAATCTGATAACTGGAGAGACCGAAATGGGCTTGGACCCACAGCTCATAATGACTTTGTCTCTTCAATTGGCAGCCCCAAGCGAAAACAAAATAAATCAGGTTAATTTCTTGACGTCTTATTAAAAAAAAAAAATCATATTGATATCAATGAATATTTATTTGAGTGTTCCTTGGCATCACTAGGGATTTTAATTACCAACAACTATGAAGTAAACTACTTTTACAAATTGAAAAGTAAAAGCATATGCAGGATTGTATAACATGATATACAAATAATGGTCCAAAAGGAAAACTTTTAAGGAAATCCTTTAAATGTTAAAACATGTTTGCTGAAAGCTCTTTGCTGTCTTGGAAAGGGATTTTCAAAGTTTACTGAAAACAGACCTATATAAAAGCTTATTTCTAGACCATCGTTGTTCAATTCTGTTGCCAATACAACAGCCAGGTCTTTACTAGGCTATTTGCTGCTCCCTGGTGAAGTCATAATCTGTGCTGACGCTGAATTTTAAAGCATGATTCTCTTTATGGTGATAAAAGGACTATCTATATGTTTGGCATGGCCTAGCACATGATTTTAAACCCTGGTTTCTGTGGACGTAGGCTATAAATTTTGTAATTACTTTTTAAATAATTGAAACTTAAAAATTAAAATTTTACTTCAGTTGACTTTTTTGAAACTTTTTTTTTCTTTAAAAAAGTCCTTCATATATACCTTTCTGAAAGAAAAAAAAGGAGGTAGAGAATACTGGGCTATACTGAGTGCACTATGGGGAAATAATTATTATGGCTGTTTTTACTTTTTTGTATTACTTTTCTTATAAATGTGAATTAAAACTAAAGGTGAGATTACCTGCAAAGTACACAGATAGTATAAGGTTGACATCCAAAAAAACACTTCAATTAGAGAAAATATTCATGGTTAGTATACTTGCTTTTTAAAATCAGGAATAATTACGTTAGTTCAGCTGTGAATGGCTGCATACCATACTCTGCATACCATAGAATAAAAGAGATAAAAAATTTATTTGAAATCAAGCCATTGGGGCTTCCAGATTAATTGGACAAAAATAGAAGCTCTAGGTTAATCAAAATAAATAAGGATTAAAAATGTATTTATATATGCGTTAGAAGAAAATGAGAAAAGTGAATACACTGGCTGTAGGGGAAGCTGTTCTACAGCAGCTGTAGCTTTCCCAGAGTATGAAATGCATGGAGGAGGAGCAAAAGAAATAGCTATGAATTTCTCATGCAAATGTATTTACCTTAATATATAGGTGCCAGGGTACTAAAATGTAAGTCTTCATTGCCACGGTTGCATAGTAATGTTGAATGTCTGTTTTAAAATAAAGCTTCCTGAGTGCACCACTAAGAAGTAGTTCTTAATATTCAATTTTCAATACATGACCTTGTATCATCTGCCCTGAATTTCTGTTTAGGCTCTTTTGCTGTTATCTTCATGTGATAGCAGAAAAAGTGGAACACTGCTGTTTAAAGTCTAAAAAATCATTTTAGTTATTGCTTCATTTGTCAAACTTAATGTTCACGTTTTCAACATTGAATGGTTAACTGTATTTTAAAACTTTTTCCAAAATGGAACTAAGGTTGATAGAAATTCTCCAAACTCTGTAACTCTTATCCCAAATGCCTCTATCCAGTTTGTGCCCAGAAAATAAGAAATGTAGCATAACTAGTTATGAAAAAGTGGTGGCTTTCACATCATGTTGGTGTTTGATAGTGAAGGCCATAGCAGAAGTCTCTGGGGCAATCTTAATTTTACTGACCTGGGAAAGTATCCTGCCTCCTGCAAGCCTCTTACGTCTCCACTGTTGTTCTTTCCTGTGTCTGTAATGACAGAGGGAGCATTCACAGCAGCCCCATTTGCACAAATGCCTGATACGCTCTCTGGCAGCTATCATTTTCTTACAGCACGAGGAAAAATAATTAAGAACTATGTGTACTATCAGTATGCACACACCTAGGAAAGGGATTGCACTGCTAAATCAAGTTTCTTGGGGTTTTTGAAGGAACTTTTTTTTTTTTTTAAAGATACACCTTTAAGATTGTATAGAGATCCTATTTCTAGTTTTAGTCTTTTATGAAACTATTGCATTTATTATTTTTGCCTGTACTATACTAAAATACTAGCCAAATCATGTAGCTGCTATGTAGTTCATTTACCAGGAATTGCTCCAGCATGGTTTTCTCTTCATCCAGACCAAAAAGGGCTGGTTGAATTTGTGTGCAGTGGTGTTTTACAAAATATTCACCAGAAAATTGGAGAGGCCTTAAAAGGAGGAAAAGCAACAGCATCTCTTGCATTTCTTTCCCCTGTATGGGTTCCTGACTTGTATCCATGTGACATTTTAATAATGTGGTTTTATTGCTTAATAGACTTACCAGATTATCTTTTCATAGAAAACAAAAACTTTGTTTGTTCTCTCAAACCACTGAGAGGCTTTTTTTCTGAATAATAAACCTTTAAATGTTTTGTTTATTTAAAGATCTAACTGAATACAATATTGATATGACAGAAAATTGTGCACTTCTGTGATGTGTCTAAAAAGTGCACTTCTTCCCTTTCAGCTGAACACTATCTCAGTAGCAGTAATTACATGGACTGCATTTCCTCGCTGACAGGAAGCAATGGCTGTAACCTGAACAGTTTGTTCAAGGGATCTGATCTGCCTGAGCTGTTCAGCAAACTTGGCTTGGGCAAATACACAGACGTATTCCAACAGCAAGAGGTTAGTGTTCATTCAAAAGACACCTTTGTGTTTGTAGCGTGTTTTCCAGCAGTATTCTCTTGACCAAAGATACTAAGAAGTCTGCTTTGTGACAGGACTTTAATGAGCTGTTCTTTCAAAACTATATCGTACATCTTTCAATTTCCAGACAGCCAGCATGGACGTGAGTTCTATAAACTTTCCTTGTACACCAGTTGACTGACTTTGACTTCTACAGTTGACTGACTTTGACTTCTACAGTTGACTTCCACTCCCAACTGAGAGATATAGTCAGTCACCTGTGTGATTTCTTCCTCTGCACCAACTAATTTCAGTTTAGTCCAAGTGACAGTATTTCATATCAGCAGAATATGATAAAGCTAGAGTCAACTTGGTTACCTGCAGGTAATTTATGCTGGTGACAAATTCAATTGTGTCACAAAAGTACAGCAAGCCCAGCCGCAAGACTTACAGGCTTAGACGTAGAGTCCCTGAGCTTGTTCTGAAAGCACTGTTGTGTGTGGGAAGTACATGTGTCACGCTGCTAGAATAGGGTCTACTGAGGAGCAAAACAGAGGTCTGTGTGGGTTGTGTCAGTATCTCATGTGGTACAGGGGGAGGACCATAGTTAGATTTGGCATATTCCTGTGTTCTGGACCCGTATGTCTGCTTTTTGCACCTTTATCAGCAGTGGGGTCTGCACCAGTTGCTGGTCTCATATTTTCACCTGTATGTTTTTAACTAACAGACTACACAAAGTGGGTTTTTGCACAGACTAACATGTCATTGACAACCATGAACATGTTCATGAAGTGCAAACTCCAAGAGGATCATCTGTTCATATTGCTTGAGTTGCTTTGGTGTGTCAGTATTTAGCTTCAGATTTGCTTCCATGAGACAAAAAGTCTGCACACCAGGGCACATTCAAGTGTGTACTACACTCTTTCAGGGATACACATGAAGCAAGCTTGTACCTTCTCCTGCACACTAAGTCACTTATGTATACACCCTCACAGAATTGTCCTGAGTCCCCTTAAGTGTATTGCTGCTGTCTCAGCCTGGGGGCAGTTTCCTGCTAGCATTTCCTGTCTCTAATCATGCTGCTTAAGTGCTGTGGAGTCAATCTTCAATCAGAACAAATCCAGCTGTGTCTCAATTCTGTGTACGATTCATCAGGTTTATCTTCTTACACCCTTGCATGTTCCATAATACCCATACTGTCCAGTCATTAATCCTTTCCTGTCATCTTAGCCACTCTAGTAAAAAGGCGAGATGTCTGTTGGTTTCTAACACGATTGCTTTTGTTTGATAGGTGGCGTTTTGGTTTGGTTTTTCTTACCATAAGAGTTGCTGATTAGGTGTGAGATGAGTCAAATAGTTTGGCCAGAGTGAATTTTCTATTATGTTTCTGAATTGTATTGAGAGCAAAAAAGACCCTAAACATACATGGTTACATGCACTTTGGAATGCTTGTTGCTGTAACTCAACTGTGTCACCATTAATTGAGCAATCATCCTCTGCTAACCTACTATAGCCTGAAGCACCTACCGTATCTACAGACACGCATACCTGGCTGTTCCCAGGTACATTGTAGCTATTGTTGTAAACACTTGAAATCTTAAGTCACAGCGAAAAAATATTAATTGTTCTTCAGTGCTTTTCTTAAACTGCTCACTTTTTAGTTTCTTTTTATCTGTCAGAAGTGTGGAGTAGCATATTAAGTAACTATGTGAAGAAGCCACTAAAAAGCAATGATTGCAGTTTACATGCAAAGAAAAGATTGGCAAAGTAACTGTAACAGTAGGGAAAAACCTGAAAGTATTCTGGACCACATTTATGGCTTTTACTACTTTTGGGGAGAGACTTGTGTTGCATCATTCTCATATTTCTTTTTACTCTAGATTGATCTGCAGACATTCCTTACTCTTACTGACCAAGATTTGAAAGAGTTGGGAATTACCACTTTTGGTGCCAGAAGAAAGATGCTGCTTGCAATCTCTGGTAAATAACACATCATCATTCATTGATTTTTAAGTATCACTTGTATTCTTTTCACTTGAGTTGTGTGTTTGTAGTTGGCAAAGGATCTTGGAAAGACTGAAAAATAACAGTCTAGTGCACAGAGGTCATTTTGGCATGACCCTCATCAGAAGGTGCTTAAAACCAGGTTATGTAGAGCTTTCGCATTGCCAATAATAGAATTTCAGTAAGAATGATAAGATTTCAGTAATATTTAAGTTGCATAGTCCTATGTCCCCTTGTAAAGTTAGACCTTGGTAGCAAATTTGTTTCACAGCAGACTGTGAACTTTGTTTTATGTCCCAAAGCCATGGGTCACAGAAGCTCTGGGATTACAGGCTCTGCAGAGTCTCAGTGGCACTGGATACCAGTCAGGACTGGCATTTTTAAGCTTTATTGATTACCAGAGCAATCATCCTACTGGGAAAAACTACCTGATTGGGTGGGGTATTTGGTTTTGGTTTTAGGGTTTTTTGGGGGGTTGAATTTTTTGCTTGCTTTTGCAAATTTAAGCAATGCACAACTAGGGTTTTTTGCCAGTTATAATAGATAGGATGAGATTCGTATTACGTAGAAGTACTCTGTCATCGTCTAGGCAATGAATCTGTAGCAGAGGAAGAATTTTCTGCAGATACTTCATTGTAACACTAGATCATTTTTCTCCCAATTGCGTCTCCTGCTGATGCTGTTAGTGAAAATTTTTAATAAGTTTAAAATAGTGGCATAAAGATCTTAAAATACAAAGTATGTAGTTCAATAGCAATCATGAAGATCTATGTAATCTTTCAGTGATTTTATATCTATCATGGAATTTCTTTACAAGAATAGAAAAGTGGGGAAGGAAAAACATTTTGCATGAACAATTGCTAGTACAAGCTTAGGGTGCATGTGTGAGTGAGAGGTGAGCATCTGTTTTTTTTTCTAGCAGTCCTTATTAAAACATTTTTCTAGTTTTGTTAAAATAAAGAATTATGCTTTGTGAAATAAACGAGATGCTAAAAAAGCTTTTCTGCCACCTCAGTTTACATCACATGGTTGTGCTGCAGCCATATGGTCGGTGTGCCTCTGAAAAGGGATTGCAGCCTCTGAGTAGTATAACAGAACCTTTTTAAAGTGTTTTACTCAGATCAATTTGATCTAAAGCAATGTTGCAAAATATTATCTACTTGGCACTGTATCAGTGCCAAATGAGAACTGCACCAAAAGAGATTGCATCCCAAGGAGCTTCTATGAGTCTTTAGCTGGCACTCTTGACAGTTCTTGTTGAACTTATTAAATTGAATGAGAACTTTAGACATCTTCAGTTCATACAGTTCTGTCTGAAATATCTTGTTTAAACAGAAGTTTTGGTTTTGGCTTAGATCAAAATATTAAAATTCACTTCTGATGAGAGCTTTTTTGTGTGTATGTGACCTTTGTAGAACTGAATAAAAACCGAAGAAAGCTCTTTGACCCATCAAATATACGTGCCTCGTTCCTGGAAGGTGGAGCTAGTGGAAGACTGCCGCGTCAGTATCATTCGGACATTGCTAGTGTCAGCGGTCGCTGGTAGCAGTTAAAATTGTGGTTCAGAAAGTCAGCTGTAAAGATGGACATGGCAATCCTGTGGACAGCCTTCACTGCACACCACCTCTGCACTTTGGGAGTTTGGGTGTCAAGGACCAAAGCATTTTGTCTGTACAATTCTGTGCCAAAAGAACAGAGAAAACACATTTTGTCTGTTGTCTTTCAAACACCAAATGTGGGTTACTTGTTACTCCTGTAGATTGGACAGAATTTGCAATAATAATAATATAGGGTTCTTTGTTTAGTATTTTATTACCTATAACTATAATGTATGCACTGAATTTTTACCTTGTTGAATGAAGGAAGAATGAAGAGCTGGGATGCCAGAGAGCATAGATTTTGGTTTTATCAAGATGGATTTTTCCTGGTACTGCTTAAAATAATTATTGAGGTCTTTCTGCACTTTACATGTTCTGATTTCTTGTCCTGTGGAAATCTATTTCTTTCATTTCCATATCAATTTTTATATTGGCACTAATCAATTTTTTTTCAGGTGTTCCTACATTAAGTCACATCTCACTATAATGGTACTAGAAACTGGTAAACTGGTTCTTCTGCAGATTCCCCCCTGTCCGTCCGTCCGTCCCCCCCCCCATCTCCCAGTAGTTATCTGAAGAGATTGTTCCGAAATCAAGCCACTTGGTAGTGGACCAGTCCTATTATACTGTCATGAAGCAGTGTAATGCTGCTTGCAATAATACTCACTGTAAGAGATGCAATGAAAGACCAAAATGGACTTTGCAATATTAACCCTTTGTAATCATCATATTTAACTGCTACCTGTTATGCTAAAAACTGTTTTTAATGGTTGTCTCAAAGAAAAGGGCTATTTTTAGTACCCTGCCACTAAAGGACACTTATTTATATCAGACTTTTATTTTTAGATTCTATACACCTACAGTACATAACAGATTAAACTGATCTACTGCAGATTTATGGTAGAGAATGAAAGGCATTCATCAAACTAGAGCTCTGGGCTGTCAGTTTGATTAAATGGACAACTAATATAATTTGACAAGACAGCACTGTTGCCATTTGATAAACGACACATATTACTTACATGACTATGCATGCAGCAATTGAGTGACCTATAAAAAATAGGTGTAATAGCATCTGTTTTGTTCAGTCTAGATTTGTAATTGTCAGCTGCAGAAGTGTTTGAAACCCTAGAGATGAACTATTTCTGAAACAAGTTATGTTCAACAGAAAGAGTTCATATTATAAGTGGCTAGAGCTAAGTATTGCATTCTTATACTGTGAAAGTCCAAGTAATTTGGCAATATTATTCCTGTCTTTACAAATGTCTTGTTATGAATTTATGAAGGATTCTGATATAATGAAGGAATTCATAAAGTGCCTCTTTCTGCAATGCAATATGAAGTTTCCAAGCATTAATTTGTTGAAAAGCATTCCCATGAGAAATATTGTGAATTACCTCTACTGTAATATATTATTTATGTTCAGTGTACAAGCCTTTTGAGATGGACATAAACCACTGTCAAGTGCTGTTAACAGAAGGCATTAGAGTAACAATTACAGTAGTTGGGTTTTATGCAAAAAATGGTGTGAGAACTGATTTTGACACTTTTCATGGATTATTCTTTCTTGTAAGGTGATAATACAAAATGATATCTAGAGAAATTTGCACACAGAAAGGGAATTTAAAGGAACTATTACTTGAGGGAATAGATGATCAAGCAATAATATAAAGTCTTGTTGCGATTAGCAAAAAATAACTGCTCGGTACTCATTTCAGCCATATCTACTTAATGGTGTATAACTGGGTGGCTTTCCCTGTAGATCAAGTAGCAGTTAGCTTCCTCTGGTTTTAAAGTTGTACTACAGATCAGAATGGATAAAGCCGCATCTTCTGTGCACACAGTTGTTCACAGCAAAGTTACACTCTGCTCAAATGCCAAAAGTCAGTATCCACTTATCTGTGAAATATTTGTGTGTATGTGTGTTACACGGGTAAGAGCAATTTCATGGAAATCCTCGTGGAAGCCACAACTTCTAATTCTAAACCTACTTACACTTGTGCTTATTCCTAAGCATGTAGGTAGTTCCATTCAGATGGCCTACTTATGTGCTTACAGATAAGCTATCATTTAAGTTTGCATTTGTAAGACCAGTGTTTGCAAATTGGATTATATTCAGTCATGTTATTTTTATAAAATATTTTTAATAATTTCATAATAATGAAATAAATATTCAGCAATACTTTGTACAGAATTTTCTGCAACCCCTTCTTGCTTATTTTACCTAAACATAAAAGCATCAAAACCCCTTTACACTCTTAGATTTATTTTTCAGTCTTTTATAAGTACATACTCTGTATCCAGACAGTACTATACTCAGAAACTGATTTTATTACAGTATTAAGTTGATGTGGTCTTTTGCTGAGCAGTGCTTATATCATCTACACCAACGTGAAGAATTTCCCATTAACAACATTATCTTTCAATAGGGCTTCACACAAGAAAAGAGCACACTGGAAGAATAAAATTTCTCACTTATTTTGATTCCACAAAGGGAACATGACAGTACAGTGTACCGTATTGTTAGTGTTATATTATGCACAAATATTTGACTTGCTACATAAAAATGTTAGTTTTAAATCTGTGCCTTAATAGTGACCAGTTATCTGTAAATATAGAGCAGATACAGATTGTATTTTTGTGGGTTGTGTCCTTTTAGTGATTTTTTTTTTTTAAATAAAAGATGAAATTAAAACATTAAAAATGGGAATTTTCAAAACTAATCGATGTTGCATAAAATAAATTTATATAACTCCCTTGTATTCTGATTGGTCAATGAAATACTTTTTATATAGACCCAGTTCCAGGGATGCTTGCTTTGTTAATAAAATATAAAAAGCAGTACTTGACATAACTGCAACATGTTTCTTTCATGTGCTAAAGCTCTGTGTGTTTTACTGTTCTTCATATATCACATACAGTGTGTTTGGCTTTTAAATAAGAGTGATTTTTTTGAGATAAATCCAAAAAATTAGCATGAAAGGAGCTGAAGTATCTCAGGTTCAATTCATTGCAGGTTTTAATGGTTTGGCTTGCATGAGTTTTATTCTTTCTTTGGTCTTCCCATTTTAATTGCTATATGTTTTGTTCTAGTTAGCAGGACAGTTGTGTGTTCTGTCATGATTTTCATTGTACTATCACTGCCAGTGTGGAAGTAAGAAAAAAAACACCAATAGGGATTCTTTATTTGGGATGCTGGCCATGTGACCAGTCAGAATTTAGTGGGAGGCAAGGCTTTCACACTGAGGTAATATGTACATAATGTTACATTAGTCCTGTCTGTTTCCTTGACATGCAGTGGTACAAGTTTTTAATATTACTTACTACCTCATTCAGTAAATTTGGGCATTTCATTATTCCACGTGTCTTTGTTAACGATGTCATACACACAGGTCTCCACTTTAAATTATAGTATTCCTGGCTCACTAACCTTTCAAAAGTCTGTGAGTTATTTTTCAGAATACCTACTGAGAATTGCAGATGCACGAACAAGTCTGGGAAGGGAACAAATCAATGAACTCTTCTGTTGAGGGCAATTGAAGGTTGTGGTGTTGAGTACCAATTCATAAGGCGTTGGCATAAAATAACTGGAAATTGCACAGGCAGGTAGACTTGCAAACTGCAGCATTTCTGGTGGCTGAGCAATAGTGAACTACAGAGGTATGAAAAAAAGATACTTTCCTTTGTGGTCTGTTTTGAGAATACTGCTTCCACCTTGTGTCTTCAGTCACCAGAGTGATAAAGATGGTGTGGAAAAGAGAAGCAATGGTGATGGAGTGTCAGAGCTAGACGGCCACTCTCCTTGTGGTGCAAGCAGTGTTCTGAGCAGCTGGCATGGCACAGCATGAACAGGTTTGCTCTCTGGGCAAAGAGGTTTCACCATTCAGGTACTCATCACCTCTCTCTGCTACCAGTCAGATGAGCAAAACTGGTGATTTCCAGTCTGAAGAGGAAGATGTCTATGAAGAAGTGTTGTCAATACCCAAAACAGATGAATTCTTCCAGCTGCGTAAAGGTTAAAAGTGAGACATCTGTCCTTACTGTTTGACCCTGCTCCAATCAAATGCTTGGTGGAGGAGACTATTTTTCTAAACCTCTGGAAACCATGGTTACAAAAGGTATATGAGTACTGTTGCTGGCTGGCCAGGAAAGGTATGGTAGGCAAGGATGTTCAGAAATCAGTGCTTGTACTGTGAAGTAAGCTAAGAAGTATTTGATTCCAGACAAGTGTGGACGCTGCTGGAGTTAACTTTTAACCTTGAAGAACCAGCTTGCTTTGTGTCACAGACATATCTGAGTAAAAGAGAAGTTTGGCTTTTGTTTGGAGTTGCTGCATTTGGGGGACTTGAGAAGATAGAAAAACAAATGAACTAAAAAATTTTGCAATATGCATGGTTGGTGTTTGGCAGCTTTTTTGAAAGTGGAGATCTGTAGGGGACATGCAGGCAGCTAGGGAGAATGTTTACAGAATGCTTCAAATGGTTAAAAGATAAATGAGCTCTTATTTTGACTCAGGGTAGTTGTGAGCAAGGAACATATTGTAACCTAAAAAGCATAAAAATCCTGTTTTTGCAGATGATGATTTACATTGTATTAAAATGAGGGGTTTATCTTTGTTTCCTGTGTTATACGGAAGGGTTTTTTTAATAGGGTAACCAGTTCTATTATGTTACATGAGATCATGAACCAATGAAACAAATTTTATAAAACAAAATAAAGCTGTAGAACAGCCATTTTTGCCATTTTTGAATACTGACACTGCTGTTAAGAAGAGCTAATGGTTAATTAAGGGGATTTTTTTCCCATCACTTTGAATAAAGCATACTAATGAACATATGTATTAAGGAACAGACTCAAATGTTAACTTACTCTAATAAGGTTTAACAGCAAATGAATGATAAGGAAAAAGCAGAAACAACTCATAACTTCTCATTAAAAAAGAAGTTTTCAACCTCAAAGGAAAAAAAGTCACTAATTCTCAAGTTGGTTGGTTGGTTTGTTTTGTTTTTTAAATAGTCCAGAAAGCTTTCTCTGAAATTCTTGGAATTATATATATGTATATTGACAGTGTAGCATTTGTTATTCCTAGTACTCTTTAGAATATCTTCAGCTGTAATTACGAGAAGTATTCTATGAAGTTCTTCCGGCATGGAATTGAATCAGTAAATATGAATTATGTTGGGAAATAAGGATAGTTATGAAGATACAGAATCTTGCGCACTAGTCAAAGCATCACCTAGTGTCAAGTTTCTCCACTTTTCTAAGGAGTGAGATTTGGGCAATATTTGCTGTACTGAGAAATTCAGAATGATTCCAGATGTTTGACGAAAATATGAAGATGAATACATTGTGATGGGAATTAACTAGTTTGTGCCAAAACCATGTTGCAACTTCATAGTTACTAACAGAGGGAAAAAGCAAAACATAATATGAGAAAAAGAACCAATTATATCATGAAGTAAAAATTCGTCACTTCTATAACAATGAGTGATGAATATTTTAAGAAATAATGTTGCCACTAATAACCCTAGGACCATGAATTGCTGTGGATGTTGTTACACTCTTTTGCTATGATAAAAATCACAGTTTGCCATCTGTTAAAGACAGAAAATTTGAAGAGGCCTGAAATGTACATGGCACTAAGTTTTATGGTTCCCAAAATTAAAAACACCCATGGAAAATGCCATCTCATACTGTATATATCAACCATGTAGAAAATTGTGGAAAAGATGTAAGATTTGGGGGTTAAGGATAACATAAGAAACCTTCAGTAGACAGTAAGTCTTGCTGTATGGTCCATGTGAATGTACCAATAGAAAAGGAGAATGGAACCCAAGAATTAATCTTTTTTTTTTTTTTTTTTGGCTTAAAAAAGTGTATCTTTTAAAAGATATAACAAAATATTCACAGCCTCTTCTTCTAGCAGGAGTCTTTCCACCATGCAGCAGAATCTCAAGAGTAAGCCTCTACTTTCATGCCAAAGCATGAAAGTGTGAAGATATTATTGCATGGTACCAGAAAGATCCTTACTCTGAAATAGCATGAGTGCAGCACTGGATGCTTAGCAATGACAATTCAGTGATAAAAATACTGGTTCTTTTAGTACTGTAACATATTTTTGATGCAATCCAGCATCTAGCAGCCTTCCAATACCTGAAGGGGGCCTATAGGGATGCTGGGGAGGGACTCTTCATTAGGGACTCTGGTGAGAGGACAAGGGGTAATGGGTTTAAACTTAAACAGGGGAGGTTTAGATTGGATCTGAGGAAGAAATTCTTTACTGTGAGGGTGGTGGGGCCCTGGAATGGGTTGCCCAGGGAGGTTGTGAATGCTTCATCCCTGGCGGCGTTCAAGGTGGGGTTGGACATAGCCTTGGATGGCATGGTTTAGTGGGAGGTGTCCCTGCCCATGGCAGGGGGGTTGGAACTCGATGATCTTGAGGTCCTTTCCAACCCTTACTATTCTATGATTCTATGATTCTATGATCTAGAAATCAGTCAAAAGCTAACATGGTAAGTGAGGAGAAATTGCTACATTTGAATTTTGCTTGGAAACTGGATGAAAGACAACTAGCTAACTAGCTAATCCCTACCGGCCAAGAGAGATTTTTGTGCAGTTGTGTTAAAATTGCTCTCCCAGCAGTATTTCTCCTTGCACCAAATGGTGACAACAGCCAGCAAGTTGGAATGCTGAATGCATCTGTCATGTAGGAATGCTCCTCCTGAGCATGCCTCCAGCACTGGTTTATCTTCCATCTTCACTGAAAGTGGTTGCAGATGCTCCACAGTTGGCTCAGTGCTTTCCTTCCATTATACTTTTGGACTCCAAATGCTAGAAAGGGCTTTCATATTCTACATGCACTTTCATGGGCTTTTTGCTTGCACAAGCACAACATTCACTTCTTTCGCTAGGAGTCAATGTGGACAGTATCCAGAACCATAAGTGTGGATGAGAGCTTTGAAGATCTACTTTTTTTTTTTTTTAATAGGGATTTAAAAGTCATGACTGAAGACTGGAAATGACACTTGTGGCACTACTGCCTTTCCTGGCTGCTGGTAGTGTCTGCTCACCTCTCCTAGATCTTTGCTTTCCCATACTTGGCTTGAGTTTCTGCTCTTTTTTGGTGAGAAGTCAAGTTTCAAACAAGTACTGTTGGGAAGTTTTGAAGCATTTTAAATTTACAGGCAGACTTTCCGTTTTGTGTTGGACTTAAAAACTATGGCAGTGAAAGTACAGATGTTAATGATCATCCTTGGCTACTGAGGAATTAAATTTCTAAGCACAACATAAAGAGTACATTGTGATTACAAGGCTGGTTTAGATGAGGGCATAATTTTTTCACATGGGCAGTTGTTCATGAAGAACAAGACAAGGAATAATTTATTTACTTTGAGGTTTAATATATATATACATTCATGCATATGATATGTGTGTATATGTATAAAGGAGCATCTGTAAGCATGCATCTGTCCTTTTTCATGGTGTTCTTATTACAGTTTTCAAATTATTATACAAAGTGACGCCAGGGCACTTCCTGTAACCAGTAATAAATACATTATTATTCACAGATGGACTCTTTAATGTTCACCCCCTTTCTCTTCAATATTAGTTATTGGAGTCCAACAGAACTCCTTACTTCGCATCTGCCTGTAATACTTCTCCTGAGGCCAATGATCCATGCCCTTCAGTTGCATATTAATATGTGGTTATTCTGTGCTGTGGAGCTGCTGCAGAGACAAGATAATGAAAACCCCAAACTAGAATTGCTTATAATCTCATTCCTAGTGCGTCTTCTTGCTGTGTAAACATATCCTACCTCTCATATCAGGAGCTATAAGAAAATTTGTGGGCTGAACAGACATGTTGGTCTGCTGAATACTCTGAAACTCAGTATTTTCACGTCCTTTCCCTGTTTAATCATTATGTGACAAATTTCTAAGCTTCAAGGTATTTTACTTCTGGTTTTGTTTGTCAAATCCCTTTCAAGTGTATAGTTTTTTGTGATTATACCATTTATGATAAAAAAGGCTTTAAATCAGATACATCAATATTTTGTATTTTCAAGGTTGTACTAGAAACTGAATTTTGGAGAGGCTTTGTGTCCTTGGTCTATTTTGGATTTACATGGAATTTTACAGACATCTCAGAATTTGTGTGTATACGTAGAACCTCAGCATGTTATGACAAAGACTCATTGAGATTCTGTCTTTTCCACTTCCTTTCACAATACCAGATAAATGTTTCATCTTACATCATTTTTTATTTTTTTGTATTGAATTGAGATTTTCCAAGTGCACAGAATTTGGCAGGAGGCAAATCAATTTCTTTATGGTTCCTGAAGGCAAATACTTTTCTGATAAACATTCTGGTGTGTTTTTCATGTGTTATTCAACATGGGAGGTGTGCAGAAGTATGGAAGAGGTCTTGCAAGCTTTTTTGCTTGACTTTTAATTCTTCACCAGGTCAGCTTTTCCTTTCGCTTGAGTCTAGTGAAATTGTTTTGTGTTTAAGCACAGAGAAGAAATCCATGGTAGAGCAGTACTTCCTTCCTCTGTGCATACTGTAATCTTGCCTACATTTTTTTGAGAACAAGTTCTTCAGACTTCTAGACCTGGTAATATGTTGTAAGAAATCTCTAGTTGCTGCATGTTCACCTACTCAGAGGTAAAAGCTGGTAATATGTTGTAAGAAATCTCTAGTTGCTGCATGTTCACCTACTCAGAGGTAAAAGCTTGTGCTTCATGATGAACAGGCTCTGAATTTGTGTACTCAAGGGAACAGATTTATGCCCACATTTCACACTCAATAATTAAAAGGCAGAACTCCAAGATAGTATAAATTTTCAGATCTTGTTTTTTGCGTGTAAGCTACCTCTTGCTAAGCTGATGAAAGCAGAGTTCTTCCAATTCCTGTTAAATGGACTGACCTGTGATAAGAAGTTATTTGTCAAAACAGCTGTTACAATCTAGCTCCTGGTGGCTACTAAACTGAAACCAGTAGTGGTGAATGCTTGCTTAATGGTTTCTTTTCCTTTTGCAGCATTCACAACTTCATTATGTAATATTCCGATGAAGAACTTTTCCAGCACAATTTTCTTCGCATTGTCAGGGTATAATATTGCCATGTTATAAACAAAGTGAGGAGTTGGGTAGTCAAAGATTAATGTGAACAGCTATTAGGAAAACTGTGGATGAAAGTCTCCATATTCGACTTTGGGAAGAGGTGCTGCAACAGATCTTGAAGGAACAGGAAATAGTGCAGATCTTTGCTTTGCCACTGCTTATTAGCTGTAATAGTAGTGATTAATGGTTAGAGGAGGAAATCAACTGCATATTCACAGTGCATTTTCAGGAGCTTTATCTCAACTGACAATGGTCAAAGGAAGCATGATGCGCCTTTTAAGAAACAACCAAAGCACTGCTCTGGAGAGAGAGAGGTAGTGTCTCATGAAAGTTTTTAATATCTCATTGTGAAGTTCTGAGCCTTTTTTTGATCAACATTCATACCTCTACTGAGAAAGTCTTTGAAAGCTTTCAATTAATGACAACAACAACATCACTCTTTGCTGTCATTGATTTGCCAATTTTTAGCAGGGGTTTCAATGGTGGTTTCTCTAACCTTAGTTTAAGTCTAGATGAAGTTAGAATATACTTCCAGCCACTTCTTAATATTTGCCATAGAAATTGAATTAGATCTTACCTCGGCTTTCCATAAGGAGATGCTTAGGTTGCAATCAAGTCACGTTTTGATTTCTTTTTTTCTTTTTGTCCCTGTAAGTTAGCTAAATGGAGTTCCATGTACCTTTTGCTAAAGGTTTTGGGATGTCTGTAACCTGTTTCGTACCTTTTCTGTGGGCTACCATTTACCTCTTCAGCAGCCCTCCTGAAGCAGGAGCACAAGCCATGAACACTTGGCAGCACAGGCACTACCTAAGACAGTTCTGAGCGCAGCTTTGCTGTTTTCTTGTGTAGGTGCCTCCACCCAGCATCACTGGGGAGCTCCTTGTCTGCTGATTCACCTTCCCTCTCACGACTCCTTTTTCAGTGTTTCCAAACAATCCGTCTGGATCACAGTCCCAAGCTGAGTATCCCACAGGACACTGCTATGCACTGGTTCTATTGCTGTAATTGGTATTAAGTAGGCAAGACACACCCCTATGGTGGGTCAGCAGTGGCCACATGTCAGGTGCCAACCCAGCTGCTCTCACTCACCCATCACAGCAGGACAGGGTGAAATAAGGTGAAAAATCACATGGGCAGACATAAGGCTAAGGACACCCTTACTGTTACTGTCACGGGTAAAATGGTCTCAACTTGGGGAAAATATCTTTCATTTCTTGACAATTCAAATAAGTTTGGGTGGTGAGCAACAAAGACAAATTAAGCCCCTCATTACCCCCTTCGCCCACCTCAACCTCCTTCCTCTTGCCCCGATTCCTCCACCTCTCCCTGCTCCTGACGGCCAGGCAGTGTTTTCCTGTCCCTCACCCCTGTCTCCGGAGGCATGCTTGTGGGACTGAGGGTAGCTGGAACCTGCTGGAACTGGCCATGTCCCACCCGAGGCAGCCCCAGCCCCTCCTCAGCCCTGCAGCTGATCCAGGGCGTGGATACCTGGTGCTGCCCCAAGTCACTCCCTGGCCCATCTTAGATCCCTCTTCCAAAGGCAGGTTTGTGAGCAGCCCCAGCCAGCATTCACAGGAAGGTGCTGCCATGGTGATGATGTTGTTTCCAATCTGCAACCCCCCTTTTCCCCTCACCTCAGCACCAGCATGCCATGGAGCCAAGGCTAGTTGTGCTGGTTTAACACACTATGGTAAGGGTGCCCAGCTGCAGGGAGCCATTTAGGAATGATGGGTTTCGTGCACCTGGAGGGGCTACTGGTGAGCAGGTGGAGGCCATTGCTGATGATAAGCTGCCCTGGAGCCTTCCTTCCCCAGGCACTGGCTTCATAAAAGCAAGATGAGGCTTCTCCATACTGTGGTTTGGGCTTGTGAGTACTGCATGGGGGAGGTGGCTTTGCTGCTGTAAATGCCTGCCTGAGGTACCCTGAAATGAGGAACACTAGTAAGCAGAGAGGTTACACAAGGCAGGAGGAGTGGTGAACTGGGGGTGCCCGCAAAGGTAAGTTACCTCTTAAAATCTGGTAGAAGCAGCAAGTTGATTGTAAAGGTGCCTGAGGTGCAGCTGTTACTGGGCAGCATATTCCCTCTCTTTGCAGTTTATTGTATTCATGATGGGGTACTTCATAGCAGGGGCTTGGGTCTGCTGTCCCTTTAGGAGATATGTTGTCTGCATGTTGCATCATCCTAAAAGACTTTGGTGTTTGGCTGAGTGGTTTAGTATCAGTATCTGTATTTGAACCACAGAAGGATTGTGGGGAATGCTTTAGTCTCCAAATGCTTGTTTTCCTTTGTTTTAAAATGTTCTTTGTAGCCAGACATATTTTGATTTATCTATTTAGCCTCATCCAGGGCTTGGTTTGTCAGGCATAGGTGTAAGTACTTACATTAAATCAAATAGTAACGCCCTGAGGAAGGAGGGTCCTTTCCATTGTTGCATGCCTGAACTCCAGCTCTGGGTGCTGCATGGGCTGAGACAGTGTGTTTCTGTGTACAATTCTACATGTTTTAAACTGCATTCCAGTGTGATAAGTTTTGCGATGAATTCAGGATTTGGCTTTGGGAGAGAGTCATGCATTATTCATACAGGTCAAAAGTCATCCAAATTGCAGTTTAAAATAAACTGCTTTGTAAGAAATAAGTTTGGGGTAGACTGCTGAATATATTTAGTTCTTTAATATCTATACAAATCTGACTTTGCATATTTATTCCTTAATCTGTGCTGATTTGTTATGTTTGTGCAAATGCAAGAGCAATCAAAAAGCAACCATGACTCATATGCACGATATTTTTAAACATCTGACAAAGGAATTGCATTCCATTTAGAGTCACCAGTGTTTTTGTGAGGCATGGGAGTAAGCGTGATAGCAGATGGCAAAAGCTTCCAGCAACAGGCAGTGTGACATCTAAGCAGAGCTTTCCCAACGCCCCTGCTGTGGCAGCAGATGGAGAGATTGGCAAGTAGGGAGTACACTGCTTTTATAGTGTGCAGTGCTTCGAAAGATGGGCTTTGCCGGGTGAGCTGGGACTAGCAGAGCTGAGCAAGCTGCACAAGCCAGGGCTGAGGGAAGAGTAATGCTAAGAAAGGGGATGCCAAAGGCACCACAAAAATGTAGCAAAATTCCTAATGGTGTTTTGAGGTTTTCCTTGCTTTTGACCTTTTATGACTTTTTCTGAGGCAAAATGTCAGAATTGCAGCTTTCCATCAACCTGCGCATGCGTGGACACGCACAGAGGCATTTCAGCATCTTGTAAACATTTACAAAATGCTTGGAAGCTTCAAAAGCCTTTTCTTGTTTCTCAGACAAATCAAACTTAAATACATGAGTGAACCGTTCAGATAGTTGCTATCATCTGCACTTGCTATTGTAAGCGTTTAGAATAATACCTAATTGCGCTAGAAAATGAACCCACCTTTTTCCTGCTACAACTTTGATTTTTCAGACCTGGTAGAATATTAGTTTTATAACAGCTTGTAAATTCGTGGTTTATATCATGCATTATCCACACCATTATGGGTTTTTTTGCAACCTGTGTTCACTCAACCCATTCAAAATGATAGAACTTTACCGTATCTATATGAGCAGCCCCTGCAGAACTGCTGTTTGCACTGCAGTTCTAGTGGCCACTTTAGTACATGAAAATCTTCAGTTTTGGGGCTTGTGTTTACTCAATTATTATTTTTTAGGTGCTTTAAAATTATATCCCCATGTAAGTAAAGATGTACCTGGGTTTTGCAGCAGGGATGGACTAGATGACCTTTGAAGATCATCTCTCAATCAAAACCATTCTGTGTCTTCTTTAACAACTAAGAACAAATTCCCAAAGACTCCCAAATGAGTGATTTTTAAAACTGAGGGGTTTTAAGAAGCTGTTGATCGATTGTGTTGCTGAATAATGAATATTAAAGGAAAACCATATACTGCATTTTCTTATCTGCTTCTCAGAATTTGCTACCAGCTTGTGGAAATAAAAAATGTTTCTTCAGGTAGCTATGGGGCTGGCATATTGAATAGACATGGATCTCCTAATGCAGCTGCACAGAAGCGTGCTGAGACTTCACAGTTCCTCTGATACGGCACAAAACTGCACATCCACTGTGCTGTTACACTGGTATATGGGAGGCTAAAGAGTTTCTCTTGTCAAAAAGGAGCACAAAGACAGCTGCAGCTCAAATTTAAGTCAGAAGCAATAAAAGAAACCTCCCTGCAAGCTGAGTAATCATTAAAGTGAAAGATTTTTCTTCTTTTGCATGTAAAGCTAGAGTATTGCACTCTGTGGGTTGTTAGCACGATACGCTTTAGCTGAAGCTTTGTCTGAAGACAGTGACTTGTGAATTGTATTTTTAAACCTGCCACTGAGCTTTGAGGTGCCCAGAGGCACCGTCTGGACTCAGCAGGAATCGTGAAGCAGCCATATTTCATAAGAGTCTGGAAACTTGACAAGTAATAGCCTCACAAAGCAACATCATTCTGGCTGAAATGATAAACTTCATTAGGCCAATATAACTACACATACTGAAGAATTTAAAACATACTTTTATGAGCTTGCATAAAAACATCACATGCTCACAGGCATTATAACTAGTGAAGTCTGAGGACAATTACCTAGTGCTTATTAATCTTTCTTCCATCTTCTGAATTCTGTAGCCAAAGTACACCAGTGCTGGTGACTGTTACTCTCCTACTTTTTAACCAAAAGGAAGAAAATAGGTTAAACTTTGTAATTGCTTTGACACTTCAATACTACAGAACTCTGTGGTTTTTATATGGTTTGTGGAATTGCAGCAACTTTTAATTTATTTTTTTATTTGAGCATATGATTTATGTAACTTCAGGAAGGGAGGTAGAAGACTTGAAACAAGGTTAGGGAGCAAATGACTAGTATTTCTGTGAAGGTTGTATTGTATTCTAGACAACTAGCTTTAGAGAAGCAGTTTTTTTGAGAAGTCACAGGGAGTTGATGGTGATCGTGTTCTGAGTATGTTTATTCCTTTTATAAGTAGTTAATGTTGAATCAAATGTAGTACTGGAAATGGGAGATTTAGTGCATCTCTTATTGTTTGCACAAAAGTGTAAGGTAGATGCTTTGGCTAAAGCTGATTGCAGGAGTTAAGTGTAGGTGGGGTTCTTTTGGGGGCTGCTGTTTTGTTTTTAAACCACAGAAAAGTATTCTTTGTATTCATTTGTGAAATTGGGATTCCAATGCAGGTTTCTTTAGCATGCTATCTTTTGACCTGTTGTGTGTTGAAAGATCATAGAATCATAGAATAGTTAGGGTTGGAAAGGACCTCAAGATCACCCAGTTGCAATCCCCCTGCCATGGGCAGGGACACCTCACACTAAACCGTGTCACCTGAAGCTCGATTCAGCCTGGCCTTGAACACCGCCAGGGATGGAGCATTCACAGCTTCCCTGGGCAACCCATTCCAGTGCCTCACCACCCTTACAGTAAACAATTTCTTCCTCATATCCAATCTAAACTTCCCTGTTTAAGTTTGAACCCATTAGCCCTTGTCCTATCACTATGGTCCCTAATGAAGTGTCCCTCCCCAGCATCCCTATAGGCCCCCTTCAGACACTGGAAGGCTGCTATGAGGTCTCCATGCAGCCTTCTCTTCTCCAGGCTGAACAGCCCCAACTTTCTCATCCTATTTTCATACGGGAGGGGAAGTCCTGAAGTTGCAGAGGCGAATATCTTCCTGGTGATATATGTAAACATATTTGTACACCACAAGCAAGGTAAAAAGGAGAGGTAAATCTCTTATAACTCCAGTGTACTGCACTTCAGCTGTATTTACTAAATACTTCAGCTTGTATGTACTACATACTTCAGCTGTATGTATTAAAGAAAGCTACTTCATAAAGCACTGCTAGGCTGAAGCAGGCAATTGCATACCTGAAAATGGCTTCACTGGGGTAGGTCAAGGTCCACCTTCTCCAGGACTGTGTTGCTAAAAGCCATGATTACACCCTAGGGTTTCCTCTTGGGCTCCAGCAGCTTACTCGGAGGCTTTGACACAACAGCTTTCATTTTGATAGTTACGTTGAGAACATGGAAAAAAGGTCCACCATTTCACTTTCTAAATGCCTTATTTTTTGTATGTGTGAGGAGAGCACAGTCTGGGTACTCACCTGGGGCAGCCCAACCCTTTTGGGTGTGTCTGTCCCTTCCTGCCTGCTTTTCCGGTGGAGCAAATCTTCATTGCTGCGACAACCTTAACCTAGCTTCTTCAAACTCACGACTTCTTAGGGGTTTAGGTTTTGGGATGGAGTTTTGGGGGCTTGGATTTTTTTAATGCGTTTGAAAATGTTAACCTTAGTTCTTGAACTACCCTAATATTGCCTGAGCTCACATGAGTGAATGTGTTAGTTGGGGGAGGTAATGTTATCCACACGTTTCTATGTTGTCTGCACAGTAAAAAAAAAGAGGTGAAATAAGCTCTTCAGTGGCTCAGGTCATGCTTATCCCTTGGTGATACAGGTTGCAACACATTCACCATAATGCTCTCTTGATACAATGCCGGGAAAAGAATGCTCTCTTTTGCCCTCCACCACGCGCTTTTTTTTTTTTTTTTTTTTTAAAGGAAAATGTTGGTTTTGTTCTTAAATTCTACAAGTTTCCTTTCAAGCTTTCAAGAAATCTCCAGAGCTTCCCCTTCCCAACCAACACGGCTCTTGATTTGCTGTTGAACCCTGTGGGATGAAGTCATCAAGAGAAAGTTCTTGTTTTCCTGTATCTGTTTTCCTGCACAACCTTATTGCTTTATTATTTTCACCACAGAAGGCATGTGTTTTAAGTCTGATGACTTGTATTACGTTAGGAAATCCTCCCACAGCACAGACCTTTCTAAACATTGTTTGTTGACTTACGGGAACAAGATCATTCCTGTTGCTCCATGCTGACCTTCGGAAAGTTGCTGACATTTGTGTGTGGTAGCCACATGCTCTGGGAGATGGGGACAGCTCAGTCCCCTTCCTGTCTCCAAAGCCAAACAAACAACAAAATAACAATGCCATTGTCTGAAAAGAGCCTTTCTGTGTTAAAATGCATAGCAAGACAGCTTTGAAGAGGCGCCACCTCTACTAAAAAGAGGTGTTTGCAGCCAGGAGGCTCCTGAGAGTCTAGTATGCAAGCACTTAGGGGGCAGGCAGTATGTATCTGTCAGCCTGCCTAAAAGAATCAGGGCAGGAGCATCTGATTGAAAAACAAACAGGCATCGACTTCCTCTCATCCTAATCCCCATCCACAAAAAAGAAGCGAAGAACTGGGGAGAGGGGAGGATCTGGCATCTCCCCAAGGAATGCAATAATCCCAAATGTGGTGCCAGAGCACTTTGTGATCACACACTGGCTCTCACTCCCTGTGGCTGCTGCCAGCTTCCCTCCCACGCATGCTGGGTCTCGGAGGTAATGTGAGTCTGGATGCTGGACAGTTAATCAACTGCAGGAAAATTAACGTTTTGGAGACCACTCTTCTGTTGCGAGGTGCTTGCTGTTTAATAAAATGCAGGACGCTGCCACGTATCGCATGCTTACAGGGCGCTGCTGGCTGCCTGCTCGCTTGGCTTTTGTTTTTGGCTGGGGTTTAGCATTTCTCAGTGTTGGATTTCTCTCTTCTGTAGCTATTGCCAAGGGGAGGATGGGCTGCATCACACTGGCAAAGGCAGCCCGGACTGCCTTGTGTTTCCTCCAGGGTTAAGTGCCCTGGAGAGCAGCATCCTGTTGTCCCTGGGTGCCTGCATGCAGCTGGCAAAGGCACTTGCAATGAAGATATTACAGTTTGAACAGTCCTTGTGAGACTGCTTTAAGGAGAGAATGGTGCAGAAGAGATGGAAGGCTATCTGCGAAGGTGTGCACAGGTGTTTCTTATGGTGATTTCTGTGTTATGAGAGGTTGCAATGCTTTTTGCCAACAATGGCTATAAATTTGCAGAGGTGGAGCTAAAATGCCCTCCCTTGTCAGTCTCCTTCTTTCAGGACAAGGATCCTTGGAAGGTGTGGGGAGGCTATCCAAAACAAACCTGACAGCAATGGTGGGGTTGCTCCTAAGAGCAGAGCTGTGGAACAAGCACAGGTCAGCCATGTAGAAGTGAGGAGGTCTGAACACAGTTCTAGTACCTTAGGCTGTCTGCACTTGTCAGTGGTCAGGACCCTGGCATATGAAAGCCAAGTCATCCCTAAAAGTATCTTGGGGTCATTCTTCTGCTATGAGGAAATACATGAAAATATTTCATATGAAAAATAACTCCATTGAGATACATGTGAAGTGTTTTGTCATTTACTACCTAGAGTTTGGGTAGCAGCAGTGGCCATTACCTTCCATTTAGGGAGTGGTATGTAAGAGATGTATATGAATTCTATCAGCAGTATATGCCTTTGTGGGGGATGTGTTGTTGCCCAACATGGCCACATACACAGCTGGTCTGTGACAGGACCAGCTCATGTGTTTTGATCTGGAAGGGCTCAGTTTGCTGTGTCCCACTGGCCTATAAATGTGTACAAGTGATGTAATTTTTTTTCTTGAGCTTTAGCTTTGGTTCACTTTTATAATTTATTTACACGTATGGAATATGATAAAGAATAGAATAAGAAGTGTCCTGTGATACAATATCCAATGGAGAATGCAAACAAAGTATGCTGACTCTTAAGGAGGATCTTAAACATTGTCTTTGCTTAGACAGAAATCTCCACTACTTTACCTTTTTATAAGTCATTTAAATAGTCTCATTTCCAGCTCCATGGCATCTGAAAAATGTAACAGTAATCTTGTTTGCTCCTTTTCAGTTTCTTGGCTTGGCAGCTCTGACAGCCTTCCTTCTCTCAGGCACTGATCTCTGTCTTGGTAAACACCCACAAATCCATCATCGGAAATGTAATGAACTGAAGCTGTTCTTGTGAAAGGTTTTGTTGTGATTTTGGAGTTTTGTTTTTCTTTTCTAGTATTTAGAGTGATTTTAGGGACATAAGGAAAAAACATTCACATAACATATAATTTCATTGACCTTCACCTTCAGAAGGGTCCTTTTTGTGCATATAAAATCTCTCACCAGCCAAAAAGCTGCTGGATGTCAAGCAGCTGGGACAGCACGGGCAGTGTGTTGTGCTCTGGGGTTATACTCACAGGCCAGAATAGGAAGCCACAGCCCAGAAAAGAGCAGAGGCATGTGGCTGGAAGAGGTGTGTGATTTTAGGCTTGTCCAGTAACAACTGAAGTAAGCTTTTAGAGAGGTGATTTTGCACAAGAAAATTGCTCTCCTCCCCGCTGTTGCACGCAGGCAGATGCAGGGAGGGGTGGCCAGACAGAGGCAGAGAAGGAGAGAATGTTTTGTACTGACACAGCAATGGGGTTGTCTGGAGAGCAGCAGAGACTGTCACTGTTTCAAAATAAACAGATGACTTTGGACGCAGGAGAAAATAGAGCAGCACCTCAAGAAGACATTCACCACTATTGTCAGGAGAGCTGCATGCTCCCGCAACTGCAACAGCAAAGCTTTACCTCATCTTTAGGTGAGGGCTGTGAAGCGAAACTGTTTTCTGTCATTGGCTTGCTGGCCAGGCAAGAAAGGAGACTCCAGGGTCCAAGCTACTGCCTATTTGGTCTGTTCAGCCTCCCGGGGCCACTTGCTTTTCCAGACAAAAACATCAAGGTGCTTCTGAGGAAGGATACTTCTATACATGAGATTTCTTGCTCCTATGTTCTAGAAGAAAAATCATTATGAAGACACTACAATTATTTCCACCATCAAGGAGCAAATGGAAAATATCATGGGAAAAATGATAATTGTTAGGGGGTTCGCCTTTCCTCACCAATGAAACTGGTTCCAGCATATGTTGACTCTTGTCATGGAGCCAAAATACAGTCCCAATTCAATTTAAGCTGTAATGCTTTGTTTTATTAGGTACTTTTATACCTTAATATTTGTCTTAGATGCCTCTCTCAAGTTTTGTCAGTGAAGCAGATGTTATTGCAGCCACCTGAGAGGTACAGGATAATGAGCATGTTCCTATAAGATTAGCAGGGCTGATCCTGCCATGGGGAAGTGTGCTCTGTGATGCTCCTCCTCAGCAGTGCTGGTCTGTGATGGCTTCTCTGGTGCTGGGTACTGAGATTTGTCACTGTTTGGCTTCTTGCTGAGCAGGCTGGCTGCTCTGCTCATTGCCAAAATGTAAGTTTTGAGTGGTGGCACCCCTGTGTTTGAGCTCTGCTTTCTGTCCCTATTCTCCAGCAGACCACACCTCCCCCAGGGTCCACTAGACTACTGATTTTATTTCTTTTTATGTATTTTTCCATTGCAAGGCTGCAGGCACAGCATTGCTTGGCATTGATTTCTGACAGCATCGCAAAGGGTGCACAATGTGTTGCGTTTGCAGGGCCAGCCAGTCAATGGAGGAGACCTGAGCTCCTGTGCTGCAGAGCTGCTCACCTGTGTGTCCCCAGGCTCAAAGAGGAAAGCACAGGGAGAGAGGGCTGATGTGAGAGGGGAAGGGCAGCACCTGTTGAGTGGCTGGGTTTATCAGTGGGGCTGTCCTGGCTTCTGCCTGCAGAACCTTGGAGTTTTCAGACTCTGGGAAAACCTACACCATTTCTCAGTCTGCTCCAAGAAAAATACTCTGCTGTTCCAGTAGCATAATAGGGGCTGGGTTTGTTCAGCACCTGAATAGCAACAAAGCAAAAGTGAATTCTTTGGTGCATCACAGAGCATGTCATTTCCAAAGAATTTGACCCCAAATTGATTGGGTCATGCATGGGTCAGTTTCCCTTTGACCATTATATCGCATCTAACTAAAACTGCAATCACATTTCTAGTATTTGTCTGCCTAAATTATTTCTCATCAGCCTAGGACTTCTGTAGCTAGGACTGGTACTCTGACTGCAGTGCTGTGTGCTCCTGCTGTCCACATTGGAGTCAGAGATTACTACAGCTTTGCAAAGCATTTGATCTTGATCTGGACATGAAATTTAGCATTTCAGAGGGTTTTTTCAGCCCATTGGGATGCATACAGCACAACACTGATGTAGGATTTTAACTGACTTTAAAATATGTAGGAGTTCAGTGCTGTGAGCTCTCTGAAATGTTTTCAGTTCCAGTTGCATCCCAGGGCTGTAAATGGGCTCTCAGATTGTTCAGCATCAAGGGCAGGCTTTTTAGCTTATCAAAAGTAACAGCAGTGCAGTCAAGAGCTCACCAGTGGCTTTTGTGTCCCCAGCAAATACAAAGGCTTGGTCCGAAGATGATGATGTGTGGTAAAGCTAACATCAAAAGGAACAGACTTTCCCTGCTGTTCTCCACTTGTCTTTCCTTATGCCCTTCCCATGTACCATCGTAGCTGGTTTTGTTGCAGAAGTGCAAGGCAGAGTTTTTGTTACAGGACCTGTGTGCTTCTTGTAAAGGCACAGAGGCTGCCAGGGACCACGCAGCTGCTGTTCACTTGGGGATGGGGAAAATCCTCCTGTGCTCTTTAAATCCCATGTTGCAATGGGTCTCCTTCCAACATTTATGGCTTGAAGAATGTTTAAAACCTGGGGCCTATTCAAGCACTTATTCAAGTCCTTTCCGCAAAAATCAAATGTGTGCTTCCTTTCTTCTTGTATCCCTATTACAACAATTCAAGGTCCCCATATAATAAAAGACAAATTAGTTCACAAGTCTCAGGGAACACCCATTTGTATAACACACCCCAACCCCACCTCCTTACTTTTAATCTATCTCATATGCCACTTACACCAGTGTTTTCCCCACCTTCCTGGTGGCCTTCTTACAAAGCAGATTTACCTGAAAATAAATGAGGCAAGCTGTGTGACTGATGGCTGTAAGGATGGAGGCCTTTTTTCTTGTAAAACAGGGGAAAAAAATATCTGTTCTTAGTTCTTCTGCTTAGGTGTGAAACTTGCCAGACAGCTTTCAAACCATGTAGGCACTTAATTTCCAAGGAAAAGTGGGATTTGTCTCCACAGCAATGAACTCACTTTTTTTAAGAAAGTGTTGGTGCTAATAAGAGGGTTTTCTCATCAAAGTGAGCGTTTTCATTGCTTTATCATCTTGCCATAAAGTAAACTAAGAGGCACAGAATGTAATTTAATGGAATAAATTGATACATTTTAATAAACTGTCAAAAATTTTTCATTAAGATGATCCCTGAATAAACCCAAAAAATAAAATTGCTTTCAGTAAATCCAAGAACAGCTTGAATATTTTTTTCCTCCTCACTTCACCTCATTCTGAGCTTCCCTATGTCCATTCCAAAAAGTTTGGTCAGTGAGTGACTGAAGAATAAAATCTTGACTAAACCATTAACATGACCATTTATGGGCTAAAACTTGAATGGGGGAGGTTTAGGTTGGATATAAGGAAGCAGTTCTTTACTACAGTAAAGGGTGATGAGGCACTGGAATGGGTTGCTCAGGGAAGCTGTGAAAGCTCCATCCCTTGCGGTGTTCAAGGCTGGGTTGAACATAGCCTTGGGTGGCATGGTTTAGTGTGAGGTGTCCCTGCCCATGGCAGGGGGGTTGGAACTAGATGATCTTAAGGTCCTTTCCAACCCTAATTATTCTATGATTCTATGAAATTTCAGCAACCCTGTATGTTATTGCTGTTTGAAAAATCTATTATTTTGAACATAAGGATATTGCAGAACCATTTGGTGGTTTGTGTTTGGGTTTTTTTTGAGTCATGCATGCCAATTTATATATTGTTTTGAAATTAAAATGAAACAATCATTATGAGGGAGGTGAGACACTGGCACAAGTTGCCCAAAGAAGCTGTGGCTGTCCCATGTCCGGCAGTGTTCAAGGCCAGGTTGGAAGGGGCTTTGAGCAACCTGGTTTAGTCGAACGTGTCCCTGCCCATGCAGGGTGTTGAAACTAGATAGTCTTTAAGATCCCTTCCAAACCAACTCATTCCATGAAAACTTGAGAACTGGGGCATATAAGCGCTTTTCTCTACTTAAAGTATCTACCAAGTGTCTCTTCAGTAGTTTCTGTCTACATGTGAGCAGTTTCTTGCCTATGGAGCAGTATAATCAAAATGCTTGCATTCACCTTTCAGTCTGAGTCACCTAGATAAATAGAAGCTTCATTAACCAGAACTACTTGTTCCTTGCACAACTGTTTCAAAAATGCTGAGCCCTGTAAAGACACAGCAAGTTCAGAAAAGGTTTTTGACCTACTAGAGTGAAGGTGCAAGGAACTTCATGCTGGCTGCAGAGATCTCAGTGTATTTTCTTGGGGTTGCCCTTGCCATGGGTGCGCCAGTTTTTTCCACCCTAGCCTTGAGCAGCAGCAGCTCCGGTGCAGGCAGGCAATTAATAGCAACTAAGCTTATTTGTTTATAAAGCAAGCATGCTTCGGAGGACCTGCATCCAATGTGGTATCACTGTAATAGCTTCACTGGGTATGAGTCAGTGTAAGCCAGGCTGCAGGACCATGGGGGCTGGGGCACCTCTCAACTCATTTCTGAGAGTAATGGTGGTGGTGGTTGTGAAGCCTCAGAGCAACTCTGAAATGAGACCTCTTCTTGCTTGATATGTTTGCGAATTGTGTACCGCAGTACTGTGTTCATCTCACAGCTTCTGAAACCTTTAACTGTGAACAATGAAAATATGTTGGGTTTTGAGGGAAACATGCTGCACTTCTAGATATTATGTCCAGGATGGAACAAATTTACATGAACAAATTTCCATGTTATCAGCCAAGACAGTTTCATTGTAGTTCATAATATTGCTGAGAGTGCAAAATGCTGTGTTTCATCAGGACTTTGTTTCTATAATGCGTTTACCTTCCTTTGAAATATTCTGTGTAATTGAAATTGCACAAGTCTTTTTTGTAAAAAGGAAAAAGTCCAACTCTGAATGATATCCACATTTAGTTTTTATTTGCAAACATTTTCACGCACACAAAAAGTTTCTGGTCTGTTTGAGTTTCATCCAGTTTTTCCCAGATGTTGGGAAGCTTTCATGGACCTGACACGACATTCCTGCATGCACTATGATAAGGAATAAGCTATTTGCAGATGTCTTAATAGCAGTTGTTTCTCTGATCTGATGAAAGCCCATTTGAGGTATTTAGAACTTTTTTAAATATTCTGGTTTATATTATTTACAACCTTAGAGAAAGAAGTGAGTGAAATTAATCTTGTAATCAAAGCCAAGGTCACCAAGGTATAAATCCCTCAGTGAAGGGAGCTGATGGCCACAGCCTTGGTTGCTGTCATGTTCCTAGCGGAGGGGTCCAGAGAGGCTGTGGCTGCCTGGAGGAGCTGCTTTGCCTTCCTCCTCGATGACCCAGGTTTTTGGGGAAAAGCTTCCTAAGAGGGTGAACTTGGCTTCTCTGATTGTCCCTTCAGGCAGCTGCAAGCATCTGGGCAGTTTTGCAGCCCAGTCAGTTTTTCGTTTAACTGCGAAGTGAAAATTCCCTGTTATAACATTTGCACAGAGCAGAAATTGCTGCCCTTTACAGAAAGGTCCTTTTCCTGAAATACAGAAATTAGCGCTATAGCTTTGGGCTCTGTGGGTATGGCGCATCACTGGTTTGCTTGGGAGATGAAGGGCTGCAGTGGTCCAGAGCAATAGTTTCCAGCCGAGGATTCATCTGCGTGAGGAGGAGAAGTCCTGTAGGTGTCTGGATGAGGTCCAGGGAAGGGCAGAGAGCATTTGCTGTGCGTGTTTCTGTGCTGAAGTGCTGCAAATTCATATCACTCTGGCAATGTGCTGTGAATCGGGTATCAAAGGCTGTAGAGCATAGGTAAAGAGCACAAAACACATCATTCGGAGCAGAATTGTGTGACTTCACTCAGGAAAAATCTTTGTGTTAAATGCATGTTCAGATGGAGTATATGCTAGGACAGGCCTTTCTCATACCCACAGAAAATATATTTTAAAGTGAAGAGAGAAAACATAGTGTTCATTTCCCATTTACCTGTTTCTGTATTTCTCCATTTTCTGGAAAATAAAGTCCCTAAACAACAAAACTAATTGTTCTTCCCCTCCCATTTCTCCTGTGACCGCAAAACTGAAGTTCTGCTACTCTGATAGGAAATCTGTTCTCATGGACTTGTAAATCTATACCCAGCTCAGGCACTAATTTGGCTTTAATTCAGCAATACGCCAGTCTCTAGATGTTTGGGGCTGGTGCTAATAGCTGAGTTCACCCATTTGTTCCTCAGTTGTACGTCTTTTGGGCTGCAGAGTGTTCTTTGACTGACAGCCGAATATTGGCAACCTGACTGCTGACTGCGAGGTTGATGACAGCTGCATGGGCTCAAACTCATAAATCCATTTTTTAGAGATATGCATGCATGTACTAGAGGAAGTTTTAGACCTTGGATACACTAATCAGTAAAATTCAGCAATATTAGTGGTGACCTTGGACACACAAATCATTAAAGTAAGGCAACAGTAGCTGCCCAGTTACTGAGTTATTTGGCTGTAGCATTATCCTGTGCACTGGGATGTAATTTGCTCTCTGCTGTCACAGCCAGATTGTCTTTGCTGTCAGTGCTTTTGGAGATTGACAGCATACCAGTTAGATTTCCTGTTTTCCAGGCACATTAGCATAGGCAATGTACCACATAGACCTTGCTTCACTAGATCTGCCATCTCAAGGTCTCTTTCTCATTTTCTGCAACTCCTTCGGTATTTAGCAGACGCTTCCTCCAACTTGGCTTTTCAGGTCTCTTGCTGAGTTAGGGAGATCTAACCTTGACCTGTTGAAGCTCTGGTAGATGCTAGGATGACTCTGGTTTATGACTACACTTTTTTTCAGAAGCTTTTTGGCCTGCTTTCTACCAATTCAACTGCATTTCAAAGCAAGCCAACTTAATTAATGACTTCCCTCAGAATATCAGATAGCAGTATATCCGATCTGTCACTGAAATCTATAAACATTGAATTATCTCAAATTCATTTCCATAGTCTCTAACTTTTTCAGTTTCTTTTTAAAAAATACAACCAAGCTTGTTTGGCAATATTTTCCTTTAATGAGCATATGTTGTTTGACAGTCAAGATGTGAGTCACCTTGACCTTGTTTTCAATTAGCATTTCACACTCAGTAATGAGGAAGATGACACACCATCTGTTGAAAATCCACTTTTTGTATGAGACTTTGGAAATTTTTATTCTGAATTGCCAAATAACCAGTTTTTCTTTCCTCACAACAGTCCTCTGTCAAGGAGCCTACCAAGCAGGGAAGGCTTGCCCTTAGATCCCTTAAGAATAATGATTTACTGCTGAAAAATACTTACCTCACTGTTATGAAAGCATCTAAGGGTTTGGCTGTGTTTCCATTTCCGCCTGCGAAAATCATGCTGCTGAGGCAGAGGAAAGGTTTGCTCAGGAGCGCAGTGGAAGGGAAGGAGAAGGACTGTGCATATTGGTCACATTGACAGCTGCACCATCATACTGAGGATGCTTTCGCAACACATGGATGTGTGACTGACAGCAAAGCTGATGCCAAGAAGTGGGATACCTAAATAAAAAGGTAACACTGGGATGCAGAGTATAGGTTTCTTAGGAAGTGGGACAGCTTTTGGAGTAAGCGTACATAAGAAAGATGGGCTTCACCTAAACCGAGCCTGGTTGGTTGTGTTTATTCTGGTGTCCTTACACATCGCTAAGACCATCACCAGTTGGGGTTTTTTTCAAATTGGAAAAGCCATTGTGCATGGAAGACTGTACAAATCTGCGTGACTCACCACAAGCGTATGAAATAATGAAAATCTTGTAATCCAGGAATAGAGTACAATAAAATTTGTGAAGGAATAACAAGAATGTTACAACTAATGGCTCCTGATAATAGCACAAAAAAAAACAGACAAGAAAGAAATGTACGTGCATTTTATAAGCAAATGCTTCAGTTCTAAACACCACCGCCCCCCCAACAACAAACCAGCTACAGTGTATGAAAAGAAATGCTTGGTTTAAATCGGAATATAGATATAAAAGACATGTGAAAAGCTTGGTACAAGTGGAATGCTGTAATAAAAAGAAACAAATCCTATAAGCATGACAGCTCCCACCATGACAAGTCAAACCAAACTATCAGGGTTTTAAAGTGTTGTCAAGAACAAAACAGCCTCCTTCGTATAGTGTCTTTTAATGCGTAGAAAAGTTGGTTTAAGTGCTTCAGCACATGTTCTATAGATACTAAGATGTTATAGGATAAGAAAGTTTTTTTTAATTTTTTTTTAATGGATTAATACATGCAAATAAATGCAGTGAAAAAGAAAAGAACAAATAGCTAGTCTTGACTTAGGAAGAAAGTCTCCACTGAGAATCCAGAAAAATCTACTGTCCAATGAATTCATAGCTATGTGGGACCATGTCAAACCATTTGGATGCTTCAAGCAGTTGCTACTTGGGGTTTTTCAGAGTGGTGGAATGTGGTTCTTACAGTTCAGAGTAGCTAGATGAGAAGAGGGCACAGACTTTGTATTGCTAGAAACTGGATTTTAAGTTAAATAGCAGCAGGAGACATCTCCAACAGTGCTAACCCAGGGATAGGCTCCAAATGAGTTACTACCTTTTTAGAAAAGAGTTGATAAGGTCTTTATGGAAACATGTCTGAAAATGTCTGCTTAGACCCATTAATGAATATATTGAATGAAGTTTTCTTCCCTGACGACCAACAGGTAGGGTTTTCTTTAGAAGATGTCTCTTCTTTCAAGTAAAGAATCTTCCTATTGCTATCATCTGAAGTAAAATAAATGTGTTTTCCACCTGTTTCACTTTCTAATTTTATCCTCTGGCATTTGAGAGTGTGTGTGTGTGTGTGTGCATTCATACCTTAAAACATTCTATCTTCTTGTGAGTCTAGCCTAGTGTAAAGGCTGTGTAAAGTGTGTTTAGTGTAGAGGTTTTGCTCTGAATTTTCCCAAAAGTTTTCTGTCATATTTCCTTTAAAGAAGTTTGTATGGAGTTTTCTTAGTGTAAAACATCTTTGCTTCCTCTACATCAAGGATTTACTTAACTCAGTGGAGATCTAGCACGTTTTAGGATTTTATACAGTTGAAGAGATCTGTAGTTAGTAAACTCCATGGCATTTGTAGATTTTCTTGAAATAATTCTCCATTTTGTTTTATAAGCATTAGTTACCTATAGTAGATATTCAGAGCTTCTGTTTGCTTGGTTTTCTCTTGACTTTAGGAGGCTCGGATGCTGTTTGAGAATTATACTAGAAATAGTTATTTAATACGTACAGTGTCATGGGTTCAGCAGCAGCAGTCATTTTTTCTCCTTCATAGTAGCTGGTGCAGTGCTGTGTTTTCGACTTTCGGCCTGGGAATAGCACTGATAACACCGATGTTTATAGTTACGGCTGAGAATGTTTTGGTCTGACCAAGGACTTTCTGAGTCTCATGCTCTGCCAGGGAGGAGGGGAAGCTGAGAGGAAGCAGAAACAGGATACCTGACCCAGACTGACCAAAGAGGTATTCCATACCACTGCACATCATGCCCAGGATGTAAAAACGGAGAGCAGAGACCCGGAAGGGTGGTGGGGGGTGCACGGCTTGGTCGGGCTGGGATTGATGGTGAGCTGTTGTATTCTTTCCTTGTATTTGCCTTGTCATTATTATTGGTAGCAGTAGTGGTTTGTGTTATACCTTAGTTACTAAACTGTTCTTATCTTAACCTGTGGGAGTTGCATTCTTTTGATTCTCCTCCCCATTCCCCTGGAACTGGGGAAAATAAAGAGTGGGGAGTGAGTGAGAGAGCGACTGAGTGAGTTTATAGAGGCTTAAACCACGATGTACAGTAAACCAATTTCATAAAAGCTTAATTTCTAAAGGATTAGGTCCTTATGACCTCTCATTCAGAGGTTGACTGCATAGTGTTTAAAATTAACTTCTCTTAAATAATAAAAAATTAACATTCTGGTGTAAACCCCTCTTACTCTCCCTTGGGACTTTCACCATTTCTTTTATGTAAAAAATACATTCCAGTTTTTGCAGTATTATAATCTGGATATGAATACTTACACTGTGTTTGGATTGCTGACCGAGCAGAATCTATTCCAGAACAATCTTTTGCATTCAACAAACTAAGAATTGTATAGGAAAATAATCAAAGCATGGTAAATCTCCATGTTCTTTTTCTGGATCATTACATATGGATTGAAACTCACTCCCCTCACATTGAAGCTCACTTTGGCTAACCCACGTTGCTGGGTTAGAAACTGCTTTTGGGACTCGTGCCCAAGAGAAGCTGACCAGGTTCTTGAGGAGTGGGGCCCACCACAGTAAAGAGAGCTCCAGGGAGTAGATTGTTTGCTTTATGAAATTTAAGCAGCAAAATGAACTGTAAAAGTATTTCATGATTGAATGAAGGGTCTATCTGCATATAGGAGTATTTATATTCAAATCTATTCCATACAGAAATATTATACAATATACAAGCTTTTTTTTCTTGCTGCTGAGGTACTCATTCAGCAGATTTATTTCCTGCAAATTTGTTCACTCCACTGACCACACAGATGCATTTTCTATTCCTCAGAGGGCTTTTCACTGTAGTTGCTTTTCATTAATGCTTTGCTGATAATATATGTAGGAAGATGGAAAGAAATAAGTCATTTGTTCTTTCTTTTGAAGATGTCACTTAGTATTAATAAGATTATTCTTTTTTTTCATGGAGAGTGTAATAGCCGAACTTTTTAGAAGAATGCACTTATTGTTCTGACAAGACAGTGAAGTCCATTTTTAAATGAAAATTGTCTTTCTAAGCTTCACATTCTTAAACGAGAAAACATAAATTATTGCATTGCTCATGGTTACTAATGCCACACCGCTGAAATCATAAACAAGAATTTAATTGGAAGGAAGATTAGTGGCTACTTCTCTGGTCCTCTCTTCTCTACACCCATCTCCTCCAAGTCTGGTACAACTATGAGTGCAAGCTGTAACTAAGATCTTTTAGAAACAAATATTTATTGATTGCTCTGGAGTTCAACCAAAGTTTCAAATCTAGAACACAGACACAGAATTTTCTCTATATGTTAATTGCTAATTACTTAGATCTAAGATGAAGAATGTTTGTCACAAATGTTTTCTGTAACATCTTTTAAAATTAAATTGCTTCCCAGAGTGTATAAATACTGGTGAGAATCATATTGGCTCAGTTGAATTACAGACAGCTCTTCAGAAACATAAGCTCAGTACCGTGCAGCAATTTATTTTCTTTTGATTAAAAGGTCATACATTGTCCTATTTTATAATCCTCTGAAAACACCTCAAGAGTGTCCTCCATTAATTTGAGCTGATGCCCACTTTCTCTTTCCCTACCACTTAGAATGGGAAGATTAATGTAATGCCTTGCTTTCAAGTACGAATCAAGTCATAGGATCTCACATAGGGGAATTTGAATTTTATGCCATCCAGTGCACCTTACTCCATCTGGGATATGCCCAGATATTGTCCCATTGCCTGCTGTCTCCAGAAAACAGAGCAAGGAAAGAAAATGCCTTTCCCTGCACATTTATTGCACAAACAAGAAGGGTTTTGTAGGTAGTGGGTCTGTAGCCCCATTGTGAAGACCTCTGTTTTACCAAGCCAGGGGAGGGATGTGCATCCTCATCTTGGCCTGTGCTTCTCACCTTTTCCTCTCTGTGCTGTGTGGTACCAGCAGTTCATTGAGAGAGGAACAGCAGTTTCTGCAAGGAGATGATGGTTAGCAATGAAGTTATTGCTTGGAAAATTTGGGGGACTACGTGACTGAGGGCATGAAGTTAGAACTTAGCCTTGAAGACATCAAAGCTTATCCATGAAGAATGAGGCACCGAAGGTATCCGGATGGGAAAGCAGAAGGCATCTGGAGGAGCGAGCAAGTCAAAGGGAGTAACTAACTGTAGGACAAGAGCTTGTCAAGATAATAGACTTTAGAAATGTGGCAAAGGGTCATCCAGTAATGTGCTGTTGCTAACTGATGTAACCAATGGCTAAAAAACACATGTATGTTAGAAACTGTATATAAGTAAGGTTTGTGATAGTAAAGAGAGAACTTCTACTTACTCACCAAAGAAGCGTGTCACATGTTGTTTGTCCACCTCAACTGTGACAGGAAAAAGCAGCTGGACATGAACAGAAATGGCTCCAGCATCAGAAACAGCATCCCACCATGTCCTCCCAAAGCTTAAACCAAAGGAGAACAATTGCCTTAGAAGAAGTTTAAAATTGTGTATAACAAATCCCACCCTCATCGTGCTGCTCAAAGAGGCAGTGACAGCCCTGTTTCTCTCCCAGCTTGCTTTCTCCATTCATGGTTTCAGGTTCCTGCATGGAAGTTTTCAATCCCACTGCAGTGGAGCTGTGGAGATCCCTGGAGAGTGAGAGTGCTCCCCTTTCTCCTTGACTTTGCCCCACCCAAACTTTGATGACTTAATAGGAGTTATTTCTTATTTCCATTGGTGTAAATAGAGGGCTCAGCAACAAAAATGTATATTTTAGCCTCTCAAAGAAAGTCTTATAATGACCCACTATGTGCTGTCTACTGCTGGACTCTATTGATCTGCAGGAAGAGCAAAGATGAGCCTGGGGGCAGGAGGAGAAACATCACAAGAAAATGTTTTATTTCCTGAATCTTCCCTCCCCCGGTTACTGATATAACATTGATTCTCTTCTGTCTCTGTGGTTTGTGACTTCTGACTCCATGTTTCATGGTGCACAGAAGTCTTGCAAAGAGAGTACATGGTCTTTGTGCCTGGAAAGTACCTACTGCATTTGAGGCAGCAGGCTATCAAGTAAATAAGAGTTTGCTTGTCTGGAGACCTGCACAGCCTGTCTCATTTCAGGCTCCTACTTAACCCATCTTTTGTTTGGTTTACCTACTTGGAAAGGAGACCAACCCCATCATTTCTTGGGCACCGCCCTGTCAAGTTGGCTGAACTGTGTATATTTTTTACTTATATGTGTGTATATAAGTACGTATTAGTTTTGGGTAAGCTAATGCAATTGTGAGAACTTTTCAGTTACTTTTTTTTTATTGCCATTGGCAGAGTTTGAAACCATTTGAAATGCAGCCACATTGGCTTGTGCTCTGTAAGAAACAGGGGGAAGGAATCTGCATCTGCCAAATGGAAAAGGATAAAACTGGTGTAATGATATGTTGCAATTGCGCTGCAAAACCTACCACAGTAAATTACTGCTGTAACAACCTCCTTCCTGTTGCGAAAGGCTCCAGCCCAGGCTGTTTTGTGTCTCTCTTCTTGATTTCAGTTCTGAAGAGAAAGTTATCTTAGTACCGAGTGACTGCTAAGCTTCTCAGAATACAAACTGAAAGCAAAGATGGAAGTCAGGAGGGCAGGTGCCTGATTTTTGGCTAGAGGATGGTGCTAGACTTGAGCCATCGGTCCATGGCAGCAGACCCACAGTGCTGTGGCAAGTCTTTATGTGATGTGTTGGTATTTGCTGTGCAGTCTTTTTTCCCCTTCTCCTTTCCCCACCTTCTGCTGGTGGTTGGTATCATTATCTGTAAGTCACCTGAAGTTTCCATGGCATTGCCTGCACAACCCGGTCTCTTGGGTGCTCTGCCCTGTGCTGGTAGCAGCGGTTTGGCTGTGCTTGGTGGCCCAGGGGGAGTGTTGTTCTCTGAGGTGGCTTGTGGGAAATGACCTACAGCCTCTGCTTTCATCCATCCCAGATGCATCTCCTCTCCACAGACTTTGAGCTGTGTTTGGCACACAATCATGTTTTGTTAACACTGAATAAAGGAGAGAAAAGGGAGAGAGCCAGAAAACCAGATTACTTTCTTGGTCTCAGAGCGATCCTCCTAAAGGGAGGGGAGAAGGTGACAGCCTCAGTGTGGGAAAGTTTTTCAAGCACTCTCTTAAGTTGTTTGTGTTCTGTGGAGAGAGCGGTTTGGGTCTCCTGAATCCAACTGCATGTTTGAAAGAGTTATTCATCTGTTTAAGGAGAGGAGGAAAGAGAGCTGACTTTTCAAGGGGAAAGCAATGAGATCCTGGTGGTTTCAGAGGTGTAAGGGTGGTGGCCTTTTGACAGTGCTTTCCAGAAAAGCATCATACAAAACTTCATCTGACGGTTAGCACTAAGACAGGAAAACACTGGGAGGAACCCAGAGCTGCCTTGTACTTAAAATGTGCAAACCACCCAATGTGATCCAGAATCCAGGCTGTCAGACAGGGAGCATCTCTTCACAGGGATTTCACTTCCTGCTAGGATGGACGATGAGTATTGAGATTGCTGGGAAATATACAGAGACAAATCTAGGAGCCCCTAAAAGCTCAGTGGAACGGAAACTCCCTTTTCTGCAGGCACTTTCTAGGCTGGTGAGCAATGGGGCTTCTAGCATCCACTGCCTGTGTGCATGGTTTTCTGTGTGCTGATTCAGCTGGTCTTGGGCTTTCCACAGCTGAGCCTGTGTCGTTTCCTCTAGATGTGAATGAACTTCTACTTTCTCTTCTGTGGCGCTCATACAATTAAATGTTTTGTTGTTTGGTGTTTTTTGTTTTTTGTTGTTTTTTTTTTTTTTTTTAATAAAATATTAGAAAAATCATTACATTTTTTTACTTGAACTGCACTACCACTTCCTTGCACTCCCAAAGCCCCCAGCCTCTGTTGCTTCCAATAACAATAATAAAACCTGAAAAATCCTGTCTTGTCCTCTTTTACAGCTACAACAAAATGGATGTAGGTTTAGCTGTGCTTTTCCCCTCAGATATCTGGCAGCACTCCCTTCCTCTCTCTCCAAGTCTTCTCTGTGAGGAATGAACACAGCTGATCATGGGGATAAGGATCAGCTCAGGGGAGTACGCGCTGGCCAGCGAAATTTTTTTCCTTTGATGCCCGTTGCTCCCCACCTCTGATGTCTCATGTGCGTTTCACATTCTCCAAGCCTGGAGTCATCTAAAGTCACAGGCCAGAAGCAGCTTTTCTCCCCCTGGCTGCACAGACCAGATCACTCCAAGGGGATTTTCCCTTGTTAAAGCTGCCAACAAAATATTTTGCAGGGCTTAAGTTGAAGTATCAAACTATTTCCCAGCTATGGCCAGTTTGAACCAAAGGCTATTATGAAGAAATGCTGTCTGTTACGTTAACGTGAGTGGTCAAGAAAAAGCCCCAAATAAAAGCTCTGAATAGATAGATTCCAGCTGGCCAATTTCTTTCTTTTTCTTTTCTCTTGTGAGTTTAAGGAGACTTTCTCTTTTAAAATGAAACCTGATATTTATGGGAATATCTTATTCTCTGTAAAACTATGAAATTTTTTTTTGGTGAGCAGACCAAACGCTACGTATAAACTGCATGGAACAGATAAGTTGCAATGTGTTTGAAAGAAGTGGACTTCTTTTTATGTAACAGATGTGGGTGTATTGTTCTTTCATGCACTGGATGTTTTCTATGTATAATCCATAAAAAAAAAAAAAAAAAAACAAAAAAAAAAAACAACAGGAAATAAGAAACCATTTTTTTGCTGCTGATGTAAGATGACAGAGAGGAAAGGAAGTTTCTGAGTTTTAATGGGTCAAGCAAAAAAACCTCCCTGGCTACTCTTTCCAAAAGAAAACTCCCTGAGTCAGAAATCCTGCGTGCCAGTGGGATCAGTTTGGTCTATTTGGTCTGGTTTTGCATCAAGGGAGCTTGATTGTATTATTTGTGATATTCAATTCTCTTAGCCATAAGTACATTTAATCATTAATGTCAAAGAGTATCTATTTCAAACCATGTTTGGGTAATAAAGTAGAAAGCAAAGGGAACTGAGTGTGGTTTGGGGTTAGGCTGGAAAGGTGCGGCATGTCTCAAGCATGGTGTTTAGTTTTGGTGCCGTGAGGACCAGGCATCAGGAAAAGGAGAGTGGATGGAAGTAAGCAGGAGGCTGGGCTGGGGCCATGCTGCCTGGGGCTGTGCCACAAGGGGAGTATTTCTGCTTCTTCAGTAGTGTCAGGAGTCACCTTCTCACCTCCATTGCTGCAAAGAGCAAGTGTTGGGAAACATGGTGACGGTGGCTGCTAACACCCTGAATCCTCATGGCAGGTAAAAAGTAAGGGGGGTGCCTGGGCACTGCTCCCCTGGAGACACCTTGGCTGGGGCTGTTTTTGCTTTTGCACCATCGTTTGCTCCTTGAAAATCTCTGAGAAGTGCAGCTGGCATTGAAGGAGGGGAAGGCCAGGCCAGGCACTACTGCCCTACCACCCTGCATTGCTGTAATTGTCGTGGGGAGAAAAATCATGGCAGTGAATGCCCCATGGAAACATGTAATTCACTGCATTTGAAAGCTGACACTCCGAAGGGGTTTAGTTTATTATTTCTGTGTATTGCTCCAATAACACTGGCTGTCAGGCCTGCATTCAATGAACAAGGATTTGAGTTCTAGGAAGCTGTTTTGCTGCTGTCACAGCTAATGACTTGTCAGTTTCCAAGGCAATTCTGATGTTTCAGTAGACCATTTTCTCGACTGTTTCAAATTACAGGGGGCTTAGTCCTGCAGCAGCCTAAGGCATACACTTCTTTATACACCTTTTTCTTTGGAACATGCTAATCAACTTTCTTGTTTACTTTGTTTTTTCAAAGCTTTTAGTGCAGGTCTGCAGCCTGCCATAGGGTTTATCTCTGCCCTTACCCTGCTCATGGCCCGCTGCTCAGAGCTGTGGATGGATGAGGACTCAGTGGGGACGCATCCCTGCCAGATGCAACCTCGCCATCAGCTGCAGGAGGAAGAGTGGCATTTTTACTCTGCTGGACCACTAGATGGGGAAATTGTATTTACATTTTTGGACTGCAAAATGGATCCTGGCAGTGGGCTGGAGCTCATGATAGTAATGAAGCGTATCAAAGCTGTTATCTGCAAGAGGTGTGTGGTGATGACTCAGACTTTGCCCCCCTCTTTGGCAATCATGCTGCAGCTCCTCTGCAAGGCATTGGGCTCTGCTGGGCAGCTCTGTGGCCTGATGAGCTTTTTGGGAGGTACTCTGCAAAATCGACCTTTACTGATGTCCCCTCTTTCAAAAGATTTCTGTGGTGTAGGATAGCAGAGAGGTTGCTCCTTGGGGCGGGGGGGGTGCCTTCCCCACTGCCAACACCTGCATGCCCCTGCAGCTTCACATGGGAAATGGGGAGAGGTCATAAGCATTTCAATGAATTTCTGAACAGGGAGCTCTCAGGGCCAGGAAATTATCTGGATATTCAAGAACTCATGTCAGGATCAAGGCAGAAACACAAGGCAATATGTGCTCAGGGTCTTCTCTTGTTTCCAGTAGTCTGATGCTACTAAGCCATTGGTTTTTTCATGATGAAAGTGTTTCTTCACAGACTGGCAAAAGTGACAGCTGTATAGTGACACAGGGTCTGACAGGCCTGCATGTAGGAGACCAGTGGTTATGGGAAGGCTAATTCATAGGATGAGCTTGAAGAGAAAGATTTGGTAGTCACAGGAATATTTCAGTCGGGTATTAAAGATTTTTGCCTAAAACATGGGGAGTATCGATTCTCAACCATTAGATCATTCTGCTTTAAATCAAATATTCTAGGACATAGTGAGTCCTTTTTCTTGTAAGAGAGCATTAAGGCTTGTTATAGTCTGTGTCACAGGGATGATTTTCCTTGCTGCAGGGTGTGAATGATGGGATCACAGCCGGATGTAGTGCTTTTGACTCAGTGTTATTCTAATTTAAAACTAGCTTTCTTTATGCAGTGCTACGTACAGAGCAGATGTGCCTTCTGCTAAGGCATGTAAAGTTTTTCAGACTTTCTACAGTGACAGCTTTGGTAAGCAGCTTTATTTCTCTAAACGTATTGCTGTAGTATTTTGGGGAAGATATTTAAAACTGCAACCATCGCTGTGTGATAGCAGCTATAGAAATGCAGGCCTCTACCTGTGCATGCAGGGGAATGGGCAGTAACATGAAGAGTTCACGCTACCACAACCAAGCCCATGCAGTTCTCTGTTCTCACCTTTCCCTGCCAGTCTCTGTGGGTGCAGGGTCTGCCTCAGGCATGGGCTTCCTTTTCACTGCATCACCACTGTACTCGCTGTGATGGATCCAGTTGTAGCTGATGGATGCTTTTGTGAAAACTTAGTTACCCAAAGTCAATGTCAGCCCAGAAAGGAGCCAGAGGAATGTGTTTAAATAAGCACACCTGCAACTTTTTGGCACTTAGAACTACTGTAAATAGCTTAGCCAAAAATATGAATGAGTGTTTATACCCTTTCAAATATCACCACCAAGCAACTGAAGAGCCAACTGTTTTTGCAGCAGTTGTGTGCTTTTTCTGCATGTGCTTTGTTAGAGAAATTATGTCTTCGAGCCAGGAAGTCAGATGTATTAAGGAAAAAATATGCCTGTGAGCAATAGTTATGATCATCATTTGGGTGATTTCAGTTAGCTGTTAAGGAAGGCATCATGTGCTTATCAGATTTGCCAGTAGGACTCAACACTTGATTAATTGAGGGAATTGTGCAGGGTCCTTTACTTCCATGCCTTTGGCTAGAAGTCTCTGTCACAAGCCACAGTGTGCTTGGGGATCAACGATTTGTGGAAGTTTCCCCCTTTTGATTTGGAGAAATGCTTCCATAAGGAAAACCTTAAGCTAAGGCTCCTCGTGAATTAGGAAAGTCCTGGTACAGGAGCAACAATGCAGTGTGTGTGCTCAGGGAAGCCGAGGTGCTTGGATAGCAGCAAATCTTTTTTACACTATGGAACAGAGGTAAACTATTTCATGAAGTCATCTGTTTTCCATTTTTGTACACAGATCTTAAAATGATTCACACAGGATATTTATTTCCATCTTAAATACGAGGAAACAGTGTGTGTGCATCCACACAGGGACACACTCTCCTTCCCCACCCCAACCTGTGAGTCAACTTCAAATGGGATAAATGCATGTTCCCAGGAGACTTTTATGACAGGAGGAAGAGGCAAACGTTTTCCATGGCGTCTGTTCTGATTTTATAATTGGAAAATCTTCCAGAGTGTATTGAGTCTTCATCTCCTGACATGTAATAGTATGGCATGGCAGGTTGCACTGCTAAGTGCCTTAAAACTCAACGGTGCCTTGGCTGAAAGCTAGATGAGCATCAGTACCCCCTGCTTTAATCTCTTTGAGTAGTTTTGGGTTTCCTTCTGTTGTGTTGTAGGGGTGCCCATGGTGTGAGTGGAGGTGGTAGTGCTGGGGGCCACAGCATAAGGCTGGATATAGAAGGCTTTTGTGAAAGCTCAATGAAAGCTCAGTGAAAGGCTTTTGTGAAAGCAAGCTGCAAAACTGAGGGCTGCTCTGGCATCCAAGCAAGCTAGACTGAGTTTCCAGTCACATCACAGTGATGGCACTGCACTTGCCTTCAAAATAGCATTCACACTTGGTGATGTGCACAAGGCACTTTCCGCACTCTTATTTTTTCAGGGAAGCTAGGGTTACTTCTCTATCCTGAACTATAAAGAGCTCTTCTGTGCAGTTAAATGATGTCTGTCAGCTCCCCATGACGTCTGATGTCTGCATCAAAATTAGGTTTTAAAAATTCATCCTTGAGCCAGCATAGGGAAATCTAGGAGGTGAGACATAATCACAGTCCAGCTTTCTCTGGGCATTGGAATGTAATAGAAATGTCATTGTTACAGTTTTAGTTTGTACTTTATTCTCTTTGCCAAGGACCTATTTGTCTATTACCTTGATTTATTTATGGCAACTCTTCAGACAGTGCAGGAGCTACCACTGAACATTACTGCTACTTCTCACTTTCCTTTTGCAACCATTGGATAAAGAAAAAGGCTGCGGACTACATACTCCATAGAAAGGATCAGTACCTCAGCAGGATAGAGATAGGACAGAATTGCTTATCCTTCTCATTTCGTATATGGCTCACAGAGGCTAGCTTTATAGACTGGATTCTGGCGAGGTACAAATGCATGACTGACAGTTTCTTCAGTCTCTTGAGGGCTTCCCAGAGCTCTCCGTCTGAGATCCCATTTTTAATGGAGCACCATCTGCTACAAACGCACACAGTTGTTAGCAAATGCCTACCTAATGCTGTTCCAAGCAACACACAAGGTAGATGAAACAAATTAAGAAAATATACCACCTGCTTTTCTATTTGTTTAGTTCATTGCATTTCACAACACACCGTGTATAGTCAGTTTTACTGTTCCCCTGCGCAGTCTGTCAGATTTTGGTTTTGTGAGGTTTTTACACGTGTGGTGAGAGAGAATGGAGGAAACCATAAGGGTTGTGAAATCCCAAAATACATATCTGGAATGCAGAAGCTGAAGCTGTAGTATGCTGGTGCCTGAAGCTACCTGAAAACTGAAAATGGTTAGGTTTGTAGTGAACAGCAATGTGCCTCAAAAACTCAAATTATCCTCAGTCTGCAAGTTCAAATTTATAGTTTCTTGCCATCTCCCTTTTGGTAAGGCTGCAATTCCCAATGGAGTTGGGAATGGTCCCCCTGTTGCTTTTGAGTGCCCTATAATTACAATTAATTAATTAAAGGATACATGCATTTAATTTGATTTCTGGAATGACTTACAAGGCTCATATCTTTGCTTTCAAACTTCTTAACCTCTGAACAGTTTGTACAATTTGCATATTCAATTAAAATGATTTGCTTCTTTGACCTTTGATACACAATGTGAGCTTCATTTGGCCACATACTCTTTCACAGCCAAAAAGCTTTTTAATTATTGATATATGGTTGCATTCCTGTGAGTTAATATTTACGAAGCTAAGTACCAAAATATCATGATGCTGCATAGGACTGTTCCTAAGATCTGAGACTCCACTGCTCTCAAAACCTTACTATGCACAGGGCAAAAAATGTGCATCTTCATTTTGCCAACCTTTGCCTTATAAGGGTAATTACCAATGAAAGGTCAATATTTAGGCTATTAATGCATTATACATATGCACTTGCCTGGGGTGCATCACTATATGGTGTTATCATCCAATACCAAGGCAGAATGATTGTACCCAAAAATTAGAGTGAGGGACCAAAAGGTGAAGAGTCAGGTTGAGATGAATTAATTTCACTAATCTTGATGAAGGATTTGTGACTCTCCATTCTTAGTGAAAGGGAAGGAAAAAGTATGTCCTAAACCTGCCTGAGGCAGCCTTCTGTCATCCCTCCTTGCCAGGGCAGTTGCATCCCTCTTCCTTCCCTCCCACCAAGAGCAGAGAGCTGAGCTGCTTGACCTTGAACAGCTTTTTATTGACAGACGTAACACCTTCAGTTTCCTTCCAGCAGTAGGTAGTTAGAGCTCTTCCCCTCCCCACTTTGGGGAAAATTGCAGTTCAGCTACACAAAAGCAACTCAAAGTCATGCACTTAATGGTACCCACTCTCTGATGAAGGACTCCTTTTTGCTCTTTCTGCCTAATTGAGAGGTTAAGCTGGTACAGCAAGTGTCTAAGTGAGGATCTAGAAATCCCAGCCTGGGGTTTACATAAGCCTTTTGATTTTTCTTTCTCTAGACGTAGGGCATGGGTAAATAATAAATGCATCACTGCTGGCATGACAAATGGCCTAACCTAGACAAATGCCCACTTGTTCTGATAGAAAATGTCCCAAGTGTCGTTGGCCGAAACTAAATTGTGTTGTTTTTCTCTCTCCTTTTTTCCCCTTTTTTTAAAAAAAATCTTTCTGGCTTGGCTTTCAATTACATCAGCAACACACGCAGCTGCAGGCTGAACAGGGCGCTCTATAATCTGGCCAATACGACAGTGGTATTGCATGGCACAACCCAGGGAAGTAGCTGGATTTTCATGTCTACCAAAATCTGACACCTCCTCATGACTTTCCACCTTTCAAGGGCCAGAGGGTGTGAACTGGCTCTCCTGTAAGGGAACATGGCCTTTCCAGTATGAGTATCCCACAGGGACTCTGTACATCTAACTTCTTTCCCTTTCCATATGCTGGGCACAACAGGTAATCAAAACTCTTGGAGGTTGCTGCTCCTGGAATTTTCTGGCAGGTTTTCTTGTGCCCTGTGACTTCTTTTATCTTTTTCATACCTGGTTCCCCCACTGCAAACCCAGGTTGTGGAGTGTCAGTGCCAGGCAGCCTTGTGCATGCATGAGATCCTGAGTCCTAACACTGCTCTTAAACCCAAAAAGTTTCTTGAGGATTTGCAAACTGGGAACTTGCTCCACTTGATTCTTGAGGTGGGAATACAAAGCTTCATCAGTTTAGAGAAGTATATTAATTATCTCTACCAAGTGTTACAGCATCATCAAAGTACCCGCACTGCTCAATTAACATGCCCTGCATCCTTCAGGTAATTTTACTGACCTGTGCTTGGAAAAAACTGAAACTTCTCCACGTATGCCTGGCTGGGCCCAGAATTTTCTAGACTGTGTACAGGTTTCCACAGTGCTGCAGCCACCGTTTGTGTCTCCTGCAGCAATGTTTGTCCTGTGTAGAGAGCCTAGGTTCAAGTTGACTGAACAGTCTCCAACTACAAGAGAAATACCTGCCGTGCACACTCCAGGAAACAGAAAGGCAGGGAAACCATGTACTTGCATAGGTGATGGGCGGCAGGAGGGAGCAAGGGCTGGGGTGCTTGCCAGGCACGTGTGCAGGATGCATCCTCTAAGCACATGAGCCCCTAGCAAAGTGTGGAAGTCAAAGAAAAACAGAATAAAAGAGATGGCAGGATCTCAGCTCAAAATTGCAGGCAGTAACTGAACTGCCTATCTACTTTTTTTAATAATGTGGTCTTCTCCCTGTGCTGTCCTTAAAGCCTATTTTGTAAAACCAGTTGTAAAGAGCCTGTATGATTTACTGCCTAGCTGACTACAAGAAAACCACACAATTCTTAGAAGAATTAAGGGATAATGTAACACTAAGAAGTGTACGTTCTGAGATGTAAACTAAACAGCTTGTAGGGATGGTTAAATGCCAGCACTTCATAGGAGCATTTAATAACCACAGAAGCCATTTATTCCAAATATAAAAGATAGTATGAAGGAAAATATTTTGCTTTGTCTTGCAAGAATTTGAGAGGTCTGAACCACCACCACTGATCTCTCAGGTTGGCTCTCAACATGAGGGTGAGGAGGTAGCTGGCTGAGGAGTTCAGGAGAGGAGAGTAATTAATCTTGGCCTTTGTCGGGGGGGGGGGGGGAGGGGGACACGCGGATGACAAAATCAGGTCAGCATTAGCTGACTGGTTAAGGAAGCTTATCTGCTTTATTAAGCACTGAGGGGTACACAGCAGCTAATAGTGATTGTTCTTTTAAATTAATGAACCCCTGGTTTGAGAAACTGAGGCTCTAAACCATCATTTGAGATTATACCTTGAATGGAAAATAAATGGGACAGGTAGAGGAGGAAGATGGGGTTTTGGAGGGTTGGAAGCCTCATGACATTTTAGGTAATGCCAGTGCTTGCAAAGAGTTGTTCTGTCAGCTTTTTAAAAAGACAGTGCCACACAGCAGCCAGCTGTGCACATCTGCCTGTGTCACTGGGTGCCCTTTTCTGATGGGAGCCATGGGCCCTCCAGCAGCACAGCCTGGGTCTGTCCTGCTGCAGGGTGGAGAGCTGCACGCCTGGGGTCCAGTTCCATTTGGCTCTGATCCATCCCCTTCATGTGCTGCTTTAAGGAGAGCATTTCCTAAGTGCTTTAGGGAATAACAGATTTCCACGGATGGAGAGTCACCCATTTGGTTTTGTAGTCTGCTGCTACTTTTTTTTCCAATCTTCCATTTTGCTTTCTTTCCTTCTGCCTTTTTTTTCTGTTCTGCAGTCAGGCAGGGAGCCTTTCATCTCCTCCTGGCCTATGTGCAGCCCTCACAGCTGCTGCCGGGAAGGACTGAACTCTCTTTTGTCACCTTTTGTTGCTGCTGCAAATCTTGCCCTGACTCTTGATACACCACAATTACTGTTTCAATGGAAGCCAGTGCCTGTGACCAAAAAGAGCTGTGTCTGATGGGGACTTGAGCAGTCATATAGGAGCAAAGGAAAGTGGAGCTGCACTGAATGCTTTCACCCTGTCATGCGAAATGGGTGCTGGGGCCACCCTGCGATCCTGATTGTGGCAGTCACATGGTCAAAGCACAGCAAAGTCCAATGCCAGCACATGAAACAGTATAAAAAATTTTTCACTTTCCTCCCACCTGCACCCCTCTCAGTGGTGTTTGTCACTGTGGAGAAGCAGCAGCTGAGGTGTTTCCCACTGGGACTGAGATGCTGCAGTCCCACCAACCTACAGGTAGCCTCCTACAGACAGCAAAATTTCAAGGTACATTTGCTTCTGTGAGAGGGCAGCAAACCACAGGGACATCCTCAGGAGGAAGCCCCATGTTCAGGGTGTGAAATTTCTCACTTTTTCTAGCTGCCAGTTATAATTCTCCACCATGGCAATGATGTTATTAACCTGGCTTTGGCTCCTCCAAGGCAGAGCAGTCTGGTGCAAAGCTGCCCCTTTTCTCAGTGTCTGAAGAAAATGGAGTCCCATCCTGAAAGGGAAATACAAGGTGTGGGTTTGTGTTTCAGTCTTGTTTTCCAGTGAACTTTGCACAGCTGCAGGACAGCATGATGCAGAGCAGAAGCAAACATGGACAATGATGGACATGATGGTGGCAGTGGTGGCTGAACGGGCACAAGGAGGTCCCTGTGGGGACAGCAGTGGGCAGGAAATACACATACTGATTACGTATTCTTCAGATTCCCTTATCTCTTATGCATGGGAAAATGCAGCTCTGGCTGTTGGCCAGGCTGGACCAGGAATACACCAAAACCTCAGTGCAGTTCCATAGAGGATGTTCAGGCTCAACCTGCCTGTTTTGAAATCCCTGCCAATATATGCTGGCAGCAGCTTGGACAGAAGTACAAAGGAAGAAACAGTCTTACTATAAAAGCAGCTTCTCTGCCCTGCTGATTAGAGGCAGCAGGGCTGGTTCCCCTTGACAGAGCCACAAGGTGCTGAATGTGCTGCTCTACTGCTGCCAAGGAGCATCTTGATGGTTGCGTCCCACCATCTTGAGAGTGAACATCCCAGTTCCTCTACTGTACAGAAGCGTGAGCCCAGTGGACCTAAAGGGTCTCAAGAAATAGGGAATTTGGGAAACTCCTGAAGATTTCACCACTGGGGGAAACAGCATACTCCTGTGAATGACGTGGCCATTCAGTAACAGATTACATGACCGCATGCTGACAAGCCCATGGGTATTCCTTTAATTTATCATTAGCGTATGAGACATTTTAAAACCAAAACCAAACCCCTGCAGGAAAAAGAAGCCTTGGCTGCTTGGTCAGGCAGAATACAACAGCTGGTTGCATTACTTAGAGGCTAAAAGTTTCTTGTGTTTCAGTGAAGGCTTTTCTGCTCATCGATGGAAAAAAATGTGAGGAGATACTAAAGAGGAGAAAGCAGTGGGAAGAGGAGAAGTTGAATGGTTCAAGATGAAGATAGCACTAACCACTGTGCAATACTGTACAAAACAAGACCATCTTTGTTTTCTGTAAATGAAGTGTGTTCAACTGCTCTTTCCATCTCTTGTCTCTTTCTTTTCCCGGGAAGACTAGTTTTTCTGTTATTTTGATTAGCCTGCAGACAATATTGAAATGAAACTTTAGACTTTCTTGGAAATGGCTCTTTTAAAGATATTTACACAGAAGTACTGGGATAAGTATGTGCCTTCTAAACTGAATACTAAAGAAATGTAGATTTGAAATGAACCTGTGTGTGCTCTCGAGTAAATTCTTCTGATTTTGGTACAAATATAGTGCTTAATAGAAATACTGCTTGCTACCAGGAGGTAAAACCATGTTCCATTTAAAAACAAACACAAACACACCCCAGCAGCAATACTGCTTGTTGCTAATAACCACATACTGGAAGAGTTAAATACCAATTCCTATTTTTCTGTGTTTCACAGGTCTTGCCAAACTGTATCTAGTAGCATGTGAGCACAAACCATGGTAAACCCACATGAGAAAAACCTAAACTCTGAATTGTTTGGTTTGGGGTTTGTTTTTTCACATTGTGTTGGTTCGTTTTGGTTTTGATTTTTTTATTTTACTGGAAAAATAAGTGAAAAAAAGAAAAGGAAAATATCCTGAAGGTGTTGATGACAGGGGCACCCAGCAATGTCCCTGGACACAGCTGAGTTTTCTGGGTTGGCCACAGCTTGTGTGCTCTGGGTCCCTGCCAGGCATGGGAGCAGCTCCTTGGTCCTTTCCACAGCCCTGTCAGTCACGCACAGGGCACAGTCATATTTGGAATGCTCTGTCTGGTTTCCCTGCACCACTCTTGGGTCTGTGCTCTCTGTACCAGCCATGTTGTACAATAGATTTTAAAACAGTTTTTTGTTTTATTTCATCTGGATAAACCCTGGGTTTGTGATACTGGCTTTTGGGTTTTGTACAGCTGCATCGGTGGCAGCAACTGCACCTCCTGGGATGGGAGAAAGCTGCGGAGATAATAAAGAAAAAGGTTTTTTGGGGTATAGGTGTGATAGCATTGGAATAACACAGTGCTAATAACACCTTTCCCATCTATCTGAGAGAGTTTGTCACCAAAACCACATAAATAAAAGCCTTTTCATGCAGAATTGATTTTGCTCTTCACAGACCAGTGAGCACATCTTTTTAATGGAGTCAGAGATGCACCTATACTGAGTTTGTTTACCAACGTGTGCTTGTATATGTATTTTAAAGCAGTCTGCACTGAAGCGAAGTTAACATCTGTGAGAAAGATTAAAAAATGTTTTAAGGCTCAAGGAGAGTTGAGTTATATTTAGAAACCAGAGGGGGACTGCCATTATGTTACTGGTTATTTCCACTGCCAGTGCAGTCCTTAGGAAACATGCTATGCTAAGGTGCAGCTAAGATTGTAAAGATGTCTTGGGTGTATCAACTGTGAGCCTGGAACACTCAGACTGTACTGCCAGAAATACCCCAGCCAGCTCATCTAGGATTTGGTTTGTGGAAATGAGGAGCTTCCAGTTTTCAAAAGCCAGGTCTGAGTGACCTTCAACTCCAGGCTTTGCAGGCTTACTCAGCTATGTTCAGCTGATGGAGGAAATAGTCTGTGTAGGTTCTATTGATCTGGTTATTTTTACTGTACCCCTTCTACGTGTTTTTAGGCTTTTATTTTGTCACACGGGGCTTTGATATCTCAGAAAATTCAGGTCACTCACAGTCTGTCCACACCTCTGATTTCCCCAGTCTGTGAGATACCCTGTGTCCTTGCCTGCTCCTTGGGAGCTCACAAAATGTCCCCAGAGATTATAAATAATCCTTTTTTGGAAAGTAGATTATGTAAGTGACAAGTTATTGGAAAGATATATATCTGGGATGAACAACATGAGGTTTGCTTCCCTGAGATGGTCTGTGCTTCCTGACCATGCAGTGTTTTGCTCCAGGCAGTGACAAAGTTTGGAGCAAGTTGGGGTGGGGATGTACATTTGTGCATGTGTAGGGGGAACTTTCTATGGTGAGATGTTACCTGGTGTTTGAAATCTAGCCTGATTTAAGGACTCAATCCTTCATGTCAAAGCCCCGTGAGTACGTGACCTGCGGCAGAGGCTGTAGTGGGATACTTTGGTGGCATTGCAAAGTTCCAAATGCACAAACACTGAGCCTAGGAGGCTCCTCTAAGGGAGGGTGATGTGTAAGGCAGCTGTAGAGCTGCCCTGGGGGGGGGAGGGGGGGGGGGGAGGCTGTCTCTCTCCTCCAAACCCTTTTACAGATGTGTGGGGCAGAGTGCTATACCAAGTATGTGGTTTGTCAGCATGGCACTGGAAGTTTTATAAGCAATGTCCAAATTGCAGAAGTTTCCAAAATCCAGGATCATTGCCATTCCCTAAATTATGCTGGGAGTCAGCAGCTGGAAGTGATCCCCCTGTGCTACACCCTTCTCCCATTGCAAATCCCTCCTGGTATGGTGTGGTGGGTTGAACTTGACTGCATGCCAGGTGCCCACCTAAGCTGCTCTATCACTGTCCTCCTTAGCTAGACCAGGAGAGAAAATAGAACAAAAGGCTCGTGGGTTGAAACAGGGATATGGATATCGCCCAGCAGTTACTGTCACAGGCAAAACTGACTTGGCTCGAGGAAATTAGTTTATTACCAATCAAATCAGAGTAGGATAATGAGAAATAAAACCAAATCTTAAACCACCTCCCCTTTACCCCTCCCTTCTTCCCAGACTCAACTTTTACTCCTGAGTTCTCTACTTCCTCCCTCCACTCTAGCAGTGCCAGGAGCCTGCTCCAGCACAGGCTTCCCACGGGTCACAGCCTCATTCAGGCATCCCCCTGTTCTGTCGTTGGATCCTCCCTGGGCTGCAGGTGGAGATCTGCTCCCCCATTAACCTCCATGGGCTGCAGAGGCACAGTCTGCTTCACCATGGGCTGCACCATGAGCTGCAGGGGAACCTCTGTTCTGGTGCCTGGAGCACATCCTGCCCTCCTCCTTCACTGACCCTGGTGTATGCAGAGCTATTTCTCTCACATAACCTCAGTCCTCTCTGGCTGAAGTTGGTTTTATGCAGGTGTTTGCCCCTTCTGAAACCTGTTATCCCAGAAGTGCTACCATCATCGCTAATGGGCTTGGCCTTGGTCTGCTTTGGAGCCATCTGCCATTGTCTCTATTGGGCATGGAGGAAGCTTCTAGCAGCTTCTCACAGAAGCCATCCCTGTAGTCCCTCTGTTACCAAAAGCTTGACATGCAAACCAATACACATGGAGAGAATTATACTGCTAGTAAACTATCATATCATGATACATATAAGAATACTATTTCTCATCTAAATAAACTTACCGTGTTTATAAAAACTGTTTCTATGTCAGTAGATTATAGTTACTTTGGTTTGTGTGAAAGTCACTGGACTCAAACTGAAACCACCTACCTTTGTAAGCCTGTACAAGGCTAAAATGGAGATGAAATGATCCATTTGAAAAGCTAGGGGAATTTCAGTTACTCAGAAATCTGTCCAGAACACTCTATGTTGCTATAGCTGCCCCTGCAGAAAACACTACAGGAGTTTTGTTGCTCAAGAGTGTCAAGTATGTCAGCACTGCACAAGTGCATAGTGGTGAATCATCACAGAATCACAGAATAGTAAGGGCTGGAAAGGACCTCAAGATCATCGAGTTCCAACCCCCCCGCCATGGGCAGGGACACCTCCCACTAAACCATGCCATCCAAGGCTATGTCCAACCCCACCTTGAACGCCGCCAGGGATGAAGCATTCACAACTTCCCTGGGCAACCCATTCCAGGGCCCCACCACCCTCACAGTATAGAACTTCTTCCTCAGATCCAATCTAAACCTCCCCTGTTTAAGTTTAAACCCATTACCCCTTGTCCTCTCACCACAGCCCCTAATGAAGAGTCCCTCCCCAGCATCCCTATAGGCCCCCTTGAGGTATTGGAAGGCTGCTATGAGGTCTCCACGCAGCCTTCTCTTCTCCAGGCTGAACAGCCCCAATTTTCTCAGCCTATCTTCATACGAGAGGTGCTCCAGTCCCCTGATCATCTTCGTGGCCCTCCTCTGGACTTGTTCTAACAGTTCCATGTCCTTTTTATGTTGAGGACACCAGAACTGCACACAATACTCCAAGTGAGGTCTCACGAGAGCAGAGTAGAGGGGCACTCTGGCTCTGACTCAGCAATGCATTGATGTGATGAAGAGCCCCTGCTTCCACCCTGTGTAATTGCTGCATATTCACCCTTATGCAATAGCCTTAGTGTTCCTGTGGTATGTGTCTGTGATTTGAAACATGGTACTACCAAATATTTTGTGCAAAAAAATCAAGTTTCTTCTGCTTCTTTAGGTTCTCAACCCAGGTTGACCAAAGTGAAATATGAGTGTCTCATGCTCTAAATGCCATATCACTTCTTTGTCACCCATGATGGTCCTTCTCTTCCTCAAGGAGGGAAAGCACACAGGGTTTTTGTGGGAAGAAATGTTTTGTGTCCAGGCAGGTGAGGAAGAGTGGCTGGATCTGAGGTGGCTCTGTCTCTGCAGGTCCCCAGTGCCTGCTGTGCCTGGCCAAGGGCAATGTTCACCACAATCTGCATCCAGGATGTTGTGACAGTACTAGGATGTTACTACCTAAAAATTGGCTCCATTCAGTGTTCTCCCAATAACTGATGACTTTACTGTACATTAGTGCCTTAGTAAACTATGGTGTGCTACTCACTCCTATGCACAGCTTTGAGGATGAGCATTAGCCTGATCTGCATGGTTCATCTGTGCTCAAGCCTTGCAAGGGACAAAATTCAAACACAAAGGAAAAACAAAACTATCTCTAACTAAGTGGCTCTGAAGTGCTCAGGTCAGAGAGTGTGTCTCCAGTGCCTGCTCTCTATTTTCACTAAAACAGGTGAGTTTTAGAGTAGGCACTGTCCTACATAATGTGGGAAGCCTGCCTGCATCTGTTCCTCGGACATTAGCAGAGAGGGCTAGGTGTGGGATGTGAAGGGGTAATAACATTTTTAACTTCTTTTTCTTTTTTTTTACTTGTTAGCTATTTAGAGTCCAACCTCATTAAATCCATGCATTACAATTCAGTGGCCTTTGAATGGATGGATTCATTCAGTGTTATTTTATCACTTTTTGCATGCACCCTGCAGCTGTGCAGTCTGTTATCTTGTTTTCTCATTTATAAGTGTTGTAAAGGAAGCTCCATGGAGGTGATGTGGTGTGCTGAACACAAAAGCCTCTGCTGAGCTCAATTGTTGCAGTCATCATAAGTCCTCAAAGCTGTAGCCTGGAAGATGCTACATGGGGGATGTATTAATTGTGTTTCCCCTTTTTGCTGTTTCATCTGGGAATCTCTGAGAAACACCTAGGCAGGTGCAGAGCATCAAAAGACAGCAGTATTGCAGCAGTGTCAAAGTAGCTGCAGGTCGAGAAAAATGTTATGAAGAATTGGAATTTGTGCTCTTTTTTGCTTTTATGTAAGAAATGCTGGATTTGGGGTTCTTTGCAAACAGAAATTGTTCACGCTAAGCACAGCAAACCTTGGAAAAAAAAATCCAGAATCTCTCTGGCCACTTCTGCTCAGTGGGCACTAGAAGGGCCATGGCAATTTGCACGGCACAAAAACTTCCCATCACTTTGACATAACATTTGAAAAGCTTTGTTGGATTTCACCTTTTCCTGGTAGATGATAGAAGTTTGATTTGATTTACAAGAAATCTGAAGAAGGACTTTTTTCAAGGGCATGTAGTGACAGAAGAAAGGGGAATGGCCTTAAACCGAAAGCGGGGAGGTTGAGATTAGATATTAGGAAGCAATTCTTCACTGTGAGGGTAGTGACACACTGGCACACGTTGTCCAGAAAAGCTGTGGCTGCCCCATCCCTGGCAGTGTTCAAGACCAGGTTGGACGGGGCTTTGAGCAGCCTGGGCTAGTGGAAGGTGTCTCAGCCTGTGGCAGGGGGTTTGGAACTTGTTGATATTTAAGTTCCCTTCCATTCAGCTTTTTTCCTTCTGCAGAATTTTAATAAGAATACTTTTGTAGCTGGAGATCTTAGATCTTTGAGCAAATTCCTCCATGAAATGAGCAGCCTGCCCACAGTGCTGGGAAGCAGGGCAGCCAAAGCTAGTAGGTGAGTCTCTCTGGTTTGTTTGGAGGATGCTAGAGACAGGAGGAACCTCAGAGATGATCCAGAAACTTGTTTTGGCTCTTCACCCGAAGAACCTTGGGGATACCTTGTCTCCTCTAAGGAACCATCTGTGTGGACACTCTGGTCATGCACGCTGCACAGTCACAGGGAGACTGAGCTCTCTGCAATCTCACTGCTGAGAAATGGAAACGCTGTTGGTGCTGCCATGAGGGCAAGGATGAGCCATCTTTCTTCCGAAACAGCCCAGGCTCTGTCCTCTGCTGCACAGCTGCTGGGTACTCTTGTGTTTTTTGTTTAGGTTGTCTTGTAGGATTCATTCCTCTGTCCTATGGCTGATACCACTTTGCTCCTAAAATGACCTCTGTTGTCCTCCAGCCTATTGCCACCCACAGGTCCTTCCTGTAACAGGAGGGAGAACCAAGAAGCTGCGTCCCAGGAAGGCAAACCACTTTCTTAGAGTAAACCACAGCCTTAATCTAGATGTGCTTTTTTTCAGCTGTTTAATTTTCTGTTTGAATATGAGTTCCCAAAGGCAAGGTACTTAGGCTGTAAAATCCCTCCCTCTGTAGGTAAACTGCTCACTGAAATTATTTCCTATTAACAGGTTTGAATAACTGCATAGTCCTGTTGTGATTTAAACCCAGCTGTAACTCACCCAGTTTGCTCACTCACTTCCCCCTCTTTCTTCCCCCCAGCTCCCAGGGGGATGGGGAGGAGAATCGAAAGAATGCAACTCCCACAGGTTGAGATAACAACAGTCCAGTAACTAAGGTATAACACAAACCACTACTGCTACCACCAATAATAATAATGACAAGGGAAATACAAGGAAAGAGAATACAACCGCTCACCACCCGATACCAAACCCCACCCAGCAGTGAACCCCCCTCTTCCGGGTCCTTGCCCCTCGTCTTTTACATCCTGGGCATGACTTGCTGTCGTATGGAATACCTCTTTGGTCAGTTTGGGTCAGGTGCCCTGCCCCTGCTTCCTCCCGGCTTCCCCTCCTCCCTGGCAGAGCATGAGACTCAGAAAGTCCTTGGTCAAACCAAAATATTCTAAGCAGTAACTGAAAACACTGGAGTTATCAGCACTGTCCCCAGGCCGAAAGTCAAAAACACAGCGCTGCACCAGCTACCAAGAAGGAGAAAAATGACTGCTACTGCTGAACCCAGGGCAGTCCTTATGCTGCTTTGGGTTTGGTATCTGATAGCCTGAAACCCACATGTAGGTGAATGTGGGAAATAAATTACTCACCAGTGCTCACAGGCTATAACTCCAGGTCTAACTATGTGTGGGCTGACTTAATGCCACTTTAAGGAGTACCTTTTTTACGAGGAGCTGGATGATAGATCTGCAGGTGGAATTAGACTCAGTGTGTCCTATACCTGTTAATTTAATCAAGCTGAGGTTCTCACAGCAAGGGTGCATTTAGACAACATCAGTGCTTGGTTTGTGCCTGTACTGCCCTGGCTGAAAGCTGGAGCTGCATCTGTAAAAACCCAAAGGCAAGTGATGAATCATCTTCATTGGCTGCAGCTGCTCCAGTGTCGGTGTCTGTTTAGCAGAGGTGTTTCAGCCTGGTTTCTGCTCTGCCATGCAGTGCTATCTGAGCAGGACAAGCCACAAGGAGTGGCTGTTGGCTCTCTGAGGACCCAGAAAAGCCGGCAGCAGGCCTGCTTGCGTGAGGTTTTGTGATCCCTGGGATGCAGAGCTGTCAGCCCCCATTTCTGGTTACGCTGGCAGACTTGCCCTGTACTAACACAGTAATTCCTGCAGAAATCATTCCCTCCCATGGTAGAAAGAGCATCCATTTCTGCCAAAACCATTTATTTGCAACTAGCTCCAAAGAGAAGGATCCTCAGTACAGAGATAAAACACCAGTAGCATTAGCAAGATGTTTGCTCTTTTCCTCTGTCAGTCATTTGTTTCCAGGAAGGATGTGGGTGTCAACTCATAATTAAATTCTGGAAAATTATCTGCATCATTAGATGAAGGTTGTAGTGAGGAGGCAGGTTTTTGGATTTTAAAATCGAAGAACATTTAAACATGCTTGAGTGACTGTTGTAAAATATAAATCTTTGGCAAAAGGCTTAACGCAGCAGTCATTAATACCAGCAATAGGTCAACGCACAAAAATCCATTACTGCAGCAGTAGTTTTCTGGTTTAACTTTTGGCATTCTCTCTTACAATTATTTTTGGTTTATTTTCAACCAGGAGCACTAACCTTGCTATATTCACAGATGTAAGTGGTGTTATATAGCATCGTGAGAGATCTCTGCAGAGTCACTGAGGCCTTTCCACAATGAAGAGAGGAATAATTGCCTGCCTCCTTAATGCAGCCGATGAAATCTCCCTCCCATTCATCATTGCTTTGCAAATCCCAGTTCAAGATGACTGTGAACACTTTTCTACATATTGCTGTCTGACTAGGTATCACTGACGTTGCATTGCATATTTGATTTTGCTTTCTGCAGTGTAGGAATTTGCATGTGATAAAACCTTTTGAATCACGTCGGACAGGAAAGATATAATCAGAAACAAATATGGCTTTGAAAGTGAATGTAGTTCTAATATACAGTCTGTTACTCTGTGATAGCTGGTGCAGTAACAGCAGAGGGATTTCATTTCCATTTAGTAAGTATTATGTATTTTGTTCCTAGAAATATTAGTAACTGCAGTAGGTACTTATTTTCAGTTAACCAGGCAGCTACTGATTTCCTACTATCCCCAGTGTACATCTGAAGGTGAATATATTTGTACTCCAGACCATAGGAAATTTTGTATATATATTGGAATAGTAAATCTGGGGTTTGTTGCATACAGGAAAAGTCCATGGGACAGTATATATGCTGATCAGCAGTGTTTTCTCATTGACTACTATGAGGTAGTTTTCTGTACCTGTTCTGACATCATCTTTCATTAATAGAAAAACTTGAGCCCTATGATATGTTCAGCTTTTTGGTACCAATCTGGGGAGAGAAATTGCACCAAATGTGTAGTACTATTTTAAGTGCGGTTAAAAGAAATTTTAAATACTTGAGGAAGCTATGTGAGATAGCTTTGGACTTGCTTGCATTTCCTGATACGTGGTCTCAATCTTTTTTTCTGTTTATGGGTTTAAAACGCCATGGGTATGTGCAGATGGGAGCGTTAACTTCAGCTTCAGACAGCTGCAGTGATTCTAAATAGGAATAGATGGGTCACAATAATTTATCAACAGACTTGTTTTCAGTCTTCTTTTCCAAGCTGAAGAACCCCTTTGTGCAACAGCATAATAACCAGTGGGCAGATGACTGACTCTCTCACTCTCAGGGGCAGATGAAAAAGACCTAATGAAAACAGCAGGGAGACAAAGAGAGATAGCTACTTCATGCTGCTAGCAAAGATAGTCCTTTCTAACACTCCATACATCTGTAACAGTCCACATCTACAACACACTGGACAGGGACAACAACTGTAAACAACATTATCAGAGGACAATGTGGGCTATATGCATGTGTATTCCAGATCAATTAACACAGGCCTGTTCTTCACTGGAGAGAGAAAATACAGCAATTCTTTGTCACTCTACAAAAACCTAACTTCAAAAGAGCAAGTTTAACCCAGAATGTTTGGAAATTGAATATTACTGGTGATAAGAGTAACCGTCTTATCTTTCACTGTCATGTTTCTTGTCACCTAGAAAGAGAGACAGTATCTAAATATGCTGGTCATGAGCTCTGCAAAGGAATGTCAAGAGATATACATCCAGTCCAAATTTTTGGTTATGGTGTCTTCATAGCCTCTAACAGAGGTGTTTCATTTCCTGAAATGATGTATGCTCTTTTGCATAAAAAGTAAAAAATAAAAAAGTAAAAATTAAAACCTGTAGCCAATAGTAAGACAAATAGACTGAGCAAAGCACTGCCTGCCAAAATAAAACATCTTTGAAATACCATGTCTGGTCTCTAGTTAAACTTCAGCTGAATGTACCAAAATAAATGGGATGTTTACCTGATAGGTCTCACTAGCTGCTAGTAGAACTAGACATAAAAGACCCAGTATAAATTACAAAATGTAGGTGCAAAAGTAGTTCAGTTTTACAAAGGACAGCTGTGATAGATGTGCAGTGCAATAACAGCCCATGAAATGTTTGCCTTAAACTCATTATTGTATTACCATGAAAATAATTTTCTCACTTCCACAAGTCTTGCTTGATTTTTTCCATAGTTTTATCCCTGCACTTTCCAAACAATGATAAATAATTAGGAGACATACTGTGAAAAGAAAGCCTGAAGAAGGTAGTGTTGAGATTTGATGCTTTTAAAACACCCCCATGCCAGCCTTGACTGGCATGGCTGGGTACATTCTTCACAGGTGTCTCATGGCTCACTTTAGGAGTATATCCTGAGACCTGAAGCTTCTGCTCCCCTGTACGACCACTTCACACCCATCAAACAGATGGAACACTGAAAAGCATTATTCAAGGTATTTTGAAAGCTATGGCTTTAATAATAATCTTATACAAATGACTCATAAGAGTTATCCTGAAAAAATATATGGTGCCCTCATTGCTCATGTACATGAGAGAGAATGTGGAACTGGATCGGGTATGAGGTAATGACTGAGATGAGGAGACTATCATATGGAGGAAGACCAGAAGGGTTTTATTTGTTCAGCCTAGGGAAGATTCAACTAGATGAACTGGGGAAAGAAACACCATGGAAAACTATTTTAGTTCAAATAAAAAAAAAAACAAAAAAAGAAAGCAGGTTGGGTAGATAACGAGTTTTGAATGAAGTGTTTGTCAGCTGTGGAACAAAGGGCATTAATGGCATAAACCTAAATGGCTATTCTTTGTTTAGGAAAACTTGAAGCCTAAAGGATGGTAGGTGCAGCAGTTCCTCTGTGTCTGAAAAACATTCACTGCTTATTGGAGAACCTTTTATGCTCAAGGGACCAATCTACTTAATACTAATAGGTCTGCCGGCAGTACAGTCTTTGATTGTGTCACCATTCACCCTGTCAGTCTTTGAAATAGGTGGGTAAACTTCCACTGGCTATACTTACAGTAGCCCTTCACCGTGAATTAGGCAATAGAGCACCCATCCCTGTTGAATTTGCAGCTGTGGCTGAGTTTCAAAAAGCACTTGGAGCAGGCAAACATTCAAGGGGCTGCTACAACTGTGCCCACAACCTGGCACACAATTCATAGTAAACAGTCCATCAGCCATTTTTTCCCTCCTGTTTATTGTGAATTATCTGTGTACAGGTGGTTATAATGAATTAATGCAGCCTTCAGAATTACTTCATAAATGCTTTTACATGAAAAAAAAAAAAATCCTGCTTGAAGCATTTGCTTTGACTTTGTGTTGATTGGTTGATTGTTCATCTCAATGAGATGAGCACACCCCCCCCCCCCCCCCCCCGCTTCCTCATTAGGAAGGCAGGCCAGAGGGCTAGAAAATAATGCTGCAATTTATAGCCGAAAGGTAGAAAAACCAAATGTCAAAAGTGTCATGGTCTCCATTTCCAACTCTTTGGGAAAGAGAATCGTATAGCAAGTTGGACTAAAGCATTGCCAAAGCCTCAGTGTAAAGCCCAGTTATAGACATATTGAAAAGCAGTAGTAGTTATGGTAAAATCAGATGAAGAAATCAGCTACATAAGCAAGCATATGCTATGGTTATCTTTTGATATTGTCTTTTACACTACTCTGAGTTTTAACTGTATTTCATTCAATTAATACATGTTACTGTTGTTCTAGGAAATATTTCAAAATTGAACCTCATTAAGTATGATTTTATTATTCTTACTTCAAGACATTTTTTAATTGGAGTGCTTTTTCATAACAAATGAAGGAAAACTATTTGGCTTGCTATCTTCTAGTCATCCCATAGAAATTAAACTAGTGTATTCTGAATAGATACTCTGGAAGTATGTACTCACACCTCTCTGATTCTATGAAATGGTTATTGTCAGGTTGCCAGAGACCATGCTACTAATTACTTTTTTTTTACTATCAAAGCTGTGTCTGAAAATTGAGCAGTGCATTTGCAGGTTTGATTTTGGGTTTTTTTTGCTCCCCCTATAACTAAAAGAAAATACACCATAATATGTGAAAGATGGTTAGAGTGCAGGGGATCACCTTCCCATGTGTTAGTACAGTGCTCAGAACAATGGTGCATCTGAGCTCTACTATAGCAGACGTGAGTAGCAATGGTGTGATAAGCAGTCTATTAAAACGACAATCAATATCATACGAACAACTTCCTTCTTATTTGTTACTAGTCACTTCAGGATTTGAGATAAGGGAACTTCTTTGTAAAGACAACTCCTCCAGAGAGCTTGCCTGGATGCAAGGCTCAGAGAACAAGTTTGGGCTGCAGTGAGCATCCAGCAGTATGTGCCCCTACCCCCTTAGGTGATTTTGTGTCTCAGGTGTTTTGGTAGCTTGAGTGCCTGTATGGGAAGTACTTCTGAATGTGATCTTGGGTTAGCCTGCTTCTGCCTTGGCTTCCATGTTTGTGTCTGCATAACACCGTTGTGGATGGAAGAAAATGATTTGTGATTTCATGAGGAAGATACTGGCCTCTGTGAATCATTTGCTGATGTGATATTGGGGTAGCTTGGTGTAAACCATGTTAAGTAAACCTAGTTTACATCCACCATGCCTAGGCAGAGATGAAGACCTTTTTCTGTGTAGCTCTGCATATCTTGATGCCTTCCTGTGCCCAGTGCAGTGCCCTGAGGGCTGCTTCATCTCACGGTGCTGTGCTCAGCTCTCAGAAATCACCAAGGTCTTGCTAGTGCTGGGAGCAACCTTGCTGCTGTGTGCTGTGGCAGCAGCATTCTGCCTGGTGCAAGTGCATCTACCAGCCCAGCGGCTGCTTGTCTTGCTGTGGGCATGCTCCTAAAAGCTAGGCTGGTGAAAATGTCATTATAACTACAGTACAAGATCTTCTGCTCATTTCATTATGTGAGTTGGGTGTTGTGCTTCTGACCACTGCAGTTAGGTTGGCAGGGGTAGGGATGAGAGCAGGAACTGCCAAAATGGTAGCAGAAGACATAGTCCCCTTGTCTGCGCTTTATCAGGGTGGAGTCTCAGCCCAGCATCTGACTTAAATCTTGCAATAGCGAATGCAGCATTTGGGTAGACCTAAGGGGAAAACATGTTTTGTTTTCATTTTCACATGTTCTGTGCATTGTTATGTTCCTGATTTGTATAAAAAGCCCTGGGAGATAAGAGCCAAGCTGTAAAGAGAGCCTGACTTGCCCCAGTGGTTAGGCTAGTCTCAGAAGAAGGGGGAGAATGTACCGCAGCTGCTGCTTGGCATCTTAGCTTAGCAAGATATCTTAACACTCAGGGCTTAGCAGGATCCTGGAGGCAGCTGCTCAGCTCCACAAGCTCTCTCTCTCTCTGCTGAATAACTGCCCACTGAAATGGGGCATTCCCTGCACTCACCCCAAAATACCAGATAATCTCCTGTTCCTCAGAGCATGCACATCAGATACAAGAGACTCAGGCCATGCAGCCTGGGAAGCCCCCGGATTGAGGCTTATCTGAAATATAAATATTTATTTCGGGGAACTGGCACTTCTCTACTGATTACAGCTCACAAACATGTACTTTCTTTGCCATAATGAAGCTACAGATGCACTCTGTTTCATTTAAAATTTAAAAAAAGCAATTGGCTCTAAAACCTAGCCCCTTATTTCCACAGAAATTAAACACCTTTCCTGTCAGAGTTCTTCCAAAGGGCATAATGGCATAATTTCCTCAAAGTTACACAACATTAACTTTGTATTTTTTTTCCAGAAATGAGGGGAAATTATGTGAATATCTAACACAATTAATTGATATAAATACACCTTCTGGCAATGAAGAAAACCAAATAATATTCTTCCTTAATGTAATGAATCAGTTAAGAAATTGTAAAGCAATAAATATATGGGAATTTGAATTTAACAGCATGCACTGGGAAAATGATCCTCGTTAGAGCCACAGTTCTAGAAATGTTATCTTTCTTTGAGACAGCAATAGAAAAAGAGAAAACTCAAGAATAAGTAGAATAAACTGAGTATCAATGTGTTTCATACCTGATAATTAAGAAATTGATAACTGTACTATATGATATCCCAGGCTCAGCTGCTTTTGACATTTCTAGGATCTGAACCTCCAGACTTCCATGTAATCACAGGATTTTATTCATATGAGCATTATCGTTGTTGTCAGGGAGACAGTCACTCGTCTACCGTTGCCACACAGAGCATTTTAATCATCCCTTCTCCAGTCAGAATTCCTGCTTTTAAAACAGCAGACAAAGGTTCCTTTTCTCACTTGCTTTGCATATAGATATCACAGTTGGACAAGTCCTGCATCATATCATGTGTGATGAAGGGAGAAAGTCATTCTCAGAGAGAAAAGAGGCACCTATTATCAGTGTTCCCAAGGCACACTGTTCTAAATGAAAAAAAAACCCAACAAAGATATTTTTCATTGTTAATGTGTTGTGTGCTGATGGCTGCTGGTTTTGTTGTTGGCTTTTCACATTTGCCGGACTGTTTTGTTTGTAGCATCTTTTATTAAAGCAACAGCCATCTCACACCAAAAAAAAATGAGAAACTAAGGCAGACTGGTAGGAAAGACTTCTTAGTCACTTGTCATTGAATGCAATAGAAACTGCCAAAGACCAGACACCACAGAACTGTGGGAACCCTGTCTGCCACTCATGTGTTTTTACTATGACTGAATAATTTACATTTTGAAGGAAAATGTGTGGTCTTTGCCACCTTTTATTTTTGTCTTCTTTATAAAATTGAATTTCTCAGTGAGACAGTATGAAACTGCCAGAAACATGATACAGACTGACCCCTGTAATTTAAAATTTGTGTCTGTCAATGCAGACTAATTGCTTCTCCAAAGACTGGCACAATTTGCCTCCAAGTTCAGCCTCTTAACCTTGCTGCTGACTCCCAAAGGCATCTGGGCTATGACGCAGGCTTTGCTTAATTCAGGGCTGAAATAAACACACCAAAAAATACTCCAGAGTGCTTGGATTTGCATGTCTATCTGTTGTTGTGTTAACATTACAACTAGGGTATATCATAAAACAGGGCCAAGCCATTAGGTGACATCTCACCCACGTTTGTGTTGTGTGTGCTTGGGCCATGCTGGCTGGTTTCAGCAGACTGAGCAGGGACACAACCACCCTGCATGGGCCAGGATGAGCATGTCCTAGTGCGAATTGTGTCACCAAACAACATTTAGACATGATCTCTATGTATTGATTGTACTGACTGCCATATCTTAACTCCAGTTAACATTTCAAATTTACCTGAACAGGCAAATGTCAAAACTAAAGAAAACATTTTGCTCTACTCATTTTTCGATGTTAGGTTCTTCTAGAAGTAAAATTTTCTTCCTGGGGCACTCTGGTATAACTTTTACAGAGTATCTGTTTTGATTAGTACCTCTGGGCAAACTTGTGCCCAGGTTCCAGGAGTAATTTAGTGCTCAAGCAACAAGAGAAACCCATGCTGTTTGCAAACTGCACAGATTCAGTTATCCTAAGTGTAATTCGTCTCATTGTAATGCAAAATTTTCACAGTGTCATTCTGAAACTAATAATATATTCAACAAAATGTCTTCCAAAGTGCAAGCACTGGCATATGTCTCTGTAGATTTAATACAAACTGAGCCTGCTTTTAGTAAAAAGCCATCAGAATTGTCTAAGCCAGTGGGGACCCACGTATTGTGTAAAAGTGTAGACTGTTAACAAAATAAACTTGTCAGGATTATTAATTTCCATTCCAGTACAAAATCCAGTTTTATTGATTATGGAGTCAATAAGGAATTCTGAAGTCTCCAAACAATCATATTTTGTTTTCTTGTCTGTTTGCTTAGAGTTGGTAAGACTGGCAGACTAGGAAAGCAATGTTACCTGTACCTCATGATGTAATCCTATTTTACAGTGCAGCCTAAGCACTGCATCTCAAAGTCATGTTGTACCTTATCAGGTTAGATTCTCCTCCTAATTACACTGGCATAAATTGTAGCTTAATTGAATTCAGTTGAATTGAATGTTTGCTGTGAAAATAAAGTATATCTCATTGAATTCACAGTCCAAATTAATGTTTTAAAAACAAAGCCAGTATATTCAGAAGCTTTGCAATGTGCTGAATGTTGTCAGTTCTTGTAGAAGTTCAAAAGAGTTGCATTACATCAATGACAAATCCTCATTTGGTGCGCATTGATAATGTGGTAGCTCACCTGCGCATTTTTGTGTGATATTCCATAAGCAATAGAGATATATAAACTTAGAAATCAAATGAATTTGCTCATCTAGCAACAGGATCCAATTCCCTTAATTCTTCTGAGAAGCACGCTAGTCTATGTATTTAAGGCATAAAGCTTGCAGCTGGGACCTGACTGGGTTAGCCAACTTTGGATATGGACTAGTCCGTTGCTTTCAAAGAGACTTCTTGGAGTAAAACACTACTCAGTGAAAGCCAACAAGACATGGTGACAGACAACACAAAAAAAACCATGCACAAGAACGTATTATCTGTCAAATGGAAAAGGTATAGCAGGTAAATCTGTAAACTGCAGCGGTAATCTTCTATTTAAAGTGTTTAAAAATACTACTTCAGACTAGCAGCCTCCTTGAGAAGTGAAGACATATAATCTTGTCAGAGTTAGCTGCTGCTTGTTTACGATCATACATTTAGAGGCAAAGTTGGGACTAGGAGTGGGAAACCCCAAGAATCTGAAAGGCTGAAAGATATTCTGGTAAAATACCAATGAATCCTCACAAGTCTTTGATTCTTGGTCATCATGAGAAATTTCACCTTCCAGTTCAGTTTCCTAACTCAGGGAGTCCTGTTAAGATAGAAATATCTCAAAGAATTATCATGAATTAAAATTACTAAGGGGAAAAAGTTTAGTTAGCTGATATACTAATACAAACAAACAAACAAACAAAAAACCCATTAAAATTTCCAACACCATACAGATGTTTTTAATGTTCCCTTGAGGAGCCTTATGGGAACTTTGAAAGAAGAATATGATGTGAACCAAACTTTATACTTACTGAGGACTCATTAGTCTGTTTCTAATAGGCTCACCTGAAACACTAAGAGAAGCCAGCGAGCTGGTACCTGCTGAAGCTAGCTGGTGTGATATCACACATCTATTTATAGAAGCTCCCCTAAAGGAGGCTTATCAATAGACAGTGTGTTCATTTCTCAGCTGTTCCACAGCGGCAGCAGTAACCAGGACTCCTATCACACAGCTGTTGCAAATCCTTTCTTGGGGTATACATAATATGCATGTAATCAGCTGCCATTCAAGTTTGCTCATATGATGTCCCCTGAAGAAGTAAACAGATAAATTCTTTACTGTGCAGGCAAGACTATACTGAATACTACGACAGCTAAATATTGTAGTTACACTGAGTTCCCATGAACAGGATACCACTAATTCATAGTCAGGAAGTGCAAGAACTCTTTCACAAGATAGACTTTTGTCAGTCATGATTTTCCATGTGTTCTGTACTATAGGAAGTCCTCTTTGAAAAGAGGTCCATGAATTATTTACCATGCAGGGAGGATGATACTAAATGGTACAGCAGATAAAACATGTAGCTACAGTGAATTCACATCAGCACAATGTGATGTTCATGAACCATTTATTTAGCCTGGCTACCATGCTAAGCTGGTGATCACATGTGTTTTTCAGCTGTGAAACAGAGCTATCTTCTGGAGAGATGGTGCTCTGCCTTTCTAATTTGTTGTCATCTGCGGCCAGACCATGCCTCTGATGGGCGGAGACTTAATCATCCCTCTGCAAAGTGATATATGTGCTGCTGAGTGATGGCTGCAGGATGTGGTGCTTTCAAGGCTTGTTTTGAGGTGTAATTGTACCTTGCAGCTCATGTACAGCACACTGTGTACACGGTATAGTCTGCCATACACATTGATATAATGTGACATATTGCTAACCAGAATTCCTCTTTAAAAATGAAGAGAGAATAGAAAAATACCAGCAAAGACAGAATACCAGAAAGTTAGAATCTTGAATAGTGAACTAAGTGGACTCAAGTGCTCATCCTCTGTAACGGCAGAATATTAATTTTGAACACCAGGCTCTTTCTGGAGGGGTGGAAAGGCTTGTTGTCATCAAAAAAGATTCTGCTTTGTTTTATACCAAAGTGTTTTGAGGTGTTTGTAGTGACTACCCTTGTTCCTGTGCCATGTTTTAGGGCACCTGGATCCTGGTTCAAGGAGGGAACTCTCCTTGCTGCTGTCCCTAGCCTGCACTTTTGTCTCTTACTGAGTAAAGTTTAGCAGGGTCACATTTTTGAGGAATGAAACAAGAAAGAGAATTCACCTTCCACTTCCTCATGTCTCTCCTTAAAGTTCTTCAGATGCTTGTCTCTCTTAAGGACTTTTGCATTTCCTGCCTCCAATCTGCAGGGCAGTGGTACTCATTCACTCAGGGGGCTGAGAGCTTCTGCATCTTGCACAGGTGCAAGTGATGGTAAATTGAGCGACTTGTCCTGACCAACAAAGGTTGAAGACTGTTTCTGGAGACTGGACAAACTTCCTTCCTTTCTGTAGTGCTGCTGAGGAAAAGGGCTTGTCATTCTCTTTATTTTTTAACATAGATACAGCAGCACATGAACCAGTGTGAATGCAAATTGGGGAACATGTACCTGCAGAGAGTTAAAATCCGCTTGTCCTATTCATTCATGTAAGCCTGTATATAAATGTGCTTATTGTAGATAAATTAGCTATCATAGCTAAGTTATTCTGCATACTTCTTGTTAGCCATGTTAATTCCCTTAACTCACCCCACCACGTTGCTCCTCTTTGCCTCAATTCTATTTTGATCCTCTCAACATTGGTTAAAATAAGTTTTACATCATGACTGATGTGTTAAAATACTTTCCAGAAACAGCCCTATGACTACTCTTGTTCATGTAGCATTTCTCTCTTGCACTATGGAGGTTTTATGTTGTGTTATTACTTTACACACTCTCTTGCAAACAGTGATTTTCAGTTTTGCCTTATTGTGTCTTGTAATTTCTGGAAGCAGATATATTGCTTGCTTGTCATCTACTCTCATACAATGAAACCGCCTCTTGATTAAAGCCTATGCTGAAGCCCTAAGCCCAGCCCTGTGTCTAAAAGGACTGTGCAGTCCTTTTTAGGATGCAGAAGAAAGACCTGTGTCTTGCTGAATATTTACAAGGTATAATGACATTTCAAGTAGAACACTACGTGAAACAATATTGAAGTCATCTAGTAAGAAGTGCTAAGACAACACCCCACACCACACAGTGCACTAAGGGAAACAGAATTCCTTTTCATGCTTCGGAAGTTGTACACTTCCAAATGAGTATTCCAATGATTTTACAAATGCATTTGTTGTTCAGTTTTTCAATGAATTCCTTGTGCAAGCAGATTTTCCCAGAATATTTCTGAGGAACTATATGCTGCTTATTCACGTTTAGGTGCTCCAGCATCTCAGCTGTTGGATGCTATCCCAGGTTGTGTCCATGTGTGGCTTACATTGGGACTGTGCACCTGGAAGCTGTCTACCTTCCCATGGGATTGAAATTTCCATCTTGAGTGTATGGTTGCTCTTTGCTTCCCATTTTAAAGAGGCTCACTAAAGACTTGCAGTATGGAGCTGTCAGCTAAGTTCTACACTGTCAAAATCTAATTACTGTAACCAGTGAGAGCTAAACTGTGGCGCTACCCGCAGACAAGGAGGAGGTCGCCCAGGCAGTGCCTCTTGCAGGTACTTGCTGAAGATGGCTGATGAGGGCTCATCAGGGAGCTCTTGCAGAGCAGCAATGAGTTTTTGCAAAAGGAACTGTGGCTTTTGCTCTGTCAGGCTATTTCCAGCAGCTCAGTGAAAAACCTAGAGAGGCAAAGGAAATCCTGTTTTCCTTAAGACTCTCAGACACTTGGGGACTAGGAAAGGAAAGGGGAGCTAGTAATAACCATTGCTTTTCCAAAGAGTGTTGTTTCTGTGATGGCGTCTAATTTTGCTCCTTTGGAAAAAGCCGTGGCATATTCAATGTGCCATGAAAGTATTTTAGCTCACAGTTTCTCCAAATTTTCTGCAGATTGAGCTGGAAACTAAAAATCATCCTCTCTTGGAAGAGGGTGTGAAAGCACAGCAGGAATCTGAGTCACAGCTGGGGCACAGCTATCTGGGGATGCAGCAACTCAGCACCACACCAAATACTGAACGGTTAATATGAAATACTCAGCCAGTGCCACCATAGCATCATCTGCAAGCCTCCTGGGCTTTCTGTTCAATACCTGGACAATCTGACTTTTATGAACTGTAGTTTAGAATTTTACAAACATATTTCAGAATTTTTGGTTTGCTTTTCTACTTTTTTATAGTCACATATGTGTTTGTCTCACATTTTTGCAAGTAGGGCACGAGGTTTCTGATGCAGTTGGCTTGGGAAAAAAAACCTATTTCGTACCCATGAACCATACAACACATTGTTTCCTAATCAGGTAAATTTTATCCTTTTGGTCAGTCTGAACCTTTTGTAGTGCAAAACTGTTAACCATGACCATTCCCTCAAAGACTTTAGATTGTCTTTCAGCAAAGATGAGCTTTGAGCTGTTTCTCTAGAAACATTTAAGCCAACACAAACACAGCCTCAGAGCAGGGCATCTGCATAGCTGCTATTTCAAAAGCACCTTCAGCTTCAGAGAAGAGACCACAGATGGCCCAGTGGGACACTTCAACAAAAATCTGTTCTCTGGAGCACAGCCCTTCTCCTCCTTCAGATCTTTTTGTCAGGAGTCTGCCGCTCCTTCAAGTCTGCTCTTGTAATAAGACCGTGATTAGAAAAGCTGTTTGGAGTATCAATTCATATTGGCAAAATATTCTCGTAGGAAAAAAAATCCAACAAACCAAACAACCCAAGAAAACAAGCAAAAACAATCAGTCCTGTGCCTGTCAGGTGCATGTCCCATCTACTGCCTGAGCACGCAGGGCAGGTGAGGAGAAGACAGGGCTCTAGGTAAATTTTCACAGGTACAAGATCGCTCATGCTTAGCTGGCAGGTACAGGTGTGCTTCTGTTGCTGTTTGCCTGCTTCGAAAATGTCCCTCTGAGACCTAAAATCTCTTGCTGTGTTTAATTTACAGAACTCTCTGTTAATATTACACCCAAATGATTCTAAAGCAATTACTTAAGCTTTGGTTTTGCAGGTTGTTGCCTGCCTGTTGAAATGCAGCTTGAGAGAGAATTTTCAAACATGAGACAAAACCTACTGGCTTGATTCTAACATGTATTTCTAAGCAAAATGAGTGGTACTAGCAGCTCTGATCTATCTAGTCCTTCACTTAAACACCCTCAAACATGAACTTTGATACACAGATCATGAATGACAAATGTCATATTTTAATGGGCTTGCAAGGTAGAACTAAGGAATGCCTGGGTAAACTGGAAGATTTTTTATGTAATAGCATGCATAAAAAGCATGAGCAGATGCATCAAAAAGGATTTTTTTTTAATAAGATGAAACCCAATACATGCCAGAGGCTTTCTGACTTCATTAAAGGAATACATTTTCATCAGTGATTTGACAAATCTCCTCTTAAAAGGCTAGGATTTTACTCTAGTTTTAACCAGACCTGCAGCAGTGAAATATTTGCCTTGATATTGATAAAGGATGTAGCCCAGTAGTTGAACACTACACAGGAACATACTATTGATGATACCTTTATAATTATTCCTCAGAAAGTTTACAATAGCATAACTTTCAGTAGCTGAATATTTATCTAGACAAGGGTATGCACAGACTCCAGCTCAATAAGTCACTTCTGTCAGGATAAAAAATGTGCTTTGATTCATGGGCAGAGTGGGAAAGTTACAAAGCAGGCATAAAGCACTGCAACAATTTAAATTGAAAGCATCGCTTGGCAGACTTCAGTTTTCACAAACAACACCAGCTAGTGAGCTAGAGCAGTTAACAGCTATGGGAGGATGTCCTCATCTTTAATGAATCTCTGATAACTGCTGCTTCTCCACAAAATCTCATTAAGGCCTTGGAGATTTCGAGCTAGGAAAAGATTGGCTTTATGGATGGGAGTCTTTGGCAGTGCTTGCCAGGTGACCACTGGTCACAACTCACTAGAATAACTTGTCATTCACAGAGTTAACAAAAGAGAACAGGGAGGGACCGCCAACACGGTGCAAAGAACTGCTAAAAGGGAACATAAGAGGACCACAGAGCAAGGATGCTTGGGGGCAAGGCGTTCACCGAAACATTGCCCAGAGATGTGCAAACATGTTTTCTTTCCCTTTTGGGTGTGGTAGAGATTTTTTTCTGCTGCTGGCACAGCTTTTTTTTTTTGTTTGTTTGTTTTTACTCTAGTATAATAGGAGGCCTTTTCTGCTGTCCATCAGCAACTAGCCTGCGAGAAGGAGTTTCTTTTTGTTCCTTGCAACCAGTGCTGGCTTGTCACTCCTGCAGCTGGTGAAAGGAAATCAGCCTTCTCTGGTCATGCGAATTCTTCAGACAGTATGAGGGCTGCAGGAGGTGGGGGTTCAAAACACCCTGACTAAAATTCGCTATATCAGCTCCAAGTGTCCAGTTCAATTTGAAAAACCATGGGTGAAAAATTTCTGCAACAGCCAAAAGTCACAACGGGCCTTGAAAATAACCTGTGTAGCTTGTTGTTTTAGGGAGTAACTGTAGGCCGTAGAGAACAGTCATCTTTCAACTAGTCACTGGAAAAAGGAAATATGCTTTGAGTAGTGCCAATCACAGCACAGAAATTTCATCTCAGTTTTTGATCAGAGCACATATAAAAAGAAAAAATAACACATGCATTTCACCTTGTATTTTCTCTCTGGCCGATACATAAATAAGGCTTGGGAAAACTGTCTGCTTTAAAATTGGATCAGATGTCTGCCTGCTCTAACACATGTATTTTGCTGAACTCTATTTCTCACGCCTTCTGATTTGTTGCTTTGGCATAAGCGCTTCACATTTTTATTCTACCTTTCTGCTCTAAATTGTGGTTTCCCATCTAAAATGCAGACAGCACAGCAGAGTGAAAAATATACAAGAGCCTCTTTGCTGCAGCTTCCTGTGACATACACGAGTAGAAAACTTGACTTACTTGACCAGGCATGCATTTGTTTGTTGATGTCATTTCCTCATGATTCCTGGTGCAGAGCACAATGCTGATACAGTGTTTTCCTACCCAATGGCTAGTATACTTCCTGTGGTACTCCCACGGCTTCTTTATTCACCAATGTACTTTGTTTACACACATTTTAAGTAATATCATTTTAATTCTTGCTTGCTTTCCTTGGCAGTATTTGCTTCAAACCTTCTCCTGCAGGCAGCATCAGAAGTCTTGCATAAGGTGCCTATACCTTTCTTGTCACGGCTTTCAATGAGTTCAGCAGATCTGCAGTCACAGTCAATGGTCTTGCGTTCAGTCACTGCTTTTTCTGCTTTAGTGCAGAACTGCTGATTCCTGTTCATTGTTAGGTACAATAAAACTTCTTTATTATCTGTCTGCCAGAATGTTTTTGTTATGGGTGTTCCACTTTTTCTTCGTCTTTGGGTTTTTTTTTTTTGCATTTCACACTGTTACTTTAATCACTGATGATGATCCCTGGTTTGGCTTGACGACATCCATCCGTGCCTGGAAGCCTGATGGGAGCTCCCTGATTTTATCAGGTGTTCTGAAATAATTTCCCAGTTAATGCAGTCTTGAGAAAAATAAGCAGTGCTGACCACGGTTTTCATGTGCCCCTACTGCCTGTCTCACCTCAAAAGATCATTTTCAGTGCATATTTTTTGCTCATATGCACAAAGCTGCTTTCAAACACAAAAGCACCCCCGGCGCTTCACTGGACTCACCAGGCAGCAGCACATCAAGTCATGCACCAATTTTCACTAAACACCCTTCTCTTGTGTTCAGTGCATTCCTGAGCTATAGGGTTAGTGTGCATTTGTGGAAAAGCTGGGCTTTTGACAATAATTAACTAGTCATTTGGGCTGGTACTTGACAGCATAAGCTATCTAAGAGTGCAATACCTCTTAAATGTAAAACTGCTTTCTCCATGCTGTGAGTTGGTTTCCTCTCTCTCATGTTGACCTTCGGAGCACAGGCTGTTCTGGACTCTACCTGAGGCAAGGGAGAAGCTGGTGCTCAAAGCAGTATTACAGAGCTGTGTTACCACACCGTTACATGGTGTTCAAAACACTCCTGCTTATCAGCAGTGAGGCCCCAGCAGCTTCCAGCACCATATCAGGAAAAATATTGAGAGGCTGCCAATTTCAGGAGTTGACCGGAATTGCAAAGGCTGTTGTTTTTAATAAGACAGTTTGTTTGTCAGAGCCTTGCCACCCAGGTAAATCCTGTATTTCCTTCCATCTTCAATCTCAGGTTAATCAGGTCTCTCCATACACATAGCACACTTGACACTGAGAATGAAAGAAGGCAATTACAGGCAAAAATTGCTAAGAGATAGTAAATTATGCCTCCTGATTTTACTTTTACACACTGATCTGAGCCTCCTTCACTCCTTCATGTTACCTCTTCTCTGCTGTCACTGTTTTCTTTGTTTAGCCTCCAGATTAACCTTCTTGAAAACTCGGGTTTCTCGTGTTGTTCATAAAGCTGTAGCAACGCATTTATATAATCAGTCAATTGAAACGAGGACTGAAAATAGAAACAGTCACACAATGTATTAGTCATCCATAAACAAAAAAATTACACAGCTTTGCACCTAGGGATGGCACAGTATGAGAAGTATTCCCTGGTCTGTGGAGGGTTCTAGTGTAGCAGTTTTCGAGTTCCACTTCCCATGTGGAAAAAGCACTGAGCACAGGTGGGAGGGAGAGCTGCAGAAGCACAGTGGACTACTGTGCTGCCCAGATGGCTGTGCTGGGGCACACGGCAGCTACCTTCCCAACCTCAGCTTGTGCAGTGGACGCTGTCTGTATCCCAACTACATAAATAAATAGGAGACAAAATTACAGTTGTCACAGTCGACACACATGTGCCAATTTTCCTCCAGATCTACTGTAATCTAATATGACTTTCAAACTATTGTAGGCAGTTTTTCTCCTGCAAAAGTACTTCTAAGTCATATAGATTTTACAGATAGGGTTTTAAGCCATAAAGAATGGAGCAATCTGTACTAGGGTAACTGGAACTATTTAATTTGCCAAGTTTATCAAAAGCCTTTGGTCTGCATAGAGCTCCGGTAATATTTAGGGAAAATTAGGAATCTGAGAGGGGATGGATCTGAATTAGTTTTCTGACGGTGCATGTGTCTGTTAACTGGAATATTATAGAGACCTTTGCTTGTATTAATTAAATTGGCAGATGAAAACAGATTAGTTCTGATTCAAATGTATTGCTACTGCAAATTCCATCAGAAGGTGCTGGTGGGGAGCCTTTTGTGGGTCATAAATAAAATGGAAGAACATGACAGGCAAAAACCCACAAACAAACCAGGGCTTATGGGAGAAGGTCAGTTAGAGCCTTGAGCTCATATGTTGAAGTTCTTAGGTACCCAAAGTGGAGCATTATTTAAGTTCTTGATTGTAAAGCCAATTTTCTATTCCAAAATTTCTTGCTCTTCTTATGCACAGTATACATACAGTACGTAATAGAGTAGTGGCATTTTGAGCCTGATTTCTAGGGAGTGAGTTAGTTAGTGGACCAGAAATCAGCATTTACACAAAGCTGGTAATCATGGTCAGATTGCATCAAAGATGGGTAAAAAGCAGTCCCAACCGCTGCTGTCTGTGGTGGCTGATTCCAAAGGTCTGCTTTGTCAGAGTTGAATTAAAATCAGGCCAAATATGATTTGCGTGTGTATGTGTACGCACACACACAAAAGTGTCAAATCTCAAAGACCTCCAGGATTTTCCCAGGTGGCCAGAAGGGCAACATTCCTTAGCAATGTGAAAATAGTTTTTTGGCTAAAAAAAAGTACTGTTTTGGCTAAAAGCATATCCTACTTGCAGAAGAGGAGCAGGAAAGATCCAAACTATCACCATCATGCTGCAAAACCAGGGAATTTGCTTAATGACATTTCCAAAAAACTGAGAAGTTCTCATTTTGTAGAGAAAGGCAAGAAAAATCTCAGGAAAAAAAAAAAAACTCTTCTCTGACAGAGAGAACTGAAGAACAAGAGTGGAATTAATGTGTCCAGACAAAGCTGACTTCAGCCTCTGAGGTAAATTTACTTTCTGACTGAGATGCGTATTTTTAGCACTTAGCATTGCAACATCAAACATGTAAAGTGCATTTCAGTGAATGATGAACAGGCTAAATGATAGGTGCATTTCTCAATAATCTGCAAGTAAGCATTAAAAATGGGATAACAGTGATTGGTAGAATACTGAATAACAGGATGAGCAGGGTATCAGAGATGTCTGAGATACTTACTAAGCTGATTCTTCGGAAGAATACATCTTTAGTAACAGGGATTGCCAGTTACATACGCAGAAAGGGCTGCTGTGCCTATTGCTGAATATGACAGCTAACTGTTTAACATATGACGGGACAGTTGCATGTGCAACGCCAAGTATGTATTCAGCATTGTGAAAAAAAAGACTCAACCACAAATGGCTAGAAGAGGCACAATAAATAGGACAAATTTGGTGATACTGTTTTGTATACCTTCAATAAGTTGGTATTGGGGATGATCTGTCCCTGATTTAGAAACAAGAGAAAAGCTAAAAAGTAGCAGCAAGGAAACAGCAGAGTGGTAAGAATTCCCAAACTGGTGCAAGGGCTAGAGATAACGCCTTCTGTAGAGAGGTTTAAGGAGCTCAATCTCTTTAATTTATCAGGAAGAGGCTTGAGAGTGACTTGATTACACATATAAATACTTGAATGGGTTCTAATGGGCTCTTAAGTCTAGTGGAGGAAGGCATGAGGAGGATCATCAGCTAGAAGCCACAGCCAAAACAGTGCAAATAGTAAGACAGGAATATTTAACAGTAACAGTGTTTTACATTCGAACAAGATATCAAAGAAAGCGATACATTCTGCTGAAATGTGCAGTTCCTTACTGCCTCCTTTTAAATATAGCAAAAATATGACAAAAAGTCACTGGATTCAGTTCTGGAGTCTTTAATAAGCATGTCTAGCTACAAGCTCTGCTTGTTTCTCTTCCATCCTTTTATTTTTACCTTTGTAGAATAGATACACTTGTGTATTGAATAAAGAACACTAGAAACTTCACTATTTGGGTATATTGATGATCTTCAGCACATTCAGCTACTGTATAAATTGAACTGACTGAACATGATTTTATTTTCTTGAAAAACAAAAAAGTTGTAAAGTTTGAAAACGTCTGCAGCTTCCTTTACCTATGCTTTTGATAAATTCCTTCTCCTTTTCCTCAAAGCTCTGGTAAAAATGGGGTGTCTTCTGACAACAATGTCTTTTTTAAAAAGTATTTTTAGAGCAAAGATACTGAAGAGGATATTGAGTGATGCATTGGAGAATCTCAGATAGCTCCTGATGAACATGTACCATATGGCAAAAGCTATTTGTGGTATATTAATACATTTCAATTTTGGGATTTGTGTCTTCTTGAAAGGTACTGCATTTTCAACCCCAAAGCCAGCTTATCAAATTCATGTGTGCTTTTGTAGAGCAGCTGCACTGAGTTAGCAATACTGAAGGTTTTCCAGTGTTCCAGTCCTGACCACAATAAACCGTCCATTGCAGTGAGACTATTTTTTGTAGTTCTTGAACTGTCTACCACAGAAACTGGCAAGGCAGGCAGTAATTCATGCTAATTGTGATAAATGTCTGCATCAATATTTTAATATAAGTGGTCTCATACAATGTCCTACATCTTACATAAACCACACATGGTGCATGGAGATTGGGAGCTATACCTTGCCACAGGCTGGGAGCAACTTGCTGGCGCTTGTTGGCTCTTCCCTTCCCTGGCTTTGCTTATCTCAGAAATATTACAGCTCTGCAGTGTGTACGCTTCACAGCACAGTAAATGCTAACTTTTGTTACAGACATTGTGAAAAGAGAATGCCTGCCACTACGAACAGTGAACACTATGAACTGAAAAATTATTCATCTGAACCAGTGACTCTGAGTTAAAAGGTTTCATCTTATTGTTCTGAGTTAGCTCACTACAAAATATGTCTGCTAAAGCACACATGTAAACATGGGGAGAGTCAGTCCACAAGCTGGAGTCAATCCCAAAGTGAATTTTGGTTTTGTTCAGCCATGCATCTCACTGAAATTTGAAGCCAAAAACTGCCCCCAGATGTGAACACGCAAACACTGCTCCTGGATAAATCAATGTGCAGAGATGCATGTGCTTAAAGGATGAGATAGATATTTCCTGAATAGGCTTGGGGTACACTCTTAAAACTTGTTAGTGTTTCATTGCAAGGCTCATTTTGATAGATGCAGGTTACCCTGTTTGCAAAGGACAATACTGAATTTGGTAAGAGTGATGGGGTATTTAAATAAATGACAATGAGTGTACAACTTTATGAAGTTCAACATTATGCAGAATCTTCCTGCTAATAAAATTAATGGAGAATTGTTAGCTTGTGCACAAAAATATATGTTAAAGCAATTATAGGAAATGTACAGTAAATGTTTAAAGAGGTTGCAGAAAAAATCTGGTGATAATTTCTTGCTCTGCAGAACAGAGATTCATGGTAAAACTGTGTAGCAAAGTGATCTATTTAATCTAATTTATAAGTACTTTTCTTCTGTAAGAAAAGCAATCAGACAAACTCTATGAATATGATTAGAATCAAAATAAATGCCAAAAGGGCAAATATTTTTATGGGCTTCAATTTAGACTTTAGCTGTAAAGAGACCAAACCAAACACAATCCAAGAGCCAGAAATCTCTGATTGTATTTAGAACAATAGTTTTAAACAAAATAATCTGATCAGTTTACTGTATAAAAGCCCACAGGGTGTATCAGTGCCAACATTTTATGCTTGAAGAGATAACATGCTTTCAGAGTACTAAATAATAGGGAGTTTTTCCAAAACATCCTAATAGTGAAAATGAGGACACAGAAGTGTCCCTTTGCAGGCAGAGAAACTCAACAGTATTTATGATGAATTGATCACAGCTGAACTCCAGAAACCAGGCTGCTGTAGCTGTATTGGTGAATGCAGAAAATGGCTGGCTGTGTGCACTAGGCACCTTTTGCATGCAGTTGAGTCTTTAGATGAAAGATTTTGAGGGCTAGGTAGAGTTTTTGTTGTTTTTTTTTTTCATGCAGAGTCTTTCTTGGAACACAGCTGTGGAAGGAGACGGATACTATGCAGACAAGTAACTGAGGTGCAACAGAAGAAGTACAAATATTCAAAACAAGAAAGCAGCAAAAACAATTTTGGCAGCAAAGTAGCTAAACATTGGTTTGAACCTAATAGGACCAAAAAAGCTTTTTGAACACCTTTTGACATGTGCTGACTGTTGATTCTTCCATTTTAATCTCCTTTAGGATTTTATAGTTATAATGAGCAAAATACATTGTGATAGAGCTACATTTTCAGGTTAGGCTGGTTAGGTAGGGGCTGTCAGTTCCAGGACTCTGTCCCCAGCACATAAGCCAAAGCTCCTGCCTTGTGAAAGGCACTACAGAGATGTTGGGCTCTTTTGCCCTTATGTGCTGCCCTGACAGCCATGACAGCTGCCCCCTCACTCCCCAGCTGCAAATTAGCAGCTCCAGATGAGCTCCCTCAGCTTTTCACACCTTTCTGATACATGTTTGTTCTCTTTAAGCACTGCAACATTTCTTTCCTGGGTAATTTCTCAAGGGCTTTGCTATTCTTACTGTTAGAAACATTTTATTTTTTTCTTTTTATTTGTAAAGTGGTAGGGGAAGATGGAAAGTGAGTAAAGTGGCTTAAAGTGGCTTCTGACATAATTATCCTCTTAGTGTATTTGCAGCTAGTTTGACATGAGAACACAGAGTATCATGCTAGAATTTGATGGTCATTCCTCATCAGTCTCAGGCCAACAAAAAAAGCTGCTTCAGAACAGAAATAAACCCTGTCCTTGGATCATGTTTCTTGTCCTGTGTCTGAACAACTGCAAATCAAAATTCACATGCTTCTGATGCACAGGCACATAATAAACCACAAATAGTAACATGCAGGAGTTTTGTTACTATCTGAGAAAAAAAAAAGTCACAATGCCGTCAGTGGTTTTGGACTTCTTTCTTAGTTCTACCTCATGATAAAGGCCTCATACATTAAAACTGACACATACTTTGAGATATCTTTCCATCCACAGTTTTCTTCTTGTGGATTATGGCAGCATTTTCAGGCTGAACAGGGATTTCTTGCCAGAAAAGCAGCCAAAGGTAGGCTTCAGCTTTAATGGCTTGTCTGTTCCTATTTTCCACCAGTTGCTTGAGACTCAAATAAAAATACTGACCACCCATCTTGCATGTTTCTAGGGCTGGTGTGCCTTTAAAAAATAACACTAAGAGCACTTTAGGTAAACCACAGCATTCAGTAACTGCTGGGTTTTTTTTCCAACCACAATGTATAACACATTTTGACCTCACAATACTGTCTACAGCATCTGGCTTCATCACCCAAATCACTTCATATTATGTTGGGGAAAAAAAAAAGAAAAAGTCATAGACATTTTAAGCACGGGGCTTACAAAGCCTGGAGTGCCCTAGAGGTAACCTCAGCCCTAAACAATTTCTTTGGGTCTGCTCAAGCTCAGCAGGTTGTGCAGCTTCTTTGGTAACTTATGCACAACATGGCGCCCCAGGATGTACCATTCCATGCAGTACAATAAACCATGAGTAGGGAGAGGTGCTTCAGAAAAGTCTTACTCTTAGCTGGGTTTCAATGTAGCTTTGAGTGGACAGATGGATTATGTAGCACCAAGGACATCATTGCCTGCCTGGTGGTGAGGATTTATGCGCTTCACTCCCCTTCTCTCTTCTTGAGTGCCTCTAGGAGCTACAGAGCAGTGGGGCTAACCTCTGCATGCACATGCTTTTTTCCCCAAGCAGTAAGGTGTGTTCAGGAGAAAGTGTTGAGGGTTTATATGTAAAATATCCTGGCAAGCAAAGTGTAAGCTGATGAGGTTGCTAGGGTGCTCTCTGAGACACCAGTGTGAGTGCTGGGGGCAGAGCTGTCAGTGTGAGTGCTGGGAGGACTGCCTACCAGGCTCTTTGTCATCTGGAGTGGCGTGCCTGCGTGCTGTGAGCTCTCCTGTCCCACCACAGAGAACGAATTCCAGGCAGAGGGGTTAGCTATTGATGTGGTATGACATTAAAGTTTGCATATATTGGTAGCTGTATGGTCCTGTTAACACTGCAGAGCATGTTAAATATCTTTCAAACCCTTCCTGATAAGATATGCTATATAAATGTAGTATACTGGTGTGGAAAAATTATGATGTGCTTACTGCATAGGTCTAATTCTTCTCCCTTAGTAAGGTCTCTGGCTCCAGTACGAGGAGGGTATTTCCTTGTGGTATACAGTGCTTGTGGAATAACACTGCTTTGACCTGCTCTTTTTGTGAAAAAGAATAGTATGTTTTATCTTTATTCAGTTGTTCTGAAAATACTTTTGCTTGAACTTAACAAGGAACAGTAACTGAAACCTCCCAAGTACTGCTGCCTTCGTACTAATTTTTGCCCTGGACATGGACTTGGACATGGCTGATTCTGTTCAAACTTGCACGCTGTGACTGTTCTTACATAGCAGCTGGGATTCTCTCAGCTACCAGCTTTTCTTTCCCCTTTCTTAGCTATGGGTTTTGTGTATCCTTTTGTCTCTATCCTGTCACAACAACAACACAGAGCTGAGGTCAGATTTTACATCTGAATGCTTTCCTCAAACAACTGGGTACTGTTTTCCCTCCTGATTCCACGAATTGATACAATAAACTTTATCAAGCACTACATAATGATTCCTTTTAAAATAGCAAAATATTTTTTCTGGCTCTTGTTTGTGTTACTCCTGGTGACTCAAAGGTCTGTAAAGTCACATTCCCTGCCAGGCTTGCTCTCAGTGGGATGCTTTAGCAGCTTGCAGTTTGGATGCATGCGAACAGACGTGCTGTTTTCCAAGGCAAGCACCCATTTGTTAGCTTGAGCTGCTCACGCTCTCCTCTCCACGGGAGCTCTTTTCCACTGAACTTTTGAACCACCGAAGCAAATCGAATCGTGTAGCACTACAAAATGGAAAATAGCATTTGGGCTGCATGAAGGAAGTGTTCCAGCTTCAGCGCAGTTTGCCTGGGGAAGCAAAGCCAACAGAGAAACACATAGTCCTAGATGGCTAAAGAACAAGGGCCTGTTAAACAAGTTTTGTCTCTCAAGTTTGTAGTATCTTTCTTGTGTGATCTCTTAGGCAAGACTGCATATGTAAGATGATAAATTTTTGCAAGATTTTTCCTGTTTGACTGTGATTGCTGAAATCTGTGCAGTACCTGCTAATAGAGCTCCCAGGATTGGTGGGATAGTGGGAACTAGTGCTAGAAATAATAGCCCTGAATTTATAAAGGTTGTATGTACTTTCAGTCTTATGACAAAAGAATGTACCAGTTCTTACAAATGGAAATCCTCTAAAACTTTCCACTTCCCAGGCTCCCCACACATCACTTTGTCCAAGGTAACATATGTGTTCTGCCCTGAGAGCCAAGTAGCTCCTCTAGATGCCTCAGGCTGTATGTGGGGACGTGGCCAGTAGCCACAGAGAGGAGAGCGGGATCTTGGAGCATAGGGCCTGGCACGCAGGGCATCCATGGGCTCCCAGGGTAGCTCCTCTCCTCCCCTTGTAGTCCAAGCAGCAGATGTGGCTGAGCAGAAGACAGGAGCAGTTGCAGTCAGTCAGCAAGTCTGGCACTAGTGCTGGCCAGAAGCGGTAAGGAAGGATTCATATGACCGCACTTCAGTTTTAATAGGCTGAGTGCAGTGAAAAATGGAGTCAGGCAAAATCAGGAAAAGGTTTCTCTTTAAGCCTGCAAATAATAATTGAAGAAATTGATTGACCTGTTATTATTGAAACAACATCTTAAAAATATTGCCATGAAACTAACTGCACTTCGGTGTAGGTTTCCGACCTACCACTTCCCTAAAATGAGTTTAGAATGACCACACCTGCCCTCAGGAATGCTGTGTAACTGGAGTTAAAATTCAAAAAGAAATCCTAACCAGAGGCATTTCCACAGCCAAGCAGAATTGTGTATTAAAGAACACTTCTTAGTTGATCTTCAGTTTATTTCTTTTGCACTAACACATTAGCTCAAATCTTGTTGCATTTCAAGTCTGTCTTCTTCAGAATAATGTCCTCTAAGCTTGAAAGGACAGCACTGATTCGAATGGTCTCATTTGAAATGCCTTCATCCTTCACACAAAGATGCTTACAAGCTTACACAACAGCAAGGATACACAACTCACATAGGATCATGGTTTTACTCACATAGCAAAAGTAAAACTGGTATTCTTTGTGCTCAACTCCAGGACTGCTAATATGCAGGACACATGTAATGGATGTGCTTTATGCCCCAGAAAAAATTAATTATTAGTGGGTGATAATACCTCCACAGTGGAGAACTGTAGAGTCATTCATAAATATTAACTTATTTTTCATATTCCTTTTCCTTGTTTCCAAGTGGAAATAAATCTGAATGTTATTTCTGCACTCCTTCACCTGCGAGTAGGAAAGGTCAAAGGTGCTAAAAGCCCCTCATACATTAGATCCACTGCAGATGTCTGCTTGCCTTTATCCTTAGTACTGTGTTTATTAATCCTGTTAAGGGTGGCATATGATTTATACAAGCTTTAACAAGTGAGCATCAATCTATCTTGTTGACTGAGAGCATGATTCAGCAAGTCCTTTTTCCATTTGCCTGACTGTAAGAATGTGCTAATCTCACAGAAATTAGATGTAATTCATCGCTGAAGTGAAGTATTGGGGATGGGTCAAACCCGTAAAATTAAGCAAAGTTGATTTTAAATAAAATCAGCAGCTTTCACTGCAACTGGGATTTGTGGCTTTATAAATTTCAGGTATGTAGCTGTCTAGGTGGGAGCTGGTCATTAGAGAGTATCCCAAGATAACGATGGGGTAGAATGAGGTGCCTGTCCTACCGCATTAACCGTAGAGTTGTTTAATCTCTAATGTATGCATATCTAAACATGGCCAGTGAGGTGAATTTTAGCTAACTCCTGACTATAGTGATCAGCTCATGTCAGATGTATGATCAGAGCACACTGTTCAAAAAAAAAAAATTACATTAAAAGAGGGGAAGAGGCCTGTTAAGCAAATAATAAATGGCAGCACAGTGTGTGGCCTTTGGATTTTAACCTGCTCTTTGTTGATTTCAACAGATTATCAACACCACAAGATAAATTAAGTTTTAATTTTATGTTATTTTAAATATCTAGAAATAGCACGCCATGTTTAAGTCCAGCAAGTAACTACTTTATAAAACCCTTGAAAGCAAGGACATGCAGATTTAATATCTTTGCAGGGTACTAACTTATTTCACTATGTTCAAATAGAGATCTCTACTGACCACAAACTTAATGTGTTGTATACCAATATATTTGATAGAATCATAGAATAGTTAGGGCTGGAAAGGACCTTAAGATCACCTAGTTCCAACCCCCTGCCATGGGCAGGGACACCTTACACTAAACCATGCCACCCAAGGCTCTGTCCAACCTGGCCTTGAACATCTCCAGGGATGGAGCATTCACAACTTCCCTGAGCAACCCATTCCAGTGCCTCACCACCCTTACAGTAAAGAACTTCCTCCTTATATCCAATCTAAACTTCCCCTGTTTAAGTTTAAACCCATTACCCCTTGTCCTCTCACCACTGTCCCTAATGAAGAGTCCCTCCCCAGCATCCCTATAGGCCCCCTTCAGATATTGGAAGGTTGCTATGAAGGTTCTCCATGCAGCCTTCTCCTCTCCAGGCTCAACAGCCCCAACTTTCTCAGCCTGTCTTCATATGGGAGGTGCTCCAGTCCCTTGATCATCCTCGTGGCCCTCCTCTGGACTTGTTCCAACAGTTCCATGTCCTTTTGATGTTGAGGACACCAGAACTGCACACAATACTCCAAGTGAGGTCCCACATAGCTTTTCAATGTATAGATAGATATTCAGGCATGGAAAACAGGCTGCACTCTGTCCAACCTGGCCTTGAACACTGCCAGAAATTGAGCATTCACAACTTCCCTGGGCAACCCATTCCAGTGCCTCACCACCTTTACAGTAAAGAATTTCTTCCTCATATCCAATATTTGTTTAATTATCTTCCTGGTATTACTCTGGTTTTGTGCTGGATGGCATTTGGATTTACAGGTCCACTGTGCATTATAGCAGATTGACTGCAAACAAAACAGAAAATACATGTGCTAAAATTTGATACAAAAATCAATAACTCATGTGTCCCTTTAAATATAATGAAAGTAAAGGCTCATCATTGATCTACATCAACTCTGATTATAGTTGCATGGTATTCTCTTTTGGAAAAAAAAAAAAGGCAGAATAGCTGATGATGAGTGAATTGTAGGCATCCGAAATTACATAGCTAGCTCTCGTTGCAGTCAGGCAGAGGAATCAAAACAAGTAGGGAGCCAAAGGACTTTACTAGCTTCTATAAAATGGTGTCTGAAAGCTGTGGTTTACAGTGTGTTTTCCATAGCTCAAGTGTCCATTGCAATTTTCATTGGTGAAGAAAAGAGGAAAAACAGAGAAGTGAATCCCATCTCTGAGCTGAAGAAATGTCGGCATACTTTGCAGTTTATTTAAGGTTTCGATTTTAGGGAAATTTGCTAAGTACATGATAACAGGGCATACGCTGCCAACATATTCTGAGGAGTAGAACTCTCTCCCAGATAACGTCCATCTTCACTTTTCTATGACTCTTCATTTTTAAAATAAGGTACCTAAATGCTTTGCATTACGTGCTCTAATTTGCTGAAATGTGCTGCCCTTTTTGCCCGTACCTGTGCTCTGCAGCCTTCATTCAGCCTTCCATGGGCAACAGAGACAGTGTAGGTAAGGCAGCCTCCTCCAGCTCAGAAGTTTGTCAAGTGCCAGGATATCCAGAAAGTAGAAAGTCCAAAATCTTTTTCAGCTTCCTTCTAAGCTTGTTAATTCATACTTCATTTTTATTTATGACTTTGGTTTGAACATGATATATATACAGACTTTCTGTGCTGGGAACACTTTATCATCAAAACCTGCTATTGGCATGATGTTATTTTGCCCTTGACTGTAGGTTTGTGTTTGATTGTCTTCCCAGGGTTAGTGCAAGGTGGTGTTTTCCAAAGTTACAAAGAGGACAGTGGAACAGCAAAAGTCAGTTGTCAGACTTGTAGGGCACATAGTGTACCAGCCTGTGTGAGAAAAGTCTGTGGAGCTGGGGTTGCACGGCAAAGTACAAGTCCTCCCTGTGGGCTCAGAGTGCATGCTTACTAGGAAAATTCTGCAGTTTTCTCTATCCCAAACAGTCTGCAAATGCCTACATGCATTTTCTCCTCAAAAAATGACTATCTTGTATTTGAGACAAGGATAGGAACAACTTTCAAAAATAAACAAAAAACTTGGTGAGAAAAATGGACAAGACAGTTGTTGAGCAGCATTTTTCTTTCTCTTCATTTGCTCTTTCCTCTCACTTTATAAATATTCTGATGTAGAAGGTACAGCATTATATGTAGCCCTATAAGGTAGATTCTAGTGGCATCCCATCAACTATTTTACCATTACATGTTGTTGTGATTACCAGTGTTCCTCAGAAATGGAAGACTCTGCCTCTTTCCCCTCACCAAACTTCTCCAAATTTCTTTTAAGACCTTACATGAGAACACTGAACCAGTCTGTAAGGATAAGACTTGTGAGTAGAAGTAGCTGACCCTGAAGAAGTGTTGTTTTCCTCTTGCATTGGATAAATTGCTACAATAAACGTGGCCTCTTCCTTCTTCACCTGTGTGTTTTTCCTCAGGACTTGATCTCACCCCTTCTCTTACTGTAATTTTAGAGAGACAAATAAATAACTATCACATGTAGTAACCTCACTGCTAGGGCTGTGCCAAGAGTCTTATACTCTCTCTTAGCCCTGGTCTGTCAGATAAATTCTTATTGTGTTAATCATTAGGCAGTACCGTAGCTCAGCACAAAGTAAGTGCTGCTCTGGGTTATCTGAGGTGTCACCAGTGCACCAGAAGCTCTAATTTCATGTTGCATGTTATCAAACGATAGAATATAATCCTTTACACACAAGCTTTTCACAAGTTGAATCTCTACATTCTTCAAAAGGCTTATTTCCATGCCATGCCCCAGCAAAACTGTTTTTTTCTGAAACAGTGCAAGACTACTGATAAGCATTCATAAGATTGGGATTTTAAGAAGGGGGTGTGTGGGTAGCTCTCTTCTGAGCTGAGGAATTCTGTGCTGTTCATTCACCACATCTTCAGATTTTTCTCATAATCCTCTAAGAAATGTGGACGAATCAACTAATAAAAGTTGTACTTTGGAAACAGTACATCTTCTTTCACTTATTAGAGGTAATTTTGTATGCCATACCTCCAAATGTACTAGAAAATCTGTGCTTTTTTAATGTCATCCATTCTTTGTGTTTATTATTGAATTTTATTCTTTTTTTTTACACTGATTAAGTAGTACTGGCTGCCCACAAAAGATTAAGAATCCATATGGATCACTTATCCAAGTTCAAATCTTGTATACAATTAAAATCCTCCTGCAATTTTAGCTAGCTTTGAAACTCAGATAGATTAAAAGAAAAGCTCCCTAAGGAGATTGCAACTAGTTAGATATTTTATTGCATATAATGGTACATACAAGCTAACAGACATATATGCATAATATGATAGTGTAGTTTGCTTTATCAGCATCATAGGCGGATTTAGACAAGTCCCCAGCTCCAAACTAGCAAAAAGCTATGCAGATCCTCTCTCTCCATTTCAGATAAGATCAGTATTTTGGCCTTGTTCTTGAAAAATCACAGGCACTCAGTGCTAGTTTAAACTCATGTACGGAGGCTGTGTTTCCTGTCTAATAGCCTTCAGAACAGCACATCAGGGTTAAGAGGTCAAATGCTATTGAAACTCAATAGGAACTGGGCAGCTAGCTCTTTCAGACCCCTTGGAAAATCCCTGTCCAGTTGTGGAGGAACAAGACAGCTGCAGAACAGATTAAACACTTACTTGGAACAACTCTGAATGCAAATTATTTTTAAGGCACTTCTTGTCCCAACTCTTCCCCTCTCATTCAGCACTGAATGCATCTTCAGCTCCGTAGAGCAAGATGTTGTGCTTTAAAAGCCATTACATTTTAATGTATAGAAATGCTTTTCTTTTTCTTTCTTTATTTTCTTTCTTTCTTTATTTTTTTCTCAATGGTCCAGGATTGAAACTAACTTCTCTTGGGCTCTGAGGCAAGGTTAGTTTTCAAGAAAAGGTCTGTATATGATAGAAGTTTTGACCTGCTGTTCTTGCAAATCCAGTGACAACCTCACTTTTTTTATTGGAAACGTTAACATTCAAAGGTTTTATCTATTCAGTTATCACTGGCTGGATCCCATTCTCTTGTTTTAAGTATCATTGCAGTCTTTAAGTAGGATCTTTCTTGCACGTTATAAACACCTACATCATTCAAGTTTGTAAAGGGACTGATTAAATAAATGTCTGTTATTCAGTCTCATATTACCCATTGTGATACTTGAGTCATGCTGGTGAATTCTGTAAATCTTAAACCACAGAAGTATGCTCCATTGCTGGCAGTGTTCAAGGCCTGGTTGGACAGAGCCTTGGGTGACATGGTTTGGTGCAAGATGCCCCTGCACATGGCAGGGCGGTTGGAACTAGATGACCTTAAGGTCCTTTCCAACCCTAACTATTCTATGATTCTATGATTTTAATGTAGACAGCAAACTGGAAATACCAGCTGTTAGAGCCTGTTCAACAGTATAAAACTTCAGAAAAAGTCCCAAGGCAGAATGGTTACTGGCCAGAAAGTGGAAAAGGGAATTAAAGGTGTATAGTAGGTGCATTTATAAAATAGCTCTGTGGTTTATCACATAGTTGTAAAGTTTATCACAGTAATATCACTTCCAGGCATTCCTGGCTGTATGTAAAATATGTGTGCTAGTCCTGGCTTTTTTCATGGGAAACAGCAAAATTTGTAGAAGTCAGAGATCAAAACTGAATGTTATTTCCAAAATACCAGTGATACATAGAATGCTGTCATGGAAACCTTCCTTACAGAGCCCTAAGCGTAACTGGCAACCATTCCACACTATGCTGCAGAAGTACTCATGAGTCTGCACACCAGACTACATAGTCTATAAATTGTAGTCACAATAAAAGCACAAATTTTAGTTGCATAATATTGATTTTCATGGACAAATGGTGCAGCCTGTTTTCCATGCCTGAATGTCTATCTATACATTGAAAAGCTATGTGGGACCTCACTTGGAGTATTGTGTGCAGTTCGGGCGTCCTCAACATCAAAAGGACATGGAACGGTTGGAACAAGTGCAGAGGAGGGCCACGAGGATGATCAGGGGACTGGAGCACCTCCCGTATGAAGACAGGCTGAGAAAGTTGGGGCTGTTCAGCCTGGAGAGGAGAAGGCTGCGTGGAGACCTCATAGCAGCCTTCCATTATCTGAAGGGTGCCTTCAAGGATGCTGGGGAGGGACTCTTCATTAGGGACTGTAGTGATAGGACAAGGGGTAATGGGTTCAAACTTAAAGAGGGGAAGTTTAGATTGAATATAAGGAGGAAATTCTTTGCTGTGTTGGTGGCAGAATGGGTTGCTCAGGGAAGTTGTGAATGCTGCATCCCTGGAGATGTTCAAGGCCAGGTTGGACAGAGCCTTGGATGACATGGTTTAGTGGGAGGTGTCCCTGCCCATGGTAGGGGGGTTGGAACTAGATGATCTTAAGGTCCTTTCCAACCCTAACTATTCTATGATTCTATGATCAGATGGACTTTGTTTCCTTAAAAAAGTGGAATTTCTTTTTTCCTCTGAAAACCATGTTAATATCAAAAGCTACTGTGGTTTAACGAGCACTTTTTAGCTTGCTTATAACTTGGGGTGCAACTCTTGCTTCATCATGTCCCATCATAATGAACATTTCATTGATTTCACCTACTAACAAGTGGTTTTGTTTATCCTTCAAAAAATTCTCACGGTTATTAGTTATGTTTACTGAACTAATTTTTCCTTTTCCAGACCATAAATAGAGAAACCATATCAAATTTCAAACAATAAGCCAAGAGAGCTTCTTTTCTTTGTCAAATACAAAGCATATGCAAAGATATAACATGAGAGTGATATTTAGACTGTGAGGGGCAGAAGCAGCGGAGATTTTTGTATTTATATATGAGATTAAGTTTTGCAATTAAATAGCAAAAGGGTTTATAATGTGTCAGATCCAAGCCACATGCCTCAGAGAAAATCCAAATTCTCGAGTGAGTGACCACAAATCTATCCAGATAGATGATATGAGAATGCAGCTATCAGCTTCCTTTGGACTTGGTATATTTATGTGAAGGGGGCAATACATTCAGGCTTGTGTCACAGTATGGTTTTGGTTGCATCTTCAACTTTCAGGTGGAATACAAAGTCTGAATCAGGAGTTAGTTATCAAAAACATGGCTGTCGTGGTTTAAGCTTCTCAGCCACAAACAGTTTTGCTCACTCACTCACTTCCCCCTCTTTCTTCTCTCCGCTCCTGGAGGGATGGGAAGGAGAATCGAAAGAATGCAACTCCCACAGGTTGAGATAAGAACAGTCCAGCAACTAAGGTGTAACACAAACCACCACTGCTACCACCAATAATAATAATGACAAGAGAAAAATACAAGGGAAAAGAATACAATTTCTCACCATCCAATATCAAGCCCGACCACCCAGTGCACCCCCACCAGTAACAATAATGACAAGGCAAATACAAGGAAAAGATACAATAGCTCACCACCAACCTCAACAAGCAGTGCACCCCCACCCAGTGCACCCTCACCACCCTTCCGGGTCTCTGCCCTCCATTTCTACATCCTGGACATGACGTACTGTGATATGGAATAATCTCTTTGGTCAGTCTGGGTCAGGTGTCCTGTCTCTCCTTCCCCCCGGCTTCCCCTCCTCCCTGGCAGAGCATGAGGCTCACAAAGTCCTTGGCCAGCCTAAACATCGCCAAGCACTAACTGAAAACACTGGTGTTATCAGCGCTGTTCCCAGACCCCAAATCAAAAACACAGCGCTGCACCAGCTACCAAGAAGGAGAAAAAATGACTGCTGCTGCTGACCCATGACAATGGCAAAAGAAAAATAGAAAGATACATACTTCTCTAAGCCCATATAGGCACTGGAGTTAATCTTTGTTACCCTTATAGGAATTGTATCTTCTGAAAAAGTCACAAGAAATGTTACAAGACAGTCTAGCCTAAAACATCGTTAAGACTGACCATTCTTATAGGTCTACCTCTAAATAAAAAGCCAAGAGAATGTCAAATACCTCCTTTCTTATGCTGCATATTTTCAACCAAGTGCTTGAAATTGTCATATAAATTACACAGTCTGGGGTAGAATTTTCCTTTTTCCTAGGTCTTACTGCATAGTAAATAAAATGGCAAGGAAATAATTAAAAGGGCTGAACAAAAACAATGATTATAATATCCTAGCACAAATATGGAGCTGCCTGAAATTAGTTCTCATGAGTAGGGTTCCAAACAATAAAGAGCTAGAAATAGCAGATAATGGGCTGGGGAAATGTCACAGAAGTTAATGGTACTTGTAGCACTGCCTGGTATCAGCTTTGCTCTGTGGCTTCTTATAATAGATTGCCAGTACTACAGGAGAGAGATGGCATCTGTGCACTGTGCGGTAGTGGGGAAAAAAAAGCCTACTTTTCACTTTGTTTTTTGGTGTGATAGAGCATTTGTGACTCTCCCTCTTCCCCTCTTTACCAGGTCTGTTTTTCAGGCGAGTGAATACTACTAAGTTTTATGCCGAAGGTGTTAGAGGATAAACTTCCCTTCTGTTTCTATAAAAGTTTGACTAAAAAGTTCTCAAGAAAAAGAAAACTAATTTATTTTCAGGCTGAATAGGCATATGTGCTGTGTTCTTACTCCATGCTGTGCCACTTACTCCCCAACAAAAAACATTTTTGATTACTCAGCTTGAAAGATCTCTCTATACTGACTGACCACTGACCCCAATTCTTTGCTTCTGTTTTAGTTGTATTGTCATAGTTGCAACAAAATGAGATTACAAAAAAAAAAAAAAGAGTTTAGTAAATTGTATGAGTTTCCCCTGCCAGATTTTGTGAGGCTTTCCTCATTGTATCAGAGAGAACACTCATCCTACCTCATTTAAAGCTGTACCTGGGGTGTAATGGAAAAGGAGGTCTCTTTCTCAGATCTTTTTCCACCTGAATAACAGACCCAAAGTGAAAGTTTCTGACTTCCTACTCAATATTTAGAACACATGGAAGCTCCAGTAATTTTTGGAAGATGTCATCTGCCTTGTGCTTTCATTTTCTCCCTTTTAATAGGAAACTCTTTGTTCCTGCATCTGAAAGCGAAGAAAAGTACACTTCATTAAGCCTGCAATTGTTTAGAACTCAGAAGTGTAGATTGATTAGCAAATACTTTACAATAGCTCTTACAATGGAGAGCTTTAAATAAATGGGGTTTAAACTATTCTTACAGTTTCTAGTGTTTTTTATACAGTCTAAAGATTCTGTGTACACTATTCTTTGACTCTGCTGTGTTCCTGGAGGGGAATGAATTGGAATATTCTGAATGCCTTATGTAACGTATTTAGAGAACTTTTTTGTTTGTATCTTTGTTTGAATTTCTTGGACGGAATTAATTAATGGCAAAGTATAAAGGCCAACTTTGAAATCCTAGCTGACTCAGACACTAGAGCTCGATTTGTATTCTACATCAAGGAAATGTTTGGATTTGAAAGAATGACACCATTATCAAGAAGATTTCTGTAGATGGCTCTGTTCTTCAGAGCACCATCTCTTTGCCACAGAACTGTAGTTTTAACATTTGGGTAATTCAAAAGGAAATTTATTTTTTTATCAGAATACATATTTAATTCCTGGTTAAAAAATAAAAAAAGAACAGGAAATAGTAACTGATTTGGGATAGGAAAAGGAATTCTAAAGGTTGGATTTGTTTAAAACAATGTTCGTTTCAGAGGAAAGGTAGAGAGAATCAAGTCTGTAGCCTGTGCTTTTATGATTCTGTAGAAATCTGATGGGATAACAGCTTTTAGGAAAGAGAAAGATTCTTTTTCTTTTCATACCCATATTTGCATTGCAATTTTGTAACTGTATTCCTTACTGCAGTAGTACATTAATGCAATAGTATGTAGTTTCTCAGTGGGTGTAAGTTTGTCTAGCTTCATTGAAGACAGTGGAATAAAGATAATATGCACTATACTCCAAAGAGTTTGATCAGCTGATCACTGCAGCAATGGGGGAGTCAGCAGGAGAATGCTGCCTTTGTGGAAAAGGGGTTCATGAAATGCCATGTTCTGTTTTACAGACAACTAAAGCACTATCTTCCTATATGTTAGCATGTGTGCTTCAGCCCTCCGCTGTCTCTGTTGTGGTATCAGAAAAGGAGAGCAGGCGGAGGTCCTGCTTGCGCACCTATGCTTTTCTAGATTTCAGGTTCTACATTCAAGAATGGTTTTCCTCTTAGGAACTCTGCCTGATTGATGACAGAGGAACTGAAAAAAAAAAAAAAAAAAAAAAAAAAACAAACAAAAAAAAAAAAAAAAACAAACAAAAAAAAAAAGCACCACAATTTGAGGTCATAACACATACATCAGCTTCTGTTAAAGCTACTGGAATTTTCCCAGAGTATACTGTAGAAGCAACATTAACTCTTGGCCTGTACAGGGTGGGGCCCAATGGAAGTTTGACATCCATTATTTGCAGAAGACTAGACCAGTGCCTATGTTACAGCTGTAGGAAGCAGAATGCTCAGCAAGGAAGGCCAGAGGGTTTCAAGTCCATGCACTAAGTTCAGGAAGTACAGGGGAAATTTTTCAAGTCTAGAGATCTCAAAGGTTGGAGAGGGCCAACCTTGGTGTTTTTTTCCTGATCTGTTTCTCCTGTTCTCAGGCCTGGAAGTTTATGTGGTTACTCAAATCTGTGCAAAGTCAGTGTAATGCTCTGGTAGCTCATTTATAGTGCCTAGCAGTAGGGTATTAGGATTTCCAGGTTGATGAAAGATCTTGTCTTTATGTTTTCTAGGATTATTCTCCCTGTCAAAGAGAGATTAGACAGGAGGGAGTAGAGTGTTGATAGCATCTTTTATGCTTTTGAATATTTGTAGGGTAGGGAGAGGATTTTTTGAGATGGCCTTTTCTGGTTTTAAAATAATTATTCTCCTCTCACTAGCAACCCTCTTTTTCTCTTCTCAAACATTACATATTTTCTGCCCCATTTATCTCATTCTGCTGCCTCTGTAGCATCCTGGCATGGTCCTGAGAAATGTTAAGCACGGTTCAGCTTGTGTCTTTAGAAACAATGGATTATTAAAGACAATTTTATAGCATCAGATTCTGGTAAGAATATTTATCACAGTCCCACCATATCCACTTGTCTTATTTCTCCGATGCTGGCAAACTTCCATATTTCTACGAGAAACAGGAAATTAGGAAACAGACAGTAGCTGGTGTACAGAGAGTAGCTCAGCCCCAGCCTATTTGATGCTGGTTGATCATGGATTTCCTCCAGAGCTGTTGAGAGCACTGTGGACAAGCCCGTGTCTATCCTCCTGCAGTACAATGTGAGCAGTGGCACAGAAATGCTGTTGGGCTCCTGCCAAACGGCCCCACAAAGGCAGCCTGATCATCTCCCTGCCATGCAAATACAATGAAAGTGGCAGCATGGGAAGCCTGGTTTTGCAGTCACCCTCCCCAGTTCTGGTAACTGGAGAGTATACGTACTGAAAGGGCAGTCACCAGGAATGCTGCCTGTGAATGGGTTTTGGGAGGCAGGCTGCCTTCAGATCTCAAAGCTCACACCCACCTGACTTTGGGATGGGATTAGTCACATTACCCTTCATGTCAGGTGTCCTTCTTGTTTGGCTAGTGTCCAGAGTGGGCAGGACCATGCCCCTCATGGGGCCTCAACACAGCTTTCAACAAAACCTCTCTTCTCTGTGCCCAGATGAGAAGACTGGTGGGAGCTAGGGGAGGAGCACCAGGAGGATAGTGTGGAACTCCTGCAAGGAGAGGAGCCCCAGAAAAGTTGCCATCTCCAGCGTGAGCGGGGCGACTCCTCAATCAAGGATTCCAGCCAGTCACCCAGTACATGAGGTAGGGCACTCCTGCGGTAGAGTGAGCCTGGAAGGAGGGAGGGATGAGAGCTAGCAAAGAGCTGAGCAACTAGGGGAAACATGGCAAACAGAGGAGAGAAACGATGGAATGACCCACTGCTTGCAGGGAAATGAGATTCTGTGAGAAGCTGACATGTGCAGAAAGTAGGGAATAGTGATGCTGTGGAGAGCAGTAGGAGAATTTGTTGTGGAATTAAAGGCTTGATGCAATCCTGAGTACTCAATGACTGAGAAATTTGAGTGGGAATACCCACATTATACGGGTAAATCTGATGTGCATTTTTCTTTTAATTTTTATTCTGTTTATACCAAGTATTTCCGTCTGGTTCCCACATGTCTCCAGAGTTTAATAATATAAAATCATGTTATTCTGCATTGCTGATCTTCTTCTAAGCCGTGAAAGCTGCCTGAAAACAACTTTCAAAATTAAATGTTTCCTTTCCTGAGATTAGCAAGTAAGGGATTCACTGCACCTCAGTCCATCAGGTTTGCCATCTGCTCAAAAGGTTATGGCTGCTTCCATGCAAGCTATAAATTTTTTAATTTATCTTTTGAGGAGGGGAATACATGCATGTGATATGGAAATAAGATGTAAGAGATGGCGTCCTCTTCTTAAGAGATGGTTAGACCAGTTCTTTAGCATGTGACAAAGCTCAAATAAGATTTATTCTCTTGGATTTGAATGCATTTGGACTCCAGATGCTCAAGGATACGGGTTTTCTTGTTTGTTTGTTGCTTCTTCTCTGAGTGGAGTTTTATTTATTTATATATGCCTAGAATTATCTATTCTACTGAGTGGGATATCAGACTATTTATTTTAGCACATGGTTTGAGAAATAAGAGCTTTTACTGTACAGCTGAAGGGGGTTTGCTTCAGCAAAACCTAAGTCCCCTTAGGATTGTAAAACCCACTGAGTAGTGGTTCACTGCAAAATGAAGAGTACGTGGCTTTATAAATTTCTCAAAGCTTTCTACACTCTGTGTCAAATTCATGCATATAACATTCCATTTTCCTGAATCGCACATGGGTCAGCATGCTTGGATTCGTTTCTGTTTTAATTTTAATTCCTACTGGAAAGCTAGTTACATACGGCATTAAGTTCCAGCTGCCCTTATTCTGATACAAGATTGTTTACTGAATGATTAAGAAAAATTGTTCAAAATACCACTGTATATATCATGGCAGAGTACTTTATATACAAAATGTTATTTTACAGTATTTCCCTATTGACATTTCTCCCAAGACTTGTTTGGCACTTGGAAGGTGTGCTGGAGACAGCTGGACAATACAGCCAGGGCTTAAGACTTATTCTGTCTTTACCAAAGGCACAAAACATACAACCCTTTATACAGGATAAGACCATTATCCATGGACTGGCTACGAGACAGACTTAACTCACTAAGAAGCATGTGTTCAAGGAGAAATCAGAGCTGGCAACAGCACATATAGTGATGCATCTCAGTCATCTCTGAGCAACATGTGAGTGTAAGCATTCAGGCTAATGGGGCTCTCCCATGTCCTTAGGACACTGGAAGCCCTAGGAAAGAACAAGTAGTAGATTCATTCCTTAGCTTTCCTATCCAGTCTGGCTGGTGATGGCTGAAGGAGGCTCTTCTAACTTCTTTGGTAAATGCCAGTGAGGCAGCTTACAATACAGCCTTGGTCTCCTGCTGGAACAGAAGTGATGGCTTTGAATCATAGAATCATAGAATAGTTAGTGTTGGAAAGGACCTTAAGATCATCGAGTTCCAATCCCCCTGCCATGGGCAGGGACACCTCCCACTAAACCATGCCACCCAAGGCTCTGCCCAGCCCGGCCTTGAACACTGCCAGCGATGGAGCATTCACAACTTCCCTGGGCAACCCATTCCAGTGCCTCACCACCCACACAGTAAAGAACTTCCTCCTTATATCCAATCTAAACTTCCCCTCTTTAAGTTTGAACCCATTACCCCTTGTCCTCTCACTACAGTCCCTAATGAAGAGTCCCTCCCCAGCATCACTATAGGCCCTCTTCAGATATTGGAAGGCTGCTATGAGATCTCCACGCAGCCTTCTCTTCCCCAGGCTGAACAGCCTCAACTTTCTCAGCCTATCTTCATATGGGAGGTGCTCCAGTCCCCTGATCATCCTCGCGGCCCTCCTCTGGACTTGTTCCAACAGTTCCATGTCCTTTTTATGTTGAGGACACCAGAAATGCACACAATGCTTCAAGTGAGTTCTCACAAGAGCAGAGTAGAGGGGCAGGATCACCTCCCTCGATCTGCTGGTCACACTCCTTTTGATGCAGCCCAGGATACGGTTGGCTTTCTGGGCTGCAAGTGCACACTGCCGGCTCATGTTCATTTTTTCATTGACCAACACCCCCAAGTCCTTCTCCACAGGGCTGCTCTGAATCTCTTCTCTGCCCAACCTGTAGCTGTGCCTGGCATTGCTCTGACCCAGGTGTAGGACATTGCACTTGGCATGGTTAAACTTCATTAGGTTGGCATCAGCCCACCTCTCAAGCGTGTCTAGGTCCCTCTGGATGGCATTCCTTCCCTCCAACATATCAACCGAACCACACAGCTTGGTGTCATCAGCAAACTTGCTGAGGGTGCACTCAATCCCACTGTCCATGTCACTGACAAAGATGTTGAACAAGACCGGTCCCAACACTGATACCTGAGGGATACCTCTCGTTACTGGTCTCCAGCTGGACATTGAGCCATTGACCACAACTCTTTGCGTGTGGCCATTTAGCAAGTTCTTTATCCACCGAGTGGTCCACCTATCAAATTGATGTCTCTCCAAATTAGAGACAAGGATGTCATGTGGGACAGTGTTAAATGCTTTGCACAAGTCCAGGCAGATGACATCAACTGCTCTACCGCTGTCCATCAGTTCTGTAGCTCCATCATAGAAGGCCACCAGATTGGTCTGGCAGGATTTCCCCTTAGTGAAGCCATGCTGGCTGTCACCAAGCACCTTGTTGTTTTTTATGTGCCTCAGCATGCCTTCCAGGAGAATCTTCTGCAAGATTTTGCCAGGCACAGAGGTGAGACTGACTGGTCTGTAGTTCTCCGGCTCATTCATTTTCCACTTCTTAAAAATGGGGGTTATATTTCCCTTTTTCCAGTCATTGGAACTTCACCTGACTGCCATGATTTTTCAAATATGATGGACAATGGCTTAGCAACTTCATTTGCCAGCTCCTTCAGGACCCATGGATGAATTTCATCAGGTCCCATGGACTTGTATACCTTCAGGTTCCTAAGATGGTCTTGAACCAGATCCTCTCCTACAGTGGGCCCAGGGTCTTCATTCTCACTGTCCCTGCGTCTCCCTTCCAAGGCTTGGGTGGTGTGGTCAGAGCATTTGCCGGTGAAGACTGAGGCAAAGAAGTCATTAAGAACCTCAGCCTTCTCCAAATCCAGGGTAGCCAGTTCTCCCGATAGCTTCCAGAGGAGTGGTTGGGCTCCTCAGTCCTCTCCTTCCTGGGGCTGGCCTGTCCCATGAATTCTTCACTCTTCTTAGGCAGCGGGTTGAGAAGAAAAAGCCATACCCATGTCTGCCATGGTCTGTCTTGGCTGCCTGCTGCTGAAATCAGTCTGCTGATATCTCACTTTCTAGAGCAACATTTCAGGATTTTCACTTCAGGTGCAATTTTGTGATTGGCTTTTGGTGAGAATAAATTTTACAGTTTGACATTTCTCTACAGATATGAATTTCAAGCTTTTAGGTTTAAGACAGAGGGTGAAAAAATTATCTTCCATTTTCATAATTGTGACAACTGAATGCAAACGGCTATGTTAATGAGGCTTATTGAAAGTATGTTATTAAGGAATGTACAAACCACTGACTTTTCAGTGAAAAAGTATAAATGGCCCTTCTTGTATTTTCATGTGAAAATCTAAAACCTATAAGGTAGAAGTTCTTCACTGTGAGGGTGGTGAGGCACTGGAACAGGCTGCCCAAAGAAGCTGTGAATGCTCCATCACTGGCAGTGTTCAAGGCCAGGTTGGACAGAGCCTTGGGTGACATGGCCTAGTGTGAGGTGTCCCTGCCCATGGCAGGGGGGTTGGAAGTAGATGATCTTAAGGTCCTTTTCAACCCCAACCATTCCATGATGCTATGATTCTATCCATATAAGAGCATTTTTGTCCATCATAGTAGCCAAAGCACTTTGATAAGTCATTTTAATTTGAAACAGTGCTGTCATTCAGTACTGTCACTTTTTCCTCCACCACCTTATATTCCTAAATTCTTTCATAAAAGACAGTATATGATTTGTGAATGTAAAAATAAAAACACGGGTGATGTTCTGTGAGTAGAATCCTCATTTTAGAAGCTGGTTTGGAGAGTGGATAAGAACCATTAATATTGAATGGAAATTTTTCTTTACCTCAATAGCCAGGAAGTTTTATTACTGGCTTGACAAGTCATTTTGTGGCATTTGTTTCAGAATTTCCTGGTGTTAAAAAGCATGCTTACTCTGCAGTTCATGTACATGCTAGCAGCAAGACACTAGTGGACAGTGTAAGAAGAAATAAGAATAGAGATTTTATTAACTTGGTGAATTTTCATAGGTCTTGAAAATAAATAACAATTTACATCAGCTTATTAAATCTAGTGTGTTCATTTTGAATGAAATGAACTAAAGGATCAAGCCAGCTGTCATAGTGTGTATTTTGAGTTTGCTCCAGTTCTGTGTTTGTTGCTATTTGTGTCTGCAAATCAACCTTTTTGAAGCTTCACAGACAAAACTTCTTGAAAATCACAGTGATTTTGGCTCTTCCAAATGGTGATGTTTCAGTTGTTGGTGTCATGATACATTTTTATTGTAGAGAACTTTCTTCTAAGGAAACTTGCATAAGTATAGAGCATTGGGCTCTAGGATTTATTCAAAATCAGTAGTTGTTTTAGGGATGAAACTCAGGACAGTAGCAGTGGTGGACCAAGGCACAGAAAGTGAAGAAGGGCAGGCACATTCCTCACAGAGAGAAATCTTATGGTAAAATGAAACCAGAACATGACTAGAAGACAGAAACCCACCACCAGATGCTTTTTTCCTAATAGAAGAATGTAGTGAATCTTTCTGTAAGGATTGTAAGAGATCCACAGGGGGAAGCCTCATAGCAAGAAATGCTTGTATAAACATTTCCCACTGAGATGTAGTGCCATTTTTATCTTCAATATTGTCTTCGTTGTTTAACTCCAATAGTTACAAAACACATCAAGTTCATGTGAAACAGAAATAATTTCCTTGGTCCTAAACCAATAATTTTAACACCATTCCTATTTGTAACAGAAAGAAAAATGTTGTAAATAAGTGCTTTTATGGATGCACAAATACATAGCACATAGAAACCAAGTCTCATAGTAACAAAAATTGTCACATGTACTTGACTACAGCAGGTCTGTGTGTTTTTCCTTTGCATTTGAGGTAGTTGAGAATATGTTCCATGTTGAGCATTACACTGTTTTTCTCTGGATAATTCAATGTGTGAATTATTTCACTGTTATGTCACTATTTCCCTATGTACTAGATTTCAATAAAGCAATTTTATGTATACAGTATTTAAGCACCTATGAAGGCCTGTTGACATTTGCTGGGATTATACATAAAATCCTGCCGTGGATGCAGAGAATACTCAGCTTCTTCCTCCAAAAGGCTAGTCATATCTTCACATATGATGAGATATTTACTGAGTGCAATGTTAACAGCTACCATATTGCTGTACTCCCACGTGATGCAAATGTTGGCAAAAGCTACTGCGCCAGCTTCCCACTTACACACCCTAGTGGCACCTTTGCTGTTCCTCAAATCCACAAATTGCTGTTCGCATCCAATTAATGCTCAAACACTAGTGGTTTTGTCTGCCTTGCATATTTACTAGGCTTCTGTCAGAAAATAAAAGATGAAGATAGATGCACAGAAGCCTATCAAACCAGACCAAACCCAGCAAAATTAAGAATTTTTCAATGCCAGAAAGTACTCTGGAGTGGTCTGTAGGATATTATGAAAGAGAACCAAGGATTAGTGCAGAGATTGAGGAGATTAAACCTTAATTAAAATAAGCACTTATATACAGTACATATGGCAGGCAACTATTCTCATGGCTGTAATGGAACAGAAGTCTTCCTGCAATTACACAGGAACTCATCCTACCAAAGGAGGGGGTTTCTGCAGTGGCTGCTAGAGGGCACATTGTTTAGGTTAACATAGAAATACGCAACTACAGAAGGCTCCCCATGGCATGGTGCTTCTCTGTAACAAGATAAGGTGACTTCCATGATCAGCATTTGTATCTAACTGTGCATTTGTTTTTTGCCCTGCTGCTCATAGACTGTGCAGCTCCAGCCCATGATGATATATTTAGTAGAAAGCCAAAGCATGGAAGCTGCATTCCCCTCTTCAGCTAAGTGGAGGTGCCAGTCATTTCTGATAATTTTGCATCATAAAATGTATTTACCTCCAATCTAAGATGGACTCTTGACTTCTGACATCCAAAATATGCAGAAAGGGCATATTCAAGACTTGAATTCGTGTCCTTTTTTACCTCTAGATATGTTTCATGATTTTTAATGGAGTTACATTTCTCATGATTAAATAACAACAACAAAAATCAATTAATTCAGTGCATGCCATTTCTATGGTTATGTAATAATTTTTGTTTGTCCATGAACCTGTATTTTGATTTTATACTCTATATACTTGTGATGAACTTGTAAAGATCACACTTCTGGTGGTGTGCATCATCAAATTGTGAGGAAAAAAACCTGCAACTTTTGATTTACATCCTTTCAGAACTTAATGGCCACTTCAATATTTTGAAATAGAAATACAGAATATCAAAATATATCTAAATGATATTCCAGTATCTTTCCAAAATGATTCTTTGTGTAAAAAGTCAAGAGGGGCTCTTCTGGAGTGCCATTCCTTGAATGCTTTCAAAACTCCTGATATTATAAACCATTGATATCCAATATTGTATTATTCTCAGTAAGACATTTATTGGAGAGATAAAACATGAGTAGGCGTAATTCATTCTTTCAGCAGTTCTAGCTGCGTGGAACTGTTTACTCTTAAGAGAAGCCTGAAGGGTCTTGACATTGCAATGGTACAGTGGTGTTTGCCAATATTCCTTTCTGACCTAGTCTGTGTTTTGATGTAAAGTTATTTTAGGGACATGTTTGATAGTTTAGAAGCAAAGTCTAGAAATAAACATTCATATGTAAATCTCTTAAAGTAGCAGGGCTTCTGATCAGACTCTGATAACTTAATTCCTTTACTTTATTCAGGGGTTGCTGCACATAAAATCATTCCTCCAGATCCTTGTCAAATTATTTGTTCGTAGTTTCAGGGCATATTACGTTTAAATTTCTTGAGATAGTGTTATAAGAGGTGTAAACTAATTATTCTAATCAACATTGAAATACAGTGCTGTCAAGTCCTAGATGTCATTTTAGAATGTCCTCCTGTGAAAATCCTCCTGTGCTGGCCCACTGAGGCTAATTAAACTGCATTCTTCTGTGTCAAAGTCAGCCAACTTCCTTATTGCTATCACTCTGAGAAGAAATAACATAATCTCTGTTTTAGGGGACTTCGTAAGAGATATCCTTACACTTTTCTTTACCCTCTATTCCTTACTTGGCAGTTACATAGATGGTACATATAATTATTAGGGCCACAAAAATGATCAGAGGGATGGAGTGCCTCTTCTACAAGGAAAAGCTGGAGAGTTCGGGCTGTTCGGCCTGGAGAAGCCTCCAGGGAGGCCTATTTGTAGCCTTTCAGTTCTTAAAATGGGCCTAGAAGAAAGATGGGGAGAGACTTTTTAGCAGATCCTGTTGCGATAGGACAAGGGATGATGGTTTTAAACTAAAAAAGGAGAGATTGAGGCTGGATGTAAGGAAAAAAAATTTCACAGTGAGGGTGGTAAGATACTGGCACAGGTTGACCAGAGGGGTGGTAGATGTGCCATCCCTGGAGACATTCCAGGTCAGGCTGGATGTGGTTCTGGGCAACCTGATACAGTTGAAGGTGTCCCTGCTCATTGCAGAGGGGTTGCATTGAATGAGCTTTGAAAGTCCCTTCCAACCCAAACTGTTCTATGACTCTATTATTCTATAAATAAAAAAATATTTATACTGCATGTGCTATGTTATTAGATGAAGGTATTAAAAGGGGAACCTGGCAAAAGACAGTTGAAATGGAGAGAAGGAAAGCCATGACTTGAGCACAGAAGAAAAAGCAAAAAGTTTGCAGAAGCAGAGAAAAACTCTTCCTTCAGAATTCTCATAACTAGTCTAGTGACTTTAAAATTTATAATGTCTGCTGGGGCATGTGCAGAAGAGCACTAAGAAAGCTCAGCTATCTGGTGACTGCCAAATGATACTGCTCTGCAGCTGCTGCCTGCAACACAATTAGCTCAGCTTCATTTAAGTATCCTGACTGTAGGCAATCAATCACCTATGGAATAGAGCAGTTTCACATAAGGTCTGCTGTTCATATACACTCATTTTTGCAACTAAGTTTTATTTGTGTCCAAAATAAATATTTGGATAATCGAATGTCTCCCTCATAGGAGTGGAGGAAAAAAGAGTGCAAATTGTCAGCATAGGTCAAGAAATAGTTGAAATACAGAATTTGGTGCCTTGATGCATTTCGTCTTCAGAACCAGTGTTGCCACCCTGTGCAGCCTTTTGAAAGACATTGATGCCTTAGGCGTAAGTACCTGATGTCACAGTGAATGAAGAGATCTAGACAGCCAACTTACTGCTTATGGAAAACAACACATCAAGTGGAAGGAGGAGGATATTATAAAAATTGCAGATATAGTTTAAACAAAATTGTTAATAGAAAAGATATCTTTGAGCAGAAAGTCAGCCTCATGAAATATCCCATGTTTCTGTGTTTCTCAGTGTGACGATAGCAAAATGCTTTAAAACAATTGATTTTTTTATCTTTCTTTGTGTCTGCCTCACAAAGACCACTTGTTTCAGCAATTTCAGTCAAGCATGTATCTGCACGCTGTCAGTTACCAGCTCTCTAGAAAGGTCTGAAAGTGTCTGTCAAAAGTGTGATGAATTTGGTTGCATATATTGCACCGCTGAGACACACAAACAGATTCACTTGCTGGACTCAGGACAGCAAAGGAGGAAGCTCAGCGCTGGTGTGTGCAACGATAGCACTGAGCAACAGAGCCAGAGAGCTCAGTAGGGCTAACATCAGCCACTGTGGTAAACAGCACTGCTTGCATTCAGTAATTCAGTAATAAACATGGGAAAGTCTTATTTTCTTAGTTGGCTGAGTCTAGTCAGATGATCTATATGTCATTAGTGGTTTTCCCCCGTAAACCAACATGAAGTATATCTTCCCCTAGTTTTGTTTTTTTTTCCTCCTTACTTTCCCTCTTTTTGGACATTCTCTCTACCTTGTATTTCCAAGCTATTCCACAGGGCTTAAGAAAAGAAAAGTGCAAATGCACTTTTGTGTTTGGGTGTGTTCTGTCTGTGGTATTTCATTGTAAGTGGAACCAGTGTCCGGAGCTTTAAACCTTTTTCCTCAAGTTTAGCTTTGATCTGCCTGCCAAGGAAATATGCATCAACCAATATTTTGCATTTTAAGGAAAAAATGCAAACAGAAAAAAGGAAAGTACAAGGGTTTCATAAAATATGCATGCATAGGCTGTGTTTTCCATTTGAAAGGCTGATAAAGTCCAGCATGAAGAACATTTTAATGCTAATTTCAGAATTACAGATTTTTTAACAGAAAAACAGATATGAGCCCTTTTGTTTATAACTAGTGTAGTGACAGGGCAGAGGTAAAATTTCCTTAGCTGTTTCTGTCTTTAAGAATCCGGTCTTTACCAATGCATTATTCCAAATCCTTCACTAGATAATTTGCATAATGATTTCAGTTTCTCTGAGTCTTATCACTGGCAAATTTGTTCATTAGAATGCATATGAAGGACAAACATAGGAAGAAGTGAACACAGCTGAAATGAATTCATAAAAAAGTTTGAGCAAATGCTGGTGGATTTTTTCTCCAGTGTTTTTCTCAGCTCTCTTCAGAACCAATTCAAATCTCATCCAAAAGCAGTGAAAAATGCCCACCATTTACTGAGTTTTGTAAATGTATGAGCCCTCTCTACCTCATGCTCAGAAGACAGGACAGACCCTCTCCTGATTTTTACTTTTCCTCTGTAAGTATGAAACTTATTGAGATACTGTCACATTACTACAAGCAGCCTCCACCCATAAACATTGTTAACCTCTCTGGTATTTTCAGGTCCTCCATGCGCTGGCTTCTTGCCATTTTATCTGAGCACAATGTTCTTATAGCTTCCAGTATGGCACATGATATAGCAAAGGAAAATAAAGGGAACAGAGCAGACAATAATCATAGAATCATAGAATAGAATCATTATAAATATGAATGGAAAGTAGGAAAGAGCCTCTCCTCATTTTCCGTCCATTCTGCTACTCTTGTTTCTTTTCCCTTCTCTATCTTTTCTTTTACATTCTCCTCTCTCTGCCATCAAGATTTAAAGCATTTTAAGTCATTCCCTCTGTCTTTCTCTACTCCAAGCATGAGTGGAATGAGCAATTAATGAATGAATGTACTCTTCCTCAGTAGAACAAGCAATACACTTCTAGCAGGAGCTGCTTATGCAGCACTTGAGGAGACTGAACGAAGTAGCACGGTACAATTTCATAAATCACTGTGCAATAATTGTCAGACAGCGTGTGTCACCACATGGTGGTTGGTTAGGAAAAGCAACCTGCTCCAGGAATAACCCATTTGCAATCTCTAGACTCCATGTTTTGGAGCTTTTTGTTCAGTTTTGGTTCATTTTTACTTTGGTTTAAAACTTGCTTAGTAACCTCCTAATTCATTCACTGAACTGCTGGTTAGCTAGTGGATAATCCAGGTAATGGAATATTGCACAGGATTCTATGGTGAAGTACAACTCTTAAGTTTCTTGTTTATATTTAAAAGAGGGTGAATTTTATTTCTATTGGCTTTACAATAGCTTTGAATATTCAGAAAAAACTTTTAAGATGGCAATGCCTCTGTTGAGCTCCAGGACCACTGCTCTTTTGCTGTTCAAATTCTGCTTTTTGCATGGCTTCTTCAGTCCTTACGTAAGCAGATTGCATAAGAGAAGAATGTAATCTTCAAAATAATTTACCATATTAGACAGAAACTACCATCAATGGATCTTTATCAGCCGCCTGGAGCAGAAAGGAGACACGTGGCTGTACATTTGGAAACCGGTTGTTCACGGTACTCATCAATGCTTGCTGCCAATCGTGGGCAGATGCCGTCAACAGTCATTACACAGTTCTGAAAATAGAATCAAACTTGACCTGGGCAGGTCCTCAAACAATGGATAAACTGCCTCCAAACAACAGAAATGTGTGGAGTCTATTCTCTCTACCAGCCTCCTGCTGCTCAGGGATCCTACAGGCCCAGAGATAGGGCAGCATGGGAAGGGGACACTTACTTGGGGTGTACCTGTCCGGTACTCAAGATGTCTCCCCACCCCTATGAGTTATTGTTTCTCTGTGTGTCCTTGATCTGTCCTTGTGGAAAGGAGCATGACCAGCATGCTTCCACTAGTCCCTGCAGCAGTGCTGTGTTATTTCTGGAAATAGAAAGTTGCATTTGCCCCTTGCTGTTCTTCCTTTTTCTCTTTTCCCCTAGAAACCACTAGTAACCAACGACAGCAAGCAGGGGAAAGCACTTTGGGGAGGAGAAGGGCAAAGAAGTTTTGAGAGCACCTCTGCTGTATGTGTGCTTCTTTGGCTGTCACAGCCACTGTGCTGTGCCCTGGGAAGGGACAAAACAGCATCAGAGTGCAAGCACCTCCATTTTGCCAAACCATGGCAAACAGTGGTTCCCAAACCATATGAACTTGGCATGAAGTGTTGGTGGTGTGGCTTTGACAACACTCCTGCAAGTGCTGTGCTGTGTGCAAGAGAACAACTTGCCATGGTCTCTTGTTCATATGTTTTCCCAAATCTGTCTTCTTCTGCTTAGCCCCCATATTAGGATAAAGAGTACAGAAAGTGGCTTCCTTTCCCTGACCTCACAGAAGGCTTGAGAGGAACACTGTCTTTTCCTTTTCTTTGAAAAGTGCTGGCGAGCACAGGCTGTTACCGTCCATTGCATACGGTGCTTGGCATCAGAAGCGGTCAGCTGTTCCCATGCTCCTGTTTGCTTGCTGGCATGTGACAGAGAGCATAAGAGAGAGGAAAGCAATGCTATACTTCTGAAATGAGGTATATCAAGTGTTGTGTGCCCACAGCTCCAGCCCAGCCTGCCAATGTTTTATTCTTTATTTAGCAGGTAGAACATTAAAAGTGACTTCACTTAGTTGCTCCCCTGTGCAAACCCCTCTGATCTCCAGCAGGCCTGGAAGACGTGATTTAAGGATGTAGGAAAAGTGTTACTTCATCTTTTTGGAAATGTACTGGTAGCATTCATATGGTAATGTTATCTTTGAAATACAAGAGTGCTTTGTAAAGGCTACCAATACTGCTAACCTTAATGACAGGAAAAAATAATTTTTAAGGCATGTCTCTACCAGAACAACACTCAGTCAGAAACAGCCAACAGTCCTCCCACAACAAAACAGGGATGGATATCTCTTTGCTAGTTGCTTCTCCTCCTTTACACTCGCTAGAAGGGTGTATGCAAAAGAACTTTTCTATCTGTCTGCCAAAAAAAGGAGGACACCACAGCAATAATCTTTCGATAACAGAAATGTTGGACTGAATCAAAATTTGTTATAAGCTATATAGCAGAAGAAATTGTTACCTTTTACTTGTGCAGGGAGTGATCTCTTTATTTAATAACAGTTGCAGCAAAAGAAATGTTTCTGACTATGTTTTTGGGGTTTATGCTTTTCTGAGCATTTTCCTTCTCTCTTTTGGCTGTTCTTGAAAAGTTGTGACATGAGATCAGGAAAGCTTAAGAGCTTATGTGACTTCTTAGCTTGCCATCATTTCAAGATGAGTTAAGTGTTCATGAAGACAGCCTGTGGGAAGGGAATTGATGTACTATTTGGACGCCCTGACTTTATAATTCATACTAAACTCTCTCAGTAGGAGTGTGCCCAGTGCTGAAAACTTTGCCTTAGGGTTCAGATGGATCAAGCAGTAATAAGACTCCATGGCTAGCTGAGGGGGAGGAAGAGGAGAAAACAATTTAAAAGCAATGAAAGAAGATACCACTATCACTGTTGAAGCAAAGCTTTTGCTTCCACAGCCTGTGGAACTAGCACATAATAGGCTGGAGAACTGACCCCACTTTCAGTTGCCTGCCTTGCAGCTGCATGCAGGATTGCAACCTCAGTTTGGGAACTGGTTCAAGGAGAGGCAGCTGGCTGCTCTGCTCAGCTGGGTTTTGAGACAAGCAATGTTCTGTTAAGGTCAGTGAGAGTTTGACAGTGTGAGGAGTTTAGATCACCATCCCCAGAGAGGGTGGAGAAATCTAAATTGAGAAAATAGGGATATGACCACACATTCTCTCTAAAACTGGTTGCATAATCTATTTCAATCTGAATATGTTTGTCAATAAAGTGTTTTTCCCAGCAAGATACAGGAAGGAGATTTTACTCCAAGATGAATTCACAGTTCGCACAAAGCTTGCAAAATATTTCCACTTAGACAGTGCTGTCAGACAGTCATTTTAATGAGTGCTGAAAACCCAAACCAACTGCAGCCTAATCCCACTGCTTGCTCCCATTTCTGTATTGACAATCCTGGCACCTCCCAGTCATTTGCCTTCTGCAACCAAACAGCCGCACGTTGGGAGTGAGCATCTTAGTCCAAACTGTCTGCTATTCAATAATGTTTGCTGATAACAACTGTTCTCATAAGTTCTAGATGGCATGGCTTCAAATGCTGAAGTGCTATGCACCAAAATGAAACTGGGACCCAGATAGCTTGTTTTTTCCCATGTTAACCACCATGTTCACTGAAAATTTTGTTAGATCAGTTTTTGCAAGTTTTAATTACGAAGGTAGCTTTGGACTACCTGGTGAGAGGAGCGGGGAGGACCAGCGTCTGCTTTCACAGCTGTATCTTGTTTGTTGGTAAGCATCCCTTACCCCTCCTAAGCATGGAATAAGACTTGAAAACATGTTGGAGCAGCTTCATGTGTTTTCTCCCTGAATTATTTGTTGTTGTGTTTTTATCAGACATCACTGCTCCTGTGCTGGAAGCAGGAAGGCTTGTAATTCAGGTGAAGGCCAGTTATGTGCATTTTTGGTGTTTTTGTTAGCCTTGTTATTAACTCCTGATGGCATAAGACTTAGTGGTCAGGCTATAGATAGCTGATCAGTCTGACAACTGCTAATCTTATTAACCCTCTGACTTAACTTGATTTGTACTTCATTTGCTCCCCCTAGTTTATAGTGATATATTACTCAACTTCAAGAAAGAACAAAACCACTGGGTAGATGATAAAAAAGTGTCACAGAACATTTTTGCTCAGGTCTCAAAGTCTCTGCAGGGAATAGAGGATTTGGGTATAATTTAGCACCAGTGGCACTAATTTCTATTGTGCTATTAAGCAAATGTGAGTAGTCCTTGGTTGGTGCTAAAGAGTTTCTATTTTCTGTCTCCCCCTAGGCTCAATCTGCCATATCTGCCTTTTCTGAATAACTTTGCTTGAATAAATTTTATGAAGGTAAACACACATGCAGTAACACGTTTCTAGAGTTTTTACTATAAATGAATATTTGGCTCTGCTCCAGAAATAGCCCAGGTTTTGGTACTGTCTTAATACCAGAGCAAATTCATTCCTGGCAGGAGCTGTTTAGTGGTACACAGAATTTAAGGCTCAGTTTTTGTATGATGTTAGCTGTATCACTGTAGATGTCTGTATAATTAGGCTGGTACAACCTCTAAATTAATTTGATGGAGCTATGGCTATAAAATATTTTTAAAAGGATAGTGACTTCTAAAAATTTAAGGAAATATACGGTAGCAGTGTAGCTATTGCACAAGCAAAATAGTAGGACTAATCTAGATGACTAGCATTTAAAGTACAGAACTCTGTATAGCTCCACCTTACACAATTACTTTTGTTGCTCTGCTGCCATTGTAGAACTTTTCTGGCACTTATATGCACAAATTCTTATGTCCAGCATGACAAGGAATATGTTGTGAGACTTGATAAAATCCATACAGACAGCTTTCTTGACTAATGCCTCTGTAAATAGTTATACTAAAGACAAGACACCAGACAATTTATGTAGTGGGTTGGCTCTGTCTGGATGTCAGGTGGCCACCAAAGCTGATCTATCACTTCCCCCTTCTCAACTGGACAGGGGAGAGAAAAGAGAACCATAGGCTTGTGAATTGAAACAGGGACATGGATATCACACAACAGTTACTGTCACAGGCACAACCGAGACTTGGCTCGAGGAAATTAGTTTATTACCAATCAAATCAGAGTAGGATAATGAGAAATAAAACCAAATCTTAAACCACCTCCCCTTTACCCCTCCCTTCTTCCCAGACTCAACTTTTATTCCTGAGTTCTCTACTTCCTCTCCCCACTCCAGCAGTGGCAGGAGCCTGCTCCAGTGCAGGCTTCCCATGGGTCACAGCCTCCTTCAGGCATCCCCCTGCTCCAGCATGGGGTCCTTCACCGGCTGCAGGTGATCTGCTCCCCCATTAGCTTCCATGGGTTGAAGGGAACCTCTGTTCTGGCACCTGGAGCACCTCCTGCCCTCCTCCTCAACTGACCCTGGTGTATGCAGAGCTGTTTCTCTCACATATCCTCACTCATCTCTGGCTGAAGTTGGTTTTGTGCAGGTGTTTTCTGCTTCTGAAACCTATTATCCCAGAAGTGCTACCACTGTCACTTGTGATCTTGGCCTTGGCCAGCTGCAGGTCCATCTTGGAACCAGTTGTCATTGGCTTTATTGAACATAGAGGAAGCTTCTAGCAGCTTCTCACAGAAGCCACTCCTGTAACACCCTGCTACCAAAACTTTGACACACAGCCCACGTAGAATTCAATTTCACTAAATAAAACCAACCACTTCAACAAAGAAAGCATTCTTTTTGATGTTTGTTTGTTTGTTTGTTGGGGTATTTTTCCTGTTCTTTACCTCATTTCCTCTCCCTGCCCCAGAAATGAGCAGTATGTCATGTGGTCAAACCTAAAAAAGTACTGTCAGTGACTAAACTGAATTTATATGGAAACATATTAATCAGAAACTGGCATTGAAACAGATGGGAGTAGATGAGGTTAAAATAAAAATTGAGGAAAATAGGAGCAGAGAGAATTAAGAAGAAAAATGCCAGTTAAAAATGGGAAAGAAGAGCAAAATAACTCTAGTAAATGTGGTAAAAAAGCTCATCCAACATATCAGGTTAGCAGTTAGCACGGAAGGAACAGAGGAAATTAGAGAAACAGAATTTACCGATGATGGGCTTTTGAAGCGAGTTCAGCAGGTCACAAATAAGTGGTGATCAGACAAGTCTGAAATAGACCCACATTCCATCACATAGGAGACACTGTCAGACCTCTGTCATTAGGCAACAGCTGTGACTGTATAAATGACTACTTTTCTGCTTTGCAGCCAGCACTCCTCCTGTAAGCATGTATAGATTAATCCCCCTGAACTTTGGACAAGGAGGTGAGGGGCTAGTGTTAGCCTAGGAGAGAACTTTGCTGTTTTTATTTGCTTTTCTAATTTCTCATTCCAGAATATATTGCAGGTTATCAGAGATGGCTGTTGCAAACACATATAGGAATAATCTGGGTGGGTATTCACAAAGACTAAATTTAGCCTCAGGATATGTCCCCCCTCAGCTTCCTGTAGAATCAAGAGAAAGCATTTCCTTTGGGGCCACTCAGAGCACCTACAGTGAGCTCCCATTGAGACACTCTGCTGAGGATTTTACAACTCCCCACTGGCTGTGGAAAGATCCTAAGGCAAATAAGCTCCTTAGGCTAAAGGTGGCCTTTGCAAATATCCTCCTGTGCAGCCTGATTTAAGACCCAGAAGCAGTGAATGAGTAACTAATAGATTTTGGAGTCAGTTCTGTGGTTTTCAAGGTTCTTACAGAATGCCACAATTCCTCCACTGACTTTAAGCACTCTGAGGAACTGTGTATGTACAGCAACTGGAAATCTGTATGCGTTGCTATAATACCAATACATAACATACTGCTGTGCTGCCATATATTCAGACCACGAGCAGCAGTGATAGGACATCATTCAGAGCAGAACATGGTTTAATTAAAATGCTTGTGGATGTTATTAACAAAATAGTGCTATAAACTAACGGTCACTTTATTGTCTGTGTACTCTATCTAATCTGCATGTATATGGGTGTTAAGTGGGCATACATTTCTACCGGAGTAAAACCCATGGAAAAAACAGCTCCAAAATGCTGTTTCTAATGTATTTCCTTGTGAAATTCTAATTGTGGCTCACAGTTGAAATAATCATAGATCTAAAAGACAGTATAAGAGCTTGTAGTAGGTGACTATGAGTCAAGTGAGTGAAATTTAAGACTAGTCTCACTACATATCCAGGCTCTGAGCCAAGGAGAGGGAATGTCTGGGTGTTCTTCCTCTTATTCATTTAACACAGTTTTCCTTCTCTTTCCTTAGCAGTTGATTAGCTGTGTTCATGATAGCAGTTGGGGATAAGATAATGGTGTCTTTCCTGTCTTGCCATATCACCTGATTCATATCATATCTTGATGGTACAAAAGCTGGCAGGCAGCAACATTAATCTGGAATGACCATCTTCTGTGTTTATACAAAAAGCTTAAAGCTCTGTAGGTATAAGAAAACTAGATAAGTGGATGACATTGAGAAACTAGTCACTTAGACTTTCTTAATTAACTTCATATATTACTGAACCACACCTCTTTCTTGGCTGTCTTTACGGAGTTTTGACATCATCTAATGAAAGGATGTAGTATCATGAGGAAAATCTCATTCACAGGATCAGTCAAGAAAGTTTAAGAAAAGTGCTTTTGGAAAGTTGAAGGGCAGTAAGAAAGACTTGAGAAGATAATGTAATGGAAAGCCAGCAGAAATGTGTCTTGTTCCAATGAACATGGGCAACACTGGAGAGAGAATGAGTCACTGTGGGCTACTTAAGCGAGTCAAAGTAAAATATGAATTGCACTGGAAATAGAAAACTGGAGGGCCACCAAATCAGGCTTCTGTATTCCAAGCTTAGTGCACATGAGAAAAACAGGGACAGCATGAGGATACACCGAAACAGTTGCCAAGAGGTTAAAGTTAATACGTAAAGAAGGTATTGTATTATAAGTCCTGAAGGCACAAAGCACAAAATGGCTTAACCAAGAAAATATTAATTGTCATTAATTTGTAATAAGGAGATAAATTTTGAGACCAGTTCTTATTTCCATTAAAACTAATTGGACTTCTGCCATGAAGTTTATTGGGAAGAGGATTAAACTTTGAGTAATGGCTTGGTTAAGAAATCATCGATGTAATTGTGAACTGCGGGGAAAAAGTAACTGAGAAATACATAACGAAATATCATCACTTGAACAAATGCATCAGAGGTGTCCCTTTGGGTATTTAAAGAAATGATGGAACTAGTTGCTAAAAAAAAACACACAGAGAATTGAGGAAGTAGCAGGAGACTAATAAAGTGTCAGCATGTCTCAAGTCTTTAAAAATAGAATTAAGAGTAACTATAGAAACTATTGTCTTATGGACATGGCTCCAAATTGAAATATCAAAGCAGAAGAGGAAAATGTATTTGTATGAAGGTGAGTAGTATAATGAGACCCTGATAAAACACAGGTGTACTACAGTAAACTAATCCAGACAAATTAGAACTTTTATCCCTCCACTTCTTTTTAAGATTAAGCCAGCAGCAGAGTACAGAATGGCACCAAGACTTTGCAAAGGCATTTGAGGTTCTGCCACATAATATCTTAAGGGAATTACTGAAACCAGTCATTATGGGCTAGAATTCACTTAAAGTTATCACATGCTGGCCACTGAACTGTAGACAGAAAGTAAATCTGAATAGCAGTCAGCATTGTCAAGGATAAGTGGCTGCTAGTATCCTTTAAAGGTCGAGGTATGGTCCAATATCTGGAGGATAAAGCACTAGTTAAATGTGAAAATGATTACTTAAGTAGGAAGAATGATTAACAGCACATAAGAGAGGAAACACAGAAGGTTCTAGTTATTCTCCAAGGATATTATGGATCTAATAAAGCAAGGCTAAACTTAAAAGCAAATTAATAAACAATAGTGCTAAGCATTAGCAGTACATTGTGCCCATTAGGCGACAAATAAATTTTATGAAGCTTCAAATACATATTTTTGTCTATGAAAGACTTTTTCTTTCTTAAATACTTATTCAGGCTTTATAAATCTGATCAGAAAAATTAAATTCAGAAAGCAGCACAAGAAAGAGCATTAATAAAAAGAGAATTTGCTTGATACCTTTCTGTTTATCTAAGAGGAACATTTCTTCTTAATCATTGACGGATCTTGTTCGGGACCACCTTAGGAACGTGAATGCATACAAGTCCATGGGACCGGAAGAAATACATCCACGGGTCCTGAAGGAGCTGGCAAATGAAGTTGCTAAGCCACTGTCCATCATATTTGAAAAATCATGGCAGTCAGGTGAAGTTCCCGATGACTGGAAAAAGGCAAATATAACCCCCATTTTTAAGAAGGGGAAAATGGATGAGCCAGGGAATTACAGACCAGTCAGTCTCACCTCTGTGCCTGGCAAAATCTTGGAGCGGATTCTCCTGGAAGGCATGCTAAGGCACATGAAAAACCAACAAGGTGCTTGGTGACAGCCAGCATGGCTTCACTAAGGGGAAATCCTGCCAGACCAATCTGGTGACCTTCTATGAAGGGGCTACGGAACTGATGGACAGGGGCAGAGCAGTTGATGTCATCTACCTGGACTTGTGTAAAGCCTTTGACACTGTCTCCCATGACATCCTTCTCTCTAAGTTGGAGAGACATCAATTTGATAGGTGGACCACTCAGTGGATAAAGAACTGGCTGGATGGCCGCACGCAAAGAGTAGTGCTCAGTGGCTCAATGTCCAGCTGGAGACCAGTAATGAGTGGTATCCCCCAGGGATCGGTGTTGGGACCGGTCTTGTTCAACATCTTTGTGGGTGACATGGACAGTGGGATTGAGTGCGCCCTCAGCAAGTTTGCCGATGACACCAAGCTGTGTGGTTCGGTTGATACATTGGAGGGAAGGAATGCCATCGAGAGGGACCTTGACATGCTTGTGAGGTGGGCTGATGCCAACCTGATGAAGTTTAAGCATGCTAAGTGCAAAGTCCTCCACCTGGGTTGGAGCAATGCCAGGCACAGCTACAGGTTGGGCGGGGAGGAGATTCAGAGCAGCCCTGTGGAGAAGGACTTGGGGGTGTGGGTTGATGAAAAAATGAACATGAGCCGGCAGTGTGCGCTTGCAGCCCAGAAGGCCAACCGTATCCTGGGCTGCATCAAAAGGAGTGTGACCAGCAGGTCGAGGGAGGTGATCCTGCCCCTCTACTCTGCTCTCGTGGGACCTCACTTGGAGTATTGTGTGCAGTTCTGGTGTCCTCAACATAAAAAGGACATGGAACTGTTAGAACAAGTGCAGAGGAGGGCCATGAGGATGATCAGGGGACTGGAGCACCTCTCATATGAAGATAGGCAGAAAAAATTGGGGCTGTTCAGCCTGGAGAAGAGAAGGCTGCGTGGAGACCTCATAGCAGCCTTCCCATACCTGAAGGGGGCCTATAGGGATGCTGGGGAGGGACTCTTCATTAGGGACTGTGGTGAGAGGACAAGGAGTAATGGGTTTAAACTTAAACAGGGGAGGTTTAGATTGGATCTGAGGAAGAAATTCTTTACTGTGTGAGGGTGGTGAGGCCCTGGAATGGGTTGCCCAGGGAGGTTGTGGATGCTTCATCCCTGGTGGCGTTCAAGGTGGGGTTGGACATAGCCTTGGATGGCATGGTTTAGTGGGAGGTGTCCCTTCCCATGGCAGGGGGGTTGGAACTCGATGATCTTGAGGTCCTTTCTAACCCTTACTATTCTATGATTCTATGATTCTATTTACATTGCTCAGAGGAAGTTGGGAGTTGCACACTAGCTGGTACAGGTGGAGGGCTCCATAATCTGAAGTGCTGATTACAAAGACAGTGTGATTGTGGGTTGAGGAATGAAGGCTTACATACCATGGTATTTTCTCAGTTTTGCTGGGTTAGACCAAAGACCTACCTACACCAGTATAGTCTCTTAGCCGTGGCTGAAAATCATAAAATCATTGAACAGTTTGGGTTGGAAGGGACCTTAAAGATCATCTAGTTCTAAAACCCTTTCCATGAGCAGGGACACATGGATGTTTACAGAAGATGAAGAGCAGGACAAGTGTGTATAACAGCTTTAACTCTTCACCAGAGTTCCTAATAATTTTCAGCTTAGGGACTCTGAATCACTTGTGGCTTGAGTAACTCTAAAGGATTTCTTTTCCATTAACTTTTCCAGCATCTCCTTGAACCATTGAAAAATTTTAGCTCTGACACTGTTCTCTGGCCCTACAACTCTTAACATAAATTGCACATCTCCTATTTGTTGAAGCTTGTTACTATTAATTGCAATCGACATCCACTAATTCTTATACTGGGAGACTTGGCAAACAGACAAATTTTGGCTGCCCTGTTTGTGCTATTTGTGCTTTAGTGAATCTCTATCACATACCCCCTTGGTTGCCATTTTCACAGACCAATTATCTTTTTATCTGAGTGGCAGACTAGCTTTTTCCCATACAGAAGCCATTTTCACATCATGCTTCACAAAAAAACTACAGATTCATGAGTAGTTCCCCTAGCACCTGAAGTCACAAGATTACCTCAGAATAGTATATAGAATATACCTCAGAATAGAATCATAGAATAGTTTGGATTGGAAGGGACCTTCAAAGGTCATCTAGTCCGAACCCCCCCCCCCCCCCCCCGCAATGAACAGGGACATCTTCAACTAGATCAGATTGATCAGAATCACATCCAGTCTGGCCTTGAATGTCTCCAGAGATGGCACATCTACCACCTCTCTGGGCAACCTGCTCCGATGTTTCACCACCCTTATTGTAAAAAAATACTGTATCTTTGAAGTTTTAAAGTACGCATTATGGCCTTGCAAGAAAAGCCTGAACACATGAACTGAATGTTACTGCTGAAATGAAGTCTTTCTAACAGGGAAGGACAGACATTTTGAGATGTATGAACTACTGCATACATCTCACTGGAGTGTTACCAGATAAAGCAAGGGCTTCCTATCACTGCAAGCAGCATCAAAACAGAAAACAGCAGACAGACCCCTTTCCAAGAGAGCTACAGCCTCAGTGCTGGAGTCAGGGTGCTTGACTGTGTTTTCTTTGCAGAGAGGGGAAGGAAGAGGGACACACTCACTCCAGAGCTAAGACTAAGCACTGCTGCTCTGCCTTGAATTTTCCTAGAGAAAAAAGGGGGACCTGTGCCATCATCCTCCTTGTTCAAGTATTTGAGGAGGTTCCTGCTTTGCTGTCTGAGGAACGAACAGAGGCTCCTTGTGAGATACCATGCCTAGTGCTCCGAGTTGTAATACATCACAGTCTGTCTCCACATAGAAAAGGAAGCTATGTTACACTGTACATTAACTATACATAGTCAGGGCTTTCACTTAGGGTCTTAAATATTCTTTTGTCTTTCTGACACCAGTGTGTGGATTTTACTTCAGTTTCCACACAGCCCTTTGAAAGAATGTGCCTTAGCATGCTTGAAACACTTGGCATGTCCACTGAAGACAAAGTATGACTGTGAAATTGCAAAGCATTTTGTTCCATGAAACTTCAGGAGTTGGTTGCTAAGCTTAGCCAATGCTCCCTTTAGCACTAACCCAAAACGCTGAATACCGGTGTTGACCCTTATGTTTATCTGTCCTTTAATATTTTGCTTTTCTCCTCAAAAGTGACATATTAATGGGGGGGAGGGAGGGGGGAGGAAGAAAAAGAAAAGAAAGAAAGAAAAAAGGCTGTCTTTATTCCCTCCCTCTTTTTCTTTCCTGAAAACTGTCTGTAGCCTTTCTGCCTTCTGCTTGCACAGTCCACTGAGCAATAACACAAGTCTTTTTTATTCCCAAGTGAGAAGGAAGAGCTGGAACTGAGTCTTGCTGAAGTCTGAGAAAGGAGGTTTCTTTTATAACTTGCAAATAAAAACATGCTGCTGTGAAATAAAAGAGTGTTTTCAAATAGGAGGAATGGGGTTGCCTTACAGCTCTGTGCTGTACTCTGCTGCTGCTGTGGAGCAGTTTTCCAAAATGGAGTGCAACAAAGGCAGGACAGAACTTTGTAATGGTGTGTGGGCTGGTTTGTGGGGAGAAGAGGAGCACACAGCACCTTTTCCTCTCGCTTTTATGGCTTGAATGACACTGTAGCTCGTAGGAAAGAAGCCACACACTTCTCCAGCTGGCTAGCAGCTTCTCTGCCTGTCTGTTGTAGAACGGTAGCTCTGCAGCAAAATCTTGGGGACCTACCTGGGCAGCTGTGAATGCCAGGCTAAGGCACAAGAGCTGAGATTGTTGAATTTAGCCAGGCAAGAGGTATGTGTTACAGCTCACGTTTCCTGGTATGTGTATAGTGCTGGAAAATGCTGCTTCTCTCCCCTTATGTGGGGTTGCAGTAATAACAGAGACACTCTTGTTGAACTGTAGAAACTGGCTATGTATTTATCTAAATGTTGAAAGTGAAAAAGGCTGTTCTGGAAAATTCTGTGCAAGCTTTTGCAGCTCTAAAAACACGACACTGTTGTCTCTAATGTTGTCCTGCCTTTGGCAGACTTCCCATTTCATAGTGTTGACCCATACTTGTTATATGTGACATTTTTTGCTAAACACTGTCAGGGATAATCTGTCACATAACAATCTTTCTGATTATACGTTAAGACTGTCATCCTTTAGCACAAATGCAACTGTGCCTCAGACAATGCTATTTCTTGTTAAGACAAGCAGAGTACAGTTCTTTCAGGTAAGAAAAACACCAAGAGAGTATCGTGTGGTTTGAAACTGAAATACCTAGGACTAAATTCACCACTGAGTGATTGCATGGAATCACATCTGGGAGTAATTTGAGCTTGAAAAAATGTTGAGCCCTAGCCCAGGTGATGGGAGTAATGATTGGCTGAAGGAAGCATGAAGTCTGAAGTGTGACTCTGCAAAATGCTGTCACAGGCAGGTCCAGCTCGTTTCTTGCTTTAGTAATGTGGAGCTGTGGAAAAGGTTTCTCTGCTTTACTCTTCCACTGAAGTCTGACAGTGTTTGTAGACTTAACCAGTCTTTTCTTTAAAAAAAAAATTGAAATAAAGAAAGGGTACTGGTGTGGGGAGATAAATAGGTATAGCTCAGCCAGGGGTTCTTGCTTTAGGGCAGCTGAGAAATGAGAGGCCTTAGAGGAACAGGAACACCCCCAAAACTGTCTGCTTTCAAAGAGCAATGCAAAATCCATTAGTTCCTAAAAACCTGATTTCAGTTACATAGAATAAAAAGCAGAGGAGAGAAAGGTGTATAAAATAGAGACAGAGAGAATAAATGGGAATTCTCTCAGTATTGAAGGTCTGCTTCAAATGGACTTCATATAATGTTATAGCAAAAAAGTAACAAGATTGTGTGAGCTCTGAAACGTCTGCCACATTGTGGGGAGGAATGAATGTGAAACATAAGGCTGAGAGACCAAATACACCGTCTTCAGAGAAAGAAATTTTCCAGCCTTATGCAGGAGATGATTGTGTCCTAAGAACAATTGCAATATCGAGGAGAAAGGTTTTGGTTCTGTGCAAGGAATGAATGCTTGTCAGAGCCAAAATTAAAACCTGATGAATGTAGTCTCACCTGCTTTCGTTTATTCCCTCTCAAGATTCTAGATTTGTCCTCATTCTGTCTGTGCATTCGTTCATACATTCCTCTCCCCTCCCACCTCCCCACTGACTCACACTGTCCCTCCCTGTTTGTTATAGCTTCTTTTTAATTTTCTCTTCCTTTAGTTTTCCTTCCTACTCATTCCATTTCTCCTCTGCCTGATCTGCACACATTTTCCTTCATGGTGAAAAAACAGCAGAGACACAAAGAGAAGGAAAAATAGAAGATGAGTGAGGAAGTGAAGGGGCAAAGAGCAGACAGTGCAGGAAGGGTGCTCAGTCTTGCATTTTCTCCCCATGCTGGACTACAGATTTTTGAAGGTGTCATAGGAGTCAGGACTCTTGAAACCTGTTTCTTTCTCCCAGGCAGCAGCAGTTGGCAGTGGCTTTGTGAAAGGTAATGCTAGAGCTCATTTCCTCAGATTAGCGTCCCTAGAAACCATCGTAAAGAATAGAATAATCCCAATAAGTCCAATGGAAGGCCATCTTTGAGTGACAGACATCTGCACTGCATGGAGCTTGCTACCACATCAGTCTGGGAGGAGAGTGGGTGGTCTTGAGACTCCAAAATAGGAAATGGGAGCTTTCAGACTCTTTGGACTTGCTGGCAGGCAGTGCTGACCAAGAATCATCACAGCCCCAAGCTTGTAAGGGACCTGTTTGCAATGAAATTGTGTTTCTCAAAGCAGCCAGTGCTGGTATCTCAAAATTGATGGCCAAATGGTCCTGATTTTGGTTTAGTGAAACAACAAAGAGGTACCAGGAATGCTTATTGTAACATGTGGTAGGAAATGGGTTGAAACCGCTTCATCTGTAGGGCAGTGATACCATCCCAGCAGGATGAGCTGGATCCCAGAGTTAGTCTCTAACCTGGAGAAAGCGCTGCGCTCCTGCAGCACCCCAAAGCCGAGGCTGCTCCTTCGTCCAGCCTGCAGACCTGTGGGAGGAGTGGAGCTGATCTGTCAGACACTGATGGTGCAGTGCCACATAAGTTTTGGCTTATTCTCCTATTACTCTTTTTTTTTTTTCTCCTTTTCTAGCCCTGTCCTTGCTCCTGAAACTGCTAACCAAGATGGGATTGTTTCTCCCTGACTGAAAAAAAACCCAGTGCTTACTTCTCACCAAAGCTTGGTACATATAGCACCATACACTGCGGGTTATTTCTCCTTCCCACGAAAGGAGCAGGACGGAAGTGTGCGGGGCACACAGCCAGAAATGACTCGTTCCTTTACCCTGTCCTGCTACCTATAACCTTCTGCCAGCTTTTCGTATCAGTTTAACAACGGCTGGTCTGTCCGTCTTCAAATTCTTGCATACATGAAGGATCAAAGTGGATGCTCGCAGCCCTTGCAGTTTAGTGTGAATTAATGTGCAGCGGTGGTGGCGGGCTGCGTGCTCAGGGAAGGGCAATCTGTATCCGCGGATTGTGGGGGTTTTGCCTTGATGCGACTCTCTTCGGGTTATGGAGTAGCCTGGAACCAAAGCGCCGGCGGCGCCCTCTCCGCGCAGGACAGGTGCGGGCCGCCGCGCCCAGAGCCGGCCGGTTGAACCGGAGGGGGTTGGCCCCCAGGACCTGCGGTGCACCCCACGCAGGCCGCGGCCTGGGGGCAGCGCTGCGCCCAGGGAAACGCTCGGGCTCGGCTGGGGGCCTCCCGCCAGCCGTTACTAGCGGTCCCCGCGTACTCGGGGGCTGCGGGCGGTGAAGGGCGGGGGAAAGGCCACGCAGAGGATCGCGGCACCGCTCCTAGCCGCCGCCGTTACATAAGGAGGGGTGGGGGAAGGGAGCACTTTGACGCGGCGGCGGCGGCCCCTTTAAACGCGGAGCCTGGGGCGCGCTGAGCGCGCCTCTCTGCTGCCCCCTCCCCGCTTCGCTGCAGAGACAAATCCGCTCCCCGCCCGCCTCCCCGAGCCCAGCCGAGCCGGGCGGCGCCGGGAAGCGCTCCCGCGCGGCTCTGCACCTCCCGCTCCCCGCGGAGCCGGCAGCCTTAGCTCTAGACCCGGCGGCGCGAAAGCAGGGAGCGGTGAGGGGCGCGATGGAGGCTCCGCGTCTGGCGCACACCATGAACAGCCCTACTAGCCCCTGCGAAGAGGTGATCAAGAACCTGAGCCTGGAGGCGATTCAGCTCTGCGACAGGGACGGTAAGTCCAGGCTCGGCGCGGCTAATCCCTTCAGACGCAAGATGCTGCTGCCCTCATGGTTGCTAATGCAAATTAATCCTCGAGGAGTGTGGTCCTTTGTTATCCCCCATGTATTTGTAGGTTCAAGTGTTCCCCACCCTTCCCGTCGCCGCTACCACCCTCTTGCCACTGAGAACAAAAGAGAAGATTGCACCTTGCTGGAGGGAAGGGAGGGAAAGCCGCCGCTCCCTAAGCCATCCCTCGCGTTGCAGTGCGTTTACCCCTGGGCGAGCCTGCTGCACAGCCCTGCCCCTGCCAGGAATGGACGCTGAGGTTTATTCTGGAAGAGGCCATGAGAGTAGAGCAGGCGCTGCCGGGAGCCCTGGTCTAGAGACGGGGTGATGGCCCTGGTGGGCTCCAAACTCCTCTGTATCGTGGGACAGTTCCTGTGCTTAAAATACACGAACGAATCCACTGGCTGGCGGGGGCTAACGGCGAAAGTTGTTGCCTGGCTCTTGTGCTACCTGTAAAGCTGGGAGAGGACTGATATTGGGAGTTGCAAGATGGGGTTCGGGGAGAGACAGGGCGGGAGGCGGCAGGTCCGGCGGGCCCCGCGGTTCAGCACCGCGGACAGCACCACGGCGTGCGGTTCCGTGCCGTGCCGGGCGGCCTCGCAGCCCGGGAACCGCAGTGCCCTAGAGCCAGCGGCAGCCCTTCTTCCGGGAGGCACAGCTACACCGCAACCAGGTGAAGTTTGGGGTTAGAGTTGCAGGTGCGGGTGTTAAAGATTATCTGGGTCGAAGGAAACAGATAAACGTAAGGTGGTGGTGTGGGATAGCCAAAACAAATTTACATGCTTAAAGCACACTGAGAGCTAACTATGGTGGAATAGAGTAATATTGTTTGTGCACAACTATGACTGACAAACTGGACAGAGAAACTGATAGTCAAGCAATGAAAAAATATTTTCGTGTAGAATGGCATATATTGTATGCACATATAGCAGATTATTCTTATCTTCTCATTTGACATTATAATTATCAAAAGTAACTCCTAATTTTTTGGTGCAAAATATGCTTTGGGTGTCGAATGTGTGTTACCTGGTAAATATACCAAGGAATGGAAACACTCTGTTGGTGAATGGTACAGCTGAGTTAATGAAGCTATTTCCTTGTTGTGAGTGTATTTTTGGAGCATAACTGTTATAGGTGATGATTGTGGAAAGAGTCAGTCCAGCTTTCTCAGTCATTTTTTTTACAAATTAGTTGTGATTGAATATTTTGCCTTTTTTTTTTAACTGAGGCAGATTCAATATTTTAAATGCTGAATTTTTGTTGGAACATTATTTTTCTTGAAACATTCAAGAAATCAAGAAGGCATTAAAAATGTCTTTTCAGTAATAATTTTCATAGCTGCATTGCAAGTTCTTAGGGTTTTTTTGTTGTTTGAATTATAATATAATATACACTCCCAACCATTCACATCTAACTCACTGCCCAGAGAAACTGAACTATGTTTATAGTAGTGGAGTCTAGACTGTTCTTTAGTTAAGACACCTTTTCATCATTGTTTATTTTATTAATACTGGAGAGAAATGAAAACAGATAAATAATGCAATTCTTCATGTTTGTCTACCTCAAGTAATTGTTAACCCCATGTTAATCATTACAGATCCTATGTGGTTCAGCATACTGTAGTTAAGGACTGCTCAATTTCTATGTAACAGTGTCATACAGACAAGCAAATGGAAAAATGTGGTATTTTTGGTTTTAATTCCCTTCTGGATAAGCTTTACTGTAAAACAACTTTCCTGAAGATCTGGCTTCACAAACTAACCTTTGTCAAGTAAGCCACTATCATACAGAGTCATTGTTTCCTACAATACATGGTTGAATTTCTGAAGGAGGTGCCTATATTGGGCATGTCAGATGTGGAACTCAGTGGCACATTTGGCACAAACCTGCACTTGAGCATACTTTGCTATTTCCTACAGGTGGCACTTATGTATCAAAAAAGCTTGGTTTAATGGGAACATAAAAACAAGCAAGTAAAGGTTAAGGTATTAATCTTTCCAGGTAAGCACGCAAATGTCTATGCAACATGCTTAGATTCCTAATTGTGTCCATGGGTTTAGTTAGTGCATTATATTACAAATACTTACAATTTATTTTAGGGTATCTTTATTGTAACAGATGTGGTTCTTAAGGTGCTATATTGGCATCATTAAGATTAATCAAAATTTTGTGATATTACCCATACTGACATAAAAATATGCTAGATTTTAATATTCTGAAAATGCCCTTGATCTCTGAGCTGTAGTAACTCTAAAGGCAACAGATTAAATTATAACATTGCATATCCAACTATGATAAATTCTGCAGCACACTTAGTTTGTCATTTCAGACAATGCTGCACTATAAGCATAAGCAATAATTGAATTCTGTGCAGATAACAAAATATTTTTCTTGTTCTCTGAGATGAGGAAATTAATATTGAAGCACTTTGTATTAAAAAACTGGGTTATACCTCCTTCGGAGGTATATGCAAGAGCCAGAAATCCAGGAACTGGAGTGAGCAATTAATAATATCACAGCAAGTAATATCTTTGTGGATTTTGGGGTGTTTGATTTTTTTTTTTTTTTTTTTTTTTCCCAATCACCATCATCTTTCTTAATGAATCAAAGCCATTTAGAAAGCTTACAAATGCCAAATAAAAGAAAATAAATGTATGCATTTTGGAGATTATTTTTTTTTTAATAACCACACCTGCTAAGATGTGGTTTAAAGTGAATGCAACATTCTAAAGCAGATTATCAGCTCTTATTTTCACCATTCTCTGTTATTTACAAATCTATCTTGCATGATTTTTCTTATTATTTAAGGTCTACTAGCGCAACTTAATATTAGTCTCTTGCGCAGTCTAATATGTAGTTCCTTAGAACTCAGCTGAACTCACTTTGTATATAGGAAAAAGTGTATCATCTGTTATTTTCCTTTGCCATATTTGAACACCACAGCCATATTTCTGTAAACTTAGGTCAGAAAAGAATGTGTAATCTCTGCTAAAAATTCTGGCAACCTTTTTATCAAATTTGTATTAGCCCTACCTAGGAATTAAATCTTTACTAGATGGATGGCCTTTGTGCCATGACCAGGCCAATTCTATGAAGATATATCTAACTTCAGAAAATCATACACTTTGAAAAAAATGTGCCTTTTACAGACTTGGTAGAACAGTCTTGGATTTTAGCAGCTGAATTTCCAGGAACTCCACATTGTGGTTGCTCAGCGCTCCCCCTATAGATACTGCGCCTTGGCTGCTGGGGTACTGCCAGTGTGAGACCAGCGATGGTGTCATGTGCTTCTCATTGTTTTACAGTCGGCATAGACAGGTGGAAAGTGGCAGACGCCTGTCAAAATGTAGAAACGAAAAAAGCAGAGCAACAAACATTCAACAAGGATGCTGGAACTTCAGAGACATGGACTGGGGAGAAGAGCAAGAAAATTAGTCTAGAGGACACTGATAGAGACTTGGGAGTGGCTGGTCAAGGGTGGAAGAACACGAAAGATTTGAAAACTGGGTATGTTTGTGAGAATTAGATTAAATGGGAAGGCAGAAATGGGAAAAATGACCCTGAATGAGAACAGGAGAAGAAGATGAAGGAGCGAGGAAGGTAATCCAACTTCAGGCAGGATACCCAGTGAAGTAAAACTGGGAAAAAAAGGTGAGGGGCCGTTCACCCAGATCAGATGAATTGGATGACTGTGGGTGGAGTGAGAGCTGGGAACCTGTGAAGGGTAAAACTGGAGATCTGACTGCAAAGAAGAGACAAAGTACGAGGACGGGAGAACTGTGCACAGAGGTTAGGAGCAAATGAATGGAACTAGGACTTGCTGGGTAAAGAGGCTGGGACTGAAAGTACAGCCTTAGGAATAAAGAACAGGACTTTTGGTGTGTGACTGGGGAGTAGAAAAAGGGGTGGGACAGGAAAAAGTTCAAGCAACAGGGCAGAAGTGGCCATGTTTTCTTGTGACAGCCAGAGAAAGGTCAGTGTGTATCAACACGTCATCTTCTAAAGCTACTCACCCATCCAGGATACCAAATTCTCCTTGTACATTTGCCAGCAAAGAATGGTACCACAGTATCAGGGCTTCAAGGATATTGAGTCAACAGCTGCAACTGACTTCAGCAAGAATAGGACTTTGCAAATGGAAAGCACACTGCTCAATGCTTGGAGAAAGAGATGTTAATCACCTTAAATAGGCAGTGAAAGTTACTAACCATGTTTTAACATGTCAGTGCCTCAGTTTTCCATGTGTAAAGTGGAAGCAGTATTATTGCTTTTCCTCATAGAGATGTTTTCAAAGTTAACTAATAAATATTTGTTAAGCAGCCAGGCACTGTAGTAGCCTAGAAAACCCATGAGGTGCATGGAAAAACCTGTGATGAATGATGAAATCGATTTTTGTCTTCAGAACAGAATATGAATAATGTGTAGCAAGTAAGTCCTGGAACTACATACCAAACAGCAGCGGATAGTTGTTACAAGAAAAATAGTTCATTATGTATGCACTATTCATTATGTATGCTGAATGAGTCAGAATTTATGTGGAAAAATAGTATGTAATCATGCAGTTAGAGACTGTAGCATAATCTGAACATACAAAGGGGCCTATTTAAAATTATTCAAGTATGCTTCATTCTGGTAATTTCTAACTGTTGATGGCTTGAGCTACACATTCTCAGTAATATGCTTTTAATGTGTTCACTGCATATATTTAAAGATAGCATTTGGGTATCAGGATCAGAACTGGCCAGTTTCAGTTGCATAAATCAATTTCATCACCTTCTAAACACTTGACACAATCAAAATTTTTCAGTCTAACAAGCTTGTATAAAACCATTACATCATACAAACTAAGATGTCATTTCTGTTTTATGTAAACAACTTTCATCTTTGTCTTTTGATGTTGTTTGAGCATGTCCCATGTTTTCTTATTTATTTCAGAAGTTTACTATAGTGCTGAAAGATATTTCTACAGTTTGTAAGCAGGAGTTTTTATTGCCATATAATGTACACATTTGCCTTTAAAACAGAAGGCATTAAGTGGCATCATTCAGTCTCTGGATGCATTATTCAAATCCCTTTTTTGGCATTGTGGAGCAGTATCACTGCTATTTCTGAAATGTTATCCTGTAAGTCTCAGAGACAGGGAAAAATTGAATTTCTAGGTAGACTCCTACATGAAGGACAACTGTGAGATCCAAATTTTACAATAATACCTAGAGTCTTGTGTGGATGGGCTTGCGTAGTTGTTTAGGTTTTCTCGAACTGTGGGAATTCTGAGCACAGGAATAAACAACTCATATTTTTGTAACCAGCACCATAGAGAGCTGTTTGTAACTGTGATATTTTGATAGGAAACAAAATTCAGAGGCATGTTTATGTCATTCTTATTCCTCTCCCCAACTGCAAGTCTGGAGATGTAAATTCACTCTAAATAATACAAACTGTATCATTTTTGAATGATAGTATGGCCGACTAGGAAATGTATTTCTTCCGTAAAATTTCATCTAACCTGGCTGAACTTAAAAATTGCGTGGGTGAAGTTTGGGTGTGTGTCTGTTGGGTTTTTTGTTTATTCTGTGGTTTTGTTGATTTTATGGCAAGCAATAATGCTGCTTCAGATAAGAGCTATAATCTAGTATATAGCTTTGAAAGCTCTCTTGTTTCAAAGAAAAACACTTATGGGTTTAATTTTACATTCTTACTAGAGGCTAAGATTTTTCACATGTAATATTCCTTACTGTTAGGACACAGAAAAATACTAAATGAAGCCAAGCAACTATTTTAAGGACTTCAAAAATGGCCTTTATAGTTGTGGAAGAAAAGAGAACTGATGATTTGGGTTGCCTAGGGAAGTTGTGAATGCTCCATCGCTGGCGGTGTTCAAGGCCGGGTTGGACATAGCCTTGGATGGCATGGTTTAGTGGGAGGTGTCCCTGCCCATGGCAGGGGGATTGGAACTATATGATCTTAAGGTCCTTTCCACCCTTAACTATTCTATGATTCTGTGATTTGCTTCTGTCTTTCACTTCAGGCCACCACTGCAAGTATTTTATCCTGTCTTCTTTTATATCATAAGCAATGATGTCACTAATAACTAGCAAGGCTTTGACTATTCAACATCCCTGTGTCAAGAAACATAGCCATCCCCATTTTTCCTTTATATTCTTTAATTTTTAGAGTTTCTTTCCTTCCTTCTTCCTCGCTCCTCATCTCTTTTTAGAGCTTTATGCCACTTAAATCTGTGTCATTGATTATTAACTGATTTGTATGGCAATGACCAAGTTATATATTATTAGCTACTTAAATCTTGCCTGGTATTCTATTTGTGCCCTATTGATTTAATTATTCTTCACTGAAACTTTTCTAGACCCTTTATAAAGCAACTGAAATGCCTGATGTGTAATTGTGCCAGATTCACACACAGAAGCACTGTGATATGCACAGATATTGCTAGGTTGAAACTCAAATGTACAGTGTGGGTTTTGTTGTTAATTTCTACTCATTGTTATAATTAAAGCTTTTTAAACATTACTGTCTCCCATGTATGCCCTTCTTCTTTATGCTAGTTTCAGATTATAGTTCCCAGATGCATTCATTTATTCTGCCACTGAATCCATTTCATCATTTTCTGCCTATGTTTCTAAGCCATCTTGTGCTTGCAGCTCCTTCTATTTTAATGTTGTCCGCAATAGAGATGTGATCTCTCTTTCCAGATCATTCAAAAAGATGTTTATTTAGCCTGGAGCTAGTCACAGGCCCTATGGTAGCCCGTTAGACACCTGAACTCTTCAGCTGTATCAATCTCATCTGTCAGCCAATGTTCAGCCCTGCAGATCAGTAGCTCTTAATGAGTGCAATGGCAGGAGGAATCATTTGGGGAAAAGAAATTCTATTCCCTCCAGTGACTGAGAAGCAAGAATGCCAAGCCAACCCCTCACTTTACGTTTCATTTATGTTCTACAAATCTCAAAGATAAACCTCTTTTTCTTCAGTAAGACTTAAGCCACTAATATCTTCTTCATCTGTTTCATCTTCCTTCTTAAACTAGATGTAGTGGTTTTCTTCTCAGCCTACTTAATCTGATGCCTCTGCCACCTCTGGTAAGCTGTGTTCCGAGTTTATTCCTTCAAATTCACTATTTACCCTGCAGTTATACCTGCATAATCTAGATCAGAGTCTGCCCTTCAGGCCACTTCAGCTTTTACAGAAACTTTCAGTGAGGTCCCTGCTCACAGAGCCATAGCTTTTAGAACAAGCAGAATATCACTTTTGCCATGTAACGTGGTGGGAGGAGAGAATACGTCATGTTCTTATTTAGAATTCTCTGGTATTTCATCATTCATTTCTGAATGGGTTCCAGTCAGACATTATGATGTTTGATTGTCTCCAAAGGCATGCTGAAGCTTATCTTCCTGACCTTGGTTTTCCTTCTGGGGCTTCTCTGCCTCATTAATTTTAGCCCTTTTTTTTTTTTTTCCCTGCAGAATCCAGAATGATCTCCTCCTGTATCCGTTCCTTGTATTTTCCTCACCTTTTGTTATTCAGGGCCGCCTTAGAGCAGGTTTGGAAGCCCCAGGTTTTCTGAATGAAGTAGTTTTCAGTTTGCCTTGTGCTGCTGCAGTAGTGCCAGCATTTTTTACCACAATTGAGGAGGTAATACTTAAAAATACTTGCAGTCTGGGTTTGTTTTTCTTAGTCCACTTGTTACAGCAGGTACGTCTCCCATGCTGCAAGCGTGCATGGCCTTTTGTGCTTTATGTGACCTGAAAGGCTATATTTAATTCTAGCTGAATGCAGCCCAGAATCATCCATTATGTTTTCTTTCATTCTTTTGATAGAGGTTTTAAGCATTTTACTTGCAGACTACTTTCTTCAAAAAATTATAAACATGTAGAATAAAGTACTACTTACATTGCCAGTACATGATACATGTATAAAACATGTCACTGCTATAGGAAAGTATGAACAAATACAATGTTTATGATGTTATGGGGGAGGATCTTGTTCGGGACCACCTTAGGAACCTGAATGTATACAAGTCCATGGGGCCTGATGAAATCCGTCCACGGGTCCTGAAGGAGCTGGCAAATGAAGTTGCTAAGCCACTGTCCATCATATTTGAAAAATCGTGGCAGTCAGGTGAAGTTCCCGACGACTGGAAAAAGGGAAATATAACCCCCATTTTTAAGAAGGGGAAAATGGATGAGCCGGGGAGTCAGTAATGGATGAGTCAGTGTCACCTCTGTGCCTGGCAAAATCTTGGAGCGGATTCTCCTGGAAGGCATGCTAAGGCACATGAAAACCAACAAGGTGCTTGGGGACAGCCAGCATGGCTTCACTAAGGGGAAATCCTGCCAGACCAATCTGGTGACCTTCTATGAAGGGGCTACGGAACTGATGGACAGGGGCAGAGCAGTTGATGTCATCTACCTGGACTTGTGTAAAGCCTTTGACACTGTCTCCCATGACATCCTTCTCTCTAAGTTGGAGAGACATCAATTTGATAGGTGGACCACTCAGTGGATAAAGAACTGGCTGGATGGCCGCACGCAAAGAGTAGTGCTCAGTGGCTCAATGTCCAGCTGGAGACCAGTAACGAGTGGTGTCCCCCAGGGATCGGTGTTGGGACCAGTCTTGTTCAACATCTTTGTGGGTGACATGGACAGTGGGATTGAGTGCGCCCTCAGCAAGTTTGCCGATGACACCAAGCTGTGTGGTTCGGTTGATAAGTTGGAGGGAAGGAATGCCATCCAGAGGGACCTTGACACGCTTGTGAGGTGGGCTGATGCCAACCTAATGAAGTTTAACCATGCTAAGTGCAAAGTCCTACAGCTGGGTTGGAGCAATGCCAGGCACAGCTACAGATTGGGCGGGGAGGAGATTCAGAGCAGCCCTGTGGAGAAGGACTTGGGGGTGTGGGTTGATGAAAAAATGAACATGAGCCGGCAGTGTGCGCTTGCAGCCCAGAAGGCCAACCGTATCCTGGGCTGCATCAAAAGGTGCGTGACCAGCAGGTCGAGGGAGGTGCTCCTGCCCCTTTACTCTGCTCTCGTGAGACCTCACTTGGAGTATTGTGTGCATTTCTGGTGTCCTCAACATCAAAAGGACATGGAACTGTTAGAACAAGTGCAGAGGAGGGCCATGAGGATGATCAGGGGACTGGAGCACCTCTCGTATGAAGATAGGCTGAGAAAATTGGGGCTGTTCAGCCTGGAGAAGAGAAGGCTGCGTGGAGACCTCATAGCAGCCTTCCCATACCTGAAGGGGGCCTATAGGGATGCTGGGGAGGGACTTTTCGTTAGGGACTGTGGTGAGAGGACAAGGGGTAATGGGTTTAAACTTAAAGAGGGGAGGTTTAGATTGGATCTGAGGAAGAAATTCTTTACTGTGAGGGTGGTGAGGCACTGGAATGGGTTGCCCAGGGAGGTTGTGGATGCTTCATCCCTGGTGGCGTTCAAGGTGGGGTTGGACATAGCCTTGGATGGCATGGTTTAGTGGGAGGTGTCCCTGCCCATGGCAGGGGGGTTGGAACTCGATGATCTTGAGGTCCTTTCCAACCCTAACTATTCTATGATTCTATGTTGGAATTAAGGAAAGCTCTGCTCCAGGATCACTTCCTGTGGTTTCCACACTAGGTTTTGTTACATGGTGGAGCATCCTTTATTTAACCTTGAAAATGTTTCCTTTAGTGCAGATAGTTTGGTTAGAATTTGTTGTCCTGTTTGTAGCTGGATCAATTTTCACAGCAGTGTTTGTAGGTGAATCATTAATCAATTTTATTTCGTTGTTTTCAGAGAATGTTCTTTTATTCATGCTTGAATGATCCTCAAAACAAGTTTGGTGTTACTCTTTCATCCCTACAGAATGACAGAAAGTATTATCAGAGTTGCACTCTTTCTTAGTTCCAAGAACAGAATGTTATCTGGAGTTTATTCATCCAATACTGTTAAGTCAGACACAGCTGGTAGCACTAGAAGCAGCATAGTTGGAGGAATTCCCTTATTAAGCTTTGTATATCAATGCTCTTTCATTAGAAGAATTCTGCAATTTGCAATTGTCAGAAGCATCCCATAAATTTATCCTCTGATCCTCTCCATTGGCTTCAGTAAGACTTCATGTAAAAACACATTTGTGTTTGTAACACAGCGTGATTCAGAATTTACAGCTACTGTACTTTCCTAAATTTTGTTGTTCTACCTTACTTCATACAGATAGACATCTAATTTGGAATTTCTCTCTTGAAGTTTGACTCAATTTCATCTTTACTTTTTGGCTAGAAATACTGTTTTCAAAAAATTATTCTGTTTTTTTTTTGTGGTTCATTTCTATGTGTACTCATAGTTGGAAACATACAGACTTCAAAATCACCAGGATAAAAAGATGTTAAAAAGCTCTTTCAGTCCTGGCTCACCACAAGTACTAGTATACAGTATCAGTGGAGTGATTGATGCTGTTGTTAGTCCTTGTAATCCAACTTATGTAAAGGAAAATTATACATGAGTTTATATAAACTAAGGGATAAAATTAACAGCAAAGTACGCAGCAGAATGTATTTTAAATGCTACTAAGATGCATCTCATGACATAAAGTAGATATTATGCACTTACACTTTTATGATGGAATTTATACTGGTAATTTAATATGAATGCTCAGTAGTAAACATGTGGCTTTCAGAGCACTAATGTTTCTGATGAATTTATAGCCTTTACACTTTCCCTGTAATTGCTAGGCATATCTCTAATCACAGGAATTAAAATTTCCCAAGCGTATCTTCTCACTGAGTCCATTGCATCACAGAAAAGCTCTGTCCCTCTGGTGTGGAATATATGGGAGTTTTAGCCAGTGTCACCTGTGCACTCATGACACAGCTAGCACCTTACTCTTCATGAAAGAACAGGTTTGAGCAGTAAGACTTCACACATATTTTATCGGTATTGTTTCACCTCTGCCCATGTGTAGAGGTTGCTTTCTCTTTCCCCCTAGATGGAGGCACTTGAAACTACTGGTACATTTCTTTGTTTCCCCTCTCTGTGCACTGCTTTGTACCATGCTTTGGAACCTCAACCCATTGAATGTGTTGCTTCTGTACTTCACTTTGTCACTCTGTTTAGGTAGCATGGAGCTCTTAAATTGTATTTGATTTACAGGAATCTGAGTGCAGCAGCCTTTCTAGAGTATGACAGTTTAATTTCAAGTTCCATGACACAACAGGTAGCAAGGTGCCCCAGCATGGCCTGTGTAGCAGGAACATGTCCATGTCCAGTACTCTGCTTTCTCGTATCTGTACAGGTGCAGGGCAGACAGAATCAGGTCCCATATGTGAAAAATAAAATACTGATTCTCCTTCTTCTATTTTTGTATATTCTCTAATGCTTAGCTGGTTTCTGTATTGCTTCCTTGAACAAACCTTCAGCAAACCGAGTGGGCTGTCTGGTGGGACTGTCAGCCCTAATATAAGTCTGCAGCATTTGAGATGGAAGCCATACAGTGGAACTAAATTCTTTGATGTACCTCTCTACGCTTGTTATATTTAGCTCTTGTAGTAGGGAGTATGAGTTGGAAAGCATTACTTGAGATGCTCTTAAATGCTATAAATCCAAAAGATCAAAAATTAATCTAAATATGAATTCTTTTAAGTAACATACCCAAGGGGACTTGGTTCACTTAATGAATTTGCAGTAGGTTGTGCAGCTGTTCCTATATAGGTAGTAATCCAGTTTTGTTTTACCCTGATCACAATCGATCGCTTATTATGATCCAATGATTGTTAGATGGTCTGAATGATAAGACTACAGAAGACTTAGTAACAGAAACTATTTAAAGTATTCAACTGAGCCGTGCTTTTAAAAAAAAAACAAACTACTGACGACCGTGGCGTTCCAATGGGTTTGGATGTGATGGTTCAGAATTGTTATAGGTTTCTTTTTACTTAATTACATTGGAACTTCAGTTTGAGTTTTCTCTTATTCATTAGGCAATCTTCACTGGAGAATCTACATCTTATCTTATGAATGACAGCAGGACAGAAAAATTATGAGCTAGAGTCAAGTCTTGTAATAAACCCATACAATCTGTATGTTATACCATGTCTGAGTGAGGGGTGAATTCTAATCCGGTGGTAACTCTGCTTAAAGATCTCTTTTGACTGCTATATTCATAGCTGTGTATTTGTATATTCTAGTATCTGTGAAAAGGTTGAGCTCATTGTAGCCTTCCCCTTGGCAGAGAATATTTAATGGGGTTGTCTCCCATTTCTGCATACTTGCCTACCTTAATGAAACTATCAGCAACCTAAGTCATCTATGAGCTCTCTACTCTTGCCAGAGGTTCAAAAGTTGGTAACAGTCACCCAGTGGTGGACCTACATTCAAAGACCCTGACTGTGTTTGGTTGCCCTAGGAAACCAGCTGAAAATGAAACAAAACAGAACAACTCCACTTCTGCCAAAAAAAAGACTCTCAAAACCCCTATGTCCTGTATTTGTTGGCCTGAGAGAAAGTCTGAAACCTGCATAAAGAATATATTTCAAAGAATAGTACAAGTTATATAGTAGAATCTCCTTAACTATTGTGAATATGTAATACATTCCGAAACATGCACAGTTAAAAAGCACAAAGTGGTGTAAAACAGAGCCAAATCCTATTCCTTACAAGAGATCTGTGTGAAAAGCACTCAGCAATTAATTACCAGTGTGCTGAAGTGAAGAAATTTTCATTCATGCTGCAGGCTGCCAGGGTATCCAGTGAGTTACAAAAGCCCACTCATACTAAGCACCCGACTTTCTCAAGGAAGATGCATCACAAAATTGTGTTCCCCAGCCTTGAGTTCTCTCTGCTGCCCCCTAAGTGATGAGTTTTGTCTTTCCCTCTGGGCTTCCCTTTGCTTGAAAGGAAAGCGGGTCTTAAATAAAAATCCTGTGTGATAAAGGCGGTTGCAGTTTTCAGACAAGCTGGCAGGTCAAATTAAAACTCATGTGAATACAAGGCTGCCTCTCCTTGCTAGATTTGAAATCACATGACTTAACTTGAAGTAGAGAATGTATTTTAAGTTTTGATTAAGGCACAGCTGCAATAAATGGCACAAGTTGTTGCCAGCCAAATAAGAATGAGGTAAACAAGTATGAGCGTGAGGTTCATAGTAATGAACTAAAATGAAAGTGTTTGTCTCTCTCTTTTGTTTAGTGATATGTGAAAATACAGATTGTGAAAGGCCACTTCTCTAATACACAGTTAATATTAAAAGAAATAGAAGATTAAGGCCAATGCTTTGTCCTCAGTTACTGTGTTAGATGAAGAGCATTGGAGCAATTAGGCCAGTGACCCAAAGCAGTGTAACTTAGATTGGAATCTGGCCCCAGGCAACTTGTTCAGGGTCATACAGTCAGTGCTTTCATCTCTGAGATCTGTTTTCTTTCACTGCTTTTTTTGGAGACATAGGCAGTTCCACAGTTCCAGGGGCAGCTGTACTTGTTCATTCATCAGGAGAGAAAATCTTCATGCCATAAGAAGCTCCAGTTCCCTTCCTGCTCTGAAATCTGCCCTTTAGTAATCAATAGGGTGGAAGTCCGCTGAAAAATGTCACTTCCCTGTTTTCCAGCAAAATAGTACTATGATAGCATCCCTCCGAAAATACAGCACAAAATGGGGCTGAGCGCGGTCTGAAGTATGGCCAGGATTTCATAAGGAGGCATAGACACCTGACAAGGTAGGCTTCTGCCAAATGAATAAAGTACATGTGATAAACTGATCTGCTTTTATAGTAGTCTTTCTGATGTAGTTACTTGCTTTCAAAATCTGCAATTCCATATAATTGATGGTATGCATTATATGCAAATTCTAGTACACATAAGTGGCTGTAAAGTTCATTTTAATTTTTAAATGACATTTAAATTAAGCTAGAAGATGGCTTAGAGCTTTTTGCATCCCTTATTACCTTCTTTCCATTTCAGCATCTGAGAAATACTCATTTTAATTAAATTCTGTTTTTAAAATGCATCTTGTAGTCAACACGTGCTGAGAAGAGCCATTTACCACCTATGCACTGTAAGCTTGCTCTGCTGAACAAAATGGGAGCATTACTTTAATTAGTAGTAAATATTGTCATGGCTTAGTGTTTGTGGTCTACTATAATGTCCATTTTGATTTCAAGAAGGTAAAATTACACTAGCCTAGCTTAAATGGTCAGAGGCATAAAAACTGATGGTGTGCCAGTAGGAATTGCAGTGCAGCTGTAGCTATTTTTGTCATACTGCTGTTCTCATTCCACAGGGGGTTGCAGAGAAGCTTGTTTAGATTCAGTGTGATGAGGGATAGTAAAAAAAATAAACCAGCGCTGGGAGGGATACAGGGATGTTGTCTGGGAAGCTAGGGACTGGGTTAGGAAAACTAAGGCCAACTTAGAGTTAAACTTGGCTAGGGATGTTAAGGATAACAGGAAGGGATTCTGTAGGTACATAGCAAATAAAAGACAGACTGGGGACAATGCGGACCCACTCCGGAAGCTATCAGGAGGACTGGCTACCCTGGATTTGGAGAAGGCTGAGGTTCTTAATGACTTCTTTGCCTCAGTCTTCACCGGCAAATGCTCTGACCATATCACCCAAGTCTTGGAAGGCAGATGCAAGGACCATGAGAATGAAGACCCTGGGCCCACTGTAGGAGAGGATCTGGTTCGGGACCACCTTAGGAACCTGAATGTATACAAGTCCATGGGGCCTGATGAAATCTGTCCACGGGTCCTGAAGGAGCTGGTGAATGAATCTGCTAAGCCACTGTCCATCATATTTGGAAAATCATAGCAGTCAGGTGAAGTTCCAATGACTGGAAAAAGGGAAGTATAACCCCCATTTTCAAGAAGGGGAAAATGGGTGAGCCGGGGAACTACAGACCAGTCAGTCTCACCTCTGTGCCTGGCAAAATCTTGGAGCAGATTCTCCTGGAAGGCATACTAAGGCACATGAAAACCAACAAGGTGCTTGGTGACAGCCAGCATGGCTTCACTATGGGGAAATCCTGCCTGACCAATCTGGTGGCCTTCTATGATGGAGCTACGGAACTGATGGACGGGTAGAGCAGTTGATGTCATCTACCTGGACTTGTGTAAAGCCTTTGACACTGTCTCACATGACATCCTTGTCTCTAAGTTGGAGAGACATCAATTTGATAGGTGGACCACTCGGTGGATAAAGAACTGGCTGGATGGCCGCACGCAAAGAGTTGTGGCTCAGTGTCCAGCTGGAGACTAGTAACGAGTGGTGTCTCCCAGGGATCGGTGTTGGGGCCGGTCTTGTTCAACATCCTTGTCAGTGACATGGAGAGTGGGATTGAGTGCACCCTCAGCAAGTTTGCCGATGACACCAAGCTGTGTGGTTCGGTTGATACATTGGAGGGAAGGAATGCCATCCAGAGGGACCTTGACACGCTTGAGATGTCGGCAGATGCCAACCTGATGAAGTTTAACCATGCCAAGTGCAAGGTCCTACAGCTAGGTTGGAGCAATCTCAGGCACAGCTACAGGTTGGGCGGGGAAGAGATTCAGAGCAGCCCTGCGGAGAAGGACTTGGGGGTGTGGGTTGATGAGAAAATGAACATGAGCCAGCAGTGTGCGCTTGCAGCCCAGAAGGCCAACTGTATCCTGGGCTGCATCAAGAGGAGCATGACCAGCAGGTCGAGGGAGGTGATCCTGCCCCTCTTCTCTGCTCTTGTGAGACCTCACTTGGAGTATTGTGTGCAGTTCTGGTGTCCTCAACATAAAAAGGACATGGAACTGTTGGAACAAGTCCAGAGAAGGGCCATGAGGATGATGAGGGGACTGGAGCACCTCCCGTATGAAGATAGGCTGAGAAAGTTGGGGCTGTTCAGCCTGTAGAAGAGAAGGCTGTGTGGAGACCTCATAGCAGCCTTCCCATACCTGAAGGGGGCCTATAGGGATGCTGGGGATGGACTCTTCATGAGGGACTGTAGTGATAGTACAAGGGGTAACTGGTTCAAAGTTAAACAGGGGAAGTTTAGATTGGATATGAGGAAGAAGTTCTTTACTGTAAGGTTGGTGAGGCACTGGAATGGGTTGCCCAGGGAAGTTGTGAATGCTCCATCGCTGGCAGTGTTCAAGGCTGGGTTGGACATAGCCTTGGATGGCATGGTTTAGTGGGAGGTGTCCCTGCCCATGGCAGGGGGGTTGGAGCTTGATGATCCTGAGGTCCTTTCCAACCCTAACTGTTCTATGATTCTATGATCTTTAGTGTAAACAGACTAACAGAACTTCAGTGGGAACAGTATATCAATATCAATCTTTTTGCATATGCGAGTCACTCAGCAGACAGGATGAGAAACAAGGTGCTCATGTTTGGTGGTGGTATTCACTCTTGTTTTCAGTTTATCTGGCCAATTCAGTTTACTTGGCTTTGGTATCCATGGGTCATAAAAAGAGTTTCCACTGCTTCTCCTCAGTTGTCTACCACAAAGACTTGGTGAAGCCTTGGAGCATGTTAGGATCAGTAGATCTGCATATCTTAGATAAGGGGGAAAGTAGGCATGATGGCATGTCAATTTAACCTTCTGGGCTAGGTGTTTCTTTAGCGTCTTTCCTGGTCCTTACTTACGAAATGTGTGCCTACATCACAACCTTCCAGCTGCACACTTTTATCTGATAATGTTATTCTTCGTTTGTCATAATTTTCCCGTGCATTTTTTAGCACAGTGAAAATTAAATTCTGTGTGCACGTGTTTGTTTAGCTTAGCATTTTACTGAGATAGGACTCTTAAACTTATGAGTAATAAACATGTGAAAATTAAAGAGGAAAAATTGAGTAATAGTGGCCCAGCCTTGTGGAACACCAAGTACTTCACAGAATTATAGAGACATCCAGTTTTCACAAAAATGTTCTTAAAAAAATATCCCTAAAGGGTAGGGGAAACTCTAAAAAGGTATAATTCTATCAACAAAAGCTTGCATCTTTTTCCATTTTAGTACTCAGTCTATCTGAAAGTCTAGGTTTTTGGCTGCTATTGACATTCTGAGTAGAATCATAGAATCAAAGAATCATAGAATAGTTAGGGTTGGAAAGGACCTTAAGATCATATTGTTCCAACCCCCCTGCTATGGGCAGGGACACCTCCCACTAAACCATGCCATCCAAGGCTTGTCCAACCTGGCCTTGAACACCGCCAGCGATGGAGCATTCACAGCTTCCCTGGGCAACCCATTCCAGTGCCTCATCATGTAGTTTAGTTTTGAAAGAGTAAAATATAAATACTAAATACTCTTAAGACATCAGGATACCCAATAATAATGTAATCTTAGTGAAAGAATTAGGTCAGCCTTGCCATATTAGCCATTGACCAGATTTTCAGTCAGGTTTTGTCTTATGCTTTGAGTTTGTGGAGATCACATGTGCCTCCACTTTCAGCCATAGGTATGAATTGTTAGATATTTGCAGTCAAGTTTTCAGAAGCTCTCAAGTAACTCAGCTTAAATCCTGTTGATTTCACTCAGAGTCTTCTAAATCATTTAGGTTCTTCTGAAGATGTTACCAAGCATTACTTAAATTTTTGCTTCAAGTAAAGAAGAGTGTCATGGTTTAAACCCAGCCTGTCACTCAGACACCCCACCCCCACCCCCCCCCCCAGCTTCCTTCCCTGGCTCCTGGAGGGATGGGGAGGAGAATCAAAGAGTGTAACTCCCATTGGTTGAGATAAGAACAGTCCAGTAACTAAGATATAACACAAAACCACTACTGCTGCCACCAATAATGATAATGATAAGGGAAATAACAAGGGAAGAGAATACAACCACTCACCACCCACCAACCAATACCCAGCCCGACCAAGCAGTGATCCAACCCTTCCAGGTAACTTCCCCCAGTTTATATACTGGGCATGACGTGCTGTGGTATGGAATACCTATTTAGTTAGTTTGAGTGAGGTGTCCTGTCTCTGCTTCCTCCTGGCTTCCCCTCTTCCCTGGCCGAGTATAAGACTGAGGAAGTCTTTGGTCAGAGTAAACATTACTGAGCAGCAACTAAAAACGTCAGTGTTATCAGCGCTGTTCCCAGGCTGAAAGTCGAAAACACAGCACTGCACCAGCTACTAAGAAGGAGAAAAATGACTGCTACTGCTGAACCCAGGACGAGGAGTCAAAAATCAAAGGAAGATTTAATACTAAATTGGAACAATTGGCTGACAACAACAGAGGGCAACTCACAGTGATATAACTGAACTTTCTTTATGATAATAAGAGGAAACTGTTTTGAGAAATTAGTTTAATGATGCAATGTAATGCACTATTTTAAATTAAAAATTAATCAAAATACAGTTATTGAATAACTTACCTTTAATTGCAGTTAACAAGATATAAATTCATCCGCATTCAAGATTAAATGGTCCTGAGATGTTTGATCCTATTTCTGCTTTCAGAAAAAATAATCTGGGGATAAGTAAAAAACTCTGAAGTATATGCAGAGAAATAATTCTTGAAAGTTTTTCCCTTTGAAAGTACCAGTCCAGAGGGTATTTATGGGTCAGTTAGATGTAGATTTTTTTGCTTTAGGAGCTCAGAAGCTGGCTGCAGTGTGATACTTACTTTTTCCCCCATGTTCTTTTCCTTGTTTCTCTCTAGCAGGAACCTTGCAAATTACCAGATTTTGCTGCTGCATCATGCGAATCATCAGAAATGATGAATGCAGTTTTGGAAATAATTACAAAGGGTGGCTTCGGCTAGCTCTTAACCTCAATGACCCCTTTCCCTAGTCTCTGAAAAGAATTTAGACTCCTCTAGGGCAAAGTTAAATATCAGAGCTAGCTGCAGTTACTCAGGTTATCTGGTTTAAGACGCTGTCTTTCTTCTCTGAGTGGTAAGTGAGCTTGAGGATACTCACTGCCTAAAGCTGACATTGGTCCTTGTTATTATTTTCTTCATTCTTAGCATAGTAAGAGTATTGTGGTTTCCACAGCAGTACATCATATCAATATTGCAGATGAACGTCATTGCAAGTCATATATATATATATATAAATCTTTTGAACAGTAGCCTTTGCTTTTGAATTAGAGGATGCATTTTTTGTATAAAATTTATTCCAGGTATAATTTCACAGACATCTGCGGTCTTATCATGGGACAGAATGTTGTTCCTGCTTTTTTCTTGTTACTGTATTTATTGTCATTTTTAAGAAGCAAAGAAATGTTTGGGGTTTATTATTTTTAACTTTAAAGCAGTGCATACAGCCCACGAAATCCACTCTTGGGAATTCTGTATCTAAGCCAAAATTTATATTCCACAAAAATGTTATAACAGGATTATTTGGTGTCTTCTTTCTAATTATAGTAGCCTTCCCTGTATGGATACACTCAATTTCCTGTTGAACCTAATGTTGCATTCAGTGTCCACTGGGAGAACGCTTAGCTGTAAACCAAAGCCCTGCAGTTCTGATGACATAATCACATTCCAAACTATTGCAGTGTGACTCTTTAGTTGCTACCACAAGCTGCCACACATGCATTGTGCATTCGTATTGGTGGTAGTTTGAGAAAACTTAGACCCTGAAGTCCCATCTGCACAAGATTGCAGAATACTTGATAGCCAACTGCTCCTTCTAAGGGCAAATGAATATCTCAGTTGAGTTAGTATTCAAGCAAATGGTGAAATTTGTGCTGAATGCTTTTCCTTCATTATGCGCTGAACTTCAGTTGCTATACTGCATGTTCTGTCAGGTAGCAACTGAGTCTCAGAGACATAGTTGTGAAATGAGAGGCTGCTTGACGAACAAGGTTTCAGTCCTGTAGCTGACAGCAGGCAGTGAGAAACAAGGTTTGGGAGAGAGTGGGGCACTTCTCAGTGGGAGCTAAGAACCTGCACATCCTTTGCTGTCAGTGGCAGGATTGAGATATTGGGCTGCTCTTGATTTGAATCATGGGACCACTTGTAGAGTACATTTGTTCTCCATGTGAGATGGAGGAAGAATTGAGTCCTTTGCAAAAGGCTGAGAGAAGTTCTTTGATACAGAAACTAAATAATCTGGAGATTGATCAGTGCTTTACATAGGCATAGTTTTGCATACGCTCTCTGCTGAAAGAAATGGCTGTAGTAAAGGCAAAATTGTGCTCACAGAGAACAGTTTTGTTCTCTTTGTTTTGCAATGTGGAATATTCCTGCTGAAGTCAATGGTAGATTAGTAGGAAACAGTTAAATTAAGCCTTGAGTTAAAATCAAGGAACAAGAGAATCTGAATATATATGACCATTTCAGAAACACGCAGTAAATATAGATATACGTATTATAGTTGTGCATTGTAATGCTTTATTTTCAAAGCTAGTTTTTTTACATTTTGGTCAGAGTGCACATTATTTTACTGGAAAGTGCACATTGTTTTACTAGAAAATGCACAACAGTAGTATCAGATATGGGGAAGAAACGAGGAGGAGATTTAGAGGGGTTTATCCCTCTAACGGGGTTTATAGAGCCAGGCATTTCTAATGTAGGAATTGGTTTTGCAAGGACATTTATTTAGAAATTATTCTTAAATATGCTTATATAAATATAAAAATCTGTATTGAGAGTTAGTTTACCAGGATTCTAGGGGAGAGGAGAGAGACATTTAAGTCTGAAACTATTCACTCACTTATTTGTACATGAAAAAAAGCACAAATAAATCATGAATGTTACTTAAGTGGTTATGGATAGCAAGTGAAACTTTGAAATAAAACAGCTATCCTGGAGCTAGTTGTTATGTGGCCTAACAAATAACACCCTTGATTTGATAGTTTTATAATTGTGATTGTATTTCCTCTATGTGATCAGTCTCTTTTGAACAAGGTGTTGCGGTGAACATTTAAATTCTTTATATTCAGGTTAATTATTTGCTTGGTAGGGACATATTGTCCTTGCCCTGTAAAACAATTTTATGTAGCTAGCAATTGGACAGGGACCAGTTCATTCCAAAGCTCAGGAGAAAAAAATATTATATTGTATTTTTGCTTAGTTATATTTAAAGTATGAAGCTCACATGGAATTTCCTGGCACTTTCTGGTCATTTTGAATGGCTGTACAGAAAGAAGAATTCTCCTTTCTGTTGATTTTTTCAGGAAATACAATGCCTCCACAGTAAGTTGGAGAATTTAGTCTGAATTATAACACTCAAATATTGTTAGTCTGTATCAGTTTTGTAGAATTACAGACTTCATATTTCACCTTTATGGAGCTGATATATAACCAACTATATAAGCCCAGATACGGCTGAATTATCAAGGCAAGAAAAGGCAGAAATTTCCATTTCGGAAGGTGTAAAGATGTCTCTGTTCATTTCATGGGAGTTACTGTTTCCACATCAGTTGTTTTCAGTAGTTATATCTGTATCTAGTAAGAGGATTTCTTATGTCACGTCTACATGATCTTTGTGAAGTTGATCCCCCCTTATCAAACATTTCTACTTCAAAAGGTCATAGCTAATGTCTCTCATTTGACATACATGTCTTTCATGTATTGAAAACATTAACTTGAGAAAAATACTTTTTGTTTTACCTAATGCATATATTTTAAGATCTCCAAATGGAGACATTTAAAAAAAAAGTGATTTGTATTATAAGGTTTTGTTGGGCTTCTAGTGTGTTTATTAAATGTGCTGTTTGTGTCTGTGTATAATGTAAACCTGACCTTTTGGTGTCTCAAAAGTTTCTTCGCCTTATAGTTTATTGCTCTTTGCTTCTCATCGTTATGTACATGTCTTTTGATTTTCAGATATCTTCCCAGAATGTATTGAGGATCCAGTGTTACCTTCTAATGTTGTGTTATCTGGGTACAGTTTCACCTTGCTTATTTTCTGGCTCACAAACCCTGGTCACATTTCCCTTTACGAATTCCTAGGTTTTCATGCAGGTGACACTTCACAGAAATAGCTGCAGGGGTTAATATCTTGTGTGTCTTTCTAAAGACGGTACAGAGCAGCACTTTGCACTGTGTTCTGCATGGCAACAGCCCAGATAAGCACCAAACTATACCTGTGTGTGGGAGAATATTGTGGTGACATAGAAGTGGCATAATGACTGTTCCACTGTCTTTCCTTTTCCAGTTGCTGGTTGTGGGATATCACAAAGGCTTCCTTGTGCTTTTGGCATTCCCAGTTAGATCAGTAGCTTCTAGGTATCTTACCTGCCATAAAAAATTGCAGCAACCTAAAGGCTTCCATGAGGTGCTTAGCACTGACAACCACAGTTTGGATGAATGGAACAATTGCAACTGAATCTAGTTCTTTCATGTAGCAAACTTTCAATCCTGGGCTACAGGTCACTGTTAGAGGTGGAGATTTTTCTTGGCATGTTACATAGGCTTAGTTTTCTATATTGCCTGTATAGTACCCCTGAAATACATGCTTTATATCACCTAGGTTTCCATATTATTTTTTTTTCCCATCACAAAGCCATTGTTGGTCATACAAATATCAAAATATCTCATTTTTTGAAAGTATGTTGAACTGTTTTCTTCTTTACTGCTGCTAGTGGTATATTCAGAGAACAGCCAATCTTCAGATGGACTTTGAGTAAGACCTCTTGTTTACTTTGCCTTTTGTCTAGCAAGTTTTAACTAAGCCTTAAATAAGTGCTTTGACTTTAAAAAGTGTTGACATTTCTGTATCTTAATTAGATTCTTTAGGAATTATTAGATTCCATGACTTTTAACACTATGTTTATTTGAGATCTCTAAATACAGGCATGTCTTCTGGAAAATTGAACTGAGTTTTTAACAGGTTTTTTTGCAAATCATTGTGAAATCAAAGTTTAAGAAACTGCTGTCCTCAAGTATTAGCTGTCACCTCATCAGCTGAGAATGCAGTAGCTAGACTAGTGAGCTCTTAGGATGTTTCAGTGTAACTTAACAGCCATCACTAACAAGCACTCCACTGTGTTATGTTTTGTTTTAAATCTAGACTGTATTAAATGCAAAGAGACTTCTTAATAGCAACCATTTCAGATGCAAGGACAAGCATGAGATTTACAAATTGACAGTCTAAAATGCCTTAATGTTTTTTTATGAATCTTTTGAGAACATGTTTTCAAAGGTCCATGGCAATGGTTCGGCAGCTCAGGAGAGGCATAATAGTGATTTTTGAATGTCTGCCCCAAAAGCATTAGAAGTTCATGTTTCCCACAACATCATGCTAAAGACACTGAAGTTTTATTCCTGAGTACAAAAAAAGAACCAAATTATTTGTCTTTGTCCATACAACTGAAGATGCCAAATGAGGCAAGTCTATTTATACATGTTGAGGAGGGTTCACAATGGGTTTAAATGAAAATGCTAAGTTACACTTCATTAACCTGATTCAAGTTGCATCTTGAGGGACAGAAGGACAAAGCATTAGCAGGGAACACAACCAACAAGAGATTTTAAATTATGCAATGAAAAGCTATTGTACTATTTCTTCTCCTTTCTGTTGGTTGTTCTTTTGGCATGTTAGGGCTCAGTAATATAAAGCATGTTTACATTACTTCAGAGATGTGTAACTTTCCACCACTACTTGGGACAGCTCTGATTTTGGTGGCATGAGGGTTCAAACAGACCCCTTTTCTCCCCATTTAGTCCAAATCTAGTTAGATGTTTGCATTTTTTCCACATACAAAATGAGTAAGTGATTTTTGTCCAGGTATAGAGCAAATAGCTGATTTGGTTGAATCTGAACCCCATGAAGGAGAAATAGCAATCTGAAAAGCCTTTGTATATTACCTTGGTCATTCCCCCCAGTATGCAGGTCTAAATTGCAAAAAAATAGTAATATTTTACAGTTATATTTTGTCATCCATGATTACTGAAGGGTTGCTTTCGCAGCTCCAGCCGAGAAAAGGATTTTACCTGGCACTGCCTTCTTTTAATTTATCCAGACTTGATGGACATCACTGCAGTTGAATGAATATTTCACGAGTATTTCACACTGAGTAGAAGCAATCACACTCATTATGGCTGAAATATCTGTAGTTTTTCCTCTGATGATGGATGGCTATTATGTCATTGTATTCAGTCATTGCGGGTTCTGTATTCTGTGAATTTGTTTCTTGACTGCTGGATAATTTTTCATGCTTGCATAGTTCAGCAAGCTACATAGTTAAAGCTGTGAAAGGTGATGTATTAATGTTATGGATGGAGTTAGGAAATAGGGTGTGATTTTATTGCTGAATTCAAAGTGCATGAGTTCTGGATACTTAGGAGTTCTTGAGTTCTACTGCAGCGTGTCTGGTATGCAACCTTTCAGCATGAGCCCATATTTTAATATTTCCAACTAAATAATAACATTTGAACTATGGGATGGCTGCATAGGGATTCTGTATTTTCATTAAATGTATATCATACTGCTGCAGTTAATTTTTTTTCCATTGTTAATGCTTAATAGCAAGAATGTGTTTGCCAAGGTAATATGAGTCAAAACTTCTATAAGCAAGGTCAGAGGAACCCGGAGATGTATTATTTTATTGGCCTGGTTTCATGAAACACTTCTGTGAGCTGTAAGTATGCTTAGCGGGTAGATTACAGACTAGTCCTGTCAGGATTTCTTCAGTGGATAAATAAGAGTTCATATACGAAATTAAAAATCAGTAGGCGCGTACTCCCATGCCCTGCTGTGAAGTTGCATGGTTTTAGAACTAAGGGATAAAAAATGAACTAGTATTCTAAATTGATAAAAACTTGTGATTGCGAATGCTCAGTAAGTAGCAATCAGAGAGTGTGTTAAGGTTCTTCTCACCATCCTTTCACTGCTGTAAATGTAAGGGTTCAACTTGTTTTGAGTGATGAAGCAAATTAAAAAAAAACCCAAAACATCCTTTTCCCTATCTTTTCAGTGTGGACTTAACAAATTCCAAGTATTCATCATTTGTCGCCAGGAGTGACAGATGAAAGCCATGAATTTTCAATGGGAATTTTCTGCCTTCCCCCCCCCCATTCAGAGATAATTTATGTAAGTAGAAGATATAATGAGGATACTAAATTAAGTGTGTCTATGTGTATATAAATAAAATAGGTTTGTTATCCATTTGCCAGCGTTTTGGCTCAGCTGCAGCAGTGAGTATCATAACTGCTTTAAAATTGATTAGACAATTTAACTTGAAATTTAACTCTGGTATGGCAGAGAGAGATAAGCCTGTGCATAGGAGCATAAAACATTAATCCTGCAGTTCTCCAGCTGATCTCAATAAAGCTGGCATTTTGTATTTATTCTTTAGCTTTCAAGAAATTTAAGGTCTTTTGCTTCCAGTGTGACCTGTGCACACATGAGTGGTCTTTGTCTTCTTACTATACAGGTCAAGAATCACTGGACCCTTTCACTTGATCTAAAGGTGAACTCTTTTTCTGTTAAATTAGAGGTGTTTCTGCAGCACACAGGGGTGACGTGCCTAGGATTTTTGGCAGGGGAAAGCAGGTTTGTTTAACTACTATTCTTCTATAAGTTTCTGCCCAAAAGAGACCTGAAAACAGTGTCTCTATACAGTCCCACTGTGGCTTCCAGTGTTAAAGCAACATGAATGTGCACAATGAAATAGCCATTTTAAATGGACACTAATCTCTTTTAATTTTATATGAACCTGTTCAGAGCAGCATTTTCTACACTACTTTCATGTTCGGTTTTTGTCTGTATCGTGATGCTTCATCAAAGAAAGATCAGTTTAGCCTCAGTGAAGTGGCAAAGTGACGAACATGAAAGCAGCCAGATCTAAGTCCTTCTGCACCTGTTTTCACATCCATATCAGCTGGAGCTTTTGGGTGCTTTATGGCAACTATATGCTGGTTTTGACTAAGTTCAGCTGCTCTGTTTTTAGTAGACATCCTGTTTCCTGATGTTGATCTGTTCTTTAAGTTGATCCTGGTATAAAGAAGTGTCTTGAAGTGGACATTGTTTCTGGTATGAAAGCCAGTTCAAAATGCTCACCAAAGCACAAGTGGAAGAAAGGCAAGGTACAAATGTGCTACCTTTTAGTCAGTTATATCTGTCAGGTTTTCATCTCCATGACACCTATAGTACTCTTACAACACCCTAGAAGTCTCCAGTTTTAACTAGCAGGTAGTCTGCTAAGCAGTGTTTTGCAGCAGCCAGCATTTTAAAGTGGTTTGGATGACAATACTATCACACCCTAATTGAACCCCCACTTTAACAGCAGATAGTATTTTCTTAAACACCCAACTTCCAAGTTTAGCTCAAAGTTACCCTTGTAATTGAAAATTCTGCCTGCTCTTACTGTTTTGACTTATAATATATAAATGTGTATTGTAGTAGTTGTGATGTTTTTATAATATTGATAAACTGTAATGGAAATATTCAGCATTATGTGCTTGTTATAAATGGTGTGCATATATTACCAGACTGGATAGAATATTCTTACTCTCTGTGCTATCCTGTCATCTTAATTAGGGTACAGTGATGTTAAGCACTCTATCTCACATTTTTATGTCATATTGCAGTACATCTCAGGACAGAATGCTGCTCCTAACGTGGAAAAGCACTAGTTTTTTCAGGACCAGATTCCAATTAGAGCTTATGCTCTACAAGAGAATGCTTCTTCAAAATTTCTTGGTGGTCTTGAATGCTAGGGTGTCTGCTGCATGGGCAAAGCTGATCACTGTATGTTTGGTTCCTAGGATCAGGCAAATCTAAGAAAGGAAGAGCATACTCTGCCCTTTTTTATCTTGTTCCCATGCAACGGTATACCGGTTGCTGTTCAAAAGTCACCATGTACCAATGCTCACTGAATCATCCTCCTCCTTATAGTACTATGTATCAGGTTGCTGTTACTGCCTGTCAACTTAATGGATTCTGACTATCAAGACAACACAAATATGTATCAAAATAGAAGTATGCATTGCAAATATCACAGATATTTTGTATGTGAAATAGAAGAGAAACTGGAGTATTGCTTGATGGTGATGATTGTGGTGTATTTTACTTTCTTATTTAATATTCTCTTCATATTCTGTTTGTATTTAGAAATGTGTGAAATTATTTTTTTCCGCTCTCAAAGAGCTTTAAATGCTTCAGGGAAGTGTTTATTTTGGATTTTGTTTCACCATCAAGAAAAGGATAGCTCAGCATTTAGCAATGCAAGTGGTTTCTTTTTCTTAGACTGATATTAAAATGTTGCTGAGGATTACCTGGAGATTTTCTGCTAGACATTTGCTTAAACTATTGTTCACTTCTTAAGCAACAAAATTAAAAGGATCAGGGGTGCAGACATCTAAAGGTGTATGCCAGCCAACATTCCAATAACTGTACAGAAAACAATACTCATTTAACAGAAGCACTTTTGCTCCTGAAAAAAAGTCTCTTTTAATCTCTGTTACTTTTTGTCAATGGTCATTACTGCTTTGCACATGTGTCCTGAAGCTTAAACTACTGTGGCTCTTTGTAACTTGGCTAAGGCGCATAGGCATGGAGTGTAGCAGGTCACTTTCGGGGCAAAGAATTTGCACATTAACATATGGTGGATATATGTGGCTTGGATTTCCTAACTGCCTGCCTGTTCAGTTACTTGGTGTTCTGGTATCCAAGACTGTCCAGCTCTTCAGGTCTGAGAACTGCAGCGTCATCACTCCGTCCTCTGCTTAAACACAGAAGCTTGCTTCTAGGCAAATGATTATATGTAGCCCTTTCAGTGTACTTAGTAGAGCTTTCAGTCATTTTTCAAATACAAAATGCTTATAAAAAAAAAGCAGTGCCACTTTCTTCCTGCTGGCTTCCTGAAGTCTCGTGTTGGGAAAAGCATTTACGATGTGTTTCGTATGAACAGGAAGCTTTCAGTAATGACTGCTATTTCTGCGTCTACAGCATCCAGTCCAGCTGTTGAAAATGTCACTGTGGATGGCACAAATAGGGTAGGACTTTGGCAAGACCATGCACTGTCTGACTTTGACGTTAGTTGAGAAGTAAAAAAAAAAAGAGCAATAGGATGTGTGAAGAATAGACAACCTGTTGGATGTAAATGCACAAAATGGAAGAGAAACCAGAAAAGTGTTATTTTTGGTTCTTGAAATCATCAGTAAAATTACTTTGTTCAGCATACTAGCTGAAAATCTGTGGATTTTTGCAAACTCTGTGATTGAATTTTACATGTCCATGAGGATTCTGAACAATGAGGCCAATGTTAATATTCCTGCATTGAGGCGTTGGTATAATTCTTTGACAGAACATGTTGGGAGGTTGAAATGTCCCTAATGTTTTCAAGTCAAGTTTTTATTATTATAACTGACCAGACTCACCTTCTCTGTCCAGATTTTCATCAGTTATGATAGAAGTGTAAATAGTATGTTTTTCTGTAATTAGATGTGACTAAAAGCAATCCTGACAGTGTGTTGCCTCACATCTCTGCATGAGCTTCCTGTCTTCCTCATCTGGACAGATTTTTGAACCTTTCTTTCTTACACAGATTTTAGTCTTGTTTTTCTCCTTCATTTCTTTCTATTCTTATCTATGCTTGATTTTTTTAGTTCCTTTTTTTTGTGCTGTGTTTCTTTACCCCTTCTCTTATGTAATCTTCTGTACTTTTTCCTTTTTACCCACTCATTTTTCTCATATTTTTGCTTTTTAAAAAATTCTTTATTCACTTTTGATTTGTGTCTTATGTAGTGCAATATCATCTAATGTTTCTGAAGTTTAATGCCCGTGGAATGTTCTACTACAAGGTTGCCTTGGGAACTAAGGGAAAACCTAGTTTTAGAACCTGTGATGCTTTTTGGGGTCAATGTTTCTTTGTTCATCTGCCATATACCTTTAGAAAAGTTAGAAAAAACTTCCCAAGAACACTGCAGGATCTCAACTGGGCAAACAGAATAGAAAGAATAGACCGGAAAATGAAACGGGTGTGTGTGTCCCTCTTACTGTGGCTCAACAAGGTGATCACTGTTTATTGTTTCGTTGTGAAGGGTACAGTACTTTATGTATATGTGTACACACATATGCCATCTATAAATCTTGAGGAGATTGGTTTTACTTTGTGCTTGAAAAATAGATTTAGGATGAATATAATTTCTATTTGTATTTATCTCACTGAGAGGTATGGATAGGGCCATTATATGAACCGTAGATGTTCCTGCCATCTTAATTAAACACGGTAGGACCAGATAGCTTCAAATGGTTTTTATTCTCAAACTGCAGCTGCACACAGTTGTGATGCTAGCTGGTCTCTGCAGCCTGCTTACATGTTATTAGTGCTTATTCACGTGAGGAATTTCATCCCTTTCCAGTTTTTCCCATCACTGACAGGGACACTTGCATAATTGTAACCCATAGTTGCTTGTGAGTACCACCTATGAGCCTTTGTTTAAGGCTGCTCAGAAATGGGATTGTATCGGAACACAGAAAACAGATACCTAATAGGTCTTTAAATGAACAAATCATGCTTATTTTTTTATGCAGGGAATAAATCACAAGATAGTGGGATTGCAGAGATGGAGGAACTTCCAGTGCCACACAACATCAAAATAAGTAACATCACATGTGATTCCTTCAAGATTTCTTGGGACATGGATTCGAAGTCCAAGGACCGTATTACTCATTACTTCATTGATCTCAACAAGAAAGAAAACAAGAATTCCAATAAATTTAAACACAAGGTAATTTTCATTTTGAAATCTCGAGTTTAAATAGATGAGTCTCAGTGTTTTATTAACCTTTCAAAGGCAAACCATGAGAGACAGATATTGGACATCCAGCAAAGGTGGGTTTGACAATCTGATTGACTATTTTTTACTCTGAATGCGTTCTCCGTCTCTAGCCTGTGCGCGCATACACACAAATCCATATATTTCATATAAAACTGAGTGTTACCTTTCCTGCTTCATTTGAAAACTGAGACTGTACAATGTATTACAAGATAGACATTTTTGTTCCTGACTAGTTCTTGATCATTATTTAAACAATTCGTGTTTTGTGCCTGTCTTTGTTCAGTGACAGACTCATGAGAGCGCCACATCTTTTCAACAGAAGAGTCATAAATTCTAATGCACTTCTAGAAGGCTTCCTGCAATTTTAGTTTGTAGCATTCAGCACTGTGACCTGAATATTCATCTGTCCTCTTTCCTCAAGCCACTGATGCAGGGACGTACTGAATGCACTGCAGAATCTGTACTTATCAAGCCCAGCAAATTTGCTTTTGACCTCAGAATAGCTGAAATGCTGACATGTCCTTGGAAACATGGAATGAGATAGATGGAAGATTAAACAACACAATCACCTGCAAATTTAAGAGCTATATTGGCAATATCTCTAAAAGATAAGGTTTGCCAAGGCACAAACGCCTTTCATTTTATTGATCTACATGGGGTTTTTTTTATTTATGTGCAAACTGGTGTAAAGTTGTAAAATTTGGTTTTCTATAAAGTAAAGCTATCTTGGCAGATCAAAACCTGTATACACTTCAAAACCTGTATCACAGTGATGAGACTAGTGTTAAAATGTTTGCAAATATTTAAAGTATATTCAGCATATTTAGGGTATGTGCAGTTTTAATATTTAATACTTGTGTCTGTGAAGGAGGAGGTTTCTATTGGTAGTAGTGTGCAAAGACTGAAATTCTAATAAGGCTTTGTCTTTTTCTCAATGCAATTTGCATACCTCATTTCTTTTTTTAAGACATGGAAGTATGATTCTTCCCACGCAATAGGAAATGAGGTATTCAGATATTCAGCAAAACTAGGACTAGAACCTGGGTGTGCTGAGTTCCCAAAATGTGTCCTGCGAGCAGACTTGGAAAGGAGAAGGGTAAGGTGAAATGGGAGAAAGTCAAAGCTGAAAAATGAAAGCTGCTGCTTTGGCAATGAAAAGGAACTGCAAAGCAGGCATCTTGTCCCAAAGAGAAGAGGTAGTGTGACTCATGTATTAGTTACTCAGTGCTTCCGGGTTGTTCTTGGAAATTATTGCCATCTAGGTACTTTCAGAGTTGTCTGGTAGGTGCTGGTGATGGAGCAGCCATCTGCTGCACCAGAATCCCTGCTGCCCTTGAGCTGGCATGTGACCTCCTTTGCACTTCTTTGGGGGCTCAGCCAGGAATGAGAGCTGAGCAAAAAAGAGATGAAAGGAACAAATGGAGAATCCCTGGAGAAATTCCAACGTGCACATTTGAACATCTTTTTTCTGAGGTCAGGGGCCTGAAAAAAAAAAAAATAAAGTGTTTGCTTAGAAAAATTGCAACAAATTAGAGTTTTTAAAAGCATTATATCTGCCCCTCTTCCAGAGCTGTGCAAGAGAGAAAACCCTCTGCCCTCTGTTTAATGTGGGGTTAGGTAGTCAGGCCCTTTTTTGGTGTATTAGAAGAGTTTCCTGATACACAGCTCAAAGGTAAGGCTTTGATGCATGGAGGCAATGAGACTTGTAACATTACGTAAAAACTGACAAAATTTATGGGGGTAAAAGCCATCACCGGTGTGTGGGCACAGAGACCTGACCCCATTGGAGGCAGTTTTTACCATACCCAAAGAAAAGATGACAGGAAGACTAATGATTGTCACTGTCACAGCTGTTGACAGCATTAGCAGTAGCAAATTCAGTCTAGTGGGACGCCTTTGCAAGACAGTTCCAGGATGGCAGCTTTAAACGTCATTTGGGAGTTCTTTTATTTTTCCTTGTAATTTTTCCCAATTGTTATTTGATTTAAATAAGAATTACCAAAAAGAAATCGTGACAACAAAATGTTACCCTTATCAGTCAGTCACATTTCAGTTCTTGTTATATTACAGTAGGCTGCTAATTTTACACTTTGTTAATACAGAAACCAAAGAATATTTTTTACTGACAGAAAAACAATAAAAGAAAGATATTTTTCCATAATAGAAGACAAGTACAAAAAAAAATGTTTTGGGTCTTGCCTACAGATCATGAACAGAAAATGTCTCTTTTCTATTTCTTTTTTCCTTAAAGGACTATTGTGCTGGTGTTTATAAGATGACTATGGACTAACACTTATAGGTAGAGAATTATGGATGTTATCTAAAATTCCTGCTTTTCACAAGGCAGCCATCTTATTATTCTGTGATTACTGATAGATCCAAGAGTAAATACCTCTCTCTATCACAGCTCCTCGGGTACACTGTGCAGAGCATCATTCAACTTCACTGAGCGTCCTTTCACCCACAGTTCTAGCATAAGTTGTCCAGTTCTTCAATTTTTTTCTTCCCCTTTGTGGTCTGTGCTACAGTCTTTGATGTTGTGGAGATGAGGCATTTCGACAACAACAAACAGCTATTCTTCGTGGCACTGTAGTGTGATGCACTGTAGTGTGATACACTGTAAGAGCAAAACAGAGTATCTGTCTGAAGTGGTGACTGGGTGGGAAGCAAGAGGTGCAGCAGCAGGCACAAACTGTCTAGCTGGATGGCTTGCTCTGGCGCTTCCTCTGCACAAGAGCATTTTGATACATGTAAACCACACAAAGTTACTCTTGCAACGTGTTTAACTTTGTCTGTCGAGGTTTGGTTTGGAGGATGTCAACGGCAATACAGGTGGACTGATTGACAGCAGGAGGAATTTTGTTTGGAAGAAAACAATGGCAATAAGAGCACAAGAAGCTCTTAAAGATATCCTTGTGCTCAGTAGCTTGTCTTTGGCCCTAGTCTGAATTATATGTTTGGGTTATATATAATAGTATCAGTCTATAGTCACTTGGAACCAATAATATACATACAAGTAGCTCTTTCATAGCAGACCATAGACCACTGTCCTCTGCCACTCTGTTATTTTTTATTATATTTATTTTTTTATTATTACTTTTATTTATATAATTTTCATTGCTGCAGCAACCATAAGGCATAACTAAGGTTTATGCAGGAGAGCCAGGGGCTGGGAATTACATTGCAAAAACAATGGGTTGTGAATTGATTTGGTTGCAGGCTGACTTGCATATTGCTTTGTCTTTTTATTTCTGTCAGGATGTCCCTACGAAATTGGTGGCCAAAGCTGTTCCTTTGCCTATGACAGTCCGCGGGCACTGGTTCTTGAGCCCAAGGACAGAATACACAGTAGCAGTGCAGACAGCTTCAAAGCAAGTTGATGGTGATTACGTCGTTTCTGAATGGAGTGAAATCATCGAGTTTTGCACAGCAGGTAATATTGCTGAAGAAACGTGCACCACAGGACGTATGCAGTTAACGTTCGTTATGCTTCCTGAGCAGGTTAGCCATCTACCAGTGCCAGCTAGGCTGGTAGAGTTAGAATAGTCACACTTGGAAACTAGAATTGCAACTTCAGGCTTTGTATGTGCTCAGGTTTGGTGCTTTAATGAGAGGCAGCTGCACTGCCCCTTTGTTTTGCAGCAGTGTAGCTGCCCCAAAGTGCTGTGCCTGGCACCACTGCTTGTGCCAGGGTAGGAAAGCAGGCTAGTGAACCAAAGTGGAGCAGGGCCACTTGTATGCCTGCTGCTGGCTACTAGCACCAATGGAGAAAACAGTGTGGCAGCTCCCTAGCAGAAAGCTTCCTTAAGACTGCTACTGCTTTCCCTCCTCTGGATGCTGCAAAGCCGGAGCATCACCAACACCTTGTCTTGATGATTAGTTTAGCCTGTCATTGATTTGTAAGTAAGTCTTCCTTTGGATGTTTGTCACCTAGTGCCAATGTGCTTACCTGTGTGAAAGCTGAGTGCTGAAGTGAGCTCCCTGAATCCCATCTTGGTTGTGATATTGTTTAGACTGGGTCCTATGCAAGCTATTTTTATTTCAATTATTATTGTCTCACAACCATGTACATTATAGCAAACAGTTGATCAAATGACGTAAGCCAGAGAGGGCAGTTCTCAGCTCCTCTGCAGTCCCAAATACAAGGAAACCAGCTCTAACAAGCACAGGAAATTCTGAGCTGAAAGTTGGTGTAGGCTTGCAGGGTATTTTCAGGGAAAGGAGTGAGGAGACTCAAACATAGGTGTTCCAGCCATTAGTCTGTTGCCGGCACTGGAAACTGGTGCTGCTGCGTGATGTGAGGTATGTTACTGAGGCTGTGTTCCCTGCTGGACATCTGTGTAGCTTTTGGAGAGTAATGTGGGTTTTCCTGCCCCCTGTACTAGCAGGTTGTCTTTTCTTTCTAGATTATTCAAAAGTTCACCTAACACAGCTACTGGAAAAAGCTGAAGTGATTGCAGGCCGTATGCTTAAACTGTCTGTTTTTTATCGGAATCAGCACAAAGAATACTTTGATTATGTCAGGTAAGGAAGTAAACATATGCAACATTGTTTGTCAAATTAAGGGAGTAGTGAAAATAAGTAAATGGAGGCAGCTGTACTAAAGCTGGAGCACAATCTCTGTATGCTTTATTTGCCAGTTTAGAAGAAGGGGAAAAAAATATATAACTCATTTCTTCCACCTTGCTTAACTCAGCATTCCATTAGGCAATAAAAGTTTGTGTTTTGAAGCAGAAACTGAAGTATGCACAGGGTCTCCAGCCTGATTAAAGTGTCTGTTGTCATAGTGGAGTGTTTAGTAGCCAAATAAATACTCCAGTGTACTGAGAAATTCAGAGCGAGATGTCTAATAGTAGGAGGGCACAACAGTGTGCGTAGGCATTTGCCTGCATATAAAAGTTCCATCTCAAATATCTCCTCTTCACATGCAACCACCCCATTTCTATTTCCAGATGTAGTAAGTGGGGCTCTGCAATCTGAATGTTAATTTACAGCTCAAGTGGGGAAGGAGAGGGGGTGGTATTTAGACAATTTCACAACACTGCTTCAGCTGGAATGGATAAATGGCATAGCTGGAGGTAGGTTCCTTATTCCTATTGGAGACCCAGTGTGCCTTTGTACATACATCTGGAAGCATCATTACAACAGAAAAGAAGACTTTTCTGTAGGAGTCAAGGCTCAAGCACCAACTGAGCAGGAGCAACCACCATGCAGAGGTAACCTTCCACCATTAGAAGGACATGGTTGAGAGGTAAGCGGTGTGTGAAAAGCTGTTTCAGCACTGTGTCAGAAGGGCGGCAGCACTGACTCTGCTTCTCTGAGAGATGGGGCTGCTGCTGTGGCACATAATTCCAGTTTTCTGTGGGTGTCACACCAGCACCTCTCTAGAGCTGGAAGTTTTTTTAAAACTGGTAAAAAACCAAAATAGTCAGGGGAGTCCAACTCCAAAGGGCAGACTCCACCACCCTTGGAAATGTCCCCATGCTGTAGTCATGAGTATCTGCTCAGTTGTAAAAGTGTTGTATTACAGAGCATGGAGTTTACTTTTTCCCTCTGTGTTTTGGAAGAATTATTTTATTGCATATAGTGACAAAGCTACAAAACTCAGTGGAGGTAGAAAATGAATTGCAGCTGTTGAGGCTCTTTGAGGACTTCATAAATCTCTGCTGCCATCCTGGACTCGATACCGCAGAAGGGAAAACCCCGTGGTGGCTCTGATTTTCGTATAGCTTTGTTTTCAGCTGTGTGACCATAGTCACCTGCCTTTGTGTTCATAGAGCTTTGAAGATTACTATGGAGGTGCATTTGTAGCTGTGGGTTTGGCCTTGTTCAGCCAAATGTGACTCTGATTACATGGTATCTTTGCCCCTCCCTTCTATTGCATCGCTTGAGTCAGTACAAGTAGAGAAAAGTTTGTTTTCCCTTGTGTTAGTGAGTTATAGAGACAAAAATCTGTGTTTCATCAGGTCAGTATGCACTAACATGGTCACAAGGGCCAGTCCTTCCACAATACACCATTCCACATGTTAGGTTAAAAACCATAACCCATGCTTCCTTTTATGAAAAATTCCTTGTCATACCATGCCTGTCAATGGCTTCTGTGGTGTCATAATTAGTAAACAATCGTGGAAAAGCTTATAGAGCAGTTCTAGTAGGATTGGCAAACAAGCAACTTCCCCGGTACTAAGGCAGCAACCCCTAAATGTAGGGTTTAAAGTGTGAGCTTGTAAGTAGTGTTCATGTCACTCTGCTGCTTGCCTCAGCCGGGAGCATCATAAAGCATCTCAGATTCCCGGGAAGCATGACCTATAATTAGCCTAATTGGCCACTGGATGTCAGTATCTTGCTATAGAAATGGCACTGCAAGAGGCCTGGATTTTCAAATCTGCTCATCAGACCAGGGTTATTCAAGATGGTTTTGTTGTGGCGTTTTTTTTTTTTTCTCCCTAGTAATAGCTTCAGTCATAAAATAGTAATTGTACCCCCATGCACATGCCCCCCAGTCAGTGTCTTGTGAAAAAGGCCTTGAGACAGCTGTAGTCTTTGAATGGCCAGAAAACTTTTGTAATAGTTTATTTTAGAGTTAAATGAAGATATGCTGCTGCAGAGATTAGAAATAGTGACAACATCACAGTTGGAGATGTTACTGAGTTGATTTAGAGTTGGTTTGTGTGTGTACACCTGAATCGGTTTGCTTCGACTCCTACCTCCACTTCAGCCAAGTAAAACCTTCTCCCACACAGCACCATTTACCTAGTGCTACAAGTTAAAACCAGTGCGAGGGAGGACACAGGCTTTCTTGGCTTGTTTCCTCTCTCTCCTCAAAAGAAAAAAAAGTAAAGCAAGAGGTGGATGAAAGACTCTTCAGCCTCACAGCCTCATGCATTTTTGATCTGTCATTGTGTATAATGGCGCTTTCATAGGGTGCCTTGTAGATGTGCAGTGTTGCAGGGCTTATGAAAGGGGATGTTTCCCTTTCTGGTATGTCCTGGGTGCAGAACACGCTGAAGCTGTCACTATGGCATTTCCAGAGAGGTGTTGGGCACATGTTCTAGGCAACATCCTGCTAGACACAAAATCTCAGGTGCTAAGGAAGATTAGGTGAGGTGTTTTAGACTGTTCTCCTGAATTCAGTGGCCTAATGCTGCTCAGTGCAATTTGGGATTTAGGGTTTTAAAAATTCACTTGTTGCACTGAATATTTCTTTTCACTGGAACCAAACTGAGCTGAGCTTACAAAAAGAAAAAGGAGTGAGTCTTGTACATGTTTTCCCCTTAGGACCAGTGACTGCAGGAGCTGGATACCAACCAAAGTGGAAAATAACCAAATTGCCCAATATTCTGTGCCCAGCTCTGCTCTGATTGAAGTCAGCAGTAGACAAACTAGATCTGAAATTACCATCTGGGGGGGAAAAAAGCAATGGCAGACAGTAAATTTGTTCCTATAAGCTCTCTGAAAAGCATCATTTAGAAACAACTTTTCCCGGCACTTTTCTGTGTGAAATATATGCTGCCTATGCTAAAAATACATGGTAACAAACAGTATGTTCAGCATATTGAGACTGACTTGCAATTTTCAACATGTGATTAAACTAATATGTATTTATTGTTAGAACTGTAGTGGAAGGCTGAACAAATCAACTAATTAAAGATATTGGTGGTTTGGGAGCTTTTTTGTTTGTGCTATTCTTTGCCTGCACATAATACCCACGCAACTCACAGCTAACAGAGAAGCCAGACTGGAAAAGCAGGTTTTCCCCTTCAGCAGGAGTTATTCTAGCTTTTCCTGAGTCTAGGATCACTTGGTTTTCTTGCTTCTAAAATCATGACACTAGCCGCACTTCTCAGTTTAAGGGTTTTCCTTTTATGTCCCTTCAGTACTATTACCAAAGAGTATGATGACCGAACTTTCCACTTTTTCTTTAACATGTGTTACAAATTAAACAATACCAGTCATTCATTTGTAGAGAGCACCATGGGAATGCTATGCAGCCCTCTGTTAAGGATAACAGTGGCAGCCACGGCTCTCCGATCAGTGGGAAGCTGGAAGGCGTCTTCTTTAGCTGCAACACTGAGTTTAACACTGGGAAGCCACCACAAGATTCACCTTATGGAAGATACAGGTTTGAGATTGCAGCTGAAAAACTCTTCAACCCAAACACTAACTTGTACTTTGGAGACTTCTACTGCATGTACACAGCCTACCACTACGTCATTCTCGTTGTCGCCCCTGTTGGATCACCAGGAGATGAATTCTGTAAGCAGCGCCTTCCTCAACTAAATATAAAAGATAATAAATTTCTGACCTGCGATGAGGAAGACGGTGTCATGGTTTACCATCATGCCCAGGATGTTATTTTGGAAGTAATTTACACTGATCCTGTGGATCTCTCCCTCGGCACAGTTGCAGAAATTACCGGTCACCAACTAATGAGCTTGTCTACTGCAAATGCAAAGAAAGATCCCAGCTGCAAAACCTGCAACATCAGTGTTGGACGTTAAAACTTCCCTTGTTACTTAGGAGCCTTCAAACCTCTGTTGCCCAGTTCCATAGTCAGACATTTCTGTCGGAAGCATGCACATGCCGCTGTCACCAAAAGCAAACACGAGTCTTCAGAATCTCCAATAGCATTTTTAGTATTTCTCCCTCTTTCCCTTCTGTTTCCCTAATGCTTTAAATGATTAGAAGTCCTGGATTTCTTTCTGGCAACCATTTATACCTAGATGCTGCAAAAATTGTTTTCTGTTTCTTGCCAAATGTAACAAAATCCTATATAAACTGCTTTAGCAAAATAAAAATAACAGCTTATAAATGGTGTTTAAATATGCATTCATTTTAACTACTGAACAAATACTGGGATAATTCCAAACAGCATGAAAGGTTGTAATTGCAGCATGATTTGAATTTCGGAGCCTAGAAATGTCAGCACTTCCAACGTGTTGTTTGACAGTGTTATTTATGTTATTTATATTAGCTAACTGAAAACAGAAACTGTGTCTTGACATAATAAATATAATAGAAAAATATTTTATTTGTACTGTTGTATAAAATATTATACAATCATATAGAATATATAGATTACATTTTAATATCAATTGTATACATATGTCATGAAATCATTTTCCCTTATCAAAGATGTAGTTTGTAAACTTCAAATAGCTCTGTATCTGTTCCTGTTGCTCTAGATGACTTTAATTAAAACAGATTTATGAAGAAGACCATTTCTGATTCATAGAAGGTATAAATTATTAAGTCACTCCACTCAAACAAACAACAAACCTCTGAGAAATAAAAAAATTCCTTTTTTAGTATTCATACTTTTTCCTCCAAACTACTTGAAGATGTGTATGTCTTCAATATCATGCTGAACCATTACATACAGTATAAATACAAACATGGGTGATACATAATAGCCTTTATAAAATGAAAATCTTCTTACAAGATAGAAAAGAGGTTGCTTATATGACAGGGGCAATACAAAATGACAGTTAAAGCAAAATACCAAATGTGATTTAACTTATTCAAGTCCCTGTTTTGTTTTGGGTTTTTTTTTTGTTAACTACTTCCTTCCTTTATGTCTGGCGTAGCTATTTCCTAGAATCCCTGCTTTTCATTTCTAGTATAAAAGCCACTGATAATCCTTCTGTTAATAGTCCACATTTCACATAAATGGTCTATCACAAATAGTGAAAAAATCTTAATATTACAAAGTGTGGTGCTCTGAAAGTTAAGAAAGACACGTAATTCCGATGGAAAAATAACCTTTTATAATCTCATTTTTTAGTAAACAAATGAGAAGTCTAGCATTCCTCATCAGATAACTGTAACAATTATATACCATGTACTTCATCTATCCAAAATATCTTAGCATAATGCAATTATCTAGCCTTTTTTAATACATATATATATACGTAGCAATCTGTAACACAAGAAATACTTTGACGTTTTACAAAGTGCATGCGTCTAAACGAGCTTTGGTACTTAGAAAAGCAAATGTTTGTTATAGCATCAGGCAAAATAAAGTGCAAAGTTTAATACAGAAATTAAAATTAGCATGTAGTTGATCTATTTACTGAATTTTAAGTACAGTGATCCAGGTTCTGTGAACTGTAGTGAAAAGGACAGCAGCCAGTACATTTGTTTTATCTCTTCCCAGTAAACTGTATCTATTTTGTTTTGTCAAACTCTTTCTCTTATTTCCAAAAAAACAATAGTTTTATTTAGCAGTCACATTCCGTCCATCCTTCCTTTTCTTTATTTTCTTTATTTTATTTTATTTATTTGCATAGGCAGCATCACTTTATTTTACCCCCAGAATTTTAGACCAAATCCTGGTTCTTTGAATGCACCTTTCTTTGAAGCTACTGTAATTGAATGGCATCTCTGTCTCAAAAGATAAGAGTATGGTCATGATTTTTTCCTTCATTTGTTTTATGCTCTTGTTTGTTTTAATCTAGTGGATCACACATTGAGAAGCAACATTAATAGTTAATTATAGTGCATGTTAATTCTGGGAAGAAATGTGTGGTACATTACCATGTACTAAGAAAGATGTACTAAAAACCTGGAGAGTATTTCCTCACACCTTTTTAAACTAAGAGCAGGTCAAACTGAGGCTCTACACTACATCAGTGTACGTTTAATTTCTAACATTCTCACAGTGCATTTCAAGGCTTTTTCAAAAGGAAAAAAATAGATACTGTAGTCCACTCACCTGTGCTTAATATTCCTGCATATTGCTGTCCGCTCTCATCCCAGCTAGTATAGCTGGTAAAGTGCATCAAAAAATCTCAGTGTGTTAAGCAATTGTGCAGCAGACCAAGACCTGTAAAATTTCTTCCTCTTTTTCATTACTTGTTTGCTTGTGTTTCCTTTTTTTTTTTTTTGTTAGAGGACAATACCACAGCATTGCATTCACTTCAGATCGTTTTGGAAATATCATGCTTACTGATTAGAACCTCCAAGAGCCTGATTTTGGCTTTTGTGTGCTTGTACTCTGTGTATTCCTCAGCCATTGGCGCCCGATCTTCTTTATGAGGACTTCTACGAAAAACGAATGAAAGTGCCATCACTTTTATGAGTAGGAGGAGAGACAGTCTTTAAAATTAATTTTGCAACAACTAGTGAGGAATGAGTGTGGGTTTGTTTGTTTTTTTCCCCTAACTGTAGGTCTCTCAAGATAATTTGACAGGACCAAAAAGCTCTAATAGACAGAAATGAAATAACAGTATTCAAAGTACTGACTTTTCGTATACCAGGTAATTTCTTTCTTGTCAGCTGTGCAAGCTTAACTACTTCATTTTCAAATATGCAGAGAACACACCACATAGTGCTTTGAAAACTGTTACCAGAATACTACATGCTCATATCTTCCACTGTCTTCACCAAGCAAGTTTGCTAAATGAAAGGAGGAGGAGGATAAGCAAAGAGTGAAAAGTAGCCAATATTTAGCTTTGGGTGAAAGAAACAGTGGCTTCTGGTTTGAAAGCTGTCCTTTTAAAAATGATCCAACTGCCAAGTGTAATCCCTGCAGATTGACATCCCCAGAAAGAGTCTTTAGCAGCCTCCCTACAGCCCAGGAAAGATCCTGTGCTGAGCTGGGATTTATTCCCACTGCAGACATGTCCTGGAACATCCCCAGGTCTAGACCCTCCTCAGGGATGCCACATCTCAGAGGAACTACGCACAGAAATGGACACCTCCACAGAGACTAGACACCTCTGTGGTACCTTCAAGTCTGTAGCTACAGCTTTTTTGTCCTGCTCACAAGAGTACCTACCCTAGCTGAACCCAACACACCTGCATAGTAGCTCAGTGAGGAGAAGGAGAGGGGTTTTGTTGAGCTGGTTATTTACCTTCCTGTCTGTTTATAGAATTGTTCCTCAAACTCTCTCAGAGCTTTGCGAATCCTTTTCTTATCTGCTCTTGTTTCTCTGAGATGTTCAAGCAGGACGGGCCTGTAAAACAGAGACAAGAACATGAAACCCTCATGTGTTTGGAAGAATTGGAAACGCTGAAGCTTTGGGTAATAAGCAGCCTGCTGCTATGGGCCACGGCAGGTGCTGCTCTCAGTGCCCCAAGCATTCCACCACATCCCTCCTAACTATAGATATAACCAGCTGTACCATCACGTATGATAAACAGTTGTGCACCTTCCCTTACACTACCATTCCCACCCTTCTAATAAAGTGAAGACAGAGACTCAATAAAGTGAAGACAGAGACTCTGTGGACAACATGGGAGGAAAAGTTTTCAGGATTGAGTCTTGGTTGTGGTCTTAATTCTGTGTGGAATTAATGGAGTTTACAGGGTTCAGCATCTTACAGGAAATGTTGTGCATTTCTGTAACTGAACGAAGAAAATCAACATCCAAGCCCTACTCCTGAAAGCAGCTGTTACCAGATGTTAGTGTGACGCAGTGGAAATGCTAGTGGTACCAAGAATCAACATTTTTGGAGGCCATGTCAGCTGGTATTTGTAGATTAAGTTTTTAAGCAGAGAAAAAAATTCTGTCATGACATATGCAGCTGTTTTGGTTTTTTTTCATAATAACAATATTCACAGAAACGTCTCCACAGCATTTGTGACCAAACTATTACATAGTTGAGTTACTTAAAAAATCAAGGTATTTTTATTTACTCTCAATTTTGGTAGAGCCCAGTCAGCTTCATTTATGCACCTAAGAGCTCCCAATCAAAAAAATAAAAAACAAACAAGCCCAACAAAAAACCCAAGGAAAAGATAGCATCCATAAGCTTTCTGTTCTGTCATAAGCTACAGCAACATAACAGTTCTATCGTAAGAGCATCTCTTCCTGGAAGGCATATTCCCCAACAAGTTGCAGGGCTGAGTGATAACAGCCCATGTGCAAATCTTGTCTCATGCAATCAGAAATTCTTAACTACAAATCAGAAGGTTTTGAGTTTTTTAATGAAAGGTAGGAGGGTGGTTCTAAGTTTTCTGGGCATCCAGACACTAATAACTATTCTTATGCGAGGAAGAAATTGATTTTACAGACATTCAGTGGCCTCCCACATGACTGAGCCTTCATTCAGCACATCTGTGGCTGTTTGTACACCTCACGTCTCTGGCCTTTTTATATCACTCACACTGTCAGTCCCAGCACATCGGAGCAGACTACCCTGCTTGGCCAAACTGTGCTTTGTTTTATGACTGCTTTGTAAGAACGTAAGTAGCTAGGTATCTAAAAATTTTGCAGCAATTATCTGGTAATAATAGGTCTGAATAATAGCTCTGCATATCTTTACTATGTCATTGTGTTGTACCTACCACTCTGTATACGTAGTTATTTCTCCTCACCTTTCTCTTTATGGACTTGGCACAAATGTTTGAATAAGTTGCTCAAACCATAGGTAGCTGCCCAAATATCCTCTGCCTCTTTTCTCCAGTGTTTGGTATAGAGTATTCACATGCAATAAGATGGATCATGTTTAAGTTACAAAGTCTACATGAAATATTTTAAAATATTTGGGGGAAAAAAAAAAAAAAAAAAGAACTTACATTGTTGCCTCATGTAAATTGGACATAGACAAGGCTGTTTGCCTGAAAACCTTCTTTTCATCCAGAGGTGAAACATATGCAGGCTCATTATCCTCCTGAGAATAACACAGGTGCTCGTCAACAGGAAGGCAAGATATTGGACCAAATGATAACTCATGGCTGCTTTGAGAATGGTCTTCATCTGAGTCTTCCTCCTCCTGCTTGTAGAATGTAAAGCATTATTAAATTAGTTGTTTACATTACAATACTAACAATGAATAGGATGACAATGTAAAGAATTAGGATCTAACTTCCTGGATGTATTCACTGAAATAGATTACACATATCGAAAGTTTCACCCAGGTCTGTCCAAGATTGTTCATAAGAGCTCCTCCAGGGCCCACTGAGTTACTGTGTATTGTCCACTGAGGCTAAAAACCGCAGAAGTTTCCCTGCTTCTGACTATCTCCAGACAGCAATTTATTTCTGTTTACTCAAAAGCCTCCTGGAACTTTTACTCCTCTTATATACCATCTACTGTTTGTATTATGCCCAGAAATTCTGCCTGTAACAAGAGCTGGAGGTAGAGATTCCACAGTTTTATAGCTGCAAACATTAACTACCAAAATAGAGTGATGTTCACTGTCTTCTTCATGTTCCCTCATCCTCAGAAGAAAAGTTGAGCTTTTCAAACTAAGGTTTAAACATAAAAACTCCATGGAGCAAAGCTCCTAAGAAGTAACACAAAGGAACTTCAGTTAAATTTTTAAATAAAATGTCCATGTGTACACAGGTCTACAATGGGATTTTTCAAATGAATCTAAAGCTCCACTGTCATCTAACAAAAGAATAGTTCATAATTTTTAAAGTCAACCCCTCCCCAGTTACTATTAGGTTAGCATTTTTGGTAGGCATGCTAATTAATTTCCAAATAGCCAGATTCCATTACCTCTACTGACAGACCAGCACTGTCACATTACATTGACATTGAAGTACTACAAATTATATTTGTATGCTACATGATTGATAAAAACAACATGTAAAACATAGCTATAGTGACACAATAGTGCTTCATGGACACAGGTAGGTTTCTTTCTATGTTGCATATGTTAGCTGTAATGGAAAACTAACACCAGCCTTTGACCTCTTACCCAGTCGCTTGAAGTGATTGCCTCAGAAAACACTGCCGCACATCACAGCCTCTGGCATGCTTAGACGTTGAATTTTGCAGAGCATTTGCTCTGTGTGAAGCACCCTGCTTTAACCAATGAGCAGAGTCTTCAAATATCAGTAGATCTATTGCTGCCAAACTCCCATACAAATACAAACCAAACACAGCATTTTGCATGTTATATTGACAATGGATATGAATTCTTTCCAACTTACAATTGTTGTGATCAAAGATGGAGTTACAAGAAGTTTCTTGATAATTCTGTATCTCTCATAAAGAGGTTTCATGAGATTCTTTTCTTGCTTAGTTACCTAAAGAGAAATCATAACAAACTATACTCCTCCAAAATAAAAAATACAGAAATTTTGCTCCTGTAAAGCTGAGAAAGGTGTTAGAAGAACATGACCTGATGTGTATTTTGCTTTCATAGATACTTCATGGGCACTGTAATTTAATTCATAAAATTTCTAAAGAGGAAAATGACAATCTGTTTTCTAATGGAAATACCCAATGTGGATTCTCCACTTCCTTGAGCCACGTGGCCTAGGCAGAGGGTAAACTATTCTCTGTCTCTTTCTGAAGATGCTAATAGATATGCTTCTACTGTGCCATTGGTATCTCAATTAACTCTAACAATGGCAGCAGGCTAGCTACAGCAGTGTGACAGTCTGCCTGGGACAATATACCCAGCAGCCCAGGGGGACAGCTGTGAGTGCAGCTTTACAGCCTCAGTGAGTGAGCTGGCTCCATGCAGAATTGCTGTGTGCATCCCTTGCTGGAACTGCCTTCCACAATAGGGATTAGCTGTCTATTCATTTTGTTTGGGCTTTTATGAGCACTAGGAGCATGGATTTGGAGGAGAATATTATTTTAGAGCAGGTATTAAGAGACTGATCTGGCCACAAATGTTTGTAAGTATAAAAATAAACCTTATGGAAACTAGCTGTGCAGTAGGCCAAGTTACTGTGTTTCAGAAGAAAAAGAGCAAATCCCACAAGAAGAAACAAACAAACAGAAAAAGAACGTGCTCTCCAGTGAGTAAATGCCAAAATACTCATTTGCAAACTAGTCCACTATCAGCCCCTGCTCCTCAACTCACATGCCTATCAGCACATGTTGGGTACAATTTCACTGTCTTTTGGCACTGCAGTGCTGCATTGAAGCCCAGCTACACGTGCTCAGATGAGTAAACAAACAGCAGGTCTGAAGAGACAGACTGGCTGACAGTATGGACAATAGCTCAGAGCTGTGCAAAAACAAGACAAATACCTGATCAGCAGGAGCAAGGGTGACAGCAGACAAATGCAGGTTGGTGACACTGCATATTTCTGCCTGAGTAGTTAGGGACTGTTCCTAGAGCCATGTTTCACCAGGGAATGTCAGGGCTTGCTTAGGCAGCCAAGTCCACTTTTTTTCCCCAGTCTTCATGTTCCATTTGATTGCAACACCCAGAGCTCCAGGAAATGCCAAACAAGCCAGAATAGATAATTCTTTGTTTAAAACCTTATGAGTGCCGTTTCCATCTCACTTTCTTAGGTAAGTATGGATAAAGATAGTGTTCACCCACACTACACATCAACAGGACAAACATCATCACCAGTACTCTCCACTGTTTCCAGGCTGCTGTAGCCAGAACACTCAGAACATGCAATAGCTTGATAATTTTTCCTGGTGGGTTCTCTTTTTGTACTCCCAAAGAAAGTTTCTACAATAACTGTGCCAATGTCTAGGAATTTTGCTCTTTGTTTGCTTAAAAAAAGACCCAGCAAAACCAAACCAAAACAAAAACTGCAACAAACCACCAATGTTTTTTTGCATGATCAGCTAAATTTCTGATAATTGTCATGGAAATCCAGTACGCTCCATTCAAATTAACCTTTTGATAATGCTGGGGTGTGATATGTATTAAATGACAAGGCATGTCATGGGTTCCTAGGTCAAACATCTTAAGTAGGGAATGTTGAGTTGTCATGATTTAAGCCTAGCTGCTAATTCAGAATCACAAAGCTGCTCGCCCACTCCCCACCTTCCCACCCCTGCTCCCAGAAAATGGGGAGGAGAATCAAAAGGGTGTAACTCCCATGGGTTGAGATAAGAAGAGTCCAGTAACTAAGGTATAACACAAATCACTGCTGCTACCACCGATAATAATAATGATAAGGGAAATGACGGGAAGAGAATACAGTTGCTCAGCACCCACCAGCTGATACCCAGCCTGACCCGAGCAGTGATCCAACCCTCCTGGGTAACTGCCCCCAGTTTATACACTGGGCATGATGTGCTATGGTATGGAATACCCCTTTGGCTAGTTTGGGTCAGGTGTCCTGTCTCTGTGTCCTCCTGGCTTCCCGTGGCCCTCCTCCCTGGCAGAGCATGAGAGACTGAAAAGATCTTAGTCAGAGGAAACATTACTTAGCAACAACTAGAAACACTGGTCTGTTATCAGCATTGTTCTCAGGCTAAAGTTGAAAACACAGCCCTGCACCAGCAACTAAGAAGGAGAAAAATAACTGCTACAGCTGAACCCAGGACACGAGACCTCAGCAGTCAATATTCCAGTATTGTGAAAATCCATTTTGTGCACTTGGAAACCTGTTTGGTAGCAGAGAGGCATTTGTTTTGTGAGCTAATGTCACTGGAGTACTGCTACCTGTACACTCATCAATTTGCCGCCTTCAAGTCATCACCCCCTTGGTTTTACAACCTGTGCAAGTTTCCCTAGCAGGTATCTCTTGGGCCCCTCCAGCTCTGAACTGTGCACAAGGCCTGTGCTGGCCACTGAGTTTGGGCCTCGCTGGCCTCACTCTCCAGCTGTGCTTGGCACCCAGAATGCATGCAGACTCCTTCCCTCAGTAGAATACATATAGATACAAAGGTTAAAATTTGCTTCTCTAAGACATGATATGTAAGTGTGCAACCTTGCGTGGAGCATCTCCAGATTGCTTGTTAATTTTCAACAACAAAAAAAGAGATGTAAAAATCTTGCCTAACTTCAGTTTCCTTCCTTTAAATTCTTGCCTGTCCCTGATCTTTGTGTGACCTTAAGTCAGAGCTGTTTGGCAGACCTAAGGTTCCCTCATGACAGCTCAGGATCCCTGATCACCTCTTTCCTTATGCAATTAGCATCCTCTTGCTTAGCTGGTTATTCTCCTTCAACCTTGAGAAGAAACAGCCCCTCTGAACCCCATGCTGCAAAGTCTGTCCTATTATTTTCTTTTCTTTGAATCTTCAAATCTCTTTTACCTCTATATGGCACTAATAATTTCTTTTTTGTTCTTCTTCTTAGGAAATACAATTTCTTCATACACTTCCTATGTATTCTGTCTCTCCCTCAGCTCTCGTTCCAAGCCCAAAGAAGATGGACAAAAATTATTTTGTCCAGGATGCACAGAGAGCAGACACAGATCACAATAATACTAACAGCTGGCATATTTTTGGACACTTGCTCGTGCCATTCCCCTTTTCCTCTACCACAACAATTACAAGTCAAAAACAGAGACAGTCATAAGAATACAGACATCAAACAGGAGTTCCTCAGTTGTGTGGAGACATCATCTCACCAATGGTGGCAATTCTTTGTTTTGTACCTGCATTCAGTAACGAAGTCTCTTGAAAGGATTTTAATTAATAGTTATAAGTGCTGCTGTGAAATAAAGGAAAACACAGATGACAGATCCTGTCATTCATGTCTCAGCTGGTGCCCTATAAGCCTTTCACCCCTGCTATGCATTCTAACCTTTCATATGCAGCAGCAGAGCTATTGTATGCATGAGCAAAGTCTGTTGTGGATATATAATTGTCCACTTTTATCACAAAAACCTGCAACTTCTAATCATGAAGAGAGATACAGGGTCACTAGGAACTTGCCTTTTTAATTTATTTTTTTAAATACAAACCAAATTCATCAGTATCCAGCAATAGCATTTATACCTGAAAATTAGTTTGAAATAATTAAAATTATGTTAATTGTGTAAAATTCATCAAAATATATTTAATATATGGGTCAAAAAAATTTGTTAGAGAAGTTAGATAATTTTTAATTTACCTATCTTTCCATGATATACTTACAGGTTGTCCATGAATAGTCTCAAAATATAGTAGACATTTCTGAAGACTGATTTTTTCCAAAGCCATTTGTTTTTTTGTCATATCCTATTTTAAAAAGTTATTTGTAAGATTATGAGTCAGGATTTCATGACAAGGATACAGGTACATATCTGCTTAATAATCTATTCTCCCTAGATAAACATTAATAATGAATTCTGCTTCTGTCTGCACTGAGGACATGGGGACTTGGCATCAACTTAAAAAGAACAGAGTCCAAATTTACATGACTGAAGTTTCAAATTAATCAAAGTACATGTTACCCTCTGAAAGCCTAATGCAAAGCTGATGAGAGCCGTGGAGATACTTTACTGATTAAAGTAGGCTTTAGGTTAGGCCTTTCCCAGTGGAAAACACACTGTATTTACTTTGTCTGGCCAAAGTGGACTCTTTGAGGTCTGAACTTGTGCTTTTTCTTCTGAAGAAAGAGACACGAATAAAAATCTAGTGAAAGGCTGGAACCTTATTTTTCTTAACTGTCATTATACAAAGATGCAATATTTGATTGCATTGATTTCTTTCAAAGTCACTTCTCTATGAAAGCAATTTAACAAGCTTAAAGTCAGGAACCGGTATTAGGCTATTGATAGAACACTTCATCCTGAGCTGGAAAGTTTCCAAGGGTACAAACTATGGTCTCAGTCAATAAGGCAAGAAGCTTTGTGTGTCACTTGATCACAGCCTGCATCTGAAAAGGGTTTCTGGGAATACTGGTTGACAGAAAGTCTAAACAAGCAGAGGTTTTTGCTTCAATGTTGTAGCCAAATTGCATGCACATGAGGTATATCTCATCAGTCGTGTTTTGGAAAGGCGGGCTCACAAAAGACCACTGCAGCACGTGAGTAGAAGGTTGCACAGACTTAAGTGCAGTACTTTCCTAGAGCATTTTCCAATGTCTAGATAACATTTATGAATAATCACTGTAACAGAAAACTAAAGAAATATTTTTCTCATCCATCCTAGGGAGAAATCAATTAATGAGATACCTATGTTAGTAACTTCTACTTGCCAGGTCAGTTCATAAATCATAGACAGCATGCCCTGCTATATATTAAATATGATTTAGTTGTAACAAATGAGAACAATCACCATTCTAGACAAAATCATAGAAACTTGCAAAACCAGAGAGAACGTAACTCAACTTTTTAATTTTTCATCAAGAAACAGAAATAGATTTGCCTTGGCTTGTAAGGGATGAAGAACAGAAAGCTTCAGCTATGCAAACACAAGACATTTACAGACTGGAATGATAGATTCACAATGAAATCCCTGAATATCCAACCATCATGATACTACGTGAATAACCCGTGAATGCTGAGCCTACTAGAAAAAAGTGCTATCTCTAAAATGAAATGGAAGAATAATCTGATCAGCCATCAGGAAATTACAGCTGAAGTGTACACATCTGTAGAACCGCTATGGAGAAGCTGCAGAAAGTGCAGCCCTTTAATAACAATGGGAATGAAGCAGGCTTTCTTTATCTTGCCTCACAGTTTTTGCTCTGCTGAAGACCTAACACTGCAGTTGATTCCTATTGATTTCTGTCCAAAAGTAACAATATGAAACACTGGTACCAGAAAGAAGAATGTTGATTTTTCATCAATGCAGTTTGTCAGTGATTTATTAGTGTACGTACAGGTGTCTGCTGCAGGGAGCACACAATTTAACTAGTATTTCTCTCCTCCCTCCCTTTCCCCCGTTCCCAAAAAGATCTGCTCCTGGCACTTGCATGTTTTCATCTGGGTTGGAACAGCAAGAAGCATGTGAAACTAATGTCCTTTTCCACAGTCTCTGCCAGGCATGACAGATCTATATAAATGAGGGCCAAGTGTTTGGAGGTTTGGAGGAGAGCTCATCCACCACAATGAAGTAATGTGAAAAAAAGTGGCATTGGGGGCTGGGGGGGAACACAGTGCCTTTCTGCAGAAAGTTGGTGACTAGGTCTTTGTATTGACATCTTGCAGAAGTGTTTTTAATAATTAGCCTCTACTTTTTAAAAACAGATCAACTGCAGAAGAAGGAATGCTTTTCTGATATCAAAAGAGTGCCTTGCTATTAACTTCAGCAGGAGCGAAACCTTTTTTCCTTGTTGCCAAAATGCAAAACCAGTGCAGAACCACTAATCACATTTTGCCTTGAAGGTCTGTATGTGTTATTCACTCCAAAACTCTGTCATTCACGTAAAGAGAAGAACTGCTAACTAGAACGCAAGAGTATTATAAAGTAGCTAATTTGTTTATTTATAATTAATACAAGGTTAATTCTTTCAAAACCTATTAAGCCTGGAGCAGCTGCATGGTTAGGAGGAAACAGGATGATCATTAATATTGATTTTACACATGAGAAACAATCTCAAGAGGGTTTAGCATTTGGGCCTATTTCATTAGCTCCTTTTATTAGCAATCTCAAGACAGTTTATATTCAGCTAAGTTTGAAAGGGATAATAATCTCAAAATCCGAGAAGGCAGGCAGAATCACAAACTACAGAATTATCTGAGACATCTTAGGACTGTAGGCTGCATACAGCAGCACAAACTTCAATGCTAATTAAATAAAAACACTGCTTCATAGCCAAAGAGAAGATGGACCGAAGCAGATCAATAATGAGAGGACAGATACATAAAGGCAGCCAGTCTCAGAAAAACTTTAGGGGACAGACTTCAAATGCTCAAACTAAACATAAGGTAGAAGTTATTTGCTGCGTATAAAGAAAAAGGATACACACACACGCAAATAAAATAAAGTTCAGGCTGTAGTTTGGTTTTCAAAACTGAGGACAAAGGCACACAAAATATTGTTCGAAGTTGTCTTCCTCACTTGATCGTTCCCTGAATGATTACGCCTTTTAAACCCGTTGCTATTTTCCCAGGCAGAAAATACAAACTCTGGGGACAGGCAGTATGATAGTGGGGACTGGTCCCTCCTGAGGTCTTTTGCCCTCAGTGGCAGCATTTTGTTTCCATGCAGACACTGAGTCTGGGTTCCCAAGGCCTGCTACATCTACCACATGGTTGTGTGGTAGCAGCTTCTAACACAAAAGCATCAAGAAAAATTTTAAAGGAAGGCAACAAGTGACATGACACATCCACAGAATGATGCCCATTTCCTTCAGCTGAAGATCAAGCCGAGTCTGACTGTAGCTGCACTGTGAAAGACCATGTTTGCTGGTGAACCACAGTGGAGCACTGCAGGGCTGCTGCTCCTCCTTGGTGTGACTGAGGCACCAATTACATCTCCAGCCATTAAACATTCGGATTGGCTTAAAAGTCAGGAGCTGGGGTTTGGATTTGGAGTTTAGGGATTTGGTGAGGTCTTTTTATATTTTATATAAAGTATATATAAAAATATAAGTATAATTCAAATTACGTCAATTTGCCTTTTGGCTCCTGAAAAGGATCCTACATTCATGGTCTCAATCTTTCTTTTTCCTGAAGCCTTGTACCTAAAAATGAGGTGAACTGTTAAGACAAATTGCCAGCTCCCTGCACAAGGAGCTAGTGACACAAACAGCAACAGGTGCCTCTCCCTTTTCGGGTTACTGAATCATTCACAGGCTAACCCCAATTTTCTCTACATATTCTCATTCAAGAAATTTACTCACAGGCTTTTTTGTGAGAGGGGTGTTTTGTCCTGAAAACCACATTTTGCTATTTCATATTCAGATCTTGTGGTTTATCCTTTTTAAACACACTGACTGCTTCAGGATTTTGCTCTGTGCCTCTCTCAAGGGCACACATTCTCTCAATTTTTATTTCAGCAGGGCCTTAGAGGTTTTCCACAGCTGAACTTTAAGGAAGAACTTGGCAGGCTTTTATGGAAACACTATCCTTGACCAAAATAACTAAATCTTAAATCTTGAAAGAAGAAACATGTAGCTCCTATTAGTTTATTATTAATCTAACTCAGATTCCGGTGCAGGATCTAAATGTTATATACAAAATAAAATGTTGCACATGAAAAGTATCTACAGTAACACTAAAGTTGCCTATAGCTGAAATGAAGACTTTGATCTGCTGTAACCAGCTGATACCCTTGATTCATTTCACCTCCTTAGTGCTATAAACTTCATTCTCCTCCAATTCATAATTAAAACCCAATCTTTTTTACTGTTATATAGGGTGGTGAGGCACTGGCATGGGTTGCCCAGGGAAGTTGTGAATGCTCCATCGCTGGCGGTGTTCAAGGCCAGGTTGGACATAGCCTTGGGTGGCATGGCTTAGTGGGAGGTGTCCTTGCCCATGGCAGGGGGTTGGAACTAGATGATCTTAAGGTCCTTTCCAACCCTGACTATTCTATGATTCTATGATTCTAAGACCAACTAAAATATATGATTTTGAAATAGATAGTTTTGACTTCATGTTATGCATTTTCAAGCCTCTATTCCGTAGCAGTTACCTAGAACTATTACCAAATACCTCCGCTAACAGGTAGCTCTCTCAAAACAAGTTCTTTCCACAAGAATACAAGAAAAAAATAAATAAGATCTTAAAAAATCTTTGAAAATATTAACTGTGCAAACATTTAATTTGCATTTACAGAATTCTCTGTGAATATCTCAAGCCAGCACTGCCACTGCACAGATTTAGGAGGTTCTCTTTTAGGAAATCAGAAGTGTAATTAATCAAAAAAATGAGTGGGACAGAGACCCACACCCAACTTCTAGGAGATTTTTCCTGGCCAGGATTTCCTCATGGCATCTGCTTTGCTGTCATCTCATCTCACTCCTTGCATAATTAAAATTAAAAAAACAACTGAAAGTAGTATAGTACAGTCTGCACTGTTGGGATTTTAGGACTACATACAGAACAGCGTGGTTTTGTTGTCATCCTTTGTTTTCTTACAAAGGAGTTCTGGTTATGAAACACTTTTACCAGCTCAGGTTTTCAAAAACACTAGTTTATAAAAAGAAACTATTAAAAAATCAGTCATGTATGCAAAGATCCTCAGAAGCACAGCATCATTATACACAGTTTTATATAGTAACTAGTTGTTTAAGAGCAAACAATAGAAGAAAACAAACCAAACCAGCCAACAAAACTAACAAAAAAAAACTTATCTGCTGGGTACATTTTGCTACTGAAATCCACACAGGATCAATTTATTGCCTTGCTCAGCTGTGTATCATCAGAAATAGCAGCACCATTTGACAGCAAAAGTAGCCAAGAAAGTAGCATTCTTATGAACAATATGTTTTGCAGAACAGCTTTTGGCAGACCCTATAATGTGCCAGGAGTGTGAAGGTACAGCAGGATTTGAAAATATGTACTAATTTCAAAACAAAAATAAATTGCCCACCCAAGCAAGCATGTTTCATGGAATATTGCTCCCATATTTAGAACAATAATTGAGAACATGGAAGAACGGAAGCAGTATCAGATCAGAAGGGCAAAGCAGTCTGGATGGTTGTGTTATCCATGTGATCTTAGTGCAGTGCTATCTATTGACTGGACAGAGGCTTTCAGCATTTCTCAGGTGAGAGGGGAATTTCAGGAACATTTTTAGTCACACAGTTTCTGTGGACTCAAGATAGGAATGCTTTTGCTGTCATTATCTTCAATAAACTGGAATACGCACTTACTGCACACGCAGCCTCAAGTAGGCAGGTTTCAGCACTGCATGGCAAACAGCTTTATACATGCATCTCTGAGCAAAAAGCACTTAGCACTGTATGGAGACCCCTTTTGCACCTCTTTTTCTGTGCAACTCTTGACAGAAAAGTAGACTTCAGAAAACTGCACTAGAGTTCCCATCTTGTTTGAGAGAAAATGAACTGCAGTGCCAGAAGTCATAGGATGCACATGCACCAGCACACCCCGAGACAGCTACACGCTAAATAATATCTGCCTCAGATGATAATGTTCTGAAAGAAACAGCCATAACTTCTTAAATACCTTAATAGTCTCAGGCAGATTGAAGTGTTGTCTTTTCTCCTTCAATCTTCTCAATACACTGTCCATGGTTTCTTCTACTGAGGGAGCTGGTTCCGTGCTTGTGGCCTCCTGTGTCCCAGCCTCTTTAGGGGTCCCAGTGCTTTCACTATGATAATTTCTTTGGGGTGCTCTAGAGGTACAGTTTTGCTCTTCTGACATTCTTAGTTTCAGCTCTGAAAGGCAAATTACTTGGTAAGTAAATAGATTAGAAATATTTGCAAAGAAGTTTCCTCCGACACTACAAGAAAAAAAAAAAAAAACAGCATTCCTATTTCTTGCACACAACTACGTGCTTCTCTTTTTCCTCCCAGTCCATCTTCGACATAAAAGGTGAGGACTAAAGAGACACTGGGTTAAAAAGTGGGGTCTGGGTAGGAGAATCAATGCAGAATTTCTGTGGGAGTGAGATTAGGAAAAGGGTTTAAAAAGACAAACAGCCCTTGAGAATATTTGTGGGAGGTTTGGGGGGGAAGAAGAGGAGATGTGGAAGCAGAGCTCTCTCTCCCCCCTTCTCCTCACCAAACCCATGCACTCTCAATTGATTTGATGTCTGGATAAGTAAAAACATGTCCATGCGTGCTGTAGGGATTGTTGTCTAAGGATGCAGTCCTTCATGGACACCTTTCTGGACAAGAGATAGTGTCTCTACAGGCACCTGCTGCGCTTTCACTGCAGCTGTGCTCTCCTGCACTCCTGTGCTGCTGCGCAAGTGAGGAGAGCGAAAGCCCTCACTTGGGCAGGGCTGGGAAGCCCAAACTGTGTCACAGAGCTCACCATGCCAGGTGTCAGGCTGCTGGAGCCATGTACTCCAGGTCTGCATAACCAATCCCACTCTTCTGTAGCGCAATTTAAACCATAACCCTCCCTTCCACAGGCTGCACTGTTATCCCAGCCAGGCTGCTGAGCTGGTCCTTACATGGAGAATCAGTTGCTTTGTTTCAATGACTCCCCTTGGCAGAAGAGTACCTGAGCAACCCAGCAGAAGACATAGATGTTACAGTTTGGCCTAGCTTCCCAGTCAGCAACCTGCCTGGATGCAGTAAAGTGTGTAAGTATATTAGCCTGACACCAAGCCAAAGACCATGGAGCTCTAGAGACCTGCACAGAGCAACAAGGAAATTGAATTAAGGTTGGAATTAGCGCACATAAACTCAGGCTTTGTACCTATCGTGTGCCTGGCTGGTGAAGGACAGTGGGCAAGGCAGGAGACTGATGGCTCCAAATATGTTAGATTTATCGAAACCTGCACAGAGACAGTTATAAATTTTTTTTTCAACTGTGACAGTCTGAGGATACAGGCCAGGTTTGTAGGGAAAAACAATAACCTCATAGAGCAAGACAGGATGGACAAGCCTTACAGACTTGAAGGATTTACAAGCACTTGAGTGTTTTTCAGTTGTGCTTGTTTCGTGAACCTTGTGAATCTTGCTTCACTTGAAAGCAGGATAATAAAATCAAGGGTGTTCACAGGATTGAGGCATTTTGGGTGTGAAGGTGAGTCTGATCTATGAAAGCTAGGCCCCCTGGCTAATTGAAGGAATGGTTTAGTTGGAGAGACAATTTTCAGAAAGTTAGCTATTTCCTCTCATTTGCCCTTCCTAGATTTGCAGCACAAAGTCCAAGGGGAAAAAAAAATAAAATCTAGTGTCGTGGTTTAAGCTTCTATAAACCCATACAGTCGCTCTCTCGCTCACTCCCCACTCTTTCTTCCCTCCGCTCCTGAAGGGATGGGAAGGAGAATCGAAAGAATGCAACTCCCACAGGTTGAGATAAATACAGTTCAGTAACTAAGGTATAACACAAATCACTACTACTACCACCACTAATAATAATAATAATGACAAGGCAAATACAAGGAAAGAATACAATAGCTCACCATCCAGCCCGACCAAGCCGTGCACCCCCCGCTGTGCACCCCCCACCATGCACCCCCACCATCAGCAAACCGCTGCACTGCACCCCCACCACCCTTCCAGGTCTCTGCTCTCCGTTTCTACATCCTGGACATGACGTGCTGTGGTGTGGAATAACCCCTTTGGTCAGTCTGGGTCAGGTGTCCTGTCTCTCCTTCCTCCCTGCTTCCACTCCTCCCTGGCAGAGCATGAGACTCACAAAGTCCTTGGCCAACCTAAACATCACCAAGCAGTAACTGAAAACACTGGTGTTATCAGCACTGTTCCCAGGCCCAAAATCAAAAACACAGCGCTGCACCAGCTACCAAGAAGGAGAAAGAATGACTGCTACTGCTGAACCCAGGACATCTAGTAATCACGTAGCATAGTATTTAAGAGAGAACTTTCCAGAAGAAATTTACTAAGAGGTGAGTTTCTAATTCTTTATTTACCACAGTCGCACCCTCTATAGCTACATTCTTAACTATATCAAAAACAGAGATGAAAAATAATACTACAATTTAATTAGTAGTGAGGATCCATTTATAATGGAAAAATAGATAAATTATAAATAGCCTCTTAAAAAAAAAATCAATCAGTCTTGTCTACATTCTCCCTGAAGGCAAGCATGTGATACACCCACAGACATTAGTGGTGTGGTAAGCAGACAGTCAAGGGCACGATTTGACCCTGAAGACCTAATCTGATATCAGGGAAAGATCAAAAAAGTAAAAACTTTAAAGCCGTATTACCTCAGTCCTAAAGGAACATTTTGCACTACACTTGAACTATTACAAGGACACTTTCAACTTTGTAGTTCTGTATTTCAGACAGACATAAAAATATCCAGAATTGCCTTTTGCGTGAATGTTTATAGTGATGAGGGAGAGGTGACATCTTTTTCCTCTTCCCCTTTTCAGCCTTGTTATGAGGGTTGAACTGGCTTACATTTATCCCCGATTTCAGGAATCATGGCAAATCATACCCTCTAATAATCTTTATTGTCATTGGAAGAATTATTGCCATGCATTGTGAAAAATAAGCACAACACAGAGGTTAGAAAATTAACTCTAAAATATTCCAGATGCGCTGATGCTTCCAAAAGCTTTGGCAATAAAATGAAATGACATATTTTATGTACCTTTGAGCTGCTTACGACCTTTGGCCAAATCATTCATCCATTTCAGAACTTCAGGATTGGAAGTCTTGTCACCATGAGAAGGCTGAAAATAAAGAAAAAAGGGAAGAATGAAACAAAGGAATTGGTGGTTATACAAGCAAACAGACAAAAACCTATCCACACACAGTGTGCTGACAAATGTCCATAGTTCCAGCCACACTATATCTTAGTGTCACACAGAGCATTTGTCTTGATCATGATACAAATTTGTCATGACTTGTCTCTTCCCATTGTGGCACAGTACTACATGGGTCTAAGTATTTTGGCTCTGATCCTAAAATACCCCAAACTTTTAAGTCCCTGACTAATTGGGTAAGTAATTTCAGTGACTTCAAAGGACTGATCAAATACCTAATGTTGGCCAAGTTCCTAAGTAACTTCCAGCATGGTAACACATGCATTCTTTCCCTTACAAGGATAAGCTCTTACGACTTTAAGACAAGGATTCTCCTGTGAAACAGCATTTAAAAAATTTTGACTGAACTCCTGAATTAATCAAATGAAAAAGTCTCGTGCAACAAAGGATGAATTACAGAAGCTTTGTATATCAGTCCTTTCTTTGCATTTAGAAATTGCCTCCAAATTAAAAACAATTTACACTGGATCTTCAACACTCAGACATTTAAAATGGCAAAACAGTTTTGCAAAATTAAACCTCTGAAATAATATTTTCTGGTCACAGTGTGATGACTGTTTAGGTATAAAATATTACTCCTAAACATATAATGACCATAAGACAGTACAATTCACAAATGTACGATTAAGTTTGCAGACATTGATGAGATTACGAGGTAATATATAATTTGCTTAATTTTCATATTAATGTAGTCATAAAATATCACAAACTTCCGTGTTTCATACTGTACATATGCTTAACATGACAGATATTTTGATATGTTTATACTGCGCAATTCACCTTACACAAATTAACTTGATATGAAAAAAGAACTGGGGTCCTACTCGCATATATAGAAGCAGCAAAGAAGAGCAAAACACTCTTGGTTTTGTTTCGTCCACTTACTCTTGTCAGGCACCTTTAACATCACTTAAATATTTTTACTGGAGCCATTATCCTGCATGCAGGGGTGCCCTTCTCCCACCCAGGGCTCTGTAGCTGCAAATGCCCAGGAATTCCATGAATGCATAGATGGGAAGCTGGGGCCCTTCTCTCAGGACCTGCAGGATTTGATCTTCAGCTTTAAACTCAAGCATTCAGAACTTAAATTCTGATGTGGTGGTTTTATGGAGTGGCAGGGGAAGACGTGAGAGAACTGACTCAGGATAAACCTGGTCCTTGCCCTTACTGAAGAAAGCTGAGCACAGAACCTGTCTGTCTCTCAACTTTGAATCTGCAGCAAACCCCTGATTCTATATACTAATACAAATTAGTAGCACATGTCTAACGGAGCATGCTCATAAATATAACTGCAGTGCTGGATTTTCAGCATGATTTAATACCTTAAGTACAAGTAGAATTTTTTTATGGGTTATATCAGTATTGGTGAATTCCAGTTCCCTTCAATGAAGATAAGATGAGAAAGTTGTGGCTGTTCAGCCTGGAGAAGAGAAGGCTGCGTGGAGATCTCATAGCAGCCTTCCAGTACCTGAAGGGGGCCTATAGGGATGCTGGGGAGAGACTCTTCACTGGGGACTATAGTGAGAGGACAAGGGGTAACGGGTTCAAACTTAAACAGCGGAAGTTTAGATTGGATATGAGGAAGAAATTCTTTACTGTAAGGTTGGTGAGGCACTGGAATGGGATGCCCAGGGAAGTTGTGAATGCTCCATTGCTGGCGGTGTTCAAGTCCGGGTTGGACATAGCCTTGGATGGCATGGTTTAGTGGGAGGTGTCCCTGCCCATGGCAGGGGGGTTGGAAGTAGATGATCTTAAGGTCCTTTCCAACCCTAACTATTCTATGATTCTATGATCTTGCACACGCTGCACAGAGCATACCATTGACCTCAGCCACCTCCCCCCAGCAATACATCCTAATTTTTTTTTCTCTAATTTCTGCCTTTAGCTTCTATTGATCTCCAAGTTTTGAATGCTTACAGGAGTTTGCCCAAATGAAGGAATTTTCATAGCAGAGCAGCAGTTTACAGGCAAATGACTTCTACAAAGTAAATAAGTAGCTTTCCATCTTTTGGATCATTTTGGTTCAAAAGCTGTCAACTATGCTTCACTGACTCACACCTCACACACATCTAGAAGATGGATATTTTGCAACAAAGGTAATTCAAAGAAAATGTAAATTAGAGTCTCAGAACTACTGCATACCCTGAAAGATAATAAAAACATATTCCCTCATTGATGGTTTTCCTATTTAATTTTACCAAAAATACCCTTTTTGTTATTTTCTCTGCGTAAGTTTAAATACAGTGAGATTCTTGCCTGCCTCTTGCAGTGTTTCCCTTTGGAACTGTTAGAACAAGTGCAGAGGAGGGCCACGAGGATGATCAGGGGACTGGAGCACCTCCCGTATGAAGGTAGGCTGAGAAAATTGGGGCTGTTCAGCCTGGAGAAGAGAAGGCTGCGTGGAGACCCAGTACCTGAAGGGGGCCTATAGGGATGCTGGGGAGGGACTCTTCATTAGGGGCTGTGGTGAGAGGACAAGGGGTAATGGGTTTAAACTTAAACAGGGGAAGTTTAGATTGGATATGAGGAAGAAATTCTTTACTGTAAGGGTGGTGAGGCACTGGAATGGGATGCCCAGGGAAGTTGTGAATGCTTCATCCCTGGTGGCTTTCAAGGTGGGGTTGGACATAGCCTTGGATGGCATGGTTTAGTGGGAGGTGTCCCTGCCCATGGCAGGGGGGTTGGAACTCGATGATCTTGAGGTCCTTTCCAACCCTAACTATTCTATGATTCTATGATTCTATGATTATCTTACCAGGTATTTTCTTTCTTGCTCAAACTTTTCTTCATACTTCCTAATTTTTCTCTTGAGACTCTGAAGATGCTTGGTAAGTTGTGCTACTGTGTGTGGTTCTTTGCAGTCTTCACAGTTACATCTAGAAGAACTTCTTGGCCTGCAAAAGTCAAAAGCACAGTAGCTGGGTTGAAGAAGTGGCTATAATGGACCATGCCTTATTTTAGGCACACTTAATGCTTTCCTAGCACTTCAGAATATGCATCTATGTTCTTTCATCTAGAAGCAGTTTAGTCTTACAATGTAAGACTAAAATAATTTCTTTTGCTTGAAGGTACCCCTAGAATGTACTAATGGGTTCACCATATTTCTTTTACTGTCTTTTTTTTAAATTAGTTGCAGGATTTTTGAATATTTTTCAGAAGTTTAATCTAGCAGGTCACAACCTGATCCAGTATTTACATTTAATACCCTCATCTTATTTCACAAATCTTCCAACTGTAACGGGAGACTGCAATGCCATGATTTGTCAAAGTAAGCTCAGGGAGATATTTATTTACTAGGAATAAATATTTTCAATTTGAAGACACTAAGATTTCTGATTTTTTACAATTTCAGATAATACATCTGATTATTGCTCATAAGCAACTGAAAGCTATATACATAAGATTTTAAGAAAGTTTGGTTCCTATCTGAAATGCACAGTTTGATTTCTGGAGATTACATATATGGGCTGTTCATATGTTCGATGACAGTCATATCTAGTGAATGATGGGAGCTATAGTTTTATTACAGCTGAAATTTTTAGTATTATACCTTGGTAGCCCTCTCTATTTTATGTTCACTCATCGGTCTAATCACTAACTTTTAAAACTGTTCCTTGCTAATTATAATTAACAAAGATGACAAACAATAATGTGCTGTGTTATGAGTGAAAAAATGCTAGATCTTGTTTCTCGTATTGCAAATTAACCATGTCAAATTATGCTACACTATGAAAAAACTGTAGCTGAAGTATGTATGAAAAAAAGTAGCTGAAAAAAACTGAAGAGTCAAAGACAGCCTTCCAATATCTGAAGGGGGCCTGCAGGTATGCCAGGGAGGGACTCTTCATCGGGAATGTAGCAATAAGACAAGGGGTAATGGGTTTAAGCTTAAACAGAGGAAGTTCAGGTTGGATATAGGGAAGAAGTTCTTTACTGTGAGGGTGGTCAGGCACTGTAACAGGTTGCCCAAGCAGCTGATAAATGCTCAATCCCTGGCAGTGTTCAAGGCCAGGTTGGGCAGAGCCTTGGGTTACATGGTCTAGTGTGAGGTGTCTGTGCCCATGGTAGCGGGGTTGGAACTAGATGATCTTACTTCCCTTCCAACCCAAACCATTCTATGATTCTATAATTATATGATTCTATGACTGTAGATTGTACAAAAATTATTTAAAATAGATAAGAATTAAAATATAATTTCTTACATCATGAAAGGTTGAGCACTTGGTGGAGAAGGGGCAGACTCTGTGTCTAGATTAAATCTCTGGCTTTGGCTAAAGATAGAGCAGCGTGGTGACAAAAGAGGATTGTCGCCATCCGTAATGTGATACAGCAGTCGGCTGGTCCCTAGGGAGTGGTGTTCTTGTGGGCTGCTGTCCATGTCATTCTGACAGTCCCTGTGAGCTGGCACAGGCTCTAGAAAGCAAGCATAAGCCAATACAGACTGAGAGTCACACGCAAGATATTTAGCTACCTAGATAAATCATATCTATACTTACATAAGTATTCAAAGCATATATATTCAAAGTAAAGAGCAAATAGTTCAGCAAAGTATCACATGCAGGATGAATGTAATATGAAGAATGAGAAAATAGAAAGGACGGTTACTACCTTAACATAAAGCAATTTTGAGTTCCAGGGGAGAAGGTAGATGGGTGTGTTTGTAAACTATAATGTAAAGTATAATACAAAGATGGAGAATTTTCCAGAATAGCAGCATTAATTACATTTTCAGATATATATGTTTCCTTTTGAAAGCTACATTTCTAAAGAAGATAACAAATGTACAAAACAAGTTTATTTTATATTGTAGCATTTAGTCCTTTGGTCAAGAGAAAGGTAGGTCAAAAATACAGTATGTCCTGATGCTATGAACCTCCAGTGTTGCTTGCAGTATACTGCAGCATTTCAGTAAGGTTTGAAGTTACATACCCATGGGCTAAAGAACACAAGATGTGAAAATAAAAACAACCAATAACATTCAAGGTAGTTATTCAAGGTAGTGTGCAGTCATTGCTACTTGGAAGTCATGCTTATGGTACTGTGTTAATATTGTCTTGGGCTATACAGGAAGCCTCGCCTTGGGTGCCTCAAAACGTAAAATACAATTTATAGAGATGGTCAAGCTAGAAGTCAGAATGACTCATTTTGGGCTGGAAAAGTAGGAATTGGTGAACCTCATTGCACTGTTTATGGGCAACATGGAAAATAATGGGCACATTACAGAGCCTACCTTCAGGGAATACCAAGAGTCCATCTTCCCTTTGCTGTACCTGGTTAAATTCATGGAAAGAACTACTAAATCTTCCCCACCCTCTGTGGGTGAAATGGGTGAGGGTGATCTAGCCTAATCAATTTTTTGCTATCAGATGATTGTGCTTTAAAGCATATTATACTTCCAGGGAGAAAATACATGATCTATAAAAGCTCTCCCTCCAAAAAAAAGAGTTAATATATGTTAAAGCAAAGAATGAGCTCTGTCTCAGATTCCCCTTTATCAGTTTCCATAGTGCATAATATTTTCACACGCACCACAATATATTTTTTCCTCTAAAACCATGTATTTCCAGGCAGCATGCATGTTATTTCTAATCAGTATTATACCTGCAGTCTAGCATGCACTCTAATACATTTCACAGAAACTGTTTTTTCAATGGAAGTCTAAAGCTGCACAGAAAAACTGTACATGGACTTACTCACTAAAGAGCAGGCAGGTTTAGAAAAGTTCTTTCATTTTCATTTTCTTTCCATTTTCTCCTTTATACATGGGACGGGACATTCCCATAGTGAGTTGGTATTTTTTTCTGGATTTTAATGGAACCTTTGCAGTAGCTTTTTTTTGACCTCTGCCCAAGAGATATGGAAGCTACAAATCCTTATTGCTGCACTAGGATGGTGGGGAGAAGAAAGCTCTGAATGGAACCCTTCATAGAACCATTGCCTTCATAGAACGCAACTATTGATTTAAAAAATAGTAGTTGCAGTGGTCTAAAATATCACTTTATTAGGCACTATCCAACTCTTTTTGCCTATAGACAACAAAAAAATCTAATTTTATATTACATAATCACAATTTAGTGTATTACGCAAAGGCTACACAACTTTTGCATCTTACTCTAACAGCACCATCAATTATAAATATGTTAAGCATTTCCACAATGAGACAGTGTACTTGGTTATTAATTCTTTACTCTAAGTACTTCATACTCTGTAAGTCAAATTCAACTCTCCAAGTTACCAGAGCAACACCCTAAACTTTTAAATTGTGTATGAGATTCAAGTCCACACATAGGGAGATCCAGAAAGGCATGTGGGAAAAACAAGGGTAGAGACACTACCTGTCATGGGATATTATGTACACAGACAACATACAGTGATGAATGTTGTTTGACAAACAAAAGTATTGTTTCTTTCCAGTAAATAATCTTTCCTTACCCTGTAAGATGTAAAGAAATTAATAGTTCTGTTTGAGTTTTGATTTGTTGGGTTTTGGTTAATTTGGGTTTTTCTTTTACTTCTGAAAAACAATACTGTCAGTGAGAAGAAACTGGATTCTTTCCTTTTATTTCACCATCTTTGAACTTCAAGAAACATAATTATGGCGAAGTAGGGTGACTAAGAATAGTTTCACTATTTCTCAAACACTGCTATTAAAAGTAATAAATTCTTTTATAATCATATTAAGCAGCAGTCTCCTTACTATGAAAGGAAAATAATGTCATAAAAAAAATTCAGCCAGTCTGTGTCTGTGTGTGATCAGTGTAGTAAAAGTTTCCAACATTTCTACTCCATTTTCTGTGGACCTAGAAGTATTTGTCTTGCAGGAGACAGCCTGTAGTGCTGATAACCTACACAGTCACAGGCATTTGCTCCTTTTCACATTTTCAACCAGGCAATTTTACTAGGCCCAACCAAGACTCAAAAATGGAATAAAAGCAAACATTCAAGACTAAGTACTCCTAGAAGATAAATGCAAAGGACAAGTAGTGGCTGGAGCAGCTCAGGTATAAAACCAAACACACTTAGCTGCAGAGAGTTCACAGAGGTTTTTTTTATTCACTTAGCAAAGAAAGGGAGACAACTTGAGCTCCAGGTGAATTTGAGAATTTTCCCAAAGGTCAGGGATCTTCAATTTCCTTAGCACCGAGGCTTCCTGACAGCATTGCTCCAATAAAGCTTGCAAATTGGTGCAACTTTGGTATGGCTCCAAGAAACGCTTTAGTTCCAGTGCTGCTACAGATGCATTAAATCGCTATCTAACATCCAGAAGTGGTCAGCAAGTCATTCAGACTGATTCATTTATACAGCCCGATTACTATAATAGAGGAACATCTCAGGATGATGACAAGCTGTAACCAGGCCCGTTTTTAATTAAAATTTCATGCCATCATCCCTATTCCAGTTCTGCGTAGATTCTGAAAAAGACCCTAAGCATTATCCTGGGAGTAGCCCATGAATTCACCAAACATCTACCTGTCTTCAAGTGTCTGATTTTAGCCTTTATCTTTGCCAAAACTGCAAACTAAAGCCGCCTCTAGCTAAGCCAGTAAGTTACCCTTTGGCCTGTATCTGCTCCATCTCATCTACTCAGCCCACCTTAGCACTCGCAAGAGCTCACCACAGGAGTTAAAGCCAAGACCTGGTATCTTATAATATGCAGTATACTTCATAATGTGGACTTGGATCATATGACAAGTCATTCAGTACAAGTCTGTATTTCTTTCTCTGAAGTAAACCAATAATACACTGAAATCTGTCGTATCTAAAAAAGCTTATGCAGATGTAATGTGTTCATCATTATGTCTGTGAATGCCAGTATCCGGATTTATAATTTAAAAGACATTTAGAGCACCTTGTAGTCAAGTTCATCTGCTCACTGCTCAAGTCACACAATCAATTTATACTCATATCAAAAAGCCATAGAAATTACTCACGCTCTGCTTTTCTTTTTTTCTCTTAAAAAAAACCTTCATACCCCCTTGTGATTCTTCATGGTCTCACTTATGGTCTAATTCAAGTTTTTACATACACAAAAGTAAACTGGAATTTTCTGACTTTGCTCAGAGATAAGAGCTCCTACTCACTTCTTTAAATTTGCATCCTGAAATACCTGAAATAATGCATTTTTTGCAATTTTTCTTGAATAGAATGTGAAACAAAATAAATTAAATAGACTACAGAATCATGTTTATTTTAAAAATAACATATTTGTACATTCTTAATATTTAAATTTTCATTGCCTAATTCACTGAGAAAGGCTAATAACTAGAGATGTAGTATATATGGCACATCCTCTAACTGTGCTCTGTGCCCGGGAAAACTCTCTGGACTTCCATCCAAGTTCGAGCTGAAATAGCCAACAGTCCCATGTGACAACGGTACCTAACTCAATGTATCAGAAGATTTTGGTAGTAATTTAAGAGGCAGAGCTAGGACTAGCTCTTTCAATGCAAAATGGCAAGTTATTATATGAAAAACACTAACCACAAAGCAGATGCTAGCAGGAATGACAGTACATTGAAATGCATTAAATAGGCAAGCTTTAACTAAAGCGCAAGTTTGAACTGCTAATGTGACAGAGTATGCTCTGAACTGAGTGAGAGAAATGCTACATCATCCAGTATTTGCCTGTGTACCTGTAAATAGGCAAATAGGAGCTAGAGAGGGTATCAGAAGAAGAGGTCACTACCAGTATGAATTAAAAGAAGATCCAGTCAAACCAGCATAAATAAGAAAAGGAAACAATTATGAATCCTCTTAACAATGAATTGTGAAATTGCCAGAACAAAATAGTTCAGTAAACTACTGGAAGAGGAGAAAAACCCCACCCTGACATAAAGGAAAATAGTCAGTGCGGATTTTCTATGGGCTACAAAATGTCTCTGCCTGTGCAGCATAGTTATGATATCTGTCTCTGCCTCAAATCCATGCTAAGGGACTAGCACCAGTGCAAATTTTATAAAGTATTGAGGTTTGGGATTTTTTTACCTAACCCCAGGATACTTAGTAATTTTTACATTTACAGTTTTCCTTAATTGTGCAATGCAAACCTCATACTCTAAAATTTCTTAAGCAGAACACTATCATTTGTGATTTCTTTCTTTTGTAAATAACTAATTTCTTGGTGAAAATTCTGAGCAAACAGCTTTGAAATATGTTCTTATACACCCTATCTTTATTCTGACATATGACATCAATTGCAAAGGGGTTACTGACCTGTCTGCTTCAATTTGAACCATACATGGTGAATGACTTAAGTATTTGTGTATTCATGTCACTTGTCTGTGAGATGTGTTAGTCATATTGCCTTTGACCTATTTTTCACAAACAGTGATTCCTTTTCTACTGAGCATCACGACTTTGTCAGCCCTGTGACTACAAGCTATAAATTGACAAAAATAGCACTGAGCCTTAGGGCTATTTATTTCCATATTGAGGAAAGAGGGAGTGATAACACATCACAGATTGCCCAAACGGGTAATACAGGTTTGTGAATGATTAAAATCTGTATGCTATAAAACTCGCCTCTGCTATCTCTCTGTTGATGCATTGAATTAAAATCAACAATAGGAGAAATGAAGTGATATTGCTCTGACAAAAAGAATGACAATAATAGAATTACATGATATGGCAGGTGAGCCACACAATACAGACATAGGAACGGCATAAAATTGCTTGAACAAAAAAAATTAAAACTGAAAATAAAAGAATGAGGATTCTTAAAACCTGTCTGAAAAGCAAGACTCCCTCTCAGAAAATCAGAATGCTATACCTCTTTTAAGAGGTATTGCCCCTTTTTACATTACACAACATTTGCCTCATGAAATGGTGCTTAGCATTAGCTCTGCACTGCTTCCCAGAGGGCTGCAAATATGATATTAAACTGCAAGTCCCAAGTCATTTTTATAATTGTAAATGAGAACACATCACAACATGATCACTTACCTCCACAGCTGGCTTCATCAGCTTGCACACTGGTTTGGGCTGATGAAGGGGCTGGATCTTTGGATGCCGGCAGCTGAGTTATTTCTTCCTGGGTTGGCAGAAATGCAGAGCACAGATCGGTTTCAAGGGCTTGTAGCTTCAACAAAGAATTCTGCAGACAAAAGCAGAACATTGGGCTAGATTGAGAACAACAGAACACAGCGACAGCTCTTCAACTCACTGAGCCCATTAGCAGCTCCTGCAAAGGGGTGTTTCACTAACAGCTCTGAGAGGACGTGCAAGGGAACAAACGTGCACTATTGTGAGAGTTTCTTGACTTCTGGTTATTTAAGTCCCAATTCACATGGATTATTCATGACACGTGGGAAAGATGGCTTCGTCAGCAAAAGATGATTTATTCTAGGAAGCCAAACTGAGATGGTGTCCCTTTTCCTGGTCTCAAAGCAATACATTAAGCAAGTATTTTATTCATTGGACTGACATCACAATCTGATGACATTCTGTCCCTCCCCATTTACCATTCATAAAAAACCAAGTGTCCCTCTTCCAGCCACTGAGTGCCATACACAACAGTGAACAAACAGTTACTGAGAACACACTCCCTCATGGGATTCTTGGAAGAAATATTTTTTAATTGGCTTTTTTAGAGTTACTTCTTTATGTAGATGTAGCTTTTATGTAGGCAGCAGCTGCTGCTACAAGCAAACCAGATCATTTCCTATCCATTGTATAGGCAAAATTAACAGATCGTTGTCACTTACTGCAGACAAATCAATGAAAACAATGCTCATTATCTATAACATCACAACATAACATCAGCTACTGTGTCCTGCTTGGTCCATTTCTCATTTTAATCTTTAATGCTGCACGCAATATTCAGCTGTACAATCTGACACAAGCATCTTTCTGTGATGTAAATGCTGTGAAAGCCCTTATCACCATCTGACTGGGCAAAATGAGTCACTACCAATACCTCATGCATTCAGTTCCCCTCTTTCCAGAGAAACACATCTTGCCACATAAACAAAATCACACAAGGCTGTATTAATAATCACACAGCTGGCACACACAGAATATATGTGAAATCTTATGTCACTGAAATGATACATATTTGTAGAGCATTTTCGGGGGGGGGGGGGGAGAGAGGGAGAAACAAAAGACCCCGAAACCCACCAAACAACAACCAACCAACAAACAAACAAAAAAAAAACCAACCAACCAAAAAAAAAAAAAAAAAAACACGCAAAAAAAAATCAACCCCCCCCAAAAAAAACACCACCCAAAAAAACCCATCAGTTGCAAAAAAAAAAAATCCTCAAAAGCTTCTTTCCCCACTCTGTCAAAGACATGAAACCAATTTACTGATTTATTTAATGAAATAACAAATTTATTGGAATCATTTCCTTTGTGTAACAGTATCTCACCTATGTAGTGATAGTTTAATGTCTGCATTATTTTAATTGTAACATGGCTCATTCATAAACCCAGAGATGCCAGTGGTTTTACGTTAAAAAATAAAAAAGGAAACTAATTTGGCTGAAAACAGCAGGGAAGACTTTCAGCCTTGACCCTTTCATTCCTTTTATAAAATTCAGGTGGTGAGAAAGGAGCAGAAAGTACACTTTCTAGGAGATACCTCAAACCAGGGAAGCTTCAAAAAGGCACAAGATCACCATAACTGGATCCTGTGACCCTCTATGTGCTGTCCGGAGTGCTTCAAAATCCATATCCTGTTCCACAAAACAGATCAGGTTGCAAATATCTGGACCTTGGCCTCAGCTTAGGCCAAAAGAGAAATCCAGAAAAACTTCCTTCTGGCCCCAGAGCAAACAGCGGTTCTGGCCATTCCTGTCAGATGCAGCTTAATTAGAGACATGTGAGCAAAGGAATGGCTTGTGTTGTACATTTTAGGACTAAGTTCCTCTCATCTGTTGTCAAGATATATTTTGACATATCCTCCTATAATGCCAGAAAGAAGTGATTGTAAGATCAAGCACTACTGTTCTTTAAATATATGGCATGATCTAGAGCTGGTTTCTATAATATAAGGCAGAAGATACTGTTACTATTGACAGGTACAAGTTGCATTAACAACCTAGCATCCTCTGGCCCTGTTGCCATTTGCAAGGGTCATTTATCCATCTTGGCCAGCAGTGCCTCAAGTTCATACCTCAGTTTCTCCAGGACCCCTTGAATGATTGCTATTTTTTCCTTGTCACTTACTCACACTGTTTGGTCTAATATTTTACATGTATTATTTCAAATTGATCAGTCTCCTTTGACCTGTCTACTAGAAATAGTGTGCCAGGTATGCAAATGTCCCCAACATGGGCTTTATAAATGAAGACCAATATAACGAATTCACTCAGCTTCTCTGTTTGCAGCCATATCACCTGTGATATGAAATTAGTACCCATTTTATGTGTCATCCAGCAGTCATAGCGATCCCTACCTGAATTCCTGCTTTTGATGTACTTAGTAGACTTCTTATGATCAATTTGAGCATCTTTTAGGACCTACTTTCAAAGTCTTCTTTAATCCTCTACAGGGCTTTCTTCAATTAGAGACAGAACAATGGAAACCACCTCACCTTCAACAGCTTTAAAGTAGCAGTGAATTTTCCTTGTCAAGGGGAGGATGCTGACTTGAATCATACCCATGACACTGTTTTGGGGAGGGATTTCATAATATGACAGGCCTCACTTTCAGCTTCCTGTCATCCCAGCTAGGCCCCAATGAAGTGGCTGTGTAATTATCACAACAGATGGGCTGTGTTTTATAGTCACTAACATCATCTAGCAAAAGATGATTATACTAGTTGCACGCCAGTGAGGACTCTGATCCCAGACAAGACCTTTTCCAGAAGAACTATTACCCACTTCTAGTGGTCCATGTGGGTGCTAGTGATATAGATAGCAGCAGCCTGGAGAACATAAAGAAGGACTACAGAGCTCTGGGAGAGGTGGTTAGGGGCTCTGGAGCTCAGATTGTCTTTTCGTCAATTCTCCAGGATACAGGACAGGACCTTAAAAAGGCTAGGAGGATTGGGCAGGTTAATAAACGGTTAGAAGGATGGTGCTATAGTCAGGGGTTTGGGTGTCTTGAACAGGGGACTCAATTTAGTAGGCCGGGTCTACTGGAGGATGGTGGAGCTGGTCTGACATAGAAGGGAAAGAGTGGATTTGGTAGGAGGCTTGCCAGACTGGTCAAGGATGCTTTAAACTAGATGTGTTGGGGGAGGGGGACATCATTCCATCCCAACACACCCAATCACTTGCCAGCACCTACAATAAATGCTTGGAGCAATGCAGAGATATTCCAGCTGCTCCAGCCAATGAGCCGGCTTCAATTGGATCTTGGCTCAGATGCCTCTATACAAACGCCCATAGCATGGGGAACAAACGAGGAATTAGAGATGTGTGCACGTCTATGGGGGTATGATATCATAGGCATCACAGAAACATGGTGGGATGGCTCCTATGACTGGTGTGTTGGAATGGAAGGTTACCGGCTCTTTAGGAAAGACAGGCCCAGTAAGCAGGGAGGGGGAGTTCCTATTTATGTTAGGGATAGGCTAGAGAGCATGGAACTCTGTCTGGGAACAAGCGAGCAGTCAACAGAGAGTTTGTGGGTCAGGGTTAAAGGGAGAACAGCGATGGGAGACATTATTGTGGGGATCTGTTACAGACACCTAACCAAGAGGACTCGGTGGATGAAGCGCTCTATAAACAGATAGGAGCAGCCTCACGCTCGCAGCCCTTGTTCTCGTGGGGGACTTCAATTACCCTGTTATCTGTTCAAGGGACGGTACATCCCAGCACAAGCAATCCAGGAAGTTCCTTGATTGTGTGGAAGACAACTTCTTTCTGCCAGTAATAGAGGAGCCGACAAGGAGAGGTGCCATGCTTGACCTCGTGCTCACCAACAGGGAAGGGCTGGTTGGAAATGTGATGCTCCAGGGCAGCCTTGGTTGCAGCGATCATGAGATGGTCAAATTTGAGATCCTCCTGACAGTGAGAAGAGCGTGCAGCAAGCTCACTGCCCTGGACTTCAAGAGAGCAAACTTTGGTCTCTTCAGGAACCTGCTCAGTAAGGTTCCATGGGATACAGCCCTAGAGGGCAGAGGGACCCAAGACTGTTGGTTGATATTCAAGGATCACCTGCTGCAAGCTCAGGAGCGATGCATCCCAACTAGAAGGAAGTTTAGCAGGAGGGCCAGGAGACCTCCTTGGATGGATAAGGAGCTGCTGAGGAAAATTCAAAGGAAAAAAGAGGCTTATAAAAGGTGGAAGCAAGGACAGGCGGCCTGGGAAGAATACAGGGATGTTGTCCAGGAAGCTAGGGACCAGGTTAGGAAAGCTAAGGCCCACTTAGAATTAAACTTGGCTAGGGATGTGAATGATAACAAGAAGGGATTCTATAGGTACATAGTGAATAAAACACAGACTAGGGACAATGTGGGCCCCCTCTGGAAGCTATCAGAACTGGCTACCCTCGATTTGGCGAAGGCTGAGGTTCTTAATGACTTCTTTGCCTCAGTCTTCACTGGCAAACGCCCTGACCACACCACCCAAGTCTTGGAAGGCAGATGCAAGGACCATGAGAATGAAGACCCTATGCCCACTGTAGGAGAGGATCTGGTTCAAGACCATCTTAGGAACCTGAATGTATACAAGTCCATGGGACCGGATGAAATCCATCCGCGGGTCCTGAAGGAGATGGCAAATGAAGTTGCTAAGCCATTGTCCATCATATTTGAAAAATCATGGCAGTCAGGTGAAGTTCCCGATGACTGGAAAAAGGGAAATATAACCCCCATTTTCAAGAAGTGGAAAATGGATGACCCAGGGAATTACAGACCAGTCAGCCTCACCTCTGTGCCTGGCAAAATCTTGGAGAAGATTCTCCTGGAAGGCATGCTAAGGCACATGAAAAACAACAAGGTGCTTGGCGACAGCCAGCATGGCTTCACTAAGGGGAAATCCTGCCTAACCAATCTGGTGACCTTCTATGACTGGGCTATGGAACTGGTGGACAGTGGTAGAGCGGTTGATGTCATCTACATGGACTTGTGCAAAGCATTTGATGCTGTCCTGCATGACATCCTCTTCTCTAAATTGGAGAGACATCAATTTGATAGGTGGACCACTCGGTGGATAAAGAACTGGCTGCATGGCCACACGCAAAGAGTAGTGTCAATGGCTCAATGTCCAGCTGGAGACCAGTAACGAGTGGTGTCCCCCTGGGATCAGTGTTGGGACCGGTCTTGTTCAACATCTTTGTGGGTGACATGGACAGTGGGATTGAGTGCGCCCTCAGCAAGTTTGCCGATGACACCAAGCTGTGTGGTTCGGTTGATACATTGGAGGGAAGGAATGCCATCCAGAGGGACCTTGACACGCTTGTGAGGTGGGCTGATGCCAACCTGATGAAATTTAACCATGCCAAGTGCAAGGTCCTACACCTGGGTCAGAGCAATGTCAGGCACAGCTACAGGTTGGGCAGAGAAGAGATTCAGAGCAGTCCTGTGGAGAAGGACTTGGGGGTGTTGGTTGATGAGAAAATGAGCATGAACCAGCTTCAGTGTGCACTTGCAGCCCAGAAAGCCAACCGTATCCTGGTCTACATCCAAAGGAGCGTGACCAGCAGATCAAGGGAGGTGATCCTGCCCCTCTTCTCTGCTCTTATGAGACCTCACTTGGAGTATTGTGTGTAGTTCTGGTGTCCTCAACATAAAAAGGACATGGAACTGTTGGAACAAGTCCAGAGGAGGCCTTCGAGGGTGATCAGGGGACTGGAGCACCTCCCGTATGAAGACAGGCTGAGAAAATTTGGGCTGTTCAGCCTGGAGAAGAGAAGGCTGTGTGAAGACCTCATAGCAGCCTTCCAATATCTGAAGAGGGCTTATAAGGATGCTGGGGAGGGACTCTTCCTTAGGGACTGTAGCGATAGGACAAGGGGTAATGGGTTCAAACCTAAACAGGGGAAGTTTAGATTGGATCTGAGGAAGAAATTCTTTACTGTGTTGGTGGTGAGGCACTGGAATGGGCTGCCCAGAGAAGTTGTGAATGCTCCATCGCCGGCAGTGTTCGAGGCCAGGATGGACAGAGCCTTGGGTGGCATGGTTTAGTGTAAGGTGTCCCTGCCCATGGCAGGGGGGTTGGAACTAGATGATCTCAAGGCCCTTTCCAACTGTAACTATTCTATGATTTTATGATTCTATGAACTGCTGATGACAATAAGAACATAGGCAAACATTCCAGAACATACCAATAAGGAGAACATAGGCTAATAACTGACAAAAATAGCTTACCATCAGAGACTGTTACCTCAAGCATTTGGAAAAAAAAAGCCCCAGAAATCAAGAAAAAACATTCACTTTGCATCACTCTTTCTTATGATACGTTAATATTTATGGAAAATTCAGTACAGAAGCATTCACACTGACTACATTGTTAAACATTGTATTTTGGCAATGCTTAGGCTGTAATTCACCAGTTGGTTTATATTCAATTGCTCCAAATGATGTTTTTCATCCATCTTTGGAAGGCTGGTAGATGGCAAATTTATAGTCACTGCCAAATATTAAAAATATCATAATAATAATAACAACAACAACAACAATAGAAAAATCTCACAGAATTTCGTGAGTGTGTCCTCGACAGGGATTTGATGTAGGGAGAGAAAGAGTAAGTATCTGTGATCTTTGATGTTACCAGGGAGATGATGAATCCGGAGTATGCCATCAACCTCATCTTACTCTTTAAAACACATCTGAGTACTATGGTACTGCCACAGCACACTACAAATGAAAAGCCACCACACATTTATGGGAACACATGTAAGGAGGCATAGCTTTAGTAAAAGCCAACCACAAAGCAGCCCAGTTTCACCAGCTCATCAGCCACAGGAGTAATCCTAGTAAATGCTAGGGATGACGCGGCTGACTGCTCTGCCGCGTGGCCTGTCCTGCCCCCTTCAGGGCTGCTTGCAGTACTGACAATGCCAGCGCATCTGAGATGGATCCTGCCTGCTCAGGCCTCTTGTTCTCTGGCAGCAGTGTTTCTGCAGCTGCAAGAAGGTGCTCTGCTAGAGGACAGGGCCATATATCAGCAACTGGCAGCAGGTTCTCTATCCTTGGGCTCACGGAGGGCTGGCTACCAAATGTTGGCAAAATGAAGTAAAGAAGAAATGTATCTTCATCTTCTAAAACCTTCCAGGTTAATTTGAAATATTACTCACCACTTCCAACTTCCCCCTAGTTCTCCAATACTTTCCAGTACCTGTACAGCTCTGATGTGACTGCAGGCATCCTGCCACAGTGTTGAGGATGCCTACTCTTCTGTCCTGCACACTCTCAGCAATACATCTGATCTGGAGATGAACCAGCCTGTGCACATGTTACTTAAAACTCTGCCATGGTCCAGACCTGTCCTTGTGCCCAACTGGGCCATCTCTGCTTTGGTCATTTAAAAGATGTTGCAAAACATGTCAGAAGCAAACACAAACATGTAAAATATATAACAAAGGAAATGTTAGGTCATGTTGAGTGCCATCACAAATTTTAGTAAGCTTTTCTATGAAAACCCGATATCACTGAAGTAATTTTAGATATGGCATATTATATCAGCAAATTATCTAAGTTCAAATAGTTCATTCCAGTTTTACTCTGATGCCTAACACTAGTGTTTCTGATGCAGCAATTCCTGATCCGTGCTCATGCAAATGAAAGAAATTAATATTTTAGATGGATCCTTAAATTTGTTTGAAAAAATAACTATATTGTTGCCTCATAAGAATAAAATTTTACAAGTTTGAAAAGGAAGCAATTATAATTGTCTTGGAGATAGGTTTCTTGTCTTTTCTTCTGTCCTCTTAAAGTAACTGAAAATTCAGAGAACTTGAGCTATATCAATTCCACTAGAAAACATCCTGCATTATTCCAGATCAAAGATAATGGAAAAATAAAGACATCTACAGGAAAACAGAGAAAACTCTATTTATTAATTTTGCTAATGCTTTAAGAAAACATAGTCATAAAGGAATCATATTCTCACCTGCTGGTGAACACACAGTAGAAAATGATTGCCATTTGAAGAGAAAGCTCAGCCTGTTGTTAATAAACCAACTTTACAAACAAGTAAGGCACTGACTGTCTTTCCTTCCATCTACTGATTATTGAAAATCAAGAGTTGAGGCCTTAGGACAGGAATTATTGAGATGATAGATAACCTCTTACATCTAGAGATGAATACTACACACCTACACTCACACTGTCAAATGCCACTGGAGAATGGAACACTGAAATTCTTCCAAGTTATCACAGAAATGCTTTGGCAATGAGTGAGATTCCCCTGAAATGGCATCAACTTTTTCTTGGTAGGTGCCATCAGTAATCCCTCTCCAGCTGGAGATCCTCACATGGGGCCCACACAATCAGTGCCATGCGACTTGTTGTCAGCATGTCCAAGGGGCCACAGATTGACGGGAAACAGCATGCTAAATGAAGCCCCACAGCCCCCCACTGTTGTGTATTGCACCAAGAGCTACAGCACTGCCAAACCTGCTAATCAACCAGTGCTCCCTGCATATCCACAGAGAGAGTAGAAAGCTAACAATGGCCAAAAGAGAGACACTGCTATTAGCAATAATTTATTTTCCCTGATAAAATATACTATTTTATCAACATTACTTAATATCATTGCTATTTTCAGCATCCTTTGTTTCATCCTTGTGGACATCCTAAAGACTGGTAAATTTAACAACTGAGGGAAGAGGGAAAGAAAATATGCCTGCCAACCCATAGACCCTGCTCTGTCTCAGTTCGAAGGCTGATGGGCAGAAGGGAGGAGAAGCAAAGCCCAGACTTAGTGCTTTCTGCCTAAAACGAAAACACCCTTCCCCCCTCACTGTTACTGAATATTAAGGATGCTTGCACCCTATCCCTGGGCCTGCTCCTGCCCCTCCAGGACAGGAAGGCAGCTATTCTATTATATCTAATTTATTGCTGGATTTACTGGATTTATTAAATCAGCTGGGGCAGAGAAGGAGAATAATCCAACCCTTCAGCATTTAATAGTCCTTGAAATGATTCATATAGAAAAGAAACAGAGCAAATATCAACCTGTTCAATTCCTTCACTCTAAGGAAATTAATGCTTTTATATGTCACATTAGAACAGTAATGTATAAAAGCATCTCCTCGCTTTTTAATCTGAGAGTTCAGGTTAAGATAAAATAGGCGTATTTTATGCGAACATAAATCTCTGTGGTATCTGTTGCAGCAATATTTGTGTCTTGAGGCATATGACATTTTCAACTCAGAACTTCCTTTATGGGGAACAAACAAGCAACAGTAAGATAGAACAAAATATGCCCTGGGTTGGCATAATGCCACAGGTGAGCAGTGAAGAGAGACACCACTTTCTCTAATCCAAGAAGAGAATTTATTTTCTTATGATCCATGTCCATTTGGGTTTGCAGTAGACCTGAGACACATAAAATCTAAAATTTTGCAGAAGAAAACACTAGAAGGTAACCCTTGCTCATTCCTCATATATTATTGACAATTTGCTTTAATGTCTAATTATCTGTTTTAGTATCTTACACTGATTTTATCTATTACATTTAATCTTAACCTTTAAGGAATCCTTTGCAAGAATTTTAAATGGAAGCTTTCAGGCGGAAGCTTTGGTGATTTTTTGCATTGGGGCTTCTCAAAAGAAACAAAAACTTCACGATTTCTCCCAGAGCCTTAACTGGCTAGACAGAGGCTGAACATACTCCTTTGTATTGGTCATGGGATGTGCTTTTCTAGTTAGCATCACAATTTTCAACAGTGAGCTGCACAACAATGTCACAAATGCACAGGAGATAATTCATTGTAAGGAGAAGATTAAGTCTGAATTCCTTTAAAAGGACACATTGTGGTTTTCTCCTAATGAAAGGCAGGCATCTATTAATAGACATACATGTTCTCTGGCTGATTATGGAAACAAAGCTGTATTTTCCATGGTTTGAAAGGAATGGGATTCTCTTCCTCCCAATTCTTTTTTTCCACTGCTTCTGATGTTCTGTTGTCTTGGTCTACATTTAGAAATATTACCTGCTCTGTGTTGAAGTCCAGTATTGTTCATTGCCTTGCCATGTGTAAGCATACTTTATGGTAGCATGCAGATACCCTTGTTTATGGAAGATGCTTTATAAGGTTTTTCACTTTGAACAATTGCAAAACTTGGATTTGGCCTCCAGCATTTTGCTGATTTCCAGAATATATCTTGGGCTTATCTATTGTTTGACATGATCACACAAACAACTTCTTTGTGCTCTACCCTCTCACTATCCTCCTAGAATAATCCCTCTGAAAACAGCTCTTGTTTCAAGTTTTGCAGGTGCTATTTGACTTTCCTTACTTTCTCTCTTCACTCCAACTCTCCTTTCTTCCCACCTTACAACCAAAGTACCTTCTAGACCACATTGTACTGTTCATAGATTATTTATGTAGGATGTAGAAATCTAGAGAACTCATTTTTAAACAAAACATAAGTGATAGCTGAACACTTTAAAGCGTTAATATTAGGAAAAAAATAAAATGCTCTAGAAAGATGGCTTTTCACTCGGTCAATATTGAATGTTTAATTATTTTCTGAGCACAAAAAGAAAGCTGGCTTAAAATATTTTTTTTAATCTCTCACTTCTGGCATTTAAACTATTATAGCAGTCTTGTATCACATTTTTAAGCTTTTCTCCAAAAACATGACTAGGATGATTTAGTAAAAATCCTTAAATTCTCAATCAATTACATTATTCCAAAGCCTTAAAATTAATAAAAAAAACCAAACATCTAAGTCAAAAACTGTAACATCATATTTCAACTTTTGGTTAAGCTTACCTCATTTAAGCTGTTAAATTGCTCAGTTGCTTCTTTTGGTGAAATGCATGTGTTCTGATCTATTCTACAAAACAAAACAAGAATGTTCACTCAATAGATTGCTCATCTGTGACGCAAATATTTAAAACCTTTCATCATGTCTGTACATAAATTACGAGTTATGGGATAAAGTTCTTTTATTTAAAAAATAACATTCTATCAAAGTTACATCTGTATTTTATGCCTCATTCAAAGCAATAGTGACTTTACTGAAATCCTAAATAATGTATTTAAACTGTGACTAAGGTCCTGGAAACTATGACATTAAAATCTGGCTTACTCTGCCACAGAGAAAAAGTTCTACAGAAGTATGATCAGCTCTCAATATATTTGTGAGCTAATGGAATTAAGGTCAAGAGAAAGCTCTAGCATATGTTTAGATCTAAGCACAGTTTGTCCCACATGCTTTAAGCCAGGAACGAGTGTTTTCCTATATCAGAGCCATCGAGAATACACCTTTCCTTATTTAAATTTGATAGTATGTCATGCTCCCAATCTTCAACTTTCTGCTTAAGTTCTGTTTTACAAATTTCACAAAGACCCAAAAGACTCTTATGAGGAGCTGGAAATCCTTTGAGTAAGAGCGATTTTCTAGTAAGTGTCACTTTGCAGTCATCAGATATGTCCATACCTTTGGTTTTCCCTCAGTGTATTGCTGCTTCTCCACAAGGAAAAAGGTCCTGGACCAGCAAGGGGAAAATCATTTCCATCAGACTACAGCTAAAGAGACAACTGTGCCCCATCCAGGCAGATGTGGTCCTGACCTAAGACTCCACACACCTACCAGCCTACCAGCTGCAGGATTAGTCAGCTATAAATTCAATCTACCAATGAATAAAATTGAAGCCTAAAAAACACTTCCCATGGATTAAGTGTGAAACCTGAATAGGCTCATACTGCAGCACTGTCCTCCCCCAAAGCAAACAGATGATTTCCACAGTCAACTTCAAAGCCTGACGTGGGTATGTCAGAAGCTGATTTGCAGGAAAGCTGAAGAAAGAAAACTATTGCTGTCTCAGAGAATGAGATTTCTCATTGCTGAAAAGGTATCAATGTTTGCTGGCCCCAGTGAGACATGATCAAAAGTAACACAAAATCCAGATTCCTTTGGCCAAATTTATTAATATTTTTCAGCCTATTGTGCTCAGAGTCTTCTAAGCAAAACCAAATGGTTTTAAAAGTCTAGAGACCTCAAAAACAGTGTAGACAGATGCACAGGCCTTTGTTGTAGTTCTTCACATTTATGAGACATTTAAAGACTGAAATGATGGATATGTCACTTTCTTTACCAGAATAGACATATTAGATATCTACACCAGGGTAAACACTTGACTCCAAACAGGATACAAGGTGCACAATTCACACAGAAACAAAAATGAGTCATTTAGGTGGTGTACATCTAGCACCAGAATGGGAGGTCTCACAGACCAACCAGCTTTAACCCCCTCAAGATGCACAGGTACATGATCAGAAGCAAGTGATTTCTGAAGACACTTCAGCAGCAAGGTGACTTGACTGACTGTTGCGCAAGCACCTATCTGCATCTCTGTGTAGCTCTCTACATATATATGCTTTCTGCCATTTCACCTGAAAATGAATAGCAAATGTCACCATAATGTGAAGAGAACAGAAAGAAAATGGAATTCTGGAACCAGAAATGTTAATGCCGAACAACTAACTTCTAGATTTTAGGGATCAGAGAGAACTGTAGGAGCCTGCAGAACTGAGTTAAAGAAAACTAAGAAAAAGCATGGGGAGAACAAAAGGAGTAATTTAATAGAAAGAAATTAAATATTCATAGTTTGGTTTAATAACATATAAGAAAGGACCAGCAAGTCTACAAACAGCTGGATAATTAATTCAGTAGTGACAAAAAAAATAAACTTAGAGTGATTTATTGCACCGAAATAGAGCTAGACATAAAAGAAGAAAAGGACACATGCCAGATTTGTACACTTCTGGCGTTCATTTGGATGACTCCTTTCAAGGTCATAATACACAGCAAATATGAACTCTCCTTAAATGAAGAAAACAAAAAACTAAATGCTAGCAGCAGTTCTTGCATGTGCAATACAACGTTCTACATAATTCACAGCTGTATCACTCACACAGTCTTGAGATTAAAAAGTTCAGAACACCCCTGAAGTACCACCTCTCTCTCATTCAGGCTGATGATATTGTCTGATTTTTAGAATAAGTCTTTTAGCAGAAGTCTTGAATTTTGCTGCTTCCTTTTAACTAAAAATATTGGAGTAAGATACTTTGTGTTTGCATTGGTTTTGGATCCTGGAGATATTGAAATCATTTAGGTGAATAACCATTTCTGGGAGAAGACCATTTACATAACAGTATGCTGAACTGGCCTTACTCTATATAGAAAATTTTGGGGTCTGCTTTTTTGTTTTCACCATGATTAGCTGCTCTGCTAGGCAAAGGCAGGTTATCTGATTGTCACCAGGCAACAAGGGGCTTGCAATTTAATAACTATGGGTTGGATCCTACTCACATTAAAAGTCAATCACAAAATATCCATTAACTTCAAAAGCAGCAGGAACAAGCCCTAATTTTCCATCTGTGCTGAGTACATTAAAAGTATTTTAAGCCTTAGCTGAAATTTTGAATAATTGCAGGCAACCCTTATTTTGTACAATTTTCATAATGTAAGACAATGAAAATGGAACTCTTCCATGACTACCACTCAAATATATGTTATACCATATGCTTTATAAAATATGAAAAGCCTGATCTCCCACCCTCCCTGTAGACTCTAGTTTTTGGCAGAATTACCCTCTTCTGTATGGCACAGATGAGAAAGATGTAGCTCAGTAACGTACATTTGAAGCTTGTGGACATCACAAAACAAAATCCAAATACTAATTATCATAACAGAGCTCCTACCAAACTGCAAAAGGAAGATCAATTTGCATGAGCAGTATGCTGTTTAGAAAAAACAACCAGAACATGTAAATTATTGAATTATGCATATCACTTCTAAACACGCATAAAATTCAAATAAAATAACATAATTTAAAAAACTAAAAAGAATGTTTAAACATAACCTAAGAAAATTCACTTCTTATTTCCCAGACTAAACCCATGAAGGTGCATTACATTCTGTAATTTGCAAGGCTTAATCCAGTCAAACCCTGGATTACACTAAACCTATCCTCAGGACACTTATGTGTCTATGCACCACAATGCCACACTTGCTCCATGTCTTAGCCCAATTAATGCATTACTGGTGCCAAGATAAATTCTGGTAAGCAAACTGCACACTGTACTGTGGGATGAACCCCCTTTTTCCAGATTCACTTTCAGACTATCCGGACCCAGTACTCCTTCCCTGTCTCTAGTTCAGTAGTCGCACCGTAGAGGTGACCCACCAGGTTAACAGCTCAGAAAGGGTAGTATCAGTACCGTATCAGAGGACTGATCCAGCCTACCCAGGGGTTACATTACATGAGTTCACAGAAGGACAGAACCTGCAACCGACACACCTCAGTGCCAGGAAAACACAAAGGTCCTTTCCGAGACCTCCACAACTGGCAAAAAGTATTATGAAATTCAGTCACCACCTTAACACAGGGCTGCACGTGAATGCTTTAAAAACCGGCCTATGACTCCTTACGAAGCAGTACAAAGCTGCAACAGGCCTCTGAATGAACATAAAGTGCACTTTTGTGATGAAAGAAATAACACTGTTAAGGGCCCAAGGCTGTTTGGATACCTCCTAGGCTACTCCTTGGTCAGTCCCTGAGTGCTGGAATAAGCAGCCAGCCAGAGAGCTAGCATACCAGTGCGTGTTTCATCAGTCATAGCACTTACATAAAGGCTGGCTGTAGACAGCTGCACAGCCACACTTGTTTTTCATCTTATGAGCACCTCTCCTGCTCACCAGGCACAGTCCTTATTTGGGCTACAGTAAGATGCTTTGGTTTTTTTTTTTGTTTTGTTTTGTTTTTTTGGTTTGTTTTTTTTTTTTTTTGGTCTCTCTGCCTTTTTTCCTTTTTCTTCTTTCTTTTTTTTTTGGGGGGGGGTTGTTTGTGTTTTTTTTTTTCCTGAAGTGTATTGCACCCCCAAGAGCTTGCTCAGGGATTTCCCGTGTCTTGATAGAAGAATTATCACAGGAACCAACATTTTTGATATCAAGATTTCTGAAGAAACTGTCCTTAGGAACTGGTCAGTCATTTCCCAGCAAATCAGTGTTTCATCAGTGAGTCCCAGTTTGCTGACAGAGAGCTATTCAAAGACACATACTGGTTTTGACGAATTTTTGCCAGGATTGAGGCAGGACTCAGAGGGAATCCAGCCAAGTTCTCCCCCTGCTCACCTGGCTGCCTGTGTGGGAGCACAGCCTTGCAAGCTCTGCCTCACTGTGCAGGTCTGCCATATGGCATGAGGACATCAGCAGTTCTGCAGCTTCCCTACTTCCTCCCACACATCCCTGAGTTGTAGCTACTCAGCAGAAAGCATGGAAAATACAAGAGTCCCCACCTGAACTGCACTCTCAGAAGCTGCTTGCCTTGAAAGCTTAAATACTAAAAGCCTCACTAGAGCTTGGTCTCCCACAACGGAGCACAGAAACCCTGAGAAACTCTGCCTGAGCCGAAGATCCAGGGCAGCCTGCTCCTGGCGTTTCCAGTTTTCCTGAAGAAAGGTCTGACAGAAACTGCCACCCTACAGCCTCCACAGAAATTAGGCACCAATCAAGGGACAAGCTGATTCCTGCTGAATTAAACCACTCCACTCCCATTTTATTTGGGGAATGGGAAAGAGGGGGAACTTTCAGAGACTTCTTCCTTGGCACAAAATTTAACTCCAAAGTGTAATTCCAACAATGACTTGGAATGCAACCTTCTGTGAAACACTGACATTCCCACTGCCCAGGAGTCCCATGTTTGAGCCCCCTCTCTGTGTACAGGCATCTGAAGAAAGCACCACCCTCTATTCAGTTAACTTCGTACACAGCTCTGCAATCCACATCTGCTTTGCTGATTGCCTTTGAGAAGGCAATTGGTAAAAGCAGCTTTTTGTAATCATCTGTATTGTTCCACATTGGCTTTCCTATTCTCTGTTAAAAAAAGGCAATTCTTTTTATTTGTTCCTGGGGACTGCATATAACTTTTACCTCCCAAAGGTGCAGATTATATTACAGTCATACCCAAACCCAACTACACACAATGTCTAGAGTAGCATTCAATGTAATCACTTGCAATAGTATTAGAAATTCATGTTCTTGTAATAAAATGTAAATGTTTCTTTCCTGCAGATGGCATTTCATATTCTAAATTGATGCTGATGTTCATAAATCATGCATGATACATACCTTTAAAGTTAAAATTCTTGATTTACAGGTCATGTATAATTTAGCCAAGAAAAAGACAGTATTCCCTCATTCTTCTGACTGTAATCTTTTCACAGTGTATTTTTCAATTTCCCTCAGATCCTACTAAAACTTTTCTTGCACTGTTTCAGTGGTTATCATATAATGAAAATAAATACACACACTCTCCTCCAAAAAACCCACAATCAATCAACATATATACTTCTAAGTTGTATTTCTGTAGATTGTTTCTCTTATATCGCCTGTTTTTTTCTGTCACATACCTGTTTATGAATATCCCATGTTAGGTTACCCTGAATTTAGACTGCTCTGCTTAACAGGGACTATACTGAAAAGTTTTTCATATCTCAGCAGTTTCTGATCCATATTTAGACAAATTAAAACTATCGTGGTTTTAGCTGCTCCATACTCACTAGAACAGATCCTTTAAAAATTCTGCACAGTCCAGAGGCATTTAGAACCTGAAACTCCAGTAAGACTAATGACAGAGCTACAGAAGTCTGCAGAAACTGAATTAGAGCAGAAGTAACAGGCCACACTAGAAACAATTGACTTTGCTTCTTAGTATGAGACAAATCCTTCTTTTCCTACCCTCCACACATACATCTATGACTGTATCAAGTGGCACCCTTGTAGCACTGTGGCCATCTCCTGTTCTCTAAAAGACCAGACAGCTTTTGGTTTATGACCTAGGGACCCTATGCAGACATAGTGTTCCAAAACACTGCTAATTTTAGCAGTAACCTAGCAAAAAAAGGGTGGAAGATGGTAAAACTCAAGTTTTGTGAGGCCAGCAGATGTGTTCTGTCAAAATCCAGCTCTGGTTGTTGTCTCCTGTCAAGGCTGAATACTTAACCTTTGACATGTGCTAGAGCAGAAAAGGCAGAAAACAAGGCAAGGCGTCACACTCTGGCAGCTATGTTTCACAGCCTGTTCTATGAGCCAGTTCTGTTCTGATGTAGCAGCCAGAGATGTACATGAGCTGAGATATGAGCATGTAATTGCTCTGGCCCTATCAAAGCTGATTGACAGCAGATGGCTGGGGCAAGCTGCTGGTGACTCTTAAAAGGAGCCATCAGACACAGACACCCTCAAACTGAAAGAGGTAACTTTAACATATGTGATTCAAAGTTCCTTGCCCCAGCTGGGTTGTGGGAATGTTTTTTCCAAGGACAGTTAAGGCATTTAAAGTAAACAAAGAGTGCGTGCAAGGCCAAGGACCATGCATTAATGCTTTTCTACTCCAAGTTCCTTATTTAAGAGTAAAATCTTTGATTTGTTGTAATATAAACAAATTAAGACATGGACAGAGTTGAGATTTGATCATTAATCGCTGTTCATAGCATGGTAACTTCAGGTGCCATTATTTAACAGATTTAACACTTGTGGACAGCAGGCTTCCTAAAGAGCTACCCTGGTGTTAAATGGGAATGAATGGCATAATGAGCAATGGTTTAATACCAGGAAATCTAAAAAGGCCAAACTGTTGAAATGGAGAGGGAAACTTTGCTGTGGTTTGTTTCATTCAGGCATACTCTACTTCTTGTCTTTAAAGTACACATTTATTTAATCATGTTTCTTTCATCAATCAAAATTAACCAATGTTATTTCATTACCTACCCATACACAGACCTCCTACCAGCGCAGCCACTAGGTAGGTCTAACTCTCTGATACCAGACTCACTATGCCCCACTCTAAAAGAAATCCATTTGATTTTTTCCTACCATGAAAAATGCCAGAAAAAGAGAAAGCAGGTTTGCTCGTCTGGGTCTAATTAGAAACACTCAGAGATGCAGTGTTTCAGCTGCACATACAAGCACTGTAGGTGGAAAGGTTCTTTGTGAAAGCTAATTAAGTACTTGGTCATTCTGCTGAAACTTCCTTTGGGAGCACAAATTAATATCATTTACCACATCTCCTACTAAAAGCTGCAGTGAAGGCAACCAATTCATTTCATATAAAGCACTAAACTGCCATTGGATGGCAACTGTCACTACTAACCTGATCCTGACTTGAAACAGGCCCTGGAGGTAACTAGTTCCACATGTCAACCAGTTGTGCCCATAGCCACTGAGCATCCCTGGGATATACAGCTGCTGCTCCAGGGTCCCCAATGTCAGCCAGAGCCCCTGTCACATGGCATCAAGTCTGTCATGCACCTCAAAACAGAGCACAGACCTAGCTCATCTGCCTGAAACAATATGTGCGCAGCAAAGCAGGGTCAAACCAGCACCTGAGCATGGGAAATGGGTAAAGTGGTGCCCCAAAAACTGATGGCTGTGAAGAGCATGATCCCAAGCACACTTGCAGGTTGGGCAGAGAAGAGATTCAGAGCAGCTCTGTGGAGAAGGACTTGGGGGTGTTGGTCGATGAGAAAATGAACATGAGCCGGCAGTGTGCACTTGCAGCCCAGAAGGCCAACCGTATCCTGGGCTGCATCAAAAGGGGCATGACCAGCAGGTCGAGGGAGGTGATCCTGCCCCTCTACTCTGCTCTCATGAGATCTCACTTGGAGTACTGTGTGCAGTTCTGGTGTCCTCAACATCAAAAGGACATGGAACTGTTGGAACAAGTCCAGAGGAGGGCCGCGAGGATGATCAGGGGACTGGAGCACCTCCCTTATGAAGATAGGCTGAGAAAGTTGGGGCTGTTCAGCCTGGAGAAGAGAAGGCTGCGTGAAGACCTCATAGCAGCCTTCCAATATAGGGATGCTGGGGAGGGACTCTTCATGGGGGACTGTAGTGATAGGACAAGGGGTAACGGGTTCAAATTTAATCAGGGGAAGTTTAGATTGGATATGAGGAAGAACTTCTTTACTGTCTTGGTGGTGAGGCCCTGGAATGGGTTGCCCAGGGAAGTTGTGAATGCTCCATCCCTGGTGGTATTCAAAACCAGGATGGATAGAGCCTTGGATGGCATGGTTTAGTGGGAGGTGTCCCTGCCCATGGCAGGGGGGGTGTAACTAGATGATCTTAAGGTCCTTTCCAACCCTATTTTATGATTCTCTAATTTACACAGTCCAAGCCTGACAGTAAGAGCGAAATTTTATCTTTAAGACACACCTTCACTGATAGATTGGGTCAGCTGGTTGAGTTGAAACACCATTTTTAGCCTTTTGCACAGCCATGAAGGACTAGAGAAGTAACTGTGACTTCCAGTAGTCGCTACTGCTGAGTCACTTCATCATCAGCTGAGTTACCTGCCATCAAGACTCAACTAATGCCTGACTTGCACCCTTCAACTGGGACAAGCACAGTTGCCATAGCATCTAGAGTCTAAACTACACATAAATGCATACCCTTGCTAAAATCAGGTGTGCGGATTCCCATTTCTCAGTGAGAATACAGCTCTGAAATGCAAGTCAGCACTTGGGGGAAAGCGAAAGAAGTGCCAAGATATTTTTGAAACTTGGCACAGAGGAATTGAAGTTTCTGAACTGAGGATGTTCTTCCTGCTTAAAATGTAAGGGGTTTAAAGAATGATGAAATTTTCATTCTTATCTTCATTCATTTCAATTTCTCCAACCAGTTCTAGTGATATAAATACAGATTACAACTGCCAGTGAGAGCCAGGAGTCCAAATATTTTATGCAAAAGACAGCAAATTAATTAGCCTTTCCTACAGTTAATCAGGAGTGAAAAGTGCTGTCTTATGCCAAGGCTTACCTTGGTTGAAATCTCATGACTGCTTCCTGGCATCTTAAAGCTACGTTCTGTGCATAGTCATTAGCTGGGGATCCAGCCTTCCCCTGCCACTCTGGGAGGCCTGGCAACGCACTTTCCAGCTCCTGCACAAAGAAAAGAAATGTTGAATGCCCTGTCAGTACTAATCAGGCTTAGCTGAGTATTTTGCTTTAAGAAAAAAAGAGCTCCATGAGACCAGATTCTGATTGTGTTTCTCTGTTATTTCTTGGTAATTATCTACAAACAACTGGAAAATAAAGACTAGAGAAGGTTCTAAACAAAGTAGTAGCTTCTTTCACTGGAAAACATTTTATGAAACCAAAGCAGACTGTAACCCATTTTCTATTAGTTAGATAAGAGATGTCAACTTCTGAGCTAAGAGGTGCTATGCACAGAATTTAATATTATTTTGCTTATACATACACTCACATTTAATTTGAAATTACTTACTCACATGTCTGTAATATTTTATTACTTGGGCACCATCAGAAAAATTCTGGCTGACGAAAGCAAATGCAATTCACTTCAGTAAGATTTGCAAAGTTTAAGTAGTTTCCTTTTTCCTTTTGCTCTTTCCCTTCCGTAGCATATGCAGAGCTTTATGAATACAGCATTACTGCAGAAGGAGTGAAAGGCAGGGAGGAAAAAAGAAATCACTTTAGCCAACCTGCCACACAGAAAATAAAAAAGCCAATTTATTCCAACAAATTGGAAGAGTAGGAAAAAGAAAACTATGCATTTGACTTGAAGCTTTTGAAAACCAGTTGTATGGCTGTGACAAGACATGTTCAGCTCACCTTAACTTCTTTACCTATAAAGTGGGTTATAATATTTCCCTTGCATTCAATGTGGTAAGTTAATGAAGTTCTTTGAAAATGCTATAATCAAAGGGTGACTCTTCCTACTTCTTTATGAGCTTTTATCTCCAGTATTTTATTCTAATAGTTTACAAAATTAAAATACAATATGCTTTGCAAAACAAAAGTATTCACTTCCTCTGGTAAAGCAATATGTCTGGAAAAATGGAGGTCAGAAGTTTGGATAGGGCTGTTTGAATTGGAACATGGAGGGCTAAGGTCATTCTACATTTAGATATGCTTAGTTTCAGAAGCTGACCGCAAAAGCTGTTAATACAGTTAAAAAGAAAACTTTGAGTGCTATCTAAATGAGTGAAACAAGCGCATTTCAAATTAAAAACTGTATCTTACGGCTGAAGATTCTTAGTATTGTACTATTCAAGTTAATCAGTCAAAGCAAGTCAGTCCACCTAATGTGCAAACCAAACTTGCATTACAGTAGTAAACTTACTTCAGCAGAAGCATCTTCTGCAACAAATAACCCTCTCCAATATCAAAAGAGAGGACATGGCAATTCAAGATGCTTTCTGCTAGATGAAAGGGAAAGCTGAGGACAAGAGTATATGCTGGTCATAAGTGCTCACTTGCAGACTTGATGTTTGAGGACATAGGTGGGTTTTGGTTTGGTTTTTTTTTTCCTTTTCTTTACTTTTTTCCCTTTGTTGTTGCTCATCAGCAATGTGATTAAGGTGTAAAGAGTAATCTCTAGGGAAACACCCTTGAAGCCTCTGTTTCTTGAGAGCAATGAAATCCATTCCTCATGTGTCAAAGGCATCCAACAGTATACTACTGTCTCATATTGTATTTTTCTTTCTTCTTAACTATGGAGTGAAGCTTCTACAATGAGGCTGCATCTGGTAAGAAGTCTGTGAAGAAGGAAATCTCCAGGCATTGCTAACAAATCTTAGTGCTGCATAATCACTGATACTTGCCATGATATCTGCTTTATACACTAAATAAAATGTGGGTTTAAAAGCAGCACAAAATTAAGGCTTGTGTTTCACAAGTTATCTTTTTTTAAACTATTACCCTCAAAAAAAAAACCCAGTACATCATAATCCATCTCTGTCAGAGCATCTGAATTATAGTACAGGCATACAAACTTTTGCTGTGTTTATGGAGTAGTTTCATCTGCTCTTGGACTCCAGAAAGTGCCTTGCATCCTATATATGCTTTATGAAAAACACAAACACTTCTATCTCTCTTCAAATGCAAGCACCATGCAAATATTGTACCGGCATTTTGGACCTCAGCCCTGGCATACCTCATGGTGCTGCATCAGTATAGAAAATAGCCAGGACTGAAGTCCTGAGCAGAAGTGCCTCCTACCCCTTCTGAAAATGCCAGTTCATACAAGAAAATAAGTAGGTACGTTTAATGGACAGTGAATTGAACAGATTTAATCCATGATGGAGGTACTGTTTAGACATAAACAGAGTGTGCCAAAAAACTGAAGTGGAACTTGCAGACTGCCTGACATGTTTGTGTGTTTATGTAGCTAATGTGTCACCATCAGCTCTGTGGTTTTTAATTTGAAACCCATGCAATTTACTCACATAATTTATTCTCAAAATACAATATTTCACACAGCAGTTTTCAGCATTCCTATCCTAGTATTGATTGTCAAGCCACTATTTAATTTCATAGTAATTTACCTTAATAATAAAACTGAATTTTTACAGTCTCTACCTACTAGCTAGCATGTTCAGTGTCATTTTATAAGTAAGTCTCAGTATCAATAAGGAATTTGAGGATGACTCATTTAATAATCGAAATTCATGACTGTGCATCAAAGGTGAGTGACAGGAGAAAGGATTAGGTAAGGAAAGCAGACTTTCCATTCCTAACCACCTGTTCTTACACTGACTCTCTGGCGTATGTTCTGAGCATATGCTTCCTCACCCCCTGAAGTCAAATAAATCCTAATTAATTTGATTTCCTATTGATCAAAATTGCAGAATTGCTAAAGAAGCTCATGAAACCACAGGAAAGATGAAACCAAGTAGCTGGAGCACAGAGGTGTAATCACATTCCAGCAGCCTGTCTCTCTTTCCATACTTTGGAAAGGCTCCAACTGCCCCCATACCCAACTCCTGCTCCCAAATCATAGAACCATAGAATAGTTAGGGCTGGAAAGGACCTTGAGATCATCTACTTCCAACCCCCCTGCCATGGGCAGGGACACCTCCCACTAAACCATGCCATCCAAGGCTATGTCCAACCCCACCTTGAATGCCACCAGGGATGAAGCATTCACAACTTCCCTGGGCAACCCATTCCAGGGCCTCACCACCCTTACAGTAAAGAATTTCTTCCTCAGATCCAATCTAAACTTCCCCTGTTTAAGTTTAAACCCATTACCCCTTGTCCTCTCACTACAGCCCCTAATGAAGAGTCCCTCCCCAGCATCCCTATAGGCCCCCTTCAGGTATTGGAAGGCTGCTATGAGGTCTCCACGCAGCCTTCTCAACTGCATACAATATCTGAGGTACAGCTTTACTCTAGTGATATTTTATCAGCCTATGAGTGGTCAAGAGAAGTTATTTGGTACTGCACGTTTATTAAACTTGATTCTATTAATTATCTGTAGATGTAATACCCTTTTCTTCATTCAGACCTAGGTTACATGACCACAATACTACAATTGCATCCAAAAAAATCAGCAGTACAGGAATCACATTGCAGCAGGCTGTGAAGCTCAAAATCCCCAAAATGGCCATCTCTTGTCTGCTTGAGCACAGTGGACCGTTCCCTCCCACTCTCCCACTGACCTATCTACAGCAGAAATCCCCTGAATTCTCACCAGTATAAAGGCACACAAAACCGGCTCCCATCCAAATCGACTTTAAACCTTCCAACACATGCAGCAAACTTATTTATCTCACAATAGTCCACTGATTTTAAATGGACAATTTTCTGAAAAAGCAACTCATGGCCTTATAACACATAGGAGCAAGTTTCTTTGGCTTATCAGAGCAACGCCTCTAAAAGAGATACTGTCAGTGCAATATTGTCACTGTTTGATGCTGCAGAGAAGTCAGATTGGTGAATTGAGGGGACTGTTGAACAAGCACTCTATCAATAAACTCAGAAAAATGAGGATGAAATTTAAATACCATGTGCAGTGCATCATGGTTTTGTTTTTTTTCACAAGTGCATGTACTCATATTGCTGTTTGTCAGCTCAACCTCAGCTGCTTCTAAGTACATAATTTGTTTCACTGAGTGACTTGGTGGCAAGGTGTTTCACAAAAGGAAGTTATATGGAATTGCACAGTGTTTCAAAGCATCAGCTTGCCCCACTTTTCCAGATAGCAGCAACCTGCCATGTACATATGTAACTGTAGGAACTAATGAGCTGTAAATAAGCTGATTCTTTCTAACAGCGACTAGAAACAACACAGGAGCACTTGGCTTTCAGCTTCAAAATGGAGAGAAGCAATTGCCACCAGTTCACAATTAGGGCTGCTAACGCAGACAGCTGCAATAGCGTTTGGGAGGTCATAACATACTGAAGATCCCAATGAGAACCCACATTACAGAAACGAACCCTTTGCAGAAATCTTCTGCAAGCAGAACCTTGTTTTCACGGGTGTTGTGAACAAAGCCAGGAGCCAGATGCTGGCTTATTTAAGAATAAAAGCCCTTGTGGTAGCTGAAGATGCAGAAAGGCAAGCACTCAGGGTCAAGGAGCATGCACATCCTTACTAATGAAAATGAAGGCTATGTGAAATGACAGGCTTTGTAGATCTTTTCTTCAAAACAGCTTCATTCTGCAAACTATTCCAAGAGGCAAACTCTTTCCTCTACAGCAAGCACCACTGAACTCAGGGTGGATACAAGATACCTATCGAAAAGTCTTTTGGTACTAGGATGCAATTCTTTGTATGGAAGACTGGAGTTCCTACTATGGAGCGATGTTTGCTTTGTGTTTATGTTGTATATTATACTCAAAGCTCTACATGAGCTCTCATCCCTCACGTGAGATGAAATGGTACCTAAACATCTTACCTCTTCCAGTATGTCAAAAATGGGAGCAATGAGTTGTGTAGGGTTGCAGTACCACTTTGGTCTTTCCTAATTCAAGCCCTTGAGTCATGTGAAAATTATCTGCCTGACACTGTTTTTCTTTCCAGAGGCTGTACATCTAAGTTGCACTGGTATGTTATGACAGTCTAATTATATGCTTAAAAAGTTTCCCATGAAAAAATATCAACGTTTTTCAGTTAACCACTTCCGGCCACATGAAATACTATAGAGCAGTAAATCTGTGCTGTTAGCTTTCATCCAATGAAAGCTACATGCATGGCATACACAGACAGCAGGCAGACAGGAGACTCAGAAGTAGTTGAAAGAGCATGTTCATGACTTCTTCATGACTCTTCTTCCTGATTTGCCTCCACTTGCCCTTTATAGGGCAAAATTTCCTATCATTTTTCTTATCTGCTGATAAACATGCACATTTCTCCTCCCTGCAGCCTAAATAATATTTCCTAGTAAAGCAATACCATTCCAAAAGATCAGCAGTTAGTACTTCACCTCAGGGGTGAACTCCAGAAAAGCATGCAAGAAGAGTAGGACAAGAGCTGACATTAATACTCCGAAAGAGACCATGATAATACCATTTGGATGCCATTCATTTTTACTTTTTCTTCTGGAATTCAAAAGGATATTCCTCACTTCGAAGGTAAAACATACTATCCAAAATTATGAATTCCCTAAGTTTGAAAAAATGGACCAAAATAATTCCTGGTCTATGATGGATTCAAAGCATTTTAGAAAGCGCTCTGCAAATTTCTATCCACAAACAAAAAAAGAGGAGAGACAGAAAATAACCAAATTATTATACATCAAAGAAGAGATATAAATGCAAACATCTGTATTTAACAATGTCAGTCCTTGTGCCTAATGCAGTCCAACAATCCACCAACACGTTAACATCAGCTCTCTTGGTTATGAAAATATTTCCAGGTGAGGGGCTAAACCTGAACCAGAACTCTAGCCCTTAGACTGCAAGTAAGACATGACTTGGGAAACACCAGAGAGAACAGAGGCGCTTCCAGCAGCTGCTGGGAAGTGGTAACTCTGGAGTCTACGTAGCAATATATCATCACAGACAGCAGCAGAAGCTTCTTAATTTCTATTCTTCTTTTATAGCCTTTAGGAAAGTTACAGTTCTGCTCCCCTCAGCTCAACCTGGGAAGCCTGTGGGAAAGAATGCTGGCACCGAAATCTGCACTGGAGTAGATTGTTATTTAAATATTAAAAACAAATAAACAAACAAACAAACCCCCAAAACAAACAAACCAAGCAAACTACAAACAAACAAAACTGTGGGGTCTCAGTCACATCATGGATTACCAGGGAGTCCCACTTTGCATTTCAAAAGGTGCATTTGCGCAGACACTCTGCCATAAACCTACCCTTGGTAAGTTTAGCTCTTTACCTGACTTTCTTCGTGGCTTTTTCCATTTTCTAGCTTTGCAACGGGCTTAGGTTTTCTCAGCTTCAAGTTACCCATTTCAGGCTTTAGAGAGTAGTCAATTACAGCCTGCTGCTTGTGCTGCTGAGTATCTTGCAAAGGCAGCTGCCTTTCTTCTAAGACAGCAGTGTTGTCCGGATAATTTTCTTTGTTATCATCATCTCTGTAAGAAAATAAAATTGAAATGTATCAGGTAGGACTTCAGACACCTGACAAAACATCATGAAGGAAAAACAGCAATAACTTCTTAGCTTTTCATGGCATTTTAATTTTACCAGGTTGAGTAGTCTACATCTCAAACACTGCTTATGCTAGTAACATGCATCTGAGAAGCTACTGTTTATTGTAAAATCGCAAGTTAAACTACTGCTAATATTATTACACATTCAACTGTGGAGCCATTTAAATAAGACTAGTTTTAAAGGCACTTTCTGGCTTCAGCCCTATAGTTTGCATACCCCAAATAAAACCTGAAACTTTTTCACGCAGAAGACCTTTCCACATATAGGTTATAATGTCACAAAAAAGTCATCATATCCAATAATTCCTCCCTATCTATATAGTCACACTTCCCTTCTGACAGTCTGACAGTCTGCTTTTGAGGGCTTTTGGACAAAGTGAGGGAGGCAGGCATATGAAGTAGGGTTTGAACAGCCAGAGATGTGTTTGAGTGGAAGGGACAAGCATCATGTACTCTCAGTTTGAAGCAAAGGTCCTCCTGTGTAACAGCACATCTGGTAGTTTAAAGAGACACTGTTGCTCATGGATGCTCAGGTAACCACTGAATCTGAGATAGATATTTTCAATCTCTACCTAGACTACAGAGCTAGCCACCAATCTCCAGCCTGTCCTAAGACCTTGCTAGTCTTATCTACACCCTATCAATCCAGCCTTAGACTGGTCTAATGCCTTTCACTGGGAGTGTTGCCCTGGCACCATTAAGAAAGCTACCGCAACGCACAATGCAATGCTGCCTGCTTAGTTGGCAGGATGAGCAGATTGGCATTACTGCTCCCTGGCTGTTGCAGTTTGCAGGTGGAATTTCAGATGCTGGTTTCAGCTGGTAAAATCCTAATGGTCAGCTGAGAGATGACCTCTCTCCTGGTGTGAAACTTCCATAACTGAGAGATTCAAGAACTATTAAATTAATGCCCCTAATTTTTTCTTTTTTTTAGCAAGCATAACTTGTTAATTCTATGTTTTCTCTTAAGGATTCTGAGCTGCCAAACTCACTTTCCATCTGTGGCCCATCAGCATCCAGATGGATGCTTGCAGGGTGCCTATGAGTTAAACACTATTGCTGCCCAAGCCTTATGCAAGTGTGCTCCAAGACAGTTGTTATAGTTACAGGGTAGGGTGCTTTATATCCTAGGGCATTTCAGTAACGTGTAGAAGTGTTGTTAATTTTAAGGTATCATCCGATTTAAAGTTTTAAATTCTTTCTGAAAGGTTAAGTTGCATCCTCTAGCAATCAACATAAACTAATGTACCCATGAGGAAAGCATGCCTCAAGAATACTTCAGTTGAATTACAATTTGAATTATTTTTTTTCACAGAGATAATCATCAGTGAGCATATCAGCATATCATAGAATCATAGAATAACAGAATAGTTAGGGTTGGAAAGGACCTCAAGATCATCTACTTCCAACCTCTCTGCCATAGACAGGGACACCTCCCACTAAACCATGCCACCCAAGGCTCTGTCCAACCGGGCCTTGAACATCATTAGTGATGGAGCATTCACAACTTCCCTGGGCAACCCATTCCAGTGCCTCACCAGCCTTACAGTAAAGAATTTTTTCCTCATATCCAGTCTAAACTTCCCCTGTTTAAGTTTGAACCCGTTACCCCTTGTCCTATCACTACAGTCCCCTAATGAAGAGTCCCTCCCCACCATCCCTATAGGCCCCCTTCAGATACTAGAAGGCTGCTATGAGGTCTTCACACAGCCTTCTCTTCCCCAGGCTGAACAGCCCAAATTTTCTCAGCCTATCTTTATATGGGAGGTGCTCCAGTCCCCTCATCATCCTCGTGGCCCTCCTCTGCACTTGTTCCAACAGTTCCATGTCCTTTTGATGTTGAGGACACCAGAACTGCACACAATACTCCAAGTGAGATCTCATGAGAGCAGAGTAAAGGCACAGGATCACCTCCCTCGACCTGCTGGTCACGCTCCTTTTGATGCAGCCCAGGATATGGTTGGCCTTCTGGGCTGCAAGTGCACACTGCCGGCTCATGTTCATTTTTTCATCGACCAACACCCCCAAGTCCTTCTCCACAGGGCTGCTCTGAATCTCCTCCCTGCCCAACCTGTAGCTGTGCCTGGCATTGCTCCGACCCAGGTGTAGGACTTTGCACTTGGCATGGTTAAACTTCATTAGGTTGGCATCAGCCCACCTCACAAGCGTGTCAAGGTCCCTCTGGATGGCATTCCTTCCCTCCAATGTATCAACCAAACCACACAGCTTGGTGTCATCGGCAAACTTGCTGAGGGCACACTCAATCCCACTGTCTATGTCACCCACAAAGATGTTGAACAAGACCGATCCCAACACCGATCCCAGGGGGACACCACTTGTTACTGGTCTCCAGCTGGACATTGAGCCATTGAGCACTACTCTTTGCGTGTGGCCATCCAGCCAGTTCTTTATCCACCGAGTGGTCCACCTATCAAATTGATGTCTCTTCAACTTAGAGACAAGGATGTCATGTGGGACAGTATCAAATGCTTTGCACAAGTCCAGGTAGATGACATCAACTGCTCTAACCCTGTCCATCAGTTCCATAGCCGCGTCATAGAAGGTCACCAGATTGGTCAGGCAGGATTTCCCCTTAGTGAAGCCATGCTGGCTGTCGCCAAGCACCTTGTTGTTTTTCATGTGCCTTAGCATGCCTTCCAGGAGAATCCGCTCCAAGATTTTGCCAGGCACAGAGGTGAGGCTGAGTTGCAAAGCTCCACTTACCAGTACTTTGTACCAGCTGCTATACGGTAAAATTCAATTTATTAGCATCAGTGCTGCATCTGAATGGAAGCAATCTGATGTGAAGTTAAGAACACAGACCATGATATATTTACTTATATAATAACAACTGAAATTAATCTTAATATTTTTTACACAAAATATACAAGACAAATATGCATTTCCCAGAAATACTAATACCTTAGCAGTTAATACCTTAGAAATTCTGCATTCCCTTGAGAATAACAGTTTCTTTCTAATGGTTTAAGAGAAGCATTTTGACAGCTTTATTTGTTGCCAGTGGATTTCAGACAAAATTTGCAGTAGAATACCTGGGGCTGGAACTGCCTGCTTGATCTTGATGTACAGAGTCTGAATCTCCGTCGCACCTTGAAAATGGATAGAAAATAATTGCTGATTTTCTGCCAGCTGCAGAAATTCAGCTTTTAATGACATGACAGTGCAGCTCAAAGCGTAAACACATTTCTCCTTCTCTCACATTAGTCGTGGTCATTTAATTCCATAGCTGCTTCATGATAGTCTGAATCTCAGAGGAAGAAAAGGATTTGAGATTTTAAGTGTACATGATTTGGTATGTCAGCTTCAGCCAGATGGAAATAACGATGACAAAGAATTCAGGTGTTACCAAAAATAATACAGGAAACTTACTGCGTTTTAATTGCATATATTTGCTTCACAATTAAAAAAAAAATAGAAGCAATTAGCAAAGGGTGTTTTTCTCCAGGACTCCCAAAAATGTTAACTATAGTAGAGCAGTCATTCTTCGTACAGCAGGAAAATGAATCCACAAATAAATTAGGAAGCCTTAAAAAGTGAAGTAGCTGATTTTTTTTTTTAAGATACATGAAGAATCATAATAAATTGCATCCCCTAAATTACAAACAACAGAATTGTCATAAGGCTGCCTAAACAAAAGAGAAATCTGGGTAAGTATGCTAACCACTCAGTGCTGAACACTATATTGTGCAGATTGGCTAAACTTTGTAGGATAACTGCAAAGCCTATGAGCAGTCTTTTATCAAGTAAACATGCATATATTTACATACCCTCCTAAAATTGGGCATACATCCTTTCAAGGTATTATTTGGGGGGAAAAGTTGGGGCCCTCCTGTCACCCCTCTGTTCATACTCACAGAGCACAGACACTAAGCAGGCCTGGACCACTTGAAGTTTGCTGGCAGAAGAATCTCTTCATTATGGGGGAAGCAGCCTGTACTTCCGCTGACTTGTTAAATTTTCAGAAGAGCTTAAGGACAGAGCACATTGAGTGATAACAGCTCTGTGCTGCAATTTGATAGCAAGGTTTTTAATATATTCCTCTTTCCCACCAGTCTTCTGCTAGTATCTTTACCAAAAGCCAGACTGCAGCAGAAAATATTTAAAGGGACACTCAAGTGTTTACACTTCCTGAATACATCAGCATCCGGATGAAAGCATTTGCTGCTCACAAATGGAACACATAACTACAGTTGCAGATCCCCCCTAATCACACAATATTCCTTCAATGAGTGCAGTTTTCCCCACAAGGCAAAGTGGGGTGACAGATGGAAGACAGGGGCTAATGTACAAAATGGATAAATTCACTGTAGAAATCTAGTTTCCTTTGCCTCCAAGATGCCAGTCACACCTCACCTTCTGGTCTATCACTGAGTACCCTATATACACCAGCAAGGTATAAGGATAGGACATACTGGGGGTATCAAGGAGGAAGCCCAAGGACCCCCGAAAGGGACAAACTTTCTGTCCTGTGTGTGCCACAGGAACAGCAAGTAGGAGGAGGAAGCAGCTCTGCTACCAGCTTCATCCACCTCCTTCTCTCAGCAATCACCACGTTTGGCAACCTTTGATCCTGAAAGACCATTCTGGTAACTGGGAACGGAGGGACAATGGATGACTGAGCACAGGTCTATCAGCCAAGTCTATGTGTGCATATTATGTGCATGCTCCTTAATTTGGGAAAGTGCCCTGGCGGTTGCTTTCCCTAAGCTGACTCTAATAAGGTGGTCTTGAAGAAGCAGAGATCCTAACTTAACATCCATCAACTGATTGAAGTCATAAAGCAAGAAAAGAACTTATAAACAACACAAGTGTGCATGACAAAATGAATAACCAGATAACAGTAGATAAGAAAGATAAGCAAAAATGAATCAGAGAAGACTGTGGCCATCATGTAATAAAAGATTGCAAGGAAGTTCAGAAGCTACACATTCTGAAATTGTTACAGAAATTTTTCTCTCCATAAAAATAAATACTAAGAAAGCAAGCCTACTCACGCAGACTGTGCTTGAGGCTAAAACCATAGCAGGACCTTTAAAAAGATGAATTCCTGATATAATGCAAATATCCATTACTAAAGCACCGTGTTTTGGCCTTGGCTTCTTTAAGAAATGTAACTTGCATGTTCATGCCACCTGTCTGCACATATCAACACAGACATGCACACATGCTTCTCACCAGCAGCTTGTAAATCCTGCTGTCCAACTTGAGCTATATTTAACAGATAAAGGGATAGGCAAGAGTTTGATCAGTTTTGAATAGCTTGTGGCCACATGAGAGTCCCCACCAATCCAAAAACTATAGCACTATCTCCTGCATTCCTAAACCATCTGACAACATGCCAGAACTGCCTCAAGTTATAAATCCATATGGGTTGAAGCTTACATTGAGCAGGAAGCATGTCTTCTGGCAAAACCAGTGATGTGAATCATTTTCCTTCAGTGCCCAATCTAACTACTGACTGACAGATATGTCTCTCAGAAGTAAGTACATCCTCTCAGAAGTAAGTACATCTCATGGCATGAGCCAGAGTAAGGTCAGAGATGGGATCCCAGCCTAAATGGAATGCTGCTCATACTCTTTATAGTACTGCCTCTTCATGTTTCTTCCAAGGATCTCTGGTTTAATAGGATTAACTTTTTTAACTTTCTTCCATTTTCACCTTTCCATAGGAGCCATTTCAGTACTACTTGAGAACTGCTTGCTTTTGCTGACTTGACCTTTAGGATGTTCTCATGAAATACTCAACCAGGCTGCACACATGGCCTGCTTAGCCACCCCAGGCACTTGCCCTGTCTGGTGAACTGTTCCTGAAAGTATTGTATCACCGATTTTATATCATTCAGGAAGCATTTGATTTTGCATTTGCCACAAATAGAGACAGAAAATGTCAAACGAGGATGTCTAAAGTTGCATGGCAAGCTCTCTCTTTATTCTGCTAAACAAAAGTAACCTATTTTCGGATCTGACCAGCACAAGCAACTAGAGCTGAAATCAGTAGAACTGCAGCTCTTAAAAACAGGCTGAGGGGAGGGGTGTGTGGGATAGAAGGAGTCTCTAAACAGGAATTAGAGAAATCAACTGTGGAAACCAAGTTTGCTTATTTGTACAACGTATTTCAGATGTCATTGCTCACTTGCTTTGTTTTCTAAATGCATGTTTCTACTTCCATGGAAAGATTAGAGTAAAAATCAAAGCCCCTGAAACAAAACCAAGAACAGCTTAAATGAGGGAGATTCACCCTTCACACAATGCCTGGCCCAGTCCCAGCTCTGCCACGCTGCTGCCTTGCAGCTCAGCAGGGCACAGCACAGCACTGTCTGCATCCCTCTGCTCTTTCCCCAGGGGAAACACTGACACTATACAGTCATCTTTCATGCCAACCTGGCCCTTGCCCTAATGGTCACACATAGCACTACAGAGAAAGGCATCACCTTCAGGTCCCAGATACCTTAAGGGTGAGGCAGGCACAGGGGGTGCTCCAAGGAATCTCTGTGGGAACAATGGATGCACTCAGGGAGAGAGAAGAGGGGAGGAGGGGGAAAAAAAAAAAAGATAATGAAAAATGTACTATCTGTAATGTGGTTATTCTTTTGTGAAGGGGGAGCACCCCAGAATGTTACAGACCACAATTCAGCACTTAACTAATAGGGACATGGAAAAATAATTTAAAAATTACTTAATAATTTATTACCTTTTGTTAAATCTTCCCATATATGCCACAGTCACCCAAAAGTGTGACTAAGTTAACATGTTAAATAAAGCAAGACATTGTAAACAAACAAAGCACAGCAATGTAAGAGGGGGAAATTACTTGAATCTCTATGAAATATTACTTTTCCTGTAGTGATTTTGGCAACACTTGGGGATGGCTCAAACAATTACAATGTGGCCTGCTTTCAGAATGTATCCTGTCCCCCCAACTCTTAGGAAAACAGCTCACTGCCCAGCTAGTGTGTTTTGAATTATGAGTATTTTTCCAGTGCAAAACTCACCTAATACACAAATCTATAAATCATTTCCTTCCTGAGAAACTGCTTGGCACATTACTGCTGAAGAACAGTCCCAAGAAGCTTTTGAAACAATCAAAAGCATGTGAAGTAATAATATAGAGAACATCAAAACTGAAGTGGTTTAGACTGAAATAAAACAAAGACGATTTCATTTATAATAGTTTCTTAAGACCTCTGCCTTTTTAACTTCTTAATGTTCTCCCTTGTCCTGTTGTCTCTTTAAGACAACAACAAAACATAATCAACATATATATGTATTGTTATGATCATTATATATATATATGAAAGGCCTTGTAATGAGGATATGGAATTGATTATAAACAGATGACATATTTGGTACTTGGTATGTCTAAATAATATACAGGGCTTTTTCACAATAATTGCAAATAATTTTTTCTAATAATTCTTGCAGGAAGTACAGACCATGTGTTCTTAGAAAACCGACATACTTATGTTTGTCAAGTACCATAAATGAGCAATATTTTCCCAGAAGATTTATCCTTCACTGAAAATCATGCATTTAAACATGTGTGATGTGCAGCAAACATACATTCTTCCAGAAAAATATTTCGCTGCTAAATGGTCACAGAGCATGTAAAGGCAGCTGTTTCACGCAATCTTTCCCACACAGTCAATAATATACTTAGATTACAGAAAAGTGAATTAAAATATATGGAAGATAGCTTGGGAATTCTCACATACTACTTACAATTATTCTCTACAGTAATTAAACTCATCATTCTTATTTAGAAATAAGGACATCTTTAAAGTGTTCACTTACTCTGCTAAAGCTGAAGAGTTGAAGGATTTATCCTGAATGCTGAAACAGAAACAAGAAAACATCAGATAAGTCAGCAAGGCAGGCAGGCTTCCTGAATCCTTCTCAGTTGTAGGAGCACATGCACGAACATGGCATTGCAAGGCAAGCCTCTGTGTGTTAGCTCTACATGCACGACTGTACCTTCGGCTGCTCTGCACATGCTCATAATCAAGGAACCATAGAGATTAGTCCTACAACGCTCACAAAGCCCATCCAGCAACGCTTTGAATTACTACAGGGATGCAGGTAGTCTGTGAGGCTCAGAAAGGGATCATATTCTTTCATAACTGTAACAGTGCTGCTAATAAAGGCTTGGGTTAACAAACAAGTATTTGGCTTTTCATCCTTTAAACATTTGCTCTATGTAATTGGCTCAAACACAGTTGTTTTTATTACTTAAATAGGGTTGCTCAGCTAAGATCTCTGGAGATTTTTTCTTCTTGTTCAGTGATCCCTTACACACTCAGCCCATGGACAAACCCCAGGGGAACCTAGGAAAAAATAATCTGGCAGAAAGGATAGATCAAGTAATAAAAGGTTATTAAGCTAACAGCAAGCAATAGGTGAAACCATTCCTGTGAAAGGAATAGGCTGATGTGCTCCTGCCACAAAACGTTTCAGACCTTATTAAATACATTCAGTACGGGTCAACTCAGGATACCTTAAACTGCAGGTTTAGAGACAGCTGTGGAATTCCCCCTCAAACACCACCTCTCAAATCCAGTAAATACATTGTTGGATCATCCTGAAATCTTATAGCAGCAGGAAAAAAAAAATAAATCTCATTGCTACGTACCAGAGCTGGGAATTTTTTTTGCTCGGGTGGGGGAGGAGAAGGCAGTGGAGACAACAGCATCTTATGAGCTTTGCTGTTTGTGACAATGATGACAGCACCAAGCAGAGCAGAGGTACAGAGGAGTGCAGCGTCCTCCTCCCTGCAGCAGCTTGTGTGGCTGCCCGGTGTTGATACACATCCCAGGCAATGGCAGCAGCAGCCAGGAGCCACAGCTGTGACAAATTTCCCTTCCTTCATCAACAGCCCTAACAGTGTATCTTATCTTCATCTCTTCCCAGCCTTCCTACCGGCTTGCACATACTATTTAGCTCTTTTGTTTCCCATATTTGTATGTATACATCAATTTATACAATAGCGCAAATTACCTAGGGATTGGAGTATCACAGACAGTGTATAGGGATTTCTGCGCTAGAGATTAGCAGGTTTTGTGAGAGAACAGTGAAGAGAAAAGCTAAATTTAATGGTTAGCATATAAATCCTGCCTTAGACCTAAAATTTCCATTCTTTTTCTCCTCCTATTTCCAGGTTTTTGGGTCTGAGCATACAAATATGATTTTTTTGTTTGTTTTTCTATCTGCAAGAGAGCACCTGAACAAAAGGCATACTTCTAACTGTTGTGGCAATCAAAACCACAATTTACATGCTAAAAAGGTAGAGGACCACTGAAAAAAACCTGATATTATTTTAAATAAGTATACTCCAGAATGCTTAAGTGCTTGGCTTTTGTTTTTAATGCTTAGGCTAGGATTACAGCTATCATTTCAGCTGTGTGATGGAGGAATCACAAATTTTTAATCACAAAATCACATTGATAAACATCATACCTGGGTTAGAGTAGAGCTTTAAGAGAAATTGTGTATTTATCCCCTCTTCCTTACATACACCCCCACAAGAAAGGGAGAGAACACAGAATGCTCTTGTAAATGTGTAGTGCTGTAAAACATCACACTTCAATGTACTGCTTCTTTGTTGTATCATGGAAAGACACTTTTTCTGTTAAAAAGACTTCCAATTTTATACCCAGTTTTGTTCCTACCCTCTTTTGCTAAATACTGATCAAGCCAACATAAATATCACATGACAGTTCTCAGCTGACAACAAAAATGCTGGAGAACTCCAAAGCAAATATCTACATATATTTTGGAGATACCAGAATTCAGGAACACATTGCTCTTCTTCTGAAAATTTGACTAATATATTTCCTATTTATGGCTGACAATGGCATCGAAATTCTATCCTTTGTTTGGTTTGTATCATCACGAAAATTACTGCTAAGACAGGAGAAAGATTAAAATAGGAAGCAGCCTCCAGCTCAGTTTTGCACGTAGTAGAGACACATGCTCAACATAAATGATACGTTCATAAGTTCAGAACAGCATTAGTTGGCACTATAAACACATGCCAGGCAATGAATGAATTACAAAGACAATATGGTCTAGTTGCAGAATACTGCAAAAGAGAGAGGTGAGACAGAAGCGGGCAGTAGTTCTAGCTTCAGGAGAACGGGAGAGAATGCAATAGTCAAGACCAAAAGGCCAGAAAAAAAGGAGGAACAGTAAAGGTTGTCAAGCTACAGTTGTATAAATGGTCACAAACACACACCCCACACCCCAGCAGAAACAGTGGCAGCTTGGTTTCCCTGCAGAGCAGAACCTTTGCCTCAATTTCCAGAATTTGCTCATCTCCGTAAATGACTGTTTTCTTAAGGGCATTTCTGACTCAGGTAAACAATGAGGCCTTTCAGCCATAAAGATGAAATAATGAAGAATTTCTATTGGGAAATAAACTGTATGTTCAGAGGGAGAAATACATATTTACAAAGAACTCTAAACTCTCTGAGGCTCTGGAAGAGTTAGTATTTCTGCATTTAATACCCACTATGTAATGACAAGTTCAGTGCAATCTTACAGGGTATGATTAGCATTTATTACAAGACTATTTTCTTTATTATTATTTGCTATTCCACAGAGCCCAAAGAGCTTGTGCTGAAATTGGTGTGTCAGAGGCAATTATATTTTGCATAATGGTTAGGCCATACAAGGGATCTGCACAAGACGCTGTGGAGGGACACAAGAGATGCAGTATGACATGCTGTGCATGACAAAGAACCCAAGGCAACTCCCACACCTCTGGGAAGAAGTTACTCATGTTCCACTACCTAAATAAAGGGAAAGTTGGAATGATCTCCCCATTACCGACCCGCTGGATGAAGTCAAGTCATCCCTGCCAGAGCCAGCTGAGCTCAGAGACTCATAGAAGTATTAAGCAGATCTGTTTGCCTTGAAGTACGTGTGTTCTTGCCAAGTAGCAATACCCTGAAGTGCTCCCCCTCAAATTGTACCAACAAGGAGATGCGCTCACTCCTACCTGTATGCATACACAGCATGTGCTTTCATGGATAAAATACATTCGACTCCACCAAAGAGCAGATTAAATATGCTTGCCTGTCAGGTCACACTGCTACTTCTGAGGTTGTGCTTGTGACAGAACACTTCTATTTAAGCAGAAAACAAACTGAGGGATTCTGCAGTAGCTCATCTCTGCCTTCGGCAAGTCCATTCTCTTCCAGTACACAGGGCTTTCTTATGGGATATGAGTGGGAATCATTCTGCAGCAAAATGGTAGCAGTCCGGATCCTCCAGTGCCTTGCTCTTTCTTCAGAAGTGATCCTGCAGGATACTTTTGCTATTTTCCAATCACTAAGGCATAAACCAGGGAGTTGCCATGTGAGAGAGAAGTCACATGTCTCTTTCCTGTAGTGACAAATACTGAATGCTACACTGCAGCTCAAAATATTCATGTGTTCACTGACTCGCTTTCTTGACATGCAGTCTGCCTTTTTACGGCTAACATTCTCAGAGATATCAGAAAATATCTGAAGACAAATGAAACTAAAATACAGCAATTACATGTAGAGGCTGGCTGGTGAGCACTCAGTCCAGTTTCTGTATCTTTGATTTTCTCAGTGACCTAATTAGAACATCATCTGAGTGAATGGACCCAGGGGGAAAAGCATTTCAGCTGATCTTGCTGTATATCTTAAAATGCACAGACAAGCTCATGCAGGAAAAGACTCCAGCTGTGCGTAGGTGCAGCAATAGTTGTCATAAACAACCCAGGGCAATTCCACAAGGCACATATACATTGGATTGTTAAAGCTTTTGGGCAAATGCACAGACCTTCAGAGTTATATTTTCAGAAGATATTTCAGTGAGCAATCAAACTGCACATACCTCCTTACTCAAGCCTTCTAAACAGAGGGCCCATGAATCCCATGCACACTCCCATAGTACGCCCAAGTTTGCACTGGAGGTACATTTACCCTATAGCTCAAAAGGCACAGTATTCATCAGCCTTCCTACTCTCTTAAAGGGGAAATTATCATGGAACTCTTTTGTGCAGATTGGAAATCCTGATTTGTGAACCACTTCAGTCCTATCATTTGGGTTACATTTCTGCAGCTCAGGTGCACACAGCTGAGTAAGCACTAACTCTGCCAGTGAGGAAACTGCCCAAGAACACGGCAATCACTGGAGCAGGGAGCACAAACTAAGCTGCCTGCTGGAAGGCTACACTGGTGGTGCCCTGGTTTATTAGCACAAGCCTACTTCACATAGGTCTGCTGAGTTGAGGAAGTGTGCTAATCCAGAAATACAGAACTGTGCCTATAATTTTGTTATTAGAGACAAAATTGCTTTATGAAGTCCCATCAGCTCTGCTGAAAATCTCTGTAAAGATGCCCAAAAATCATTATTCAGTATATGTACTAGGCAGCATGATAAACCCAACTGTACTAGTCAAACTGAGGCTAACAACTGAGCTGTTATAGGCAGTAAAACTTGATCAACTGCAGTCATCCACTGCAGACAATTTAATACTGCCACAGATGACAAAACTATTTCCAGAAGGTTTACACCAAAGTCCAGCTAGACTCAACATAACACTAATTCAAAACCGGTTTTTCCTCTGAGTATTACAAGATGGGGAAAAATACACATACACATGTACACACTCCTAATTTTACTGAGGTGCCCAAAATGCTTCAACAGATCACTACACCTAGAAGTAAACACTTATTTAAGAAGCCTTGATCTTTAAGTATCGTCTTACTTAAGAAAACATCAGTTGCAAGAATGACCTCTGTGAATTAATTTACATGCCTGATGTGTCTGCAAGATCACCATGTTCCTTTTGCTTGTGATAGTAGAAACAGAGGCAAATAAATGCAAGGACATTGTAAAAAAATAATACTACTTCCCTGGAGCAGAGCATGTGTGGGGAATGTGTTTAGATAATGTTAGCAATGGAGTGGCTTTGTTCTGTTGTTGGTGGCTTTTTAAAATGGTGTTCATTCTTTTTTTCTTCAAGCTAATAGTGCAGGAATGCTGCAGGGTCACAATCCTCCTTTTCCTAGTCTAATTATTTTAACAGTTGAAAACAATAACAGTATTAATTAGTATTGCATATAGGAAAGTTCTTAAGAGGAACTATGCCCTGGGTTCAGCAGTAGCAGTCATTTTTCTCCTTCTTAGTAGCTGGTGCAGTGCTGTGTTTTTAACTTTCAGCCTGGGAACAGCACTGATAACACCGATGTTTTTAGTTGCTTCTCAGTAATGTTTACTCTGACCAAGGACTTTCTGAGTCTCATGCTCTGCCAGGGAGGAGAGGAAGCCGGGAGGAAGCAGAGACAGAACACCTCACCCAAACTGACCAAAGAGGCATTCCATACCACAGCACGTCATGCCCAGTATACAAACTGGAGGCAGTTACCCAGAAGGGTTAGATCACTGCTCAGGTCGGGCTGAGTATGGGTTGGTGGGTGGTGAGCAATTGTATTCTCTTCCCTTGTTATTTCCCTTATCATTATTATTACTGGTGGTAGCAGTAGTGGTTTTGTGTTATACCTTAGTTACTGGACTGTTCTTATCTCAACCCATGGGAATTACATTCTTTTGAATGCGGGGGGGAGGAAGGTGGGGAGTGAGCAAGCGGCTGTGTGGTACTGAGTTGCAAGCTGGGCTTAAACCACAACAAATTAGCATCTTGTGAACATCAAAATTAAGGAAATCCAGAATTAGGAAGTTTCACACTTTGCGTTTTTTCATCTGAAGACAACCACAGAGAACTAGACAGCTCAGTCAGGAATAGATTTCACTTTCTAACAATCAAGAATTTCCTTTTCTTTCTAAAAGTGCAGATCTTGCTGCACAAATTGAATATGGTCATATCAGTAGAGGTCATAAGCAAGTAACTTATGAACAGGACTTCCAAATTAAGGCTTAAATACATAGCTTTCACTGCATTTTCCAATACAAAATTAAATGGAAAGGTGAATTTGAGCTAAACCACATTCTCGAAAAGTTCAATATTTGAAAATAAAGAGAAAACCAAGCAAAGAGCTGCTCATATATTCAGAAAACTTTATGCTTTTTTCTCTTGGGTCTGTAGACTAGTGGAGCCAAAAAATTTGGTTCTTGTTAAGCCCAGACAGAAGACATGCAGTTATGTATGATTCCTGACTGCGTCGGGGAGACAGCTGTTGTCATGGATTTTAGCAATAGAACCACATCTACCTTGCAGCTGCAGGGCATGCAGCTTATGTGTTTTTGATTGTTTGCTCAGACTACGAAGCAACAACTCAACCAATGTCTCATTTAAGCTTGGGAACTTTACATCATGACCTTTATCTACTTTACTACTGTGCTTTCAATATTTTCATGAGTAAAACAATTGTGACACTAGCTTGCAGGTCCCATAAGATATTTTGCACTATGTGCACCTAATGTTTCAGAACCTCAGACCACAGAGGAATTAAGACTTAGATATTGGGCTCCTAGTCTCCCTTGCACATCACTTTGTGAGGAAAGGCTTCTGAGAATGAGCTCTTCATCACTCTCATACTGAGTATGGGACATACACCTCCTACTTGTAGGAAAAGCTATGGATAGTGTTGTGTCTGAGTATCATCCTTCCTCTGGAGGCTGGGAACTGACTGCCCAAACACGCCTCTTTGCATTCAAGGTCTGCAGCTTGAAGCCCTCTCAAGTGCTGTATAGGAGTGGTGTGTGCAACCTCCCTTTGCAGACACTCCAGGTGAAAAAACTAAAAGAGGTGGAGTTGGAGTATTGTGTGCAGTTTGGGTGTCCTCAGCATCAAAAGGATATGGAACTGTTGGAACAAGTGCAGAGGAGGGCCACGAGGATGATCAGGAAACTGGAGCACATCCCATATGAAGATAGGATGAGAAAGTTGGGGCTGTTCAGCCTGGAGAAGAGAAGGCTGTGTGGAGACCTCATAGCAGCCTTCCAGTATCTGAAGGGGGCCTATAGGGATGCTGGGGAGGGACTCTTCATAGAATCATAGAATCATAGAATAGTAAGGGTTGGAAAGGACCTCAAGATCATCGAGTTCCAACCCCCCTGCCATGGGCAGGGACACCTCCCACTAAACCATGCCATCCAAGGCTATGTCCAACCCCACCTTGAACGCCGCCAGGGATGAAGCATTCACAACCTCCCTGGGCAACCCATTCCAGGGCCCCACCACCCTCACAGTAAAGAATTTCTTCCTCAGATCCTATCTAAACTTCCCCTGTTTAAGTTTAAACCCATTACCCCTTGTCCTCTCACCACAGTCCCCCATGAAGAGTCCCTCCCCACCATCCCTATAGGCCCCCTTCAGATATTGGAAGGCTGCTATGAGGTCTCCACGCAGCCTTCTCTTCTCCAGGCTGAACAGCCCCAATTTTCTCAGCCTATCTTCATACGAGAGGTGCTCCAGTCCCCTCATCATCCTCGTGGCCCTCCTCTGCACTTGTTCCAACAGTTCCATGTCCTTTGGATGTTGGGGACACCAGAACTGCACACAGTACTCCAAGTGAGGTGTCACAAGAGCAGAGTAAAGGGGCAGGAGCACCTCCCTCGACCTGCTGGTCACACTCCTTTTGATGTAGCCCAGGATATGGTTGGCCTTCTGGGCTGCAAGCGCACACTGCCGCCTCATGCTCATTTTCTCATCAACCAACACCCCCAAGTCCTTCTCCTCAGGGCTGCTCTGAATCTCCTCCCCGCCCAACCTGTAGCTGTGCCTGGCATTGCTCTGACCCAGCTGTAGGACTTTGCACTTGTCAGGGTTAAACTTCATTAGGTTGGCATCAGCCCACCTCACAAGCGTGTCAAGGTCCCTCTGGATGGCATTCCTTCCCTCCAACTTATCAACCGAACCACACAGCTTGGTGTCATCGGCAAACTTGCTGAGGGCACACTCAATCCCACTGTCCATGTCACCCACAAAGATGTTGAACAAGACTGGTCCCAACACCGATCGCTGGGGGACACCACTCGTTACTGGTCTCCAGCTGGACATTGAGCCATTGAGCACTACTCTTTGCGTGCGGCCATCCAGCCAGTTCTTTATCCACCGAGTGGTCCACCTATCAAATTGATGTCTCTCCAACTTAGAGAGAAGGATGTCATGTGAGACAGTGTCAAAGGCTTTACACAAGTCCAGGTAGATGACATCAACTGCCCTGCCCCCTTTACTTCTGGGCATTAGCTCACCTATTTTTGTGGGTGTTTATGATGCTCCAGTTGCTTATTCTCATTTCCAAAAAAAAAAAAAAAAAAAACATGGTAATGAATAGGATAAATTTTTTTTCTGTTTTCCTGAATTTCTATTCACTATAATGAATACTCAATGACATTTGAAACCCACTGATTCAGACCATTAACTTCTTCTATATCATGATACATTGATATCAGAAAAGTCTCATTGGTTATAAAATATTCCCCTGCACTTGTACCTCACTGAAATGCCGTGAAAAAGACACTGAATACTGGTATCAACAGCCAGTGGTCAGCTCCTGCTCAGCTTCTACCTCGTTGTTTTAATTTCTTCTCATAGCAAGTAGTTCTCTTCTATCTGGCTTCTGTTTCTATCCAGGCTCATAATCTATGCTAATGTCCTACCACCTACTATTTTAACTTACCAGAAGGACAATGCACAGATGGAAGTTTGTCCTTCTGAAGTTTAAGAAAACAATGAACTCTCAACACATTTTGTGGTTTTGTCTTTTCCAGCAAGTAAAATAGTTTTCTTTTTTCCTTTTAGATTGAGGGAAAGACAGAGACATTCTCAGTAGATTATGTCTTTCAACACAGTAAACCAGCCAGGTCAGGACACAGCACTCCACACATTAGATAACACGATCCTGTTACATAAGATTCAGCTTCATGGCATAAGAAAATACAAATACATGGTATAGAGATGACTTATACACATGTTCAAATTTACCTTCTTATTACTTAAAAGCATTTTCTTTTGTATAATGGTTGTTTGGGAAAGAGAGAAATGTGTGGCAGTCACCGAAACAGAGGGAACACAGGACCTAATTTCTTTACCAAGACGAGGAAATACCTACATAGCTGCACACCATCTGTACTCTTGGCATTTTATTCTCCTGCCATGCCACATACTGCTTACACATGTGCAATTTTATATTGTGAACTGGCTTGGTTCCTTTCCTGTGCAAGAAACATCCTGAGAAAGCACCAAGCTCAAGCATGTTTGCAGACATGCCCTGTACCAGGACCACATGGATATCTGCATTGCTTAGGTAATGGAGTTTCTTGCCCCTCTTACCAAGAGCTGAGTTCTGACATAGCCTCTGACATACCCAGACCACAGGTGATCTACCATCCATGGTCCACAGAAAGGTCCTTACAACAGCCCATGATTTTCATGGGGCCAAGCTTTTTAACTCGTAAGGAGAGGTCCTCTACCAAGGGCTATGACAATCTCACTCAATGAGACTTTGCAAACGATCTCTCTTCATTCTAACTTAGAATGTCTCACAGATGTCTCCGGAATTAATTGAGTAAATTGCTGTAGCACACAGAGAGGATAGCAGTCAGACCTCCAGTTATAAAACGCATTCCATGTTCTTTTTTTTTTTTTGTTATTTGTTAGAATATGTTCTCATCCCAGGTTACCAACAGCTTTTAAGGCTCAAAAATAATTAGAAAGCCAGGATTTTCTCTGGGATGACCTTGTCCAGCTTAACAACTGATGACACTGAACAAATGACCTCTGCTCGCATAAATTTGGTCCCACTGAAAATTATTTGCGACTCAAGTATTTTCTGTATAGATCTGCTGAAGAGAAACAGAAGCATATGGGAAAGACATTTCTGCAGGAAACAGCTTTACCACTTTGCTATCTATTGCAATAGTTTTGTTACAAAAGGGCAGTGAAAATTACTTTTCCCTTCTGAGACATTTAAATCCTTTGTTATAAAGCACATTGAGGGCTCTTCATGACATCATCACATTTTCTAATTCAAATTGTCTGTCCCCTGACCTCTTTCATAAACTAGAGAAAATCGGGTTTGATTTTACATTATTTGGCAGAGAAGTAAAAATATGAAAGACGTTTTCACTCTAATACTAATAATATTTTCATTTAGCAGTCATGCAACATCAATCAGCAAGATACCAGTCACGGAAGAAAGATTTATTTGTAGGTGAGCTATCCATTTTTAGAGAGAATTAAAGTCACCAGAAAAATTCTCAAATGCAGAGCCAGGGAAAAATAAAAATAATTCTTGAAACCGTGAGTGTAGTATCTTTTTTTGTTCTTTCTGTGAAGATTACAAAAAACCAACATCTTGTCTTTATATTAACAAAAATGCTGACAGTAGCTTTTAAAAAGAGCAATGAATACTGCAGTCTAAATGTGGCCATACTCAGGAATATTGAGAGCTACAGCAACTTTCCTCTCTTTGCTGATGCTTGAAGAAATACAGCCTACGTTTTCTAGCCCAAATCCAGGCTCTCACACCCACATTTAAGCACCTACGCAGTTTCAGACTTATTTTAGGTAGCCCCCAAGATGCAAACATTTGGCCAATACATGTTACACAAATTTTGTTCCTAAAATGATGGCTGTAAAGGCACTGGGACTACACCTAACACTACAGCTGTGTTGATGCATGCTCACTACAAATATAGAAGGGAAAAAACCCAACATATCCAAAACCAGCTTCAACAGTTATTAAACCATCAAACCAGTTACCATCTCAGGACATATTTGTGTTATATGTCTCCTCCCTTGTTTTTTCTATTCCTCACAGATCATCTTCATTCTGTGTAACTACTCCAATGCTACTGTCTCAGCCACCTCAGGTGGCAAAAGTGCTAATATAAACCAAGACAACTATTAATATCTCCTACTAAACCCCACAGAAATGGTGCAAATCATGCATTGATAGTGAGATCCCTTACTTTCTTGTGTCTTTCCTGGATTCAACACATGGCACATATTTTATTGCTTGTTTTATGCAAATGCCATTCAAGTGTCTTGAAAGAATGAGCCAAACAATGACACTGTAAACTACCCAATGCAAAAATACATTCAGATAGGGCATCATGCAGAGTAGGAAAAAGCCATTCTCCAAAGCAGTAACAGTTCTTAATACAGTATTATTCATAGCTGTGTGGAGAAACAGCAAAACCAGATAACCTATACCCACCAAGAAGTAAGCATGACTCAATGCAAGTGACTCACGGTTGTGACTAATCTATTTAATAGCTCTCTTAAAAAAGCCAGCCTTTAAATAATTTCTGTGTGTTCTTTCTCAATTGCCTTGCATTCCATAATTTTAAAATTATTGCCAAAGCACAATCCCAGTATAGGTCTAAGCAAATTGCAATGATATGTAAATGCATCTTAAAACTTTAAATAAAACATATAGTAAATAAGTGTTACGAAAGTGCATTTGTCTAAAATCCAGCAGATCATTTCTTAGTTAAACATAAGGCAAATAAAACAATGCCAGATTGAAGGGGTGGAGGGTTGAGTCATCCTGCTATCAGGTGCCTGCTCCCTGCCTGCAGGTGCTCTGCAATTCATTGCTCAATCACATTATAGTTTTGAGCAGTGAATTTCAAGCAGAAAAAAAAGTAGCCGAGTACTCTCTCAAAAGCAAATGCAGCTATGGCAGGGAACAGCAATGCTTTTAAGAAGATTTTGAGGAACAGCCATCTTCTGGCAAAAAGCATTTTGGATTTTTAGATCAATAGGGATTTGAAATTTATAAAAGAGAGGAAAGTTTACAGTTCCTTCCTTATTAGCTCATCCTTCAGTATGGGGTAAACTTTGCTCCTTATACACCATTAAAATGAATCCTTGTTATTTAAAAACATATTTAAAACCACAGGCAGCCTGTGAACAATACAGGGATGTTGCCCGGGAACCTAGGGACCAGGTTAGGAAAGCTAAGGTCCACTTAGAATTAAACTTGGCTAGGGATGTGAAAGATAACAAGAAGGGATTCTATAGGTACATAGTGAATAAAACACAGACTAGGGACAATGTGGGCCCCCTCCGGAAGCTATCGGGAGAACTGGCTACCCTGGATTTGGAAAAGGCTGAGGTTCTTAATGACTTCTTTGCCTCAGTCTTCACCAGAAAATGCTCTGACCACACCACCCAAGTCTTGGATAGCAGTAGCCCGGAGAACATAAAGAAGGACTACAGAGCTCTGGGAGAGGTGGTTAGGGGCTCTGAAGCTCAGATTGTCTTTTCGTCAATTCTCCAGGATACAGGGCAGGACCTTGAAAAGGCTAGGAGGACTGGACAGGTTAATAAATGGTTAGAAGGGTGGTGCCATAGTCAGGGGTTTGGGTACCTTGAACACGGGACTCAATATAGTAGGCCAGGTCTACTGGGGGCTGGTGGAACTGGTCTGAAAAAGAAGGGGAAGAGTGGATTTGGTAGGAGGCTTGCCAGACTGGTCAAGGATGCTTTAAAATAGATGTGTTGGGGGAGGAGGGCATCATTCCATCCCAACACACCCAGTCACTTGCCAGCACCTACAGTAAACATTCGGAGCAATGTAGAGATATTCCAGCTGCTCCAGCCAATGAGCCGGCTTCAAATGGATCTTGGCTCAAATGCCTCTATACAAATGCCCGTAGCATGGGGAACAAACAAGAGGAATTAGAGATGTGTGCAGGTCTACGGGGGTATAATATCATAGGCATCACAGAAACATGGTGGGATGGCTCCTATGACTGGTGTGTTGGAATGGAAGGTTACCGGCTCTTTAGGAAAGACAGGCCCGGCACACGGGAGGGGGAGTTGCTATTTATGTTAGGGATAGGCTAGAGAGCATGAAACTCTGTCTGAGGACAGGTGAGCAGTCGACAGAGAGTTTGTGGGTCAGGGTTAAAGGGAGAACAGCGATGGGAGACATTATTGTGGGGATCTGTTACAGACCGCCTGACCAAGGGGACTTGCTGGACGAAGCGCTCCATAGGCAGATAAGAGTAGCCTCACGCTTGCAGGCCCTTGTTCTCATGGGAGACTTCAACCACCCTGATATCTGTTGGAGGGATGGTACGGCCCGGCACAAGCAATCCAGGAAGTTCCTTGATTGTGTGGAAGACAACTTCCTTCTGCAAGTAATTGAGGAGCCGACAAGGAGAGGTGCCATGCTTGACCTCGTCCTCACCAACAGGGAAGGGCTGGTTGGGTATGCGACGCTCCAGGGCAGACTTGATTGCAGCGATCATGAGATGGTCGAGTTTGAGATCCTCCTGACAGTGAGAAGAGCGTGCAGCAAGCTCACTGCCCTGGACTTCAAGAGAGCAGACTTTGGCCTCTTCAGGAACCTGCTCAGTAAGGTTCCATGGGATACAGCCCTAGAGGGCAGGGGGACCCAAGACTGTTGGTTGATATTCAAGGATCACCTGCTGCAAGCTCAGGAGCGATGCATCCCAACTAGAAGGAAGTTTAGCAGGAGGCCCAGGAGACTTCCTTGGATGGATAAGAAGCTGCTGAGCAAAATTCGAAGGAAAAAAGAGGCTTATAAAAGGTGGAAGCAAGGTCAGGCGGCCTGGGAGGAATACAGGGATGTTGTCCGGGAAGCTAGGGACCAGGTTAGGAAAGCTAAGGCCCACTTAGAATTAAAATTGGCTAGGGATGTTAAGGATAACAGGAAGGGATTTTATAGGTACATTGCCAATAAAAGACAGGTTAGGGACAACATGGACCCTCTCCAGAAGTTATCGGGAGAACTGGCTACCCTGGACTAGGAGAAGGCTGAGGTTCTTAATGACTTCTTTGCCTCAGTATTCACCAGAAAATGCTCTGACCACACCACCCAAGTCTTGGAAGGCAGACGCAGGGACAGTGAGCATGAAGACCCTATGCCCACTGTAGGAGAGGATCTGGTTCGAGACCATCTTAGGAACCTGAATGCATACAAGTCCATGGGACCGAATGAAATCCACCCGCAGGTCCTGAAGGAGCTGGCAAATGAAGTTGCTAAGCCACTGTCCATCATATTTGAAAAATCATGGCAGTCAGGTGAAGTTCCCGATGACTGGAAAAAGGGAAATATAACCCCCATTTTTAAGAAGTGGAAAATGAATGAGCCGGGGAATTACAGACCAGTCAGTCTCACCTCTGTGCCTGGCAAAATCTTGGAGAAGATTCTCCTGGAAGGCATGCTAAGGCACATGAAAACCAACAAGGTGCTTGGGGACAGCCAGCATGGCTTCACTAAGGGGAAATCCTGCCTGACCAATCTGGTGACCTTCTATGAAGGGGCCACGGAACTGATGGACAGGGGCAGAGCAGTTGATGTCATCTACCTGGTCTTGTGTAAAGCCTTTGACACTGTCTCCCATGACATCCTTCTCTCTAAGTTGGAGAGACATCAATTTGATAGGTGGACCACTCGGTGGATAAAGAACTGGCTGGATGGCCGCACGCAAAGAGTAGTGCTCAGTGGCTCAGTGTCCAGCTGGAGACCAGTAACGAGTGGTGTCCCCCAGCGATCGGTGTTGGGACCGGTCTTGTTCAACATCTTTGTGGGTGACATGGACAGTGGGATTGAGTGCGCCCTCAGCAAGTTTGCCGATGACACCAAGCTGTGTGGTTCGGTTGATAAGTTGGAGGGAAGGAATGCCATCCAGAGGGACCTTGACACGCTTGTGAGGTGGGCTGATGCCAACCTAATGAAGTTTAACCCTGACAAGTGCAAGGTCCTACGCCTGGGTCAGAGCAATGTCAGGCACAGCTACAGGTTGGGCGGGGAGGAGATTCAGAGCAGCCCTGTTGAGAAGGACTTGGGGGTGTTGGTTGATGAGAAAATGAACATGAGGCGGCAGTGTGCACTTGCAGCCCAGAAGGCCAACTGTATCCTGGGCTGCATCAAAAGGAGTGTGACCAGCAGGTCGAGGGAGGTGATCCTGCTCCTCTACTCTGCTCTCGTGAGACCTCACTTGGAGTATTGTGTGCAGTTCTGGTGTCCTCAACATAAAAAGGACATGGAACTGCTGGAACAAGTGCAGAGGAGGGCCACGAGGATCATCAGGGGACAGGAGCACCTCTTGTATGAAGACAGGCTGAGAAAGTTTGGGCTGTTCAGCCTGGAGAAGAGAAGGCTGCATGGAAACCTCATAGTAGCCTTCCAATATCTGAAGGGGGCCTATAGGGATGCTGGGGAGGGACTCTTCATTAGGGGACTGTAGTGAGAGAACAAGGGGTAACGGGTTCAAACTTAAACAGGGGAAGTTTAGATAGGATATGAGGAAGAAATTCTTTACTGTGAGGGTGGTGAGGCACTGGAATGGGTTGCCCAGGGAAGCTGTGAATGCTCCATCACTGGCGATGTTCAAGGCCGGGTTGGACAGAGCCTTGGGTGGCATGGTTTAGTGGGAGGCATCCCTGCCCATGGCAGGGGGTTGGAACTAGATGATCTTAAGGTCCTTTCCAACCGTAACTATTCTATGATTCTATAACTACTGTTTGTACCTCTGATGTAGAGTAGCCAAATGAATCTTGTTACTAGTTCATATTTAGAAATAGTCATATGCCAAAATGAAACAGGAAGTAGGCAGGAGAAAAGAAACCGAATAAAACTTATTCTCCAAGCGCATCACCGAAGAAAGCTTTTGAATTTCGACCCTTACCACAGTGTCCTGTGCTTTTGAATTTCATCCCTTACTACAATGCCTCCAGTCAGCCTTTGCAGCAAATGGTGTTCATGTCCACAATGCAGCCAGCACTAACTGAAAAGGCTGTGAAATCAGCTGAAAAGAGACACTGAAATTACCCATTATATGGTGCTGTGATTCATCTGCTATTCCACTCTATCATTTGGTGAACCTATAGAGGTACCACATTTCAAAATTACACTTACATCTCATCTAAAACTACACATACAATAAATTATCCATGTAACATTTCTCAAGTCTCTAAGCAGGTTTATCTGACATTGCCACTAATGAAAAAGAGAATTAATGGGCCTTATTATTAGTTATTACCCTACCCTTAACTGTAGAAAATCCAGTTGCTTTCCCCAGGGTGTTGCTAAAGACCTTGATCTCAATCCATACGTACAGCTTTAGGCAGGAGAAGCATGATAGAGGAAACAAAAGGGATGTACTATCACTTGGGGGATCAGACATACTAAATTGATTCCATGCTGTAGGGAGCATTTGATTGCTTGCTGTATACCAGTCAAGCACTTCTGTCTTCTATCCAGGAGAAAATTTCTAGATAATTTGTCAGAAAATGTTTACTTATGTGTGCTGATGAACTTGTAAATTCCCACTATCCTCACTTCCTCACTTCTTCACTTGCGCAGTGTACACTTTTCAAAAATCTGAAACTATTTCATACTCAAAAGTATGATAAACTTATAAAAATTAATGCAGCAGTCATTTTGACAAACTATGTAATACACTTTCAGGAGTTTCATATTATGCATCAAAGCTGCAGAGGCTCTGTAAATAATAAATATGCCAATGTACGCATATTCAAGCTGTCACCCAAATACATTTTGGCTCACAGAAAATAAGACTGTAAAGCATTTCTTTGGTTTACTTTCAGGAGGTGTTCATCTCATTTTCTGGAAAAAAATATATTACAGAAAAATTGCATTATGCAGAAACTATATTATGCAACCTACATTTATTTTGGTTTTTGGTTTGTTTGTTTGTTTTTGGTTTTGTTTTTTTGTTGGCAGAAGTCCATTCCAGTTGTCCAAATCCATTATGAATGTAGCGAATGATGCCCATGAAAAGGGTGAGTCACAAAACTGCTGCCACTCAAAATGAATAATCATCAACTTTTTTCATAATACCCTCTGAACTGTGCAAAAAAAAAATAGCATTCTGTTTTAAGAGGAAAACTGAAAAACAGTAAAACTAAAAACATGTTTCTCAGATTTAGTCTCAAAAAATACTGACATTTTCCCATATTGCTTAAAAGCAATCTTAAGAAAGCTAAGTATTTCTTCTCAGTAGCAATCTAGTTACACAGTAATATAAAGTACACAACTAGAATAATGTCAGGGCATACTCCCTCCCATGGCAGTGAAATTACATGAGGAACATTATATGCATACAAAAGAATTAGTAATAATTTCGGAGCAATATCAAAGGATTCCTGCAGATCTCACTCAGATGTCTGGATCTAGCTGTACTGTAACAGTGTGCAAAACCTGCAAATGAAAAGTCACAGCAGCTACCCTTGAGCTTAATTCTCAGCCTCTGTCATACAGTGAGTTACATAGGACTTCACCAGTAAGTGAAGTGCAGTTCCTCTCTCCAGAAGCACGGGCCTGAGATACACACATAGCAGCCAAAGCATGCAGCAACCCCCCTCTCCAATCTCTCATGTGCACTTTCCTGGAAAGCTGCCAAGTTGTTAATATGTTATAAATAGATGTTAGATGGGAGGTTCCTCACCATGGAGCTCCTAGGGCATTCACAGCTAGATTAACCTCGTGCAAAGTTGTGCTTTTCTGTACAGATATACTAAAATTACCTTGTTATCTCCCATATTTTTGTTGTATTCTCTTCTTCTGCTTCTTCTTCCACTAGCAAAGCTGCTGGTCACCTCAGGCTTTCAGGTGGACAAATCTTAGAAGTTGCTCCTTAAGGTATCTCTTTGGCAATCAAAGATTTTAAGAAATAACCTAAAAACTTCTCATACATAAGCAGACTGCCTGGCTCTTCCATAAGTCATAAGGAGGCGACCAGCAAGTCTGTTTCCAATCTAGGACCGCTGCCATAAATTTAAAGTGTTATTACGGCATTGATGTAGACAGCACAATCCATTTCTTGGTGCAGAGCAGTCAACTAAGCCGTAAGACATCCTAAGAATCTTAAGAATCACTTAGCTCCTATAACTTAAACCATCACCTAGCCACCTGTATTTCTATATATGTTTCCACAATGTGCAGTTTTCAGAATATAATTTTTGCTATTACCTAGGTTAACAAGACATATTCCTTAGCAAGAAGAAGTCACCCAATTGTAAGACTGAAAATAACTACACGATTTTGAGAATCTGAAAACCTGTCATCCAGAGGAGAGCCATGAAGATGACCAGAGGAATGGAACATCTCTCCTAGGAAGCCAGAGAGAGCGGAGGTTGCTCAGCCTGGAAAAGAGAAGGCTTCAGAGAGATATTAAAGCAGCTTCCAGTGCCTAACAGGGGCCCACAAGAAAGCTGGAGAGATACCTTTTGCAAAGGCATGTAGTGATAGGACAAGGGGAGACAGCATTAAACTGAAAGAAGGTAGGTTTAGATATTAAGAACCTCTTCAATGTGGGGGTGGTGAAGCACTGGAAGAGATTGCCCAGAGAAGCTGTGGCTGCCCCATCTCTGGAAGGGCTGAAGACCAGGCTGAATGAGGCTTTAAGCAACCTGGTCTAGTGGAAGTCGTCCAAGCCCATGGCAGTGGAATGGAACTAGATGATCTTTAAGGTCCCTTCCAACCCAAACTATTGTGTGATTCTCTAAAATCTATCTCACATATAGACACAGAGAACATCTACATAATGAAATATCTTCCTACTATCACTCACACAAGCACAAACTAGAAATATATCAGCATTATTTGAATGGAGGAACATATTATTTACTTTGAACCATTTTTAACAGAATTTTGCTAAATCCCTACACATTGAATATGAACTTGAATATTCCTTTCCAATTGCTATACAAAGTAAGATCAAAACTGAAAAGTTCTGGAGTCATAAACAAAGAGATGGAAAAAGTGTTGTTGCTTCCTTAAAAATCAGTCTAAGAGAACTGAAGGGACCAACATAGTTAGTGCCTGGCAGGGATGCATCGATGCTGTCAGGTTTACTGACACTAAGTCAGCAAACTGCCAAAGCCCCTTGTTCCACCCCTCGTGTAAGCAAAAAAGCCTTTTGACTTGTGGGATCAAAACCAGATTTAGAGCAAGGTAAGAAGGGGAGAAATGGCTCTTGCACCTGAAAAAAAAAAAAAAAAAAAGAGAGAAGTTAATGAATCCTTTTGGCTGAGCAGAAATAAAAGCTGTTAAAAGATTGAAAAGGGTAGAAGTATCTCAGTTCATGGTTGAAGACTGACAAAATCTGAATTTGTCAGGTGGAGTGGGAAGATGCACTGAAAGAAAGGAGGAGAGAGGAATAGACTTCATGCTAAGCTGGAAAAAGAGAGGACACAGAACTAAAAAGCCTGAATCCTGATGTTTCCCACAAGCACAGAAAGAATTAATTATGATAACAGAAATACTAAACTAGAAGAAAAAGCACCAATAAGAGCCAAGGTAATTTATCTTTCCTGTATTTATAGCAACACACAAATGTGTTTTTATTTTTCAAAACCTGTGATAAAGACCCTGCAATCCAAACTGGTTAGATGAGCCATCTTGTGAGCGACCTATTCTTAATGTGCATTTTAAAGACGCTGTCATGCTGACATTGTTTTCAGCTATATCCAAAAAATAGGCTTTAGGTTGTTTGAAAATTTGCAAATCTAATTAATTCAGGGCAGATGTTTGGGTTGGTAACTGTGCTTACTTTATTTTGCATTTCATTCAAAAAAAACTGTAAACGTTACACTATCTTTTTCATTGAATTACTGCTGGGAAATTTGCATGACCATAAAAAGCCATCTGGTAATTCTAGCCATGGAATCAAGCCCAGTGACTGCTCCTTAACCTTTACACCTCAGATAGTTAGAATTCAATGTTTATGAAATAAATACACAGACAGAAACATATGGAACAAACAGGAAAACACAATCTGCATTTCTCCTTTGTTTATGTATTCATTAAACTGGATTGCTGCATGTGCAAATGATCAGTTGGTTGCATTAGTATGTGTGCAATACTTGTGTGAAAACATGATAAAACTAATGCAAATTATATGGAAACAGACTTTTTTCATATGTGCCTATTTTGGTCTTCTGGCAGTTGGCTAATACTGTGGGGTTTAGAATATTCTTTTGCCTACAGTTTATAACATAACCTTTGTGAGTCTGGAACAATTACAAATGATTACAGCACTGACTGATGAGAACTTGGATTTAAATTAAAACTAGAATTAACATAAAATGAAAAACAGATATATTTGTGTACGCATTTTCCCTGCTGAATTGATAAAAGCTTTGACTTAAAAAAAAAAGTTTTCATTTATTAACGGAATTGTATGAATGGGTTTTCATATACAAATATCTCAGACAAGTATAAGATTTATACTTTGATTTATATTTATATCAGCCACAGCCAGATTTACATTTTAATTCATTCTGTCCTCTTGCCAGCTCTAATTTGCAGATGTTGTGCATATAAGCCTTCACTCTAAAACAGAAGCAGAAATTCTGGCATGTTCAATGTTTGGAAGACATTCATATCTGCAATGATAGAGGCTAAACAGATAGGACAGATGGGCAGATGAGACTAGGGGACACAAATAAATTAGAACCTGATGTTACCTGTGTACTAATTTATTTGGAAGCTAGTATATTTTCAACAGTGCAGCTTAAAGAAGACATTTTCTCTAGATAGAATACTTCTGTCTAGTTGGATTCAAATAGTTTGCTAATACTTCTTAACGGGTTTATTTTTTTTCTTTAAAAATGTTTGAATTTTGTCAGATGTTGATGCATAAAATCAGAACATGCACAGCTAATTTAATACAGTGTCTAAGAGAAACCCTTGTATGGGTTTATAGAACTTAACTAAAACCACACTTGTTCAGAACTCCATCAGTTTAATCATCACTGAAAAACTATGAAAAGAGAAGTGAAAAGTACGAACAGAGTAACTATTTTTATCAAAAATAAAACATTTGCATTTGCAGATTTTTTAAAACAGAAAAAAAAATAGTCTTATACACTGACTTAGAAAAAGTGAGGAAAAAAAGGCTTACCCTCTCCTTCTCAGTCTCTCAACCTCCTATCTTTCCCATAATTCATGCACAAATGGTAGCAGGAACCACAGATCAATCTGTCTGTCCTGGACTGCAAATATGAAATTTGGCTGTTTACCTCCAAATAGTTTGCTGCAAACTGTGGGCTACAGAGAATAAACCTCTGCTGATCTCTCTTGTTAAACTCTTCCAGCCTGTGCCACAACTGAACACAAGGAAGGATGAGAGCTCTGTGTGCATCTCATGGCTGCCCACATGAATCCCATTCCCCGAACTTAAACGTTATGAAAGAATTACTTGGGAGATTAGGGGCTAAACTTTTCACCAAATGCAAACTGCATAAACCTGCACTTTTCATTCTGTACATTACTCTATTTACAAGGCACAGTAAAACTCTGACCAGATTGTAAGCTGCTGAACAGAAACACAGCCAAGTCAACCACTGTGTAGAAATGACCTGAAATTGATTCAAACATCTTAACACTATGTCTCATTTGAGACATAATGTCAGCCAAAGGGAAAGAGTAGTTCAGGAGCTCAGGTGCCGTTCCTGCTTTCTGAATGCATTCTCATGTATGACCGTATTCAATAAATATGTTTGTCACTTGTTGGGAGGCACGTCAAAACTTGAGCTCCTGCCCTAAACTTACAACACCAGTGATGCAAGTAGATACTCTTCTAGGATGAGGCAAAGATGTACAAATTATTTTCCACAGCAAACTTTTTTAGACAAAACACAAGGCCAGTGCCATTCAATAGAGATTCTACAAGGCAGCCAATGCCCTCCCTCAATCCACTACTAAGCAGACATTTATACGGTATTTTGCAGAGAAATCCTGTATTATAGTTTGTCACCTGAGCTCTTTTATTTAGAGTACTGTGACATAGAAAGAAGTAATGAGTCAAGTTTACCAGTGTAATTGCATTACTCCAGTCAGTTCATTGCGTGGGTAAAGAAAGGACTGTCACAGTAATAAGTATGTATATAGATGCATCCAGTATAACTTTCTAATATTCAACATTAAAGGCATCAGAGATTAAAAATTGGCCCCAGAACTCAGGTATTTCAGTGGCATTGAGTTTAATATTCTTACCATGTGCAATTGTTTTCAGGACCAACAGAATTTTACAAGTAGTGGTATTCGTTATAATACTAGGATACTAATGCCACTAAGTTGCATCACAAAGAACAGTGTGCAAAAAGCTGGTTTAAGGTCAAATCCAGCATATATTCATGGATGAAATGAAAGGATCATAAAGTGAGAACCAGTTCAAGACAGAAGTTTAGTTTTGACTGACACAAATCAGAAGTTTTGGTTAATGAATTATTCCCAGTAAATGAGATGTTCTTCCTGCCTGAACTAATGTAGGCATCTTCATTTCATCACATCAGATGGATGAATCACATGTGTCTTGATCTTTCCGCATGGAAAACCTTGACTCATCAGCTTGGTTATCAGCAGATATAAATATTTTAATTGAATATTTGATTAAAAAGTTCAGGTTTTTAACTGAAATAAGAACCAACATGCTCTGAAGTCACTTAATGTTACAGCAAGCTGTGCTCAACACACCACCCCAGTGGGATGTGACAAGGGTTATATGATCTGTTGCTGAGCTCTGTATGGCCTTAAACCACCTGCAGGCTAACTGGCACCGTGGTCAGGTACCCAGAGTTATACAGGACTTTGCACGCAACAGTTGCATCCCATATAGCTAGAGCAGAACTGCTGCTATGCCTTTTTACTCCCAACATGCCCAGCATATTCCAGGCTACCAGGTGCTGCAATGCAGACTTGTTTTGCCTGTCTAGATGTTCTTTGGGGAACTGATCCAACTAATTTTAGCCACTACACTGTCAGAGCACATTAAAGTACTTTCTAAAGTCCTTGTGATGGGCTTCATTAATTTTATTAAAACAGAGATTTCATACTGGATTTTTTATCGGTTAGTTTGACAAAACCACCAATGCTCGGAAAAATAATTTTCATCAAGCATACGTTATTTTCTGCTAGGATACAGTATGTATTCCATTCTGAATTACAGAAAGCCTCTATGCAAAATAATGCTGTATTATCCCCTCTGATACCTTTTTTGTACAATAAACAATCCCAGACTCCTCCCAAAATTATTCAGCATGATGTGTTTCAGGAACACGATTTGCTCATATTTAAGTGTAGTTGGAAGGCAAATGGTTCTATTTAACCCATTCCCCAGTCAAGAAGAGCCTATTTAGTTAACTTTAAGTAAAAGAAAAGTATCTTTTACTTTGGTCTTCACTTTCATATTTTAAACTAATCTGGGGAGTCTGAATCACCCTATTTTACCTTCAGTTCAAGCCTCACATATAAGCACATCACAAAAGCTAAGGAACTGTGATGGATGGCAAAAAGCAGTGTGTAGTTGAAAATAACAAGACAGACAAATTAGTTAAGTGCTGGAGTAAATCACTCAGGGATGTTACTCAATAACTCCATCTCTGGTGGAGAGATCAGGTTAGACAAATGCCTATAAATGGAGCTTACCTTGACTTCAGGCAAAAGTATGGATTAGATGACCTCCTGAGTTTTTTTTTCAGATCTGTGAGTCTATGGATATAGTAGCATTAATCACTGTCTGTCTTTGGAGTAGCCTTCGTGGCCCTTGTAACTCTCAGAATGACACTCAAGAACTGCAGCTACTATAGCAACATCACAGAGCTACCTCACCTTCTCCTACAGGGCAAAACAGTAATAGGACTATCAGTAATAGTTCTGAGACTTGCTATAACATGCGTTTTTTTTCTTCATCTGACTGTATCTTGCCAGATAAGACAAAGTATTTTAAAGCATTTCAAGCAACAGGGTTTCTACTCATCTAGCAAAATCCTTATAAATCATCTGGCTAGAAACAAAAAGCAATGTACTTCCAGGCTTTAAGGAGCTGTGAGTTTGAGAGCTGCTTGAAGAAAAAGAGTACTGAGGGAAGGCCTTCTGCACCTGTAGGTTCACGGCACTGCCCCAGCACCATCTGTGCAAAATCATGTGGGAACGAATGCTTTATCCATTCAACATATTAAACATTTTTCCTGTTCTGCTTTGGGGCACTTATGCTTCTGTTCTTCTGAAAAGCCGACCACCATTCATAACAACTACTACAAACTAAAAGAATGCTTTCCATTTTAAAGTTCTTAGTAGAAGCTAAAGGATGGTAATAACTGCATGAAAGCCAGGCATCCATTCTTATTACCTCCTCACTGCCCAACATCTCCAGGCCAGAACAGTTTCTTTTTTGGCATCCACAGGAGGCTTGCTTCAAGAACAAACAGTTCTATATAAGCAAGAAATTCAGAGATACAGGCAGTATCTTTGTGAAGCAGGCAGACAGAAACCAATACTGTAATCTTTGAGCATTTTGCAAAAAAAATAACTGGGAAAATTTTTAACTAAACCAATAATTTCTTACCATGAAACTATTTATTCAATTATACCTAAAGTATGTCTTGAAATGTAATAAGTAAAGCACAGGAGAAAGTATTTCCAGAGTTCAGTTTTTCTTCTTTCACTATATACCTCAACGTAAATGACAGCTGATATAACAGAAAAATAGCCTGACATATTGAGAGACATAAACAGGGAGCAATTAAGAAAGAAGAAAACAAGACTGTACTTGCATTTTGTTCTTTTGGCTTTAAATAAGTGGCTGAAACATTATGAACTGTCATCACAGAGCAGTAGTGTTCTTTGTGTTATTACATTTTTGTCTCTGTAAGAGCTGAGTAGTCCCAAATGTTGAAGAACGAAGAGGAGAGCACATGTTGCATAAAGGACAGTTCTGCTATGTTTCAGAGTAGGCAATGGAGATCAAAGCAGCAGCTGCTTTGCCAAAGTTACAGATGCAAAATCTATTGCAAAATTTGTGTTTCATTAACATAAATATAAATGTTTTGTTAGTCCGCACACATTCAATACTTAGGCCAATTGATTCCCAAGAATTTCAAAGCTTTCTAAAACTTTGTGGAAAAACAAAAAAAAAATTTTTTGGCAGTAGATTTGTTTTCAAGATTGAAGTCCCTGTGATCTGTGATCAGTACCACAGACACTCTTACTATAAAAGTAATAATATTTAAAAATTGCTTTGGGGTTAGTTTTTGCTCTTTTAATAGTCAAAACTTTATTAATATTAAGTACTCTGATTAAATTCCTCTACTTGTTTTTTCAAGGCACTAATTATAATTAAAATCTTTGATTGTGTAGCAAATAATTTATGACCAAGGGCAATTTAACTACTATTATTACAAAATCTGGAAAGACTCAAGAATATTTGTTGTTCACAGCGCACAACTTATCTTAAGGATTGCTGAAAACCATCTCACATCTGAAGAACTATGTATGAAGTAGAATACACACTTTTGAAATGGAAAAAAAATGACATTCATGCAGATGCTAAAGTAAAACAAGGCTTTCAAGAATATAGAATAAAATAGCTAAAAGCAGAATGCAAAATGACAAACAGAAAAGTTCCTAAGAATCTGCAAGAAAATTACCAAAATTACTTTGCTATTCTGTAACTTCATCACAGTATCCTTGGCACTTTATTGGACAGAAAAAAAAAATAAAAAAAGAAAGATTCCTTTATATACATATATACATATATGAGCACACACACATACACAGAGATACATTTATGTTATTCTTTTTTTGATGTTTCTATTTTTAAGCCCACTGATGAAGCAGAACTTCTGAGTTCTGCTCTGTTTAGTTATTTCCTAACTTTCCATTAAACACTATCATGATTACCGGTAGGACCTGTGCTACAATGCTGCAGTTTGAATAAAAAGCATTTCCGATTGAGTTTGGCATCGCTGAAGCACACAAGTGACTTCAGGATATAAAATGATGCAAGGGATGTGTACATTTAAGATCAAAGAACTTCACAGCAGCTTGGTATAAAATTTCAGTAGCTCCTAAGAGAGATAGAAGATCCAATCTATTGATGCATGATTGAGATTTTAGCTCCTAAATATCTATCTGCGTGGTTTAAGCTTCTCAGCCACACACAGTTTTGCTCACTCACTCACTTCCCCCTCTTTCTTCCCTCTGCTCCTGAAGGGATGGGAAGGAGAATCGAAAGAATGCAACTCCCACAGGTTGAGATAAGAACAGTTTAGTAACTAAGGTGTAACACAAACCACCACTGCTACCACCAATAATAATAATAATGACAAGAGAAAAATACAAGGAAAGAGTTTTTCTTCCCCCCAACTCCGGGGGGGGGGGGGGGGGGGGAGGAGGGGAAGAAGAATCGAAAGAACACAACTCCCACGGGTCGAGACAAGAATAGCCAAGCAACCAAGGTACAACACAAACCACTGTCACCACCACCAATAATAATAATAACAAGAGAAATACAAGGGAAGAGGATAGAACTGCTCACCACCCGAGGACCGAGCTGTGAACTAAAACAAAAACTCTTCTGGGTTCCGACCCCCCAGTTTTGTTCTTTTTTAACATCCTGGGCATGACGTGCTGTGGTATGGAATAACCTCTTTGGCCAGTTTGGATTAGGTGTCCTGTCTCGGCTTCCCCCCGGCTTCCCCCCTTCCCTGGCAGAGCATGAGACTCAGCAAGTCCTTGGCCAGCCTAAACATCACCAAGCAGTAACTGAAAACACTGGCGTTATCAGCGCTGTTCCCAGGCCCAAAATCAAAAACACAGCGCTGCACCAGCTACCAAGAAGGAGAAAAAATGACTGCTACTGCTGAACCCAGGACACTATCTATGCCACTTTTTACAGTAATGCTTTGGAAAACTGAAAGAAATCACCTTCTAGAGTCTGTCACCATGCACACCAGAACTCATCCTGAGAGCAGATGAACACCCACATCAGCAGCATCAAACCCTTATGTTGCAGACTAAATAGCAACGCCACCGATATCCCTACTGGAAAGGTCAAGGGCGTTATGTATCAGTCTCACTGCCCAGCTCACCTCCAGAAGGGTTCAAAGCACTTCATTGTCCCCTTTGAAGCATGGCAAAACTTTTCTTAACATAGCATGCGATGTTCTCCTTTCAACATTTTGGACTGACTAATCAGCTCTTACAAACAGAAATAAAAATGTAATAAGACAAATGAAATATACACTACTGTTCTGTTGTGACAGTTCATAATGTTTCAGTCAAGTGCTCACTTGAAAACCAAAAGAATAATATGCAAATACAGTCTTGCTCTCTTCTCCTGCTTGACCAACATGATCTCCTTCTATGACAAGGTGACCCACTTAGAGGATGAAGGAAAGGGTGTGACTGTTGTCTACCTGGACTTTAGTAAACCCTTTTACACCATTTCCCACAGCATTCTCCTAGAGAATCTGGCTGCTCATGCCTTGGGTGGGTGTACTCTTCACTGGATAAAAAACTGTCTGGATGTCCAAGCCCAAAGAGTGGTGGTAAGTGGAGTTAAATCCAGTTGGTGTCCAGTTACAAATGGTGTTCCCTAGGACTCAGTAGTGGGGCCAGTTATGTTTAATATCTTTATCAATGATCTGGACTAGGGGATCAAGTGCACCATCAGTAAGTTTGCAGATGACACAAAGTTGAGTGGAAGTGTTGACAGTTTGAGGGTAGGAAGGTTCTGCAGAGGATTCTGAAGATTGATGGGCTGAGGTCAGTTGTATGAGGTTCAAGGAGGCAGAGTGCCAAGTCCTGCACTTAGTAACAACCCCAGTGGAACCCTACAGGCTTGGGGAAGAGGGGCTGGAAAGATGCCTGGTGGAAAAGGACCTGGGGGTGCTGACTGATGGCTGGCTGAACACAAGCCAGCAGTGTGTCCAGGTGGCCAAGAAGGCAAATGGTATTCTGGCCTGTATTAGAAATAGTGTGGCCAGTATGTCTAGGGAAGAGATTGTCCCTCTGTATTCGGTGCTGTTGAGGCTGCACCTCAAATAGTGTGTTCAGTTCTGGGCCCCTCACCACAAGAGAGACATTGAGGTGCTGGAGCATGTCCAAATAAGGGCACCAAAGTTGGTGAAGTGTCTAGAGAGCAAAACTAATTCTGGAACTCCCTGAGTATCACAGATGTCTAAATCTACATCCAGAATTATTCAGATGGTTGTTTTCCACATTTTCAAGTATTACCACAATGCCTTTCCTTATAAGACAAACAAAAGCATTTGAACGGCAGCAGTATTATCTTTTATGGTTTGGGGGTTTTTTTTCTATTCTTTGGGGGTTTTTGTTTAAAAAAAGAACAAGTATTGACATCTTGAGTCCTTGTCCTGGCGTCAATAATCTCTCTGGCTGGCCTAACACAATCAGCCTTTACTTACATTTCACTGATACTTGGTGATAGACTCGCTTGATGATCTTAAGGTCCTTTCCAACCCTAACCATGAGCCTATGGTTCTATACTTCTGATGCAAGAGCCTGTCAATGGTCATATTTGTACCAGAGACCATGAAACATAATACTAGAAATAAATCATTTCATTTTTGTAGAGAAGAAAAATTAGTACTGTATTTAAAATGTGAAAACAGTCCAAGAAGTGTAACATTCTCCATTAACAGCCTCTAGAAGAAAGAGAATTTTTCATGCTTTAAGTGGAAGCCAGAGTGGTGACTGTCATACAATTACAGACTCACTGAAATTCCACTAAGAGGAGTAACAATAATCAAACTAAAACAAATCTCTCCGCTAAACAAACCTAACTTTGCTAAACTACTTCAGAAATTTTTCTTCCTTGCAGTTTCTGAAAATTGATGTTTTCTGAATTTGACCTTCATATATTCACTTTCTGGGCCTTGATTTCTATGTAAATACAGACATGACGGTGAACACATGCAATACATCTATACCAATTCTAAGCACATTTTTTGGTAAACAGTTTGTTTTCCATGTGTTCTTTGTGCTAAAGTACCACCTACAGATATAACTTCCTATAGCAGTTAGGTCCTACTGTCTCTATGGAAAAAACTCTCCCATCCTATCACTGCCACTCTTTCGATTTTCTCTGTAGTTCCCTGCACAGACTGCTGTATTCATGTGAGAAATACACCTAGTAAGACACTGACATGTTCAAAAAATAACAGAAAAAGATAACAGAATGACAAAGAAAACTATCCCAAGATTAATTATGTATTGTTCAGTTTCAGCACTGGCAGCTCTTACCCTAACCAGCTTAGCTGTGACACCTCAGCACTTCTGAAAAGCAGCCCATAACTAGCCCTGGGTTTATGGACAGCTTTATCCAGGCTCGTCTGAGAGTGCTGACACGCTTAGTGGTATCAGCCTCCCATTATTTCTTTTTTATTTATTTGCAAGCTAGAATATAATTTTCATTTCTTGTCATGGGCCATACATAGGCCAAATTAAGATTGCCTCTACATTTCCTTTTTAAGCCAGACAGAAATACAATAATCAATAACAAATAGTAAGCATTTATTGAAATTACATTAGCAGAAATTCAGAGAACACTGTGCATGGGTAAATCTTCACCACTCATCAGTGAGGGGCACTTATTTTCTGAGTGTGTGGACAGATACTGAGATGATTCTTATTAATACAGAGATTGGGGAGATGTATGTGGCATCTTTTGGTATCAAGTGTGATTTAACAGCCTACAATTGACAGCAGTATGTCTGGAGACACCTATGTCAGACATTCTTGCCCAACTGTGATATTACATGTCTATTTTTTTTATGAGATCCCGCTTTATTGCCTTAGTTTTAGATATCACTTTAGATATTTTGAGCAGGTTTTAAACTCCTTAGAGGTTTGGAACAGTTCAGAAAGAAAGTCTTTGCTGGGGAAGAACCATGTCATGGTGAGATTATTTTTAGTTCTCGAGAAAACTAGACAAAATATTACATCAATCTGGATAGGAAATTGCCTAAAAATAGGCATATTCAGACTTTTTTCCCTTTGTCCTTTATGTTTCTCGTATTAGTGACTGTCTCCCAGCAGAAACACACACTAAATGGAGCTCGGTCTCTGGGAACCAGGAAACATTACTCCTCAAAGCCTTGTCTCTAAAGTTTTTATTTCCTGTATTTTCCAACTGATTCAAAATACAACCAGTAGAAAAACCCTTTCTCCCCACCATCCCCTTGATCCTCCCTGGTAGGCAATAGTCAGGAATAATGACATTGATCCCAGCAGTAAAACATATGCGCTGCTCACCACTTAATACCTACTTCAGTGGTTCATTAGTACTAATGGCATTTACGCATGTGTGTTTCAACAGGACAATTATCCACCCAAGGGTCTCATTGTGCGCCATTTTCTGTACTCACTGAAGATAAGGTTGCACAGCTTTTGGCCATCGAGGTTGTGTTTATGGTGTAAATTGATATACTGATCTCTCGAGGAGTTAAAACACTGCCTGAAGTGTGAACTTGCAGTTGTTCTTAATGGAGTTTCAACTTCAGCCAACCACAATAACGTTAACAGCATTAGAAAAGATGTTACTGTAAAATATGCCTTGAGAAACTAAACAACTATTTTAGGCTTCACTGAAAGCTGAAATATTATCTCCACATTAATATAGAGAAGAAAAATCTTGAAAGACATTGAAGGCATTGATATATGTATAAATACTGAAATTTACCATACAGAATGGTAGTATAACATCATGATGCCAGAACTGATCAATGTTCAGAAATATAATCTCTCAAATTATGCAAGAAGACAATGGAACCGACTCAACCCTAATGAAACTGTTCCTTCCCTGTCAGCAGGAACATGTGAAAGAATCTCTCTGTCAAAACTAAAAAGACTTAGCAACAGAAAGAACTCACAAAACAAGGAGCTGAAGATGGATATGGATGTTTACATCTATCCCTGTCTTCTGTGTCACAATACGAGAGGGAGACTGTAGAAAGAGCCCACTCTCCTGCAGTAAAATAGAAAGCTTTTGTGGAATTTTGAAATATCTGGTTATTGAGTAACAAAAAGAAATATATCACCCCATAAGAAATTAAATTTTTCCTGAACATCTTTGAAGCAGAAAAGGAGAAAAACACAAAGCAACAGTCAATAACCAGCTCAGGTGTCTGTGCTAAGTGCCAGGTAGCTAAGCTGGGCGTAAGGGATATTCCAGTACCATTCTACATGACAGAAAGCAGCATAAGCACCAAATGCTTAGTCAGCCTTAAACATCTATCTTAAAATTAAGCAAAAATGGCAGCCTTCTCATAAAACTTTATTTATATAGCTGTGGCTATTGTATACCTAGAAGTATTCACTTTAAGATAAGCATGAATACCTCAGTCTGATGATCAGGCAATAAAAGAGCTTATATCACTTTGCCAATTTAAAATTGAAATGGGAGAGATTTCTGTTAATAAAATGAATTACATGAAAGCAATTAGCTTTCTCCAAAAGACAATTTGCCACTTCGGAAATGTTGTCAGGGTGCTGCTTTCAAATTTAATAGTAGCTTTGTGAAGCAGGGCAAATTATGCTACTGATACGTGATGTCTGGCGTTTCACTCAGTTGATATGAAGATAGTTGTAATCTGACAAAAAAAGTTAATTTACACAGAAAAGTACAAAAACTTTAGTCTAACTTTACTATAAAGGTCTATAATTTGGTGATTTTCAAGTATCTCTAGAATATATTTCTAGCAATATTCCTAGCATAACTTCTGTGGGAACATGCAATCACATCTGCTGTGGTTACCACTGCAACTGTAACACAGCGAGCAGATAAAGCCAAGTTAAAATTTTAAGCTTGTTAGCTCAACAAAGGGCACTTTCTACTTCGCCACAGGGAGGCCAGAGCTCAACATGGGCTCCTTTACTCAGTATTTAATCAGCTCCTAACGTGATCTCTTGATGACTTATGTGGATCTCTACAGCCGCACTGATATTAGTTCAGCTAACGAGTTAGCTCATCCAAAACTGTTCTTTTACCTAAATTATACAGCAATCTCAGCTACAGACTGCAGTAGACAAGCAGACATGTAGAAAAGAAATCTTTAGAACAAAAACCTCATGCAAATCAAGCCACAGATGCACTCTATAAAAATATAATAAATGTTTTGGTGCCTTTAAAGCCTATTTGGAAATGAAGCTCTTTCTGGCATCAGTCTGAGAAAAAGTGTTCAAAAAAGACTGAAACAGAAAAAGTTATTTCAAAGAGAGAGAATGAAGTGGGATGTTGATATAACATCTGTAAGAAACCCATATTTTCTTTGCAACCACTCCATAATATTTTCATTAACCTGCCTCACACCTTTCAGCTCCACTTGAAGAGAGACTAAACAAGCTGTCTGTCACGTATTAAATTGAAGGACAAGGGTGCCTCCTCCCATCACGTAGCTTGTACTCAGGGAGTTCATACGCCTGCTGCGTATGTAACACTTCCTTGACTACATTACAGCCTTGGCAGGAGTAAGGTGTAAATTTAGCCCCTGCCTGGCAGCCCAGAGATATGTATCAGCATCATTCCAAAACTACACTGTATTCTCTCTATATTTTCATGACACCTGAGACTGTATGCTTTAGACGGATATTATCCAGGAGTCCACCCACACTGTACTTGCACCATCTGCTTTCCCAGCACAGTCTTGTAAAATCTTCCATGGTCTTTCTAGGTGCTCAGATGAGACCAGTTTGAGGGCTTAAAATATTTTCGAAAAACAACATTCCAGAAAATTTTCCAATTTACCATTTTAATAATATACAGCTTATTTAAAACCCTGTTACCACCTTTCAGGGCAGTCCTTGCTCTTCTGAACAAATCTCTGAATAAAATGCAGAAGAAAACGAGAAAGCATGATGCAAGCTATTCCCACAGGATGCTATGGACAATGAAGGGATACATTTTTTGAACAGATAAGAAAAATTGAAATACATGTATAGAAAATTGTTATTTTAAAAAGCCCACAAACAAACAAACAAAACCAGAAAAAAAAAACCCAAGCTAACGAAATCGCAAACATTCTGCATCAAATAATTAAGAAGGAATACAATACACAGCATTTAAAACACAACAGCGGAGAAGGGTATTCTAGCTACTGCACTGAAAATCTCCACCAATCTCCTTCTCTTCAGGGCAGATGGTAAAGGAGTCATTGGTTTGATTTTCTCAAAGGAGGAGCATGGAAAAATATGCAGTATTTTGGCACTTCAAGGGTTTTAATGGGAAGATACTTATCCATGAGAAAACATCTGCAGCGTGCAGTTTTAATGAGATTGTGTATCTGTGTCACTAAATTACATTTTTTAATCTGCAAATGGTAAAGGATGAAAGCTGACAATTGTAAGGGCTGATCTAAAACTTTTTCTTTGATTTTTATTTTTTTTTTTTTTTCTGAAGGAAGAGCTAGTATGCTGATGACACCCAGATGTGTGGTTCGGTTGATACATTGGAGGGAAGGAATGCCATCCAAAGGGACCTTGACATGCTTGTGAGGTGGGCTGATGCCAACCTGATGAAGTTTAACCCTGACAACTGCAAGGTCTTACACCTGGGTCAGAGCAATCCCAGGCACAGCTACAGGTTGGGCAGAGAAGAGATTCAGAGCAGCCCTGAGGAGAAGGACTTGGGGATGTTGGTTGATGAGAAAATAAACATGAGCCAGCTTCAGTGTGCGCTTGCAGCCCAGAAAGCCAACCATATCCTGGGCTGCATCAAAAGGAGCGTGACCAGCAGGTCAAGGCAGGTGATCCTGCCCCTCTACTCTGCTCTCGTGAGACCTCACTTGGAGTATTGTGTGCAGTTCTGGTGTCCTCAACATCAAAAGGACATGGAACTGTTGGAACAAGTCCAAAGGAGGGCCACGAGGATGATCAGGGGACTGGAGCACCTCCCATATGAAGATAGGCTGAGAAAGTTGGGGCTGTTCAGCCTGGAGAAGAGAAGGCTGCATGGAAACCTCATAGCAGCCTTCCAGTATCTGAAGGGGGGCTATAGGGGTGCTGGGGAGGGACTCTTCATTAGGGACTGTAGTGAGAGGACAAGGGGTAATGGGTTCAAACTTAAAGAGGGGAAGTTCAGATCAGATATAAGGAAGCAGCTCTTTACTGTAAGGGTGGTGAGGCACTGGAATGGGTTGCCCAGGGAAGTTGTGAATGCTCCATCGCTGGCGGTGTTCAAGACCAGGTTGGACAGAGCCTTGGGTGGCATGGTTTAGTATGAGGTATCCCTGTCCATGGCAGGGGGGTTGGAAGTAGATGATCTTAAGGTCCTTTCCAACCCTAACTATTCTATGATTCTAAGAATACATAGTCATAATACAGCAAAAATAAACCTATAGTCTGAATTTGAGTCAGGATATTGTCTTTCCTGTTACCTGTTTTGTATAGTGTCTCAAGCAACCAAGTTGGAAATGTAAGCTGCAGATTTCTCAGAGCTTTTTCTGAAAGACAGCTAGCTTTTTTTCATGCTGAATTTAAAACTCAACAGGAGGATACCATAATTTTTTTGCTTCATAGAATTGCCAAGATAAAAAGTATCAAATACCTTTTTTCATTTGAGCTCCCATTTAAAAAAGTAAATGATTCACATATTGGTCTTCTCAAAGTTATAAAAGTATTTCTCAAAATTATCAAACAAGTCAAATTAGATATCACAACTGATTTAAAAACAACCTTTCAGCAGTGTGGTTGGAGGCTTGCCTGCTTTTAATGCAATCAGCCGTCTTTTGCTTTTAATATTAGAAGTCTTCCACCTGCAGGCTATTAGCTTTAGTGCTTTGCAGGAAAAGAGTCAAAAGAACTGCTAAATAGGAAATACCAGCCATTGTTGCCAGCCAACAGAAACATCAGAAGTGACAGGCAAAGTTAGCCAATATAAATTAATAATTATTTCATGAAATATAAGGCAAAATCGGATGCTTTGTATAATGCTGGGGGTTTAGAAGGGCCTTCAAACTCTAAATTCAGAATATTTCATTAAACTTCAGAATTAATTAGTGTGCCTAATGATCCCCTCTCTGGCAATCTGAGAGAAACGATCAGGAACACATCCATCCTCTCTGGAAATGTTTTGCAATATGTTGCCATAAATAGCTAGAATTCCTGCTTTTCTGTGCAAATAAGGGGTTTTCAGGTTTTTTTGCCATTACTCCTAATTACTAAATTACTCCAAAATAATTAAGTAGAAATCAACAGCTAAATGGCTTGTGGTATCAAAGAAACCATCAAGCAGTATCAGGGAACCTTTTTCCTAACCAACTGAATTTCTGCTCTCAGTAATAAAGCACGAGCTGATCCAGAGTTACATCACAGACCAGTAGTCATGGAAAATAACATTACCACTGTTTTTTACGATGATTCATATCCTCTAATTTTCAAATTCTCTTGACTGTCCTGCTGTTCCACAAACAGCATTAATGTCACACTAGAAGAAATCTACAGATCTTTAGTACTGTTTCTGACACAGGTGTTCATAAAATTCATTATCTGTGATTTTCCAGGCTCAGCCACGTCAAAACTCTATCTGGAGGAGATAAAGTCAGCGGACAATACAGGTCTTCAATATTTCACAGAATAACAGACCACATAAAGTGCAAAGCATGTTTGTCCATAATAATAGAACTAAACGCGGAAATATTCCATATTGACAGTGTTCATTTTATGAAAAACATCTTTGCATACCACCATTCTCATGCAGTGTGAGTTATGAATCATAGAATCATAGAATCATAGAATAGTAAGGGTTGGAAAGGACCTTAAGATCATCTACTTCCAACCCCCCTGCCATGGGCAGGGACACCTCCCACTAAATCATGCCATCCAAGGCTATGTCCAGCCCCACCTTGAACGCCGCCAGGGATGAAGCATTCACAACCTCCCTGGGCAACCCATTCCAGGGCCCCACCACCCTCACAGTAAAGAATTTCTTCCTCAGATCCAATCTAAACCTCCCCTCTTTAAGTTTAAACCCATTACCCCTTGTCCTCTCACCACAGTCCCTAATGAAGAGTCACTCCCCACCATCCCTATAGGCCCCCTTCAGGTATTGGAAGGCTGCTATGAGGTCTCCACGCAGCCTTCTCTTCTCCAGGCTGAACAGCCCCAATTTTCTCAGCCTATCTTCATACGAGAGGTGCTCCAGTCCCCTGATCATCCTCGTGGCCCTCCTCTGCACTTGTTCTAACAGTTCCATGTCCTTTTTATGTTGAGGACACCAGAACTGCACACAAGACTCCAAGTGAGGTCTAACGAGAGCAGAGTAAAGGGGCAGGATCACCTCCCTCGACCTGCTGGTCACACTCCTTTTGATGTAGCCCAGGATACGGTTGGCCTTCTGGGCTGCAAGCGCACACTGCCGGCTCATGTTCATTTTTTCATCAACCCACACCCCCAAGTCCTTCTCAACAGGGCTGCTTTGAATCTCCTCCCCGCCCAACCTGTAGCTGTGCCTGGGATTGCTCTGACCCAGGTGGAGGACTTTGCACTTAGCATGGTTAAACTTCATCAGGTTGGCATCAGCCCACCTCACAAGCATGTCAAGGTCCCTCTGGATGGCATTCCTTCCCTCCAACTTATCAACCGAACCACACAGCTTGGTGTCATCGGCAAACTTGCTGAGGGCGCACTCAATCCCACTGTCCATGTCACCCACAAAGATGTTGAACAAGACCGGTCCCAACACCGATCCCTGGGGAACACCACTCGTTAGTGGTCTCCAGCTGGACACTGAGCCACTGAGCACTACTCTTTGCGTGTGGCCATCCAGCCAGTTCTTTATCCACCGAGTGGTCCACCTATCAAATTGATGTCTCTCCAACTTAGAGAGAAGGATGTCATGGGAGACAGTGTCAAAGGCTTTACACAAGTCCAGGTAGATGACATCAACCGCTCTGCCCCTGTCCATCAGTTCCGTAGCCCCTTCATAGAAGGTCACCAGATTGGTCAGGCAGGATTTCCCCTTAGTGAAGCCATGCTGGCTGTCACCAAGCACCTTGTTGGTTTTCATGTGCCTTAGCATGCCTTCCAGGAGAATCTTCTCCAAGATTTTGCCAGGCACAGAGGTGAGGCTGACTGGTCTGTAATTCCCTGGGTCATCCATTTTTCCCTTCTTAAAAATGGGGGTTATATTTCCCTTTTTCCAGTCATCGGGAACTTCACCTGACTGCCATGATTTTTCAAATATGATGGACAGTGGCTTAGCAACTTCATTTGCCAGCTCCTTCAGGACCTGCGGGTGGATTTCATTCGGTCCCATGGACTTGTATGCATTCAGGTTCCTAAGATGGTCTCGAACCAGATCCTCTCCTACAGTGGGCATAGGGTCTTCATGCTCACTGTCCCTGCGTCTGCCTTCCAAGACTTGGGTGGTGTGGTCAGAGCATTTTCTGGTGAATACTGAGGCAAAGAAGTCATTAAGAACCTCAGCCTTCTCCTAGTCCAGGGTAGCCAGTTCTCCCGATAACTTCTGGAGAGGGTCCATGTTGTCCCTAACCTGTCTTTTATTGGCAATGTACCTATAAAATCCCTTCCTGTTATCCTTAACATCCCTAGCCAATTTTAATTCTAAGTGGGCCTTAGCTTTCCTAACCTGGTCCCTAGCTTCCCGGACAACATCCCTGTATTCTTCCCAGGCCGCCTGACCTTGCTTCCACCTTTTATAAGCCTCTTTTTTCCTTCGAATTTTGCTCTGCATCTCCTTATCCATCCACGGAGGTGAAAAAACAGATGTTGAAGCTAGGGCAGGAACCTAAGATAAACTCAATTAGTTGCAGAGCTCTGCTCTTCAGCTTTGTTTCAACAACAAATAAAATCAGCTTTGAGACACTTTCTTTCATACCTTTTTTGTGTGAAGAAAGATTTACTCATTAACTCCCTCTAAAGCTAAGAAACTGCCTCAAAAGCAGAGCCCAGTACTGGGAAAAAGAGTTGGCTATTTATATATTTCGCATATGCTTTAATTACACTATCACTAGAGCACACAACAGCTACATGCTTTATTAAGCACTGACAAATTTTATGGCAATTAGAAAGCCCAATTAGCAATTTTCACACCATGGGGACATTCAGTTTGATTCAGAAACAGTTAAAGAAAGAAAAATTTAGAAGAAAAAAGGCTTAAAGGTATTTGAATCTACAGACAGAAGAATCTATGTCTGTAATTTAGAGTATATTTAACACATCCTTAAAATCTGTTCTTCTCAACAAGGGCTCTGACTTGGGAACATGCTTCTTGACTTACTTCTCCATCATTTTTTCTCTCATTGACAGAGCATCTTATAGTTTCTTCAGAAAAAATTTATCCCATAAGAAAAACTATCAAGAGCTAAAAGCAAATGCAACTTGAGCTTAGAAAGTTACTTGCCACCATAAAACATTTCTGAATAGAAATACAACCAGCAGCTATACTGGTATAGATAACAGTCAAACAAGAGACAGTTATCAATCATCTCAAGTCAGGAAAAAACCCTGTCTTTATACCACAAAAGGGTTTCCTGTGGTGGTTTATACACCTTTCACTCTAAAGGCATCTATTGCCCAAGGTGGTCCTATCCAGTTCTCAGTCAGGATACATTACCAGAAGGATCAGAAATGCAGCCCTGTTATTCCATAGCAGTTTAGAAAGGTGTTCAGGTATGCCAACATTGAAATGTTGCTATGTGATATGAGAGACAGTCTGTGCAAGTTGGAAGTAAATCAGCCCAACCTCAGACTTGGGTGGAATTCCGAATCCTGTAGCTCAGTACTGTCCCTCGTGTAAACTGGACTGGGTTCTCTTTTTACAGAGACTACCCAAAGCTCTTAAGTTAAACAGATTCTATTTTCATAAGAAATCAACAGGAAAACAGTTCGTGTAATTCTATGTCTTCAGCTCCACCCACACAGCTGATATGACTCATGATCCTGAAAGTTGTTCCAGCTTTGAGGGATGTTAGTGCTTGCCTCATTCAATTTACTGTAGCACTAGTTATACTGAGATATAGACACCTGCTTTACAGGTGTGAGAAAAATAAGCTACTTGACAGCAATTAAGGTAAAACTTTGCTTTGGTGTGAATTCTGGAATGCTGCTGTTTCCTCAGTCTGTCATGGTCCCTGCAGAAAGGGTTTAATGTTAGCAAATTCTAATGACTGCTCTTAAGGGGAAAGGAGGGCAATTCAGAAAATTGTACTTGCAGATTAAAATACAGTAACCTAAAATTTCTGTATAGTTCTACTGTCATACCCCCAAAGCTGAAAATGAAACTACTCAACTCCAATTTACAATGATTGTCAGCAGCACTTCTCAAGGATTTTGCATGCATCACTTATTATTGGATTTAATTTTACTAGAGACTAGATGAAAATTATTCCTTTCATTTGAAAAATACTCCAAAATTCATTCCTTTTCCCAGTGGTGAAAGTTGGAAATAAAAGCCTGACATTTGGCACAATAGCTACTTGGAAATTGCAGTTCCATAATTTTTTTCTGCATCATCACCAAATCCACTTGAAATACTCCCTGCTACATACACTATATTGATATACAGGACACATATGGATGGATGCAGCAGAACTGAGCTGATTCTGGAAACTGGATCACATTAGCTATAATTGTTCATGATGATCTATTAGAGAAGATGTGACTTCATGTGCTTAGCCTGGATGTATCCCTAGGTGCTTACATGTAATGTTAAAAATGACTGGACTCACTTTCTCTTTACCAGTCTGATTGTGTAAGGAATTAATGTTAAAAACATTATTGTATTAAAAATAATAATAATTTTTAAAAAAGGTAGAAAAGGTGAATGTAAAGAGTGGAGTAGCAGTAACAGAAATGGAAAAGTCTTTCTGAATAGGTGAGGGAGCGAAAACCACATCACACACTACCCTGAAGCAAGTGTGCATGTGCACACAATGGGAAGTAATACTAAGCTGATTAAAAGCTCATAGGAAAGGCTGTGTGGATGCATTGCAAAAGCTCATACAAAAGGCTGTGTGGATGCATTGCCCTTTAACCAGGTTTCTTTCAGTTTAATTCATATCAAGCAGAAAAAAAAGCCAAAGAAAAAACAAGACCTACTCTCAAAATCGAAGTCAAAAACCCCATGTAGAATTTTACATTCCATTACTTTATCTAACACCAAAATAAGCATATATACATGGCTATGCATGTGGACAGACTTTAAATAGCATATTTCTTTCAAACTCTCACCTAGAGGATATAGAATCATAGAATCAGCTAGGTTGGAAAAGACCTTTAGGATCATCAAGTCCAACCACTAACCCAGGACTGCCAAGTCCACCACTAAATCATGTCACTGAGGGACTTATCTACATGGTTTTTGAACACTTCCAGGGATGGTGATTCCACCACTTCCCTGAGCACCCTGTTCCAATGCCTGAACACCCTCTGAAGAAGAAATTTTTCCTATTATCCAATCTAAACCTCCCTGGCACAGATTGAGGCCATTACCACTTGTGTTATCACTTGTTACTTGGGAGAAGAGACCGACCCCCACCTCACTACAACCTCCTTTCAGGTATTGTAGAGGGTGATAAGGTCCTCCCTGAGCCTTCCCTTCTCCAGACCAAACAACCCAGCTCCCTCAGCCATTCTTCATAACACTTGTTCTCCAGACCCTTCACCACCTTTGTTGCCCTTCTATCGACCCTCTCAACATCTCAATGTCTCTCTTGTAGTGAGAGCCCCAGAACTGAACACAGTATTCGAGCTGCCGCCTCACCAGTGCCCAGTACAGGGGGGTGATTACTGCCCTGGTCCTGCTGAACACACTATTTCTGATTCAGGCCAGGCTACCATTGGCCTTCTTGTCCACCTGTGTACAAGCTGGTTCATGTTCAGCCACAAACATCAGCATCCCCAGGTCCTTTTCCACTGAGCAGCTTTCGAGCCAGTCTTCCCCAAGCCTGTAGCATTGCATGGGCTGTTGTGGCTCAGATGCAGGACCCAGCACTTAACCTTACTGAACCTCATACCATTGGCCACAGCTCATTGATCTAGCCTATCCAAATACCTTTGCAGAGGCTTCCTATCCTTCAGCAGATCAACACTCGCACCCAACTTGGTGTTGTCCACAAATTTACTGAGGGTGCACTTGATCCCCTCATCCAGATCATCAATGAAGATATTAAACAACACTGGCTCTAATACCAAGCCCTGAGGGGCACTACTAATGACAGGTCACCAATCAAATGTGACACAATTTATCATTGTTTTTTGGGCTCCGCCATCCATCCAGTTTCCAACCCAGTGAAGAATACACCTATCCAGGCCATAAGCAGACAGTTGCTCAAGGAGACCGCTGTGGGAGACAGTGTCAATACTAAAGTCCAAATAGGCAACGTCCACAGCCTTTCCCTCATCAGCCAGGCAGGTCACCTTATCGTAGGAGGTAAGTTTGGTCAAGCATGACCTGCCCTTCATGAACCCATGCTAACTGGGCCTGATCCCCCTGTTTTCCTCCACGTGCTTTGTGATCTCACTTAGGATCATGTGCTCCATGGCCTTCCCCAGCACTGAGGTCAGGCTCACAGACCTGTAGTTCTCAGGGTCTTCCTTCCTGCCCTTTTCATAGAGACAAGTCTTGTTAGTCAATCTCCAACCCTTGGGGACCTGCCCACCAGCCTAGGACAGTGTAAAACACATTTGTATAGTATACACAAAGTGTATTTGGAAGCCTAAAGTGAAGCCAAAAGCATTTGCTTATTAATAGGTCTTCATCATTGACCAAGAAAATACGAAAACCAAACTTTCTATTTGCTATATTTTGTACACAAGGGAAAAAAAAAAAAAAAAAAAAACCAAAAAAAAAAAAACAAACACCAAAAAAGTAAGTCCAGTGTACTGCAAGAAGCATTGGTATCTCAAGCCTACTGTGCAGCCACAGATCTCCAAGTCCTGGCCAACTTTTCTGAATCAAAGACAAATATGCAGCTTAAAATACCAAGTGTACTCCCAAAAAAATCTGACCGGAGAAAAAGATACTCTGGAAAGTTTACTCATTAGTTTTGACACCTTTGATCTTCACTATTAATTGCCATTGCGTTTGCATATTTTACAAAAAGCATACTAGGAGAGTGAAGGAGGGAAGTCAAACATCAGCCTTACTCCACCCATTCCAAACTTTTCTTAGAGGACTTGCTGGTTTGTTAATCTCTAGACAGTTTCTGACAAAATTTTCTTCACAGTTAAGACGAGATATGTCAGTTTTACATTGCTCATATTTTACAATCTAAACCTTCTGGTTACTTTGCACATCTTTTTCAAAAAAAACCAAAACCAAACAACGTATTTTATCTGCATTGGAAGGTGTATAACGAAGTTGGACAGACAAAAGACCTGTTTCCCAGAACAATAACAATGCTATTTGTGTATTTAGCACCATGTACATTCAAGCTACTGACAACAGCCTGGTTACCGATTGCTACACCACAACCTGTTCCTGCAGCTATCCTTGAATTTAGCCATCAGAGTTGGTAAATTTCATTGGATTTTATATTTATCTTTTATGTGAAAAGAAGTAACAAAAACCCCAAAAGAATGAATCTGCTGTAATTAACTGTTCCTTCCCCAAAAAATACCCTGCAGAATTTCTAGATTTCTACGTATGCTAGTAGTCTCTCTCCTATGACAGACACTTTTATATGACCTTAATAATAAACTTAATTTAAAGGGATTAAAACTGCCTGGCTAGGCCTACTGATAGACATCTATCAAACATATTTCTCTATATCAGGTTCCTAAGATGACAGATTTGTATATGCAATTAAGTTAAGCCTCTATGAAACAAAACAGAAAATCAGCTAATAGATATCTTGTTCAACCGTACTGATTTAGTTTAAATGGGCATAACACTAAACCAGCTAAATTAAAGACAACTCTGGTTACAAAAAAAAAAAAAAAGTAAAAAAAGTAGAAACAGAAGTCTGTAGTTTGCTATTCTAAAATGCAAGTCATCCTCACTTTTCCATGATGAAAGGAATTTGATGAAAGTTAAATTACCAGGACAGGTTTTAGTTCCAGAATATAAAAGCAGAGGATAGAAAATAGGCAGTAAGTAACTGAAAAAGTGAAGCATCATCCTATTTTATTTAAGACTGCTTACATTATAGAAGAAAATAGCAACACCATATAGGCATACTAAAAACCAAAAAACATCTTTAACATCAGTGATAAGAAGGCAGGTGCATGGTAATTAGTCTTGCTCTCAGTTCAGAGTTAGTCATGAATTTTGGAAAGCTAAAGTAAATTTACTGTCCTTTCACAGTCATGTACTCTTGATAACACCTTTCTTTATTGATGGATTAACTGAGAAATGGGGCAGCACTTAACCGTGCTTAGACTTAACAAAAGGGTGATTTTAAGATAACAAATACCAACACTTCAGTTCAGAATCAGTAAGCTTCAAAGTACATCCAGTAGGTTACTTAATTTCAATACTGAATCCCATCACAGCAGATTGAGGCTATGTCTCTCTTCTACATATTTATTTCATGAGTATTTGTGCAGTACACATCTTTTGGGTGGCAGAGTGTCACATCTAAGAGTTGGTTTCAGAAGCAACCTTCTTGTGGCATCGGACAACTTTTTTACACCAACAGTATAGCTCAATGCAAGTACTGCCCCTGCTTGCTGAAGATCAGGTCACTTCATTCAGGTGCTCCATTCTCTGCTCAGACAAGAATGTGCCACACTAACTCAAACTAAATGGTTAAATGGTCAGAACATCCTATTTCACCAGAAACAAATTACTATGCATTTTCACCCCAACAGAGTGACAGTAACAAACAGCTGGGGTTACAGAGTGGAAATATACCAACAGCGTTTGCTTAGTTTTGTTTAACTGAAAACAAACAAGTGAGGAAGTTCACACCTGCTTCTAAGACAGGCCTACTCAAATTTGTTTCCTGAAAAAATTGCCTTTTGCTGATCAACAGACCTTGGTTGCAAAAGAATGAACACTAGTGAATAGTGAACGTCAAGTTCTCTGAGAAATGCAAATCTGGCTGTCGTAAGGATACATAAATTAGGTTTGAATTTTCTGCAGAAATTTCGGATAGCAAGAAAAAGTCATAGCAGTTGGATTCACAAAAAAGTGTTTGAGGATGAGACTTTTTTTTTAATCCAGAATGCATGGCACAAACCCAAGATAGAAGCTGTGTAGCATAGGAAGGATATAAATTCATTATAATAACAAATAAAACAGTTGCTCAAAAATACAGAAAAAAATGCCCAGAATTCCTATTACCTACTGAACCCACTACTGTATCCCAGATCCAGAAATTAATTAGGACTACATGAAAGTCCTCCCCCATACCTAAACAATCAGTATGATTGTTGATTCCTTCTCTCACAGAAGAAATTATTATTTCAACAGCACTTGATAACATGGTGATAGAAGCTCAACACTGGGAGGTACTATTTGCTGGCAAACAGAGATAGCATCTTTTGAAATCTTCTCCCTTGACTTTTGCCTCCCAAATGATTTATTATACTCCCTTATTGCTCTACTAGTATTTGATTAGCTTTTGGGAAATGCCAGCTTGCCTCTGCTTCAATAGCTTTGCCTAAAACCTTGAATTATCTTTCCTAGTTTTCTGAGAAAGCTGTTTTGTAACTAATGTGGTTTATTAATCTTCTGCATTTCTGGTAAAGCAAGCAGAATACTAAGTGGAACACTTTAGCAGTGCCTAGCATTACAAAATACCTGGGAAATACTTGAAGTTGCTCTGAACCATAACATCTTTTCCTTTTCTGCTTTTTCACAGCAGAGCACAATAAACTTGGCCTCAATTATGGTTTTTCAGTTGAATCTCAGAACAAAACTCACAAAATCTAAAAGACTGGAATGTGTACCATGACTTTCCAGTGGCTGTTAGCCTAGTCCATGCATTTCTACTCCAAAATGCAAATGTGGATGGGAAAGCATTACTGGGTGTTTTTAAGTCTTATGAGTAAAAATATTCGTTTAAGAATTTTCCAGGCTTAACTATGGTCCTGTGGTCAGATAAGCCAAATGCTGGAGAAATGATGCAAGGAAATCTAGTCTTGGATCATGTCATAATACTATTTGCTTAGATAAACACGAGTCTCATAAAAGCAAAGTCTTTGTGACAGAAACACAGCAAAAGATTTCAGCTCTGTTTAGTCATCAGGTTTTCTCTCTTCAGAAAATATAACCATCTGCATGAAGCACAGGCATTGTATACCCCGGTCCTCTCAAAAAGAAGCTTTCAAGATACTGAATTTACTGCCAGCTGCCTCCCTTTCCCAAAAGTAAATGCACACAGTTATTCAGTTATTGCTGTATTTACTCCGATTGTATCTCAGCCTACTGGTGCAACAGCCCATGAAACACTTCCTGAAACTAGTAAGTTCATCCTTGAAGCTTAGGAAATACCAACATGTGACCCATGATACAAGTACATATAAGCAGAATAAAAAACTGCAGGAATACTGAAAAAAATAATCAAACAAAACCAAAAACAACCCACACAAGAATCAAAGATACATTTGTGTGTGGATCAACTGGTGACATTGGCCTGCTAGATCTCCATTTATCTGTCTACTGCTAAATACATCAACATTAAGACTTTGAGAAGTTTCACTTTTCAGGTTATTCCTCCAACAAATCAACCGTCATTACATTATAGAAGTATATTATACAGATTGGTAGTGAGATAAGAAGAGTTTCCATGAACCAGTTAGATAACAGGTGCTTTTATCCTACCTTAATAACATGAGACTGTCTCTTTCTTCATCTTCTGTGTTGTTTTCCTGTGTAGAGAAAGAAACAAAATGTACAAGGCTGGATTTCAGTTTTCATAATGAGCTTGGTTCACCTTTCAGTTATGCTGGTCTTGTTTATTTTCAGGAGTATAAATGCTTCTTGCTCATTTAAGCCTTTGTAATTTCCTTGTCTTAGTCAAGATTGCATTCTGTCATTTTCCAGCTAGATGCTCACATGAGAAAGCAGGAAACTCTAATATAATCCTAATAGAAACAGCTGGGGAAAAACATCACCTTTGAAATATTAAAATATGATTTTTAAGTTAGGGGCATTTTTCTACATATGACAAAGCAGTAACTGAGTAGGAGCACAAATACAGGAAAAGTGTACTTAAAAAATACCCAGATCATAAAGTTTAGCAGCATACAGCACATCTTTTGAAAGGAAGAAAATAATAAAAAAAAGAGGTGGGAAGGGAGTGGAAGCCTTTTTGGGCAATAAAAGCGGTTGGGGTTTATTTTCTGTTTAATATTATAAAATGGCAGTAAACTCAAACCAGCAGGGAGACCTCAGCTTGAACTCAGAAAAATACTTTCCCAAGCTCAAACTTTCTATAGCCTGAGTGGAGGCACCCCTACTGCCTGAGAAAACTTGGCTCTGCAGCTTTTCATATTGATGTCATGTATTCCACATATTAAATTCCCTTCTGCTCAAGGTACCTATAATTTTATACAAATTAAGAGCTATGATAACGCTTTAATTGGTAAATATTGTGGCAAACAGAACATAGAAATTTAAAAAATGAGAGTTCTTAGTTAAATATGGGAGGCATCTATTAAAAAAAAAAAAAAAAAAAAAAAAAAAAGGCAGCCAAATCAAAAGGATTTTAAAAGACTCCAAACCTGCTGGAGCTTTTGCCATTTAAGACTGAATTAAGTTTCGTCTTTGAAATGCCTCAGTGGTAGTATTTTAATTTATTTTAAGAGATAATGCAGTTTTAAATAAGAAGTTGCGTTATCTGGACCCCAGGCAATTAGCTTTGTAATTGGGAAGAGGAAAACTATTCTGGCTTTGCTTCCCTTTTCACTTTTTATCCTTTCATCCGTTGTGATTTTTCCTACCTCAGTGCTATGTCCTAATCTAGGAAATTAGAACGTGACAGTTTGTAGCATAGACAGTTTGTAGTATAGGCAGAAAAGAGTTATTGTAATTACATCTGTCATGTAGTTATCACATAATAACAAAACAGCCACTACATGTCTAATAAGAGCTACCCAGGAAGAACTTCTGCACAAAAAATGATGAAGTAACTTTCTCTTAGTTGAAGTCTTAAGCCACCTTACAATAATTTACATAAAAATTGAAAACTTCTGATTTAGGCCCCCAAATCAGGCAAACACCCACATGTCCTTAACTCTAAGAACTTAAATATGCTAAGCACTTGCTAAGTAGGTTGGCAAGAACTGAATTGCCTTGTTAAATAAAGCAAGACCTAAATCTTAGACACACACACAGCAGTTAGTGCCTGCCAAGAGGAATTTCATGCATAGCACTGAACGACAAAATTTCCATTAATTTACATTACTAAAACTAATAACACTGAGGTGAAAAGGAATATGATGAGCTCAACAGCTCTTAGATCAATGGTTTAGCATGTGAGAATGCCCACCTGGAATCCCAAGCCTTTTCCACTTTCTTTGCTCTCCTTCCCTATACATGCACATGGTTTCCAGTTTCATTGTAAATATCTCTGACTGTAAATAAGGAATTGCAGTGTTTAAGTCTTGATCCCCAAATGTACTGATCCTCTCTTTTCAGCATCCCAGCATGCTGGATTTCTACAATCCCACAACAGTCAGTTCCCATGGCTGTGTGGCTGCAATACCCACCCAGGATGGGAAAGCTAGGTTCAGTTCCCACATCTCCCCAGGAGCATATCCTAAGCACTGCAAACTTCAGTGGGTGAGTGCATTTCATCCCACTGAATGCAGCTGTCTTATTTTTTTCTGGCCTTGCTCCAACACTTTGTTAAACATCTAAGGACTGAATCTAAGCCTCCCTCTTCTGCAGTGACTACAGTTCCCCTAGGTTAAACAGTCAGCATTATTTTTGTTCTAACTCTCTCTAGGATGATTGGCTTTTAATTACTGCATGTTTTCTACTGGAACCTTTTCAACAAGGGGTACTAAGTATTTTCTTCCTGAACTTTACAATATGAGCAAAGAAAATAAACTCATTTTAAAAGTGGCACCGCTATACACAATACATAGCACACACAGCTTCATTGTTTACTTCACTATACCTTAAACACACATAACTTTTTAAATACACACGGATTTCTGGTTAACAACAAGGTTTTCTCCAGGGATCTTTTCAGTTAGTTAATGTAAGAAATTGCTATAATTAATGACTCATTCAACAACTGAAAAAATGCATCCCTTGCAATCAAGGAGTCTGGAGCCACAGAAAAAAGAGAACAGGTCAAAATAAATAACACTATGTATCTGACAAAGACACACAAGCACACAATTTATTTTTTTTCCTTGACATTTTAAAGTTAGGTTTTGGCTCTAGATTTTTTGGATTTCTTCCACTAACAGCTAAGCCACTGTGGGGTGGTTTGCAAAGCTATTGCATATTGAATTCGACCAAGTTGGTATTTGAGCGGCGGTTAAAATACACCAAAAAGAAGTCATTTGTTTGACAGCACCTTAGGCCATTTTAAGCAAAAAACTGCAATGAAAAGGCTGATTTCAATCTGTACACTGAGGCAGTACATAATAAAACTTTTACTCTTTCTAGAACCACGAGATTTCTAATACAAGTGAAATTTCCAAGCTTCTTTAAAATGCAAGTCATTAAATAAATACTAAGGAATAATTTTTGATCCGAAGGTTGTATACGAATGTCTTTACCAACCCCTGCCCTCTCACACAGAAAGAAATATTAAAAAGCATCAGGAGTTTCAATTTTGGAGAGGTTCAGGGAAGTCTCCTGCAAATTAAAGTGTCTCTGTTCAGGAGTTCTGCATGTTTCCCATCATTTTCCCACCATGTAAAAGTGTTCTTCATCCATGCACCTTTACTAAAGAAAGAATCACAGAATCAGGTAGGTTGGAAAAGACCCTTAAGATCATCAAGTCCAACCTTTAGCCCAGAACTGGCAAGTCCACCACTAAACCATGCTACTAAGGGCCTCAGCCACATGCTTTAGCTCCCTTTTCTGACAATGTGACAGAAGGCCAGCAGAGAAGATGCTACCCCTTTGAATGCAGCCGCTTGAGAACACATTTCTCCAGACCGTAGCTATTTCATTGTTATGTTTGATAGCCATTTAATAATCGGAGATCATATATCCTGAGGAATGTACTAAATAAATCAGCCATGGTAATAAGATCTACTTCCCCAAAATTTTTTGAACTGAATTATTTTAACATGAAAGAAAGTGAGGTATACCTAATAACTGTAACCCTTATACTTTACTACTCCATTGCAATATTCTATCTACATTTCAATTAGAGTGCAATATTAGTGTGCCATTTGCTATTGAAAATTCACCTTTTTAACAGAACCTAGAAGCTTTTGAGTAGAGATGTCTATGATTTCACCCCTAAGGTATATAATCTTGAAAAATAGAATTTCACCAAAATAAAACTATGAAAGAAATAGATTAGTACAAATATATTTTGAAATTAAAGCTATTTCAGTATTCACTATCACAATCAGTTAAGTCTTCAACTCTAACCTCAAAACTTGTTAATGGATCTTCTGTACAGAACAGTAGAAATCAGTCGTGGCAGAGATTTTAGGGTTTGACTGTGTTTTCTTTCTCATTCTTAGGCCAGAACAGATAAGTCTAGCTTTTCTGAAACTACAATAGGATACCAATTTGCTGCAGCCTGGGTTTATCTCAGTTAATAAAAATTTAATGGCATACTCTTATTTTTAATTAGCCAACAGTTTATGAAAACACGAACATGCCAGAATTTTAAAATGTTTATTCATTTAACAAAAGCAGTCATTTCCATCTTTAAGAACCTCACTCAGAAAGTTGGTAAAAAACGGGCATCAAACATCTACTGCATTATCAAGTAACTTTTGAAACTGATCTAACTGTGAATTCAGCATTTCTCCACACTGAGGCATGCAAGCAGAGTGATACACACTAAACTCCTAAAAACAACGGTTTATAACTACCCTGATTAATTGTGCCTATAATAAATTTTCCAATTCTTTCATGTTCTGTTTGGTGCATATTAAAACCTCAGTTTAGATATATGTTACTTTACTACTCTGGCCTGGTTCCTTTCCTCCTGCCCAGGCTTAGACCTGCAACATGGAACACTGCAATACCACTTCATTGTAGTGCTCAGAAAGCATCATTTGAAGGTTTATTTTTCCCATTAAGATTCATCGATTGTATCATTCTAGCACCTCTAGCCTTGAAATGCTTGCTGCAGAGTAGCTTTATAATAAAGCCTATACAGGGAGGAAGTGTTTGTCCTGCTCAGTTTCTGTTCAAGTTGGCTTGAAAGCAGCTTACTATCTACCTCAAATTTCAACTGACACACTGCCTCATAGGACACAATTATTTTGGCACACTGCATGCAGGACAGACAAGTATTTTGAAGACAAAGGAGTTCTAACACTTCTTTTTCAGTCTCTTAGCGAAAGTTCTTGCTACTATCTTGCCTGTAAGCTTCAGAACAGCTTCTTCCTTTTGCGCTCATTAGGACAACGTAACTGACTTTTAGGGGGCAAAGAGAGAAAGAGGATGCATTTCATTACTAGGCTGTTTTTTGTGAATCAGTAACATGAACAACTGTAATAATGTCAAGGCTGCCTTGTTTTTTAATACCATAAACCAAACTCTAATTTGGGAAGCTGTAACTAAATGAAACATCAAGCTGTAGCAAAAATTTAGTGCAGCTTAGTTTGGGAAAAAGACATAGAAATACTTTGGAAACAAATTTCATTGCTCAAAAAAAATAAATAAGATAAAAATCACACTTACTTGTGTCAGACACATGAAAGAATCTGGGGTAGGTGCATGCTCCAACCCCATGGATTTTGCAAAACAATGCAATGTCTGTCAAATTTTCCACCTTTGAGAAACTCTTAAACTACTTCTGGAACAAAATCCAAGAAAATTCCTCTGTGCTTTCCTGTATATCCCACACTTAGTTACCAAAATGCCATGGGAGCCTGCCAGCACTCTGCAATGCAGGTAGGCAATGCCACCAAACCTCCTTGAAAGGACAAGCAGTTTTAACCTGCTGGGCATCTTAAACGCCACTTTCACAACTAGACTTCAACTGCACAGCTACATTTACATCTCCCTCCACACCTCCTACTTCCTGACGTTATTTTCACAGTCAAATGTCACCCCCACAGAGCTCAGGTAACATAGCAGCTGTTGTGAGTGCAGTGCCAGACCAGCAGCTTCTCGAGCAAGTTGTCTCAGCAGATTGACAATCAACAGGGATATCGATAATTTATAGAATCATAGAATCATAGAATAGTTACAGTTGGAAAGGGCCTTGAGATCATCTACGTCCAACCCCCCTGCCATGGGCAGGGATGCCTCACACTAAACCATGCCACCCAAGGCTATGTCCAACTCTGCCTTGAACACCGCCAGGCATGGAGCATTCACAACTTCCCTGGGCAACCCATTCCAGGGCCTCACCAACCTTACAGTAAAGAATTTCTTCCTCATATCCAGTCTAAACTTCCCCTCTTTAAGTTTGAACCTGTTGCCCCTTGTCCTATCACTACAGCCCCTAATGAAGAGTCCCTCCCCAGCATCCCTATAGGCCCCCTTCAGGCATTGGAAGGCTGCTATGAGGTCTCCACGCAGCCTTCTCTTCTCCAGGCTGAACAGCCCCAACTTTCTCAGCCTGTCTTCATATGGGAGGTGCTCCAGCCCACAGCCATCCTCATGTAACTCCTCTGGACTTGTTCCAACAGTTCCATGTCCTTTGGATGTTGGGGACACCAGAACTGCACACAATACTTCAAGTGAGGTCTCACAAGAGCAGAGTAGAGGGGCAGGATCACCTCCCTTGACCAGCTGGTCATGCTCCTTTTGATGCAGCCCAGGATATGGTTGGTTTTCTGGGCTGTGAGCATGCACTGAAGCTGTCTCATGTTCATTTTCTGATCAACCAACACCCGCAAGTCCTTCTCAACAGGGCTGCTCTGAGTCTCTTCTTTGCTCAACCTGTAGGTGTACCTGTGATTGCTCCAACCTAGGTGAAGGACCTTGCACTTGTCAGGGTTAAACTTCATCAGGTTGGCATCAGCCCACCTCACAAGCATGTCAAGGTCCCTCTGGATGGCATTCCTTCCCTCCAGCGTATCAACCGAACCACACAGCTTGGTGTCATCGGCAAACTTGCTGAGGGCGCACTGAATCCCACTGTCTATGCACAGACAAATTTCTAGCACTTGAACTGCTGGGTGGTGGAAAACAGAAGCAAAAAGGGAGCATAACTAAATTCAGCTCCCAAAAAGCATTAATTTCAAAATTTGCAGTTACTCTTGTAACCTTTTTCCACAGCAATAAAGAGTGAGAGATACTATTTCTTTTCCTACAAAAATGAAATACTACACCTTTCGGCACAGGGGCCCTCTTGGAACACATACCCTTGTTCAGCAGATGAAAGAAAATTAGATCTACATTCACAGCTATTTGTTACTGTTTAAGTTAAGTAACAGAGAGGGCAGAGAGTCAGTCCCAGATGGTATAATGTAGGGAAAACCATACTTCTACATTAAAGATGTGCTTTTAATTAACTTCTATCTGAATTATTATAATTAAAGATTTTACTACAGGTGCTCTTACAATAATTGCCTTCTATTTCCTTGTGCAGTGCACATTCCCAGGAAATGGGAATCGAGACTATTACCTAATTTAAAACTCTCAATTATCTTAGATTTTATTGGTTTTTAATTGGTTTATGAGTGATATTTTCTTTGTGACTTTTTGATCCTTTTCAGATTCCAACAGGCTTTTCCAAGACCTCAGAAATTTCTTTCAGGTGGCCAGGTGCAATTCTGAGCAGTTAACAAAATATAGATTACATTTTATTATGTTTGGATCCAAGAAAAATACTTCACACAGAGTTATAAATTTACCTTTGAACTTTGAGAGAAATGGCCCTTTTTTGTCACTGGTGCTGCACATATGATATTAATTCCCTTCAGTTTTTTTCTGGAGATTGGTATCTCCTTTATTGCTGCATTTGTATACAGGTCTTTGCAAATAACATTGTTACACATCAACCATTGCAATGTGTACTGGATGCAAAAGATAAAGTAGCTATCCTGATTTCTTGAAGACTACTCGTGTAGGCAAGTAGTGATTCCCTGGTTTCCTATTAACATTTCCACTCATAATATAAAACCATATTGTGAACCGGCAATTAGAAAACATAGGCCAAGAGAAACAGGTTCCTGTTTCACCTGTGCTGCAAAGGTACATTGGATCACATTTTTCCTGTGAGTTCGAAACTCATAGCTCACAGTTTTATTAAAATGATAGAGAGGGATGAAGACAGGATTTTATGAAAGAAGGAAAAAAAATAATGCACAAAAAAGAATGATCTATGGCAGACAGTACTTCTCTCTTTTGCATTAGTTCTGCAGCAGATTTTAGTATGCAAGACTACATACTGAAATCCTTCTTAACTCTATCTTCCAGTCTAGGGAAAACAAGCAACAATAACCCAAGAATAAACAGGATCATTCATCTTTGCATTTATCTCTGAAAATGTTATCTTTGTACTGAAATAATATTCAGCAGAGGCATTCAAACTGAAGGGACCTTTGAAGTAGCACCTCTTGAGAGAAAGCAATAGCATCAGATGGCATATATGCTCATTTCAGTTTGAGGCAGAAACTGTCATGCTGTCACATTCACAGAGCTATCAGGGTTCAGTCCACCTAAGAAGCCATTGGGAAAGAAAGATCCTCAGTCTCCACCATCAGTGTACCTCAGGGAAGTAACTAGATAGATGGATGCGTAAGAGTGTAAGCTCAGCTGCATGTGACACAGCATTGGAGATACCGACTTTCAGACACAAGTTCTCATTTAATACACTCATTCAATGTAAGCATGAAAGAAAAATTTTAAAGGACATTATAAAAGCTGTGACATTGTTAATCTAATGCCATCTAATGTCTCCGTTACAGCTTTCTCCTGAAAAAAATTGGTCTATCTATGACCACATATGACAATTCAGATGTCCTTATAGCTCTTTTAATAAAAATTTGATAGCAACTGATATAAGAAATCCAATTATTACTGGGCAAGTTACCTCTGCCACTTTATGCCTTTTGATTTTGTCTTTTTATTTTAAGGAAATTGACATCCAAAAAATTGAGAAAATAATATATTTCCATTTTGTCAGGTTTTAGAAGTAAATAAAGAAAAGATAATTTTCTGTAAGTCACTATGTGGGATTACAACTGCTCTTTCATTTCATTCGACCTCCTTCCCAAAACTGAGTATCTGTCTGGTTGTAACTAGATTAAAATTAAGCCTTCTTTGAAATAAACTTTGGGATTTCTGTGTGTCAGCTTTCAAAGACAGGCAGAAACATTCAGCGTCTATTTATTTAAACTCCTGTCCATAATAAGACCTTGTTACTGTTGGCTCTTACCAAGCAAGCCTAGAGCATAAAGCATCTTTTGCCAAGAAACACTGAGATTCTTCCTTGTAGAGTAATTCCCAAGCTTCTGACTGTCTTGTTCCCACAGTGCTTCGCTAGCTGAAAAACTGAATAAAATTGGTTCTGTTTACGTAAGAACAGATATTAATAGAGTCCATGCTCTTTTTTGTTGTATGCCATGCAAGGACATACAAAACGACCAGTTTAGTCAACACATAGGTGAAACCCTTCTGCTGAGCAGCCACTGAAATGAGTAGGGTTAAGACAGAAAATAGAAATTTTGTTGGGTATTGATTCTGGAGCAACAAGTGGGGAATAGAGATGGAAATCACATTGAAAGTAATTACTAGATCTGTATTTCAAGAATTTTAAAAGCTTAGCCCTAGAAAGCCTACATTCCACCCACATTTTATTTGTGCTAGCATGTGCTAGAGGAAAACTGTATCTAGTGCAGTAAACAAAAAAAGTGATATAGAACACAGCAGCAGATCTGCTGTTCCTACCTGTGCACTTATTTCAAGGGAGCTTTTGCCTGAGATATGGATGAACCATTTCAGCAGTACCTCTACTTATCCAAAACTACATTCATGGTCAAGTTTCACACAGCCTTTTCTTTGCCTACACTGAGGAACAAGGGAAGGAGAAGAAATTAAAGCTTAAAGTCAATTACAAGGTTGAATCTTCCCACTATTCACTAAGCAATGTGGCTCAAATCTCTCTCCCTGACTTCTACCAGCAGCATGCACAGCTTATCTTCCCTGCTCCCAGAAACAGCAAGGCATCCTACACAATCATCCAGGAGTAGCATTACATCTGGTCAGACAAACAAGAGGGAGGGCACAAAGGACATAAAGGAGAAGCATCCCTATTTTTCTCTCATCCCTGTATAGCGTACAAGAGCAGGCTGTGAGTCGGTTTTCTCCCACAGGATGGGGAAGGTAAGCAAGAATGAACAATAGGTGCCTGAAGATAGATTTTGGCAAGCCATGAGAAGCAAAGTACAATTCATCTCTTTAAGTGCCTCTCTGCAACAAAGTGCTGCATTTCTTTAACCAGAACTGCATGAGATTACGTGGTCCTAGAAATACCCTAAACATCCAGCATCTCTAAAGATGTCATGTGCCTATAGAACAGCCTACCATCAACATACCATCAACTACAGGAGCAGCCTAAAAATACTGTAAACTACAGAAATCCTAAGAAATTATGGCTTCTGGAAAAAAAAAAAAAAAGGCTTTTGCAATACATTCTGGAATAGAGTGAAACAACCTATTAGTGGCACACCTCAGACTTTAATCTTTTCACTAAGATTGCTAGCAAATGTGGGTAACCAATGTCAAGCCTACTACCTTCTCACACATTGGGCTGTCCAGTTGATAGGCATGGACTTTGTTCTGAATGTCTATGGAGACACTGCAGGCAGAGCTTTCTGTAAACAAAGTGCTGTCACTGCCTGGAAAATAGCTCATGCACACAGAAAACTTGAAAATATGGCAACTATCTGGCTTCTCAAAAATGACAAGGAGCCAACAAACAATACTTATTTTATATTCAAATCCAAATGAATCCCATCCCAAAGTAAGTGGTTTGAGAATATTTGAGGAAGTCCTCCAGCACACACAGATTTTTAGAATATATTTTAACATTCTGTAGGGCAGTCCAGGAAATGCAACTTGAGCCAGAGCTGGCAGGGAAATCCAGCTCTCTTGTACATACAAGCTCACAGAGCAGCTAAAATGGAAAGCTGAGATATTGTGGAAGAGATTAAAACACTGAGACAGGAATTGCACTGTGGTGTGGCAAGGAGTGTAGAATGAGTATCTAACGAAAAAGGATCTGAGGAAAAAAAGAGCGTGAAGAAAAAAAAAAAACAAGCGCTGCAGAAGTGTCTTCACTTTTTCAGATTGTTACAATATTGTAAGAAATAATTTCTTCCTTTTCTAATTGATCCTTTTTTCTTGAAAGAGCTGAAAAGAAGTCCCAAAATTACCACATGAATACAGAGGGATACTAGCAGTAAGGCTGAGGCAAGAAAAGCTACCTTGGCTTACCTGACTTAATTACAAAGACTTTCATAGGGGACCATCAATGCATAATTCAAGTGATGTAGCACAAATGCAGAACAACAACAAGGGGAAAAAAAAAGTGAGCTACATGAAAAACACCAGCACAAAGCGTCAGATTAAAGGATAGTTGAAAATTTTCAAAGTTATAATATATATATATTCAATCTGTCTTCAGATGTTCAGTATCTAAAAGCCTGACTTAATGTGCATCAACATTCTAAAGTGATGTGTTTGTGAAATTCTTATTTCGCCCTGTTTGTCAGCAGCAGCCTGACTATCCATTTATAGGATGTCTCTAATGTTTCCAATGAAGATAGAGATATATCTGTAGGCCAGCATTAGCACAAGCACAGAAACACCCCAGGCCCAAGAGCGACAGTGCACAGTGGGTGTCTTTCCTATTCCACATCTCTTATCTACTAAGCACAAGTAAAGCAGAGCTAAGACAGGGGGCTTAATAGATAGAGGAGATAGAAATACATATACTGTTTGCTCTCTTCCTTCTGTTGTGACACATTTTCTCTCCTCTTTTTGTGCAAGAATAGAACAGCGGGGATTGCTTTTTTTATTGTGAAGTTCTGAACTTACACCCATTGAACACAGAGGAAAGTGATGTTGACCAGTGTTCATCTTCACTGAAAGCAGAATGGCATCAGTAAGAACAGTGTATTTGCACTGACAGCAGTATTGTGCTGAGAAGCAAGTGGGAAAACAAACCTCTGAGATTTGGTTGTACTAGTTGAATTAGACACATTCTCAGTCTAGTTTGGTAAGAACTTCCATCAAGGATATGATAAATGTTTCCCAGAAGAACCTTAATGACCACCCTTGCATACAACCACACTGGGTTTCTACTTTGGTGAACTGATATTTTCCACCTAAAATCAGGCCCGGCTGAAAAGCTCTCCATCTTTGACCCACACTGATCAAGCACAAATCATGTGGTAAAGAGCCCTGAGTCAGGACAAACTTACCAGAGCTTTTGAATAACACGTGCACATTTTCATGTCTGCCTTCTCAGAGGTGAAGAAGTCTCAGAAAAACTTCTGCAAAGCTAAGGTAGTTCATGAATAATTTGACCTTTCTAAGGAAAAAAAAAAAGTCTCTAAGACTAATGACTTTTGCAGCTACTCTGATGGCATCAAAGACTGGAAAACATCAAAAACAGTGGCAGCAAAAAGAAAAATAATCTATCCCTCTGGTTTCACTACATGTTACAGAAGAGTTTAACCAGCCGGCAAAGAGAAGCTGGGCAGAGAAGAGATTCAGAGCAGCCCTGTGGAGAAGGACTTGGGGGTGTGGGTTGATAAGAAAATGAACATGAGACAGCTTCAGTGCGTGCTCGCAGCCCAGAAAGCCAACCGTATCCTGGGCTGCATCAAAAGGAGTGTGACCAGCTGGTCGAGGGAGGTGATCCTGCCCCTCTACTCTGCTCTCGTGACACCTCTCCTGGAGTATTGTGTACAGTTCTGGTGTCCTCAACATCAAAAGGACATGCAACTGTTGGAACAAGTCCAGAGGAGGGCCACGAGGATGATCAGGGGACTGGAGCACCTCCCGTATGAAGATAGGCTGAGAAAGTTGGGGCTGTTCAGCCTGGAGAAGAAAAGGCTGCGTGGAGACCTCATATCTGAAGGGGGCTTATAAGGATGGTGGGGAGGGACTCTTTATGAGGGACTGTAGTGATAGGACAAGGGGTAATGGGTTCAAACTTAAACAGGGGAAATTTAAATTGGATATAAGGAAGAAATTTTTTACTGTGGGGGTGTTGAGGCACTGGAATGGGTTGCCCAGGGAAGTTGTGAATGCTCCATCACTGGCAGTGTTCAAGGCCAGGTTGGACAGAGCCTTGGGTGGCATGGTTTAGTGTGAGGCATCCCTGCCCATGGCAGGGGGGTTGGAAGTAGATGATCTTAAGGTCCTTTCCAACCCTAACTATTCTATGATTCTAAAGGAAAATTTGAAAAGGGATATGGAAATACGATATTAAAAAATGCATAACTCATATCGAACCATTAATTCAACTCATTCTGAAATGTGCTTGTGTCTGCCAGTGCTGTGGTTAATAGAGAGCGCATGAAATTCAGAATGCAATTAAGTCTTGGAAGAAGCACAGATGGAGGCTGTGGCGGTTTCTATAGTAACCTGAAAGGCCCAAGACCAGTAACGGGAGATTAACTTAAAGGCAAGATAAGTGCATAAATACAGCTCTCATTTACCATTTTCTCTGCTTCCAAGTGGGCCATGTATTTTCAATTTAAACAATACAGAAATGCAGACAAATGTCCTACTTGTTACTAACTAGTGCAAAAAAAATAACCTTTAAATGCATTCTGTTAAAAAAAAATCTGACAATTTCACAATTGGAGAATCATCCAAACTTCACTAATTAATACAATCAAAATGGAAAGCACTGAACTTGAATGCTGCCAGAAAATTAGAATGAGACTTCAAGATAGGGAACATGACAGTCATAGTAAGAGTTCATTGATGTCAATGCACTGTATGCTTCTGAGCAAAACCTCTTGATGTGTTTTGCTGGATTACGCTTCAGATAGGTTTTAAATCTTTGAAACGGCAAGAGCAAAACACAGAAGAATTTTTTTAAGCACTACAAACCTCTTTTCCTTTCCTTTTTTCTTAATACTCTTTTCAATAAGAAAGACAATACTGAAGAAGCCTCATCCAGTACTTTTCCCGGCAGTTAAGACCTTTTATTCAAAGGTTCAGTTGAGACTGCGGTCGCCCTTTTGAACTCCTGTCCACCTGACATACAAATCTTAAAAAAGCACATGAGATTCCCTGGCCACATCCTTAGACCAGCCAGTTCCTCTGAACTTGTTTTACTTCATCATCTAAGAAACAATTGATATACGCATAAGACATTCAGGAACATGTATGTACGTATGAACACAACCATGTATGTAAACAAACATGTAGTGACAACACTACTACAGGTACTGAAAGCAGTTTAATCAACTAAAGAGCTAGTCCAAACTAATTTACTCTATCCAGCCTGCAAGTAATGTGGAGCTAGCACTAGCACCTCTGCACAGCCCTGGACTGTCCTGCACAACATATTTTAGTATCAGGCTTGTGAAAGAAAAATAACGCTATCCCTACTTTACTACTCATTGCTGAATTAAGCAAGTGCGTAGTTAACTCCCAATATGTTCCGAGGATTACTATGGAATAACTGCCTTGGATAACACAAACCTCTTGGGTTTACCCAATTGTGCCTTTAAACCCTCGTGGTTTTACTTGCACAATGAGCTTTTTTTGATGGAATTTGTTGCCTTCCTGCCTATTTAAGGAAAAAATGCAGATACCCTGTAAAAATTTCAAGAAGTCACTGTTATCTAATTCGAAATATTTGCTCCAGTTCCCTGAAGATATTCCAACCTGCCCATGATAATATCCAAGCACCACCTAGAGTAATGAGACTGGCATAGCATTACTTACAATGGAATGTGTTCTCTGTTTCTGTTGTGGTGGGAGGTTGCCTGTTGCATGTATAGAGCACAAGAAAATGATAAGCTGATATTTTTTTATCAAGGGCATGCTACATTCTCTGCCATAAGTTAAATATTTCAACCTGTGAAATGCCTTGACATTACTCTGGTTCAGGAATAGTATTCTCTTCTCCATAAGATCATTCCAGAGCCAAAAGCAGCAATCCCCAGGGAGGTCCACCGTACAGCTATTTGGGAGCTACACAAATCAGAGCTGCGCCACTAAAAAGGTTATTTATGTATCACTTTTTCTAGGGGAAACCTAAAGACCTTGTAGCAGTTTCCAGAAAAACTATTTTGTTCTAGGAGTCACAGCAGGTTGAGATGAGGACATCACTCTCACCTTCTTCATTGAAGTGATTTGTAAGTTGATAAAAAAGAATTTATTCTTTTATTTTCCACTAGTAATTTTTTTACTTCCTTTTCACCTAGTTGAAAAACCATAATTAAAAACCATGCAGGGATAGCAGCAGCCCTTTAACTCTGAAGTTAATTTTGATTAAAAAAGAAATCCCATGCTGTATAAAAATTTCAAAGAAGGGAACATTACACACTGTGGAATCTATTAAGCAGGAAGAAGTTGAAGAGATCCATCATTCCCCTCAGTATTCGTAGGAGTTGACCTGTCGTTTAATTGCAGTTACTGTATTCTTCTTTGAAGAGCTTCTTTTTCTGTTCTAGAGAGGCTATGGCAGTGCCAAGATTCTCGAGAGAGACAGCTTAATAAAAATAAAGAAAATGCTGCCCTTCTCTTCTGCACACAAAGATTTTTATATTTTTTCTTTGATTATGACTTGATATGAACTTTTTTAAAGAAATAAAGTAGGCTTCACTGGAGGAAAATGCAGCAACCACATTTAGAAATACATATCTCATTTATTAGCAAAAGGTTTAAAAACAGAAATGAGAGCAAAGCTTTCCAAAGTTGATTAGTTTTCATTTGCAGTTTTGTTTCTTCATTTGTTAAAAAGTATTGTTTAGGAGATCCTTAAGCACAGTTTTCAGAAACAGCATATCTGTGAATTTTGAGCATACACATGAATTAATATCCTCTCTGATATGCTATAGATTTTAGAAATAAAAAGTTTTCATGAAGAATGAAAATTACATGGAACTGGATTTGCTATTGACATTGGAAATAATTAGACTTCATAAGGAATGACATTTAGATCTGCATTGAGATTTCATCTACTTCTGCTCTCTATGGTCAGAGAGCACAATAACTTTTTTACCACATGTATACAGGGGATGGGAAATGCTGGAAAAGAGGTCATATAATCACAGAATGGTTTGGGTTGGAAAGGACCTTAAGATCATTTAGTTCCAACCATGGACAGGGATGCCTCACACTAGACCATGCCACCCAAGGCTCTGTCCAGCCTGGCCTTGAACACTGCCAGGGATGGGGCATTCACAGCTTCTTTGGGCAATCCACTGCAGTGCCTCACCACCCACACAGTAAAGAACTTCTTCCTTATACCCAATCTGAACTTCCTCTGTTTAAGTTTAAACCCATTACCCCTTGTCCTGTTGCTACAGTCCCTTATGATTACCTCCCCTGATGATACCTCCCCAGCATCCTTGTAGGTTCTCTTCAGGTACTGGATGCATGGAGACCACATAGCAGCCTTCCCTTCTCCAGGCTGAACAGCTCCAACTCTCTCAGCCTGTCTTCATGCAGGAGGTGCTCCAGCCCCTTTACTATCCCTGCGGCCCTTCTCAGGACTTGCTCCAACAGTTCCATGTCCTTCTTATGCTGAGCACACCAGAATTGTACACAATATTCTAAGTGAGGTCTCATGAGAGCAGAGTAGAGGGACAGGATCACCTCCTTCAACCTGCTAGTCAAATGCAACACAGCATACAGTTGTTTTCTGGCCTGCGAGCACACACTGAAGCCAGCTCATGTTCAGTTTCTCATTGACCAGCACCGCCAAGTTCTTCTCCACAGGGCTACTCTGAATCTCTTCTCTGCCTAACCTATAGCTGTGCCTGGGATGGCCCCGACCCAGGTGTAGGACCTTGCACTTACCCTGGTTGAACTTCATGAGGTTGGCATTGGTCTACCTCAGTAGCACATCAAGGTCCCTCTGAATGGCATTTCTTCTCGCCAGTGTGATGACCACACGCTGCCAACACTATTTTCTGCTCCTAATAACTAAATCACACTCCAGGCAGATCCAGAAAGAGATTTTGCTTTAAGTTGACATGTTTTTTGCCTGCAACAACAAAGTTGCTAGAGAAATCTTTATTCTACAATTTGCAAGAAGAAAAGACTATTTTCTTTGTAACACAGAAATTACTGAGGGCAGGTGAAAAGAAAAGCACGCGCAGCTCACTGATTATCTGGAATACAGCAGCTTGCTGGTCTGTCACAAGCTGCTTAAAACTCCAACATGAACCGTGCTTAGTGATTGCAAAGGGTAATTAAATAGATATAGCTCCTTACTCCACAGCCTACCTAATATTAATTTTTAACACAGCTCATATTCCTCTTCTCCCACCTCCCACCCCAACCAGCATTTCAGTTAAGCATGGAAAGCATTATGGAATATAAGTGATTAGCAAAACTGCTATGAATTTGCGTAGACTAAACATAAAGGACATGAAAGCAAGAGTTGGAAGAAAAGTAAAGCATCAGATCAGATATTTAATTGAGGAAATATTCTGTTTATCCATCATTCCTTGCAATTAAACAGTAGATTGCCTGGTATACTTTCCTAGTGAAAATAGGCAAAAAAGAAACATATTTTTATAAGTACTGAAAGGTTTTGCGTTACTGCATGCTGCATATTTCCTATTTCGGCTCACTGTTTATTATTGCTGCATGGCCCTCTTGTATAGACCAATGAAAAAGATTGTGAAGCTCAAAGCTATCCATGTAATTCGCAGAAAGCTTGAAAATAAAATCAGACAGAACTAAAATAATATCAGATAAAGAGTTATAAATCATTATTTCTGCACTTGATCTCCACCACAGCTCCATGAAAACACTAAAATCATCATGCAGACACTCTGATAGTGACTAAAAAGTTTCTCTCCTTTATTTTTTTAAAATAATATTTTTTCTTCTGATATAGTCCCAATCAGCTTAATGACTTGAGCGAGGGTAAAAAGACAATAAATAAAACACACAAAAATCCTAAAGCTAAAGAATTCCCCTTGTCATCTCCTGTCCTCCTCTACTTCCACCCACACCTTGAAAATGGTAAAGCTACCTTACATAGCTTTATCATTCCCCTGCCTACAGCGGTTACACAGGAATGGATCAGCTTTTCCTGACCCGGCACCCAGGTCACTCTCTTTCCTATGCCAGGCAGAGATCCCAGCAACCCTCATTTGGCAAACCTCTGCATCAATTGCCCACCCCACAGGCAAGATGGAGGGGAAATTAGTTTTAACCTGTGGATTTGGCTCCCCAAGCATGGCATGAGGAGTCTCCTGAAGAAATTCAAAGGGGAGCCCCTCCTGCAGCTCTCACATAGAGCCCAGCAACTCCCAGGCAAAGATTCAGCTGCATACAGAAAGCAATGCTGGATCAAATATCATCAGTCCCTCAAGCATTTCCTTGTCCTAACAGCTTAAAGAAAAATTCAGTCCTAGAATCACAGAATGGCTTGGGCTAGAAGGAAAGTTAAAGATCATTTGGTTCCAACCCCCATGCCATGGGCAGGGACATTTTCCACAATACTGGGCTGCTCAAAGCCTCGTCCAGCCTGGCCTAGAACACTAAACGTGATCATCTCCAGGCACAACTGACTACCCTGCCATTTGGCAGAACAGCTCAAGACCTCAACTATTTCTTTAATAGCCAGAATCCCCATATGCACATCTGTAGTCCTACGGGAATAGGGAAACATCTAATTAAAGCAAATGGTCAGTGAAAATTCATAGGTCAGAATCAAGGTTGTTGACAGAACCTGAGCTTCAAGCACCCATCTAAATTACCAGCCCCACAAGCCTACCCGTATGTACTAAGCTAAACTGCAGTAATGTTTGTTTAAATTGAAAATGGTCTTTGAACTGAGTAAAATGCATTTGGAAAAAAAGCATATATGGAGTATGGAGGTGCTGTGTTTAGTTGTTCTTATTAAAACTTTCTTAAACATCACACTGTTTTTTCCCTAACACTTTCACAGGCTGTTTTTCACTTATTCCTCCCCATTTTTCCCATAAAAAATCCCCTTGTCTTTTTTTTTTAAATATATATTTTTTCAAATATCAGTAAATCAGGACAACTTGGACTAAATTTTTGTAACCACAAACCCTGGGTAACAGGTGTAGCACGCAAATTCACCATACATTTCCTTTCATTTCTAATGGTTTTAGCTCAATTAATCTTTATTTTTATTACAGGCATATTTCATCCCTTTCCTTTTTCATAGCAAAATAAAAAGGTACCCACTATTTCGTTTGAAAGTTCCGGAAACTACTTAGCAGAAATGCTGACTCGTGAATATGCATTTCCTTTTTACTTGAAACAAAGAAATAAAATTCTGCAGACTCTGCTCTACAGCAAAACCCCAAATAAACTGGGAGAAAGTGAAACTGTAACATGCTTTCAGGATTCAGCCAAGCCTTTCTGCGTGCAACTGCAAAAAGTAGTAGCTTTATTCTTCTCTCAATTTGTGTTAAGTTCTTAAGGATGTTTGCATATTTGTTAGAATAGGTAAAATAAACTAAAGAGGAACAAAGCAGTCTAGGAATTGCTGGGGGGGTGGGTAGGAGAGGCAGCTTGAGGGGAATCTGTGCATTCAGAACATGCCTATTACATTCAGTGTTGCACAACTCTGTAACTAAGTATAATTAAATGAACTACAATAAACTACAGTTACATGAAAAATGGGATCGTCTTATTTCAATATTTTTTCTGACTGTGAAATGTGTTTTTCATGTTGTATTTTACCCCACATTTCTTGCCTGCTTTTCTGAATACATTTCCCACTCCCATAATTAACCTTGCATGCAGTGAAAAACCGCTAAGGGTTTAAAATAATATCCTTCTTTTCCCCCCACTACTGTTGCAGCCAATGACAAGTAAAAAGGCTGAAATATTTTGATGCTTATATAACACAAGCCTTTCAGCAAAATACTTCTAATTTCTCAAGGGATGATTTTCCTATCAAAGACTTCACTTCTGACATTGTTTTTTCAAAAAGCCCTGATCGTCAGTAAACAAATCAAATTGCTCATGCATGCTAAAGAAAAGAAACACAAAAGTGGCATGAGATTTTCTTGGTGGTCCTGCTGTGGTATGGAAGGTGACACAAGCATAAAATACAAGAGGCTTGCATTTCATCATGGTTTGAAGATGAATTCATACCCTTTCTTCATGCCTCTCTGATATCAGTTAATTATCTGAGGAAGGAACAGGCTGATACATTACAAATAATTCCGATACATTACAAAAATAGAAATGAAGTACCTAATTTTAAGATAGGTACTCAGAACATACCAGAGTTCAAGCTCTGAAACGAGAGAAAACAATGCTGACACCAAGTGGAAGAAAACGCTGCTGGCTCCATCTTATTGCAACCATGAGACACCTGAAAATCCCAGAGCTGCGAGTCTCAGGTATGGTGTTGTGGTACATTTTTTAAACATCAGAGGAGGACCACACAGATCCTCTGAAAGCAGAAATCTGTGTACTCCTAATGTGTAAACTAGTTGATTAATTATAATCCTCTTCCTTGTAGTGTAGCTGATCTTAGTAAGCAGAGCAACTGGCTGCTGTTCTGAACTTATCAGGTATTACACTCCTTCACAAATGACAGATAAAACTCCTTAATCTGTAACCTATATAATTCTGTGGGCCTGGCTGGCTATGACAGGAGCTTTTGATATGCCCTGTTCACAGAAAAACTAAAAACGGGCATTCAGAGACTGAGAAGTAACAAAGATGAGTCTCCACTGAACTGGTTTCTGTACAGCCTGCAAAGCACATTTTCCAAGCCAGAAAAGGCCTGCATCAGTGACCAGTTTGAGAAAAAACTTCCTCTCACACACTTTATGTCATTATTGAATGTCAGTGATCAGTGTAATCAGCCAGTGTGTTTGCCTGAATTCTGTACTTGTGTTACTAATTGCAGTAAAAAAATCGCAGGATTTCAGTTTGACCAGCTACCCTTTTCTGTACACAAGCTACTTGTTACAGTAAAACACAGAAGACTCTGTTTCGTGTCACACAGAGCACACTCTCTCCTGCCAATATGCTCTCCTAGTGCAAGCCTTCCCCAGAGAAAAAAGTAAATTACAAAGCATACACATTCAGGGGAGAAGGGAGAGAAAACAGCAGAAAGCAGTAAACCCCACTAGCTCATAGAAAGGGGTTGAAGTCCCTGCCTAGACTACAGCAGTTTTTATCAAATTCTTATACCTATAGTCAGTAAAATATTCTGCACTGTTTACCCAGAAGAAAAAAAGAAAATAAATCCTTACAATCTATCAGCGACAGTTTTTGGGGGATAAAGGTCCTACTTTGATCTTCAATGTATGGCATTTTTTTATCCAGTCTTCTGGTTGGGGCAGTACTCAAATACAAAATTGAAACTTAATATTTAACGAGCCCCTGTTTTTCTGTGGAATGGGAAGCAATCTGAAGAAGCCTTTCTATAATGTAACAGCAATCCCTACAGAAATATTGACAAATCTCCTGGAAGTTCACATGATATACACAGGATTTGCTATGTTCACATCTAAATCCAACTAGCAGTTATCATATCTAAGCAAAGAATTTACATGAAAGAAAGTAATGAAGACCTATGCCAGTTTAAATTTAGGAAAAACTGTTAATAGCAACAAATAAGAATTGGAACTATATTCCCCTATCCAAGAAAAATTATTTTGACAAGACAGTTTCATCTAACCTGGAAATTTCAGTTTAGTAATCATGAGATAATGTCTGTTTCGTTGTTCATTCATTCTGAAAGGTTTCAGCTAATTCCACAAGTGCAGAATTAGCAAAGGGAAATATCAGTTAAATTATTGTTGTCCTCCAAATTGAGAACAGTTTACAGTTCTTTATTGTGGTAACTTCAGATAAGAGAGAAGCACCACATTTTTTTCACAGAACCGGGTTAATGCCAACATGCCCATTTCCTCTTTCAAAAAGGCTAAAAACCCGATTAACGAACCTCTACAGACCACAAAAGCCTTCCCAACAAAACCATAATTTGAGTAGATAAAGTCTTCATGACGTATTTAGTTTCATTGTTACAACTCACTCCAAACCACACTTCAGTTTCAGAAATTCATTCTGAGGTGTCTGTGGTCAACCTGAAGGTTTAGGATGCTGTCCAGCTCTCATTACCCAGTCTGCTGGATCTCTGCAATCCCTTTATAATGGGGTTACATGATTGTAAGGAGTAGCTGCATGAGATCCAATCAGTAGGCAGACCCTGCAGCCTTGCTGTTATAGAGTGAAGTGTGCATAAAAAGGACAAAGGAATAAAAATTGAAATAAATAAAATAAAATAAAATAAATAAAATAAATAAAATAAAATAAAATAAAATAAAATAAAATAAAATAAAATAAAATAAAATAAAATAAAATAAAATAAAACAAAAAAAAACCCACACAAGAAATTAGACTCACTTCCTCAGGTTGTAGGCTTTTCTTCTAATGAATCCCATGCTTTAATGGAAATAAAGGCAGTGGCTTGAATGTACCCACAAAGGCATGTTTCTGTTTGTTTGCAAGACAAAGGTAGTGTGCATAATTCAGGAATGATTTAGGTCTTCTACACAAAAAGGAGATATGAAAAAACACACTCTGGGACTAGATGCAAAAAAAGTTCCATAGTCAACTTTTACCTAGAACATAAGATTCAGCGAAGATGAGGGCAAACAACATGACAAATTGATATTAGCAAGGTTTGGTTCATAATTCTATTACACTATGAAAGTTAAGCTAATCTTGTACACATCCATCACAGCTAGTGATATGCTTGAAGTTAAACACAGTTATCTAAGAGAGACTTCAGGTCAAAACAGACATCACAGTGCCTAACTTCTTTTTGAAGAATGATTTAAGCCAAACAGGAAAACCAGTTTAGTACCAGTGCAGTTTGCAAGCTAATTAATCAGGTTAAGAAAATAAAAGGTACCTCAACAACAACAGCAACAACAACCAAAAAAAAAAAAAATCACAGGAATTAAGTAGTCCAAATGTTATTATCTGTGTAAATGCTTTAAGATATTTCATGAGAAACAGCCAGTAAAAGCAAGTTTAACTTCCAGGAAGCAGCAAGGGATCTGAGCCAGGTTTGCCATTTTGCTTTTTGCTTGCTTTGCTGGAACTAGAACATGCATTTTTAACATGTTTAGTTTGTAAACCTAACTTTGATGTCTCCAGTTTAATAGACTTTGAGCAATTGTTATGTTACGAAAGATGAAGGGTACCTATCCAATGTGCCAGGTTTCCTGCCAGAAATTACAAAAACAGGATCAACCACAGAATACTGAATTCCCTTCTCACCCACAGATGGGATTTCTTTCATAAGCTTACCTCAGAGCAGGAGAGTGCCTCATGGCTATGCCTTGTCTGAGGTTTTATTAAAGAACTTGAAAGGACCTTTTCAGCAGAATTCTTTCCCACATCGCCACAATCCCAGACAGGCTGTGACATTTTACAGAACTGCAGGGAGTGAATTTGCTTCTAAAACAAAAGCACTGCAATAGGAAGCCAGGTTTTCTGCCTTCTCTTATACCTTTCCAATTTTCTTTAGCTGCCAATGCGGCTTTAATTTTGCAGGCAGAAGCAGATACAATAGCTAATACTTTGACCTTGCATGCTCATTTGCATACAAATTGCAGGAATGCTTAAAGGTGGTGGTGACACAGAACATCTTCAGAGACTAAGGGGAGCTGCAGGTTTGTGCTCCAATACCGTGTTTGTGTGAAACAACCCTAGATTTAGATTTTGGGCCATATCCTGTGACACAGCAAGAATATTTCAGGAGCATCCTTGTATCAGTGCATTTTGTTCTCTGTACCTACAGCTGTACAGGATTTATTTTAAAAGAGTGTTTCCAAGGAGCATTACAGTCGTAATATTCAATTTAGGATATGTAATATGCTCTAAATACTGAATGTGCCTTTGTATTAGAAGTCTGCTGGTTTTCCTTAACAGAGATACTTGGAGAAGAAAGCCAGGAAGTCAAGGAGTTGCAAATATGAGCAGCATGATCTACAGTTACATGCAATGCTAATTTCTTTCATAATGCTTCATTTGATTTGGCATACTGCTATCAATCTAGTCACGAACGACAAGGATGTGTGGTAACTGCATGGTGCAGTATTAAACTGTAAGCTTTGCTACAACATTTCCTTCATGTCTTTTTCTAAAAATCAAGTCCAATTTAGGCAGCGATGATACATCAGATCACAAACTGAAAACAAGACTTATACCAACCCTCTTCCTAAACCAACATTTGTCTTCCTATCATATCTCTTCCACCAAGAGGTTTTTGACAAAAAAAAAAAAAGGGGGGGGGGCAAAAAGGAATCAAGGTACTAACAACGTTTTAGAAAGAAGTGCAAGGTCCTACAGCTGGGTCGGAGCAATGCCAGGCACAGCTACAGGTTGGGCAGGGAAGAGATTCAGAGCAGCCCTGCGGAGAAGGACTTGGGGGTGTTGGTCGATGAGAAAATGAACATGAGCTGGCAGTGTGCGCTCGCAGCCCAGAAGGCCAACCGTATCCTGGGCTGCATCAAAAGGAGCATGAGCAGAAGGTCAAGGGAAGTGATCCTGCCCCTTAACTCTGCTCTTGTGAGACCTCACTTGGAGCATTGTGTGCAGTTCTGGCGTCCTTAACATAAAAAACACATGGTACTGTCAGAACAAGTGCAGAGGAGGGCCACGAGGATGATCAGGGGACTGGAGCACCTCCCATATGAAGACAGGCTGAGAAAATTGGGGCTGTTCAGCCTGGAGAAGAGAAGGCTGCGTGGAGACCTCATAGCAGCCTTCCAATACCTGAAGGGGGCCTATAGGGATGCTGGGGAGGGACTCTTCATTAGGGACTGTTGTGAGAGGACAAGGGGTAACGGGTTCAAACTTAAACAGGGGAGGTTTAGATTGGATCTGAGGAAGAAATTCTTTACTGTAAAGTTGGTGAGGCACTGGAATGGGTTGCCCAGGGAAGTTGTGAATGCTTCATCCCTGGCGGCGTTCAAGGTGGGGTTGGATGTAGCCTTGGATGGCATGGTTTAGTGGGAGGTGTCCCTGCCCATGGCAGAGGGGTTGGAACTAGATGATCTTAAGGTCCTTTCCAACCCTAACTATTCTATGATTCTAAGAATATGCCCAGGAAGAGCTGAAACTACACAGCAAGTTGTGCAAAGTTAAGAGATTTTTCACCTTTCTGATTTTGCTTTCCTGCATCACCAATGTATAATGAAACACACACACAGAATAAGAAGTGCTTCTCTTGAGGAAAAATCCAGTGGTTTTGATCTAACAAAGCTTTGCATTACAACATTTAAAGTGGAACAACTTGAGATTTTGTTGTTGGCCTTTTATTTTTACATTTTATTTTCAAAATCATAATCTTAAGCACTCATGTTTGTCCTCTTAGGTGTATGATGAATATTTACATTGCTGGCAACAAGCTACAGTCATTAATTACATTATGTATAAACTACTATGTTCCCATTTCTAAGTTCCAATCTAATGAAGCACTTTTGATCACTCGCTGAATCAATTCACATAACTTTCTTACCTGAAGGCCATCTGTTTGTCTCTGTGAGAAACAAAAGTTCCAGTCAACAAAAAGCATCTCATGGTGTTGAAGCAAATACAGCAGGAGGCCATTGTAAAGCCTTTGTTCTTCACAAGCCAAGGGACTGACAGGGATCCTAAGGGAAGAAGAGATAGATTAAGTTTAGGAGCTCTCAGATCAGGGGCTAATGTTGAGACACATAGGGAGCCCCCCTTTACCCAAGGTAATTCAGCAAAGCAGCCAGCTGGGTGACTTGATAAAATGGAATTCCAGCCTCATTTCCAACAAGCAATTGCTGGGACAGGGACAGAATTAACTTGGTGGTTCACAATACTGGGAGCCTCCCAGCGACAGAGCTCCAGTTTGCAGCGACAGTTCACAACCTTTGAGTAGCAAATGAAAATTGAACCTTTGAGTAGCACAGAAAAATAGCTAGAACAGAAACTGAGAAATTAAGTTCATAAAATCAAGGATGAAGAGGATCATAGAAAGCCCCAGAAATCTGCAATCACTCACAGGCATTGGGGCTGGAAGAGAGTAGGTTTGTTCTAGTTTAGTTTATGAAGGTGAACTTTGATGGCTAGGATGTCTTATTACCAGAACTGCCTAGAAAATAAACAAACATAGGTAAGAAACTGTTTCAGTGTAATAATTTATAAATTCACAGACATCAAGCACATCGTGCAGTGGAGTTCCAGATGCTCCCAGTAACAGGCTGGGGGTTGGCTGGTTTTTTCCTTTCTTTCTCATTCTTGCTCGTTAGTTGTATTTTTAATAAATAGAAGTGGAATTTGTACTATCCACTTAAGTAGAATAAACTGGAATGATTCAATTACAGTGAAGGGATTTCTTATATGTAATTCTATTTTCATTCCCTGAAGAAACTGTGTATTCCCCAATGAACTATTTAGAAGCTTCCAAGACATTTACATAAATGCTGTCGCCTTAAACCAGCTTCTCCAGCCATACTGCACCAACTCATTTCCACCCAGCACAATATTAATATTTAAACAAGAAATTAATAAAATCTGGAGTCTAATGTGGAGACATACACTTCTGTTTGCAGTACATTAACTTTTTAGGATTTTAAAGTACAAGTATACATGCTGGGCACAGTCAAAATGCTTTCATTCACATTCTTCTTTTGCAAACTTGCTGTTGCTTCTGTAAGAAATTGAGTTTGGGCTCTTTTTGACAGAGGATGGTTTAAGCAGAGCTATAGCCAGGTACAACACAGACAGATTTACAGGGTAAACTACTGTCTCATCACTTCTTTCTTTAGGGTTGGCTGATAGTTCTGCTTCTCGGATTCCTATTCTTCTCAGGGCAGACTCAGTTTCTCCCCAAAAAGCAAGCCTGCATGTAAAGCCTCACTTACCAAGCAACAGCCTTTCCTGCATACAACAGTCCTAAGAGATTATTAATTATTTACCCAAACATCAACACCCTCAATTCACAGGCCACACAAGCAGATTTTTTAGTCCTTTGCCTTCTTCAGCATCATTGTTTAACTTAGACATATGTTCCCAAATCCATTTCTACCAGCTGTTAACTCCTCACTAGCAAGTAGCACTGCACAAGTTGTTTGTTAAGATAGACAGTTCCAGCTCTACTTTTGGGTCCCACGTTAACTTGCTAGGAGCCTGTTTTGTGCGCCCAATTATCATTTCATCTCAAAATAAATCTAAGCAATGCTCTGGGATGTCACCCTCCAGCTGACTCCAAATATCAATGCTCATCTGCAGATATCCATGGGTGGCAACAGGTGTGTATTCCAAATATAGAGAATACATTTTTAGTTTTCTCTGTAACCACCTTCCACTACTTTCAATTAATTTCATAAAATAATCACTTCCTACCTCTTCAGATACTTCTGCTGCTAGCAGAAACTGTATTATCAGGCTGACAATAGGAGAACCATATTTACACACTGCTAAATCTAGGAACATGGTCCTAAGAAGAGTACAGCAACTGAAGTATATTCTGCACCTCACCAGAAAAACTCTGTAATCAGTTGGAGTGCAAATCAAACACAGAACACTCACTCCAAATAAGAAACCATTAAAACTTGATCATCAGTAATCACATACTGGTTTCCTGGAGTCTAAACCTTTCGAAGCTGCTTTACCACAAAGTGCAAGCTAGAAAATCCATACAGTCCCTTGCCTTGGATTTGCTCAGGAGACGTGCCAAGGTTCCCTGCTGTCAGAGGCTTGCTATAAATTTGCTACAAAAGAAAGAATGAGTCAAAGCAAGTAGAAGCAAACAGCTGGTTGGCTAGCAGCCTTGTACACTCATGCCAGAATTACTTACTGAGGTTAGTAGCAAACATCTCTTTACCAAGAAGAGGCATAAACAAAGTGTTCATAGAAATTTAAGTAACATCAGTTAATCTCTGATAAAAGCAAACCAACACATTCTCCTCAGCATTTACAGAGACTAGCAGGACATGGAACAGCTCACAAGAAGGTGATGAATGGCAACAGAAATAAATAGTTCAGGGCATAAGCATAAAGAAAACAACAGAAGTCGACGGAAGAGTGGAGCCTAGCAGAGAAAGTCTAGGGAGTAGCCAGCCTGATACTTGACTGATGAGTTAAGATTTTGGTTCGCTTGCCTACGAGTAGATAAGGACATCATGCAGATGTTAAAACTGAAGTCTCATAAGATAAGAAAGAGATGCCAGGGCCAAAAATCTAGAAGAAAAGCAACATGAAAGGTGCTGGTGGAGCAACTTAACAGCAGTGAAGATAGCATAACTCAATCTCATGGGCAAAAAAATAGCATGAGGGAGGAACGCCAGTAGAAGAAATCAGAAGGAGTCGGTTCACAAAGGAGACTAAGGTAAAATTAAAATATTTTACTCAGTTATGCTTCTTCTGAAACATACCTTTTTTTTCTTATCCTCACTTTGGGTCCCACCACCCTGAACAGGGTAGAAGCATATAATAATATAACAGAATTCTAATATGAAGGTGATTTTAGTCAAATATTCAATAAAAGCAGCATTAAATTAAGGGACTGCAAGAGAAGAGACAGCTTATTTAAGTTTATTTTTCCCACAGTGATATTAGTTTCCTAGCATTTAGGAGTTTCCTTTAAGCATGTAACTAGACTTCCAATATAATACCTCTGCTAAGGCTTATATTTTTGTGTTGCTATTACCATAGCTACTAATTGTGAAGTGCATGCAGTTTAGGCTTGCAAGGTATAATGAGAAGCAAGTTTTATATTCTAATTTTGTGACCTCAGGGTCCATATGGGCTCTTGTTTACCAGCTACTGAATATTCCAACTCGGTCACTTCAGTGAAGCTATAGGCATGACAGGTCTCCATAAATAAAAGCATTGCCAGGTTAAGACAGGTGATAATCAGACAGAATTTACACTTGAATATAAATAGATCTGAAGTTTAAAGTAAAAAGGCTTGTAAACAACCTAGTTTACTTACTTAACATCAAAGAAGAAAGAAGTAATTGTATAAAAATGCAGATTTCCAGAACACATGCACAACAGTTTTAACACCTGCAATTAATTAGTGCCATAAGTGTAGCTGACATTACGTCCAGAATGCTATTTCCAGCAACCGTATGGGGCATACACTTCTGCAGATTAGATCTGGAGGTTTTTTTTCCATAACCTTTGCGTTCTGACTGAACAAATATAGCAAGTACCCAATGTGTTCCACTTTCCAGTGAGTCTACACTCTGGTTGCCAAATGTTTCATAATATATGACTAATTACACTAAATCTTGCTCTGAAAGACATAAAGCATATTTATGACTTTATTCCATGTGTGAGCAGACATGGGTTGCCACATAAGACTAACTTGAATTTTGCTGTTATACGGGACAACACAAATGGCCTATTCCTAATCATTCAAGGTCTCAGGTCACTCATCAGGAAGTGGTAGAGCAATCTGACTGAGAGAAAATGCCAGCTGACATGCTCTCCTCTCCACCCAACTATCAAAAAAAAGGTGATGTTTTCATAATCCTAGAAGGTAACCCTCCAAGGACAGCACAAGTTACACACTTCACAAAAAATGAGCTCCAGACTTACTGGTTTCTCTCCCACACCTGGTAAGATCAGAATGACTGAAAAGCTGGAGTTAATGTTCATAGGACAGATACAGACTTCTATTTATGGTAGCTGTGCTGTCTTGACAAGTCACTGGCAGGGAAACCCGATGCTGATTGTTTTCAAGGTTTCTCAGACAGATCATTGCCACAAGCATTTAGCTTAGCACTAAATGCACTTCAAAAAAACCCCCAACAAATCAAACAGAAGGGGATGTTCAGAAGCAACTGGACCATCTCCCAAAACAGAGTGGGATGCTGAAAAACTGAAATAGCTCATCAATCAATAAGGAATCCTACTGCATTCTTATGTGTAGATACAGAAATCAGTGGGTACACATTCAGGTAATTTAGAATTTGAGATAAAGTAATAAAATATTCTTGCATGTGTGTGCATGCACAGAAATCCCACGTGATGGCAAAGGGGGTCTGATGGCAGAAAAGTGACAGTGCAGTTGAGTTAGTGTGGGTGTTCAGGGTCAGGTTTATTGTGAAGACCTTCTGGCATCAGCATTTTACCTGTTTATAAGTATCACCACACAACTAACCCCGACACTGGGAAGTAAGCCTCATCTGTCTACACTCCTTTACCAACTTTAGCATGCAGATATTAAGGAACTTAAGGTATGGCTGTAGAATGACTTTGTTCCATCACTGAATATCCTCCATGGTGGAGCCTGTTCTCACTAGAATGAATGGCATAACTCCTACTACACTACATGTTGCTGGATTCTTCTCCCTAGCTGTATTTTGCTAAAATATGTCCTTTTCTTTATATCACCTGCAAAGGCTATATACTGGTACATCTGCTGATAAGCCCATAGAGCAGGTAAACAGACACAAACAGAGACACCTATGGAAACAGCAGCAAAAAGTACAGTTCCCCAACACAAAGCCTTCATTGGTTTCCAGTACTCTTGGTACCAACTTAGCTGAATCTATCTTCTTAATAACTTTCTTTGCTTGCCATACAAAAATGGGTGAAAAGTAACACAGCTTTTTTACTGCATAGAAAATACTAATTGTTAACATCTGCATTTTGCAAAGTGGCATTGGCTTATCATTCACACTAAGCTGGAACATCTGTGAGCCACTAAAGGGTTTACAAATTGTAAGACAGACAAACATTTTAATATCCTCTAGTATCAATGTGATGGACAGAATAAGGAACTAAATCATTTCAGCTTCGCTGGAAAATCCTCTATTATCAGACCACTCAAGACTGCTCTTCCTCACCACCTTGACTTGCATGATGTACTTCCTCTCACCTTTCTTTTTTAGCACCCAGTTATGTGTCCCTTCACCATCATCCCAAACACACCTTCTCCAGCTTCAGCCAGGAGCTCATTGCTTTTGAACTCACCTGGCCTCTGTTTGGATGTCGATTTGCATTTTAGTCATTCTTCAAGGAAAGAATGTGTTACTTCTCTTTCCTGATAGAAGAGATTCCTTTCTCCGATATCAAATGTTATTTCAAGACCAAAGTCAGCCTTAGCTTTTCAGAATCAAGGTTGACATCTACATAACCTCTACAGTCAGAACTGAACTTGGCTAAGAAAAGAGGAGTACTTCTCATTAAACAGCTCTCCATCTCTAATGCCTCTTTTATTCAGATGGTTTCCTACTTGAGTCTGGACCTGTACAGTCAGTGCCTGACAGGATGAAGGTGGTCAGCCAGCTCAGAATTGTTACCTCCACCCATAACACACTATATAAGCATTTAACTTTCCAAATGTTCTGCTGATTACTGGACACATAGTTATGACAGAAAGCCTCATTTTTAAGTGTAATCTAGCAGTCCTAATAAAGGTAACTAAATAGAGAGTACTCACTTGAACAGAGCGGGTCCAAACACAATGGCTAAGTTTTCCAGAGTCATGAAATTCACTGCACTGTGTGTTGCTACCTTTAATAGGAAAGCAGACAGGAACTGAAGAAGGTTTTGATGAGTTTTGGGTAGGCAGTTGAGCAATTGTCTCAGGTTCTCTATGCATTCTGTTGTGTGGATTTTGTGCTCTGGGGAGGAAAATAAAAATGACACAGATATTCCTAATAACAACACAATTTCATCATAAACATTTTTATAGATCTGAGAAGGAGGGAAGGTTTTAAAATACATTAGAGCAAAATAAAGAATAATTATGTCCTAAACAAAGAATTTGTACACTAAATTTTGACAATTTTCATATATAAATATTTAAGTACCATGGATTTTCCAGATACTGAGTGTTATATAGACTGTTTCTGCTATGCTTCCTATTATGACAGAATCATCTGGTGCTGGCTGCTTTTTAAATAGAATTGCAGGCAGTAGTCGTTTACCTGAATCCTTAAAAGTGCCTTTAAAGATGACATAATATTGTCAGCCTTGATTCTCCCTAGAGGTTTTATGCATGCTGTATGAGTCTTATTAAGAGGAATAAGAAACTGTACCCTTTCAGCCCCACATTATCTTCATTTCCTGACTAACTGGTAGCTCTCAGTCTCAAAACATTTTTGCTCTATAAATATGCAACAGTAGTTACACAAGAGATGCTGAAAAATCTAAATCGGGGATACTTAGCATTTTCTAGGTTATCATTCTTCAAGTAAGAGTTACAAAACAGAAAATGGGTTCACAAACATCTTTACTTGATCAGCAGCTCAGAATTAGTATGATAAAGTCTCCTGGTTATTTGGAACCAAGATGACAGTACTGCTCAAAAATTGGCAGCTGATGCTCAATTTTGCCATACATCACCAGGACACATCTGTGTAGCTCTGACATTGTGAATCATAAATCATGCTCTACAGGGCAATCTTAGCCCTAAAAGCAAAAATTTCATGAAGGCAACCAAGGTACTCAACCTGTTAATGAAATATCTGGAGAAGGGAATGGAGTGGGGTAAAAAAATAAAAAAATAATCATAACTAAAAGAAAAAAAAAAAAAAAAAAAAAAAAAAAACCAGCTAAACTGTTCAGGGTAGACAAAAGAAGGTGCTGGCAAAAACCCGTAGATCTTTCAGCACAGAATTGCATAGGTCATGAAAGTGACTCTTTTTTCCTTTTTGTTTGTTGGTTTGTTTTGTTGGGGTTTTTTTTTGTTTTTGTTTTTGTTTTTAGTAAAATACATACATAAAACTTGGCACTTAGCAGATGAAGTCTGAACAAAAGCAACCTGCATTCTAACCCACAAACCCCACTTATTTGTATGAAAACACCTGAACAAGTTGTCGCTAAAATCACTAGGCAGAATTATCTGAAAGAATTAGCTCAGCTATTATAAACACAAGTGGGGAACTAGACAGTGTATTACTGTAGGTACTCATTTTGGGTTTGCATTTGAATACTTCATGCTGCTCCACACACTGCTGTTCAAGCAGACTATAAGAAAACTAGTAAAAAGTCCTAAACAGGAACAGGGATGTACAAAAAGGCTTCTGTACATAGGAAGGTTAAATAGAGAAAGAGGCTCTGTCTTGGAAAAGAAAGACTGAAGTGAGGCACTAACAATACAAAGCAGCATTATGATGGTGATTTTATTAAAAACAAAAACATTATCTCAGCAACAAGTAAGGTAACAAATTTAAAAAGAAAACATGCAGAAGAGGTACTTTCTCAATAAATACAGGATTGGATTGCAGAATGCCTTGCCACAGGATGTTGGGGGGTCTGAAAGCCCTAGTGAATTTAAAAAATAAGGGTTATAAACAAGTCCAGGGAAGACTGGTCCATCAGAAGCAATTAAACATCAGTCTCAGCTTAAGGAAACTTAAACCCTTGCTTACAGGAAGGTGCAATGAACACATCATCTGTCACTGCCAAAGAAAGGACAGAAGCCTGGAATGTGCTCGTTCTTTACCTTGGAAAGTGTTTAGCAAGTCAGAACAGATGTTGTCTGGAAAAACAGCCACTGGTAGTTCTTTCAGAAAGAGTTTCAGGAGACTGGCAACAGAATCAACATCTCCATCATTAACAAGGTCTACTTTTTCTCCTTGATTGTATTTCTGCTTCAATTCCTTGATTTTATTTACTGAGCCACTGATTCGAAATATACCGACACGCTCCAGGCCTGTTTAAGAAGAAATATGGAACAGTAAGCAATGGCTGCATTACCATACCCATTTGATGAAAGCTAGATCTCAAAAAGAAAGAGCTCCTCTAAAAAAAACATAATAATTGTAAAAATACACTTCAGCAGTTGCAGCTGAAAAATACAGTTTAAACAAAGAATAACAGTTTTCAGAAACCAAACACAGAAAAGATGAACTTACCAAATGTTTCTAGGTACTCCACCATCTGTGTCACAAGAAAAGGAACTCCATATTGTGTTGCGTCCTGTACAAGGGTTTCCAGAGGAACACCAAATGTGCTTCTTTCTTTGAGATCTGGTGAGACTTTACTTGTTGTGTGCCTGACTTGAATAGAAGACAATGATTTCTGGGGAATAAAAACAGGCAAGTGATAAGCAAAAGTGGCTTTTATTATTTTAAGGTCCAAGGGTCTACACCTTAAGTAAAATTATTGTCCTCATTATAGCATCTTAGTACAGATTCTACTTCAACTGCATGTTCTTAAAATACTAATATTATTCTTCTGTAGAGCTGCAGCAGGACCTGCAATGGGGCAAATCCTAATAAAACACATTTATACTTACATTCAGAGCAAATGGGGTTTCAGGTCAAGGCAGATGCCTCACTTAAGACAGGAAGGGGTTGCAAAACCCCTGCATAAAGAAGAGCCCCAGAACTCAGGAAAAAAGCTGACCAAGTGCTGGTGCACAGCCTTCCAGCCCTGTGAAGTGTGCAAATTTGTACCCAACTCACAAACGTAAAACATGCAAGATTCACAGAGGAGCCAGAATGGGAATGTAAGCAGCAGCCATGGCATGAGCCTGGTAAATGGTTCCCATCTGCTCACCTGGTTATTCCAAATTCTTACCGCAGTAACCAATGCAAAACCACATAAGAAGTCATGAACAACCTGCACTCGGGAGCTGCTTTGTCACCTTGTTCAGACAGGGGCTGCCCAGTACAGGTGCTATCACACGGGTGCCTGCATCAGGGGCTGCAGCAGGGGCTGAGGGGCCTCTGTGAGGGAAGGGGGGCTGCCCTGAGCAGGGCGTGAAGGTTCTGGTTGGTTCTGGAAGCTTCCACGGCCAGGCCTGCTGAGCCCCTCAGCCCTGCAGGTGGTGACTCAGGGAGATGCATGTAAGAAAGGAGAAAATGCAGCCCGACCATGAGGAGCCCTTGCTCTCTTATACTCTTTCCCTCCTTTTATAGCATACCCCTCTGCTTTGCCTTATAAGCAGGTAACATTACTCGCTGTGCTACATTTTGCCCTCATTTTCCTACCAGGCGTGCTACACTTGCAATCACCAAGCAGAAGACCTGTTTAAACCGTGCCACGAGAACAGAAGTCCAAACCCGGAACACCCAGATTTATGAGTTCTGTGTCAGGAATATTAAAACAGTACCTGCATATTATTTAAAGGGGGGATTTTAATATGTTGTAGCTTTATCCCAACACATTCTAAAACCAGGCTCTTGAATGTTTTTGTTACTATGCTTTTGGAGGGAAAAAGGAAAGACTTTCCTATAGATTTGTAGCTGAACCACTATAGAAAAGCTATTTTTCAGCTTAAAAAGCCTACCCCTTAAGTAAAGGCCCAAACCAGAGCTTGAGGAGACCACCTCCAGCAGTGCTGCCATGGCAAACACACACAAACATGCACTGAAACCCTTAGACCCATTTCACTCTTTCAGTACATAAGCATGCTTAGAACATGATGTTAATGCTGAAGCCACAATTACCTAAAAAGAATCAATATCAGCATGTATCAAACATTTTATAGCATTTTTAATATATAAGCTGCGAAGTGTTAAAAAAAGCCTCTAAAGTACTTATAATATATTACTCTAAATATCTCCTCTTTCCCTCTTCATATGCAGCAGCTGGGTTGGGGGAAGAAGTACAGCCTTCTCAGAAAGAAAAAAAAGATGCAAGAAAGGACTCAAGAAGCCAGATTTAAGTTCACTTACACAAATTGAAAGGGAAGCACTTGTTCCCATATTAGACTGCAAGAGAGTCTCAATATTTCAGTTGTACTGTTCAGAAGACACCATCACCTTTCTTCCTTTCACAAATCCATGCAGTCCGGCCAAAGCTGCTCCTCTGTAATTAACTTATTGTAGCATAATTGCTAGGCATCATCTTAATCAGTAGTTTCACTCCAGATTTTGTCGAAGGTAGAAATTAACTGCTAGCAGAGGTGAATTCCTCGTAGCCAGCACTTGCCTCCGGAGGAACACTGCACAAGCTAATGGATGTGTTACCATCAGATGTTTCCATGGCACCTAACACACACAAAAGCACAGCTTCCTGAAGCACAATGACTGTGTGCTTGATATTTACTTCTGAGTGGAGTTTTCCAATGCAGGTTTGCAGATATTCATACTACCTGCTGTCCATTCTGCCTGCTAGCAGGAGTTAAGTAAAATATTTTGAGATGACCTACAGTGTATGCATATTACAGATACACATTCGTATAACACCTGCACAATCAATGGGTAAACACACAAGCAAGGATCCATTCAGCCTTTGAAATATGGAAGATGTAGATGCTGTTAAGCCCAACATCTTCTATTATGATTCTTTCAGATACAAAGCCTCTGCTAGGAAATAAGCCACAATAGAGCCAATAATGATGCAGTCAAGTCTAATTGGGGAGATTCTTGATAGAAATTTGGTTCATAGAATCATAGAATAGTTAGGATCGGAAAGGACCTTAAAATCACCTAGGTCCACCCCCCTGCCATGGGGGTATATACAAAAAACCCCAAAATGCACAAAGGAAAAAAAATGGAGGCACTGAGTTAGACCCCCTTTGTGGAGTACTAGAAAAGCAGGAGTTACTCTATCAATGCATCAAACTGCTGGTTCGGCACAGATGGCAGAGATAATTCCCTCTTCCTTAATGAAAGGAATATCACTTTAAAATGGTACAGATTTTTAGTCCTCTTACTTGTCCCCAAGATCCCACAATGAGGTATGGAAATGCTACAGTTTAAGGCTTTCCCGCCCATCTGACATGAGAAGAGACCTCACAAAGGCGACAGCCTTGCTCTCACCTTAGGGAATACCAACCCACACACAGGCAGGACATGGATAAATCCCTAGCGAGTAGAGTTCATGGCTGAGCAAAAATTCTTTACTGCTATCACCAGGTCTGTACTTCCCAGCCCTCAGAAAATTAGGCATTCATCCTCCTGTGCACCAGAAGTGACTGGTTGACTTGGCTGGCCCAACAGGCATTTAACCCTATCATGGTTTAAGCCACAACATGTGCTTTCTCCAAGGTACAATGGCCATTCCCACACCACAGTTGGATCTCCAACTGTGGCAATCAGCCACTGCGAGGGGACGCCACACATACCCCATGGCTACCTGCTGGTGCCTGTCCTTCCCCACCCCACACACGGGCAGCCTTGCCTCATCACTGCAGATGCGCTCCACCTGGGCCCACCACCACAGCTGTGGCTGCTTCAGGGGCCCTGTCCCTGTCCTGATCCCTCCAGCACTGCCACCCTGCGGAATTAGACACTTCATGGCTAAGCCTGTTCACAGCTGTTGGGCCCACAGGCAGTGCTGAGGCTCATGGCGCTGTCCCCCCAGCACTGCTCTGTATAAAAGTGACTGCTAAAAAAGAGAATGTGCTGGTCCTCCTATACACCATGGTGTGATTGTCATCTGTCACAGAAGTATGGTGTCCAACACTCATATCTGAGAGGATGCAGAGGGCATTTTGTCCTGCAACATCCCCTCCCTCTTGCATTCAATTACTCTGTCCCACTGCCACTGCCCTCCAGCCACCATACACAGTGCTTTCCTACCCTCCATGCCTCATATACTTCATCACTGTGCTTGCAAGGCAGCTGGAGCAGGAGCAGCTCCCCCACTTTTGCTGGGTCCCCTTGAGACAGACAAAAGTACAAAGCACTCAGAGCCACAAGCACCCCAGCTGACCATGCCCACGGGCTGGCAGCAATTTGGTCTCTGCAGAGAAACGTCTCACAAAAATTCCTGTGCAAAAAAAATCCCAAAATTAAAAAACAAACCCCATCTCTGTGACTCTTTGCTCTCCACCCACAGCACATTTCCATCTTCCATCTTACTAGATGTCACAGGAATCACCCGGCTGACATACCACTCTCCCCTGCTTCAGCTGAACGTGTGAACTTGAGGCAATGAATTTTAAAATAACAAATTCTCTACCTAAGCAGCAAGCACACTTTTTTGTCTGTTGGATCCTCAGAGGGCAAACAAGGCAGCAGCGATTGCAATCAGCCTCTTGGTCTCTACCGCTCCTCTATCTGCAATTACTGAAGACATTTTTTTCAAGACTTGCCGGCAAAATTCGTCAAGACTTACAGAAAATGAAGACCTTTCAGTTCCCCAGAAAGCTTCAACAGCTAGAGGGCACACGAGGCTTGCTGGCGAGATGGTCCCGCAAACCTCACTTCAGACACAGCAAGGAGCCCCAGGCCCTGGACAGGATTTTCCTTTTGTGCAAAGTAACATAGTTCAGAGGGATTATTTCTCCTCGCATTGCTGTTGTACAAAGAGCAGAAGGCCACAGGCAGCACAAATTAGACATCTAATTGCTCATACGGTGTAGCTGCAATTCAAGCCCTTCCTTCACAACCTCTGGATCAAAGTCGGGCACTGCAGGACTGCAGCTATACAAATTGGATGTGTGGTACTTCGAGCAGACACCCTGACTTCAAGGGCTATGTCTAAATTAAAGCCAAAACTTCTGGTCTCCCAGCACCCTGCTGCCCAGGGGGAAGCCTGCGAGGAAAGGCAGTAAGGCAGTGCCCTGGTCTGTGCAGTCTGCAGCACTGGGAGAGCCTCCACATCTGCTGTGGTACTCCCTTCACTGGGAGCATGGTCACCAGCTACTGAAACAGCTGCTTTTGAGGGTTGCTGGTGTCTCAGAAAGATAGAAAAAGAATAAACATTAAAGGAAAACAGAAAAGCTTAGTTTTCTTCCTTAGAAAACATGAGTTTTTAAAGAAAGCATTAAGAATAACAGGATCCTCGTGAGAGAGGGCAGAGGTAAATACACTGTCAGCAGCAGTAAAAGACAATAGCAGCAAGAAAAATAATTAACCAAGGTTTCATGGTTCATTTCAGTTTTCCTTCAAAGCTGAAGCAGCCTGTTCTGCTAACCTAGTGATTTGTGCCTCAGCTTCAGGAGTCTCCTAGCCTCCAGCCAAACAGGAAAGAAAGCACTTCTTGGTGGGCAAGAGCGGAGCAGCCAGAATGTGTGCCCTGTGGGGAGACTGTGTGGTGATGCTGTGTGAGCAGTCCTGCCGTGGCACAGATCCAGCTGGAGAGGCCACAGTGGCTCTGGATTAGAAGTAAACACAGGGGAAAGCAGCTCCGCTGATCCCAGCTGTAGCCTTTGAGCACTGGATGACCAGGACAGGAGTAGGACCCTGAGCTTCATAAATAAATGCATAAAGCTTGACCTGAAGCAAAGAAATTTAATTGAATTGCAACTGCTAGCCAGCCACTCCATGACATGGTCCTCATTATCCAGTGGCAACTTCAAAAGCGACTTTTCAAGGACATGCAGACATACAATGCTGATTAAAAAATCAATACTGCATGTTTTTCAGTTAAAGCATTGTTCACCGTAAATGCTGTTTCAGTCGCATGTTTATCTTATGCCATCACAGAATCTGTGCTGCCTTAATTTTAATTGTGTTGATGCCCTGATGTATTTAGAGAGTTTAGGTCTTTTTTCTTGGTTTTTCAAATGGATAACTGCAGAGAAGAAAAACCCTTGCAGTGTGTCAGGAGGTCAGAGAACACCGTAAATACAAGTTAATCAGCTTATGAAACCACCAGTAAATTAATCTCATCTGTAGGAAACACTCCAGACTCTCTGCAATACCTCTGCTGGAGTTGCTATATTATGCTGTTAATACAGGAAGATTATGAACTGACTGTGTTGAATCCAAAACACTGGATATTACCAGTTCACATAATCAAACTCATTTCAGCTGCTTTAAAAACCTTTTCTTCCCATAAATGCCATAAACAACAATCTAGTAGAGGCAAAGGTCACAGGGTAGCATCCCACAGGACCTCACAGCTAATGATTCTGCTTTTTGCAGCTAGTCAACAGGCAAATCAGTACATGTTCCCTGGCCTGCCTTCAGCACCCACAGCTGTGAGACCCACGACCTATCTTTTGCCCATCCCAGCACTGGAGCCTGGGGGCAACGAGGGGTAAAAAGGGCCAGACAGATCCTGTGGGAGCCAAGGGGGGAGGAGAAATCACTTTGAGAGAAGACAGTGTAAGGTGATGTTGTAGCAGGAGTTCTCTGTCTCCAGTACATTCATAGAATCACAGAATAGTTAGGGTTGGAAAGGACCTTAAGATCACCTAGTGCCAACCCCCCTGCCATGGGCAGGGACACCTCCCACTAAACCATGCCATTCAAGGCTCTGTCCAACCCGGCCTTGTTCAGAACCGTTTTGAAAAACAGTGTTCTGAGTGGGGAGCTCAGAGGAAAGCCACAGGCATAAGTAGGACCTCTATTGCTCTGACTTTACAATTTATCTGACTTTTAAAAATAGGATAAAACACCATGACAAGCCCATAAATCCATGTCAAGTGTCTGTGCTCACCTCTCAAGCTTCAGAGCTAACAGCTTCAGCAAGTAGGATTAGAAATGCCACAAAGTCCTAGAGAATAGTCTGAACAGAAGGAAAACAGAAAAATTGCATTGTTTCCTCCCTGGCTCAAAGTACTCCAGACCCTCCCAATTCAGGGATGCATTTTTTTCCTTCATCTATGTAATCTTTAGGGATCGGCATGATCACTTGCTCAATGCATTATGCTGTACTGGTTGCACCATCTCAGCCTTGACAACCCTTGTGCCCCATAAAAAAACCCCATAAAAGCATCCCTCAAATATTATTAAAAACAGTCAGGAGGCACAGATGGGTTTCCATCAAATGAACCTGTCTTACTGGCTTCTGAAGCAGGTTTTCATTGCCACCCTAAACACACAGCTTTTGTGTGCTTTCTTTCAATTCATCATGAGCTACTTTAAACTGGAAAATGAGTCAGTTCTGAAAAATTGCACATTTTTAAGTATATGGAGCTGGTAGAGAAACTATAGTGAGTCTGAAATGAAAGGAAAAAATGGAAATATGAGCTACAACCAAGACAGAAATACAGATGGGGAAAAAATGCATCTAGTATTAGGTAACCATTGGCAAGAAATGAGGCATGAAAAAATAGTATTTCTATTTAATAACTACTATATCAATATACTTTCCTACATTTTAGCTGCTAAAAGCCATAGCCCAGACTTAGAGAATGGTTACTGCATACCTCTCATCACAGTATTTTGACTGCCAACTACGTCTACTCACCGAGCTAAATTATCAGAAAGGAAGAGTTGCTGTCCTGACAAGAAAGCAGTTCTCCCCTGCTGCTACATGCATTGCTTTTCACTGTGTTCATGGAATGAGTATACAGGCCACAGTCCTTCCTTTCAGGCAAACTCCTGTCGGCTGCCATCAGCATCCCTCTAAACTTTGTGGTTTTATTGATTGTGTAATCTCCTCAGGATGTGGATGTCCAGGGTCAGATGGGTTATGTCTCCATGGCCAGAGCTAGGCAGGTGCAAGGGAACTGCCTGCTTCTCCATGAGCCAGGCATGTCAATCTGGTGCTGTGCCTGAGCAAATATCTCCTGAGTCACAGCAAGGCTCTTTGTTACAGTAGATGCAGCATTACATTAACTCACCTGGCAAGCCTGGAGTTGCTTCCCTCAATCTGCACCCATCTCTGGCAAGCGATGTGTTGGTGTCCTGCGGTGGCTCAGCAGAGCCTATTTCCAGGCAGCTGAATTACAGGCATGTGGAGAACTGCCCAACGAAACAGTAGGAGGCACATGTTCAGACTGCTTGCTTGCCTTTTTTTTTTTTTTTCTCCCAGCCTATTAAACACTCCAGCATCATTTTTCCTTCAAAGGCTTTAGAAAAGTGTGCAGAAAGCTGCACACTTGGCAGCTTTGCAGAACTGAAAGTCACTTGCAAGTGGCAGGTCAATAACTGTCAATACCCTTCTCTTTGAGTGAAATGTCATGAAGGTTGAATTGGAGCCTGCCTCTTTCTGCTTCCTGTTTTGAATTTAATTTTTTTCCTCTAATCTCCACCTGGCACTTAAGGTTCTTATTTTTCTTGATGCTCTCCCAAGGAAAACAAGTCAGCATTCAAAATTCAGTATTATTGCAGTACCTAAAGGCACTATCTTGCTGTTGCTTCTAAGGAGCAGGACATCAGCAAAACAAGCTGTGGGCTGAAAACTATCTTAACGAAGTAAGTAAAGCTCTTTTTCAAGCCTTACAAATTATTTAAAACCCATTTCAGTCTATATCATGAAGTTCAAACTACACATGAACAAGGCTGATAACTGAACTCTTTATTCAGGGAATGCACTGAGAAAGCAAATCCCAGAATTTGACATATAGGGTAAACTTGAAAGGGAAAAATATCTCCAAAGCAGCTGGAAGTATAGTTGCACCCATTAAAGGCTCCATCTGGTAAAAAGTAAATACTGGTATAAGGGCCATTCTGCAACTAGACAATCTGACCGCTGTTGCTTATTTGGGTTCATATGCTGGAGTAGACAGCATTGGTTACTGGGAAAAGGCCCGCAGAAATACATACATCATGGCAAGAAAACTCTCCTCCCTTCCCAGAGTCTTATCATCCCTGTCAGAAAGGCAAGATGCTGAAACCCTGCCTTCAGTAATTCAGTCTGTCATGTGCAAATTCAAGACTCCAATTTCTGAAGAAACCAGGTAAATATTATGCTCAGTGGGAATTCCCTCTTCCCGATCTCCCAGGAATCCAAAATGGTTATCCACACACCCAAAACAGCGACTACTTAATTGTTACCTATAACTGCTACCTGGAGAAGTAACACATTGTCAAGCCTAGTCTTGTAAATGCAATTTTTTTATCCCATACTCCCTGAATCCCCCCAACCCTATTTTATTTGAAGCAAATATTAATTGAAACCTTTTTACAGATCCTTACATAACCTCATTCACAGTATTGACTGTAATTTAAGACATGCTAGATTATTTCAGCTATCGTGATTTGCAAAGATGGTCCCCTGAGTAATGCAAAGCAGGGAGACAGCCACTCTAACCCAGGGATATTTTAATTAAATAGCAAAGTAATTCGATTCCAACAGAAGACACTGTGACCTGATACGACTTGGTAAGCATGTCATACATCAAATTTTAAAGTTATAACCGCAAAAACCCCACACAATTCAGATATGATCTGTAAATATGGAGTTGGTCCGCACACTGGCTTACAAAACAAGGGGTAAGTATTCATCTTGTTACTCAGCAACATCTCCTAGTCACTGCTGTTAATCACTGAAAACATGTTTACTTTTCAACACGAGCTGTGTCACTAGGAGAGGAGGAAAGAGAGCTTAGTTGGATGATTTTCAGCCTGCAAAGAGAGAAACAGGGGAACAAAACAACATTAATTTGAACTAAAAGAAAATGTTTTTGCAAGTTTAACTATGACCAAGTAAGATTAAGCTTGGAGCCAAAGGCAGCTGGGAACAACATTTACTGCAGTTTCACCGCAGAGGGGCATGACTGCAGGAGCAGCTTACAGAGGAATTGCTCCAAGCTCTTTCCCACTCGTGTGCTGCAGTGCACTATGGCGTGTCGTGCTAGCAGTTACATGTGAGCCTGCGCTGTAAAAACAGCGAGCTGATCTCAGCCACAAAAATAACCAATAACCAAAAAGCATTTCCAGAGGTTCTCTGAGTGTGCTTGCATCACAGCACCCACAGTGGTGTGCTGCTGGGTGTTTGAAGCAAGCACTTCCACTGGCAGAAAACACAGCTTTAAACTATGGCCTGGAAAATTCACTGTACCTAATCCCTCTGCAGTGACACTGGGGCTCAGTGAGGAGTTGGTACAGGGATGTTCCCCCAAAGACTCCTGAGGTACGTATTCAATGACTGAACACTGCATAATACACCTTGTTGCATGCTAAGTGAGGAGACTGGAGGTACCCAAGTTTTAAATCTCATGCTCCAGGCATGCAATTCTCCTACTTCTCACCTCATACTAAAAACTGCAGTGAACTCAGCACAAAGCTGCACCTGACAGAGGTGATCCAAAGAGAAGAAAACACAGCAGTGAAATCCCAGAGCCAAAAGGTTTGCCCTGTCTTCACTCTTCCTTATTGCATGTGCACGAGACTGCCATTCCTCATTAAATGAGGTCTTGAGCATCTCCAGGCAGAGAAGTTGAAAGATCTACATGCAAATCAGTCACATTTTATTCTTTTCCTAGAGCTCTGGCCAATAATTGCAGCAAGTTTCTCATTTCAGACATCTTGACCTTTAGGTTCTGGCAACATTAAATTATTTTAGGGTTAATAAAGTCAATTTGCACTGATGTCATAATTTAATACTAATGAGACAAAACCAAGCAAGCAAATACTCCACACGTGGAACAAAAATAGCTGCAACTGACTGACAGTGTTGTTGCAAAAAGTTATGGACACATTAAAGAAAAACAGTATCAGAAGCTATTGCAGAAAATGTAAGGCTTTACAGTAAGGATATAAAAGAAAGGAGAGGAGCCTTCCCCATAGAGCCACAAAAGTGACAACAAACCAGAAACAAACCAACTATTTAGAGAAACTTGAAATCGCTATAGGATCTTTAAAGGTCCCTTCCAGCTCAAATCATTCCACGATTGAATTCCTGTAAATCATTGCATGATTTTGCAGCATGGTACAAGATGAGCATGTGTGTATCCACTTCTGAGAACTGCTTCAATTGCTTAAAAGCCACAATTTAAAAGCACAAATATCTTTCTTAAAAAAAAAAAAAAAAAGTAAAAAGCAAAATGCATTTTGGCAAACAGAAAGCACACGAACATGTCTCTAAAGGCTATTTCTTGTAAAAAGACTGACAAGTCTGACTTTGCTCTTCAGCATACTTGAGTTTACAGCAAATCACCACTGAAATAAGTCCTCTGAATCTGAGGAATTTATTTCATAGAAGAAAACAGCTTTCACCACTTGTTTTGGCATATCTATTCAATTTCTGTATCATTTATCATTTTGTCAGTTTTAATCTGACCAGCGTCATGCTCAGCCCAACATATTTACCTGATATATATGTGAAAGGCCTTCCTGAAAGGACTTAAGTATCTTCCCAACAACTACAAAAAAAATACTATGTCAGTTTAGTGCTATGCAAATCAATCTCAATCAATTTTTACAGCACATGGTCTGTAGCCCTTACTCAGCACATGGTTTAATGTTAGTACATGATGCAGGAATCCAGTATCAGGAGGATGTAGACTAATTAACAGCTACCAAAGGTATGTAATTCATTTTTGCAGCTCACCATAAAGACCATCAATTGAGCAAGGAACAGAATAGACTTCAAATCTAACAAAACTTAGCAGTTTAATTTGTCTGGCATTTTTTGGTAACTACAATAAATTTTCTTAATATCTGCAAATAAGAAGATAAATGCTCTATTCATGACTGACTCCACACTAACCAATTAATTTATGCAATAAACAACTTTTTCTTCTACAATAAAGAGTAATTACTTAACCATCTCATTCCTTCTATTCCAGATATATTTGTCAGGGACTATAAAACTCAAGAAGAAGGAGAATTTAATTCTACATGGCAGAAATGCATACCTATCGACTTCTACCACCCTGTTAATGCTGATGATCTACTTTTCAAGCAAATGAGTCACAGACAATAATTTTGTACGTCTCCTTCCACCTTCCAAAAAACATTCACCCCTATGCGCTAATTTGAATGAAGCATGTCAGAAGGAAAGGGTTGCAGCAAATACTTAAGTTGCAACATCTCTAAAAATCTCCTCTTGGAAAGGAACCCTGCAAAATGGAAGAAGTAAAAGCAAAAAAATGAAACATAAAATCTTAGGTCTTATTTATTAAGTAAAGCCTAGATTAATACAGTCACAGTGCTCAACCAGCTGTCACGACTGGAGTCCTAACACATACTGCCTGCTGTGGCAACGTAAAATTCAACAGCCTCTTGAGGCTCTTTCCTCACTGATGGGTAAGGTTACAGCAGGAAACTATCACAGATCACTAGTTGCATTTCCAAATATATCAAGCTTCTTAATAATAGACTCCATTTCCACTGCAAAAGTGTGCTACATATGGCCCAATCATTAATTCTTGCTGTTTTTTTCAGACTGACAACTAATTTAACATAAGTTTCATATTTAAAGAACTCAGAATGTATTGTTTGCAGGAAGTAAGAGACTTTAAAAGATACTAACCTGAAGGCACACCTACTCTCATTATATCCAGTATATCACTGCAGGTTCTTTAAGATGTGTAAAACATGGTACCACTTTCATATGCATGCAGTGAAATCTGACTTCAGCTGCCACACAGCACACAAAACAGGTGCAAATCCACATTAGATACTCAGGGCTTCAATCTGGACCTGGAGTTGCATTTGTGCCTAAATTGAATACACAATGTTTTTTCCACATTGAATAAGCAATCCAGGAAAAAAACCCACAGAGTAGTTACACCCAGCTGACAAATGGAAGAAAAGAACAGAGGCAAACTAACTGCATCTATATCTTGTCAAGCTTTAATATAAAGAAACATAAATGAATTACAGAAAGCCAGCAAAAACTGTCTGAAGCCAAGCTGGATTTCGCTACCTTGGACCAGAAGAGGGAACATTACTTGCACTTATGTCTGCCCCTCTTCGAAGTTACGCTGCTCTTGCTTAATGAGGTGCGCAAACACAGTAACTCTGTGCATAGCACCTGGACAATAAAGGTTGCTTGCTACTTGCCTGTTTTTTATCTTAAGGATTATTTATGAGCCAGAATCACAGCAGACATTTGAGGCACATAGCACTGCTGAGAGCTACTTATACATTTGCAGGCAACCATAGATCTAACTGAGGATTAAGAACTTCTACTTCCCACAAGGCTTCCAACACACTCCACTAAACTTTAAACCCACAGCAAGAAGCCAAACACACAGCATGTGCCACAGGTGGATAGATTTCTATGACTGCTATACAAGAGCAAGCAGACTTGTCTTTGGTGCAGAAGCAGCTGCAGAAGCAAAAGCTATTGTGCAGGGCACACAGGGGCGGCGCAGAGCACCCGAGTCATCCTGCCTTCATGATGGCAACTGCCTGGCTCGGAAAACACTTCAACATCACACAGCATTCCTCCCAGACATGCCAGCCTTGGCTTTGGGTTAAACAAGCGCAAAAAGCCAACACACACACAGAGATAGCCTTCAGCTAGAGAGTATCCAAGGCAGTGAGTTTCAAGGCTTCTCTCTTCATTGGCCGATGTGGTGTTGCAACTCTTTCCACCTCAGCTTTCCCTGTACCTCTTGCTATCCCTCCCCCATGCTTTTTTGTTCCATTTACTAACTTTTCTTTTTGCTATGTCCATTCCAAACATGACAGAGCAAAGATGATATTGCTGTTACATTTTTCCTTTTTCATTAGGTCTACCTTGTTGAAAGCTCTAAGCCCTAGCTAAGCACTTCACAGCAGGCTCAACCTACTAATCCGTAGTTGTGCAACAAGGTGACCCCAGTACTGCCAAACCATGGGCGACTTGCTCAGAAGCACTCACATCTGAGCTTCCAAGAGCAGATCTCCAACTCTGATCTAAAGATCATGAACTTGCACAACCAAGCCAGCATTTCTTTTCATGGTTTCAACAATCATATTTATTCCTTGGTTTAAAAGGGTTTGGTTCAACAGTTTTATAAACAGACTTCACAAAATGTGCAATCCTTACACAGTTCTTAGTTGCAGTGATAGTAAGAATTGTTACTTTCATCATAAAGTTCACTTCAGTTATATTACACAAGGTTGGTTTTGTTCCCCCTCTTCTCCCTCCCCAGTTGGCACTTCATTGTAAATTGGAGAAACTTTAAAAAGACAAAAAAGTTAATCTAAGCATGACTTTATAAGCACCTTGCCACAGTATTACACTCTAATAAGGCAAATTTTTGTCTTGTAAAGGCTGATTGTGCAACTTGGAAACCTATAAAAGGTGACAGAAATGCCAGCCTTTTCCCAGAAGGAGCAAGCCTTCATTTTTGCTTCCAGGTTTTCACCCCTCCACACCACCCTCTTTAAAAAAACCCAACAGTACAACTGATAATGCAGCAGAATATACCCCTTACAGGGTGAAAGGAAATTACAGTAGACAGGCTGAAAACATGGTGCATAGTAGACAAAATAAGACTGTTCTTCAAAATAAAATAAAAAAGAGAAATAAAAGAAGAAAAAGGAACTGAACAACAAGCAACAATGGAATTTTTCTAGTCACAAGGATTGGGGATTTCATAAATAAATGGAAAATTACTAAAATACTTTGCTGTATAATATAAAAAAGCACAAAGTGTTTTCCAGTTGTCACCTAAGCACTAGATGCAACTTTGTAGGAGTAAGTATTTGGAGGCAGCTTTGAGCTCTGAGTAGTGCAGGCATTCCAGCAGGGTAATGCTGCCAACAGCAGAAGAAATCCACCCAGTAAGACACAGAAGCCACTGAAATAGAATGCAGTGTCATATTCCTGTGTCCAGTCGTAAAACCAACCTGAGGGTGAAAATAAGAGAGAAGCCTATCAGTGAGGAGTTCAATGTAACACAGCACTGTAAGTTGGAGATACATCACGGGGAAAAAAATACAATAAAAACACCACACAAAAAAAAGGCTAAATCTAAAATACAGTTTGACCATTTAGACATGACATGCACCTTTCATCAAAGCCAAAACCAGAACACAATCAGCTTGGTTAGCTCACGTGAAACAGGCTTTAATTTTTTGTGAAGATTTTGATTTCATCTCTCCATTGTTATTAGGACTAACTAGAACTACTTGCATGCAAATCAATTCTGAAAAGCTCATGTTCATTTTATCGTATCTACCTTGACCTTACCTACAATTGGTGGTCCGAGGCTATTTCCAAGTCCAGCAAAGAACATTAATATCCCATACGCATGAGTCAGTTTCTCAATTCCCACAGTCTTTGTTGTTACATATGGAAAAATCGACCAGTTCCCAGTCAGAAAACCCAAAACCCCAGAAAGCATCGCTAATGTAAGGTAACTTTTGGCAAATGGAATTGCAAACAAGGCCGCTCCTGTCATTAGTAAGGTAGTTACGTATAGATATAAAGTGTTAACCCATTTAAAATCTGCCAGTATTCCTAAAGTAAGTTTGCCAACAGCAGTCATAATGCCTATAATGGAAATAAGAGGCATATGATAGTCATCTTCATTAACGTTTGCACTTCTTGCCACATCTTCCATGAGCAGAGAAGGAGGAAATCCACCAATATCAAAGAGCAAGATGGCAACAAAAAGAGCTGAAAATACTTTGTTCTTAAAAAGAACCATGGTTTCCTCCCAGTAGTTCAAATAGAGCTGCCACTTCCTTTTGGCAAGTTGCTTGCAGAAGTTTGTCTGTTCTACAACTTTCTTTTTGTACGTGTCTTTCTCATTTACATTCATTGAGCTTAATACATTCTTATTTAAAATACTATCCTGTTTGTAATCAGGCATATTGTTAGCACATTTTTCATCAATGTAGCCCTTTTCAAGGATGCTTATATTTTCTTCAACAGTCTTTTCTTTTTCATGGTAAACAAAATATTGTTCTGGGACTTTGTCTACACATGTTTTTTCTAGTGGAGGGGAATCAGATGACTCCAACGGTCTCATTAGGCTGCCACATGCTAATATATTTAGAGACAGCGCACCAACTATTAGCAGACAACCATCCAGTCCGTATAGATCAATAAGCTCTCTTTGCAATGCTGCATATATAAAGAGTCCAACACTTGAGCCTATAAAAGGAAAATAAGACCAGTTTAAACTGAAGAACTGAGAACATCCTTCAACACTAATAAACGCCTACCTTTCAGCAGCTACAAATCCACTACCACAGAAAGGGTAAGTCATTTGTGCTCCTCTCGCCCCACGCTAATGAACTGGTAAGTTACCATACCTCTTGAAGTTACAGCTTCTTTGCTGAGTATCCAAAAAATAGAAAGCCTTTCAAAACATCCGAACAATTTGCAATGATTAACACTAGCAGACACTTTAGAAACAAGAAGGATCAATACCATATCTGATGAAAAACACCAAAGAACTATTAAGACATCCTTCTGCCGCGCGCTCAAATACATGTATCCCTTCAGGTGCCATTTGAGTTAGCACAGGCAGAATTTCACACACCAACATTTTCTCCCTTCTCCTCCTCACTGCCACCTTCCTCTCCAAGGCAGAAACAAACCAGGGGTTCATCAACAGTCCTAGAAAGAGGCCTTTACTGCTTAGTGCTTAAGGAAGTGGGGCTCACATGGTGTGAGTTTAATCCAGAGGCATTTCCGAAGCTCATGCATTTGAGAAATCTGGCTATTCAGAGGAAAACAGTGAAAAGTAAGCTATTGCTATGAAAACAAGCATTTTATGCAATCCCAACAATTCAAAGAAAAAGCTCTTTGCTGGAATGAGCATCGATCCATTGTAATAAATGAATGACCAACTCACAAATACAGAGCATTAGTTTGTTTCAAGTCAATTTAAAGACAAAATTGAAATCATTTGCTCAGGACTGTAGCTAGGTTATGTTAAAGCCATTTATATACTTCAGTGCTAAGCACTGGAAAAAATAATTATGAAATTCAGACTTTTTTTGTCTTCCAAGAACTAAAATTAACAAAAGCTCAGTAAGATCAGGCCTCACAGCAAACTCCTTGAAATCCCAACAAGAGCCACTGAAAATGGCTCCAAGGAACATTTCTGCAGAAGTTCCCCTTAATTCTAATGGTATGGACTTGGCATTAATATCTCACAAATATAGACTGTACTGACCAGGCCTCTCCTCGCTAACAACTAAACAGCTCAGAGGGGAGACTCCATACAACACAGGAAGCAAGGAATGGAACAACAGCCTTCTTTAACAGTTCCTACTTGGTCTATTAATTTTAGCAATTCCTGTTGGTGTAAAGCACAACATCACACAATGAACGAGGGAGAGAATGAGAAAGACTGTTCAGCATCCAAGAATTTTCCTTGTATTACCAGAGGTATGTTTTCCCAGGATCCCTTTAACATAGATGGACAAAAGCTGGGATGAGCTTTTGAAATATTTCAGAATATAGTCTCCTTTTAGATTGGAAATGAAAAAATATTTAAGTACGAGCCCAAACTTCAACTACTCCTTTAAAGGTATAGTTAATGTGAGGTTGTGGTGATCCACCACTTATATCCTGCATCTCCAATCTTTTTCACTTCTGATCTTGTGCAAGAAAGAAAAGGGAGAAGAGAGCTTTATGGAAAGTTTCCCCTCTTATTACCCCTAGCATACAGCCCAAGCTACTCACAAGTCTTTCATTTTAGTGAATACCTTTTTCTCATTCATATGGATAACCCATGCCATACACCTGTATGGGTAATTACTATTTTATCTGATGCCTGATTTTATCTGTTCATTGCCACCAACATTTTGACTTCAGTACTACACTTCAGGAAACTGAAGGTAACTGAGAAAAACATAATCTGTTTTTTCTTGTCCTGGCAACGGTAGCTGTATCAGAGTTGAGAAGTTAGAGAGAATGACAATTAGAAGTCATACCTGTAGAAATCAGACCAAGTGCAAGGCCTCTGCGTTTGTCAAAATAGTGGCAAGTGATGGTAACTGTTGCGGTATACAAAAGGCCACATCCAAGCCCTTGAGAAAAATAGTTAGAAGTAAACCATGCAACATGCTATGGGAAATGAATGCCCCTTTCTATTCCCCAGATAATACAGTAGTGTACCCTAGGCACAGAGGTACCTTGTAACCCTGGCTCAGCATGAGCCACTCTGGCCTCACACTGATGGGGCCATTAGGATGCCTGCACTGTCCTACCTCTCTCTCCCTCTCCCATACCTGGCTGCTGAACCTGCATGGAGCAGGCTGGCTTTGAGGAGCTCAGCAGCTCAGGCTCCAAGCCGTGTAGAAGGGTTACATGGCTTTCAGTCCAGGGGCTGGCCTCAGAAAACAGCAGAGCTGCATCCATACAGCACTGTGCCTGAGCCAGCACGCTGCTGGGTCCCTGCAGGCCAGCAACATGCCTAGGTTCCTGACACCAGGAATATGAAAAAACATCCACAGCAGCCCTCTGCAGCACAGAGGGGCAGGTCACCTGCTAGGACAACAGCACTTTCGTGATTCTAGCACAGTGCTTTTGGTTCAATCCTGCTATTCAGAGAACAACATTGCTCCCTAATGATCTCTAATTTATCAAATTAGAATGAGTACATGACAAAATTCCAGAAAAGTTGCTATTCCTTTAAGGCTGGCACTTCATTCACACCTGCAGAAGACCTTAATTCCACCCCTTAGGGAAAACCTCAGCTTTTCTATCTCTAACAATCATGTCAAAGGAGGACAAACTGCTTTCAAACCCCAATGAACCTATACATTGCTTTTATCTATCACCACATGGCAAAAGTCTACCTCTGACATCCATCCCTCCCCACCCCAAAATATTTCTTGACAAATCAAGTCTCAGACTTCACTCTGTTTCTGTAAATCAGTTTCTCCTTTCAGATTCATTAACCAAGTCTCAATACAATAAAGATTAAGTCTCTATATGAAGGAAAGGTTTTTCTTACCAACAACAATCCCATACGAAATATAGAGAAAGTATATGTTAGGGGCAAAACTGCTCATCATGAGGCCCCCAGCCACCATAAAGCCACTGAAGATTGCCACTGGTCTTGCTCCAAAAGATGATACACATACACTGCAGACAGGACCTAGAGGGAAAGCAGGAAAAACATTCCTAGTAACTATAAGCATCAGGAAGATCTTCTAAAAAATATCAGTCTATGGAAAGTTTCTTACACTAATTATACAATTAGGAATACTCATTTTTCCAGGGCTCCTTAAAAGAGTCAGTTATAAAAACATGCAAGATAAGGCTTGCAAGATTTTTGCTCAAGGAGAAACTGACATCAAGACCACAGAATGGTACCAGGGCTGGGAAGAAGAGAGCCAGCAAAACATTCTTTAAACATAGGATGACACACACATACTAAACTACAGCACTGTCACTACACACCTAAGGGCTTGTACAAGGTTCTGAGTCATCTTTATGTACCAAAAAAAGACCATCAGCCAGGCTTTAACCAAGCAGATGTTTTTTTGACAGAAGCCAAAAACCATTTTTCAGAAAGACACTATCTGTATTCATCTTCATATAAATTAAGGTTTATAATACTGAAATGGAAAATAGTAACTTTTGAACATAACCATGGCAAGAATGCCACCTGGTGCTTATATAGAGGAAACATCTGCCGATACAATAGATAAACACTATGCCTCCATGATTTTCTAGGGAATTAAACACCTGTTATTCAGTATTTTACAAAAATAACTGTTTACTACCTATCTTGGTTTCTACTGCAAAATGACAGAAAATAAAAGGCATTTATTGAGAAAATACAGAACAACGTTCATGAAGTTCAGAAGTTTCTCTTTTTCTTTACCCCTCCAATACTTCTTGGTTGGTTAGTTCTTCAAAACAAGAACAAAGTGCAGGCAACATTTGTACTCTGACTCTACTCAGCCAGCTCTCCCCTCACAGAAGCGGTAGAACGAGCACTTATTTTCAGTTGTGTGACCCGGAATACACCTTTTAGTCCGAAGCAGCATGCAAGCTTGGTTTCATGCATAAATAAGCAACCAGGAAGGGACTTGGCTTGCAAAAGACAATCTCTCATCTGAAACCCTGTACTTCCAAACACTCATACATCGACTTATATATTAGCCCCAAGATCCTAAACTCAGCAGCTCTGAGATTAGACAAATTACATTATTTAAATTATTACATTATTTAAATTATTAAATTATTAAATTATTACATTATTTAAATTACATTATTATACATTATCTGACACAGACAAATTACATTATTTAAACACCAATAACAACAAGAAAACCACCTCAACACTTTTGTATCTCATTCACAGCAATATACACTCCGTAGTCAATACAATCTGCAAAAGAAGTAACTTTGGAGTCTGTCATTTGTTAAGGTTGGTCCTCCCTGACTCACTGAGATTCCCAGCAGGTGGGAAGTGAGCCCAGAGAAGTGATAGGTAGTGGACAACGGTTGGAGCTGAGGACAGTGCTTGCCTAGGTTTGCAGACAGGAGCTAGAAGTTGGGAATGCAGGCAAGGTTTTCATGCAGTTACTGGCTATGAGACAAGCAGTTCTGTCAGGCAGGAGCACGGTTCATTAGGTGAAACAATTCTCCACAGAAAGGCAGGGCATAACTTTTGCCCTCTGTAAGAGCTATCTGCCTAGGGAACATGAAGTGAAGCAAGTCGGCATTGGGGCTCATCCAGGCAAAGAGTCAGAGATAAGGAAGAATCGAGAAAAATCTTAAGGGGAAGCAGGGTTTATTTGGATTTTGGAAACAAAGGAAAACGAGGATGTAAGCATTTACTTCTTCTCAAGAGTCAGCATGCTCTGGAAATGAAAGCTGGCAAGAATAAGTTGGGCAGAGTAACTTGGAAAGAACAAATGCCGAGATTGTTGATGATTCTAGAACTAACTATTAGAACTTGCAAATTAAGATTGGTATGTTTCCTAAACCATGGGATTTAAAAATAAACAAAGGACTGAATCTATATTATATAAAATATTCTCCTACACTATAAGAACATTAGGTAGTTATAATTCAATTACGTAAAGGAATTCACACTCTTTCCGTTCTTTATTTCTGACCCACTACCTTGGTAAAACAAACAGTATTTCCCTTTCACCTGCTCTCTCTGTTTTGACACAGCTACTTTCAAGAAGATCTTTGTCTAACCTGGAGTGATGGTACTGGTACAAAGTGCACAGACTGCTACTAGAGGATCTGAAATGAAACCAGATCCTCTGACGCTCAAGCCAGAACAAGGGAGACGCAGAGCTGAAAAACATGTCTTCATAATCTGACAAGGACACTCTCTTCTGGAACGCCATCAAAAGCATCTCTGGCAGGGTTCAAGGTGATACTCTTCCAGCTTCTCCCACTTAGAAAAATAATCCCAAAGGAGAACAAAAAGTACAAAGAGATCTTCTAGCTCTGACATGGAAAACAACCTGTGCAAAATTTAAAAACCTGCTCCAATAACCTCAGTATTAATGTGCCATGTCACACAGCAAGAGATCTGGCCACTCAGAAATGGCTGTTTATAAGAAAGAGCACCAGCATAAGTATTAAAATAGTCACTATAGGTGCCTGGGATGAGAAGAAAAACAGCTCCACCTTCCCCTTCACAATAGGCCCTACTTTCACACTTCCCTCATCATACTGCCAGAAAATAAAAGTCACAAAAGAAAACCCCTGTGACAGCCAGCATCTCTGTTCTTTTCCCTGCCTTGCATTCCTTCTCTTTCTCTGTTTCCCAAAGAGATGGCATTTCTTCTTTTTTTCATCAAGCACAGTACCTTTCTTTATTACCATGGTATTTGCTCAAGAGTTCACTGTACACAAACATGTTATTCTCTACAAGTATTTATTTAAGCACAATGGGTTCAAGGCAGTTAATTCTAGTTGAATATCCAACTTTCCCAGAACGGGACTGAGACTTGCTCTGTGAACTCCCGCCCTGTGGATTTTGTTCAAAGTGGACATTCTGAAGAATGTAGGAGCCTACATATAGCTGCATAGGAAACAGCTCTTCAGGCAGCATAAGGCTTTTCATTAGCTGACTCTCTTTCAGAAAGATCATTCCACTGATAATGTATTTCTCATTGTAATGTGAACAATACAAAAATAAAATCCCAGTGGCAATCCTCAATATTAAGCATGGAAAATGGCTTTTAAAGTCAGCATTTTCTTCAGTTTACCAAGCAAGTCCAGGGGCTAAGCACTGGTGTTAGAATAATACTTAAAGTCATTGATACACATTTACCTCTTTTACAAACAAAAATCCCTTGGGGTTTTTTTTCTTCCAAATGAGATATATCTTAAAACTAGACCAAATTCTACCCAAAAAAAAAAAAAAAAAAAAAAACCAAAAGAAAGGTACCAGCCTGTTCTGTAAGAACGGCAGCTAACTCTAGCTAGAAAGACTTAGAAGCCAGCACAGGAACAGCCACTGCTCTTCTGCACACAACCTGTCAAGACTTGACATTCAGTAATATCAGGCTCTGCAGGGGAGCAGTCAAGAAGATCCCTAGACAAAATGGGAAGAAGTAGCAGAAAGAGAAGGGCTGTTCATGGCCATGTAAGATCTTCATGCAGATACCAAAGAGGGAGAGCTCCCAGTTGGAATCATTTGTATATTGATATTTTAATGAAGATGTTTTTTTATTAAGGAGAGACTACCCTCAGTGAGACCTGGCTATAACAGCGAGTCCTTCCTGAGGTGGGAAAACCAGCTGTCTGCTGCTCTCAGAGGAACCTTATAACTATCGCAATCTTCTGACCCCCTGACAAGTACAAAGTTGTTTTGTATAACTGGCATCAACAGCCAGCACTCTCTTCCTCAATCTTCCCACAGGAAGAAAAAAATTTTGCAAACTAGCACTCCCTGTCTCCACTTGCTCATCTCAGGGGTCCTCCCTCCTTCACCTCATACACACACAAAACCTTTTGCTAAACAAATAGCACTGGACAGCAGAGCTCTTTTTCTTATCACCTTAATCTCACCCATCCTACCTGTTGGTATCCGTCTGAGCCTGTTGAATCTGTAGAGTAAAAGCAATGCTCATGGACTGTACATAAAATCCACTGGACAGAACACAAGAATATTTGTTGCCTATTAAATGCATTGCTAAAACCTGGTCATAATAAATATATTATTCTCCAAATATTTGGACTTTGGATAAGATTATAGGTCAGAAAAAGCCTTTCTACACTGAGCAGCAACCCACTCCCAACTGACTGAAGAGACTGCTCCTTTCTGACAACATTATTAACAGAACTGGGCTCCTCTTCAGAGGAATCTCTGGGACACCTCCTCCTCCTTCCCACAAATTATGTATACCTTCCATAGTTTACAGGGGGGACTACATATGCATGAGGGTTTTGTCCAAAAATGTGTAGATGCTGCAAAGGTTTTTTTTAAGTTGTAAAAATATTGTTTGAAAACACAAAATTAAGCTTTTAAAATACTTACCTGAATGCCTCAAATCAGCAGAAATACCCCATTAATTTATCAAGACATGTCTTTCAAGAGAGAATCTTCCCTTTGTTCTTTCTCCATTAATCTAGGGGAGTAGGAATGAGGAACATACTGCTGGTATCTCCTGTGTGAAATACTCTGAAATCAACTCTTACTATAAACAGTGGTAATGCCAATTACAAGCACCAAGGTCTTTGTTTTGCTTTTAACTAGTGTAACATGGATCAAATTTAATTTCAGGCTCCAAATGGACATAAAATTAAGAACATTTGGTGCAGGAGAAACATACGATCTTGAACAACAAAATAAATATCCTCCTCTGGACTGTCTTTGTAGGGGAAACATGCTAAGCTCTTTCATTTTTTTCCTATGCAACAAGCCCTACATCATCCATGAAGCCATGTGCCCCATCTGCTATAGCCTGATCAGTGTTATGACACCTGATATTGCAGAGGCCTCACCATTGCCGTGTACAAGAACACTAATGTTTTTCTTTCACTGTTTTAGGAACACTTCTTCCAATACACTTTAAGGTCATGTAACAGGAAATTATAACTCAAGTCATCCAGCAAGGAAGAGATCAACCAGGTCTCTGTCCTGTTCCTTTTTCCAGCTGAACAGTCCGGCTCAGGGCTGAACACTGGCCTTAGCAACACTGTCTGTGCTGCGAGCCAGAGGACAGAAAGCAAACACCAGACAGCTAGGAAATTCATCTCAATAAACAAGGTGCTGTACTGGGTTTCCACGTCTCGATTCTAAGTTTAGCTCTCACAGAAGTCAGAAGTAAACGTTGTAGAAAGGATATCAATACAGCAAATGTGAAAGGACTCAGCGTCATCAGCTACCTCAGAAAATGTACAGAGGGAAGGGAAGAAGACACACAATCTTTTTTCTGTGCCAGCTGGCATACATGTAAGGACATTTGCTTCTTTTTGGTGAAATTACAGTACTAATATAGCAAAGTCACTGAACCTACCTTCCACTTGTTACAGAAGCTAGCGAATATGATTTCCAGTGCTATCAATAAGAAAAGTCTTCCTTAAGAAAATGGACACTAACTAATTTCCTGTGTGTAGCTGCAAATGTACCATAACTGCCATCTAAGCTGGACAGAGCTCATAGAAGAGCCTTAATTAAGAGTGGAAATCTCTTGTATCAATGGCAAAAAGACCATACCATGGTACAGGCTTAAAAGAAAATCTCGAATTAATTGGACTGCAATCTCTAGGCATACATCATGCTAATTCAGGGCACTTCAAAAATATATCACTGAAAGATAACATTATTCACCAGCTGAAAACTAAAGCTAAACAACTTGCATCATCACATACTTTGAAGGAAGAAATTAACTACTGAGAAAAGCTATGAGACAGAATGCACTAAACAAACATGTTCTAATCAATATTTTCTGCGTACAACATGTATTGCTTTAAGAGTACCAATATTTGAAAATATGTCTTTGGATAACTAGATCAGAGGCTGGAAACCAAAACAGAGGAGAAAGGAAAGAGCAACAAACACTAAAAGAGTCAAGTTAGGAACACTAAAAGGCAAGGGGTGTACAGAAAAGCTTTGGGATAAGGCTGTCCAGTTACTAGCATTCACACACGCAATACTGCTGCTGAAATCAGCTTGCTTGGGGAGATTGCCAAGTTATTAGGTTATAGATAATATCTTTTCATATACATAAAAATATGCTAATTATGAAAAATTCAGTTAGCTTGTTCATCTACTTTACATATGCTGTGACACACAACCTGATCTATAATGCTACAACCTGCAACAACAGAAATAAGAACAGAAGCAAGTTCTCTTTCCCTACGTTCTTGAAAAGCGTGTAACTTCGCAATATGTTGTACCAACACATTTGCACTGAAAACATGTATGTTCATTACACTAGAGACAAGGTCTGAAAAAGGCTTGCTATGAACTGCATGAAAAAATTGTAGCTTGTCAAGAGCATTCTAGTTTTATGTAGATGTTCTGATACTTACAGTGTCCCTTCAATGAGTTTACCTTGAGTTATTATTAAGGTCAGATCCCGGTTTGGTAAGACAGTGGGATCTTCAATTCCAAGTAAAGCAGGGAACTTATATTTTGGTTTTAGTCTACACTGATAACATCAATGAAATTAAAAGGCTCTCACTGTACTTCTTTGAAGGCATTAAATATAGAAATGTTTAAGCTAATCCCAAACTGCAAGAATAAAAGTACACCTGACAGACAACATTTTTCCTAAACTGTCAAAATTTCAAGTAATTTTGTAATTCTATACCAAAATCAATTACAATACCAGCTTTTATATGTATTATTCAGTCACAGAAGTTCCTATTTGCTATAAAGCACACTATTGGCAGTTGCTTACAGTTGCAAGACAGAGGGCACTGAGAACTCTGGAAACTAGCATGGTGCTGACATACAAGAAAGAAAGATGAGGCTTTCATCAGAAAGTGAGCCAGAGACTTCTGTCTCCAGGGAGAGGGTTTTCCTTCACCCCTTCTCCTGCAATTCCCTTCTGCCTAGTTTTGCTTCAGCAACTTTCTTGTTTTTCTTCTTTCCCTCCCACTTCATTCTCTCTCTCAAGTTTATTTAGGTCTTGATCTGCTAATAACAGGAGTCTATGCCCTTAAACAGGAAAATAAAAAAGCAATAATAAAGAGCAGTCCATAGTCCTTTGCGCTCTTAAACCCTGCGACTGAATATAGTCTTCTGGTTAATGTGCCACATGCTTTTATCCATTTCTGTTCTGTCTACTGATACAAAACCTAACACAAAAGCGACACCAGTACTTGGCTAGTTACAGTGTCTTACAAAGCAGTGGTCTTTATTCAGGTCTGTGTCGCTATTTGAGCGTTCACTTTCTTTTAAGGAGAAATTTCCTCAGAATCCTGAACTGCATTTTGTCCATTAAGCTACATAATTGCTTTTCCCCATAGCAATTGCTCTGTTGACAGGCACTTTTTTTCCAGATTCAGCAAAAAGATTATAGTTCCCATGGAGAATCTTCGAAAAGCAGAAGTTCGTGATATTACCCAGTACAATACCCATGCTCAATATTAAAACAACAACAAAACAGAACTAAGGACTTTCAAAGTGGTGTTTTATTTCCCTAAAACTCTACTGTTACTCTCAAAGTGACAATGTCTTACTAAAAAAAATATTCCAGTAAAGCTGTTTTATTTAATGCCACTGTTATCCATAACTTTCCAGGCTTCAAAGGGATAGATTTTCTCAAACAAACAGTGGAAAAAAGCCCTCCCTGAATGGTGGGCTTACTTCTAGAGCTGAAAAATTAATAACTAGTTTACTAATTGACTTTCTATTTAATTGACATAATTTTTTAATCACTTCATACTAGCAGTTTGCTCTGACTTTAAAGATACTAATGCAAATATCACATTTAAAGCCTCATTAAAAAAAAGTAAATCCCATCAGCAAAATTACCATCCAGTTTCCCAGAGATTTTCTGTTTGTTTTTTTTCAAATACAGTAATTTTTAATTTTCTAAGGGTAATATTTTTATTGCTTTTTTACCATTATATTGTTTTGGTTTACATATATATGCTATACAACTATACATGCACTCTTCCTACTCATCTTGACCTAATACAAAAATGCAGCATCCTTATTCTGTTGTTTGCAGCTGTCTTTAATACAATTCCAAAAGCACATACAGATGAAAGCATTTACTAGAAAGAAATGTTCTGATTTAAGATAGATACTGCTTCTACACTTACTGGCAAGCAATCCAATCCCATTTGCGAGAGATCCAACCCAAGCAGTCTTGCCTTTCCCTTCTCCAAAAACATCCAGCCATTCTAAATACAAGACTCCCACCGCCAGCGGTGATCCGTAACATAAGAACTGAGTAAAGAAGGAAACGACAACAATCACCCAGCCCCAGCCGCCATCCGGTGGTTTCTGAAATACCATCTTGTCAGATGAGTGCAGATGTGAAGGCAGAACCTTTTATAAACAAGAAACAAACAGAACAGAGCGTTAGAAATGTGACTGATCTAGGTTTACTAGTACAAGTGAGCTGCACAGAGTAGCACACATTCAAACAGATGCTTATTCCATCCTTCAAGAAATACATGCAGCACAGCATACAATGAAAATGAGTTACCACTTGCTACTTCTACCTCTCCTGCATGACACAAGAACAGTACGCAAAGCATTAATAAGTCATACACACATCATCAGCACTGTATTACAGAAAGGGGAAACATTTCATTTTGTGGGTGTTAAACAGGCTTTGAGAAGACCTCAGGCTTTAATAGTTGCCCTAGCTCAAAGAGAGAACCACATGGCCACCTGCTGTTAAGACCTCAGATATCCTGAGTGAAGCATATAGGCTTGAAGGATAAGAAGAGCTTGTATGAAACAATCCAAATAACTACTTCAGGATTAAGAAAAAAAATATAAAAATATTAGCTCAAGGTTAAAAAAAAAACCCTAAAATGTCTACCAAATTGTAACCTCAGCATAGTACTTCGCAGTTCAGCAAGGTGTCCCAGTGCAGTTTGCACACATCACCCTTCCTGCAATGGCGATCACTTCTTGACTCCGTAAGCACCTTACACTCCTCCTTTGCATGGCAAGATCCACCACCTGTGTATTTATGGCTATAAATAACCTACTGTCCTCACACCTTCTCAAGACTGGTTTGTAAATGTAGGGACAGATACCTCTAAAAGCTAGCAAAGAGTTTGGAGGTTTCCCAGGCTAAATTGCTTTGGAGTTTGGATGACTCCAGTGATATTGGGGCCTGCGCACAGTTAACCCACCCTCTCTCACTACAGGGAGCAATCTGCCTGTGATAATTGCAAAACCCATGTCCTGTTCCTGGCTCTGTCACCAACCAGACGTGTGATTTTTATTTCGTTTACCCTGTAAGATAGAAAGCTACAGTACAGAATTTTGAGGATTACTTACTATAAAGACAAGGAAAAGCCCAGCTATAGTTTACATGTGTAATGTTACTTTGAGGGTAGATACTTACAGATGATGACAAAAGTTCTCCAGTTTCCTATAAACGTAACTTCACGTGATAACCCTGCCTGCAGAGAAAGAGAAGCAAAGCAAGTTTTCAGCCAAAGTATCACTGCAACAAGGAGCACAACTCTGAAAAACTGGTGTCATATTAAATCTCTTCTTTTTCATATCTTTCCAGTGGAACTTCAGATGTAATAAAGTTATCTCAGTGGAGAAATACTGGTCCCTCCTCAATTAATTAACAGCTGACAGCAGCCTTGAGCCCCAAAATAACAAAAATGTTGTCTACTAATGTAAAAAAAGTTTGACATTCTAGGTCCTTTAGGAGTGATTTACAGTTTTAACATACTGACGGTCCTTCAAGATACCATATCTCCAGTTACAATTGTTACAAAGCTGTATGTTTCATTTATATATCTAAGCTCTAGCAAGTGTCCCTTAAATACAGGAGATGCAGGAGTGACAGCGGGGATAGACAGAAATACCATGCCACAAAATATCAAAGCATTAAAAAGCTGCTTATAGATACTTTCCTACAGCAGTAGCTTTCATACAAAATGGATTCCCCATATTTCTACACTAAATATTTAAACTATTTGAATACAGTCACCAAAAAAGCTGACACATGCATCTCTGCATACATTAAATAAGTATCACTTGGCTTGTTTCATCCCTGACTGGAGTAAAAATAGTGGAAATAAGTAACAGCTTCAATGAAAGAAACACTGGGACAAAGTAAGGAAGTTTTCAGAAAACCACTAAAATAATGGAAACAGACAGTGAATAATCCCAACTCATACTTGTTTAAAAAGTAATCTTTAAAAAACAACCATTTTTGAAGTTATATTGATTTCCACTATATTGATACCCTAGAATTTGGCACAGAGACAACTCTGAGTTCAGTTCTCCTATTCTAAACATTTGATGGGTAGAAAGGGAGGGCAGGGCAAGAAAGAAAAAGTTTTCATAGTCTTAGGTCACACACGCTTTTCTAAAAGAAAGACTATAAAAAAACCTCTGGATCAGTTCCTCATCTGCTGCAAGTCTGCACGGGGTTACTGACTTTAACCAACCGCTTCAAACTTATGGCAGCAAAAGAGCTGACCTTCTCCATCCTGATTTCTCCTATTTTGCACCACAGATCTCTTCCACATGTTTTAGATAAATAGCAGAATTTTAGGTACCAAAGCCATCTATTTTCCAAACACTTCAAACCATTTACAGTCTGCAATTGTCAAACAAGAAGTGAAAACCACTGTCATTTCTCTCCAGAAATCATCCTCAAAGTGAAAACAGATCTATGAAGTCACAGTTTGTTCGGAGCCAACATGACCTGAGTTATCCTTCCCCTCCTTGCAGGTTGCTCCTTCATCTCACACTGCTGTAAGGTGTATTTTCTAACCTCCCTGAAGGCATGAAGTCCTGAAGAGAGCACGAGAGCTGAGAGCCCTGTGTGAGGAGCTTGTTCCCCATAGCCCTCTGTTGCAATACACAGTTAAAGATGTCCCAGTCTGGGACTGTGGATATCAATGAACCTTTTCTTGGTACATTATTTAATGCTTCCCTGAAAATGACAAGTTGTAATATAAAAGCTTAGTAGCACAGACAAGAGCTGACAGTAGAAGCTAAACTTTCACTACTCCCAACACTGCCTGCATGGGCATCAAATCTATGCATTGACTTGGGAGAGATCCAGAGTGCCTTTTACTATTTTCTATCTGTGCAGAAGGACAGCACAGACTGCACACATAAACATGACCATCAAAAATAAAGAAACAGAAGCCCACACAGAAGAAAGTGCTCGATAGTTTTGCTCTCCCTTGGAACCAACCAGGAAAATTGGTTGATCCTGGAAACAGACAAATGAACAACCACGGGTTTAAGATTCAGGTGGGAACCATTTCACAAACCTTACTGTTCACACAATAAAACGCTTCAGACTCCAGGAAACCTAGCTACATCAAAACAACTGAAATGGAGAGATGAAGCATAAAGAATTAAACAGTAACTTGAGGTTTCGTCAGAAAAAGCTTTTCAGCGTGTTGTACTCACTGAGAATAAGAATCAGAGGAAGAGAGCTGCTTGATGAAAGCCTTTACCAACAACAACAAGAAACCCTAGAGAATTAACTGAACAATTTTAATGTGGAAAGAGGAAAGAGAGGGGCGTCTGGCAGTAACTGTTTATTTTACCTAAGCAGCTTTATCACAAGATTGAGCTCTTTCTCCGAAAGAAATCTTAAAATTTGGCTTAAAGATGACGGAAGAGCACAAAAAAATAGTTTGTCTAAACACCATGAGTACAACTGAAATGCAAGCCCTCAGCGCAGAAACTAGTATTAATCTGAGGCAAAGGGAATCTTGAGAAAGACAGTAGCAATACGATTGTTTCCAGATTGTTATTTGTGCAACTGGAGTCTGGTTAAGAACGCTGCTTTCTGCAAGCAGCACATGGCTGCGAAGAAAGCCAATGTCAGCAGAATCACTGTGTGATTTACACTCGGCTATTCCAGTTCTGCAAGGCACTGGTACAAATTAAGACAGTACCAACCAGAATGCTAACATTGCTCATTTTAAATTAAATTAGATTTCACGTAAATTTCTATTTATTTTTCATGCAATCTTACTGCAATTACCATCTGAAGCTTCTGCTACCCTTAGCGTGAAAGCAACACCTAAAGCATTAGAGTGGCAGTGATGCACTGGACTTATTTTTAACATAACTCGTTGCATCCAAACACCTACCTATGTACTGACATGACAGTGTAAGCACTGTATTAAATGCACCGAAAAAGATGCATCTGTACTTTGATGACATCAGACTTCAACTGATATTCCAACTACAGCAGCTCCCACATGTAAACATTTGTCTTTAAGTTCTTTCACACCGATTTCCTTTCACACTTGTATGTCCCTCTCAGTTCTCAGCATTTGGGTCTACCTATTTCTCATGCTCCTCCACTTTCCCTTTCGTAAGTTATACAAGAGGCTCATCAACATAAGTATTTTGTTCTATTTCTGCTTGATAAGGGACAAGTATGAAGTTTAAAACAAAACACCAGAACAAAGCTTACCAACAACACAATAATGCTTTTTTGCTGTACAAAATAAGTTCACATAAAGAAGCATCAGCTAAGGCAGCACATAAACCAACCAGCTTTGTACAAATCTGTCAACTCAGCAGAACCAGTCCTACCTGTTTCCAGAGCCTCACTGCCCCAGAAGGGATGGAACATCAACTTCCCCCCCACCAATACAACTGCCTGTCAGACATCCACACAGACAGATGTAAGCCAATGCTGCTATACAACAACCATACAATTTCATTTATCAGAGAACAACTCTGCAAAACAGAAATGTGGCGCACACTGCTTTACACATCCCAACCTGCAAGTGCTCCCCTTGGTGTCCACTCTCTCAACCGGTCCGTGTCCCTTGGTCAAGTCCTCTGTGGGGATGGATGGGTTCTTATAGCCCCGGCTCACCTCATCTCTCTTCACGCCCGCAGGGGCCAGCCCACCCCTGCTCCAGAGGACTGTTACACATTGACACCACCTCCAGCTCAGTTTCAATGGGAAGCACTCATCCAAGCAACGAAGCGCTCCAAAGGTCGCCCTTGCCAGCCTGATGCCACACACGTGGCGAGACAGGGGCACGCTAGGTTACCCTGCTCCGGGCGAGCCGCGGCCTCCGGAACGCCAACGGGGGCCAGCAATGGGCACACACCGATGCCCATAGGTGCCCGCTGCCATGTGCCCACAGCGGGCACAGATACCACTACAATGCTGAGTGTCCGCTGAATGCCAACAGCCACCTACAAGGGACACCAGGAGGCAGGTACCAGCAGGCAACATCAAGAGGTGCTCCCAGCGGGCACCGAGGGATGGACGTCGATCGGCACCACAAGGGATGTGGCCGTCCCAGCGGGCACGGGCGAGCGACCGCAAGTCCTGGCCCGGCTCCTTTCCCCGAAGCCCAGACGTAGCGGAGGCCACTCAGGGCCATCGGCCTGGCCCGGCCGCCCACCTTACTAACAGCCGGGGCCGGGACAGCTGAACGAGACCTTCCAGCGGAGAGCCGAGCCGAACCGAGCGGCGGTCCTGTGTGGTCGCCTCCCGCCGCTCCCGCCTGCCCGGCCCTGTCCCTCGCTGCCTTCACCCGCAGACCCCCCTGACCCGGCCGAAGCCGCGTTCCCCCGAGCCGGCGCCGTCCCCCTTACCTGCGGCCCCGCGCCGGCAGCAGCGGGCGGCCCGTGGGTGAGGGCGGCCGGTGGGGCGGGGGGCAGGAGCCGCCCCCGGCGGGCCGGGGCAGCCCCGCATCCCCGGCGCAGCGGGGCGGGCCGCGGCCGGCACGAACCGGTTGTAACTCGGGAGGTGGGAGGAGCCGCTTGGGCCGCCACCGCCTCCGCCCGCAGCCCCGGGGCGCGGGTCTGCCCCGGCCCCGACCCCCGGCCCCGCCCCTCCGGGCAGGCCTAGGGCGGCCGCTTGGAGTCACCTCCGCCGCCCATCCCGGCTCTGCGCCCGCTCCTGGCTCCGCGGGCAAACCCCGGCCTCGCAGCCCCCCGCCCCGGTCTCGCCGGGGACAGACGGACACCGCTCGCCCCAGCCTGGGGTCGGGCGGCCGCAACAGAGCCGGGGAGGAGCCGCCCTTCGTCTCAGCGCAGCGGCGGGATAGAGGCACTCACCGTGGGGTCCAGCTCCGTCCGTCCCCAGCCCTACCGGGGGGCGTGGGAACCTGGCTCTAAGGCACATTAACCACACTTGCCACCATCCTCTGCTCCTTTTATTCGCATAACCAAGCTGCCGCCCGGAAGGCAGGAGCGGGACCGCAGCTCCTTCAGGCTCACCGCCGCGGCTTCGAGTCTGCTTGGGTACCAAAGGCAGTATAACCGCTGCAGGTCGGGGATGAGCCCTGGCTCCCCGCCACCATCATTGCCCAAAGGTCTCAAACTTGCACTGAAAGCAGCAATGCAGGTAGCATACATACAGAGCTGCTAACCGAGCCTGCTAGCTCAGATAAGAGCCACTGCCTTTAGAGGCAGTTTCATGAAAGCCCTAGCTCATATCAACATGCGTGGCACATACAGTGCTGTTAGATATATGACAAAGTAGTTGTCGATTCATGCAATTTCAGCCGCCTCCAGCTTTCACCCTGCAGACTGCATAACTCTGTTGCAAAAGCTCTTTGAATACTCTAGGTATGAGGCTCTACCCATTCCTGTGTGACAGCACTGCTGCTATCTGTGCCCAACTTGGTCAGCTCAGGTATCCACACAAACTGCATGTAGAAATACAAATATTTCTAGGGTTGAGTGCAATTCTGAGAGTTGAAATATTCCTAGAGTTGAAATTCTGAAGCAATCTCAGATGCTTAGTGCCTGTGCAGTTCCTACAGATACACCATAACTCCCCATTCGGACCCACAGTCTGCATTCACTCCTCCATGCAATATTTTGGAAGGTTCATGAACTTCAAGTGTCCTTTAAAGTGCCTAAATCCACCTCACAGTGTTCAGGTAAATATTAATATTAATACTTGTTACTTGAATGACCGACAGAAGAATGATACAAAGTCAAGACTCACTTCTAAGACATCTCTGAAGTGAGAAGACCTCAGCTAGCATACAGTTCAGTTTTGGGTACCTCATGTCAAAAAAGGCAGCCAGCTGAAACAGGTGGGTGGGCGAGAATAGGAACTATCAGAGCTCTAGAAAACTGGTCCAGGGAGAACTGAAGTAAATGACATCTCACCTAGAGAGAAGGCAGGGGGAAAACATACTAACATTCTTCAAGAACTGTAAGAAGTTACTGCAAAAAGAAAGGAATTAATAGCTCTGCATACACTTTAGGTAAGTAGAAGAAGTGAGTGGGCTTAAACTCCATTAGGAGATGCTACTTTAGATATTAGGAAAAGCAAGGCTAGCTTGGTACTGGAAAACACTTCTTTGGGAGTTGACGGCATTTTGGGAACACATGTGCATTGCATTGCTGAAATGAATGTCTGAAGACAGGTCACCAGACTGTAAAACCCCCCCGTTTTCTTTCATAATTTCTTGGGCTCCAGGACACAAGCTGAAATCGAAAGGCTAACTGAAATTTTTCCATATCCTCAGAAGAAATGCCTGGAAAATGACCATTCTGAAAACAGCCATACAAGATGTGCTGCTTCCTACACTCCTTATGTACTAATAAACATGATAAAACCTTTTTGTATACAGTACATATAAAGCTCCAGTTCCCATTACAGCACTTGATGTAAGTGCTTTTTGACTTCTACAGAAGCTTAGAAACTAATGCGGACAAAATTAAGCCCAGGACATTCCTTCTAGCATCTGAAAAACCAGCAATGAACAATATTTGTGTATTCACAATTACTCATTAGAGTACTGCTTACAAGAAGATCGGGGTTCACAATGGGATACCTATATAGGAATAATCAGAAGAGTTAAGGGGCATCAGTTGCAGTGTACATTGAAATACATTGGATCTTTATGCAAAGGAAGCAGTTCTAGTCAGATGCAAAACAACTTCAGATCACAGGCAGACCTGAACAAGAAACCCCACCTGAGAATAAAAATGCACTTTACATGAATACATATTGATCCTAATTGCTTTGTTTTATCTTCTCTGGATGCCCTCCTGATGACAAGTCCTTGCCTTTAATTAGCTCCACTTTTCATGTGAATATGCCCGTCATCCCAAATTTTGAGAGGTCAACCTTTCTCGAAGGAATCAGACCCATGAAAACAAGCCACAGAAACAAAACACTAGAGAAAAAAATCCCTTCTCTGTGTTTCCTTTGTCCTTGGTTTCATAATAAGCAATACAGCTCCCTCCAGCTCTAAGTTTCTGCTCACTTGACCTACAGTATTTTGGCAACTGCCATTTGGCTTAGGTTTCAAATCACTGGTTAATCTTCTTTCTTCACTTCAGAAACACTTCCTACAGCGCCTTCAAAGGCAAATGAATTATAACATGCCACAGTCGCATCTTTCAGAACCACATTTCTGTCCCACACATCACCAGAAGAATTCTTAAATCCTCACTTTAAAATAGAAAATTAAGTAAAACCCTGAATAACGCCTATAAATCCCTCCCTCCCCCAGCCTCTGGGGTTGAAGAATCCAAAGGATAACAGCACTCAGTTAGCACGGTCAGGGATGAGAGCAGCACCCAGTTAAAAAGTTACCTTATTTTTGGTAAGCCATGGTGGCAGGATGTGTAGTTCTAGGTCAACAGCAGCTGTATCAGCATACAGATGGTCTAGAAATATTTTCAACTCTGCAGAGAGTGCAGCAGCAGCAGCTCCTGAGAGTACAGAGTGGAAATTTAGAGGGTACTCATACAGCATCCTGGAAGTGGCTCTTCTGGCAAGAATGCAGCTGATGTGCTCAACACCCTAAAACTAAGGATATCACCCTGCGTGGCAGGAAGCGGAGTTTGAGGGTTTTTGGTTGGTTGGTTTTTAGCTTTGATTTTGTTGTGGGTTTTTGTTTGGTTGGTTTGTGGACGGTTTTGTGTTTCTTTTAAAGAGGTACATAATCTGCAATGGAGGAAAAATCTCAAAATATAAAACAATTCAATAAATTAAGTATCTGATCAACTACTGACCTGTAAATTGTCATCCAGATTGGGAAGTATCCTTTTGTACATCTGCAGTCCTTACGCAATCTATGTAGGAGGAAAGACTCTGGAATGAAAGGGACAAACTTCTAAAGTTGGTCCAAAGTTCACTGTCTTCTTAGGTGTTCCGTTAACTTGTTTGTGGAAAATGTCCATTAATGTTTGAAGGAGGAAAAAAAGGACTGGAAAGTAGTCAGTAGTTTGACTAGAGTTTCATTTAAGTAGAAATATTAAATATATGTGCACTTCCAGAGTCTAAAGGACACTCATTTGCCTCCAGCAGCCTTAAAAGGCAATACTTCAGTAGTTATAATTTAACCCTTCATGTGAGAGGCAGAAAGAGTGAGGCGTGTCAAGTGTGATTGACCATGTTATGCAGGATTATTTTACCTTCTCTCAGATCTCTGTGAAAGGGGGTAAGATCACTTAAGCTGCAAAGAATACAGGTTTCTTCCAAGATGCCAATAAAGTACCACAAACCCCGCTGCCAGCATCACAGCCATGCTGAGAGATAACTTAGCCTACATTGTTTGGGGAGATGCAGATCTAGCAGCAGAACTGCCTCCCCCAGCCCATTCTGTCTGTCAGTGCTGATAATGCAATGTGTCCACACCATTGTCTTCTGAAGAAGTCCCATAACACGGGCAAGGCCTGAAGCAGGTGTGCAGATGAATTCAATCACCAGTCTGACTGCTGTCTGACAAGCTGTTTAGCTGCTTACCTCCAAATGCTGAGCTGTAAATCAGTTTTCTTTGTTAGTCTTCGAATCTATGTATCCACGAAAAATAAACATCACATGCAAACCTTCTGCAAAACTTGAATGTAACAGTCACTTAGGTTAAAAAATAGACTCTTCTTTTACTTTTACATGATTGAAAGGTATTATTTGGGTTTTGTGTTTTGTTTTTTTTTTTTTTTTTTTTTTTTTTTTTTATTCTTAGACTACCCATATAGGTAATAAGGATATAAAAAGATTGCAGGAAAAAGTTACCTAAGAAAGGCAATTTTAGCTACTAATGTAGTCACAGGGAATGCTCCGGATTTGGTTTGTTCTGGGTTTGCTTTTTTTTAAGATTTCAGAATTAAACTTGCCTAGTAAAAGTTTGTTGTAACAAACTAGGGATTATGACAATTTTTACATAACGTAATCTTCTGAATCTGCCATATATATTTGCATTTTCTAAACTGATAAAGGAACCATTTGGGTTTAATAATGATGTCTTACGTATTAAAGCTTTAAAGGAAAAAAATCACAGTAATTTAAAGCTGTTTTTAAAACCACATGTACTTCAACTAACATACAATAGTGCACATGAAATGACAAATAAGTGCTGGCAGCATGAACTGCATCTGCTAAGAGTGTGAATTGCAAATAAAATTAGTCTTGCATCTCTAAGCAAAGCAATTTATCAGTTCCATTTTTCTACAGCATCCACTTTCAGGGAATATAAAGCAGTACATTTTTGTTACGGCATAGGTCTCTCATGACCTCTAGGTTTGCCATAAATTCACCAAGACCAGTGCCAGTACAGACCACAAGTGCTGTTTTTACTGAGATAGATACAAATTTTCTGCTGTTCAACCCCATCTTCCCATGCAGCATTGATCTTGTTAAGTGTTCCTCACAGTAAAGCTAAAACCCAGTTAAGGTGGTGCATGTTGCGGGTTGCCCAGGAAAGTTGTGAATGCTCCATTGCTGGCAGTGCTCAAGGCCAGGTTGGACAGAGCCTTGGGTGGCATGGTTTTGTGTGAGGTGTCCCTGCCCATGGCAGGTGGGCTGGAACTAGATGATCTTAAGGTCCTTTCCAACCCTGACTATTCTATGATTCTATGTTATACTAGAACAGCTCAAAATGTGCTCATTATTTTCGGGAAAAGATTCAAGTTTCTTTACAGATAGAAAGAAAGTTACTTACAGAAGGCAGGCAAGGGTTGGAGCCCTCATATAGGAGTGAACCTTGCATGTACAAGTAGCTATGTTTACATTAGAGAGCCAGATTCCAGTGAAAATACCAACATATTAAAAAACCTCACAATACCTAAAAAAATCCAATTACTTTGCAGAAAATAACTTCATAAAATATCTTTCCCCATTCACATCTCTTTCTGAGCTACTGTATATAGAGCACATAGAGTGATTGCTCAACTAGAGGGAGGCAGACTGGTTTATGCAACCTCTGCTTTATTCTTTTTAATCAGGAATAGCAGATCTCTAAGTTTTATTTTCTATTAATTAGCTTCATGCCTTAAGAGGCTAGCATAACAATCTTTATTAAAGAAACTGATGTAAATTGGTTAAACACATTTTACTATCAGCAGTGGATGGATAGAAAATAGAGAAGAACTGGACCCTTAGTATTGCTAAAAAGCAGCATGAACTTGAAGAAAGCAAGTACCAGAATGTCTCCTCTAGTTCCAGTTTACGAACTTCTGGGTGAAGGCTGCAGTAATCAGAGCTGTGGCAGAGAGCATGATGAGGTGGCAAAAATGCATTAAAGAACGTTCTTTAAGAACATAATTACTCATTTGTTACACAGAACTATCTCCAGTTTCTGCCTGTTGAGCACATGACACGGAGAGGGCTGTTAGCAACCACATCACACGCCTGCTGATTTCCCAATGGGATTTAGATCATACAATACTGCGTCAGTCGTATGCTCTAGAAATCCTCAGTTCCTCTCCAGTGGATAGTTCTTAGTCTTTGCAAAGACTGGGTAAAATATGCTTTGCAAACATAGGACAAAGTAGATGACTTCATCTCGTAAAAAAAGATTACACTCTCAGCATATCAAAGGCAAGTATTTTTGTTGAGGTAGTCAGCAGGTAAAGCATGAATACTGGAGATGGCTCCTCAGAAGTATTGTTTGCCTATTCCCTGCTGACAATACAGCTATTTGCCAGTAGAGAATACTGAATTTTAATGGCACATATTTATCAGGGCAGGAAGTAGCATAATGCATTCCTATGAGACTCTGCAGAGTACAGGCATACACTTTCCATCTTGCTTGAGTATTAAGTTCATTTAATAGAGCTGAGTTAGCTTTCCCCTCCCTTACTTAACTGCACCAAAATACTGAGGAAGGTACTCATTTTCTGTCAATGGAGAGGCTAATAGTAGCAGTACGAAACAGTCAGTGACCTAAATTCATCTCAGTGCAATCTCATTTCAATGCAAATGTTGTCATTTTTTTTCTGCATAATGCAGTTCTGTCAGTTAAGATGTAGCCTTGTTTCCAGTATTGCCCTTAGCCTAGCCTGGGGTGTTCACAGGCTGAGACTGGTTTTCCAAATGACACTGCATTTTTGGAGGTGTGCTTATGCATTCACCTGTTGGCAATATAGCACATGCTAAAGCAGTTCACAATTTGTCCCCAAATGTCTGTAAGGTGTCCCAAAAAGCCTACATATATTAATTTTGCGCAGCCAAGACAAACTCGGTGAGTGAAGGGACAAAAGGGAAAGGAAGATTCCACAATGGAAGATGTGTATTTTAAGCCTACTTTAAGCTGCCACCAGGGCTTGTCTAAATATAGATTTGTCCACAGTAAACACCCTTAGTCTGCATTTAGTGCAGACACACGAAGAGTTACTCAGCAATGGCAAACAGGCTTTACATTCACAGCCAGGCCCACAATAATTCTCAATCCAAACCAATTCCTGAAGAAATAGTTTGTAAGAGGATTTTTTCTTCCAAAGAGAACATTAATCAAGAAAGGCTCACCTCCTCCTGTTGGCATCATGCGTTTGTCATCTAAGCTTTCAAGGTGAGAAGGAAGCTCACCAAGGGGCTGTAGCTTTCAGGCCCAGCTCTTCAACTCACCATGGTTTGTAAAGCACAGGCCGTGCAGGCACATTTCTTGAGCTTCTGCAGCAGCTCACACATGACAAGGCAGGAAACAGTCTGTGCTGGCTAGGTGTGGGTCATTGTTCTGCCACTCAGAAATCCTGGCACCCGTACCTTGGTTTCCTGCTAACTCCTGTCCTCCACTTGTTAATGCTTGCTCTGCCTCCAAAACATCAATCCTTGTATTCTGCAGCATAAATACTGTACTATACTGAAAGCATCTATTTGAAGTACTGGTAATCTCACGACATCTGCAAAGAGCTTGGACAATTTACCGCCAATAAATGAGTTTAAAATGCACTCGCTCTGACAACTACAATGTAAACATATCTGGTGTGTTTCACCACTGCAATGTGATACCCTCTCCAAGTTTATGTGAATCATCCCCCCAATGACTCTGAAGAGAATTGGAAACCACTGTCTGTTTACTGATTATTTCAGCTTGTTTATCAAAAAGCTACAAATACAAAAAGTTACGTCTTCACTGGAACTCCTCCATAACTTCCCTGTAAACAAGACATAAATGTATAACTGTACCTGTGTTAAAACTTCATTTGGATTTTGGGCTTTGCTACTTACAGAGTATATAGCAAAGACTGTCAGATGAAAGGATCAACTTGCTGTATTTTAGTAGGCTAGCAGCCCAAGAACTGCCAGTGCTGTGTTCTTGTGCTGACCCAGAGTCAGAGTTGTGCAGCATCAGCACTTGGGATAATTCCAGACTTAGTGTAGCAGCTGAACCTAGAGGGGCTTTCATCTCTGACATACATCATCTACCAACTAACTTACGTAGCAAGATCTATCTTCAAAACCTTTGCAATCTGCTTTGAAGCAGAATATTCCAACTTGTCCAATAATCACTACAGCAAGTAGTGGAACAACTAGGAAAATTAGAAAACCAAATGGCCAGTAGAATATAAGCATGTTACATTCTCATTCCTGTCTTAGAAACAGGCCGAGGAAGGTTTCTTCTTCTCAGAACGGCAAATTGCACTTCCAGTGCAATATATCCACGTAGCAACTCCTGTCCAAAGCCCTACAGTATTCCTCTATGATTTTATCAGCATTAGGATTTTGTTTACTTACCACTGCCATTGTCTGTAGCTTTTTCCTACTTGAGAAAGACTCCAGACACATAAGGGATGCTTGTAAAACTTACAACTATGACAGGCCAAAAAGATACATACGGATGAGGCACAAGAGAACACCTCCCTGCAAGGATATAAAGCATAGAGTGAGTGCATCTATCATGTGTCGGTTTCCTTTAACCTACAGAATTTTTGGGCTCTGCAACTGTGGATGAAACAGTCATGCATACGAGCAAGGCATCAAACAGCAAATTGTCTATCAGTTTGTTTCTGATAGACTAGGCAATTTCACCGTGACAGTGAGATTAGGAGAAAGGCTAAACCACCTGCTCACTGACCTCAATCTTGGAAAACCCAGTGCTATGACATACATAAATAGAAGTCCAAGTGATTGATTTAGGTGACATTCAGAAATGTCACTGGAGAACACTGAAGTACACTCTAGGAGGCATAAATACGTCTACCTTGGAAATCCTGTAGCACATTCACATCCAATCTAAATTAATTTGGAGAGTTTCTGGCTAGAGGTTGCGTTGATCCTCTCGCCCCTTACAATAGCTAATAAAACCTGAGAAGTTTTGCCAGATCAGTTATAAATAAAATCACACTTTCTATCTGAAATACAGAGTGAAGCCTCTACCTTGAACTCAAAAGGCTTGGAGATTTTTTTTGCTCCAAAGCAAACTCATGAATTAAAGACAAAGGATGCCCACTTTTAGCAGAAATCTAGAATGCTTCCTGAAAGGAAGCAGTCGCACCTTGAACTGTGGGATTGCACCAGTCAGACCCAGGACTGTGACAGGAGACTGAGGGCCAAGCCAACGGTCTGCAGTGAGGTACAATTTAAGGAGGTGAAAGCTGGGCTTGGAGTGAGCTCTTCAGAAACTTTTCTACAGTTAAGAATGAGTCTTGCCTGAGAGAAAGGCTCTTTCTCCATAGATTCATGAGGCTTACTTTTAGGTAATGAGAAATCCCTCAGAAGAGACATAATACCTGCAAGGATATTAAAAGGATTTAAGAGTTAAGCAAATTAAAAATCGTTCATTTGACAAAAAAAAAAAACAACAAACCAAAACCAACACCTGAAAACCCTGTCCTTATTTGGCTATACTTACTTTTGTATTTTGGAAATAGTTGAGACACTGGAGAAAGTTAGTTTTAAATTATCTCTACTCAGGCTTGGAATTCATCACACAAAGTATTCCTACACAGTTAATAGGCATGCGAACTGAAACATCAGTTTCTCTTTTTATCTTCCTCCTAAATTACTGTTCTCTTGCCACCCCACCCCCCATATAGTCGTTAAAAGAAGCCTCTATAATTTGCCTTAGAGACCAACTGGGACAGACTTCATATGCAGCTAGACAGCATCCTAAATATAGACCCAGGGTCTTCACAGAAAATGCCACTCCTTTAAGTTGCAGAAATAGATATATATATATATATATATTTTAATATTATGTTACATATCTGCCACAAAGGAGAATAACCTTAGAGCATAACCTTAGAATAACCGAGTTAAGAGTTGAGGTAAAACAGGTAAAAAGAGGTTAACTTTAAATTTGAATAGGTCAATAGTGAATAAAAGCTGCATTTTCAGTAAGTAAGTGTTTTCCTTAATGGGAACTTTTCTGCTTCAGGGTAGGCTGACAAACCACCTTAAGTTTCTCCAGTTCAGAGCTGGAAAACATCCTTAATGGCTTCCGTTAACCTATCTTTGAAGTCCTGCAGTAATTATGTAACTGCTCTGGAAACAGAAGAGGCACAGCCAGGAACCCTGCCTCTGAGCAGAGCAGTTGGGGGGCGGGGGGGGGGAAACAAACAAAAAAGTCTTTGCTGAATCCTTGCTCTTTACCTGGACTTCCCCGAACCTCAGCCTTGGGTCAAGTTGGATGGGAAAGCTGCAGCAAGTGTCAGGCTTTTACTGTCTGCTCTATTTTTTGGGATTCGTTGTACAGGAAGAAAGAGAAGCCTGAGCATCTTGTGCACAGCTTTAATATCAGGGCATAAATGCAGCGAGAACATTGCCCTGGCTCCTTTTGCTCCCATGGGAGTTATGCTGCTGTGTCTTCCATTGAACTCTGAGACCTGAGGCTTGGAGGAAGCATTTGGTTTACAAACTACTGCAAAATGTTCAGGAAGGTGTAGAGGATGTCAAAGCTAATATTGAAGCCCACTCATCCATTTGGAATTTGCAACCGAACTCACTTCTCATTTCTGCTTGTCTAAGTCAAAAATAACCTCGCTTTTGTTATTTTATCAGTGTGAACAGGAACAACAGCTGACCCCAATATCTAGATAAGTATCAATTTCAGCCCTTAAAAATCCAAGTATTTTGGGCACCTGATCAAAGATTCATTGATGTTTAGATCTTAAAAGATTCCTTGCATTAATAGATTTTTAAATAGGGTGGCAATTCTGAAATGTGACACTGCCTTAAAAAACCCCAAATCATTACAAACTCCTCTTTCCAGAACAGTTTAAAAAACATAATGCATAAGACAGGAAATAACTGAAAAGCATGTCAGAATATGGGATTTGCACTGTCAGCAGCAGACAAGACTAACGCAGCATGACAGCTAAGCTTGGTAAGATCATTATCATCTGTAAATTACAGGGCATTAGTATAATGAAAGAAAAAAAAAACCTCTAAAATTAAGTTCTGCAGTGGTAAAGAAAAGCTGCCACAGTTATTATAGGAGACTGACAAAATGCAGCATACACCAGACAGCAAGATTTGCAAGAGAAGCAAGCAGCAGGCAAATAAACTCAGCAGCATGTCAACCAACCAAAAACCAAACCAAAACCACTCAAACCAAACACAACACACACACACACACACACACACAAGCAGGCTACAATTTTGGCTGCTCGTGCCAGTATAAACTATTCAAGATGTGAATTTTGTAATCTGAAAGACTACCTCAGTCACAATCAGTTCTAACAGTGTATAGCTTATTCAACATTTAATGGCTTGACCTAGTAAATCTTCAGCAAATTTTAAGCAAATTTGATTACTATCATGAGGCACCCTGACTCTGATCAATTAAACATTAGGACTCTTTGGGGCAGAATCTAGACTACTCTTACAGTTTTCTTCAAAGGGGTAACCCAGGACAATGGAGATACCTCCTTATACTCAACAGAAACCTGAAACAAAGAAAAAGTTGCAGAGTATTTAAAATAATTCAAAAGAATAGAGTTCTGTAAAGACTGAGTGAAATGAAAACAACTGGAAAAACCAAGCTATTTAACTCTAGTAAAACTACCAAATCTGGTCAGTTTTCTATTAGAAAATAAGCTAGATTTACCCTTACTCAGTTATTAGGCAATGCAAAGCCAAGTACTCTGTTCACATTGTGCCCTCTTCACCGTTGTTTTTCCCCTGGAGCACCCAAATGGTTTTCATGTATTGCACACAATGATTTGTTTCGTTATTCAAATCAACATTCTGTAAAATGGAGGGTGGTTAAGTTAAACTGTTGAACGCCAGAACAGAAACAAAGTCTTTCTTTCCTTGCCTGACAGCCCTGCCCTGGAAACAGTAGTCCATGTTGAATTTTAGAAGTTCAAAGTGTAAAAACCCTCCAGGGGTTTTAGCTCTTGGTAGACATGGGAAATGGTGTGCAGAGAAGCTGATTGTTTCCTTCATGTTTTTCTTCCCATTTTCCTTCTGTACAACTCTCCCCTCAGACCACTTGCACACAAAGACAGGAACAAGCCTGAACCAGTTTAACTCTGAAACGAGAGCCTATCACAAGCAGTCTCCATGCTGGCCTCCTGCTTGCATGCCGGCAATGCTAAAAATGTGCTATAGTATTCAATCCAAAATGGGTTTGATTTTGCCTTTCACTTAAAGGTCAGTCAGACGAGAAAAGTTAAGATAGGTGGTAAAACTGGCAGGACATTAATGATACTTCTAACAACATTTGTACATACATGCATATTTCCCCTGCAACATCTCTCTAGAAAAAAAATAAAATTGTGATGTTCGAAACAAGCTTAGAAGGGTTACTGCTGCCATGAGACCATGTTTTCCTAACAATCTAGGCAAGATTTGGGCTGAAATTACAGTTAACATGAATTTTAGGGCACAGGGCCAGAATTTCAATTAAGTAGATTCCTAAAATATACCATAAAACAGAAGTCAAAGTTTTATCATGCAATTTTGACTCACACAAATTGTTCTTGCAATACATCATCCCTTAAATCATGGAGTCCGCTGGAACAAGGGCACAACATTGCCAGAGCATCTCTGGGAAGCTCTTGGGTGTTCCAGCTAAAAAGACAGTTTCTCCTCTTAATTCAGATATTCTTTTCAGCTACACAGAATCAATATAGATACACTCAAAAGGATGAGATGCTTTAGTCTATACAGAAAATTTTTCAAGAAATCAATGATGTTTCACAATATGAAACAGTTAACTTGAAACTCCTTAGTTACCTTCAGGAACTAACAGCATTAAAAGCATCCTTAATTACACATTCAAGACAACAGCCAGACTAATCCTGGAGTTTCTTAATAGTGTGAGGAATGCAGAAAGTTTTAACAGGTTTAATTCCTTGGTATGTTGTCATAGCTAACACTTGCTCTGGAAAGAAAACCCAGGAAAATGAACTTGAATAAAACCCATGCCAGTTACAGTTCACTAAGTTTGCTGCAAGAATCTCTGCACAGGAAAAGTGATTAGGTGATTTTAAAATTATACAGAAATAGGTCCTGACAAGCAAAAGCAACACGAGAGCGTATTGAGTTTAAAAGCTTTAATCATTTTAATCACCCATCCACAGAAACTCATTTCTAGCTACCGCTTCAGTGAAAATTAAGATTCTGCCAATATGTAACGCTACAACAAAGGATTTGATCATATTTAGGAACTTCAATTTCTTTCCTGCCAAGGCTATGCTATATTTTTTTATTTATATTTGAGCCAATAATTGACAGATTGGTTCAAGAGGTAGATCTAGATCTACAAGACATGTAACAGCAAGAGAGATGTTGGTCCCAAAACTCACTGTCAGTCTTTTCTTCCCCTGTTTGCTAAAATACACACTGATATATACATTATAACTTATTTCAGCTTCAGATGCTTCATTGCCAAGGGTCATATGCAGTCTTTAACACATCGGAAACCATGTCCTGCGTTCTCACTTGCAGGAGTGGGGGAGGGGGAGGCCTCCAACACTTAAAGAGTACCCAAAACCTGGTGGGCTAACAACATGCTTGTTTACAAATCCAAGAGCTACAAAGCAACCTCAGCCTGTGCTGCATGGGAAGACTCCAATGGCCTCCACATCTTTGGATCCACCCCACTATGGGGCATGAGACACCTGAAGGCTCAGAAGGTCCTGAGGACATCAGTCTCCCTTGAGGTAATTAAGTATGATGCAAGTGTCCCAGTGCAGTCAGGTATACAGAAAAAGAGTAACAACACCTAACGGCAGTTATTAAGAAATAACCATCCAACCCTTTTTGTATCACAACTGCAAAAATTCACATACCAGTGATCCAAAACAACTTGCATTATTTGGTGCTGCAGATTAGCAAATCTGCATATTCTAAAGAAAGTCAGGTACAAAATCAGATGAACTGCAAAATTACTTCATATCGGTAACCTTTCTTTGCTCCCTCACTAGGAAATCAGCAAAAGTAAATAGCATGTGCTGTAGAGAAAAAAAAAAAAAATAATCAGGATGATCACAGCAGATAGAAAGATAAAGTACTCATTATCGGCCTCTCCACCATTTCTTTTTTGGCTGTTGGCAGCCAAGACAGCCTTAAGATTCACTATGAGTTACAACCTGTTTCATTCAGCAGCAACTGTCAAAACCAACTCAGAGCCAGAACGGCAAGAACGCAGTTCGCAACACTGTTTTTTCACACTGGATCAAAGAGGTCTTTGGTTACTGGAGAAAAGCAGAATGTAACTATACAGACTAAGGAAGAAAAGAGGTAGCAGCAGTGTTACTTCCGAAGTTCAGCCCCAAAAACACGTTAAAAATACAGCTGGCTACAAACAGATGTTCTGTGAGGTTCCTGCAGTTTCTCCAACTCATCTCTAGTATGACAAAAAAAAAAAGCATTCATGCTGTGTAGTTTAAATCAGTCCCATTAGACATCAGTATTTCCCCCCTTGTTAGGAGGCATGGAGACAGTCACACAACAGATACTTGAGGTTCCCACAAAACATTGCTTTGGTTTCACTAAATTCGCATGCCATATTTTGTTGAAGCCTTAGAGGAAAACAATATAGGGCATACTGCACAGCATCTTCACAAATGCAAAGGATTGGAAACTAAACTTGTTCTACTCTGCAAACACAAGACATATCATCTTGCACCCACTTTTCATTCTTCCTTGTAAACACTCCAACTCTTCCTCGGTATCACCCAAAGAAAAAGAAGTTTGCCAGTTCACTGGTTTGCAGGAGACTTTCCCCCATGGGGAAGCAGAGAACAGCCATAAGCTGATTTTCATGAATAGCCCTGAGGCTCAAAGGCAAGGTTCCCATCTCAGTCCCCCCAATACCTGTATTTAGTGTTTTCTGCATGCAAGTGGTCAATACATACCTTTAAGTGTCAACCTGGGAAACACAGGACTGACTTCAACCTCCTCTTGCTTCTGGGCTGAAGAATATACTGTATATCTTGAAAGGTATGGAATGGCCTCAAAAGCACATGAAACTGATATCCAAGCCAGCATCTTTACATACTGGGAACAATTAGGCTTATTAAAATAGCTTGCTTTGCAATGCATCATTCTTTTTCCTTCTCAGCAGTTTACCAGAATTTCTAATTTAACTCCTGCAATGCTGGGAACTTGCTTTCCCAGCACCAGAAGAAATACAAAGGAGCCATCTAAAGGGGAAATCACCTGGACAGTACAACCTGAAATTAAGCCAACCACACGCATCATTTCTTCCTTGTAATCTGGTCTTCTGAAAGCATTCAAACAACAAACTTCTGTGCAAACCAATGTCAGAAAGAAAACACGACATGCATGAAGACAGACAGAATCAACAGAGCTTATTTATACAGTTCACAGACCCACTGGCTATGTCACCCACAGACAGGAAGAACTACTGATTGCTCAGCATTTGCAGCAGTGGAAAGAGGAAAATCATAGAATGGAAGAGACATTAAAGATCATCTAGTTCCAACCCCCTGCCATGAGCAGGAACACCTTCCACTAGACCAGGTTGCTCAAAGCCCTGTCCTACTTGGCCTTGAACACTGCTAGGGATGGGGCAGCCAGTTTCCCTGTGCTGTGAGGGCAACGTGATCTAGCATCTCACCACCCTCATAGTGAAGAACTTCCACCTAGCTTGTAATTTAAATCAACCCTCTTTCAGTGTAAAGCCATCTGCAATGCAGGCTTTGAAGACAGAATAAAGACATTTTAAGAAACTCTGTATGTGTTGTAGAAACACAGTAACATGGGTCAGTTATTAGCATTCATTGAAGTATTAACATGGCCTGGTGCCCAAGAACTTGCAGTCACTATAATGCTGTGATTTTATTGGTCAAAATGGAACAGCATGCTTTATATTGCATGCAGAGGTCTGTGATGACTATAGCAGAGCATGTAGTCACATAGATATGCCTGAGTGGCAGCTGAACAACAGGACGAGACAAGTGGATTCAACCAATGAGTTTAGCAAGACTCGAATGCTGAATACAGGATAAGCACAGATAAGTGCTACTGAGACTATAAGATCTAACTCCAGAAACTTGGCAATACAGCCAGATACAGCAAGTAATATTTAAAAAACCTGACTATGTCGCACAGGTGAGCTCTGTGCTAAGTTGCTGAATGAACGCATACAATAACAAGGTGACAAAAACAGATTTCACAAGGGATACTATAACAAATTGCACAGAATTTTCACAAATGCATACCATCACCTTTATATAAAATTTATAATTCAACTATAACACTGTAGTTATAGTACACTATGCCTCCTTTTCTCCTTTGTTTCTGTCCGAAGACAGTTAATATGACATCCCACTATCAAGAAAGCAGTTATTCCAATTAACAGAAACATCCACAAATTTACATTGGTTAATGGTTTAATATTGACTATTAAATGCAATAATTAATGTTTAAATAAGAAAATATTGCAAAAAAGTAGGTATCAAGGTGGATTCTCAAGACAAATCTTCAATAGAAAATGACTGAATCCATCAGTGGTAGAAACTACTTCACTGTAATTAGGCTTGATTACAGGAAAAGCTGAACTAGTCCATCAGATACTATAAACTTTACTACTAAAAAGAAATAGCAAAAGCACTCTTTTCTGAACCATAAAATATACAGCATGCACACAGGCAAGAAAGCATTTTTCCCCTTCTCTTCATTGCCTACTTAATATCAGATCAGAAAAGCAGCTGTACTGCTGCATACTGCTTTTGACTCAAAACACATAGGTTTTCCTGTAACTTTGCACAAATACATCTCTGTTCCTGTGAGCTTAGAAAAACTGGAAAAAAAAAAAAAAAAAAAAAAAAAAAAAAGAAGAAACTGTTCATCTTCTACCCCCCAATCATCAGAAAGTACCCTCAAGGTAAACAGGCACACCAAGACCAAAAGATACTGCAGTTCTTGCTGTAGCCCTAACTTCCCCTGGAAGGCTGCTGTAAAAGGTTAAACATACATGTTTAAATCACGGGGAGAAAGATACTCTGGAATTTTCCCACAATAACAGCTCAAGAAATATAGTTACATTCTTCCAAGACAGAAGCAAAACTCATAGAGTCAAGCATGCATGATTATACTCTGAATAGTCACCTAATCTGAAGTGAGGAGCACCTCTTACACAAACGTTATTATGCAACTACGATAATCCCCAGGTTCCCCACTCATCTATTTAAGTGAAAATACCAGCAACAGCTCAACTAGAATTAAAGACAGCAAAAATAAAGAACACATCTTTCTCTGATTCCTAGATCTCGTCTTCCTCCTCTTCTTCCCTGTGATGGCAGACTGTCAGCTAAAAGGAAATATACATTCACCCCATAGTCTTTCATACAAGTAAATACAAAAAATCAAGTGTTTATTGGAAATCTGCATGAAGGCACAGATGAGCTTGATTACAGACACATTGTAACAATTACAAATATATGTAAACACCTTCAGATATACAACAAAGCAGTAAAACAGCTAATACAGGAATAAAACGTAACCTGCTTAAAAAAAATAACAAAATAAAACCCAACTTCTTTGTATCTGAGGTTCTTTCAATTATAAGCTCCGATTCACACCAACACAGTGTAATGCTTCTGAGGTCATCACTTGGATTCATGCTCAACAGATCTGCATTTTGACCACTGTTGTTAACCAGTGGATTTAAAATTTGATCCGAATTTGATCAGGCTTCCTTCATGAGGATGAGGAAAACACAGGAATAACCAGCTAGACACTCAACCAACCTGTAATGAGACTTCGTAGATTTTCTAAAAACACAGGAGCAATCACCAAGGTACTGAAATGAAATATAAGCTTCAAAAGCTCAAGGACGCTTGTTCCATTTTTACTTGCATTTGAGGAAATTGCTGTATTTCTGCAGGAAAGGAACAGTCTACATCTGTCATGTGATTTTTTTTTTCTTCCTCCACAGGAGGCCTAGATTTCATCTGAAACACCTGCCAAAACAAAAGTCAGCAATCACAAACTAAAGTGCCTTGGACAGCTTAGGTTTTACCACTAGAATAAGATACCCTTGTTCACAGATACAGCATCAATTTATATCATGAGAAAACCTGCCTTTGCACATACAAGACTACTTCCAATATTCCTGTGGGAAAGCGAATTGGTTCTTTGGGGGTGTTTTTTGTTGTTGTTGTTGTTGTGTTGTTTTGTTTTTTGCTTTGTTTTGTTTTTTCTCCAATGCCAGAAACTTAAAGAACTGCATCACAGCTCTTTTTGAAAGGAAAACACACAGAAAAACAATTGTAGTTTTAGTGGAGGCAACCTCCAGGCCAAGCCAAAGAGTACTTTGAGAAGCAATTTAATACAGGGACACATAGCTTTCTCCAACTCAACCTTCAAACCATCTGTCCTAACTCCCCAGTCCTCCTCTACAAAAGCTTTATAACCTCTGGAGCCCCATTCCAGTGAGGAAAGAGTCCTACCCAGGTAATAAATGCAGAACAAAACCTAGCACAGCTACAACATTTCTGCTGACCTGCGGCCACATCATCCCATCCTGTGTATGAGGTAGTACTTTTCTTTGGAGCCTAACCAGTCAGATAGGAACAAGCACTATTCTCCCTAATGTAGCAGCTGTCAATGCACTGCTAAGCTCCATTGATTTATCTTTTCTTCAGAGCACACTACTAATGTAAAAACAGCAACAGCTATTTAAAAAAAAGAGAAACTATATAAGCACACTTGTATTACAACTGCACCATAAAGGCCACAGTCTGATATATTCAGTGACTTCCTCCAGTCCACAAAGCGGCAATGACGCTTCGCTTCTATTTATACTGGGACTAGGGGTTATTACTCAAAAGGAACATGAAGGGTATCCTGAGTACTTATTACAGTGAGAGGTGGCATTTAAAACAAATATTAAGAACTCTAGTCCAGATCCAAAAAGGGCTGGGAGAGGAATTCAGCTCCCTCAGGGAACTGAGGAAACCAGATTGTTTGTATGCATACAGGCCATTTGGTAATTAGGGGCTCTGCTCCCTCTGTCTTCAAGAGGACAGATCTTCCCCTTCAAGGAGGTTGTTGTAACATATGCATGTATTATACACTCATAAACCTTCCGGTTTCTTATGAGATAGCTTGAAATGGAGAAACATGCTCTGCATAGTCCATGCCCTGTAGACTCCCAACGATCAAAAAGAAATAGACTGCCATGACTGAAACAAAAAGGAAACATCAAAAAGAGTTGAATAGTATCAGAATTCATGCTGCTTGTAAAATGAAGCATTAGGATTAGAAAAAGCACTATAAGACTTTAACAAGGCCCCTGGATGCATCCTCTTAGTAAGCAATAATCAACGCTGAGGATGAATGAATGAGCTTTTTTGACCGACAAAGTATCTGAGGCTCTTTCATTTGTCTCCATGATCAGTTTCTATTTATTAACAAAATACAGAGTCTATGTTGTCTCCTGTCAGCAGTGCAACTTGCACAGATCCCAGGACGCTTTCTCATTGCTCCCAAGATTGCATTTTTCATCCAGCTGAAGTGTACAAGAATTCTACCCAAGCACGTGTATTCCTGAATGTGAACATTTTAACGGGAAAAGAATCCTGCTCTGTTCGGCTCTGGAACAGTGACTGGCAGTACAAAAGCACTGACACTTTCTTGAAAAATCTTCATAGCCCTTTCTGCCCTGGGGAACATGCTCTCAGAGGATTACATGTAATTAAAACAATCTTCTCCGGCTGTCAGCTGGAATATTATTTCCGAACAGTCCCACTTCTTCTTCCAAAGAATTTCTCTGGAACAAACCGTGGATAAAAAACTCTTAATGATCAACACAGTATCAGCTGCATTCCAGTCTCAGAGCCAGATGCCTTGAGAAAAAGAGTAGAAAGCAAGCTGCTTGATTGTCAGAGGGGATAGCACTGCTGGAACAGCTAGAAGATCCGTATATGGGGTTTTTTTTAACCTTTAGCTGTAAAGGGGTACACTCACAGAATGCTCATCACAGCTAAATTTTCTTCTGTGGCCTTACACAACTAGTGATGATGCAGTGTGCAACTGACAGGCATTAGTAATGAAAAAGATAACAGAAACCCACCCAGGTGCTTCTGCACTAAAGAAGCCAAGCGCTTAAGCCTTCATAGTAAGCTGGACCTCACTGCCAAGTGAGTTTCTCCAGTTTACAGAAGAGTGAATAAAATCACAGCTGCAGAATCATAATTCATGAATATAATTCACAAGGAAAACTGAAAATCCACTTACATTTATTAGGAGATGGTTGTGCACAATGTCTCGTCTTATTCAAAAAGTCTACAAATAGAGTTTAACACTTCTGATTGCAAGCAAATGTTTGTTCAATGTTCTCAGGTAAGGCCAATTTAGTGCCTTGTTACACTTTCAAGATTTAATATACATTTGTCAGTTCTTCACTTTCCTCTGGTAACAGTCCCACTGGAATAATAAGGAGAGTTCACTAAGACACTTTATAACAGCAGCTGAACTTGGGTTACACAAATTCAGTTTTGGAATATGCTTCAAATGTAAATTATTCCAGGCAATTTTGCATTTTAAGATCTTAAAACAACACTGTTAAACCTTTCCTCCCTCCCCCTACACTTATACTACCACCACTGAACTTCCACTCTGTAGAGTATGTCCAAGAATCTCAAAGCACTTCAGAAAGGGGGACACCATTTCAAACAGTGGCATGTTTGAGCTGGAATCCTACTTATAAAAGAATATACTTTTTTATTCATCTTATGTTTACAAAAGGACAAGTGGCAAACTAAAACAATCTTATCCTGACCTTAGTCACACCTCTCACTGCCTGTAATTTTCTCACATGTAATCCTACCACTGATTCAGGAGTTCTGTTTAATTACAATGCTCACAGCTAAATTACCTCTCTGGAAAGGTGAGCATCTGCTAGTCAATGATTTTCAGATGGAAGCACTGGTCAAATTTTAGGTATGTAACAATCTTGAGAATCACGTGATTAGGGAGTGAGTACCATAACTAATGTGATTTGATAATGCACTTGATCCCATATTGGTTTAAGAAGTGTAATAGACTTGATATGTATTTCTCTAAATCCTCTCAGAGCTGAAACCACATAGCTACCATGAAGAAATTCTAGTTTTGCCTCAAGCGCAACCTTTTACAACATTAAGTTACTATTCTGATTTAGAGCACTAATTTTAATAAAGATTTTCAGTTTTCAATTCTTATTGAATAGGTGAGAGGCAAACACGAAAATATATGTACAAGTGTTAGTATACTACCAGAATGCTGTACTTCCTTCTTAAAAATGTCCTTAATAAAGCACTAGGCATGTCAAACAAACTTTTGTAAACAAAAGATAAATTATTCATGTTCTGCTCTGATTATAGCCAGATACATATTTGCATAAAATAAACATTCTCTTGTCATTTTCCATGGCCCACATATCCATATACATATATATATATGAGGTAAACCACTTAAAATCATCAGTAATGTACAAACCTCAGTACTCCACAGGAACCTCAGAAAAAATGTAACCAAGTAAGATGTCAATATCAAGAAGTGACACTTTGTTCCACTGCAAAGTGAAACCAATTTATTTGTGCTAAATGGATGGAAAGAATGTATTCAGAATACATTTCTTTTATACATTGTACCGGCTTAGGTTGCTAAAGAAGCATTCATTAGTGCCATGTTGTGCTACTTTCTCGTACTCTGTTTCTATCAAGCAATACAACATTTTGGCCGTGACGCCAATATATTCCTATATGCTCATATCTTATTTTCTAACAGACTTTTGAACATTTAAAATACCTGTTCAAACTTTGCTTCAGGGGAATCACAATTAATATATTTTAACAAGGAAAAAAATATCATCAGCTGTTCTCTACAATCACATTGCCTTCTGCAGCAAAAAAATCAAAGAGCACACTTTAATCAGATATCAGTAACCTGTGGGCAGGACCACACTTACCGAAGTTAATCGTGACAGATCACACAGTATGGGCAGCTTACAGGTTAATGTAAATGTCAAGTCAAATCATCAAATCTTAAGGTCCACGAATTGTACATTCCACAGACTCCAGCAAGCCAGTTCCCTCACTGTAAAATTTTCTGACTGTACCATACATTGGAGGTGCTTGTAACAGAAGTATGGATGTGTCCTGTGTGCTGAATTAAGCTTATTTACTACACAATAGAGAATGTGTCTTGGGCACTAATTAGGATGTCTGACTCACTTTTGCACTAGAAGCTGTTATGAAACCTAGTGCTGATTTTCCATCAGCTTGGTAAACACTGCAATGTTTCAGAATTTATCATAGAGCCCATCATGCCTTTAGTTTTCTGCAAATTGTCATGAAAAAATATAAAAAGGTATCCCTTTAATTTTACAAACCTAAAAGCCAGGAAAATGAAGCTTTGGAGCCAAGCAAAACGACATAATGCCGTATTATCAAACAGAGTAGCAAATGTTCCAGCCAGAGAATGGACATACATGTAGTTCAAGTAAACACTGATGGAAAACTTTGTTAAGTTAGTGTTGTAGACCCACAACACTGGCTGCATTTTATATGAACGTTTACAACACAATTAACAGTGAAGCCTATATAACCTCAGTGCAAATAAGTCAAATCCAAATATGCCAAGTAAGCCTTTGGCTTTTAGTAAACTGCTCCACATTATGAGTCCACTTCTGACATACAGACTGCTGAGCACATGCACTAAGGCTGAGAGGAGGGATGCACTGAATGTTGAAAAGTGGCTGACTGCGATGCTGCGGATTGGACCGTAGGTTGCACAGGTGGCGGAGGTGGTGGCGGAGGTGGCTGCACTGGGGTCTGCGTGTTTGGAGAAGGAGGAGGAGTGGGACGTTTAAATTTGTCAGGGCTGTTACTTCTCCGTGGTGAAGGCCTCTGCAGAACAAATATTGAAATCATGTTTAACACACTCCTGAACAACATTAGGGGCAAGTCCTCTAACCAATTTATTGACCTCATTAAAGGAAAAAACGAGACAAAACAACAAAAAAAAATAACAAAAAACGGAAGAATTCTGTGGGAAGACTCCATTTCAAAACACTGCAAAAATCACAATACAACTGTTACCTAAAATAAATGCTACTCTGAAATGGAATAGCAACAGAAAGAGGAAGTACTTCTGACATCAAATGGAACACTCATTCCTTCCTGCCAGCTTGCAGGAAATGAATATAAGGTATATATGTCCTGAAGATACATTTACCTATGATGACCAGCAACCTAAAAAGAAACAAGAGATGAAGTAGAGACATCACCCCCTAGTTGTGCTTTCCCAACCAGTAGGTGTTGATGAACCTTTTTATGCTGCTGGCATATGAAGTCCAACTACACGGTACCTGAGCATGGGTGGAAGTGTTTGTTTCAAATGCCAGGAAGCCTGTCCAGAATCTCTATCTTTCTGAAAGACTTTTAGCGTGCACACTGGAGCAAGACCAAAACATAATACAAGCTGTTCTTTAGAGAACAAAAAGGATTACAACCCTTTGAGCTGAAGGAGTAAAGCAGTCAGAGAGCTCCCCTCAAAAGAAACCACAGATTTTCAACAACCTGCACAAACATTTAAAACCCACTTTATCTTCACAAACCAGTGGAAGGGGGAAGGGAATCTTCTTTAATGTTAGCAACACAAAAACATAAACTACACTGCACAACACTAATTTCTGTGCTTTTGAAAACAAAACACTCACTACTTACCTACAGTTAGCATTAATCAAGAACCTCACGGCATGACAAACCACCCACCCACAATTAGTGATCAACCACAGATGATCAGCTCTGTTGAAAAGCATGATTACAGTGCTATACAGAATGTACCACAAGTAACGACAATTTATTCTGTAATGGAGATTAAAAAAAAAAAGTCAGGAATCAAACTGCAGTTTAGTCAAATAATGTATATCACATCTATTTTTCTGTGCAACTATGCACATTAACGCTCTATGTGAAAAGCCAAGGGATTCTTGACAACTGATTGATGCCTCTGAAACATTTAAAACCATTTATTGTGCTTGTATACATCTAATAATACAAAGAGATCCAGTTTCAGTATTGAGACAAAGCCAAAAGCTACTTATCAAAACCTTTCTCTATTTCACAAATTCCTTGAAAGACCTATTTATAAAATTAGGTGCCATGTTTTCCAGAAGCAGAAAGATCTTCTTGTGACTAACTCACATGATACACAGACTGGGATTCTACCTTACTGCTGAACTCCAGCTTCCCTCCTGTTCTAACCACTATTGTAGAGTTCCCACTAGTCTTTGCTAAAAGAAATCAACAATCATTCTTGCATATTCACCTAAGCAATTTTAGAAGCAGTCATATTTTAGCTTTCTACTAAAAATTCTATTGAAACATGTTTTCATATCTGAGAATGACAAGTATATGTAAAAACCTTGCAGGATATTACATACTACCATACCTGTTGAGAAAAATAGAGTGGTCTTGATGCAATAACTATGAGGTATTTTGCTAAATAATTAATATTTAGGCTCTGTTCGCTCATTGAGCTCCACAAATATTTAGAATTAACATGATTAAGTAGAAATGCATCAAACATCACAGGTAAAAAGAAATCATTCCAGTTGAAAGGAGAAATTGCCCTAACAAATGTTTATATTAACTTTCTTCTTTGCCAATGAGAACAGAAAATAAGAGTTAACTGCCTGTTACAGTGACATGATGGTAGCATTGTGTCATCCTGAAGAAAACCTGAGCTTGGAGCAACCTCAGATGACTCATCCGTCAGATGGTGGAGACTAGGAGAAAAATGAAAGCAATGCTTTTACTTCCCGGGATAGGTTTAGTAGTTTAGAACATCACTTCTCACACCCTGCCTGCTGAGCCATAAGATGATACCTATTTACTGTCCTTAAGTTGATAATACATCCTATTCTTTTGCAGAAAATAAGGTTCTCCAAAAACAATCACTTTCTGAAGGGTGAAGAGGAAAATCAGGATTGAAGAAAGCAGCAATAGATATCTTGGAGTAAGGAGACAAAAACAAACATTTACAAAAATGTACTGTAAAAAAGCTTAAGGACAAGCAATTATAACTTTTAGAAAACAAATGGACAAGTATTTACTATTTTATATACTTACTGTAATACCATGGGATGGTCCCATATGTTGTACATGGAGGCCTGGGGAATTGTAGTAAGACATTCCAGCTCTAGTCAGTGAAGTTGGTGGTGTGAAACCAACCGTGTGACTTGCATATGACAGACCTAGAAATTGTTAAAACAAGGTAACATCAACATTCTTGTTTATATTACAAACCAATTTGTGAAGGTTTTTTAAATTTTTTCATTTAAAATTAAATCAATGATAGGTTAAGAAATGGTAATTGCCACCAGATCATACATCTAAAAATATTCATTGAACTGAAAACTGTGATGTAGAATTAATTTCTTCTTCTGTAGTATACGATATGTTACAAAACATACATTACACAATGTTAAACCCAATTTTTCACTTAACATAAACAATGTAATGCTCCCCTGGTAGCTTGGTTTTAGTCTACAAGCATTTCCATTCAGCCTTCTCCTCACAGGACATGGCTCCCTGAACACATAGACTGAAGAAGTAGAGAGGTGGTGCCCCCATCCAGCACTGGGGCACTACAAGTTTCCACAAAGAAACTGGATGTAGGTGGCTCCTCCAAGGCATACCAGATCACACCCAGCCTTCCTCCTGTTTTGCCTTGGTGTTTATAGGCAGCAACCCAAAGATCTTTGGGGCTGTGAAGTTAAACCATTCTGGGATTAGTTGCTAGTTGGACTAGGCTAGCAACTAACATTCAAAATTACAATTTGTTTTATCCACATTAAGGAAATCCTAGTATTCAAAAGTGCAAATATCTAATTCTTCCACCTAAATATTTCCTTTCTCTAAGAATTAATTTATTATAATGCAGGTAAGCAGAAACACCAACTGCTAAGTGTTCAAAGTTCAGACCTGTTCTGAACATTTTGAGTATTTCTCAAAATAGCACATTTTCAAAACCTCTAGCTCATCACTGTGTTCTGATAAAAGTATCAGTGAGGTAGGAGACCAGACTTTTCTCAGCTGTTCTGTATTAGACACTAGCAACTGCTTTGGAGAATTATGACCAAGAAAAATGTTTAAATGTGTATTAAACTTCTATAGCAGCATACTGAATTTAACAGTTTTCACACTTCAAAACTGAATCAATGTAAAACAATGCCACTGCAGCTACACTATGCACCAACGCCCACCTTTGTCCTTAACTACATATATATGTGTTTCTGCCTGCAACTGATGAGGCAAGACCTTGGAGGATAAGTGGAAAACCAAGCCTCAGATCACTAATAAAGTCATCTAAGAAAATATACCCCCCTTGCTAATCAATTCAAAGATTGATTCTGCTATATCTACAATGTATGCTGGAGGCAAATTACAAGCAACTCCAATATAATCACTGTCCCTTTAGAGTAAACAATGCAAATTAACAAAATCAATGTGGTTTTTTTTGACTACACAATCTAATCATATGTACAGCACACGTTTTATTAATAAAGGAGTTTTGTAAGTGCAAGGTCAGAAGCAAAATAATGTTCAGGTAGGTGACAATCTGTTGCAAGTCAGAGACAAGAGCCTGAGAGAGTAAAAGGCAAAAAATACACTTTAAGTCACCATTGCAAGACTACAATTTTAGACTGCTTTGAGATAAACCAGCTCCAAAAGTTTTACAAATGCAAGTCTAAATAGCAGTCAAAGAAGCAATAACAGAGTACTGCATGTACATCCAAGGTAGCTTTGCCTCTGCAGCCCAAAATCTCTATCTAGCCTAGCTGAAGAAGAAAAGCATAAACAGTTTAACTACACTAAAGACTAAGTGATAATTAGAGTAACTAATTGCCAGCGGCCTAGAGCAGCAATACTTCCAGAATCTTTGAAGTTCCATAACTGTGTTAGAAATCTCATCAGTATCTCAAATTGAAAGAGTCCTCAAAAGCAGCATCTCAAGCCACACTAGCACAAAGGACTCTGGGGTTTTCAGAAGCCCGAATCTGGCCCATTAAACCTGACCAACTATCCATATGAAATGACAGCATTTCTAATTGGCTTCAAATTATGTTTCTACAAATTCAGGCACATCATTCCCCAAAAGAAACATGACAAGTCATACAATTACTAGGTGCAAATTACAACTGTCATATTACTATGTGCTGACACTTTTGACAGTGTCTTACTGTACTACTTCATGTTATCAAGTAGTCTCAAACCCTATGTTTTCATCCTTTACTGCATTCATGTATCCCAGACAGCTGTACGAAATTCCCCATTGATCTCATTAGGTCTCTAAAAAGATCCTGCTTCTATTTGTCTGAAGTCTGAAACTTCTAACTGTGGGTATTAACTTATCAGATGTGAAGAATAATGTAGCTGCCTGTGCAGAAGTGCCAGCCTGGAACCTTTACTGTACCAACATTACCAAAATTGTGAACTCTGTTAGAAACTATCATTTCAGTTGTGTTATTTTTAACTGCTTCAGACTGCATTTCAGCTTTGTGTTTGACTTTTTCTTCCCTTATCTGTGGGATGTAATTCCACTGTTGGGATGTAAAAACCACTGTTCTATCAACTATTGATGGGAAGTTAAGACCACAGGCAACAAGGAATGCGCCTCATTCCCAGCGTAGGAACGAATCAGCAGAGCAACCCTGCATTGACACATCAGCATCTAAACTGGGTCCATTTCTAGGTAATCTAGTGTGCAAGCCTATAAATGACCAGATAATGTTTCCTACACACAGCTTTAATTATAACCACTGTGGGAACTGCAGATACAATATGCAGTTGAATACTGTATTATTATGAAGGCTGCACACATATAACCATGAACGCCCACAGTAGTTACTCCAGAACGCTGGCTAGCATAACCACATTTCTGTACATGCAGTTCCAGGACAAAGAAAACATGTATCATTTTCTTAGCAACATACCTTGCAGAACATCTAAATAATGTTCATCTCTAACAATGTAACATGGTTTATGACCATAGCTAGTTTTTACACATGCTTACTCTTTTTGCAACGCCTGGATGAAAACTATTTTGAGTCCTTCTGCAAAACTAAAGTAAATCTTGAAAATCACAGTTTAAATACATTTTATACGTTCTAGCAGACCTGTGCAATAAAACATCTCAATCCCACCTTGCAGAATGTGTCAATACAGAGCACATCTCATTTGCCCTTACTGTAGGACTCTGTCCAACAGGTTCTAAAGGTGAACTTGGGAAAGCAGGGCATGTGGGATTCACTTCTTTACATACAAATGAGTTTGTGATAGCCATACAACATCTGTGGCCAACAACTTTTAATGAATGTCCAAGTGCAATTTTAAGAGATGTTAAATTTCAGTCAGTAAATGTTAGTAACAAAAATACATTTCATTTGAGTCAAAAAAAAAAAAAAAGAAATATATTAAGTAAGTAATTAAAAATTCAGAAAAGGTTAGTTTGCCTTTGTTATACAAAGTACTACAGACAGGAACTCTTAATTTTATAGTTACTGCTTTAGGATAGAAAATAGAAGTGCAAAAGCCACTTTTCTACTAAAGAGAAATGGAAATAATTGACTTTTTTTCCAAACACATCTAGGATTAGACTTCCATAAGAAGTTTTGATTCAGAGCACAATAGCGTCCTCATTACTAGTTCATCACCAAACTCTAGAAATCTGTTTGAACTATGCAACCTGTTGGGCAACTTCAGGGGATGGGGGAGAGGAGGAAGAAGAAAGAAAGAAGAGAATAGGAGAGAAAAAGAGAGAAAAGAAATAAAACTTCAAGTGATAGCTTCTTAACTGATCTTTAATATCTGTTCACAGTGCAAAACAGAACCATCTGAAAACATGCTGCACTAGAAGACATCTAAGGCAAAACTATTCTTAAATTTATGATAATTTCTTTTTTCCCCCATACTAGCTTTGAAAGGCTACTGACCTAAATATATTAATAGGGCTCATTACTATGTGATGCATACAATAATTTTAGAAACTGGGTTAAATATTTACCAGGTGATATAGGTCTGCTAGAACTTGGTGAGGGTGTATAAGGGATAGGACTGGACACAGTGCGAGGTCTTAATCCTTGTGCAGACATCTCATTAAAATATCTAACAAAAAAAGGTAAAGAATGATTAGATCAAACCTTTTAAAATGTGCCATGTTTTAAATGTTTCACTATGTTTTTTTCAATTCCCATAAAAATCACATTAGATTAACGAAGGACCAGTCACCTTTATGAAGTCATGACAGGAGCTCTCATCGTTGTTGAAGGCTCAGCTACTACCTTAACTTCCAATAGAAAAAGCTGGACTTATCTTAGTCATTTGCAGTTAAAACTGTACAAGTTGTGTATGATTACAACAGTACATATTAAAGGCCAGAGGTATAAATCGTCATCTGATCTGACTTTAACTACATTTTTGCAATTTACACATAATTTCTACATTGAACTATTCAATAGCTTGCCTGGCTGGAGTGTATTTTCCAAGAAAGGTATTCAGCACTAATCTGAAATCATGCAAAGGGATGTAAAAAAATCATTGAAATATTGATAATTTGTTCCAACAGCTTATCAGCCTCACATTTAAAAAAACTGTCTGTTTCCTACTTTAATACCTCTGGTGTATACGTTTAATCATTTGCTCATCATGCTCATCTTATCACTGCAAGAGAGACATTTTGAATCCTGGACTTTCTCCCACTAAAGGTACTTCTAGGTTGTGTTGTAAGACACCTACCACACTTCACAATCATAAACTGAACAGATCAGAACCTCAGGCAAGGCATTTTTCCCCACCTAAAATAATTCCAGTAGTATTTATTTAACTTTAGTGACTGAATACAGTGAAACTTCACAGCCATCAAGTGCTTTCTGAAATAAGGTAAAAATCATAGCAATTGCTCCCACTTGCCACTTACAGTTTTTATCTCAAAAGTCATTTTATGTATTTTTTCCCAAAGCATTAGGCTAGCAGCTTTGAGGTTGACTTGCTTATGAAAGACTCTCCACCTAGATTTTTTAGTCATTGCCTAGATTAGGGGCTCCCCTCCTCACAATCTCCTTCACATATGGCTGCAAATCAGTCCATCTGGGTTTATATTGCTACACTTAACTGTGTTTTCTTTACTGTACTCAGTAGAGCAGCAGGCAAAATTACCTATCTAACAGCTCTCTGACTCTTACTTGTCTCCCCTTCTACCACTATGTTCTCAGAAATTCTTAGTAGCTACATTTATTTCCTGATCACAGAAAAAAAATCCACAACATGAAGCAGCATTAAAAATATTCCTATTCAGTGGAATTCACAGTGATGACTACTTCAGGGTCTGTGAGCCATTTCATAAACTACTTGAAACGTATTTTGCTACTGCATCTGACTTTTCAAACCAGGATATTCAGAGTTACTAAGCCACACCACCTAACACTGCAGTGATACCAAAGCTGGTTGAAATTTGGGTGGATCAGGTAATACAATTGGCGGCAATAGAGAACAACACGAAATTATCAAACTGGCAAATTAAAGTTTACTAAAATTTAAGTTTTCTGGAGAGCTACCAGTGGCAAGGTTAGCAAAATTGAACTGACTAGACCACCTCTGAAACACAGAGTAACTTGTAATGCAGATAGTATGTGTATTAAAGCAAGGCAGTCATCTTTGCCATTTTATCACATTCATCATATTTTATTCTACATAAAGACAATTTTCTGTAAGTCATCTTAGTACCTGGATCAGGTGATATGGAACAGCAGCACATCATTTGTATGCTTCCTGTTTTCAGGTATTTCCCTACTACTCCAGAGAACAGGATGGAGGATTAAGAAGACAAAGTTATTGCTAGTCAGGAGGAGGAAGTTTAGGGAGAGCTGTGTATTTTGCATTCAGTAAAACATCTAATCTACCCCACCTACAAAAAATAAGTACCATTAGCTAACAGAACAAAACTGAAAAAATGGATATCTAATCCATCACCACCATCATTTTCAGGATGACAATGTAAGCTGACAAAAATTTACATTAAAAAATACTTACCGCACATAGTTCCACAGTTATTTTGCATAGAGAGTTCTCCTAAGACTAGCCACTCTAATACCTGCTTTATCCTTCCCTTTGCTTTGTATTACTTACACTGTGAATGCCTGTTTTGGAGTGACTCCGTTATGCTTTTGTAGTACCAAGAAAACCAACACAACAATGAAACTTCTTAGAAGTACAGAACAGTTAATCAAATTTTACTGCATTTTACTGATTACCACTACCTACAACAAACTGACAAAAAAAATCAGGATACTCTGTAATTTTGGATTAATACTGATAATTCACACAGATTCAGATCTTAACTGTATTTACATTACAATGTAAATACTGTAAATGCAGTATTTACATTACACAAACACACGACTCCTGTATTTCTATTGATTTATACAGCATCCACTACATCTTAATACCAGATGCTACTGCAATATGTGTTAGTTGCCTAGTATTTCATTAAAACAAAAACAGTACCTTGAACTTTCAGTGTGCTCCTTGAAACAAAATATCTGGTACTTTGCTTCTGGTAGATTATGTCTTATATCAAATATATTAATGACTCAAGAAGAAACAGCTCAGAATCAGAAGAAAACACAGCACAGGGTAACTTTTAACCTTTCTTTTTAAGGGACCAGTATAAATCCAAAATAGTGTAATACAGTACAATAAAAAAATGAGCATTTGATAAGAAATAAGAATGTTCTAGTCAGTGTACTTAAAAACCTCTTTCAAGTTACAACACTCATGATTATGAAGTGAGAAAACATTAAAAGGCAACACCAAGAAAAACTCAAGACTACCTGTAAGGTCAGCGCAAGCAGTGCAGCTTGCGATAGAGAAAAAAAAAAAATATATATATATATAAAAAAATAATCAAGGATACTATGGTTTGGAAATCAAACCATTTTGCAAAGGACTAGTTAGCCCTAAGAAAGGATGTTGTGCCTAGCTCACGGAATTCCTTCCAGTTAGGAGCAAAACAAAGGTACTATAATTGACTTATCCTGAATCTCAACTACACAGCTATATTTATTTCAATATGTATTATTAAAAAAAATCCTAAGCAATTCTCAGATACAAATATTTTCTTATTTGTTAAAAATAATGCTATTTCTATACAACTGTGATACAATTCTACTAAAAGTATTCCTGGGCCATGCTGAAATCTGATACGTAGATGAAACCCACAACGGGTTATTTCTATAAATACTTACTCAATAATATTCAAAAAGAAGTGTGAGTATTGATTAAGAAGCTGAATGCCAACATATCTGGATCACTAGAAAATACAAACCTTTCATCGTCCATTTCTAAGCTGGATTCACTTTCTGACAGTTGCCTGCAGAGTGCTTCCCTACGTTCCATTTCCCTCTGTAATTTTCTTTGAAGTCTCAAGTTTTCTTCTCTCATATGCCTCTCCTCTTCTAAATATTGTGCCATCTTCTCTGAATCTGAAATTCCAAATTTTGTTGAAATTTGTCTGAAATTCACAAACAGGCAAATATATTGTGCCTAATTTTACTCCAGTACTTCAAGAACGAGGGTGCGAAAATGCTCAGGATGGGTCACTCAAATTCTAATCTCTAAGTCAATAGTTCAAAGCCTAATTCTGAACAGCACCTACTAAAATAAATTACTGGTTGACACTAATTTTGGAAACAAAAGGTTAATAGCAAAAAGAGTTTTCAGTATTTACCAAAATGAATTTGAAAAAACATGAGGAAAAAAAAAGTAATAAAGAAAATAATAAAACCAAAACCACAAAGATGGACGACAGTGATTTATGCTCCATTAAAATAATGGATTCCATGTTTACAAAGATTTTACTGCAACACATGGAAGAAATTATTTTGAAGGTATATTTCCTTTTCAAAGGAGGAAGCATAAAACAAGTTCTGAAACCCAAAACACTCAAATTTGCATTAAATTGCTACCTTATATGCAGGCTATAGCATTTTTTCAATTACACATTTTTATCAGAGATTGGCCAACAGGACATGTACTGATATTAAAAGCCAACAAGTGGTTTACTATGTACACTAAAGCACAATTTGAGTTTGCAATTCTAAACAAGTTCAGCAAATATCAAACAGTCTTCAATCAAAAGAATATTTGTTTCAGAATGTTGTTTCCAAACTATCAACAATACATGATTTCTCTCTTTTCTGTGGAAATATCACTGCTAAATGCAATAGCATCACTTATTTGAAACTACTATTTATCAAAACAGTTCCTTGACTAAAAGTGTTTCAGGAAGACAAAATGTAATACCAATATCAGAATTTAGTAAGCAGATTTTATGAAGTACTTATTCATAATACTAGAGATTCTCTAATGAACACATACTGCAAACACGAAACTGAAAATGCATTTCAGTTTCACCTGCTTGCAGGCTAGCACATCCATTTCTATCAGTATTGCTATTGATATTGAAGCTTGGTTTAACCTGTTCGCCAATAGGAAGTACTTTAAAACCTAGACCTTATTTTCAATGAGAAACTGAATTCAAATGCTTCTAAATTTTTACTCTAAATCATGGAAATTCAAAGATAAATCACTTAATAAAGAATACTTGAAATGAAATTAATTATGCTGAATTTGTACAAAGAGTACTCTGAATCTAACGCCTTGCTCTCCTCCTGAAGTTCAGTAAGCGAAGGCTGCAGTGCAGAATTTGCAAGTACAAAGATTAGCAGCCCTTACAGAATCATAGAATAGTTAGGGCTGGAAAGGACCTCAAGATCATCGAGTTCCAACCCCCCTGCCATGGGCAGGGACACCTCCCACTAAACCATGCCATCCAAGGCTATGTCCAACCCCACCTTTAACGCCACCAGGGATGAAGCATCCACAACCTCCCTTATCTTCTTTTAACTGACACAAATTATTAATACCACGAACTTCTGCACAAGGCCCCTGCAAAATCCCATCATCTCTGCCTTTAAGGAAAGTCACTGCCTCTGGCAAGCTATTTCTCTTAACAGCAGTAGAACTATTCCAGTTAGTCTGTCAAGACCAGCACACTGGAGGGGGAAAACACTTCTCATTCCCCACTTACCCAAACTCTTCTGTTGTGGTTAGGTATCTACTTACTTATTAATTGAAATACAATGCCATTCACTCAGAACTAGGCACTAGAAGATGAGAACTGATGAAACCCAGATAGATATTTTTAAAAAACGATAAACACATTTCTTCTGGCCCAAGATATTAAAGAAAAAATTGTTGATTCTTCCAGACACCTTTTTAGTAAAGCTAAAACCCCCTAAACTGCACATGAATACATCAAGAAGCAATAATACTGCAATTATGAAAATATTTGAATCCCAACTGCCCTATTTTTTCTACTCCTACCTTAAATTCAAACTCATTGAAGTATAAATAAAAATCTTACATTACACAAACCGAAAGAGGTTTAAACCAAGTTGTTTACTCACGCTGTAACTGTGCAGCCCTCAGTTGTTTCTTCAACCTCTCCACTTCATTCTTCAAAAATCTGATATGTCTCATCATATTTTCTGGAGAATCTATCTCCATTGATATGTCTCTGGGTGATGGTGGAGCAGATACTGGCTGGTCTAATTTCTCCTGCAAAATTCTGCATGAAAAATAGTTCAAACTTCGCCTTCAGTTCTACTGAAAATAAACCCTCTTAAAACCCCCAGAAACCCACTGCAAGGATTCTGACAAGTATGTAAGAGTTACTTTAACAACTACTCTTATTGGGGAGAGAATTTTGAGAGGATTTATCAAGTTTTCTTTTTTAACTCAAGAATAAAAAAGGTAAAATTTGTTGTCTAAGCACAGATGGATTTTCTGAAATATTCACATATGACACTTGCAAATGTTTTCTGTTTAGGAAAAACAAATTCTGAACTATATAAGTTATGTCAGTTTTATAATCAAACACAACTTATTCCACAAAATAATTTCTAATCAAATTGATTTAATCTCTTGCGAATTTTTGTATTTACATTCTTAGAGGAAGAACACATTTCTAAGATGGAAAGATGAGTAAAGTATGTCTAAGGTGAAACACAAGCTTTTCTGTTTCACCATAACTAAAAGAGGAAACATCACAGACATTTTCTGAAGCATAGTCGCACCGTCTTTTTTTTTTTTTAAGTCTCCAAACTAAAAGTTATTCCATACAGTCGAGGTTTCAAATACCTAAAGGCTGAAATAACTGATTGTAAATTCAGAAGTAATTAACTTCTCTTATAATAAGGATATGGTAGATATTCAGTGTTCTAAATGATTACTTTTGGAGTGAAGATATGATGAATTTTTCAGCCTGAAAGCATGAAACTGTTCTTCACTAGAAACATGTTGACTGGCCATGATGATGATGACTCTGCTCTGAAGAGCAGGGATAGCACTATGCAAGCACAACATGGCCTAGTATTCACTTGTACCACACAAAATGGTACTAATGCATGGTCTGACCCCATCATAGCTTCTCGTAAGAAGGCACACATTCAGAGATAAATTAAACCAGAAATGGTTTGGTTTAAATAAGGCTTTGAATGTTTTTTCTAAGACGAAAAAAAAAAGCTACCAATAGCCCATCCTACTATGAATTTACCACTGTTGAATATCTCATATGGCTCTTTAGAGCACCTCCCACAGTAAAATAAAACTGCAAAACCTACAGTTCACCCAGGCTCAGGTATTTTCTGAGGGCCTGGTCAATATTCAGAGTCGCATTAAAAAAACCTGTCCTTAAACATGTAGAAGAAAATAGGTATTAATCATTTCTTCTCCACCCAAAAACAAGAGTTCTCATAACACGGCATTACAGAAAGCACACTGCAACAAGACAAACCGTTTTTCTGCTTCAAGTTTATCCATCCTCTTCCAGAGACGATTCACTAGTGCTTCTTGTTCTTGTTCCAAAGTATTTTCAAGGTCAATCTTTTCACGTCTTAACTGGAGATGAAAACAAGTCAATTTTTTGCAAGGAACTGCCATTAGTAAAGATCACTGTTATAACACCATTTTACATGATGCATTATGACAGCAAGGAGAAGGCAAAGCAGAGGCAAAAATCAGGCTGGCCACAAAGCCAGTGAAAAAAACCCAAAAAACCCCCAACCAACCTAACACACTGGTCACAGAACCAGCGAAAAATCAAGAGATTCAGAAGTTACACAGTTGTCATCTTTGAACAGAAATCTTTCTCACAGAACTTGTCTCTGGTCAGCAAGGGGGCACTTGAAATCTGGACACACTGATGACATGACAAGCCTATTTAAACACATCTCCTGTTCCACCTGCCTCCGAACTTCAAACTGAATCTACTATCGACTACACCAACATTCGTTCTTTTGAAAAACTTCAAAAGTTTTTCACTTTGCAGTAAGCCAGAAATTGAAGAGAAGCCACGTTCACCTAGCATTAGGCAAAGCTACATAACAAAAATAGTAAAGAAAAAATGCAAAATGCCTTAAGTGTTACCGTATCAACTCTTACTAGCAGAAAAAAATGTATTTCTATCTTGGCAAAGGCTTTATAAAAGGAAACACTTAACTTGACATTATTCTCATTCATTCACTGCGTGGACAAACATTCCTGATTCTACTGTGAGTTAAAAAAAGCAGATATACTGTAGAAACACATATGAAGAAATCTATTACTAGTATTTTAATACAGATACAATGGAAATATTAATAATACATTAGAATACTAAGAGGCACAGATGATATTATTCAGCAACACTGGCAGCTGAACTCCAGCAATTAGCAAGACTGAAACATGTGGGAATAGATGAACACCTTAACAGGTTGAAAAAAGCATGGAGGTAATCTTTCCCAGCAAAGCCTTAATTAACACCACTTTCTTGAAGGACAAATAATGTCACATTACAAAACTGAAAGACTGAAAACAGACTAGGCAATTTCCTCACACATTTACTGCATCACTGGGGGAAGTGTTATTACAGCACTGAAATCTATAAAGGGCTCTGTGCTAACCACTAAATTAGTAATGAGATACCCAAACAAAATTTAAGCTTATGCACTTCATGTAACAGTGCAAGTTTAATCAATGTACAACTTTAATCTTTCAAGCTTAGAAGAAATACTGTAAGTAAAAATAGGCATATGTTGATGAGTAATAGGGAATATAATTAGAAAAAGAAACATTGTTTAGCAAATCTTTCCATGTCTGAGTTTCCAGATGTACATTAACAGTTGAGGGAACTTACAGTTCGATAAAAGATGTCAGAAGTGACATGCTTCAGCCTCACACTAGGGATGAGAATTTGGATCATGACCTATACTTTGTTCTCCATACCAGCAGGAGCTGGAGTGGTATGAAGGCAAAGGGCTCAGCTCCTGGAGATAAAAGGCACTTTGCCTTAGGGCACCACTCATGAGCCAATTTGGCCAACTCTTGGGGCTGAGAGCTTTCAGAGGGAAGAAAGCACAGAAAACGTTCTGGGAATCTGCACACAGTGCTTCTACACCACTAACATGCAGAACTTCACTACATTGCTTAGCTACCTATATAACCACACGAAAAAGGTTTGACTATGGATCACTACTGCAGCAATGGTTTTTGCATCACTTCAGTGCAACATAGTTTAGACTTACCTGCTCTGACACAGTCTTTTTGCAACTATGTTATTGATCTAACCCCAAACAAACCCACAAAAACATACTGGTGAAAATAAAAATATTTTGTTTAATGACACGAAGAAGAGCAAAAAGCAATTTGAAAACAGAGTAATTATTTAAAACCTTGAAACATCTGAAAAATCTACAATTATATTTAGCATTATAGCAATCATCACCAAGGCAGTGGAGTCCATTAATTAGAAATCTGCATGTGGGTGATCATACACAATGGCAAGGCCAAATCATTAGCAACAATACACAGATGAGCCTTGTGTAGTGCCCTGAAGGCTGACAGACATGCTCTGATGAAAACACCAAGTAAACTGTGTTGTGAAACAGAGATCAAAAATTTCACATTTCCAGCAGTATGAAAACACACTGGAAACAAGTATCTGCCTTCTCTGATCTTGAGTGTTGTCCCAGCTCCTCCCAGTGCCAGGAAATTAAAGATCTGAGGACGAACACCTTGTATTGAACCTACAGGAAAAGCAACTGCAGCGCCTGACCAGAGCTGTGAAGTGAAAGAATAGGTATATTTTGTACTAGATACTTTCAGGTGTACTTTGGAAATGCAGTCTAACACTAATCAATGAATTTGTTACTAACATGATATAGTATTCTGAACTAAAATAAGCAGGATGGGATTGTATCTCCAAACCAAACCAGAAGCTGTATACACTAGCATCGTTCTACATGAGTTCAAAGTTACATTCTAATAAAACATCTTTTAATTTTTACCATCAGAACAGGTAAACAAGGAAGTATTGCTTGCCCTTTTTTTGACCTTCATCTTCCCTTCAGAGTAAGGGAACCTCTCCACCATAAATTTGTGCTCCTTGTCCTCTCTCTTTTTCACACATATACTTACTTTGCTTCAAATATAGCTAAAATATCCACTGTCTCTGTTCCTGGATTACTGCTTTTTCAGTCTTCTTGCCAACTTATCAACAAGCACAACTGTTCCCTCCTGATATGGAGATCTCCCAAATCAATGAAAGCTGAATATGATCTCTGCCTAAATCCACTATCCCAAATTTCACCTCGCTGCTGCTCATCTGCCCCTCCCCCTTTGTAGCTTTAATTCTTTGCAGCTCTCCAAGTTTATCTCTCCAGGAGATTTTACATTTCATGCTCTTCTCCTTTCAAAGAAGCAGACATAGAAGATGATTATAGGCAGTTTAGTTACTATTTCTCAACTCCTAAATGCGTAAATTCTAGTTTCTTTCTGTACTGTATGAAATAGAAAAGCAATTAAAAAGTAACAGCAAGACTACAAACTTGGCCTCTGTAGGACAAAACTGACAGCTACTCATTTTCTATCAAACCACTGAATATTGCTGCTCATTTTAACTGAAACATTCAATTAATTGAAATAATCACATCATAAATTTCCTCACCATTAGCCTTCGGAGGAGAAAGTTCTGCCACTTCAAGCTGACTTAAGAAAATTAAGTCAGATCACATTCAAACCCAAATATAATGTGAGTTAGTAATGACACTATGCAACCGTCACAGCTACAAACTGGCTACCTACTCATGATCTGTGGCATGAGCAACTCTGATGAGAAAAAATAGGAAGGACACAAAGCACAGATGATTTCTTTTCCATATATTAAAAATAGCTTAGTGAACTTATGTTGTAACTATCTACTCACTGATTACAGTGACAGATGTAGTGATGCAGCCCTTTATTATGTTCAAAGCATTTCTGAAATACTCCTTCCAAACCCTGTTTAAACATGTGTCCAAAAGGTTATGTTGAAGCATCGTAGCAATCTCTCTTACTTAATTCCTACGTGTACAATAAAGGCAATATTGCTTTGCTCACAAGTTCTGGTTGTTTCTTGCTAGGTGTGGCACATGTCTCAAAGGCTGTTGCTTCAGCTGGTTAATGAGCTGTTGTGGTTTAGGCCCAGCCAGTAACTCAGAACAATAAGGGTTTTTTTTAATTTGTGTAAGAGAAGAAATCATGAAGTTCAAAGTAATTTCAGATATACTAGACCTTACTGTAAGAGAAAACAAAGGTATATATTGTGTTCCCTATAAATGCGAATGGAATTTCTAAGTAAGACCGACAGACGAATTTAACATTTTCATAAACACAGTTTTCAAGGTCAGACAGGCGAAAGGCCTTTGAATACCCTTGCTTTTTGAACAATCTATCACTGACTTTCAAATGTAGCAATAAGTCTCAAATTTTATGATTTCCCAAGTCTGCCTGCCCAGAACAATGATACAAAAATAACCACCATTAAGATTTTAGCTCTGGCTCATGCCAACATTTCAAAGAGAAACCAGCTTTATATGTAAGCTTACTTTGCATTTTGATTAAGTAGCCACCACCACCACCTTGTGGCTAAGAGAGTTATTTCAATTTCATGTTAATTTCCATATTGATTAAAGATTTGTTGGCAACCACATCATTCTACCTTTCTGGTTTTTAATTTGCTCCATAGATCTCTACATATAGAATGTTAGCATAAGAGTCAAGAAAACCTACTTTGTCATAAAGATGACTATTAATTATTTTATCCACAATATCAACAGAAATAGGAGAGTCATACAAAACTGGTAGTAATTCAAATATTTATACCACCCAAATTACTGAGCTTCCACAAGCCAGAAAAAAAAAATGAAGCTGTTTAACAAGCCTGTATATTTCATCAGTTTGCCTTCAGTCAAAAGGACTTCTGCTAATGCCACTGAGATGTTTTAATGCACATGTCTAAAATTAACCATAAGAGCAGTTCCAATGTCTAAACTTGCAGCAGAAACATGAAAAAAAAAAAAAGTGGTGTTTTATTTCTGTAATTTTCACAACTGTCTTGGGAGAAAATGAGCTAGACATAGTAAATTCTCAAACCTTTTTAAGGATACACACGGCTAACATCTCGCAGTTCAAGTCCTATGCGATCCAAGCTGCCACAAAAAGGCGCCCTAGATCACAACGAGACCACATGTGTATTATCTACTGTAGAGCTTAACCTCCTTAGAAGTAATAGCCTTTCCCACTAGCAGTGTGAGAGTGGAAGCTGATGCATGGCAACAAGAAGCATGACTTATGCAATTCTGAAGATAAGGAGTTACCTGCTCCAGGGTAAGCTGCTTTGAAATGGTATCATTTTCCAGTTTTTTGATCTTCTTCATCAGTTTGTTCACTTGAAATTCCTGTTCCTGCTCTAAATGCTGCTCCAATTCAGCTTTCTCATGCTGCAGCTAAAAATTTAGAAGACAAGGAAGTATTTTAAACACACAGAATTATGAAACATTATACAGCTTTCATATATTTACACATTTATTATGGCACATTAAATTCTCTATTGATAATCCTTAAAAGACTTCAACCCACCTAGCAGCCCTTCAAAAATCAATATTTTAAACTGCATTCTATTTTCAAAGTAGATGAAAGTAAACATTTCCAAACATTTAATAAAGTCAAATGAAAATAGTTACAATATACATAGCATATACAATATAGACATTTCAAAAGTAAAAAATCTATACGATTCACAAAAGCATTAATTTTAATCTAAATGCATCATCTCAAGAGCACCCAAAACCATATAAAATGCAGGTCTTAGCACTTCCTTCTCCCAGGCAGCTGAAAGCTTAAAATCATAGCATCAACTAGGCTGGAAAAGCCCTTTAGGATCATCAAGTCCAACCATTGCCCCAGAATTGCCAAGTCCACCACTAAACCATGACACTGAGGGCCTCATCTACACGTTTTTTGAACACCTCCAGGGATGGTGATTCCACCACATACAGCAGACAGCACGTGGATTACCACCTAGCTCAAGGTACGTGCTGCACTTTCCTTAATCTTCACTTTCCTTCATTAAAAAAAGCTAGATGCTTCTGGTTTTTTTTTTTTTCCTTTTTTTTTTCTTTTTTTTTTTAATTTTATTACCTAGCTAAAAATTGAGACGAAAGCCAGTTGCTGTAATCAGCTTATATTTAATTAGCAAATTAAGCTGTGTGAAAAGGCATATAGCCAGAATCTCTCACTCGGCCTAAAGCCAGATGCTGCTAACAGAAAGCATGTGGCTGGGGACTGCTAGTATTTGAAGACAGTCCAGTGAGTCAGGAAAATCATACAGTCCTGTTGAAGGCACCTCAAACCAACTTAACAAATACGGTTTCCTGCTCTTGTGTGCTTCATGCAAATGCAACTACCATATTACTTACAAAAACAGAGCTGCAACTGCACAGTCTTGCTTGTGCAATCATTCTTTTTAGAACTTGGTGGAATTTCCATAACACGGGAACTGATGAGGCTGATCCGCAGCTGCTGTGTAGGATCTACTAAACCTTGCCTCAGGAGTGTGAATGCATTTGCAGCCAAAAGACCATTCCCACTGATCAGAAAGCTGCTAAGTGAAGCAAGGAAAAATCTAAGGAAACCTACAAACACTTTTCCTTTGAGTGCCAAAAGGGTTTATAACTTGAAAGCCCTCTTGGACATTCCGATGAACCTACTTTATTGTGCTACTCCCCTTCACCCTATTATTCAGAGTGGAAGAAAAATACTAATAACACATCCAAAAATACATATTAATGGTGTCTGTCACTCATAATTGAGTGAAACACTTTTTCTCCCTTATTTGCTTCGATCATAACAACAAACCAAAACACTAGAAAACCAGTTAATGCTGAAACCCTAACACTGAAAAACAGAATTGCTAACAATGAGAAAACATCCACTGGTAAAATGCTGGCAGACAGTGTTTATTCTATTTCCATAAGTTTACTCAGTGAGTATCTTCAAACTGTTTTCAATTATATGTGATTACAGCAACAACTGTTTACAGATACACCTACAGCTGCCAGCTAAAGAGAAGGAAAAAGTGTGTTAGAATGTGTCACCTTGATGACAATGTCTTACAGACCTTGAATTGGCCATAAAAACTGCAGGAGAGATACTGGAGAATTTTCAGCTATGTAAGATCAGAGACGGGTTAGGTGTAAGAGAGACAGATAATACTTTAAAGTGAGAATGGGGTTATCAAATACAAAGCAGCAGAAAAAGTACATGTGTTACTTCTGCTAAGTCCTACAGAAGTGCAGTAATGTCCTTCCATCTCCACAGAAATAAGTCTCCTGATACAATGTAGGACCACACTTAACCTTACTTCCTTACTGTACTGGCTTATTCTGGGACAGCAAAAAATTGATTCATGAAATAATGGAGGTAATAGATGAAGTACCCCCTTAAAAATACAGCCCTCCTTTATCCCCCAGATTATGAACTTGTACATTGTACTGAACAGCCTATTTTTAGTACTCCTGCCCTCGAATGTTATCCAATTCCTCCTTTGCTGCACCCTGAAAGTCCTATTTATTAAAAAATCTGTATCAGCAGCTTGCCTCCTATTTATGTCCAGATGTTCATCAAATAAATGACAGATGAACTGACTCTGTTTATTCTGTACAATCACATTTGCATCCTTGAGCTGACTCATCGTATTTTGGAGATCAGGAAGGGTAATAGCTTATGTTTACACACGTACAGTTTTTGCAAGAATTGTCAAGAATCAGACTTGCATGAGAAATAGTTCTGTATAGCCTCCCAATTACTTAGTCTGCCTGACTACACATTATGTTATTATCTTGGTATGTCGAAACATTTTACTTTCAAGGACAGACACTTTGACCAATTTGCACTTCCAAAAACATAAAGACATTGAAAAAAATCTGTAGTTGATTTTGAAAAGGCATGATGCAGGATTTAAGGAATAATTGTCTTTAAGTTCAAACACTATTAGAATTTAATTTTACTTTTAAGCAGCCTTGTTTCACAAAAGATAAAATTTTCAAGATACACTACTTTAAATTTCAAAACAGAATCTCAGCAAGTCCACATCCACAGATGTAAGAACAGAGGCTGCATCAAAACACTTCTGATGATACTCTGCAAAATATTGATACCATTCTGTAATAACTAGGGATAGAGGACTCCAAAAATATTGTTCCAAACTTGCCAGAGACATCGTCAGGTAGACAAAATTATCATTAGAGAAAGTAGATGGGAAAATACAGTGAATGTATATAAGGCCTGTAAGAACTTTATCAGGAATGTATGTGATGAAAAGCTTCTGTCTACTCCAAAAGCCTCCACTGAGACGCATGTGCTCCTTCCCCTCTGCACGGTTCAGCCTAGCAAGTTAAAAATTATGCTAAACAAACAAAATTTAACTAGTAAAAGCATAAACATTTATTGTAGAGGCAGTAAAAGGTAATGCCACACAGTTATAAAGAGATATTATCAAGCAATGGTATGGCACCAGAAAGCCTGGCAGCAGGAAGAGTTTTATTCCAGCAAAAACACCTTCTTTTATGTGCTACTGTGTATGTTTAGACTCAATCCGTCATACAGTAAAATGCTTCAAAACAAATTTCTTACAATATTGAAAACCTGATGCAACTGTGTTTTATAATAGCAATGCACATCATGCTGAATTGGGAAATTCTTGTTATACTGTTAATGAGAAGCATGGCAGCTCATGCTCTGGCAGACGGCTTTCACATTTAAAACATTTTCACACCCTGGGAGCTCATTCCAGATGCCACTCAATGTGATGCATAAACCCCTACAATTGTGACAAAGGTCTGACAAAGCAAGAAACACACAGGCACTATGAAAAAGGTCCCCCTGCTAGGTGGCTTTCAACTGAATAATATGGCAGTAGTTTTGACACAGCCACAGACTAGTAAACATTTGAAAAATTAAGATACTATAAATCATATGCAGTTTACCAGAAGTACACTCCTCCCTCTGTTCCAAAAGGTAAAGTTTCAGACAAAACAAATCCATATGCACTTTTTTCTCCCTTAGTCATACAAAAAGCAGGAAGCCATTTGATGCACAATGTCTGACAGCATGAATTTTGAAAGTCTAGTTCCAGGTCAGACCAGTATTGCCTGGCAAACACAAGAGATGAAGAGTTTAACTCCAAACAGCAGAGAACAGTGGAGCAATCAATTACTGCCCACACTTCCACTGGAGACTACTGTATTTCTGGTTTTGTCATCATCCCATGTCTGCATCTAATTTAGCTAGAATTCTCTCCAGAGCCAAAATACCAAAAAAGGAAGTGGGCATTTATCAATTTGTTATTAGCTTTATAATTGCTTCATCAGTCTCGCATCCTCTAATAAAGACAGAATTGCTGCATTCTAGTAGGTAATGGTAAGTATCAGCACACTCAAATCTCAGGAAAAAATAAAGTAAATTGTAATTATTTTAACTTTCTGTGTCTGAAAAATATCAGTCAGGAATTTAGCACTTCACCTACGTAACTGGAAGAGTATTTCAAACTAGAAAAGATATCACAATAAATACTCAGTTGACTATGTGATGTGTGCTAATAATGCCCACAAAATGAGTTTATTTGTAGTATCAGAAGTTTCTCTTCTTGGACATTTTATCTGGCAGTCAACATGGATATAACTTCCAGAATTCATAATTGAAAAAAAAAAAAAAAAAATAAAATTAAAAAAAAAATAAAAAAAAAAAAAATCAAGATTTCCAAACAGATAAGCTTTCCGAAAACAAAAATTCATGTCAATGTTATTTTCAGTTCTATGCTACTCAAGAAAATTGTCTGCAACTCACCAATATTCTAACATCAACTTACTAAATCCATGATCACTATATAGAAAATTATTTTTGTGGAAGCATACTCTAATATTCAAATGTTTCCTAATTCTACAGGTAAGCTCTTCAGGGGAAAGGACCATTTCCTTTGTATAACTTATAAGCTGATGAGCATGCTGCTGGTGCTTAGAAGAATACATTTATACACATTTTTTTTGCATTTCACAGCAAGTTTATCACATCAAAGACATAATCAAACCATGAAATAAGATCTACATTCAGCATACACACAAAGAGAATATTAAATATTAAACTGTTTGTTTTAGAGGAAACAAATAAGTCCTTCACCTGTACTGCAAGTCTTGAGCCAGGTTTGAAAAGTCATCCAGATGTACGGACTACAAAATCTGCTGAGCCACCTGACTCCTTTGACACAGCTTAAATATGCTTTGCACTAGAGCTTTGATATATCCCCTATCATCGTCACCTCTGTGCACTGCAGGTAAGAGGTGAACCTGTAAGCAAGACAGTCCATGCCACCCACCCTCATAAGGTACAACCACTACCAACATCAACAGGATTTTGACACCTGTTCTCTTCTTCAAGTAAGCTGTGTCAATATTTAGATAGAGATCAAACTCAGAATTCACTTCCAAAAACTGCTACCTAATGATGCTGAGAGAAACTCCACAGTTGTAGGACTAACAATTAGGAACACAGGTGCACTTAAGAATTGTCACCTTTTAAAACCTTCTGGTTGACATAACTACATTTATCAAACGCTAAATGAGACTTACAGGAAGGCCACATGAAATGAAGTGTAAGGCTGTAGGCTGAGATACTGTTTAATAACAGCAGGCAGTGTTCAGAATTCTACCTCCATATTATTACAGTTACAGCTATGTAGTTACTTTCTTTCAGCAGGAACTTGCAGCTTGCCAATTGAAAGCTAGATAATGGTCACAGGATAACACTGAATCCATAACTGAGGATTTTTTTCAGGTGCTGTACAGGAGAGAGTAACTTCATCAGTTTTATACCTGCATTCTGTTTCAGATTTATGTGCTTCTCATAGTATTTCTCCCACTAGTGAGAAAGAAGTTACACCCTTTAAGGGTTTCCAACAGACAAAACAGCATAATGCCCTTGCATTCATACATTATAACAAGGCAGCCCCTTAGCTGTTTTGAGAACAGTAAATTGTTACCTTTTTCCTTCATTTGGGCCAATAGTCAAAGGATACTTTCTGAAAGTCCATAGCAGAAAAAAACAAAAATGAATTGTAGTTTTAGGATGGCAAGAGGCTTATACTTATTCTTTGCAATGTGTGAACCTATTTTGCATAATATTAGTGATTTAAGAACTATTAAAGATACAGCTTTAAAGCAATCTCAATCTATTTCTAGGAAAAAGGCTGAGCGTATTTTAAGCAATTACTAGATATACCGATTTAGCTACTGCAGAACTTGTGCAGAATAAATTTGTATGTGAGGTCACTATATGATTTCAAAACTCTTTGGCCAAACCAAGTGTAATTCCTGCTTTTACTTTAAAAAAGTAAGATTTATTTTGTTCTACATAATGTATAGAACAGTCCCAGGTAACTGGTTCTGTAACCAATTTCTACATACCCCTTTCAACTAAACAACATTAGCTTCAGTCTTCAATGCCAAGGCCAGCCCTCAGGAATCCCTGACCCAGGAGACCAGAGAGAAAGGAAATCTTTCCCTTGGCTGAGAAGGACTGGGTCAGAGAACACTTAGACAAACTTGACATTTACAGGTCCATGGGCCCTGATGGGGCCCATGAGTGCTGAGGGTATTGGCAGACATCATCGCTAGGCTACTCTTGATCATCTGTGAAAGGTCATGGCAATCAGGAGAGGTGCCTGAGGACTGGAAGAAGGCAAATGTCACCCCAGTTTTCAAAAAGAGCAAGGAGGATGACCCTGGGAACTACAGGCCAGCTAGTCTCACCTCAGCTCCCTGAGCCAGACTCTTCTTGGTGCTGCCAGGTGATGGGACAAGAGTCAATGGGCATAAGCTAAAACACAGGAAGTTCCACCTGAACATGGGGAAGAACTTCTTTACTGTGAGGGTGACTGACATTCAAACAGGCTGCCCAGAGAAGTTGTGGAGTCTCCTTCTCTGCGGATACTTGAGATCCATCGGGATGCAAACCCGAGTAATGTGCTCCAGGTGACCCTGCTTGAGTATGGAGGATGGCCTAGATGACCACCAGCAGTCCCTTCTAACCTCAACCATTCTGTGAACATTGCTCAACACACAATTTCTTCCTTTACTTGAAGAGACTTTTGTGGGAAACTTTTTCTACAGCAATATCTACATCTTATTTCAATTAGAAAAGAACACTCAATGTCCCCATTTTACTACCATCTGCCTCTCTGTTTTTCATAAAAATGCATGACTTTGAAAGCAAATGCATGTCTTATTCAGAAACATTCTTGTCAGTCCTCAATAATAGCAAGGGGAAATAATAATACTAGATGAAGGATATTTTATCTTCATACTTAACTTACTATGTGATAATAGGCACCAAAAAGACAAAGCCACAGAAGTACCAGTTTTCAGTAGCAAAAGCATTAGATAAGATTAGCTCTAATGTGGTTTACAAACAGTGTATTTCCTAACTGCAGGGCTAAACATGCCGCAAGACTCCAGCTGCAGAATATAATAAATGCTTACAACATACAAATTAGGTTCTTTCAAATGAACTAGTTTTTCAAGACAAAGCTTGTAACTAATGGCATGAAAAAATGCCACAGTGCATCACACCAACAATTTACCTTAGTACCCTATCTCCTAAGAGAGAAGCTAAAAGCAGTTACTTAGGCAACTCTATCAGAACAGGGCAAGCATGTACAACACTTCCAACACTTACCCACTTTCAAAACATTAGCAACTTTGCTAATGAAAAGAAGTTTCTCTGACATAAATTGTCCCAACATGCTCAACTTTTTACTTTTAGCACACAACTGCTGTGTTTTAATTCAAGAGAAGCAACTGGTTTTTTTTTAAAAGTATTAATAAACTTAGTATTTGTAGATAGTCTCCTTCAAGCATCACTGCACATTCTTGTACATAAAGCTTAATATTTCAAGACTCCTGTTAAATATCAAATATTCCAGGAAAAAAGTGTCTGTTTCAATAACATTTTTAATTAACCAGTAACTCTTTTTTGTGAGACAGTGAACATTCAAGTAACTTTAAGTTACATCCATTTCTTTGCATCTCTGTACCAACTTCAGTTTCTCAACATCATGAGTTTACAGATGGAAACTTTAAAGCATGTCCTGGGTTCAGCAGCAGCAGTTATTTTTCTCCTTAGAAGCTGGTGCAGTGCTGTGTTTTTGACTTTCAGCCTGGGAACAGCGCTGATAACACCGACAGTTTTAGTTGTTGCTCAGTAATGTTTGCTCTGACCAAGGACTTTCTGAGTCTCATGCTCTGCCAGGGAGGAGGTGAAGGCGGGAGGAAGCAGAGACAGGACACCTGACCCAAACTAGCAAAAGAGGTATTTCATACCACAGCATGTCATGCCCAGTACATAAACTGGGGGCAGTTACCCAGAAGGGTTAGATCACTGCTCGGTTGGGGTGGGTATCGGTTGGTGGGTGGTGAGCGGTTGTATTCTCTTCCCTTGTTATTTCCCTTATCACTATTATTACCGGTGGTAGCAGCAGTGGTTTGTGTTATACCTTAGTTACTGGACTGTTCTTATCTCAACCCGTGGGGGTTACATTCTTTTGATTCTCCTGCCCATCCCTCTGGGAGCAGAGGGGAGTAAGGGGGGGAGTAAGCGAACGGCTGCATGGCACTGAGTTACCAGCTGGGCTTAAACCATGACAAAGCAACATACTAAAAAACACTCACTACACTTCTACTTAGCTTTTATTAAGCATCAGCTTTACGACAGCTACAACCTGACCACATCACTCTGACTGCAGCCACACTAACAAAAAAGTTCAGCCACCAGTTAGTTGGTCCTGAGGCTCTTCGGAGAAACATCAGGAAAGGCATCACTTACCTGCATCAGTTTTCTTGACAGCTCATTAGTGAGAAATTCCTCTTCCTTTTCATAGTTTACTGCAAGTGTTTCTTTTTCTTTCTGCAGAGCTTGAATCTTCTTAAATAGAGTGTTACTGATGAATTCCTCTTCTTGCTCTGCCCTTGCTTGCTGTGACGTAAAGATACAGTTTTAAGTAAAAAGAGAGCAAGCTTCCACATTAAAAGATTCAATAATTGTATTTTCCTTTAAAAGCCTTCCCTCCCTCCCTTGCTATTTTTATCTTGCCCACAGTCCTGGAGAACAACAGTAGACTGAATCTAAGTGCTGTTACCATCCATCCCCTTTTCTAACATAATAGCACCTTTCTTCCTTTTTTATTCCCCATCTTTCAACTTGGAAAACTACAGCGATGCTTTAAAGAGGTTCTCTCCCCAACCAAATGCAAGAACTCCCCAACCTTTTAAGCTTTATAAAAGCATTACTGATTATCAGGGACCTACTTTTACCTACTCTGTTCCTAAAAACAAACTCACTTCTAAATGTTCCATTATGAGCTGAAGCACATCTCTGAGACTGCTGCCTTCAGCACTGTGCCTTCTTTCCACATCCCTTAGGCTGCAGCCCTGATTTCTAGGAGTCAAATAACACATCTATTCTTTCACCCAGACATGCCCCTTGCTTCTGAGCTGCAGGCAGCATGGCTCTTTCATGAGGATTTCCACCCAATCACCAGACCAGGAAAACATACTACTTCCCAGAACTGTTAATTCACTACATACAACATTAAAAAATGCCATGTGGTAGCTCTAACCTGAGGATTTCTAAGTTTCACAAGAGGGGAGCTACTCTGGAAATCTTCCCCAGGAAGAATCACTATAGCAGACAATTTCCATTTCAGGTCTCCTCTAACACCTAGGCATTGCTCCACAGAAAGCCAGCCTATAAGCTCACCGCATCACATTCCCACAGCTATTTGCATGTTTGTTTGTTTTTTAATGTACATATTAGAAGCTTGATAAATGGAACACAGAAGTTTTCTCTTGGGATGCTGCTCTAAAAGGCCACAGAGGAGATTTCATATGGGCAAACGAAAGATCACAGCTACAAATTGATGGAGGCAACTCTTAATTCCACAGTCCAAACAGAGAGTAGAACAACAGAATGACAGAAATTCTGAATTCCGAAGCCACCACAAATGAGACAATGTAATGCTGAGGAGGGTTTTCATCCCCTGCAATAAAATCCATATCACCTGAACTGCAGATTTGTGATTTGCCCTGATTCTAGTAAAAAGATACAAGTTTAAAGCTTACAATATGTAAAGATTAGTAAGTTTTATTTCAGTAAAATTTGGTATGACGAAAAATTAAGAACTGATACAGAAGCACAACTGGAGTTTTACTGAAAGCTTAGCTTCCATAACCTCTGCCCAAATGTGCCAAAACCCCCCATCTCTTTATACATACTGTACACTGGAAAAATACTCAAAAGATTCCATTATGTCAATGACTTTTTTAACTGAATTACATATTCACTAGTAATCTAAGAGACAATTAGGCAAAGAAACCTTCCATGCTTACAAAAAAAATACTTAAAAGAATATAAATGTCTTTAAATTTGGTGGAACAATAGGACAATTGTAAATCTTCCATATGATATCACCAGCATCGTAAAACCTAAAGCAGTTATTTAGAACCTTCCCAGTTGAGTCCCCTTTTCATCAAGTCCTTCTCTTCACATCTTTATCTCTGCCTTCTTGTATCTTCTCCCATCTCTATTGCTTTCTTTCCTTGGCTTACTATCTATCTGCCACCAACTCCCATCTCCCATGACCAGCAATGCTGGAACTAACCCAGCCAGGAAGAGAGAGGAATCAGGTGCATTTTGTCAGTTTAGGAGCTTAGGTCTTGCACAGCAACCCCTCTCTAATGTTTGTGCATGCCAATGGCAGAGAACTGCTAGTCCAGCACATTCAGCGCTGGTATTATTATTTGCCACATCAAGGTAATGTAGACTTGTCCAACAGCTCTAAAAAAATGCTGTCAGCTCACATCTCGGAGAATTAAGTGTCAAGGAATCTAACATGTCTATAGCATCATCTATCACTTTCTAAATGTGGCTTTACTTAGAGCTACTAGCAATCCTTTGTCTTCAAAGACGTTTTGGAACAGAGTAAATAAGTCAAATTGCAAAGGTTCATTGTCCTCAAATTGTTAAAAATCATGCATGCTGTTCCAAAACCAACTCCTCCATTGCGTTCACTACACAGAATTTCTACTGCTGTCTGCTTTTCAATGTTCAGACAACAAAGGACAGTAACATAGACCAAGCTTACCTAAAATTGAATTAGAAAGCGCTTCGTTGTAGGGACAGAAAAGAATCAGAATGGTTCTACTTTGATTTCTGTTCATCTCCAACTTGCACAGATTTGTTCTGCTCACACTTTGTACCAATCAAAAACTCTAAAATCACACTACTACAGCACCAAGCCTGCATAACACTTTGTAGCCAGATCCTGGTGTTACGTTAATGATGGGTATTAAGGCCAACGTGAACACAGGCTGCCAAGATCACAGCCCACTCCTAGTCAAACAGCAATGCCCCTCCTCTGCGCTTGCATGGGTGCCCATGCGGCCGGTCAGCAGGCCAGCAGAGGCAGAAGGAGACACCCCAAAACTAATAAACCTTTCCCTTCCTCCTCCCATTTTTCTTTGTGGGATCTCCTTCCTCAACTGGCATACCACACAGGAAGAGTGCTGGCGCACAGAAACTAAGAATGAACAGCCATAATTTAGACCTGCTTAAATTGCTCTGCAACAGCCCCCTCTGCCTACACCATGCAGGACACCATCTTGCATTCAACTGGCACAAACAAAAAGCTGAGTATGATCACATCTGCCTCCATTTTACAAAGAACGCATTTCTCAACTGAATAAAAAGCAGGAATCATATAAATTTAAGCATGAACTGTAAGTTTCAGACATCTATAACATGTTTCGTCTCTGTTATCCATATCACGTTTAACATCCAAAACCACTAATGGCAATTCACTCTGTTCTGTGTGCCATATTACAAAATAAATTGCTAAGGCTTTGAGTGATATAAAATCATAGAATCATAGAATAGTAAGGGTTGGAATAGTAAGGGTTGGAAAGGACCTCAAGATCATCGAGTTCCAACCCCCCCGCCATGGGCAGGGACACCTCCCACTAAACCATGCCATCCAAGGCTATGTCCAACCCCACCTTGAACGCCGCCAGGGATGAAGCATTCACAACTTCCCTGGGCAACCCATTCCAGTGCCCCACCACCCTCACAGTAAAGAATTTCTTCCTCAGATCCAATCTAAGCCTCCCCTGTTTAAGTTTAAACCCATTACCCCTTGTCCTCTCACCAAAGTCCCTAATGAAGAGTCCCTCCCCATAACACCTGATCAGTCTACCTCTGGAAATCTGAAGCAAGCAACCTACTTCCACCACAGCTTTTCTGCATAACCAGTCATGTCCACTTGCCTCCTGTGTCTCAAAACTGCATGTATAGCTAAGAGTGTTTCATGAACACATCCACTAAGGAAAATCTGCAATTATTGTCGACAAAGGAAAAAATGGCAAAGACTTTGCAAGAAATCAAGAATGAAGACGGGTGAAAAAGCAACTCATGCACATAAGACACACAAAACCAATTTTCTAAGAAGAAAAATCCTATTATTCCTAATGTGAAATTTTGATCACCAGAAGAGCTGATGCATTAAGTGTTGTAAAAACCTGTCCTTGTGATCTTACAATCCAATGAGCTAATTTTAAAAGAATTAAGAAACATATTGATCCTAAACTTTATACAGTAACTGAGTATCATATTAGGAACTGAATCTCATCCAAAGTTATTTTTCCACATGTTGCATATACTAGCATAAACTGTGAAAAGCTTAGTGTCAAAATCTTTTCCTGCTCTCAGTTCTTCTTTCTGTAAATATACCTTTATCAGACCAAGTTCACACTGCTATCTTTCCCTCTGCCCTCTTGCTTCTAGTACATGCAGCAGCTTCTGCTTATAGCGGGATGCTTTCTTTTGGTATCACTGACCACACTGCACTAGTGGCACTATTTTATGAAGGAGCAAAACTCAATTATTTCCAGTGAGGCACCAGCTTCAACACCGTTAAAAAAAAAAAAAAAAACAAAAAAACAAAACCCCACACACCCCCCCCAACCAAACACCAACCAAAAAAAACCAACAAAAAGCCTCCACAACACCACAGCTCCCTATGCTCCCTTTCCCCCCCAATTAGTTCTTCTAAAAGCATCAAGAACCTTCCTGATACTGCACAGTAAGTAAGCAGGTTCAACTCACAATTAATACCTACTCCTTAAAATGAGTACATCAGTGATCTGACATGAACAAGTTCTTGCATTTCAGTTTTCTCACTACAGACACAATTTCAGTTAGAACTGTTTCACAAACTGCTCCAGTCGCCTACACTTGACCACCTGAAAGCCAGGCAGCAAGCACGCCTGGTTTGCATGGTGACAAAGCATCACCTGTCTCCAGAGGCATCCATAGTAGAGGCAACACTAGATTTCAGGGGATCTTGTTGGAAATAGCCTATCAAGCACCATGTTTATGGTACTTAACATATCAAGAATCATGTTTATGGCAAGAGCCACCACAACCTCTTCACAATTCATTCACCTTTTTATGGTGCATTTTCTGCTGACAGAACCCTATGGGCAATATAAGCCTGAAGATGGAGCTGAAGAGCAGTTTAATTTAGTTACTGTACACAGAAACTCAATCTTAGCTACTGAATATAGACTGAAAGGTTGGGGCAACCTTGGAAAGAGATGATCTCAGTTGCTGCACATGTTACACTCAACTAAAGCTGTCATTTCAGATAGCAGCCTTTCCAAAAGTCTTACTGAAAAAAAAAAAAAAAAAGAAAAAAAGAGGTATAAAGGGCATGAAGTGCAGAAAGCTACAACTACATGATTTTAGAACATGCACTTCTTGCATAAAATAAAACCAAAGTTTCCCAATTTTGAAGTATACACTTCTCTAGCAATACCCACACAAGCAACTGCTCTAGACATACTTTTTGGCACCAGCTGAAAATGGTATTAAAAACTACTGGTTTACAAATGCAATAAATATTTCAGTGAACTCATACTGTACTCTTACAGGAGGAACTTTCACAGTGCAGATCTCTCAGGCTGAAGCTATTTTTTCAGCTGCACCTGAAATAAGCACACTGCATGCAATGTGCATTTTGGACAAGGAGAAACATGAAACATCACAAGAACAGAAGTCAACAGTAACTCAGAGCTGAACGGCTCACACTACTGCCAGCTATCACACCTGCCCAGCAGCAAACTTCAATTTGTAAGGGATGAAGTACAAGAAGTTTCACTGAAGTCCCAGCATGATGTTCGTGCAGCTTACCCCCAGGTAAAGGTACTTTTTCAGCTGGGTGGCCTATCTGCAGAGAAAAGAGAGTGAATGCTCTCGGGGTTGAAATGGTGAGCTGGTATTAAAGTTCTGAGTTCTATTTGTAGTGTGATTTCCTGTTTAATCTATGGCAGCCCCCAGGGCCACTCCCTTAGATCGGACATAAAGTACTTTTTTCCCCCCTACTTTAAGATGTGCTTTCAGGAGTAACAGCTATGCAAATAGCAGAACTATGCATTTTTATTCGTGGATGTACAGTATCCCCCAGAAGCCCCATACTTTTGAAAACAAACCAACAAGCAGTAACACCTAGGTATGTCTCCTTCAGACCCCCAAGCTGCTGAGCTTTTTTCTTTTTTAAAAAACCCACACAAATGTGGTAGATGAGGAGGAAAGAGGTTGGTTTGTTCGTTTTCTTAAAAAAAACAAACAAACCCTCAAACTTCGGGGTTTACCAGATGGCATTTACAAAACACAGTAACACAGGAGGGAAAAAAAATAAAAATCCGTATTGAACCTCAGCCTGTTAACTTCAACTACTCCAGATGTTACCTATCACGTAACATTAAAGCCACACACAGAACTGCCTCAAAACACAATTCCTATTACATTTCAGCTATTTGGTAGAAGAGTTCTGCTGCAAGAAAGGAAAGAAATATCTGGCTTTTATTACAATAACAATATCTGTATGATAAGCACTTAGAGTGTTACAATACAGTTCTAATTTCCATTTATAGTTGGAAATTCTCTCTTCCCTTCATCCTCCCCATCCCCTTCCTTTTTAAAAGGTCAATTAGGTTTTGCCTGGACATGTCAAAATGCTCCTGTCACAACAGTCCTACTGCTAAATCCAGTCACACCAAGTTTTTCACTCAATGCCTACCAAGTGATCCAGCACATTGCCATATGAATCTGTGTCCTGGGTTCAGGACAATCTGCAATGGCCCCACACTCACTACAGAAATGAGATGAGTCAAAGGATGCAAGACATATATTTTCCTTCCAAGTCAGTTTTAACCATGACCAGGTGTCTTCTTCAGCTCAACGTCACTCATGCAGTCTTATGAGACTTTCTCTCAAAAACTCATTTAACTTCAGGACAGTGCATACATCTTGTGGTTTGGAAAGACAATCAAGGAACAGCACTTTAAAAGAGCTCTCAGAATTGACCAGCTCCCTAAACACAAAAATTAAGGAGAATTAGTACATGTTAAATAATCTCTTAGCATCAGCAATGAAGTAAATTGTTTGATAGTATGCAATCCCATTCCACTTCAGATTTGTAGACACTTAAAATAGCTTCTCTCTGCATTTTGATGCTGACCTGCAAGTCTTGCACAACTGAAACACACAAGTAGTGAAAACAAAATAAACAAGTTATAAAAAAGGCTCATTTCACAAGCATAAATATTGATAAAATTAATACACTTGGTTCACTACAAACAAAATATAACAAGCTATATGAAATTCACAATACAATCAGTTCTTGAATTTACTTAAATAATTTTAATTTAAATCCCTTTCTTCAAAACAGGTAACAAATGCGACTGTACTCTATTCAAGGGGGTTTTATTATATCAAACCACTGGCATTTAATAGTTAATAAAAATGCAGCACATAAAAGCCACATTTTCAGTGATAATGTCAAGACAGAGTCTAGAAAAAGTATCAAACATCAAATAACTTTTACTTAGCAGTTTAACCATGACCACACACAGTTACGCAAGTCAATGTAATTAAAGACTATATGGTAATAAAGCACCACAAAGGAAAGATAGTATGGTTGTACAGGCAAGCATAAAACATTTCCTATTCCGAGTGCTCAACACTACAACCTTAACATTTGACTATTCATTAGACACATGTTTTATAGCACTTATTTTTCAGTCACTTAAACATCATCATGTAGAACAAGCTCCGAGACAGTTATCAGGGCTGGAGTCTGCGCTTCCGGTACACAAGAGCTGTAACCTGAGACAACAGAAGTTACAGGCCAAGGCAGGAATGACCTAGCAGGAAAATTAAATCTAGCCCACAGACCTTTCCAAATGGCTCTATTTCTATTCTCTATGAAATGGAGGTTGTTTCTCCATTTCATCACTGCACATACACACTAAGTCTACATTTCTTGCACTTTTTACATTTTCAGAAGCAGTGGATTTCCGACACATGTGTCTGCACGTGAGTACAGTGCATATAAGCAACAAGCCCAGCTCCCCCAAGTCCTCAAGTTCACTACATATAAGCAAAATATTTCTTCAAAATACACATTAAATGTTCCTCAGAATGATCATAATGACTGCATGTGTAAACACAGCCAGAAAGGCATTAAGAATGGTGCCATACTACACAGCTCCCTTCTCAGCCCAGCAGAGCCAAGTGACCATTCCCAGCACAAAGGTTACCACTCCAGAAGATACGTGTGCTTTGCTGGGCTATTCCAAATTCTTTTAAGTTTGTGCCCAAGTGCAGATTCACAGTGACAGCAAATATGAAAAATAAAACTACACTGTCACATCAAACACTTAACCAAAGTCTGAAATACATCTCTGAATTAATCCTTGACTTATGACTACTTGAAAGAAGTTCTTGCTTTACTGTCAGTGACACTGCTGTTCTACTACTGAATTTTTTGTACTGTTAATAGTTTGCTAGTTAATCAATGTGAAAAACAAACAGAATACAGAAGCACATGGCACAGATTTCGCTTTTGTTTAGCCTCAATATAAAAACTGCTGAAAACACATCACAACGATGCACATAATACACATAACTAGATTTGTAGTTTCATGTTTAGTTTGCCTGAGTTTTTGAACCTTCAGATTTCTGGCCATGAAAGACATAAAACACGAAACTGCTTTTAGCGACTGCTGTAGCATATACTGTTTTGTTATTTGTGTTCGTTTGTTGTTTTGGTTTGGTTTCTTTTGAAGTTATTTTCCATATCCTGCATGATCACTAGAATTAGCATCCTTTTAAAATGCTGTGGTTTTATTTGACTTGCATGTAAACTACCCAAGTTGACATAATCTGGTTGTGTTGTGCTACTTTGAAATGGATGATCAACGGCTTAAATCTCAGCAACATCACCACTCAGTACTGGAGCTTACAAGAAACATAGTACTGCAGCAAATCAATCCAAATTAGTCTGCAGTATCAGATGTCTGATGTATAAATGCTTCTTCAGCTAACATATTTTAAATATTTTTTGCCCGTTTTCCACCCAACTGATAAATCACCATTTATCTTTGATGTACCAGCACATTAACTAGACCACTTTGCTGGACTGAGCAATTCACAAACTCAATTTTGTACACTCCCGAAGTTTCAGAGCAGGAAAAACAAAAGATTTAGCAGAAGAACAGACAATTAGGTGACTAATTTTACTACATTGCTTCTGGTTTGAGGTATATCTGTTCCTGATAACAAGCACTGAGCTTTGTTTTAAAACTGCAAACTTCTGCTCAAAACACAACCTCAGCAAACTGTTGTTAAAAGTAGCTTTGCTGCCACAACTGTTTCTCTATTCAAAGACAAAACAGCACAAATAAAAGCAGGGAACAGAGATTTAATAGTCACACCCCTACCCCCAAAATAACCTTCATTAAAATCCTTCTTCACTTTATGTAGCTCAGGTCAGTCATTTCAAGTATGCAACTATGAAACACTTCCTTTTCTTTATCAGAGTATATAAAAGAGTCAAAGTATAATTCTGTTACAACTAGCTTTTCCAGGTGGAAAGTGTCAGACCACTGCCGCACAGCATTCCCACACAGTGCTACTGGCCTGCCACAGGTATCATCAACTCCCCTGGGCAGAAGACGACAAATTTCCTCAGCTCTAGACTGAGTCCTGAGCTCAAACAACTTTGAATTCATCCTTCTCTTCTAGACCCTTCAGCACTTGTAAATCCTTCTTTCAGGTTTGTATAACCTGTAGTATGTTAGTGCATCTATATTAATGAACTCACCTTTAAATTTACTGAAACTACAGAGAAGGACTCCCCTACCAAAATCCAGTTCTAGGGTTTCCAGGAAACCCCAGAATCCAGTTAGCATGAGACGCTCACCACGTAATTTCCTGATTCACTTTCTTTAATTTTTCTTTTTTTGCCTGAAGGGTTGGTTGGTTGGTTCAAGTGACTAGTTGAAATAAAATAGCAACATTTTTCCCCAAACTAACAAGGTGTCCCTAGACACTCAAGGTAACCAACCTCTTAAGAGCCCTCTTAAAATCTCCCATAATTTCCTCTTACACACATTGGCTTTCTAGAGAAACACTTTCCAGTGATCTAAAAGTGCTGGAGACAAAGCTTATTGATTATAATCATACCTTAGTCTACACCAACACATTCACAAAGTAAATACCACACTGTTCATCCCACTGTTAAGACACATCAGCTCTAACTCCATCACAGCAAATAAATGTTTCTACTTATCCTTCCTGAAAGTCAGTGAGTGGACTAATTTTTTTTTTTCCCCCTTCTCTACAGCCTGGACATCTTACGGTACATCCACGGTGTTCTGAAGAGAAATCTCTTTTCAGGCTTTCAAGGCAAGAAACAAGTCTATCAATTCAGTGTATGAAAATATGACGAGGAATACGAAAAACCCCATCCATTGTGCTGTATCCTCTGCCTCTGATCTCTACAGAGGCTTGTAGGATACGCGGGGGGGGGGGGGGGGGGGGGGAATACAATAATCCTTGAATATTCACTCCATACAGAACTGTATGTAGGTGTAGAGAATGTTTTGTGAAATGCCTACCCATTTTTCCACTCCTGGAGTAAGAAATTTCCAGTTATAGTGTCTCAATTTTCAGAGAAAATGAAGTGGTTTTTGCAGATCTACATCTCAGGTTAAATTTACTCTTGGAAAAGGACTCCGGAGGCATCCCTTCTCTTGACACACCCAGGATTTCAGGGACTGAGGACACTGCTTTTTGCCTAATGAAGAGATTCCTGGAAACACTAGCCAGGACAAAATTTCTACTCTTCATTTTTAACAGATATGAAAAAAAAACCATCCTGCTTAAAGTTCTTGAAAACAGGTGAATAAACCCCTACATTTTGCAAAATTTATAGTAACTGCTTTTGTTGTTTATTTAAAGGTAAAAATACAAAGCGGAAATCCCACTACTACCAGAAAAAAAAAAAAAAAAACAAAACCTTCCTCTGTTGAAAGTAGAAACTGAACTGTTAAGCATAAAAAGAAGCATAACTTCATCATACAGCCCATTACACATTGTCGGGTTTTATTATGTCTCACTTGTCAAGAAACATTTATACTTATATTCAGGACCAAAGTGTATCACAGTGGGAACTACTTATATATGTGATAGGATTTTTAAATAAGATTAGCATCAACAACAATAAAGCAACTGAAAAGACCTTAGCTTTCTGGCAGTAAACAGAAACAAAACATTTTTATATAGTTAAAAGAATTAAAACATCTGAGGAAACTTTACAGCTGGCTAAAACAATGTTAGGCTGTTTTGATCTACAGCAGAGCTGAAGAGATTCGTATCTACCTCACTAGGCCTGCCCCAAACTGAAAAACATTATGTGCAATGTTAATGCACAGAATATGAGTTTTCAAACAAAGTCAAACTCAAAGTTGAGAGGAGAGGAAAAAGGCCTTACCCTAAGAGCTTCTGCAGCAATTAGAGTAAGAGTCGAGCTGAGGAAATATCCTCTTCTCCAGGAAAAAAAATCTGCAGAGGAAAGCATGAAGGGATAGAGGACTTTCCACAGCTGAAAGGACTGGCCCTATATGCAACAATCAGCCTACAATGTCTGTATTTTGACTGAGAAGTTAAAAACAAAACAAAACAAACACTCAAGAGTCAGGATTAAAAATTTCTTCAATGTTTCTGTAAATCACAGAATTTTAGAATGGTTTGGGTTGGAAGGGACCTTAAAGATCGCCTACTTTCCAACCCCCCAGCTGTGGGCAGGGACACCTTCCACTAGACCTGATTGCTCAAAGCCCCATCCAACCTGGCTTTGAACACTTCTTCCACGGATGGGGCCTCCACAATTTCGCTGGGCAACCTGTTTCAGTGCCTCACCACCCTCCTAGTGAAGAATACCTAATCTAAATCTATCCTTTTTCAGTTCAAAGCCATTCCCCCTTGTCCTTTCACTATATGCCCTTGCAAAAAGTCCCTCTCCAGATTCTTGTAGGCCCCTTTAAGTACTGGAAGCTGCTCTAAGGTCTCTTTGGAGCCTTTTCTTCTCCAGGCTGAACAAGCCCAACTCTCTCATACTGTCTTCACAGGGGAGGTGCTCCAGCCCTCTATTCGTCTTCGTGGCCCTCCTCTGGACTCTTGAGCAGGTCCATGTCCTTCTTGTGTTGGGGGTCGTGCAACTGAATATAGTACTCCAGGTGGGGTCTCACAAAAAAACTAAAACAAATCTCTCCTTCAAAATGTTTTTAAATCACTGGAGATTCACTGAGAAAGAACGACCATTAATTTCAGTAAATGCTCAAACTCAACATAAAACAGTGTTCTTAAAAGCTGACTACAAACCAGTTCTGACATACAATTCAAGACACGACCTCAGTGACAGAGTTCACTTAAGAGAAAAGTAAAATTACTTTCTATGCATACTAGCATGCTGACAGTAACACCAAGAACTTTGCTTACTAAAAATTCCCAAATGTACTCTACAATCTCAGCTCTTATTTCACTTTCATCCCCAAAGTAATTCAGAGCAATACACCAGTATTCCTACTGGCTGAAGACATTCCACCATTATTAAGCACAGGAACATCAATAAAATAACAGATAAAAAAAAGTAGAGTTGATGTGTAATATTTAAAGGCAAGCAAAACCTAGATGGCTATCAGTTTGGTATCAACCCAATGGCAATACTGTAAACAGTTTATCGTGTGAAGGACAGAAATATGAAAAGGGTTATTCAGCATGGCTTTATAGAGAAAAAGTTGCGGCAGATGAGCAAAGATTCATCTTTCAGGCAAGGACTGTTTCTAATAAAGATAACTTCAAAGGTGCATGATGCATATATGGCACCTATATGACTTTCTGATCTAGCAATACATGTCATACATTATTTAAAATTGGTTATAAAATACTCAAAGTATACAGTAGGATTTCCAAAGGGGCTTACTGACTTCAAAACACTAGTCAGTGTGAAATTTCACTAGAAATTTCACACCAGCATGCACTAAGCATGATGTTCAAAATATTCACTAGCTATTAGTCTTCAGTAAGTCACTCCTGATAAACTCTGAGAGACTGAGATCAGCAGGACTGTAAAAAAACAGTAAGAGGGCAGCCACCTTCACATTTTGTTTCATTTGAAACAAATTAATTCCACCGAAGTTGCACTTCTGAAAAAAAGGACCAATCTTGCAGAGAATGGTCATGGATAGAAGTAACAAACAACACCTCTGTATTAGCTTCATGTGAGATGCTGTAACACATGCTACCCAACACATGCTATCCAAAAGAGAGACAGCTCACCTTCTCTTTTGTACATAGCACTGGTGAAATTGATAATGGGGGAGGGCAGGTGGATTGAAGTGGGGAGAAATTTAAGGTTTGGTAGTTCTTTATAATGAAAACCAGAAGGGTAAAAGGAGAGAGTCTCAGGAAAAAAAAAAAAAAAAAAAAAAAACAAAACAAAACAAAAAAACACAGATAAAGGGGAAGTGTCTTTTCTGAGATTACAGCTCCACAATAACCAGCACCAAACCTACCAGACAGCCCAACAATCCAAATCAGACCTGGAAGAAGCACAGGTGTGCTACTGCATTTCTGCCATATTAGACAGAGCACACGACAGTACGCTCACAGAAGACAAATGACCATAGTCGATGAAAAAAAGCCCAAAAAAATATATATATAAAAAAAATTTAAAAAATCAGTGCATCGTATACCCACAGCATATTAATCCAGCACATTAGATTTCCAGCATCTCAGAGCCTGTGAGCTTAGTTTCGTTTGTCAAACTAAACCAGAAGATGCCTGTTACAGCCTATATCTTTGTAAGGAGAAAGCAGCAGATGCAGAAGACCCACTGACCTAGCCAAAAGGCACAGCAGGAGCCAATGGCTCAGTATTGACAAAGCTGATGAGAAGAACCAGAGGCAGGACACCAGAGCCTTTCCAAGCACAGTGGTTCTTCACTTCCGTGAGTCTCCAAATTAAAACTGGATACCCTTCCCAAAGACATATTTCACGGCAAGGTACAACATCCAATGCAGGAAAAGTCAGTAAAAGAGGAAGATGTGACGCAAATCAAAGCAGATGATTTAGTAACCCTCTGAAGCCTTGAACCCCCTGAAAGTACAATAATTCCTGCTTA